>CM046881.1:425738801-426988801 GCA_025667525.1 Glebionis coronaria | reverse complement strand
ATAAAATTTCCTATGACTGATCTTCTAGTATAAGCACAGCTTGCTCAGTCACTGTCATAAAAGGCTTTTAGCCGTAGAGAGTTGTTGACTGGAAAGTGAAGTCCTTGACCAGGTCTGTTCTTTATATATCTTAAAACTTTAACAAGAGCTTGAAGATGAGGTGTTCTTAGTGCTTGAGAGAATTGACTAAGAGCTTGTGCTGCATATGAAATGTCTGGCCTGGTGATGGTGAGATACATAAGTTTACCAACAAGAGATCTATATGTTGATGGATCGTCAACCAAATCTCCTTCATTTGGTGTGAGTTTGATCAGAGGATTGCAAGGAATAGTGGAGGGTTTAACATTGAGAAGACTTACACTTTGAATAAGTTCAAGTGCATATTTTCTTTAAGACATAATGAGACCAGAGGAGTTCCTTAGGAATTCAATGCCTAGATACTAGTAAATGAAACCCAGATCCTTGATATTAAACTCTTTGTGTAATTATTCCTTGATGGAGGTGATAAGAGAAATGTTGTTACCAGTTATCAATATGTCATCATATAAACCAAAAGAGATAGAAATACATTGTCATGATTGTATATGAATAGAGAGGTATCTGCATAACTATGTTTGAATTTGAGGTTCTTGATAAAATCAGTAAGCTTGATGAACCATTGTCTGTTGGCTTGCTTAAGTCCATAAAGAGATTTCTCAAGTTAGCATACACTGTTCCTTGGATATGAAGAAGAATAACCATGAGGAATAGTCATGTACACATCTTCACTTAAATCTCCATGGAGAAAGGCATTGTTGATATCCAATTGAGCAATGTGCAAATTGTTAGTGACAACAATAACTAGCATAGTCCTAGTAGTAACTATTTTGGCTACAGGAGAAAATGTGTCATGAAAATCAATCCCTTCCTTCTGGTTGAAATCTTTTGCAACTAGCCTTGCTTTATACTTATCTAGGGTACCATCTGCCTTACATTTGATTCTGTAGACCCAGTTGTGACCAATTAGTGTCTTATCAGGAGGAAGAGTAGTAATGGTCTATGTATGGTTAGCTTCTAGGATCTGGAGTTCTAAATTCATTGCATCTACCCATTTGGGATCCTTAGAAGCTTGGGTATAGGACTGTGGTTCAATTATTTGGTTGATGGTGTTAATTAAATGCATTTGTGAGGGTGTTTGAATGTTATGATAGTTAATAAAAATAATGTAGTGATGTTTTGTGGATGTAAGAGAGGTTAGGAGAGTGATGTGATAATCATGGAGTTTATGTGGGAGTTTATGAAGTCTGGTGGATTTTCTGGTGGTAGTAGATGATGGTGGTGGTAAGGTTGTGTGAAAGGGAGTAGTAAGGTGTTTGTGGAGGGTGTTGATGGTGGAATAGAGTTTGAATCAATGGTGTGAGTAGGTGAAGGTATAGGTGTTGGAGGTGGTGCATATGATGTAGTTAGAGGTGTAGATGATTCAGTGGTATGAGGAGGTGAAGGTATAGGTGTTGAATGTTGTACAGAGGATGTAGGTGAAGGTGTAGGTGGTTGTTCGCATGTGAAAGTATGTTCAAAATTATGGTTGAAAGGTGCTGCTTCACATGTGAAAGTGGTGGCAGGAATGTGCGTAGAAGATGTGTATGAAGGAGTGGAAGACTGCTCATGAAAGGGAAATATGGATTCATGAAAGGTGACACTTCTGCTAACAAAGAATTTGTGAGTGAGAAGATCATAGAGAATGTATCCTTTCTGTGTTGTAGGGTAGCGAACTAGAACATATGAAACGGCTCTAGGTGAAAATTTGTCAAAAAGATGTTGGTGAGCAAAGGTGTGGCAACCAATGTTTTTTAAGGTGACTTAGAGTTGAAGGTATGTGATAAAGTATTTCATAAGGACTTTTGGTATGAAGGGGTTTGGAAGGGAGTCTGTTGATAAGATATGTGGTTGTAAGAAGACAATATCCCCAAAAATGAATTGGAAAGTTTGCTTGAAATCTCAGGGATCTGGCTACCTCAAGAAGTTGTTTGTGTTTTCTTTCAACTCTAGCATTCTGTTATGGTGTGTATGGACATGATGCATGGTGAATAATACCATGACGTTGGAAAAAGACAATTAATGTTTGGTTTATAAATTTTGTACCATTGTCATTCCTTATTATTTTGATGGATTTATTGAAATGATTTTTCACATATTAATGAAAGGATTTTATTTGAGATGTCATGATGTTTAGATGGTAAAAGAAATATCTAAGTGGCTCTTGAGTGATCATCAACTATGGTTAAAAAATACTTGAATTTGTTCATGGTTGAGTGTTTGTATGGACCCCAAATGTCCATATGAACAAGATAAAATACATCATTAGCATAAGAAGAACTGTTTGGAAAAGGTAATTTGTGCTGTTTAGCCAAAGGACAAATTTTGCATTGAAGTTCATCTTTTGTACAATTGATATAAGAAGAAATACACTTTATTTGTTTAAGTACATAAATGGAAGGATGTCCAAGTCTAGAATGCCAGAGACTGGTTTTTGTACAGCAAGTATTGAGGGCTTTAGAAGAAGGAGTTGAAGTAGGAGTTGAAGTAGCATAAGTGGTGTTTGTGTCAGGGAAGATGATGTAAAGACAATCACACTGGATACCATGAGAAATCTTCCTGTGGTTCTGGTTGAGGGTTTGGAAATAGCATGAAAGTGAGTTGAAAATGGCAGCAATGGACATTCTGGTTGCTAATTGACTAACTGAGAGTAAGTTATATGAAAAGGATGGGACATAGAAGACATTAGTGAGGGTTATCTCATTGTTGATTTTCACTGATCCACACATTGTGACTTCCAAATTTTGGCCATTAGGTAAGGTTATAAGAGTAGGTGGATTACAAATGTGTATGTTAAACATGACAATTACGGATATAGAAATATGGTCAGTTGCCCCACTACGCACTACCCAAGCAAGCTTATAGTCTACCATGATAGATGCAATGAATTTATGTCTTCTAATGGAAATTGTAGAAACTGGAGGGGGGGTTTCTTAAATTTTACTTGTCAAAAGATGGTTTTTAAAAATCATTTTCAAAAACTTAGACTTGAGTGATTATGTGAAATCTTCTTATACACAATATGAACAAGGTATAGTGCAACTAAACTAATAATCACAAGTATAAAGAATAATGAATGTAAAGAAATAAGGGAAAGAAAGATCAAACCAAACACCAAGGATTTATAGTGGTTTGGAAACGAAGCTCACTCCTCGTCCCTACTCCACTCCTCGCGTACTCCTTACTCGAGAGTTCACTAATCAACAAGCTCCTTAAGGTGGAGAAACCGTACACAACGTTGCTTATCTAATTTCTGACTCTAAGCTAAAAGTCTAGCCCTAATCTTAGCTAGGACCAATCTACACTAGTATACTTTAAGGACCAAGTATAAACCTTAGTACATACACAACTTCCAAATAGACACAACTACTTGGATCTTCACAACTATGACACAACAATGACTAAATAAGATTTGATCTTCAATGGATCTCTGATGTAGACACAACACTTCAATGATGAAAGTGTTCTTCTCTTTGCACTTGGAGAGGAAGAGATGGAAGAAGAAAGATTCACTTCTAAACAAGTAGCAATCAACCAAATGACCAAGGATTTGAGTGATTTTAGAAGTATGAAAGAATCTGGAATTATATGTGCAAAAGAGGTGAAGAGAAAATCTGAGAATGGTCCACTATTTATAAGACAAGGCTCCAACAGCTATATCTGCCCGCGGTTCCTTATTGCAGCCCGCGGTTCCTTATCGATAAGGAACCGCATAGCCACTTAAGGAACTGTCGGAGTAGACTCCGCTTCTTTTTGTGTTTTAGTGGTATGGTTCGAATCTGGTGATTAAAGTATCTTGAAAGGATATTCCAAACCAAGATAGAATATGCCATTTTCAAATTTTCAAATAATTTAATTTAATAAAACACTTTCTTAAAAAGAAAGTTTAATAAAAACTTGTCACACTTTATAAAAAGTGAGTTTTAAGAAAAGATTAAATCCTTGATCACTTAATTAGGATGAGTACTTGTTTGTACATACCTTAAGTGATAATGGTTGAAATGAAAAATACTTGAACTCAAGAATTCGTTTTTCGTTGTTTTCGTAAATGCTTGTTTTTACATATTGTCGTAATTAAAACAAAGTGAGACCAAAAAATGCAAGTAACGTTCTTAGGCATCATTACATTAACAATCTCCCCCTTTTTAATTTCGACAATACATAAACTCAATCACATGGAAAACAAGATTTTTGAAGACGAGTTTATTTCACTTCTCCCCCTTTGTCGAAGCATAAAGGTTGCAAAAGTCTTTGTAGAAGAGAAGAATCAGACTTTGCAAATGCTCCCCCTTGATGCTTACTCCCCCTTGCTTGGGGCACCAAGGAATCTAGATATGGTGACAAGCTACATAGAAGGATTAGTAGAAGAGAAGAAACACCCAACAAGATATAACAAAGGTCACAAAAAAATAAATAAAAGAGAAGAGACCAAGATCCAAGATAAGTCATGTTAAAAGGAAAACATGAATAAAAGATACAAAACAAAACATACAAAGATGTATGTAAAATAAAACAAGCCAAAAGCATAAATCTAATCCTAGTTAAACTAGAACACTAAGATTTTCTTGAACTAGATGTCTTGAAGATAAGCAACCAATGCTTAGATAAAAGATAAGGTAGTGGCGGAAGGAGGTGGTGGTGGCTTGGTAGTAATCTCATAGTCATAGTGAAGAGAAGATTTGACTAAGAGACTTTTGATGTAATTCAACTCCTCATAGATATGAGCCATATCAAGATGTTGATATTGAAAACAATGACAATATGTTCCATGACGCATGACAATATAATGTGAAGGAGGAAGAACACTAAAGGGTGGAGGTGGAAGAAAAGAAGTTCCACAATCAACATTCTTAGAAGGAGAAGAAATGTGATTTTGAGTGTTCTTAGGTGAATTGGGATTGAAAGCAATTGTAGAAAATAGAGGAGAATCAAGGCTTTTATTTAGAGAATAAGACATTTTGATTTGAGAAAGGATACAAAATGCTTAGGGTTAAATAGAGAAATCTCAAGATATTTTGAGGGTGGTAAAAGGGTTGAAACAAAGATTCCAAAAAGTGTCGGAACAAATTTGGAGTTTCAGAAATACCCGAAATAAGAAGCACTGTACGCGGTTCCTTTGCTCTACCGGCGGTTCCATATCGATATGGAGCCGCGGTTTCTATAAAGAACCGCCTACAGAGGGTTGATTTTGGTGATGAAGGAGGATTTTCTAATTCAACAAATCCTATTTTTCTAGTCTAACTAATCATAGAGATATGCTAAAAAGCAAAGATAGACAAAGAAAACACACAAGAACTAACTAAACAAGTTTTTGACCAAAAATACATGGATTTAAAAGAAAATCGATGTTGGAGGTGTGTAGAACTAGACAATAAGTCATGACACAATGATCCTCCATAGTTCATTTTTGCTCTTGATATATTTGAGAGACACATACATATGAATTATGTAAGCTCATTATTAATAGCAAGAAGTTATGAAAAACGTTTTTAGATTGAATTAACAATGTAAAAACATTTCTTGACCATTTTCGAAAGAACTTTGAGAATTTTTAAAAAGAGAAGAGAGGTTTTCCAAAAAGAGTTTACAAGACTCAATGACTCAAAGAAAGAAGAAAAAGACTCGATTAATAAAATGCGCAATTAAGGAATATGTTCCATTAAACCTAGACCTAGACGCAAATAATTAAAAGGTTCGTTCTTAAGTGGCTTAGTTAAGATATCGGCTAAGTTTTCTACCGAGGGCACCTTCTCAATCGAAATTTTCCCCTTTTGAACATTATCCCTAAGGAAATGGTGGCGAATCTCTATGTGCTTGGTTGGCGAATGTTGCACGGGATTCTTGCTAAGGTCTATTGCAACCTTATTGTCGCACATGATGGGAACATCATCAAGAGAAATCCCGTAATTAAAAAGCGCTTGCTTCATCCATAGACCTTGTTGACAAGCTTTACCGGCACTCACATACTCGGCTTCCGTGGTGGATATAGCAAGAGCGGTTTGTTTCTTGGAGAACCAAGAAGTTAAACAACAACCCATGAAGGTACAAACTCCACTAGTGCTTTTCATGTCCACATAGTCTCCCACATGATCCGAATCCACGTAGACAATGGTTTCTACGCCGGTCCCTTTAAGATACCATAATACTAAGCCCTTAATGTATCGGAAGATACGCTTAACCGCTTCAAGATGAGAGGTTTTGGGAGCCTTTTGGAAGCGAGCACAAAGGCAAAAACTAAACATGATATCCGGTTGACTTGCCGTTAGGTAAAACAAACTACCAATCATACCTCTATATTTGGTGTTGTCTACCGACTCACAATCATCATCTACGATGTGTTTAGTACCCGAGGCCATAGGGGTCTTCATTGGTCTAGAGTCTTCTAATCCAAATTTCTTTAGCATTTCTTTAACATACTTGGATTGATTAAAGAAATTACCATCGTCCATTTGTTTAATTTGGAGTCCTAAAAGAAGTTAAGTTCTCCCATCATACTCATTTTAAACTCGTCATGCATGATTTTGGCAAAGTCATCACACAATGATTGACAAGTTAAACCAAATATAGTGTCATCAACATATATTTGTACGATAATGAGGTGAGAACCTTTCTTCTTTATAAAGAGCGTATTCTCTACCATCCCTATGGTATACTCATGTTTGATAAGAAACGCTTTAAGTCTATCATACCAAAGCTTTGGGTGCTTGTTTGAGACCATAAAGAGCTTTCTTAAGCTTGTAAACATGATCCGGTTTCTCAAAATCAATGAAGCCGGGAGGTTGAGCCACATATACCTCCTCATTGATCAAACCGTTAAGAAACGCACTCTTTACATCCATTTGTTGAAGCTTAAAGTCTAAGGCACAAGCATAAGCTAAAAGGATTCTAATGGATTCTAATCTTGATACGGGTGCATATGTCTCGTCATAATCAATACCATCTTGTTGATCATAGCCTTGAGCTAAAAGTCTAGCCTTGTTACGAGACAAAACACCATTCTCGTGTAACTCATTCCTATATACCCATTTGGTTCCTATAATGGTCGAACTTCTAGGTGGAGGAAAAAGTTCCCAAACGTCATTAGCAATGATTTGATTCAATTCTTCTTGCATGGCGATGACCTAACTCTTGTCCATCAAAGCTTCTTTAACATTCGTTGGTTCAATCAAGGATACGAAACAAAAGAAGTTACTTTGATTTTGGACTTGTTATCTTAGGGTCCTTTGATTTAATTCGCCTATGACGTTGTCGAGAGCATGATCCTTTGACTCCTTAATGTTTACTCCCTTTTCAACATTAAGGTCTTCAACTCCTATGTTTCTAATATCTTTGGTTTGACTATGACTATTTCATCCAAGTCATCATCTACCAAAGGTGATGTCTTAGATGAAGGAGGGGTTTCATCGAATATCACGTTAAGTGATTCTTTAATTACACCCGAGGTTTTATTAAGGACTATGTAGGCTTTGCTAGTTTGGGAATAACCTAAAAAAAGATACATTCGTACTACTTTTGGTCGAACTTAGTAAGGTAATCTTTGGTGTTGAGAATGAAGCGCTTGATACCAAACACCTAAAGTAATCCAATGAGGGTTTCTTACCTTTAAGAATCTCATAGGGGTTCATTCCTAGGAAAGGTCGAATAAGAATTAGGTTCAGAATATAGGTCGATGTGTCCACGGCATTGCACCAAAACTTTTGAGGCAAAGATTGCTCATTTAACATCGTCCTACTCATCTCTTGGAGGGTCCTATTCTTCCTTTCAACTACCCCATTTGATTGAGGAGTGCGAGGAGCCGATAAGTTATGGGTAATACCATGAGCTTCACAAAAGGCACCGAATTGCACTTCATTATTAAATTCCCTGCCATGATCCGTCCTAATGGAGATAATTAAACATCCTAGTTGATTTTGGATTCTTCGAGCAAAGATTTCAAAGTGATCGAAAGCCTCATTCTTAGACGCCAATAATCTAGTCAGAGTGAATCTAGAATATTCGTCAATTATGACTAGGGTATAAAGGTTACCTCCATAACTCCGTATGGCGGAAGGTCCAAAGAGATCCATATGTAGGAGCTCTAAGCACCGAGAGGTTAATACTGGGTTTTTACCAAGTATGTAAAAAGTTATCGTCTCGTCTCGATTCGAATTGATCGTGGTTGAAAGTGCGACTCAGTCGTTCTCGGTGGAATATAAAGGAAAAAGGTTATCTATTTTAAACTAAAACGAATGAAAATGTAAATGAAAATGTCGTTGCGTAAAGGGTAAAAATAAAATAAAAACAAAAGCGTGAAAATTTTAAACTAAAATTAAACGACTACAAAATTAAATGACGAAGAAATTAAACTAATAAAAATTAAATATTAAAACTTAAAACTTTGATAAAAATGAAGACTTTAAAAATTAAAATACTCGAAAAATAAACTAAGACGAACAAGTAAAAATAAAGCTAAGTAAAATTAAGACAAAGCAATTAAAATAAACTAAGTAAAAATGGCGGGAAAAATAAGTTTAAAAATTAATTTTAAATAAAAATTAATTAATTTCGCAATTAAAAACATAAATTTCGCAATTAGAGAAAATCTGAATTACTTTCGTAATAAGGAGAATAATTTCGCAATCTAAGCATTAAATCCGCAATCCTTGATTATTTATAATTCCGCAATCCACCAGAAGATCAAATCCGCAATATAAAGAATGCACTAATTCCGCAAAAGAATTGCGGAATTAATTTCGCAATGCTAACCAAGTCAAGATTTCGCAATCACTAAAGAGGAGGATTCCGCAATCGCTAGGACAAGAATTCGCAATTACTAAAGGACCTAAATTCTGCAATAAGGGGAACTATTGCGAATTTATACCAGATTATCCTAAAAACTAGGAACTTGTAAAAGGACGAAAATAAGCACTTTAAACTTAAATTTTCAAGGACAATAAGCTAAACGAAACACCAATAAGCTAACTAAAAATCCTAGATTAATGATAAAACTTATAAAAACATCAAAAATAAGCCACAAAAATTAAAAAGATTTAAACTTTATGTAAAAATATGATGAAAAAGTTTATGATTAAGATAAAACTAATAAGAAAAGTAAAAGAAGATTAATGAAAAGCTAGAAATTAAAGACAAAGATTTAAGATTACAAGATTTAAAGATGAAAGATTTAAGAAAACTTGAAAGTAAACTTAGAGAGAGAAATTAAATCTAGAGAGGGAAAGTACTTACCTACTCCTAATACATAAAAATAAATTAAAATCTACTCAACTAACTAACTAAATCACTCCTCTTAATGAGGTGTTTAAGGGCTATATATAGGAGGTGGGAAGTGCCTGTGTTGCTTCCTTCTTTCTTTCTCTTTCTCGTCTCGACTTAATTTAAATTCTTTGTCTTTCTCGACGTCGTCATGGGATTTGTCGATATAAATTGAACTTGTCTTATAATTTCTTCATTTATTAGACTTGAGTTCTTCGACTTCATTAAACTTCCGTCTTTAGACTTTTTCTTCGATAAATCTTCAGAATAGGCCTTGGACTTCCGTTCTTTTTGCACTCTTGATCTTTTGACTTCGTCTTTTCTCGTTTTCATCGATAAAAGCCCGTGAAAGCCCGTGTTTTCCTCCTTTTTCATCTTTTGGTCCTAATACACAATAAAAACACAAACCACGCATAATTCCGCCATTTACGACATAAAATACACGTTTTGGCTTGGTTATTATTATAGTTAAGTGGTAAAAGGATGGGTGTTTTCACACCTATCAAATCCCCTACACTTGACCATTGCAATGCCCTCATGCAATGCATTAGTTACAAAGCAAGTTTTACATTTTCCACCACAATCAATCCACATTGGCCTTTATTAAAGAGACAAATTATTTAAAGGAAGAAAGCTAGTAAAAAGATCAAAAACTTACCTTAGGGTTTTGGAATGTCATGAATGATTATCATCCTCAAGTTTCACGTTCCCCATACCAAGCTTATAAACGAGATCATTGTTATTATAAGTTAGCAAACTAACACGAACTCATGTGGCCCAATTATTCACTTAGACTCCCTTATTCCTAGGTGTATCTCTTATATTTTATTGTTGTCTTGAATGATCACGAGGATGCATTGTTTAACTTATTTCGATAGGTTATTAGGCTAAAAATAAAGTAGGACGATTTAATCAATAGTTAGCTAAAGGACAAAATCTTTTAAAACTGCTTCTCAGGACCTCATAAAGTTCATATCTTGGCATAACTCGCTTCACGAGTTGAGACCTTTCTCGGATCGATATTTGGCAGTGACTTCATACTTCGAATCTTGAGAGGCGTTCATGAAATAATGGTCTTCTCTCCATAATAGGAATTTCTTCACTTGAAGTTTTGAGAGATTCTTTATACTTGGACCACGACTTCTTCATTTTTCTCCAATCTTTATTTGGGATTTTGATATACAACGATACCCTCCTTAAGAGGACTTAGATCTATTTATCCTCATACCTTGTTAGGGCCTTTTTGGATAGATTTCTCCATGATCTTTAGGGGAGTATTTGCTTTTCGTCGTGTGTCTCGATCCTTCATATTGATTTTTGATAAATGATTCTTCACATCACTTGGGATCTTTAGCAACAAAATGTAGCCCTCATGCCTTGTTAGGGCCTTTTCGGACTCGCCAATCTTCGCATCCCGCTTCAATAAGTTATGCCTTGGCTATGAACTCTAATTAATGCCGAGCAACTTTTAAACGATCTTGTGCTAGAAGCTAAGTAACTTTTCAAATCGTACGACCTTATTTATTGCAATTAAATTTATTAGCAAGCGATGGGAGAAAAAGCTCATAATTAACTCACATAAATTCATGAAAGAATACCAAACTTATAATTGACTCTATCATCTCTCGTTCTCCACAATTTAAAATCTCAAGGAATGAGACTTATGGATGCTTAGCCTATTAAATCAAATTTTTGGGTTTTCAAGTTATCTATAGGATCTTGCAATTTCTTAGACTCTTTCAAGTTTAGAATTCTCATTTTAAAGTTCCCTTGATAAACGACTTTCTAGGATCAATTATAGGAACTTGCGAAAAGTTCTTGTTCTTAACCCGTAAGAGTTAAGACTTTCGCGTTTTAAAGTTCCCTATATAAAAGCCTAGCAAAACTTGACTTAAACACATTAAGGATACTAGCTAGAGTAAGCTTAGATAAGTAAACTCGGGTTGAGTCAAAAGATTCACAACGTTGAAAAATTAAAACCACTTTATTAAAAATTTATTCTAGCAAAGAAAGAAAATAACTATACAAAGGTAAAACTACTAGGCTAAAATAGATCAAAAATTTTGAAAAATGTCGAAAAATCAATTTTCCGGTTAAAATGAGGACAAATACAAGGAAAAGCCCACTTAACTTCGATAGAAGTCCCCCTACACTTAATATAAACATTGTCCTCAATGTTTAAGCATGTGAAAGTAACCTCCCCTACACTTAGGACATTGTGCACGTAGTTTAAATCTTGCTAAGGAAGAGACAACTAAAGTGATTCCTATTTCAATATTGAAGAATATAAAATAGTGAATCAAAAGAGTTTAGGATAGAACCAGGAAGACGGGAACACGGAATCACGGGTCATCAAAAGTCATCAAGAATGGATCTTTGAAAGCTCGAATCCCTGCATATGATAAGAAAGAAAACAACAAACACACTAGGGTCTCCCCTACACTTATTATAAAATCAAATAAAAAGGATAGATACTGCGAGTTGCCTCCCGAGAAGCGCTTGTTTTTGTTAATGATGAGACTGCTTTTATACATAGTCTCATCGTCCAAAAAGGGATTTAAATGCATAAAATATCATGAAAATGGCCAAATATATGCTTGGGTTTGTTGCTTATGTATTTTAGGTATGGATATTGAAAAAATGAAAAAAGATCACAAGAATCATGCAAAAACGAACACAGGAAACGAAGCCGCACATTGAACCAAGCCCTAATGAAGAGTTTTCTAAGAAAACCCTTGAAGATTTGAAGATTATGAAGAAGGGTCCTCCAATATTGAAGAATTGACACTTTATACCCTTGTATCTTCATAATTACAAGATTGGTCCCTAAAGTTTGTCAATATTGCAAAAAGGGCCCTCAACTTTGAAGAAATTGGCAATCTTAGTCCCTCAACAAAACTAAAATGTCAATATTTATCCTCCTCAAAGTCAAACATACTAAGAAGGACTCCAAGTTACAAGAAATTACAAGTTTGGTCCTTTGAAAATATCAAAATTACCAAAAGGACCCTTGACTTTGAAGAAATGGTAAAAATGGTCCCTCATTAATCATGACTTGGCAAATTCAGTCCTCCAAGAAGTCAAACAAACAAGTCAAGACCATTATCTATGAAGAAAATGCCAAATCAGTCCTTCAAGAATCAAGTATTGGCAAGAAATACCCCTGAACTCACTTTACAAAACTTTTTGGGGCAAAAGTGTGAAAAGAAAAACTTCAACAACAAAGGAATCCGGATTTTGTTTATTTATTTGCAAGTGAAAGGCAAAAGAAAGATGAGGGGTAAATCCTGGCAGACATACAAACTTACCTAGACCAACCCCTCCCTTACACGTGTCCCACTACCACCAAACAGCCAATCACATCCCCGCTGGTGCCACCTCATTTCCCACTCATTCTTTATTTAACTAATCACAACTGATTAGTTAAATTGGCGCCTAACACAATGTTTAAACATAAAAACAGATCAAACCATTGTTCTTGAAGTTCATAAGCAGATTTGGGTATTTGCTTAATACTGGATAATACCCCTTATTTCACTCCAGATTTGTGATTAAGGTAAGACTAAACACAACCCCACCTTAAACCCTTGGCCACATCACCATACCAGCTCACATGATAAACCCTTCTACACCACCTTTGGGGAAAAAGCCAAAAGAAGCCAGGGAATCAACAACTCATGTTCCAGCTTACTCCTTAAGCTTGATATACACCATTGGATGCATTTTCACACTTGCCAACTCCACAAACGCCAATTCTCAGTCACATGTTCTTCAAATCTCAAAACAAGACAAGGGGCATTTCTGGGACTTCACAAGCATTAGGGTTATGTTTTTTAGCCCTGCACTAGTTCATTGTAGCCTATATAAGGCATAGGACTTAGAACATTAAGCTTTGCTCTTGAATTTTCCTTGGTTCACAAATCTGTAAATCTCATATTCATATTAATGAAATGTGTTTGAATTTGGTGAAGAAAATTCAAGTGCCATTGTTGTTTACTGCTTATTATTGTTGATGTTTACTAGTTCTTGAATCGTAAACCTGTTTTCAAAAGGAGTGTGCAAAAGTTTGCATATTTTCCACTTTTCTTGATATTTTGCTAAGTCTAGTTCAAACCTTGGAATTCTTGGGCTATAGGCTGATCATAACATCCTGATATTGAGTTATCAAGGTGTGGTGAAGCTTATAACTTGGGGATAATCAAGTGTGGGGAACTAAGGTTGCATTAATCAAGTTTTCCATTTTTTGGATTTTCATATTGTGCTTCTAACTTTGTTGAATCTTAGCAGGCTTTGTTGTGGAAGCTTGTACTTGTTCTTGCTAGTACATAAGCTCAAAATTCGTGGGTGTGGATGTACATCCATGAGGTTTTCATACTTAATCCCAAAATCTGAAAAATAATTAGATATTTGAGATATTTGTGTGTGACTTGTGTTCTTGCTAATTTTGTGGCTTAATCTTGTTCTAATCTGTATATCTCATCTGTTGTTGTGTTGATTTGGGCTTGGGTAACCTTAGAATGCATTTTTGATTTGAAAATCTTGATTTGAAAAGTTAAAAGGATGTTTGGGATTACCTGTCTTGAATCATTGTGTGTTATTTTGTGGTTGGAAGTTTGTGTATTTGCTTTGTATCTGTTTAATACTTGGTTGAGTGCATATTGCTGCAAGTTTTTGGGTTTGAAACTTCAAATCAAAGATTGTGCTATAGATTGCTTGTTTTGACTGTTTTTGACCTAAGACTTTGGGAACACCTAGAGTGTATGCATGCTTAGGGCTAAAAAGTGTTTAAACATAGTTCTTATAACCTGTTAACAAGATTTGGAGGTTTGAATTTGGCTTGGTGGTCAATTGGATCAGCAAGTGTTCATAACTGCATGTTTAGTGTTCATCAGTAACTTTAAGTGCTTGAATCTTGCTCAATACTTTGAATCAGTGCATGAAACATGTTTAGACTTGCTTATTTAAGTTTATTATTGCTTGTGTATGCATTTGGTTAAGTTTGGCTGGCTGAATTGTGCTATAAGTGCTTATTGAACCTCAACTGCTTATTTGTTCATGTCTGTGCTAGATCTGGTGATGTTTTGATTAAACTATACAAATTGGCTGTTAGTAATTGTGATTTCTTGATTGTTATAGACTCCTTATGATCCACTGATCATTTGGATGCCTTTGTGTAACTTGAATCTCCAAAAAAGTCACTAAAGACAAAAAAGTCAAGAAGTCAAGCAGTGGAAAAAGTTTCCACTGCTCAACACCCAAAACTAGCCCCTGCTAGTGCAATTTTTGAGTTAGCTTATCAATAAGCCATTTTGGCTTATCCTGACCTGCAACAACTTATTTTTTGTGATAGATCTTCATTATTTGACCCATTTGTTTGAACTGGAGCTTATTAGACTTAGACTTTGACTTTTTGCTAGAAAACCAACTCATTTGACTTTTTCATAAGTGCTTATTTGCTTATTTCAGCTTATTGAGTGAACTTATTTGAAAACTTTTTGTTGATTAAGCTTAGTTAAGTCATTTAAAAGCTTTAGAAATTTGAATCAGCTCTTAGGATAGCCTAGAACTAAAAAACGACTATTTTGTCGTTTTCTGTAGATTGCTTTTTGCATTTTCAGGCTTATTCCTTTGGCTTATTTCAAATTTCTTTTTACATAAGTCTTAAGCAACTCAAAAGAAGCTTGTGTGTCTAATTTGAGCTTATGGCATCAGCTTATAGCTTAATGGGCCAAAAAGCCCATTAAGAATAAGCTGTTTGGTATAAGTCAGCTTATTTCACATTTTCAGCTTTTGGGGCTTTGAAAAGTTGTGTTTAAAATCAAATTTTGAGTCAGATAGGAGCTTTTGGGCTAAATTGGACAACATTTTTCTTGTTGGGCCTAAAATAGCCCATTAAGGGGTCTGTTTGGACCTTTGGCCCATTTGGAGGCCCATTAGGGGTATTTTTGTAATTTCAACTTAGTTTTCTGTTTATTTAGGTTAAATTAAGCTAGTTTGCAAGTTTTTAGAATTTTTTATAAATTTTGAATTTTTAATATTATTTTATTATTAAAAATTAAAATTTAGATTTTTCAAGTTTTTACATTTTTCTTAGGTTAAATACATAAAGTTAGGAATTTTACAACTTCTAGAATATTTTTATTGTCCTTTGATTAATTTTTATAATTATTTTAAGTTTTAATAGCTTTTAATTGTTTTTAAATAGTTTTAATTAATTTTAAAATTTTCAAAAATAGTTTTAAATTAAGTTAGGTCATTTTAGAGGTTTTTTGGGCTTTTTGTTAACTAAATTGATTTAAAGGGCTTTAATTAGCATTAAAAAATCATTATTTAAAATAAAAGGTTTGGGTGATTTTTGATTTTTTGAAAACTCTAATTACATTATTTAGGATTTATTACAATTTTTTAGGAATTTTTAGGTTAAATTTTTAAATTTGGTGCTTTTTACGGTTTTACGTGTACGACCTTTTCGTCTTAGTTTAATTCGTCATCGTAACCGTCATTCTCTTCTTATCCCCTTTCTATTTTCTTTTCTCATACTCAATATAATCACAAAGTTATTCATTTCTTAACACACACACCAAGCCTCCTTGAGAACGATCCCACTTTGGGTCATAACTCGTGGTTTTCCTAAATCACTTGTTAATACTTTCCCTAATTATGCTCTTTTTCTTAAAAGACGTAAATTACAACTATCAGTTAACCGAGTCGTGAGCCTGACTCGACCTTGATTATCATGGTAAAAAGCTTGAAGAACATCCACCAGGATCAAAGACATGGTTTTCATCCATCAAGTAGCACAAGCTTAAGACAAACAATGCAAGCCAAAGAAGAGTAGGCAAGGTTCCCTTAAGTAGAGATTGAGCACGGCGGTAGAGAGTGTGATGAGGTGCAAGCATATCTCCATAAGTTCCAAAAATCTTTCCTTTTATTTCATCAGATGGATACCGAGATGGCTTCAAAATTGCAATACCGGGATCGAACACCTTTTCCTTTAGGGGAAAATAACACTCAGGCTCAGTGGTCCTTGAAGAAGATCCGCTCATAAATCGCACAATCTCATCCTCAGAGGGTGGATAGAGAGGTGTGAAGACATAGGTACTACGGATATCGGTGTCGGCCGGCTTCTTCTCCTTTGAAACAGGTTTCTTCATATCCAAAAGAGGATAAAGACCATAATCAAAGTCCAAAGGAGGAGAATCATTCTCATTTGGGAAGTAGGTATTGAGAAAAGTATCAAAATCTTCCTCAAATGAGTAATTATCCAAAGTATCAATAGTGTTTGGTGGAGGATCTTCATCAAAAGTAGGAGTAAGGTCATCAAGAGAAGAATCACTCGAGAGAGTATCAACATCATCAAAATCATCATAAGTTGGTATGTTTGGATACTCTGAAACAAAAGCAGCAGAATCATCCCCATCAGAACTAGAATCATCATAGATCGGTGGAGAATCATAGATTGGTGGGGGATCCAATTTGGAGAAAGAATCAACAACATCATCCACATCGTCTTGGAAAATTGGATTATAATGGGAAGACTCGAAAAGAGGATTATCATATACAACAAAGTCATCAAGCTTAAAACTTTCCAAAGTAGAAGTAAGCTTTCTTGAAGAACATTAATCATTTTCGCGGATTCTTTTCCATTTGTCTTACTTGTAATCTTCCCCATCTTAAAAACTTGAGCATCATTCCCGACTCTTAAGATTAGCTCACCTTCGGCAACATCGACAAGAGCTTTTCTGGTTCTAAAAAATGGCCGTCCAAGTATTAACGAAATACGATGGTCCATTTCATAATCAAAAACAACAAAATCGACCGGAAAAGTGAAGGTACCAACTTTAATAAACACATCTTCGACAATACCAACGGGGTAAGCGAGAGTGCGATTTGCTAGCTCAAGAGTCATCTTCGTTGGAGTAAGGTCGGGTAATGATAGCTTTTTCCACACACTTAATGGCATCAAATTAATACTTGCCCCTAGATCGGCTAATGCAGTAAATTCTTCCACTTTGTTAAAAATGCAAGGTAACACAAAACAACCGGGATCTCCAAGTTTTTCCGGAAGTTCTTTAAGAATGACTGCGGAACAGTTTTCATTTAGGCGTGTGTTGACAAACTCAGCCATCTTTTCCTTCTTGTTAAGCAATTCCTTGAATGCTTTGACGAATTTCGACATTTGGACAAGTGCTTCAACGAGGCTAATGTTGAAATTCATTTGAGAGGTCATCTTCATAAAAGAAGTGACTTGAGCATCCTCTTTAGTAAGCAATTTGCATTTGTCTAACCGAGAAGGATAAGGGATGTTGGGTTTAGGTGGTGTGGATGTAGCAGGTAAAGGTTGAGATGTTGAAGGTTTATAGGTGGTTGGTGGGGTTGGTGGAGGGTTTTTCTTGGGTACCTCTTCATTAATAGGTGGAGACGGTAATGGAGAACTAGTACTAGGTGTGGTAGTAGGAGGGATAAATGGGGGTGGAGGAGGTGTAGATGGAGTAACGGGAGGAGGGGTAGAAGGTCTTACTAAAGTTGCTCCACTTCGAGTAGTAATAGCACTCACATTCGCTCTAGGGTTTGTTTCGGTTGTAGAAGGAAGAGCACCTTGGGGGCGAAGGGTTTGTAACATTTGTACGAGTTTCCTATCCGTGGACTCTTGAATTTGTCTAGTAGATTCTTGCATTGCTTGCATGATTTTCTCATGTTCATTCAATTTTTGCAAAACCAAGTCCATTGGTGGATGAGGTAAATTGAACCCTTGTTGTTGAAAACCTTGGTTTGGGTATTGGTTATAAGGTGGAAATACTTGAGAATTGAAACCTTGGTTTGGAAAGCCTTGATTGTGCAATTGGTAATTTCCCTGATTTGCATTTAAGCCCCTCACATTGGCATTACCTTGAAAATTAGCTCTTGGCGGCCCTTGGTTGTTTTGGTTGGTGGTGGTGGTCGTTGTTGAAAACTGGGTGGAGCCAAATAAGTTGTCGAGTTGTAAGACAAGTGATTAACATCGACATTAGGCTTGAAATGAACTCTCTCGGTGGTGTTGTAAGCATACACTTCCCCGTGAGATTGATCATAAGCTTTTATCACAATTAGCATAAGAGTGTGGCCCACCACAAGTTTTACAAGTTATATTAATAGCATTGTTGTTTTTGGCATTGTTAACGACTTGTAAAGCAAGTGCTTCAACAACCGTAGTAAGCTTATCAAGTCTTCTTTCGGTGTCATTAGTGCTAGCACTAGCCAAATTAGCCCGAACACTTTTGGTTTGCACTTTAGATTTATTCTCAATAATATCCCATGCGACATTAGAAGACTTAACCAAAATATTACCCCCCCGAGGCACTATTTAGTGAATCTTGGTCATTCATTCTTAAACCATTGTAAAAAGTGTTAATTTGATGCACTTTTGTGAAACTGTTGTGGACACTTTCTTAAAAGTTCCTTAAAACGGTCCCAAGATTCACTAAATGTCTCACCGTACTTTTGTTCAAAGTTAATGATTTCATTTCGCAAAGCGGTAGTACGTGAGGGTGGGAAAAAGTAGTTGATGAATTTGGTCTCTAAATCCGACCACGTAAGAATACTTTGTGGCATTTCCTTATCAAGCCAATGCCGGGCTTGTCCTTCTAAGGAGAAAGGAAAAAGTTGCAAGCGAATTACCTCTTGTGAAACCCCATTAAACTTGACCGTATTAGTGAGTTGAAGGAACCTTTTGATATGGTCGTGAGGATCATCAAGTGTACGCCCCAAGAATGGTTGAGCAGAGACCATTTGAATGAAGCCTGTTTTGAGCTCAAAGTTGTTGGCTACAATCTCGGGTATGACAATAGCATCGGTGTTGCCCTCTACGTGCGATTACAAAAGCTCTATCATTGATCGATTGTCCATGGTGACAATAGGTTGAGTTTTGACTTCGGCTTGAGTTGTTTTCTTCTTACGAGCACGGGTACGCATACACACCTACAAAAGGAAAAGAAAGATAGACAAGAAATATTTTTGGTTTTTATGTTTTTCTATTTTTTTGGATTTTTAAAAATTTCTAAAATTAGACAAGAAAAATAACGTTCAAGAGTGAACGGATCCCAAAATCCAACGCGTCTCTCACTAAAAACCGTTAATCTTAACAAAAAGAGCCGGCAACGGCGCCATTTAATAATAGGTTTTACCTCGTATGAAAAAGATTCGTTCTTCCATGGTCTTTTCGAATTGATTACTAGTTGAAAGTGCGACTCAGTCGTTCTCGGTGGAATATAAAGGAAAAAGGTTATCTATTTTAAACTAAAATGAATGAAAATGTAAATGAAAATGTCTTTGCGTAAAGGGTAAAAATAAAATAAAAACAAAAGCGTGAAAATTTTAAACTAAAATTAAATGACTACAAAATTAAATGACGAAGAAATTAAACTAATTAAAAGTAAATATTAAAACATAAAACTTTGATAAAAATGAAAACTTTAAAAATTAAAATACTCGAAAAATAAACTAA
Source organism: Glebionis coronaria (assembly GCA_025667525.1). Taxonomy (NCBI): domain Eukaryota; kingdom Viridiplantae; phylum Streptophyta; class Magnoliopsida; order Asterales; family Asteraceae; genus Glebionis; species Glebionis coronaria. Next base: position 426,968,991 of record CM046881.1, on the reverse strand, counting down.
GACGAACAAGTAAAAATAAAGCTAAGTAAAATTAAGACAAAGCAATTAAAATAAACTAAGTAAAAATGGCGGGAAAAATAAGTTTAAAAATTAAATTTAAATAAAAATTAATTAATTTCGCAATTAAAAACATAAATTTCGCAATTAGAGAAAATCTGAATTAATTTCGCAATAAGGAGAATAATTTCGCAATCTAAGCATTAAATCCGCAATCCTTGATTATTTATAATTCTGCAATCCATATGAAGCAAGATTTCGCAATCCACCAGAAGATCAAATCCGCAATATAAAGAATGCACTAATTCCGCAAAAGAATTGCGGAATTAACTTCGCAATGCTGACCAAGTCAGGATTTCGCAATCACTAAAGAGGAGGATTCCGCAATCGCTAGGACAAGAATTCGCAATTACTAAAGGACCTAAATTCCGCAATAAGGGGAACTATTGCGAATTTATACCAGATTATCCTAAAAACTAGGAACTTGTAAAAGGACGAAAATAAGCACTTTAAACTCAAATTTTCAAGGACAATAAGCTAAACGAAACACCAATAAGCTAACTAAAAATCCTAGATTAATGATAAAACTTATAAAAACATCAAAAATAAGCCACGAAAATTAAAAAGATTTAAACTTTATGTAACAATATGATGAAAAAGTTTATGATTAAGATAAAACTAATAAGAAAAATAAAATGAGATTAATGAAAAGCTAGAAATTAAAGACAAAGATTAATGATTACAAGATTTAAAGTTGAAAGATTTAAGAAAACTTGAAAGAAAACTTAGAGAGAGAAATTAAATCTAGAGAGAGAAAGTACTTACCTACTCCTAATACATAAAAATAAACTAAAATCTACACAACTAACTAACTAACTCACTCCTCTTAATGAAGTGTTTAAGGGCTATATATAGGAGGTGGGAAGTGCCTGTGTTGCTTCTTTCTTTCTTTCTCTTTCTCGTCTCGACTTGATTTAAATTTTTTGTCTTTCTCGACGTGGTCTCGAGATTTGTCGATATAAATTGAACTTGTCTTATAATTTCTTCATTTATTAGACTTGAGTTCTTCGACTTCATTAAACTTCCGTCTTTAGAACTTTTCTTCGATAAATCTTTAGAATAGGCCTTGGACTTCCGTTCTTTTTGCACTCTTGATCTTTTGACTTCGCCTTTTCTCATTTTCATCGATGAAAGCCCGTGAAAGCCCGTGTTTTCCTCCTTATTCATCTTTTGGTCCTAAAACACAATAAAAACACAAACCACGCATAATTCCGCCATTTACGACATAAAATACACGTTTTGGCTTGGTTATTATTATAGTTAAGTGGTAAAAGGATGGGTGTTTTCACACGTATCAGAGGTCGAAACCAAATTCTTGGCTTTGTGACTTGATTGAACTTGCTTCCCAACTTTGCAAGCATCACAAAAGTGACTATCAAACTTCATCTTGGGGAGATGTCTTACCAACTCCTTAGAGACTAAAGATTGAATTAAACGCATATTAGTATGACCTAATCTCCTATTCTAGAGAGTAGAACTATCATCTAAAGTCGCTACACATAAGTTTTCCTTTGACTTCCTATTGACCTTCATGACATAAAGCCCATGCTTTCTAACACCTTTTCTAATGACCTTTTCATCTTTTACGGTTCACTGTCATATTTCGAAAAGATGACCTTACACTTATTGTCACAAATTTGACCTATACTTAGAAGGTTAAAACCTAAGTTATCTACATGCTCTATGTTTTCTATGGTCATAGAGTCAAGAGAAACCATACCTTTTCCAATGATATTACCACGTCGATTACTTGGGAATGTAACGTTACCTCCATCATATGCTTTGTAGTGCGAGAACAAACTTCTATTACCCGTCATGTGTTTAGAACAACCACTATCCTTAATCCACTCGTCGGGCTCTAAATCGATTCCCAAGCATATCTAGGTAACAACACGCAAGATCAAACATTTGGTCCCCAATATCTCATGGGTCCAAAGTTGTTAGTTCCAAACATCCCTTGCATTTGGTTGGGATGCATGAATGGAGGAGACATTCCACATGGGGAGAAGTATTGTTGTTGGTAATTGTTCCAATTCATATGGCCATTTTGTTGTCCATTGTTTCTCCTAGGTGTCTTTGATCTTGATCTATAATTATTGTTATTTCTTCTAGGTGTTGGAGTTTTACTTCTAGGTCGTGACTTAGCTTGATCGTTCCTTTTTGGTGTAGGTGTTCTACTTCTAGGTTTTGATTCATTTCGTACTCTTGGAGGAGTAGATGTTTATCTAGATAAGTTTCTAGTTCCCATTAGAGGTTTACTTAAGGGCTTGTAGAAGTTATCTAGAGTAGGCTTTTCAATTAGGTACTTTGACCTTGTTAATAAGAATATGTTTTAGCCCTTCTAGAATTTTCAGAAAGTTCAGGATTTTCACAAAAACTATCCTCTGTCCGCGGTTCGTTATCAGTACCCGTGGTTCCATAACAATAGGGAACCGCGCCATATACTGGCGTACCGCGTACAGTGGTTCATTTTCTAAAAACCTAACTTGTTTAGGTTCACTAGTAGATGCTTCATTAGTGTTATAACCCAACCCAAGTCTTTCCTTAGAATGAAATTGTTTGTTTAACATATCATCAAGAGCACTAGTATCTTTCATGAACTTTTATAATTTAATGGAGGCACTCTTGAGATCTTCATTCTCTTGTCTAAGGTTTTCACATTTTTGACAACCTAAATCAACTTATTTGTTTTTCTTAAGCTTAGCTAATTTCTCTCTTAGCTCACTAATCTCATTTTCAAGCTTAGTTCTAGTTGATTTTAGCACTTTGTTCTTTTCAATGAATTTAAGGCTAAGTTTGCGTAAGTTATTGTATTGGCCTTCTAATTCTATATCATCTCGAGAAGAATTATTATTGCTATATTAATCGGTTTCGGAATGTACCTCTTTAGAAGTGTGAGCCATGAGACATTTCTCATCTTTTGGTTTGTCATTAACATCTTCACCGCTATCGCTCCATGAACCTCCAACGAATGCCGTGTGGTTCTTGTCGCGTGAAGGCTCAGGACAATCACCGATTAAATGATTCGAATCACCACATCTAAGGCATTTCCTATCACATTTGTCGTCCTTGGTAAAACGGTTTTCGGAGAAGGATTTCTTTTTGTTGCTTGGTTGCCTCACGTGTTGACCTCGTCTTTTGAAGAACTACTTGAAGTATCTAACCGCCATGGCATATTTCTCATCATCACTATCCGAGGAGATTTCATGGTCACTTTGCGCCTTATTGGCTTTAAGTGCTAGAGACTTTCTTTCACTCTTGGTTTTCACCAATTCCGAGTCCTTCAAATTTATCATCTCATGAACTTTCAAGTTGCCAATTAGTTCATCGAGTGATAATGTGGTGAGATCCTTTGATTCTTCAATCGCCATGACTTTGGCTCTCCACTTTGGATGCAACGCCCTAAGAAACTTCCTAACATTGTTCTTGCTAGAAAAACCTTCATCAAGTGCTTTTAGACTAGTAATAATAGTGTTAAATCTAGCAAATGCACTATCAATAGTTTCATCTGATAAGATGACAAATTGTTCATATTGTTGAACAAAAAGATCGATTTTACTTTCTTTGACTTGGCTATTAACTTGGTGGGTTACTAAAAGAGTGTTCCAAATATCTTTAGCGGTTTCACACATAAAAATCCTTTCGTACTCTTTCTTTGGTAAAGCATTATAAATCACCATTTTAACCTCATTATTTTTAGCAAGTTTCCTTTTAGTGTCATCATTAGCTTTGTCAAAAGTGACTATCTCTTTGCTTTTAGAAACTTCATTATATTGATAAGGCAAAAAATCACCGTGGGTAATAACCTGCCAAAGATCTAAATCTTTTGATTTCACATAATTCTCAAATTATTATTCCAATAAATAAAACTATCAGTTTCAAAAAGAGGTGGTCTTTGCATGGATTTCCCTTCTAGGTACTTGTTGGAACCCATAGATCGATTCAAGTTTTAAAATACAATATATTTTACAAAGGCTTGAGCAACCACGCTCTAATACCAATTGTAGAAACTAGAAGGGGGGGGGGTTGAATAGTTTCTTAAAATTTACTTGTCAAAAGATGGTTTTTAAAAATCATTTTCAAAAACTTATACTTGAGTGATTATGTGAAACCTTCTTATACACAATATGAACAAGGTATAGTGCAACTAAACTAATAATCATAAAGAATAATCAATGTAAAGAGATAAGGGAAAGAAAGATCAAACCAAACACCAAGGATTTATAGTGGTTCAGCAACGAAGCTCACTCCTCGTCCCTACTCCACTCCTCGAGTAATCCTTACTCGAGAGTTCATTAATCAACATGCTCCTTAAGGTGGATAAACCATACACAACGTTGCTTATCTAATTTCTGTCTCTAAGCTTAAAGTCGAGCCCTAATCTTAGCTAGGACCAATCTACACTAGTATACTTTAAGGACCAAGTATAAACCTTAGTACATACACAACTTCCAAATAAACACAACTACTTGGATCTTCACAACTATGACACAACAATGACTAAATAAGATTTGATCTTCAATGGATATTTGATGTAGACATAACACTTCAAGGATGAAAGTGTTCTTCTCTTTGCACTTGGAGAGGAAGAGATGGGAGAAGAAAGATTCACTTCTAAAAAAGTAGTAATCAACCAAATGACCAAGGATCTGAGTGATTTTAGAAGTATGAAAGAATATGGAATTATATGTGCAAAAGAGGTGAAGAGAAAATCTGAGAATGGTCTACTATTTATTGCAGCCCGCGGTTCCTTATCAATATGGAACTGCATAGCCACTTAAGGAACCGCCAGAGTAGACTCCGCTCCTTTTTGTCTTTTAGTGGTATGGTTCAAATCTGGTGATTAAAATATCCTAAAAGGATATTCCAAACCAAGATAGAATATGCCATTTTCAAAATTTCAAAATTTTAAATAATTAATTTAATAAAATATTTTCTTAAAAGGAAAGTTTAATAAAAACTTGTCACACTTAATAAAAAGTGAGTTTTAAGAAAAGATTAAATCCTTGATCACTTAATTAGGATGAGTACTTGTTTGTACATACCTTAAGTGATAATGGTTGAAATGAAAAATACTTGAACTCAAGAATTTGTTTTTTGTTGTTTTCGTAAATGCTTGTTTTTACATATAGTCGTAATCAAAACAAAGCGAGACCGAAAAATGCAAGTAACGTTTTCAGGCATCATTGCATTAACAAAATTGTAATTGATGATACATGTTAGTGGTTTCTTCTGTGTATTTTGAATCATCATCATGACTTGATTTAGTTGATTTTGCAATTGATCCATCCTTATGAAAACAACATCATTGTCATTGTTTTGTCATGCTTGAGAAGTTGAGGGCTTGTTTGGATCAATACCATTGTTCATAGCTGAAGCCACAATCTTTGGTGAAGAAACACTTTTCACAACTGGGGGTTTTTACTTCCCATGTAATGGATGACCAACAGGATAGCCCTTAAGCCTGTAACACTCATTGCTACTATGTCCTTCCATATTGAAATTTGTACAAATCACACCAGGTCTAAAAGAACTTCTTCTTTCTGGTCTAGATCCATTGGTCCTTTGATAGCTAGTTTGTGGTCTAGGGGTTGAATAAGATGAAAATGCAACCTGTGGTGTAAGTGGTTTTGGCATGATTCTTTCTCTTTGTTTTTCTTTTCTTCTTGCCTAATCATACCATAAGCCTTAGCTACAGTGGGTAAGGGTTGCATTAACAAAATTAGACCCCTAATGTTTGAATAACATTCATCTAACCCCATCAAAAACTGAATCAATCTTTTCTTTTATCCCTATCACCATTAACCCTACCATTTTCACAAGTGCAAGAACAAATACACATATATGGGGCTTCCAAAGCATCATGTTCATCCCAATATCCCTTCAGTTTCTTATAATACACCTCCACATCACAGTTTTGTTGTTTCAATTGCACAATATTAGTAATGATTTGGTAAATTCTATGACCATAAAGTTGTGAATAATGCTCACTTAACTCATACCATAAAGCAGCAGCAATATTAACAAAAGTGAGACAATTACTTATCTGATCTGAAATGATGTTTAGGATCCAAGATATGATCATATCATTGGTTCTTTCCCATAAAGCCCTTGTGCTTGATTGAATGCTTGGTTCTGGAAACTCACCGGTGACAATTTGTATCCATTCCTTGCATTGAGAACCATCATCATTGATCTTTTCCATGTGCTGTAATTGTCTGAACTAGTAAGCTTCTTGGAGATCAGAATCATACCAGGATGATCATTGGGATGATGGTAGAGAGGATGATTGGGTGAATTGATATCATTGTCAGGAAAAATGGTTACATTGTTGCTTGGATTGTCTTGGTTAACAGTTTTGTTTGGTTGAATGTTTTGGTGAGAGCTTCCAACTGCCATTAATGGAGTTTGGTTGAAAGTTAGTTACTACTACTGGGAAAATTGGTTATTTGGTCAGAAACTTGTATGAGTGCTTAATTAAAGAAGAATCAGAGTGCGGAAAGATGATGATGATGGTGATTGATAACGATGATTGATTAATGGTGGTTGAAGGAAGGCTGTTGTAACAACCTGTAATGGTGATGAAGGAAAGTGGTTGTAACAACTTTTGAGTTAGTTATAGGTGATCAGAGTTTAGTCTCTGATACCATAAAGAAGATTACACACAGTTAAGGTGAATAGTGAAATGACTTTCATTATTGTAAAAGTGAATTACAGAAAGAGAGATTGTAAAACCCGCATGCTTTTACCATGAATAGTGCCCTTAAGATCGTACATCCTAGATTAAAACTTACCTTATTCAGTATTGATCACATTCATGTGCTATTAATCAAGTAAGTACATATGTGTATAACATGATAAGTATCGTTTACGTACGAACTCATGATAAGCAGTTAATAAGTATTTCACGGGAACATAATTAAATCATGATCACCATTAAAACACGAACTAAAATAATCACGTAAATACATATAATATAATTACGAGCATAAATAAATACGTTAAGGTACGGTAAATATTTAGCGAGAACACACTAAACATGAACACCAATAAACACGAATAAACACGTAACAAATTAAAACACGTAAAACACGAACACGAGAGCACACTATAATATTTTAGACACGGAAAACATTTGGGTTACCCCTTGTGGGCCCCATATCCACGAAATTAGGAAGGTAAATGGGCCAAGCCCATCAAGTTTTACATGAAAGGGGGGTAAAGGTAAAAACTTGATTCATTTTTCACTTTACAAGAAATTAAACAAAAACCTAAAAATAGTTTTCTCCTCCTTCTCCTTTACCTTTTGTAGCCGCCACCCATAAGAACACCAAAGAGGTGTTCTTGTTGATTTTGATCTTGAATAATTGTACAAGTGTTCGTGTTTGTTCATCCTCTATTGATCCACACATTCGGTATACCTTTTTAACCTTTCTTTTTAATTATTTCTTTGATTTGATTTGGTAAAATTAATAAGAAGATGATGTTTTTAAAAACCTAATTAAAAACATTTATTAAAACATGTATTTGATTAAGGGGTAAATTAAAAAGGGTGTTTATGGTTGTGTTTTAGTTTGGCCGCCGCCTAGCCCGTGCCCTAAGGGGGTCACGGCTTGGTCATTAAGCCACCACCGAGACCATATGGTCCCGGTTTGGTGGTGTGGGTCCCACGGCAGCAAGGAACCAAGGGGAACCCCGATTTGGTTCGGGGTACGGTGTCGATTTCATGCCCGGTTCACGGTTCGTTGGTTAAAACACGATTTATGCTACATGTTAATTTTATGAATCATGAACTTAGGATATAAATTAATTAATAACATAATATATTAATTAAACCATGACTTAGGTTAATCTAATTATTAATTTAGCATGATATTAGTTTAACCTAAGTATTTTTAGGTTATGAGTTATAATTAATTAATTATTTTAAACCATGCTTATAATTAATTAATTTAGACATGACTTAGGTTATATTATTAATACATAATAATACACATTTTAACCTAAGTATTTTTATTCCATTTTAATTGAAACATGTTATACTTTAATTAAAATGCTTAACCTATAGTTTAATTAAAATACATGAAATAATAATTAAACTATGCACTATATCATATGACTTAAGAAACAAGCTTATAAACACTTAGACTTATATGTTAGCTTATGTAACCAGCTTAATTCTAATTATGGAAACTTCTATTTATAGAAACTTAATGAAATAAGGCAACTAATCTATTAATGGAAACCTTCTATATATGGAAATCTATCTATTTCAGGCAGCTAATCTAATCATGGAAACCTTCTATATATGGAAACTTATTTAATTAAGGCAGCTGATCTATTTTTAGAAACTAATCTATTTTAAGCAGTAAATTCTATTTTAGGAAACTTTCTATTTTTGGAAACTTTCTATTTTTGGAAACTTTCTATTTTTGGAAACTTTCTATTTTTGGTAACTTTCTATTTTTTGAAAACTTTCTATTTTTGGAAACTTTCTATTTTTGGAAACTTTCTATTTTTGGAAACCTGCTATTTTTGGAAAGTTACTTATTATTACACAGTAAGTATAATAATACATGAAATACCAGTAATACTTAATCAGATTAATCAGAATACAAGATAAACACAGTTTAAGGCTTTAAACAGTAAACCATGACCTAAAACATACAAAGTACGCTAAGATGAGACATAAAACCCAGTACGTAATCAGTAATTCGATACTTATACACGTGTGTATTCATGTAGCGTTAGTGATCCAGAAGTAGGAGTCTTTCTTCCGTTCATTCACTAGACTTGAGGTACGGATTCCCGTCCTTTCAGTATGGACATTCTTTCCTTATTAGGATTTCCCCGTATGCAGCCAACTGTTTTCCCCAGTATTTGTTTTATTGTTTTGAACTGCTTATGTTTAATTAGCATAATCTATAGCCATATACAAGCATGACCAGTTTCACCTAGTTATGGAGGTACCATAACCATAACATTGGAGGCACCAATGTTATGACTTCCCCACGGCGGAGTGATTGCTCGTGGCGTCCCTTTCAGTTTTAGCCATATTATTATATCATGTGGGGCGTATGGGTGCATCCTAGTTACATGTTTTATTCAGTATTTCATGGTGAATGTGGTGTGTGCCTTGCATCCTTCACAAGGAGTTGATCCCTCCTACCCAAACCAGTATATTAATTAGAGGCATCCCCTCTAATCAGCATGATGAGGTCACCCCTCCAAGTATTCATGCACGTGACCTTTTCATGACCTATATGGGCTATGGTATATTTATGTTAAAACAGTTTTCATAAGATAAACATAAGGCTTTTTAAACTATAAAACCAGTTTTCTCAATACTTAACCAGTCTACTCAGAACTTAGTCTTCCGCTGTTATATGTTACATGCTTATCCTATTTCATGCTATATTGTATATCCGTGCACTAAGCGTTTTGCTCAGCCGTTACTTTCCTTTCCATGTCCCAAAACGGCAGGTACCCAAGACTCGAGCATTTGGAGGACACGCATAGGATGGAAGCTGCCATAGACTTCTTCTCCTGTTTCCTTCATATATTTATGCTTGTTTAGTCTTTCATTCAGTTCATTTACTTTGTTATGTTTTGGGCTTATGTTTGGGAACCGATGTTTGATTCCGGTTTTCCCTTTGGTCATGTATGTTTTACTACATATTACCTTGCATGCTTTGATGACACGCCATAATTACGCGTGACATTCCATTTATCAAAATGGGGTGTTACAATTATGGTATCAGAGCCAAGGCTTCGACCTGTAGGATCGAAAACTCGACCTGTGACTAGTGGGTAGTCACCAGGAGCTTCCTAAGCCAACGATTGTTATTCCACGTATTGATGTTTCAGCGCATTGTTGTTTTAACCATTATGTTTTCAGCACCTTTTTGTTTTAGCCATGACGTTTTCAGCACCTTGTTGTTTTCACCATGATGTTTTCACCAGTATCGTCTTACTAATATGGAATGAACAACCGTCATCCATACTTAGTTATGTGTCATTGTCTATGCATGATGTTCCTCGTGAACTGTGACGATGTGGACTGACCCCAGTAGTTCATAATTTTCACATAAAATTTTTTCTGTTAAGTTTTGACAATGACTTTTAATTATTATGTTTCATGCATTCATGCATTTATATCATATGTCATCTGTTGCAGGAATTTTGACTAAGTAATGGTTGGTACAGGACTGGCCCTATTTAGTCGCATGTGCTTTTATCGAAACTTTTAACTTTGGGACCGACCCATAGGCGTCCCCTCGCCATGTCTTTTGTTTTGGAACCGACCCATAGGCGTTCCCTCGCACATATAAAGGTTTTATAAACTACATTACGCATTCATGCACTGTTTTTCTTGCATAAAATTTTTCTCATGATTTAAAATTGGCATAAATTTTTTTCATGTCCCATCATAAGTTATTATGTCTTTATGTCAAGTATGCTTTCATACTGTCATGGTTAACTTCAGTTTCATGCTGATTATGTTATACACTTTTTCGTAATAGATGGTTTCATGTTTCCTCATGATAATTCCCTCTTCATGTTGATTATGTTTCACGCCTCTTTTGTTATTTACGTTGTCCTGCAAGACATTGTTAGATTTCTTGAATCATGCTTTCATGATAGTCATGGTTGGTTTCCATTGATCATGCTGTCAGGCAAATCATCGTTGAATTTTGTGTAACCACACTTTAGCGTTTCTCTATGCAACCAGAATGATGTCTATGCTAATACTGCCAGGTTATCATGATGGTTTTCCTAACCGTTTAACCGGTTTACTTTCCTTAAATCATGACAAATGATCGAGCCCATACCGATCATTTCATGTGCATTCCATGTGTACTCCACGTACCGTATTTCATGTGTATTACATGTACCTTAATCCATGTGTATTCCACTTGCAATACTTCCAAGTATTCGCTAGTCGATTCTAAATCATCTCAGGCGTATGTTCACTTGTTGATATTCTACGAGATTGTCGATGTCGCTCATAGCTTGGAGATGTTACTGAAGGTTGATGCTGCTGATGTTGGGAGACGCTACGAGATGCTGATGCTGATGCTGTTCACAACCTGGAGATCCTAAAAGACGAAGACAAAGGCGTTGGAGCAAAGCAATTGGACGAGAAGATGCTTCACCATCAGACAATTCCCATCAATCATTGTCCCAAATTCATAGTTACATGTCACACGTCGTTCGACTGTCATTTCAGCCATATGAGTGCAAACCAGTACCAGCCGGCCACTCAGCTAAATAGTTACATGAGTCACGGTCATGAGAATGACCGTCATGGAACCGACAGACAAGATGATAGTAACCACTACTATGACAGCAACTATCCTAGAAATCGTAACCGAGGCTCCGGCCACGGACGTGATCAGACATACAAATGATCAGTAGTCCAACCGATCCGCCAATTCTGGCATATTAACCTAATATTTGTAGTTCTAATTGTTTCACATCTCGAGACACATGTCAAGACATCAGTCAAGACACATGTCTCACGTATACTTTCTGAGGACACATGTCAAGATACCAGTCAAGACATATGTCACGCTTACATTTCTCAAGACACGAGCCAAGACACATGACTCACGTCTAATTATGGAACATTTCTAAGAAATTCAGGGTACCCTCCAAGGGTATATCTATGTTGTTGTGCCATGTATTAATCAGGCCACAAGAATTATCAGCGCATCAGTGACAACCTCACGTTGCCGATGTCACTTTCATTTCTTTCACCATAGTTCATATATTCATAACCATGAAGGACGCCTTTATATTCCCACGCATACGAAGGTTTTCCTTCAGCTTAATGATAAGATTCAAGCTGCTAATGCATTTCCTCGGACAGACACGAGATGAATTTTATCCTAATTATGTACTATGAACACCACACCATGCTATGATTCATAATTATGTACAGTAATGTTCAGGCTCCTGAATACATTCAGCTTGATTTTCCATCAGGAAAATCTATACAAATTATCTATGCTTTTCAAGCACGTGCTTTGTTAGCCATATTGCTAAAATTTTCTAGCTGTCAGTAACACACGACTACTAAGGTCCTTTTACGCATAACCAACGGATTATTCCAAAATTGTTCCTTACACTCCAGAAGAACCTTCAAGGAGAAGGATGGTACCATGAGATTATGTGTCGACTACCGTCGACTTAAACAAATCACCATTCATGACCATTATTCTCCGCCGCGTATTGACAACATATCCAATCGACCTTATAGTGTTAATCACTTTTCCAAGATCGAATTCATGATCATGCTGCCAACAGTGACGAGTGAAAAAGCAGGACATGTCTGTGACTGCTATTCGTACACGACTCGGTCATGCTAGATTTATGATTTTGATTCAGTCTCATCAATGCTCCAACAGCATTATGGAGTTAATAAATTGAGTTTCCATAAACTCCTAAACAAATTCATCAGCGTTTTCATTGAAGATAACCTGATTCCCTCTAAGCCTAGAGAAGAACAGGAAGACACTATCTGCACTATGTTGCAAATTCTATGACAAGAGAAATTCTACCCTGGAAATTTTTTCCAATATCATTTCTGTTTGATTACAGTAACACACTGAATAACATGGGTTTTTATGGTTAATCTTACCATGACTCAGCTTATGCGTAAAGGAGAGAACCCTACACTACATTAGCTGTTCTAGGAAATCCTACGCTAGGAGAAGTATAGATTTAGAGACTCAGAGTTTCGCAAACTCCTATGTATCAAGTTCGATGAAGCAAGATACAGTTACGTTCATATCTTCATACCCGTCATACAAACAGGTTAAGATAGGACACCAACTGACTGGGATGTTTTCATCATATGAAATTATGAATCGAAAAGGGACAAGATCTCCACGGATTTTGGTTACCAGATTAACGCAAACTCAGAAGAAGCATGATGCTATCTGGGTTATTGCAAACAGTTTGATCAAGTCTGCAGAATCCTTACATCCGCAAGGATTTCAGAACCAACAGATTGATCGGACATGTTCCAGCCAAGGCTCATCCGACCACTTGGTAATCCCGCAGCTATCGGGTCAGACAAAGATTCCCAATTGTACTCCTAAATTACTTCACGTCTTCATTCTGATTCCACGACTTGCTTTCGCGCTCGTGTTCATGACACTATTCACGTTCATGATCGTATCTGGGCTTACGATTTTACGTTCATTTCGTTCTGGGAAGTTTTGCAAGAACTTGTGAGACCAGACCCAAGTTTAGTATAACTCTCCATCATCAGATAGACGTTTCACGTCATATTCCACGTCTCACCTTGTAGCGTTTGGCGTTACCGCCATTATATTCTATGATCACGATATGTCTCACATGTCATGTTCATTCCACGTTCCTCATAGCATGATCAAAATATGTTACACGTATCATGGATCACGATATGTTTACTCATACTACACTCGCCATATCTCCACGTAGCACGTTCAAAATTTTTCACGTATCACGATCAAAATTTTTCACGTACTACGTTTCTTTATGTCTCGCGCATCATTTCTAATTATCAGTTAAGTCAGATTGTCTTGAATCGTAACGTTTCAGTTACCCTAGCACGTTAACTCTTATTTTCCTCGATCCAATTTAGGGGATCTACCTTCCGTTGATAACCAAGAATTTCTTCGTATTCCAAGTCAAGGTCAGGAGGACCAAGATTTATCATTTGTGTCAAGATCTTCTGAAGGAACCGTTCCAAGAGGGAGACCACTTGGAAACGGACAAGTTCATCCGGACTTTTATCCGTTTTTCTCATCAATTAGATATGTCCTTTCAGTCACGTCACGTTCCATGTCTTTTCAAGACATGTCACGTTCCACGTTCCCTTCTACCATGTCACCTTCATTTCCGTTATTTTGCATACCTTTCCAGTTTGATTCGGGTATGTTTCGCTTCCAGTTACGTTATCTATAATTCGGGGACGAATTATTCTTTTTAGGGGGGAAGAATTGTAAAACCCGCATGCTTTTACCATGAATAGTGCCCTTAAGATCGTACATCCTAGATTAAAACTTACCTTATTCAGTATTGATCACATTCATGTGCTATTAATCAAGTAAGTACATATGTGTATAACATGATAAGTATCGTTTACGTACGAACTCATGATAAGCAGTTAATAAGTATTTCACGGGAACATAATTAAATCATGATCACCATTAAAACACGAACTAAAATAATCACGTAAATACATATAATATAATTACGAGCATAAATAAATACGTTAAGGTACGGTAAATATTTAGCGAGAACACACTAAACATGAACACCAATAAACACGAATAAACACGTAACAAATTAAAACACGTAAAACACGAACACGAGAGCACACTATAATATTTTAGACACGGAAAACATTTGGGTTACCCCTTGTGGGCCCCATATCCACGAAATTAGGAAGGTAAATGGGCCAAGCCCATCAAGTTTTACATGAAAGGGGGGTAAAGGTAAAAACTTGATTCATTTTTCACTTTACAAGAAATTAAACAAAAACCTAAAAATAGTTTTCTCCTCCTTCTCCTTTACCTTTTGTAGCCGCCACCCATAAGAACACCAAAGAGGTGTTCTTGTTGATTTTGATCTTGAATAATTGTACAAGTGTTCGTGTTTGTTCATCCTCTATTGATCCACACATTCGGTATACCTTTTTAACCTTTCTTTTTAATTATTTCTTTGATTTGATTTGGTAAAATTAATAAGAAGATGATGTTTTTAAAAACCTAATTAAAAACATTTATTAAAACATGTATTTGATTAAGGGGTAAATTAAAAAGGGTGTTTATGGGTGTTTTAGTTTGGCCGCCGCCTAGCCCGTGCCCTAAGGGGGTCACGGCTTGGTCATTAAGCCACCACCGAGACCATATGGTCCCGGTTTGGTGGTGTGGGTCCCACGGCAGCAAGGAACCAAGGGGAACCCCGATTTGGTTCGGGGTACGGTGTCGATTTCATGCCCGGTTCACGGTTCGTTGGTTAAAACACGATTTATGCTAAATGTTAATTTTATGAATCATGAACTTAGGATATAAATTAATTAATAACATAATATATTAATTAAACCACGACTTAGGTTAATCTAATTATTAATTTAGCATGATATTAATTTAACCTAAGTATTTTTATGTTATGAGTTATAATTAATTAATTATTTTAAACCATGCTTATAATTAATTAATTTAGACATGACTTAGGTTATATTATTAATACATAATAATACACATTTTAACCTAAGTATTTTTATTCCATTTTAATTGAAACATGTTATACTTTAATTAAAATGCTTAACCTATAGTTTAATTAAAATACATGAAATAATAATTAAACTATGCACTATATCATATGACTTAAGAAACAAGCTTATAAACACTTAGACTTATATGTTAGCTGATGTAACCAGCTTAATTCTAATTATGGAAACTTCTATTTATAGAAACTTAATTAAATAAGGCAACTAATCTATTAATGGAAACCTTCTATATATGGAAATCTATCTATTTCAGGCAGCTAATCTAATCATGGAAACCTTCTATATATGGAAACTTATTTAATTAAGGCAGCTGATCTATTTTTAGAAACTAATCTATTTTAAGCAGTAAATTCTATTTTAGGAAACTTTCTATTTTTGGAAACTTTCTATTTTTGGAAACTTTCTATTTTTGGTAACTTTCTATTTTTGGAAAACTTTCTATTTTTGGAAACTTTCTATTTTTGGAAACTTTCTATTTTTGGAAACCTGCTATTTTTGGAAAGTTACTTATTATTACACAGTAAGTATAATAATACATGAAATACCAGTAATACTTAATCAGATTAATCAGAATACAAGATAAACACAGTTTAAGGCTTTAAACAGTAAACCATGACCTAAAACATACAAAGTACGCTAAGATGAGACATAAAACCCAGTACGTAATCAGTATTTCGATACTTATACACGTGTGTATTCATGTAGCGTTAGTGATCCAGAAGTAGGAGTCTTTCTTCCGTTCATTCACCAGACTTGAGGTACGGATTCCCGTCCTTTCAGTATGGACATTCTTTCCTTATTAGGATTTCCCCGTATGCAGCCAACTGTTTTCCCTAGTATTTGTTTTATTGTTTTGAACTGCTTATGTTTAATTAGCATAATCTATAGCCATATACAAGCATGACCAGTTTCACCTAGTTATGGAGGTACCATAACCATAACATTGGAGGCACCAATGTTATGACTTCCCCACGGCGGAGTGATTGCTCGTGGCGTCCCTTTCAGTTTTGGCCATATTATTATATCATGTGGGGCGTATGGGTGCATCCTAGTTACATGTTTTATTTAGTATTTCATGGTGATTGTGGTGTGTGCCTTGCATCCTTCACAAGGAGTTGATCCCTCCTACCCAAACCAGTATATTAATTAGAGGAATCCCCTCTAATCAGCATGATGAGGTCACCCCTCCAAGTATTCATGCACGTGACCTTTTCATGACCTATATGGGCTATGGTATATTTATGTTAAAACAGTTTTCATAAGATAAACATAAGGCTTTTCAAACTATAAAACCAGTTTTCTCAATACTTAACCAGTCTACTCAGAACTTAGTCTTCCGCTGTTATATGTTACATGCTTATCCTATTTCATGCTATATTGTATATCCGTGCACTGAGCGTTTTGCTCAGCCGTTACTTTCCTTTCCATGTCCCAAAACGGCAGGTACCCAAGACTCGAGCATTTGGAGGACATGCATAGGATAGAAGCTGCCATAGACTTCTTCTCCTGTTTCCTTCATATATTTATGCTTGTTTAGTCTTTCATTCAGTTCATTTACTTTGTTATGTTTTGGGCTTATGTTTGGGAACCGATGTTTGATTACGGTTTTCTCTTTGGTCATGTATGTTTTACTACATATTACCTTGCATGCTTTGATGACACGCCATAATTACGCGTGACATTCCATTTATCAAAATGGGGTGTTACAGAGATGCTGGGTATTTATGAAAATGCTAACTAACTAACTTCTAACAAAATTTTCACATGCGAAAGAAACTATAACTAATACAAATGTTTCACATGTGAAAGTAACTACAACTTAATTC
This sequence comes from Glebionis coronaria, assembly GCA_025667525.1. NCBI lineage: Eukaryota > Viridiplantae > Streptophyta > Magnoliopsida > Asterales > Asteraceae > Glebionis > Glebionis coronaria. The sequence continues at coordinate 426,951,822 of CM046881.1, read as the reverse complement.
AAATGCTAAACTAGACCAATAGTTCTTGAGACTGTACAAACTTTTGTTACTTTAGTAGAACCTTTATAAATACAAATTCTTTTTGTAAGTTATAATTTAAGAGCTCATTTCTCTTCAATATTTTACAACTTGTTTTATTCAATGAACATGTCACATTTATCAATTTTCTTACCGTGTGATTTGTAAATACTGGATTACAAACTGAATACGTCAACACCGATCTTATAACTAATAAATAATCGTTTTTCGGTAAATATAATCATCTATTCACAAACACAACAATTAAACAAAAAAATAAATAAATCAAGATTCAAGAACAACAATTTTGATAATCTGTCATCTACATTGATATTCAAAAGTATTCAACAATTATACACTTCAGTCATAAATCATCAAGAATATTGAATCACAAGTTAATTCGTTCAGTTACGAACTCATAAAAAGAATCATGTTAATCGCCTAGGTCTTTATACCTAAGAATCAGATTTAGAATCATAATCAAAATTCCTTGGCTGCGAAGATCAAGTCTCTTCTCACCCGCATCCATTCATCTAGCTTCTCTTGACGTCGATCTAATTCATCCATAGTCAACAAAGAACCACTGTCCTTCTGCCTCCAAGGGCGGATCCAGAACATTAAGTTATCAGGTGCACATAAACTTTTTTACGAGTAGAGAGGATTTTTATTATGCTTGAGCATGAGGGAGGAAATTTTTGTAAAGAACCAAAAAGTTCGTTTAACACCCCCAAATTACATTGCGCAGCGAAAATACACATTTGGGTGCTAAACTCAAACTGCATTACACAAGACACTTTGAACAATCTCAAAATGACACATTTAAAATATAAAAGAATACAATTTAACCATTATCTAAAACTTTCGATCCCATGTAAAACAATTTTAAAAATACTAGAGTAACATTTAGGTCCCCCAAAGATATTATCCAATCAACAAACAATTTACCAAAGTACATGACCGTACATTATTATTTTTATGACAAAAGGGAAAGAAATCCGTTTTAGACCAATCACCACAAAAGCAATCCACAATCCTTCTCCAGCAAGCTCCGCAATTCATCAACTTCAATCACCTGAAATACATGCTTAAAATCATCAACACAATGGTTGAGCGAGTCTATAGGTTTTCCAAATCATCATTTGAACACAAGAGAAAAATCAATCATGATCATTTAATAGAATTGCCATGTATACAATCTATTAATCAGGCAATCTGGCATATAGCAACGACGATAGAATTGTATTAAGCTCATGACACCGACCCCTTAACTTAGTCACCCACGCCTAAAGCTGGCATGACTAGATGAATTCCAGTGCCCCTACTAGCGTATCAGTTGCAAGTATACCACATTCTCATTCTCGTAAAATTATCCTTCCCAGAGGTTACTCAACGTAAAGCCCTGGTCTCAGATAGGGTCGTCAGCCCAATAGTACTATTATTAGAATAAGCGGCTATTTCCAACTCACAACATCAAGTCGGAAGATAGTTAACGGCTCATGAATTTAGGGACTTTTTCAACTTAGGTACTTATACAATTCAAGGCAACAACAGGAAACATTCGGGTCCAAACAATCAATCATGACTTGTGTTCATTTTACTTTCAAATAGTATGTATCCCCCTCACGGGTTTTAAAATCATTCAAAACAATTACAAAAGCGAGGCTATAGACTCACCTTGAGTAATAGCAGTAGCAAGACGATCTTTGACGATAGTTGATGCCCGATAAACATAAAAACCGCAACCTATCAAATAAGGTGTGTTCATTAATAATAAACTCGAATAAAATCCATAATTAATAACATCAAACTAAAAATCATGAAACCACGACAAACCCAAAAGAAAACAATACAAGTGATACTTTTACTTCCTTCTATATGTTTATTCTATTAGTTAATTCTTTCGATAAAAATCTGCCGGTACATACCAAATGTACGAGCTCAATTACCCCACTTAAACACGTCAAATACTTATGATACTAATCAGAGATGTCACTTACTATATATAGAAAGACATGTTAAAAGCTCATCAAAAGATTTTACTTTTAAAGTTCCCTGCCCGACACATCTTTGAACTACAAAAACCGAACAGTTTTATGTCACCGACTCATACAACCATTTTGACCATTCTAAACAATCTCGTTTACAAATCCGACACTTGAGTTTGAAAACAGACTCACAACCCTAAGTTTAGAACCAAACATCAGACCTTGACCATTTTCACAACTCATTCTATAGTCCCCGAGATTCGATCCAAATATCCACAACAACTTCGGATTGTGTCGATACTCGTCTCCCGGTACACGAATAATCAAATCATCATAACTTCTCACTCGTTTGGAGCTAGAAGCTCTACCTTATATCAAATCGAAGCTAACGAATTTTTCTACAACCCTATGCTATTAGTATAAACATTTTCAAACAGTAAGGTAGCCAAAACTGTCCTTGAACCTACTGATCTAAAACACCTTTTGAGAAATCATGCTAAATCAATTTTTCAACCAATTTTAATCAATCTCATACTTCTAATATTACCCTAATGTCATCACAAACAACTTAGCTAACCCATAACACCCTTGAAAAATCATTCAAAAATTTACCCACTAAAAAATCCATACATGCAATACTTAAAGTATACATATAACATCACTAACAACAATTATATAATAAGAAAATAGATCAAACTACCTTGGATCATCATCAAAAATTAAAAGTTCTTGCATGTTGTAAATTTTTACATCAAAATGATCATCATCAAATTTTAGAGATGGGATATCAATTAGTTTTCATTGATTCAAAGTTAAAAATAAAAAATCAAAGGGTTTTGTGTGGGAGGGGTGGGCGGCAAGGTCTTGAGAGAGAGAGAATGGAGAAATTTTATTTTGTATGTGTTTTATGAGTTAGTGGAGTTAGGTAGGAGTTTATATATGGTGGGTGGAGGGACTAGTTTTGCTAATTTGTGAGAGTTTTGGTCCAAAATGTAATTAAATAGTTGTAAGGGTAGAAAATGTAAATTGTCAGTTTTGAATATACTTACGAGGCTCGGGTTTCGTAAAAATACTTTTCAAAAGTTAAAACGCACTCAAAATATGATAATAATATGATCCCGGTACGACTTAATACACAATTAAAATAAAAACGTAAAAATATAAACATAGAGACAACAAATGATAAAACATAAAATCTTGGGCATCCGTCGATATCGTGGTCACTAATAATCCTCGCTATTAGTAAAAAGATAAAAATAAGACTTCCAACGTCGGTTTTAAATAAAACCGTCAACCGTCATATCATTCAACTCATCAAAAATTTCAAAATTATTCGTAAAATAATATTATATAATATTAAATAATGACCACGGGTTCGGGTTATCACATCCTACCCTCCTAAAAGAGGGCGACGTACCGGTGCTCGGCCCCTCTTATACTCACATTCCATACCTCCAGAACAAAAGAGAACTCTTTTCCTTATAGAAATCCTCATGCTTCCTTAATGAATTCAAATCCATTCCCAGAGTTCTTGTATCCTCACAATATAATCCTTACTATGTTTCGACCTCATAAGAACTCTCCACAGTTCTCTCTATGAAATGCAACTTATTTTCAAGTTGAATTCTTTCCTCGTTGTTCCCAAAACAAATTTCACCCTTCATAACGACACCTTAAGCATAACCACGTCTCCCAATTTCAAACTCCATCGATTTCTTCGAAGGCCAGCATAACTTCTCGGATGACTCCTTGTTACTAATAAATGATCCTTAACCCATACAATCTTATCAATGCTGCCAATATCACTTCTACTTCAGTCATTCAATTCCACCTACATTTCTGCAATACACCAAAAACCTAATCTTACGTCCATAACTCACGATCTTTAACCTTCACAAATTGGAGTTCTTCATGTACCATCAATAGTACAGCCTCATTCTAGCATGATAACCATTGTCGTATAAGAATTTCCAACAAGGCCTAAGTCAATCACACACGCGCAAGTATATCGTCCAATGTTCGAATCGTCCTTTCACTATGTCCATCAGTCTCTGTGTATCACGCAACACTCAACTCACTTTTACTTGTACTCAAACCAGATCGTATCGATTACTTAACTTGTGAGATTCCTTCATCACTAAGTCTCACTCTCTTAACTCAGGTATGTTAGGAGTGCTCAATATACCATGCCTAACTTGGCTTTACAACAAAATCCTTTCCATAAGCTTGACAAAATGTTGAAATCACTTACCTTGACATTTATCAAATCAGACCATCATCTTAAACTTTCAATATCCTTTCTACCAAGTCCTCACTTCTTGTCATTACCAAAACTCAAACCTTAGAAGCTTTTTCCTTTTTCTTCCTGATAAGTGCATTAGCTACCACATTCGCCTATCCCAGATGGTAGCGAATCTCATAGTCATAATCACTCTCAGTCATAACCATCAACATACTCAAGTACTCAAAACATATATAACTGGTAATCCTCTACTCATCTCCTTTATCATCCCAGGAAATTAATTATGAAGCAAACTATTATGATCCTTGATTACTACATACTTGATTCCATACAAGTAATATTTATACAATCTCAAAGCAAACACCACAACTACATAACCTTTATGAGCCACATCACAGCAAACTACAAACTATAAATACTTCAGATCCTTTCAACAATGACAACATCGGTGCAGAACACAACTTACCCTTCAGTGTTCGGAATATAGCTTCCTCCTCATCTGATAAGGATCATATCTCGAAACTTAAAATTTAGATGTATAAGTGGGACTCACACATCTAATTCTTCTTAGTCAGCTTAATTAATGGTTTAACAATCAGTGAAAACCTTTCGATAAACCTCCGATAATACACAGCTTAGACCAAGGAATTAACAGATTTCTATCGGCGTCGTTGGTATCGGCCAATCCTTAATCGTTTCAATCTTGACAAGATCTTCACGAATACCTTGTTGTCAATTAGCTGCCTTAAAAACACAAATATTTCAACCAACATTCACACATTGGAAACTTTACATACAGGTTCTCTTTTTTCCAACCATTCCAAAAATTATCCTCATATGCTACTTATGTTCCTCCTTTCCTCTTGGAATAAAATAGAATACCTTCAATAGATACAATGACTAACTCATCCTAGTACATCTTACATACAAGATTCACCTAGTCCATGAATATAGCAGACGCGTTCGTCAATTCCAAAAACATCACTTGAAACTTATAGTAACCACATCGAGTACGAAAAACAACTATATGAATATCTTCCTCCCTAACTCTCAGTTAATGATAACCATAACTCAAAGCGATCTTTTAGTACACACTGGATCCAGACCAGTTGCAAGGATTAAATAAATCATCAATCCTCGGTAATGGATACCGATTCTTGACTGTTAATTTGCTAAGTTTACAATAATCGATACACATCCGAAACAATCCATCCTTCTTGACAAACAACACAGGCGATCATCATTGCAACGAAACTTAATCTAATACATCCCTTATTTATCTATACTCACGATTGACCAGATAACTCATTCCATTCTGACGGTGCCAAATGATATGGCATACAAATACTACTCAACAAAACATAGAAGCACTACACCTAATGCTTACAACATTCAATCGACACGAACTCCACTTCATGAGACGGCAGTGTTGGAAATACGTTTTTACGTATTTAGGAAGATTCGGTCACTCCGACAATATATTAAGTAGTAGCTCGTAGTCTAGATATCTTTATTAAACAAACAAAGTCAAGCCTAGCCTACAACATGTGTAGTCCGGACCAACATTGTAAGCCCAAGCCTATCACAAGGCTTGGGTATATAAACCCTCTCCTTTGATGGAGAGGGTGTGTGTTCTTCATTTTTACACATAGTGAAAAAGTGTTTTTCTTTCACGTTCTCTCTCTAAGTGTGTGTGTTCTCACCATATCTCTATCTCTTTCTCTCTCTAAAAACATAAGCAAGATTTACATATCCTACAAATGGTATCAAGAGCCATGGGATGATTGGATTGTTCATGTGTTTGTGTTCTTGATTCATACGCCTATTTTGATCCATTTTTACACGAACCAATTTTTTTTTTGTGTTTTTGATGGTTTTTTCTTGATACAAATCTTCTACATAGTTGTGGTAGGGATTTGGTATAGTTACTTTGGCTAAAAACACAAAATTTTTGGGTGTTTTGATCATTTTTTGGCTTAAAATCATGAATTGGTTGAGTTTTGTCCGAGAAAAGTGGGAATTATTCCGATCAGGTCATCGGAAAAGGGTTTATAGGACATTCCGATCAGTGTAATCGGAATAGGGTTTAGGGATTCCGATTTTGGGTACATTCCAATCAGGTATTCCGATTAGGTATTCTGATCAGGTATTCCGATTAGGTATTCCGATTAGGTATTCCGATTTGGCATTCCGAAAAGGGACATTCCAATTTGGCACATTCCGAAAAGGGACATTCCGATTTGGTTCATTCCGATTTAGGACTTTCCGATCTTTGACATTCCGATTACGATTTATTCTGATTTGGGAGATTCCGATCAAGGTTATTCCGATTAGGGTTTATTCCGATATGGGAGATTCCGATCAAGGTTATTTCGATAGGGCTTATTCCGACTGATATTCCGATCACTATTCCGATCAACATTCCGATAACAAAAATTATTTCTTAAAAATTTCGAACCGTGTGTAATTTTGACTTGGAATTTTTGGTTTATCGAGGACATATTTTAGGGGATTTTAACATTGTTTCTCGACTTCAACTCACAACAAACACATTTACTTTCTTTCATTGATCGATCAACGTTTGTAAATCTTAACTTATTGAAATGGAGTACACATCTCTTACGGATAAGTCCATCCTCTCGGGTACGGATAATCGTCCACCAATGTTGGTGAAGACTATGTATGAGGAATGAGCTTCCCGAATGGAACTTTATATGTTGAACAAGGAGAATGGACATCTCATTTGGGCATTGATGCTCAATGGACCATTAGATTATGGTACAGTGACGGAAGGTACAACTACTCGTCCTCGCACAACGGGTGAATTGACTGGAGATATGAAGATCCAAGACAAATGTGATAAGTATGCTACAAACATCATTCTCCAAGCCCTTCCTCCAGATGTCTACAAACTCGTCAGCAAACATAAAGTTGCCAAAGAGTTATGGGATAGAATTCGTGTTCTCATGCAAGGCACCTCGTTAACTAAACAAGAACGAGAGTGTAAGCTTTATAATACTTTTGATAAGTTTGCCTATGTGCCAGGGGAGACTCTCAATGATTACTATCTGAGATTTACCCTATTGTTGAATGAGCTCAATATCTATGGCATGACAATTCCTACGTTCCAGTTGAACACCAAGTATTTGAACACTCTTCCTTTAGAATGGAAAAAGTACGTGACGGATGTTAAATTAGCTAAGGACTTGCATAACACCAATGTGGATCAACTTCAAGCTTTTCTTCAACAACACGAATGCCATGTGATTGAGGCTCGGTTATCTACACCTCAAGTTCATGATCCACTTGCCATGTATGCTTCTCAACAAAACATGGCTTATACTTATCAACAACCATCATACTTGCAGCAGCCACCACCACACACCTATCAGCAACCATCTTATCAACCACCGATGATGCCACAACAAGCATATCAACAAAGTGTTCATCAACAATCTTTTCTACAGCAACCACCAAATCAGACATCACCATCACAAGCCAACACTTCTCCAATGGGCTATACTCTTCAGCAATGATATTTTCCAATAGAAGCACAACCAGCACAAGCCTTCTACTCTAATGAACTTCAACCAATCCAAGCACCGGTCTTTACTCCAAATGATACGCCAGCTGATGTACTAAACCATCTCACTGCCTACTTGTCAAAACTTATTGCAACTAGAGGATTTCCACCAACAAACAATCAGCTCCACACCTCTTCAAATCCTCGACAACAAGCTACTATTCAAGATGGTCAAGTAACAGTGCAACCTATTTAGGGAAGGCAAAATTCATATGGACCTCCTACAAGGACTGGGAACAATCAAAGCTGTGAATTCACAAGCTAATGGAAATGGAAGCCCCATTGGTCCTAAAAAGGTTGTGACTTGCTACAATTGCCGAGGACAAGGTCATATGGCTAGGGAATGCACTCAGCCGAAAAGGAAGAGGGATGATGCATGGTTTCGTGAGAAGATGTATTTGGTTGATGCTCAGTCTAAGGGGAAGATTTTGGATTAAGAGGAGTTAGCATTTCTTGCAGACCCAGGGGCAGCAGATACTGAAGGCATTGCAGTCGTTTCTACTTCTAATGCAGCTTATCAAGCAGATGATCTTGACGCATATGATTCAGATTGTGATGACATTCACTCTGCCCAAGATGCTCTCGTTTCTAATCTCTATCACTACGGTTCTGATGTCGTCAGTGAGGTACCAACCACATCTAATAATATTGATGATAACCAACATCAAGTTGGGTATGAAAATGACAACCTCGAACAGCATTCGGGAACTAGTAACTCAAATGATGTGGTACCCAATCCTACACATTTGAGTGAACCTTAACCAAATGCTACGACGGGTATGGAATCTTATGCTCAACATGATTTGGTCATGGTGCATAAACATATTATTGATCAAATGCATATGGCTCTTAGACAATCCGTAGATACGAATTCCACCCTAACTGCTGAGCTTGCATTGCATAAAGAAAAGGTCAAAGCTTTTGAAATGGTCCCTCAAGAAGAGAAAATAACATGTTCTGAATTTGACCAATTTCGTTTTGAAAAGATTGAACACTTGAAAGAAATAGAATCATTAAAAGCTAATCTTTCTATTGAATTAAAAGAAAAGGAGTCAGTTGTCAATGATTTTCAGAAACTTAAAATGGATTTCGAAACTCTCGAGTCTAAAAAGGTTGAATCAGAAATTAATGCTACCAAACTTCTTAAATTCAAGGAACAACAACTTTTAAAACAATACGCTTCCCTAGAAAAGGTTCATCTTTTAACTAAATCATTTAAAGAACTCGAACTTAAACGTCTTCAAGATTTACCACCTAATCCCGGTTATGCAAAACAAGCTCAGGAATATATTCCCGGTCTTTATGATATGACCATAATTGGCAAATCGAAAGAAGCACCTTTTGTTCGTAGTACTGAGGAGACACAATCACTTGCGGATGAAACTCATTCTAAAATGCTTTCAAAATTCCATACAATTGATTATGATCAACATAACAAAGATCAATTTTTGAAAAAGACATGCTTTCGCTTACAAAAGGAATTAGCTGAATTGACAGTTCTTGTGCCCCAAAGTTTGTCAAATGAAAACCCTCCGAGTACGTCTCCTACATTTGTCAAAACGGATTTAACGAAGTTAATTCCACCGGTAAGTAAGGCGTCCGTTAACTTAAATGCGGTACACCAACACTTAGCCGATTTTGACAAGGTCATTTTGGAACGTACGACGGCTTCGGCCATAACGGAAGGTGAATGGAACTTTGAGCACACTAGAGCTGCGTTTCGCGACGAAATTGTTCCGTTTGTAAAGAATGTTAAGGTTTGTCTTAGTAATCTTGATCAAGATCTGCTTTTGGAAATAGAAGAAGTTAGACGTGTTTTCAATGAAATGGATGATGCTTATGAAAACAGTTTACTTGAAATAGAACGGGTTTCACGCCAAAATGATCAGCTTCTGAAGCAAGTGATGTCTCATGATATAGTCTCTGTCTGTGTGAATAAAAGTGTTGATAATGATTCTATTGTGCATAATGTTGAATCTGTGGATAATGTGGTAGATAGTACTTGTCACGAATCTAACGCTGAATTTTTAAAGCTTCAAGATTCATATTCTTCGCTTTCAAAACGTTTTGATGAGATTCAAACACATTGTATTTCGCTTGAATGCAAGCAACAATTTATTCAAGAAATCTTTGAAACGTCATTCGAAGGTGTTAATATCGATGATGCAAACTTTGAAAAGAATTTTTGATTGAATTTACAATCAAAACAGCGTCAGCCAAGTGACAAAGTTGCTAAATCTTTGCCGATAGAAATAGAGAAATCTAAGGAGCTTAACTGTGTGAACGTACTTGAGGCCGCTGAGAATTTTAAACTTGATCTAGATAATCGAGTTTCCAAGATTTTGTCCAAAGTTGATAACTTAAAATAGAAAGATACACGACTCTTCGATTCAGTAAAGTCCGCATGTGCTAATACCACTGCACAGAATCAATCCTTGATTGAACAACTGAATCGAAAGTCGGTGGAAATATCTGATTTGAGGGAAAAAATTTGTGATAAAAATCTGGTCTTGGCTGAGTTAAAGGAAACACTTCGTACTCTAAAAGGTAAGAATGTTGTGGATAATGCAGCCACTATCTCAGCATCGTCCTCTAGTGCAATCAAAAGGAACCTTATAGCCGTCACACCACTTAACAAGGGCCCTAGGACTAAACCATCTCAAACTTTGGTTACTAAAGATAAGGCGGAATCAAAACCAGCTTCTAATATTCCCATGTTGCCTTCTACAGGAGTAAGCACCACTAATAAGGCTCAAAGATCTAAGCTTAAGAGAAACAAGAAGAATGATAGGATCTTGCCCCCATCTAGTAGTCAAGTGAAGAAGAAAGTAGAAGCCCATCCTAGGAATGTTATTTCTGTTTTGAATAAAAAGAATCATGTAGCTAAACCTAAAGGCTCTACGGTTGTGCAGCGTTCTAAGCCTACTGTGAATTCTAATTTGAAATGTTAGAATTGCAATGAATGTATGTATTCTAGTCGTCATGATTCTTGCCTTATTGACCATGTGAATGAGATGTATGCCCGGAAAAATGGATTAGAATGGAAACCGACTGGGAACGTGTTAACCCAAGTTGGTTGGATGTGGCGCCCCACTGGTAGAACTTTCACTATAGTAGGAAATATGTGCCCTTTAACTAGGATCACTCCCACTGAAGTGAAGAAAGCGTGCCCTTTAACTAGGAGTACCAAGGCTACCAAAATACAAGCATGTCCTTTAACTAGGAACACCGACACTACTGTAGGAACCAAGTGCCCTTTAAATAGGTCTACTCCCACTGTAGTGCCCGCGAATAATCCAAAACCTAAGAAAATTGGAACAGTAAAACCTGTTAGTGCTAAAACTCACATTAGAAAACGCAGGAAATCTAAAGGTCTCATAAATGCTAGCAATTATGATAATCTTATATCTCTATCTGCTAACACTCCGGAACCAATAGTTTCCAATGCATTGTCTACTGTTGTTATTGAAAACAGGTGGTCCAAATTGTTCTCTGGTATTTGGACTCTGGTTGCTCCAAGCATATGACCGGAGATCGCTCTCAGCTCAGAAATTTCGTCAGCAAGTTTCTTGGTACGGTTCGATTTGGAAATGATCATATTGCAAAGATAATGGGTTACGGTGAATATCATATTGGGAATGTTATAATTTCGAGAGTGTATTATGTGGAAGGTCTCGGTGACAACTTATTTTCTGTGGGACAATTTTGTGATGCAACATACCTGCTTCATTTGTAATTTGGAAGGGGTTGATTTATTGAAAGGTACTCAAGGGAATAATTTGTATACTTTGTCTCTACAAGACATGATGGCCGCTTCTCCCGTATGTCTTCTCTCCAAAGCATCGAAGACTAAGTCATGGTTATGGCATCGACGGTTATCTCATCTTAACTTTGACGCTATTAATCATTTGGCGAAAAACGAACTTGTTTGTGGTCTTCCTAAACTATCATTTCACAAGGATCATTTGTGTTCCTCGTGTAAAATGGGGAAAAGCACTAAGAAGTCATACAAACCCAAGACTGAAGACACCAACCAAGAGAAACTTTATCTTTTGCATATGGATCTTTGTGGACCAATGCGTGTTGAAAGTCTTAGTGGCAAAAAGTACATCCTCGTCATTGTCGATGATTACTCTCGGTTTACATGGGTGAAATTTCTTAAAGCAAAAAATGAGGCACCTAAATTCATCATCGGATTTCTCAAGATGATTCAAGTGCGTCTCAACACTACTGTCCGACGCATTCGTACAGATAATGGAGCTGAATTTGTGAATCAAACTTTGCGTGATTATTATGAAGAAGTTGGCATTTCTCATGAAACATCCGTTGCTCGCACTCCACAAAAAAACAGTGTCGTTGAAAGGCGAAATCGCACACTTATGGAAGCTGCTCGAACGATGTTAATTTGCGCAAAGGCTCCATTGTTTTTATGGGCAGAAGCAGTATCTACCGCAGTGTACACCCAAAACCGATCACTAATTCGTAAACGCCATGGTAAAACACCTTATGAGCTTCTCCATAGAAAAGTACCTGATTTATCATATCTTCATGTATTTGGTTCTCTTTGCTATCCAAATAATGATGGTGACAATTTGGGAAAACTTCAACCAAAGGCTGATATTGGTATTTTCATTGGTTACGCACCCGCAAAGAAGGCATACCGAATCTACAACCGTAACTCTCGCAAGATCCTTGAAACTATGAATGTTGATTTTGATGAGCTGACAGCAATGGCTTCTGAGCAAAGCAGCTCTGAACCCGCACTTCATGAAATGGGACCCAGTAACATTAGTTCTGGTCTTGTCCCAAACAACCCTACTTCATCATCATTTACACCACCTTCTAGGACAGAATGGGATACGTTGTTTCAACCGTTCTTTAATGAATTCTTTACTCCTCCCAGTACTGTCGCTCCAGAACATGAGGTAATAGCTCCGGTAACCGAAGTTGTCGCTCTAGCAACCGAAGCACAATCAAACACATCTGCACCTACAATTGGTCAAGATATACCATCAACAAGTAATTCTCAACCAACACCCGAATCAACTACCCATGTCATGCCTATTAATGATGAAGAGGATGATGATGATCACGACTTGGAATTCGCTCAAATGCGTGAACTTCCATTCTTTGGTGTACCAATTCCCGACCCTAATCAAGTCGGGTCGTCCACCTCAGAGGAAGCTCCAACTACAGTTTACTCCAATCCACGGACTCGTGAACATGACAGAAAGTGGACAAAGGATCATCCTATAGATTCTATTATAGGTGACCCTAATCGTCCGGTATCCATACGAAGTCAGCTACAAGAAAATGCAATGTTTTGTCATTTTGATGCTTTTCTCACTGAAGTTGAACCTAAGACATGGCAACAAGCTTTTACTCAATCATGTTGGATAGAAGCTATGCAAGAAGAACTTAACGAATTCATACGTCTTGAAGTTTGGGAACTTGTCCCATGCCCGGATCAAGTGCAGTTACTCACTTTGAAATGGGTTTACAAGGTGAAACTCGACGAGTTAGGCGGAATATTGAAGAACAAAGCTAGACTAGTAGCTCGTGGGTACAAGCAATTATTGGGCATCGACTTTATGGAATCCTTTGCGCCTGTTGCCCGTTTGGAAGCTATTAGACTATTCCTCGCTTATGCAGCCCACATGAATATGATCGTCTATCAGATGGATGTGAAGACGACATTTATCAATGGTGAAATCAAGGAAGAGGTCTATGTTCAACAGCCGGATGGTTTTGTGAATCCTAAATATCCCAATCATGTGTACAAGCTTAAGAAGGCTCTCTATGGGTTGAAGCAAGTTCCACGCGCATGGTATGATCTATTATCACAATTCCTCATTACGCAAGGCTTCGCTAAAGGCAAGGTGGATCCCACGCTGTTCATTCAAAAACGATGTAAAGATATGATTATGGTACAAATATATGTTGATGATATTATATTTGCAGCCTCGACCCAAACCTTATCGGATGAGTTTGGGACGCTCATGTCTTCCAAGTTTAAGATGTCAATGATGGGCAAGGTATCATTCTTCTTAGGTCTTCAGATATCTCAGAGTCCTAGAGGCATCTTTATCAATCAATCCAAGTATGCCCTTGAATCGCTTAAGAAATATAAGATGGAATCTTGCGACCCCGTGGATACTCCAATGGTGGAACGAACTAAGCTTGATGCAGATCCACATGGAGTTGCCGTGGATCCGACACTTTATCGTAGAATGATCGGTACTCTTCTGTATATCACAGCTAGTCGACCTGATCTTCAGTTTGCTATATGTATTTGTGCTAGGTATCAAACTAGGCCTACTGAGTTACACTTAGCTACTGTTAAAAGGATCTTTCGATATCTTAAAGGAACCATTAATCGGGGACTTTGGTATTCGAAGGACTCTTCGATTGCACTCATGGCATATGCAGATGCGGATCACGCGGGTTGTCAAGATACAAGGCGTAGCACGAGTGGAACTTTGCAACTACTAGGAGATCGACTAATCAGTTGGGCATCGAAAAGGCAGAAAAGCGCTGCAATTTCAAGTACGGAAGCAGAATACATAGCTATGTCCGGTTGCTGTGCTCAAATTCTTTGGATGAGATCTCAATTAACCGACTATGGTCTAGGTTTCAACAAAATTCCGATGTACTGTGACAACAAGAGTGCAATTGCCTTATGCTGCAACAATGTTCAATTCTCTCGGTCGAAGCATATTGACATTCGCTACCATTTCATCAAGGAGCAAGTGGAAAATGGAGTAATCGAGCTCTACTTTGTCTGATCTGAGTATCAATTGGCGGATATTTTCACGAAGGCTTTAGATCGCGCTCGAATTAAATTTTTGGCCGACAAGCTAGGAATGAGAACTTTCTCGCCTGAGACTCTAAAGGAACTGGCAGATGAAGCGAAAGAATAGTGATGGTAAACTATTCTCCGTATCCTTGGTGATCATCTGTATATATTGTTTATATTTTTATCCACAAAAGCAAAATACAAAAATATAAAACCATATAAAAACCATAAAAATTGAAAAATTCATAAAAATCCAAAAATATTTTTACTTTATTTTTCAAAGGCATGTCTTTTGGTACGATAATATTTACGGCCTTAGAAATGTTGATTAATATCGACACGGCGCCATAAATAGAGTTCGTACAAAAGTTGTAAATATTTCATAAAACATACCTAAATGGCTTGTAGTTATTTCAGACTGCAACCCGGTTTTTACATTAAAGTCAATTATTTCTTATGAAAGCTTTGGCTCACAACGGGAATTAATTTTCTCGGGCAAGGTTTACTTTAAAACCTTGTAAGGGATCAAGTTTACTTTATAACTTGGTCTAACCCAAACATATGTACGCCTCAGTGCATTTATTTGTTAAAACACGAGAAGTCTTGTTTTTATGAAGCTATCATCTCTACAACAATAGCAATCTACAATTGGTATCTACATACTCGATGCTGCGACTACTCAACCGACGGCTACAGGTCTTTCAATAGAACACGGGTCAACAATTGAGGGGGAGCAATTGTCAAGCATTCAGAATCTTCGGTGCCGAACGTGCCAAGCTCACTAACTGGTGTCAAGACAACAATACCAATCGTACACGTGGTGTCAAGAGATGACTTCAGACGTGACGAGGCGACCAACATATGCTGACAAGAACCATTTGATCTTATCATACGATGTTCTCATCTATCAGGTCCAACCTTGTCAATTCTTTTCTAATATGGTGAATATGTGATCATGTTACAAATCGGTATCATATCTCATACGTTTGATATCATGAAGATAAAATGGACTTGCATTTTTCTTCCCAAAACCTTTGTTAAAACTTCATTAAATCAATTGATTAAAAACATCGATTGGGTTATGATAGGTGTGAAAACACCCATCCTTTTACCACTTAATTCTGGCTAAAACGAGACCAAAACATGTATTTAATGTCATTTGTTTGGAATTATGCATGTTTTTTGTGTTTATTGCGTTTTTAGAGTCAACCAGATGAATATTGAAGAAAACATGGGATTGCACGGGTTTTATCGAAGAAAAAGACTCAAGACGAAGTCTATTGTCCAAGAGATGCAAAAGATTTGAAGTCATTGTGCCTATTTAAAGATTTATCGAAGAATAGAGCCAAAGATGGAAGATTCATATATGTCGAAGAACTCGAGCCTATTAAACAAAGATTATAAGACGAGTTGGAATTATTCACCGGCACTTCTCAAAATCCAAAGTCGGAAACGTTAATTTGAAAGAAACGTAAAGACTAAAGAAGGAAGAAGAAAAGAAGCCCAAACAAAACCCATCCACAAAACCCACATCACACGCCTATATATATGATTCTACTTCACAAATTTGGAGCACTTAGTTAGTTTTTCATTTTTTCTAGTTTTAGAGGGAGAAAGTTCCAAACTTTCTCTCACTAGATTTTTCTTTGTTTTCATCTTTCAAATTTTAAGCTTTTCATTAATCTTTGTACTTGGAGTTCTTTTAATTAAAAGTTTAAGTTTAAGTTTGTGTTCGTCAATCTTCTTCTTCATTTCTTGGTTTCACTTTGCTTTTGATCCGAAAACCATAATCCATACGGATTGATTTCGTTTGGTGTTTAAAGGTTGAAGGGGTAGTCTTTTTACTCCTTGTTAAGCTCTTACGTGTATAGGCTATAAGCTCTTGATGCTTAGTAGCTTATTTCAAGTTTATCTTATTACTTTTCGGATTTCATCAATGTTTTAGTCATTCAAAAGTTCCATTTATAAAGTTTATGATTTAACATTTTCAAAAGTTGTCAAATTTAAGCTTCTTGAGTCGTTTAAGTTTTGGATTAGTTAGCTTATTGATTTTGCTTATTGAGTTTTTAAGTTACCACCAACTTCGGAATTACATTCCTTCCATCGCAATATCAGGGTTTATACATATTCCGACGGTTTTTTTGATTTGTATCGCAATAACCCAGGTGTGGGTTCTACTTTGCGATCGGGTAGTAATTCCCCCTTATTCCGATCTGGATTGCGATCGCTTATTGCGATCGCACATTCCGACGGGACTAAGGTCCTTTTTAAGTCGAAACTCTGGCCAATTTTTATTTACAACATTCCGATCTAGAACTTTCCGATAGCTACATTCCGACCGACTTCATTCCGACAGCCATCATTGCGACAGCTTTGTTTTTGAGTATTCCGATGGTGACTATCATGGACATTCCGATGGATTTTACCTTGACATTCCGATGGATCGTTTTTGTTACATTCCGATGCTTTTGACTTTAGTGCATTCCGATAGAAATTGTTTTCCATATTCTGATAGAACAAGTTTTTAAGTATTAATTCAATTAGGTTTTCAAAGTATTCGTCTAATCTTTTCTCTACGTTTTCAAGCATTCAGTTTTAACTTGTCAATCTAGTTTAATCTTTTAAAAAGCTTTAATTTTACTCTTCGATACTTACTTATATGTCATTAGTTCAAAATAGATAAACAAACCAACTCCTTCTTATTAACCAAGGACAAATCATTCCACTTAGAGCCGTGATCAATTCGAGGAGATACCGAGAACGTAAATCAGAACCCATAGCAAAATCAATGTATCAAATGGCGCCGCTGCCGGCTCTTCTCGTTAAGATCAACATTTTTTTGTGAGAACTTGGATTTTGGGATCCGTTCCCCGTGAACGTTACTTTTTCATAAAAATTTTCAAAAACACAAAAAAATATAAAATTTTCAAAAATCCTAAAAATTAAAAAACATAAAAACCAAAAATATTTTTCCTTTGTTTTTTCCTTGTTAGTTCTTTTGCAGGTGCATGCGTACACGATCAACGTCTTATCAAGACCCGAGCCTCTCGAAGACTTAGACATGACCGGTGTACAAAACAACAACAATAACCCACCTCAAAACAATAATAACAATAACAACCCACCTTTCAACAACAATAATAACAACAACAATGAGCCTCTACCGGATAATCGCCCGATGATTGAACTTCTGCAAGCACATGTAGATGGAAACAACGATCCAATTGTCATACCCGCGTTTGCAGCCAACAACTTTGAGCACAAATCCGGTTTTATCCAGATGGTCTCTGCTCAACCATTCTTGGGGCGTACCATTGATGATCCACATGACCACATCAAGAGATTTCTACAACTCACGAATACGGTCAAATTCAATGGTGTTCCACAAGAGGTAATCCGTTTACAACTTTTTCCCTTTTCTTTAGAGGGACAAGCCCGACATTGGCTTGCTAAGGAACCGCCACAAAGTATTCTTACGTGGACGGATTTAGAGACCAAGTTTATCAACTACTTTTTCCCACCCTCTCGTACTACCGCTTTGCGAAATGAAATCATTAATTTTGAACAAAAGTACGATGAGTCTTTTAGTGAATCTTGGGATCATTTCAAAGATCTTTTAAGAAAATGCCCACAACATGGTTTTACCAAAGTGCACCAAATTAACACTTTTTATAATGGTTTAAGCATGAATGACCAAGATTCACTAAACAGTGCCTCGGGGGGTAATCTTTTGGCTAAGACTTCCAATGCTGCTTGGGATGTCATTGAGAATAAGTCTCGTGTGCAAACCAAGAGTGTTCGGACCAATGTCGCTAGTGCTAGTACTAGTGACAGCGATAAGCGACTTGAGAAAATCACTGCGCTTCTTAAATCGCTTGCTACCCAAACCGCCAGCAACACCAACAGCATCAACGCTAAAAACGCTCAAGTCAATGCTGTCAATCAACCATGTGAGATATGCGGGGGTCCTCACTCTTACACCACTTGTACCGCCACCCAAGACTACCCTTCTGAGAACGTGAATGCAGCATACGGTACCTATCCTCAACCCGCTTATCAAGCTCGTCCTCAAGGTGACCGCAACCTGCTTAGCTACCGCTCCAACAACTATCTCTCACCACCCGGTTTTACTCCTAACAGCCCAAACAAACAACAAAACCTCAACCGCCCTCCTCAACAACAACAACAATCTCGTGGACCATACATACCACCTCACAAACAACAACATCCACCTCAAAGAAACAACCAAGTTTACCAGCAACCTTCTTATCAACCACCCGCATACAATGCTCCTTCCAACCAACCCACCGCATTACACCAAGACATTGGAACCTACATGAGGACTAATGATGTGATCGTGGACAATCTCCAACAGGAAGTGCGCAACTTGAAAGCCGACCTGGTGAAACAAGGGAACGATCTGAGAGCTGACATGAGAAACACTTTGGATAGTCAAACGAATGACTTAAAAAACATGATGGCTAGTTTCTTCCAAGGTAATCAACCCTCTTCTTCGGGTACTCTTCCGAGTAACACCGTTGTGAATCCAAGAGGGGAGATGAAAGCAATCACCACTCGCAGTGGCAAAGGTACCAAGGAACCCGAGCTTCCTATACCTCCACCGGTGATTGTGACTAAGGAAAACGAGTCACCTGCTCCTATTCCTCATCCTTCTACTTCCCCAATTTCTCCACCTCTTACTTCTACCCTTCCTCCACCCAAGGATGTGAGTGATCCTTCGATCCCAAAGCCTTCCTCTTCTTCCGATGTACCTGATCCCTCAAGGTTGAGGAAAGAGAAGCTCAAAATCAAGGATGATATTCAGGTTTCGAACTTTCTTAAAATGTTTAAACAATTGAATTTCAACATCTCCTTCGCTGAGGCTCTCGCTCACATGCCTAAGTACGCGAAAATGTTCAAAGATCTTCTCAGTGACAAGGAGAAGCTTCTTGATATTGCTAACACCCAACTTAATGAGAATTGCTCTGCAGTACTCTTAAGGAAATTGCCAACCAAGCTTGGTGATCCGGGTCGTTTCTTAATCCCTTGTAACTTCCCGGGAGTAGAGAATTGCATGGCCCTAGCCGGTCTAGGTGCCAGTATTAATCTAATGCCTCTAAGCGTTTGGAAGCAATTATCTCTCCCTGAGCTAGTCCCCACCAAAATGACTTTGGAATTAGCTAACCGTACGGTTGCTTAACCAGTAGGGATAGCCGAAGACGTCTTTGTAGGAGTCGACAAATTCACTTTTCCTGCCGATTTTGTTGTCGTTGACTACGACATGGACCCTCGTGTGCCATTGATCGTTGGTCGTCCATTCTTGAGGACCGGTCGCACTCTATCGATGTTGAAGCCGGTGAGCTTATCATGAGAGTGGGCGGCGATAAAATCGTTTTCAACATGGGAAAGTTGTCTAAACAACCTCATTCATACGAGAGTGTTAATTGTATTGACGTTCTAGATGAGGCTTGTGAAGAACACTTTATTGATGCTTGTAAAAATATTCCTACCTCTCTTCCCAATGTTGAGACCGTTTCCTCTATTGATTCATCACTGTCTCTATTTGGAGAAAGTGATTTCTTTTGGAAAGATCTTGAAGCCACCATGGGAGATGAGAACTTAGCAAATGACGATTCTCCCACCGATTGGGATGAAGACATGTGTTTCTTTGAAAACCTTCTCAAAGAAGACAATATTTCTCCACCATCTCCCACGGTTACTGCTATCGATGCTCCGACTTTGAAAACGCCTCCCATCGAAAATCCTCCGGATTTAGAACTTAAGGAGTTGCCGCCCCATCTCGAGTACGTGTTCCTTGAAGAAAACAAGAAGTCGCCTGTCATCATCGCGAAGGACTTGAAAGAAGAAGAAAAATCTCGCCTCATCGCCGTGCTTAAAGATCATAAGAAGGCAATTGCTTGGAAAATTTCCGATATCCGCGGAATTGATCCGAACTTTTGTACTCACAAGATTCTCATGGAAGATGACTTTAAACCCGCAATCCAGAGCCAAAGAAGGGTTAATCCTAAAACTCATGACGTCATCAAACAAGAGGTTATCAAACTTCTAGATGCCGGCTTGATTTACCCTATTTCGGATTCGCCATGGGTAAGTCCCGTCCATTGTGTGCCCAAGAAGGGCGGAATAACCGTTGTTTCCAATGAACACAACGAGTTGATTCCCACTCGTCTCGTTACTGGGTGGAGAGTTTGTATTGATTATAGCAAGCTCAATGATGCCACGAGAAAAGACCACTTTCCTCTTCCCTTCATGGATCAAATGCTCGAGCGTCTTGCGGGTAATGACTATTACTGCTTTTTAGACGGTTTCTCTGGGTATTTTCAAATTCCCATCGATCCCAAGGACCAAGAAAAGACCACATTCACTTGTCCCTATGGAACATTTGCTTACAAACGCATGCCTTTTGGTTTATGCAATGCTCCTGGGACGTTCCAAAGGTGTATGATGGCTATATTCCATGACATGGTGGAAGACACTATGGAAGTATTCATGGATGATTTCTCGGTTTATGGCGATTCTTTCTCTGCTTGCCTTGCCAATTTAGAACGTATGCTGAAGCGGTGTGAAGACACTCGCCTTGTTCTTAATTGGGAAAAATGCCATTTCATGGTAAAAGAGGGCATCGTGCTAGGACACAAAATCTCCAAAGCCTGTCTCGAAGTAGACCGTGCTAAAGTCGATGTTATCGCTAAGTTGCCTCCACCTTCAACAGTGAAGGGTGTCAGAAGTTTCCTTGGTCATGCGGGCTTCTACCGTCGATTCATTAAAGATTTTTCTCAAATCGCTCGCCCAATGACCCACCTCTTGGAAAAAGATACTCCTTTTATCTTTTCCAAAGAGTGTATCTAAGCCTTCAACTCGCTTAAGGATAAGCTAACTAAGGCACCCGTCTTGGTTACCCCAAATTGGGAGCTGCCTTTCGAGTTGATGTGCGATGCTAGTGACTTTGCTATTGGAGCGGTTTTGGGCCAAAGAGTGAACAAACACTTCCAACCAATCCATTACGCTAGCAAGACAATGACTGGGGCTCAATTGCATTATATGACAACCGAAAAAGAGCTTTTAGCTGTTGTCTATGCCTTTGAAAAATTCCGCCCCTATCTTGTCCTTTCCACCACAATCGTTTACACCGATCATTCCGCGCTGAAGTACTTGTTGACTAAGCAAGATTCCAAACCAAGACTTCTTCACTGGGTTTTGCTACTCCAAGAATTTAAAATCGAAATTCGCGATAAAAAAGGAGCTGAAAACCTAGCCGCGGATCATCTCAGTAGACTTGAGGATCCTTACCAAAGGGATCATCCGAACAACAAAATCAATGATTCTTTTCCCTTGGAGACCTTAATGTCTATCAACTCGACTGCTGATGAAACCCCGTGGTTTGCGGACATTGCAAACTACTTGGCGGGTGGAATTCTCGTTGACGGGTTAACATCCCAGAAAAAGAAGAAGTTCTTTAACGACATTAAGACTTACTTTTGGGATGACCCGTATCTATTCAAGCAATGTGCTGACTTGATTATTCTCTGAAGTGTTGATGGACCGGCAGCTTTAGAAATCCTTGACGCTTGCCACAAAGGACCCACCGGTGGTCACTTTGGTCCCAACTACACCGCCAAAAAAGTGTTTGAATCAGGATTTTATTGGCCCACCATCTATCGTGACGCTCACGAGATGGTTAAACATTGTGATGCTTGCCAAAAACAAGGCAAGATCACACATAAAGACGAGATGCCTCAGAATTTCATTCAAGAATGTGAAATCTTTGAT
This sequence comes from Glebionis coronaria, assembly GCA_025667525.1. Classification (NCBI taxonomy): domain Eukaryota; kingdom Viridiplantae; phylum Streptophyta; class Magnoliopsida; order Asterales; family Asteraceae; genus Glebionis; species Glebionis coronaria. Next base: position 426,929,407 of record CM046881.1, on the reverse strand, counting down.
GTTTAGGGCATCGACTTTATGGGGCCATTCCCTTCCTCTAAAGGAAACAAATACATCCTTGTAGCCGTTGACTACGTCTCCAAATGGGTTGAAGCCAAAGCTTTACCCACTAATGACGCAAGGGTGGTTTGTAACTTTTTAAAATCGCTATTCGCTAGATTCGGTGTGCCTCGTGCCATTATTAGTGATCGCGGGACTCATTTTTGCAACGACCAATTTGCTAGAGTCATGGCTAAGTATGGTGTAAATCATCGTCTTTCCACCGCTTACCACCCACAAACTAATGGCCAGGCTGAAATATCCAACCGAGGATTAAAGCGAATTCTCGAAAGAACCGTGGGAGAGCATCGTGCCTCATGGGCTGATAAACTTGATGATGCTTTGTGGGCTTTTCGTACCGCATACAAGACTCCGATTGGTTGTACACCATATCGTCTCGTGTACGGAAAAGCATGCCACCTCCCCATTGAGTTGGAGCACAAGGCTTACTGGGCCTTGAAGTGGGCTAATTTTGATATCAACAAAGCCGGTGACCTACGCAAGATCCAACTCAATGAGCTGAATGAACTCCGTAATGAGGCTTATGAAAATTCTTTAATCTATAAGGAGAAGACTAAGCTCATTCACGACTCTAATATTAAGAACTGAGAGTTCCAAGTTGGAGACAAAGTTTTACTCTTTAACTCTCGGTTGAAAATCTTTTCGGGCAAGCTGAAATCTTGTTGGTCCGGCCCATTCACCATTGCCCAAATTTTTCCATATGGTACTCTCGAGCTCGCTCAACCTAATGGACCAAATTTTAAGGTGAATGGTCAACGAGTGAAGTTGTACTTTGGTGAGGACATCTCTCAGGAGATGATTCCATCCCTCACCACGTTCCCCATGAACTAATTTTGGGTCGAGTCAGGCTCGTGACTCGGTTATCAAAAACAAGCGCTCCTCGGGAGGCAACCCGAGTATCTCTCCTTTTATGTTTTAACCTCCTAAGTGTAGGGGGACCTATATAGGTGTTTGTATTTGTATGGTGATGTGATTACAGGGATAAGTGCACTCTTGGAATCTCTAAAGAACCGTGCTCCCGTGTTAACCGAAATCCGGTTCTATCTCTCAACTATCGTGATTCAATTCTCTTCATACTCACATTTGAAATTGATCACTTTAGTCGTCTCTTCCTTAACTTGAGTTAACCAACGTGCACAATATCATAAGTGTAGGGGAGACTTTTCCCACATGCTTAACCATTAAGGACAATGTTTATCTTAAGTGTAGGGGGGACTTCTATCGAAGTTTTAAGTGGACTTTTCCATGAAAATGCCTTCATTTAACCAGAAAATCATCTTTTTCAGCATTTTTCAAATTTTTTATTAACTTTGGCCATTTAGTCATAATTTTTGAATTTTTATCGTTGCTTTCATATGTATATATCCCGCAATAAAGTCAAAATATTAATAAAGTGGTGTAGCTAGTTTAGAAGTCTTTGACATATTAGGCCCGTTGCGATTATTTTGACTCAACCCGAATAGACTTATCCAAGTTTATTCTAGCTAGTATCCTTAACCATGTAGACCTTAATTGGTTTATTAGGCTAAGTATCCACGAGTCTCATTACTTGAGATTTTAAATTGTGGAGGACGAGAAATGATAGAGTCAATTATAAGTCGGTATTCTTGCACAAGCACACTTGGTGTGATTATCTGCCTATTCTCCCATCACTTGCTAATAATTTATCTGCAATAAGTAAGGTCGTACGATTTGAAAAGTTACTTAGCTTCTAGCCAAGATCGTTTAAAAGTTGCTCGGTAATGATAAGAGTTCATAGCCAAGGCATAACTTATGAAGCGGGGCGCGAAGATTGGCGAGTCCGAAAAGGCCCTAACAAGGCATGAGGATTCCATTTTATTGCTGAAGATCCAAGGTGATGTGAAAAGCATTATTCCCAAAATCAATATGAAGGATCAAGACTCACGACGAAAATCAATCAACTCCCATAAAGATCATGGAGAAGTCTATCCAAAAAGACCCTAACAAGGTATGAGGATAAATAGATCCAAGTCCGAAAAGGAGGCGGATCGTTGTATCTCAAAATCCCAATTAGAGATTGAATAAATAATCATGAAGTCATGGTCAACAAAGTTGGAGTACCCCTCAAAAGTCTCCAAGTGAAGAAACTCTATAACGAAGAGAAGACCATTATCTCAAGAACGTCTCTCAAGATATGAAGTATGAAGTACATGCCAAATATCGGCCCGAGAAAGGTCTCAAATCGTGAACAGAGTTATGCCAAGATATGAACTTTTTGATATCCCAAGAAGCAGTTATAAGAGATTTTGTCCTTTAGCTAACTATTGATCAAATCATCCTACTTTGCTTTCAGCCTAAATAACTATCGAAATAAGTCCAAAATGCATCTTCATGATCATTCTAAGACAAAAATAAAATATAAGAGATACACCTAGGAATAAGGGAGTTTAAGCATAAAATTAAGCCATGTGAGTAAGTGTTTGATTTGCTAACTTATAATAACAATGATCTCGTTTTTAAGCTTAGTTTGGGGAACGTGAAACTTGAGGGTGATGAATCGTCGCAGCACCGAAGCCCTAATGTAAGTCTTAGATCCCTTTGCAAGATATTTCCACATAGCTATTTTCTATCCTTTTGTTTACTTTAAAGTTTTAATTTCTCTTAGTACTTTAATTTTTGTTTAATAGTATTTTAATAAGGCCAAGGTTGATTGATTATGAGAAAAGTGTAAACTTGCTTTATCACTAAGCATTACAAGAGGGCATGGCAATGGTTAAGTGTAGAGGATTTGATAGGTGTGAAAACACCCATCTTTTTACCACTTAATTCTGGCTAAAACGAGACCAAAACACGTATTTAATATCATTTGTATGGAATTATGCGTGGTTTTTGTGTTTATTGCGTTTTCAGAGTCAACCGGATGAATTTTGAAGAAAACATGGGATTGCACGGGTTTTATCGAAGAAAAAGACTCAAGACGAAGTCTATTGTCCAAGAGATGCAAAAGATTTGAAGTCATTGTGCCTATTTAAAGATTTATCGAAGAATAGAGCCAAAGATGGAAGATTCATATATGTCGAAGAACTCGAGTCTATTAAACAAAAGATTATAAGACGAGTTGGAATTATTCACCGGCACTTCTCAAAATCCAAAGTCGGAAACGTTAATTTGAAAGAAACGTAAAGACTAAAGAAGGAAGAAGAAAAGAAGCCCAAACAAAAGCCCATCCACAAAACCCACATCACACGCCTATATATATGATTCTACTTCACAAATTTGGAGCACTTAGTTAGTTTTTCATTTTTTCTAGTTTTAGAGGGAGAAAGTTCCAAACTTTCTCTCACAAGATTTTTCTTTGTTTTCATCTTTCAAATTTTAAGCTTTTCATTAATCTTTGTACTTGGAGTTCTTATAATTAAAAGTTTAAGTTTAAGTTTGTGTTCGTCAATCTTCTTCTTCATTTCTTGGTTTCACTTTGCTTTTGATCCGAAAACCATAATCCATACGGATTGATTTCGTTTGGTGTTTAAAGGTTGAAAGGGTAGTCTTTTTACTCCTTGTTAAGCTCTTACGTGTATAGGCTATAAGCTCTTGATGCTTAGTAGCTTATTTCAAGTTTAGCTTATTACTTTTCGGATTTCATCAATGTTTTAGTCATTCAAAAGTTCCATTTATAAAGTTTATGATTTAACATTTTCAAAAGTTGTCAAATTTAAGCTTCTTGAGTCGTTTAAGTTTTGGATTAGTTAGCTTATTGATTTTGCTTATTGAGTTTTTAAGTTACCACCAACTTCGGAATTACATTCCTTCCATCGCAATATCAGGGTTTATACATATTCCGACGGTTTTTTTGATTTGTATCGCAATAACCCAGGTGTGGGTTCTACTTTGCGATCGCTTATTGCGATCGCACATTCCGACGGGACTAAGGTCCTTTTTAAGTCGAAACTCTGGCCAATTTTTATTTACAACATTCCGATCTAGAACTTTCCGATAGCTACATTCCGACCGACTTCATTCCGACAGCCATCATTGCGACAGCTTTGTTTTTGAGTATTCCGATGGTGACTATCATGGACATTCCGATGGATTTTACCTTGACATTCCGATGGATCGTTTTTGTTACATTCCGATGCTTTTGACTTTAATGCATTCCGATAGAAATTGTTTTCCATATTCCGATAGAACAAGTTTTTAAGTATTAATTCAATTAGGTTTTCAAAGTATTCGTCTAATCTTTTCTCTACGTTTTCAAGCATTCAGTTTTAACTTGTCAATCTAGTTTAATCTTCTAAAAAGCTTTAATTTTACTCTTCGATACTTACTTATATGTCATTAGTTCAAAATAGATAAACAAACCAACTCCTTCTTATTAACCAAGGACAAATCATTCCACTTAGAGCCGTGATCAATTCGAGGAGATACCAAGAACGTAAATCAGAACCCATAGCAAAATCAATGTATCAGGTTAATATTTTTAATATGGGGGAGAAAATGTGATTTAATATGGGATATTATCACAAATGGTTTCACTTAATGTGCTGGCTCATCCCGACATATGCGAAATATTTTCGAATATCGTGGCATATGTTAAGGGGGAGCAAAATGGATTTGCATATCAAAATGGATTTTCATGGTGACATATACTTACCCAAAACCCATTTATTTCACGACGATGAAGATTGTGGTGACATAAGGATGGTAGGATAGGCTAAGTCCAATGATTCTTCTAGAACCAGAGGAATCTTCCCAAGGACATTCCATAGCTAGAAATAGTAGTCCTTAGAAAAGATGGAGAAAGATTGTGAACGTAGCTGAATGCCGACCAAGTACTTAAGTTAGCACTGGAACAATCACAACAAGGTGCTAGTTATGACGTATTGGTACGCATTGAAGGGGTTGAAGAATGAAAAAAAAAATTGTAAAGATAAAGGGTGTAAAGAAAGAAGCCCTCCTTACAACTTTAGGCAGAAACCGGGTGAACACATATGCTATTGAGATCATTTTAATGATGCTCGATATTGAAGATAGACATCATGGACCCAATGATGCAATGCACAACCCATCCCAGCTAACTCAGATATCTCTTAAAAGATATTTGTTTTAATCACACGGAGACAACACATTATGTATCGATTTATTCACCCCGAATAAATTGGTATTGAAATGGTGGCACTCCTCTCCAGCCTCCGATCACTAAAATCCAAAATGCACGATCGAGTCTAGAGCCATTTGAGATCATCAAATATCTCATTAGGACACACTTTCATAATTCCTTGCTTCTTCATACACTGTGAAAAGTAAGAAATATCTTAAGAGTCCTACGCAAAATCTTCAGATCTTGCCTGAACATCCGAGTAATACGAAAGTATTTACAATGAAGATGGAAATCCTTCTTGAGCGAATATCAAAAAGCTCATGGTAGGTGACTTGTGCGATTCTTTATGAATCAAACTTGTGATAACTGGAAAGCAACAATGGTTTAATTCTTAACTGAATTTAAACACGTTCCAGGCCTCTACGGAATATCTTAGTGATCTTGCCAGAACACTCAGAGTGATACCTTAGTGTTCAAAGTGATGAGTGGAAATCCTTCTAGTGTTAACCTCAAACAACACTTGGTAGGTAACTTGCAAGATTCTATACGAATCAAGCTCGTGACAACTGGAAAGCAACGATGGTGCGGTTCTTAATTGAATTTCACTTGTTCCAGGAACATGAATTGACGGCTTCAAATCATGCGGATATTATTATACAAATGATTCACTCTATATGTTCGCAGTCAACTTTGGACGGTCGAATAAAGAGAACGGGTTTACCCGTGAAATCCTGTCAGGAAGTTACTAAATTGAAACTATCCGTCACGGGTACGATATCTAATATCGTCCAACGGTCTTCACCGACCGGAGGTAAAATGCTACCGAATTAGAATGAAATGTTCAAAGCCATTTCGTTCGTGTCTACTTATGTTGCAGCATTTGAAGACGGCGGCGTTGCGGGATCCAAGAAGAAGTCGTCCCCGCATGCTTATAATTTATGCACTTAATACCTCATCAAATTCAAGAAAGCCTAAAAGTTAAGTCTTCATCTGTATCGAAATCTGAAGCTTTCAAGAATTACGAAGGTATAAGTATGTGGGACATGGTGTCACGAAGAGGCGAAGATCACAAGTGATGGATGCACGAGATCAAGGCAAGAGATTGATGCTAAAGATTGATATCAAATATCACATCAGCATGTTCACCAGAAAAGAAAAAATAAAAGAAAGACGAAGACTACGAGCTCAAGACAAGCATAGTATGCTAGGTTTATTTCATTATTGTAACTCGGGTAACGCCCTTGTTTGGAGTGACCTCCCTTAGGGGGAGATTGTTGAAAATACGTTTTTACGTATTTAGGAAGATTCGGTCACTCCGACAATATATTAAGTAGTAGCTCGTAGTCTAGATATCTTTATTAAACAAACAAAGTCAAGCCTAGCCTACAACATGTGTCGGCCGGCCCAATATTGTAAGCCCAAGCCCATCACAAGGCTTGGGTATATAAACCCTCTCCTTTGATGGAGAGGGTGTGTGTTCTTCATTTTTACACATAGTGAAAAAGTGTTTTTCTTTCACTTTCTCTCTCTAAGTGTGTGTGTTCTCACCATATCTCTATCTCTTTCTCTCTCTAAAAACATAAGAAAGATTTACATATCCTACAGGCAGCAACTCTGCAAAACTTCAGGAAAACTTCAGAATACTCTCGAGTCATTAACAGATCTCCCAACTTCTCCTCAACTACCCTATCACTAGTTACCTGAGCCAGAAATACATCATATCCCTCTTCTACATACTTCCTCATCTACAAACAAGATACTTCTCAAACGGAAAGTTCTCTCATCACCTTTCACAGTCAACACTCAGCTTCTCAGCAAAATCTAAACCAACAGCTATCAATTTATGGTGAAGATTGGTTCAATATCAAGCATCAGCACTACGCACAACTAACCCATTCATACCAAAGATCCACATCCAAAGATCCCAACTCTTTGAGCATCAAGTCGATACTAAACACCTACTTTCCTAAATTCAAGGAACATACTCCTAGTATAGACTAATACTAGCAACCTTTCCATCGGTTAACTCCACATCATAGTTAATTGTCAATCTTACTAATTATCCGTTGATAAAACGACTTACATTTCTATAGTTTCTACCCGATCTGAAATCAAACAACATACTGACGTAAAGAATCTCAAGTAAGAATATACCATTTACAATGTTCGGACCTTAAGGTTTGTCAGCATCATTCAAACATAAGCTGGAGCGGCAGAATTCCTACCTTGTCAATTTTCTTTCCTTGGACAATTCCCTTACTTGTGTCCTTTCTTGCCACGGCTAAAAACATATCACAACTCCAGGGGTACTAATTTCAGTAACTAATCCTCTTATCCTACACTTTGCAGCTTTATGACCAGGTTTTCCTAACGCTAGTCGCAAATGTGGAAAATTACCTACATGGTATAGAGTACAACAAACACACTTGAGATTTATTTTGTCACTTCTAGACACAGTGGCAGCACGAATCCCATCATTCCTTCCATGGTTTAAATACTGATTTCGGTTCTGTCTTTGGTTATTGTTGTTACTGTAATCCCCACGATTCTAACCTCGATTCTGGTTGGACTGAGCAGATTCCCACTTTCTCTTATTGTTTTCAACAATACTATCTTTCCTATTTTGCACTTTTACGTCCATTAAATCATACGCCATCTGAACAGCTTCATCGAAAGATTCAGGTCTTGAAGAAATAATCTCACCCTTGATATTACTAGACAATCCTCTAATGTACTGCTTCCTTGCCTTACAGTCATTCACAAAAGTATCAGGACATAGCAAATATAGCTCAGAAAACTTCCTATTAAGCAGTAATAACATCGTTCCTTAGCACTAACTGCCTCAATTTAGATACCAACTGTCCTAGTTCCTCATCAGGGCAAAACCTAGCAGTCAATAGTCCTTTCATCACGGTCCATGTCCTACCATTAGCCACAACCAATTCTAAAGTAGTCACCTGGTTATTCCACCATCTTAGTGTACCATATTGAAATATAGCAGCAACAAATTTCACCTTATTAGTTTCCGAACACCTAATAATTTCAAAAGTACTCTTTATCTTATCAATCCATCTATGCAATTCTAATGCACCACTAATACCATGAAACTGCGTAGAACCACACTTCTAAAAACTAACATAAGTACATTCTCTTGAACTTGCAGAACAGCAGCAACACTACCATCTGGATCAGCAGCATCATCCTTATCCTCCGCAGCATCATCATTATTCTCGGCAGCATCAACTGCAACACCATTATCTCCAGCACAACTAACCCCAACATCTTGATTCCTTGCAGCACGATCAGCTTCATGTGCTCTAGCAATAACTTGTTCGATCATAGTGTTCACAGTAGCAGTTGTTAGCCTTGGCGGCATATTTCAAGAGACTTAGTCACGTGAATAACCACTAATGACAGAAATATGATTTCGCTACTCCTTCTTCCATCATCACAGAAGAACGAAACATGATAAGTATACATATCAAGATAAAAGAAGAATTCTTAATCAGGACATCTCGTGAATACTACATGCACGAACAACATAACTACAATGGTTCATCAACCAAAACTCAAAAGAGTTAATAAAGGCACGTCATAGAGCATGAGGGTAATTTAGATTGTGTTGAGGATTCAACAGGATAGTGGCAGTGTCTGTCACTACAATCATCTACCGAACAAACTTAAAAGATAATAAGTTCCATCACAATGCTACGACACAAGGTTTAAATAAGTTCGATCACAAAAAGAAAATAAGATACAAAGAAATCCATCACGCGATTAGTTCCTTAGACACCAGCTCCTCATTCCCCTTAACATTGCTGTCAGCTTCATCCCACTCGTCTATTTCCCATTTTGCACTTCAAATTCGAATCCCTAACACGGTGACAGCTCACTCTCAAAATTCAAATACTCACTCATACACGGCAAATTAATCACCAGGCAAATCTCAGTACGACTTTCAACATTCCTAAGCTTCCAAGCTTGACTCAGAATTGATCTCACATGAGACTCCCACTCCCTTATTCTTTCAAAACATACCAACTTCTCTTTAAACTTCTCAATTCAAGCACTAAAATTCATCACAATCGACCTAAGACTAGCAATCTCATCCATCTTCCAAGTCCTAACAAACTCAATTCTCCACATACCAAATACAACCTTTAAAACAACTTTTCTTTCACATTAACCTTCTAATCACACCAATTTCAACCACATATCTATCATACATCAGCTAATCAAACATTCTCATACCTGATACAAGTCGCAGAAATCAGTTGTAAAATCGTTCAACATCTGGTCTACTGTGCTAGACCCTTGGCAGTATATAAGGTCATTATTCAAAATTATATATACATATGCATTACATAAAGAAAATTACGATAACAAGTACTCAACGTACTTTTAAAAACATCAATACATTATCAATACATCATCATAGTATTCACTTAATAAATACACTAAAATCATTTCAGTTTTAAGGGATACATCTAATTATAAAACAATACAAAACAAATAATCTTACCGGAGCCTTGCGGAGAAGTTGCGTGCTTTTGTAAAATATTTTCGACACCAAAGTTATAGTTTAGGACATTTTTCAAAATCGACCTAATTCGCTATAACTAAAAAGCTCTGATTACCAATCTTTAACAGCCCCAAATTACATTGCGCAGCGGAAATACACATTTGGGTGATAAACTCAAACTTCATTACACAAGACACTTTGAACAATCTCAAAATGACACATTTGAAATATAAAAGAATATAATTTAAACATTGTCTAAAACTTTTGATCCCATGTAAAACAATTTTAAAAATATCAGAGTAACATTTAGGTCCCCCAAAGATTTTATCCAATCTACAAACAATTTACCAAAGTACATGACCGTACATTATTATTTTTATGACAAAAAGGAAAGAAATCCGTTTTAGACCAATCACCACAAAAGCAATCCGCAATCCTTCTCGAGCAAGCTCCACAATTCATCAACTTCAATCACCTAAAATACATGCTTAATATCATCAACACAACGGTTGAGCGAGTTTATAGGTTTTCCAAATCATCATTTGAACACAAGAGAAAAATCAATCAAGATCATTTAATAGAATTGCTACGTATAGAATCTATTAATTATGCAATCTGGCATATAGAAATAGCTATAGAAATGTATTAAGCTCATGACACCGACCCCTTAAATTAGTCACCCACGCCTAAAGCCGGCATGACTAGATGAATTCCAGTGCCCCTACTAGGGTATCAGTTGCAAGTATACCACATTCTCATTCTTGTAAAGTTATCCTTCCCAGAGGTTACTCAGCGTAAAGTCCTGGTCTCGGATAGGGTCGTCAGCCTAATAGTATTATTATTAGAATAAGCGGCTATTCCCAACTCACAAAATGAAGTCAGAAGATAGTTAACGGCTCATGAATTTAGGGACTTTTGCAACTTAGGTACTTATACAATTCAAGGCAACAACATGCAACATTCGGGTCCAAACAATCAATCATGACTTGTGTTCATTTTACTTTCAAATAGCATGTATCCCCCTCACGGGTTTTAAAATCATTCAAAACAATTACAAAAGCGAGGCTATATACTGACCTTGAGTAATAGCAGTAGCAAGACGATCTTCGACGATAATTGATCCCCGATAAACATAAAAACCGTAACCTATCAAATAAGGTGCGTTCATTAATAATAAAGTCAAATAAAATCCATACTTAATAACATCAAACTAAAAATCATTAAACCACGACAAACCCGAAAGAAAACAATACAAGTGATACTTTTACTTCCTTCTATATGTTTATTCTATTAGTTAATTCTTTCGATAAAATTCTGCCGGTACATACCAAATGTACGAGCTAAATTACCCCACTTAAACACGTCAAATACTTATGATACTAATCAGAGATGTTACTTACTATATATAGAAAGACCTGTTAAAAGCCCATCAAAAGATTTTACTTTTAAAGTTCCCTGCCCGACACATCTTTGAACTACAAAAACCGAACAGTTTTACGTCACCGACTCATACAACCATTTTGATCATCCTAAACAATTCCGTTTACAAATCCGACACTTGAGTTTGAAAATTGACTCACAACCCTAAGTTTAGAACCAAACATCAGACCTTGACCATTTTCACAGCTCATTCTATACTCCCCGAGATTCGATCCAAATATCGACAACAACTTCGGATTGTGTCGATACTCGTCTCCCGATACACGAATAATCAAATCATCATAACTTCTCGCTCGTTTGGAGCTAGAAGCTCTACCTTATATCAAAGCGAAGCTAACAAAATTCTCTACAACCGTATGCTATTAGTTTAACCATTTTCAAACAGTAAGATAGCCAAAATTGGCCTTGAACCTACTGATCTAAAACACCTTTTAAGAAATCATGCTAAATCAATTTTCAACCAATTTTAATCAATCTCATACTTCTAATATTACCCTAATATCATCACAAACAACTTAGCTAACCCATAACATCCTTGAATAATTATTCAAAAATTTACCCATTAAAAAATCCATACATGCAATACTTAAAATATACATATAACATCACTAACAACAATTATATAATAAAAAAATAGATCAAACTACCTTGGATCATCATCAAAAATTGAAAGTTCTTGCATGTTATAAAATTTTACATCAAAATGATCACCATCAAATAATAGAGATGGGATATCAATTAGTTTTCATTGATTCAAAGTTAAAAATAAAAAATCAAAGGATTTTGAGTGGGAGGGGTGGACGGCAAGGTCTAGAGAGAGAGAGAGAATGGAGAAATTTTATTTTGTATGTGTTTTATGAGTTAGTGGAGTTAGGTAGGAGTTTATATATGGTGGGTGGAGGGGCTAGTTTTACCAATTTGTGATAGTTTTGGTCCAAAATGCAATTAAATAGTTCTAAGGGTAGAAAATATGAATTGTCAATTTTGAAAATATTTACGAGGCTCAGGTTTTGTAAAAATACTTTTCAAAAGTTAAAACTCACTCAAAATATGATAATAATATGATCCCGGTACGACTTAATACGCAATTAAAATAAAAACGTCAAAATATAAACATCGAGACAACAAATGATAAAACATAAAATCTTGGGCATCCGTCGATATTATGGTCACTAATAATCCTCGCTATTAGTAAAAAGAGAAAAATAAGACTTCCAACGTCGGTTTTAAATAAAACCATCAACCGTCATATCATTCAACTCATCAAAAATTTCAAAATTATTCGTAAAATAATATTATATAATATTAAATAATGACCACGGGTTCGGGTTATCACAGTTCGGCTATAAGGTTTTTAAAACCAAACCTCGAACCAAAAGTTTTGCTTGGTTTTTTTCGCTTCTCAGTTTTTTGTTGCTATGCTTTCGATTTTTTCATTTGAAATCTCTTTTACAAAAAATTATCGCGTAAATTTAGACACCTGTTATAAGAGTCATTTCATGAATTTTTGTGGGCTAAATGTAAATATGCAACGGGAAATTTTCGACGATAAGTTTTTCGTTGTTCATTTAAATTATTTAAGGGACTTGTCAATAACAAAATATATCATGAATTTGATATCCGAAATTTGCGATGACGATTTTATGTTATACCCATTATTTATCTAAGTTCTTACATTTAAGATATCCGAAATTTTGAATAGAACTTTTGTATATACGGATGTCCAAAATTTCGGATTAAAAGTATTTACGTAACACAAAATTTGAGACCGAGTTCATTTGGAAAAAAATGCAATTTTACAAAAATTTATATTACGAGGCAAAGACTCATCTGGTTCCCGTGAATCCCCGGGAACCTCCTAGGTCGACCCCTGTCTGCCTCTATACCCCTCTTTTTCATTCCTATGTTTACTCACGTGGCTACCTAACATCTGCCCAGTTTCGAACACTTTGGTACACATCTTGCATTGATACAACGACGAACCATTAGGAATAATATTAAGTGTGCTTGAGAATAATACAAAAAAGAGTCAAAACGAATTTTTTAAAATGAACTGAATAAATATAAATTCAATTTTTGGTTTAAATATGTTTTGGCTATCTAAACCAAAAACTGAATTTATATAAACATCATTTATATAATAAAAGAATTAGATTATTTAGGAAATTTAGTAAAAAGTGGAGGTTATAAAAAAAATAATTGGACTAATCAAATGGCTTGATTTTGACACATAAGAAAAATCGAGCGATGTGATTGGCGAAAAAAAGTCAAAATTTAATTGAATTTAGTCAAAATTAAAAATTTTGGTAGATGATTTTGATAAAAACACAAAAAGATATATGTGTCAAATTTGTGAAAAAAAACCTTAAAAAAAAAGAGGATTAATAAAAAATTAGTGGTTGAATTTTAAATAAATTAGATGGATTTAAGTGTAAACTTATAATTTTCCATATTTTTAGTAAATTTATAAAATAAACAAAATACTCCCATAAATTTATACCCTCTAGACTTTTTGTTTTAAAAATACAACATATCTTCTTTAATATAATAAAAGAATTAGATTTTTTGAGAATTTTAGTGAAAAGTGGAGGTTGTATAAAAAACAATTAGACCAATCAAATGGCTTGATTTTGAAATATAAGCAAAATCGAGTGATGTGGTTGGTGGAAAATAGTCAAAATTGAATTGAATTTAGTCAAAATTAAAAATTTTGGTGGAAGAATTTGATGAAAACACACAAAGATATATGTGTCAAATTTGTGAAAATAAAAACTTAAAAAAGAAAGAATTGCGAAAATGGTCCCTGTGGTGGTCCGGCTTTAACACTTTCAGTCCCTTTTTTATCGGATCCTCTCCCCATGCTTTACCATTTTAACGGGTTTGGTCCCTGTTGCTAACATTCATTAGTTTTTCTAACAAAATGGTCACGTAAACCTATCACGTAATGGGTATTTTTGTCTATAGACCATTGGCGGTATTTTCTCAAAGTTTTATACTTGTTTGAATCAATAAACGATTCATTTTTCTAAGTCTTTTCAAACAATTAATGCAGAACTACCCCAAATCTTATCCCCATTTTCTTACCCAAACCTAATCTGAAAACACCCAAATCTGAAATCAAACAATGCAATATCAACGGACGATTCGTAAGAAGGGTTCAACAGCAAATCCTTATCATGACTATCGTAAGTACCTTGCATGGTTAATTAGTTGAAATGATTTTTTTCCAGTTGGTCCCTTGTAATTAGTGATATACTTAAGAATACTAAGTATAGTCCTAACTCATGGTAAAGTAATGTTAAAACCACAAGATAATGTAAAGTAAATAACACAAAAGGTTTTCAACGTTTAACTCTTATTTATTAAAGAATTATACCCTATTGTATGCGAAGCTACAATAGGGATTGAATAGACAATATGTCTGTTTGTGATCTCCTCACTAACAAACTAAGCTTGACGATTCAGTCAACAAGAGTTTAGAACTCAAGTGCATTTGATCGTATTTGGAAGAGAGAACTTTGTTTGTGAATGTCTAAAGCATTTAGTGCACAAACTTAATTCTCTCTTTTACAAACATCCTGTTTACAGAGGTAAAGGGTAGATACGAGACTAAGTATTGCCATGTACAATTCTTGTCTTATTGGTACAGTGTACTATCTTGTCTTAGTCTATTCTAAGTATTAAGACATAAGTCCTTTTACAATGTCAGTACCCTATCAATCCCAAAAGGGTAAGTCACGCTAATTGTGTGATGTACAACATCTTATCACAATTCAACTTATCCCGCCTTTACTTCAGTCTTTGAGGATGCTTGTTTCTTCAGGGAGATCGTACGGGGTTCGGTGAGTCTATTGCCAAAATTTACTGAAACCATCACCTTCTTCTTTATCTTAGATACATCATTCATTGAACTTCGCCTCTCTGAATGTTCGATTCTTTCTTTTAGACTCAGTCTAAGGTCTTGAAGGTAACTCACTAAGTGACTATTCACTGAGTGACTTCATTACGTTAAAGGGTAATGTTTTACTTAGCCTGATTGTTATTCAAACAACAGTAAGATGTGATTCTTTGGGGTCGGCCTGATATCTTGGACATAGGATTGTTGAGAACTGAATATCAGGCCTGGTAGCTGTTAGGTACATTAATGATCCAATCATTCCCCTGAATAGGGTTTGATTGACTGGTTTACCAATGAGACCAGGACCTAAGTTGTTAGGGGGAACCATGGGAGTCTTTACTGAAGCACACTCAGAGATGTCATATTTTTTAAGTATTTCTCTGGTGTATTTTTCTTGAAAGACTGAGATCCCTTTGTCCCCCTGTTTGATTTGTAGTCCAAGAAAATATGTTAATTCACCCATCATACTCATTTCGAATTTCTTTGTCATAAGTTTTTCAAACTTTCTACAAAGATCATAGTTAGTGGATCTGAATATAATGTCGTCAACATATATCTGAACTAGCAAAACATCCTCCTTGGTTCTGAAGATAAATAAGGTACTGTCTATCTCCCCCTAACAAATTTATTCACTATCGGGAAGGTAAAGAGAGTTTCATACCATGCCCTTGGTGCTTGTTTAAGTCCATATAGGGCTTTGTCAAGTTTATAGACATGGTGAGGAAAATCAGAACTCTCAAAACCAGGAGGCTGAGCCACATAAACTTCCTTAGTGATCTTGCCATTCAAGAAGGCGCTTTTCACATCCATTTGGAAAACTTTAAAGTTCATGTATGTAGCATAGGAAAGGAAGATCCTGATGTCTTCCATTCTTGCAATAGGGGCAAAGATCTCTTCATAGTCAATGCTTTCAAGCTAACAACACCCCTGAACAACAAGCCTGGCTTTGTTTTTTTATAACAATTCTGTCTTCACCAGTCTTGTTTTTGAACACCCATTTTGTGCCAAGAGCTGATTTCCCTTTAGGGAGAGGAACAAGTTTCCAAACCTTGATCCTGAGGAATTGATTGAGTTCTTCTTGCATAGCCTCAACCCACCCTGGATGTGTTAGGGCCTCTGAAACCTTTTTGGGTTCAATTTCAGAGAGAAAGTCTACAAAAAGACATTCATGGGCTAAGGCAGCAGAGAGTTTAGCAGCATGACTACGTGTGAGCATTCCCTCCGACACATCACCAATTATATTTACAAGCTCTATGTGCTGTTGTCTAGACCATCTGTCCTAAGAACTTGGATTAGAACTTGTGGATAATTGATGATTATCAAGGACTGGTGGTTCAGTACATAGTACTGGATCATCACTTCTCACTGAAGGATTTTTAGTGACTGGTAGGTCATCATTCTCATCAATTGTCCCCTCAGTGTCTGCATAGATGAGAGAATAAGTTGATTCTTCAGCCTGAGTAGATATAACTTCAGGGACTTGTTGACTTGTGATCAAGTTATTGATTGACCTATTGTGAGGTGATATATGGAAAGATATATCAGCATCAGTTTGATACTGTTTTGAGGGACTATGTTCATACTCATCAGGAGGATATCTTGATGAGTCATTAATCCCAATCTCTTCCATTGATTGATTTTTGAAGTTAATGGCATCCATACTTTCATCAAATGTGATATGAAATGACTCCTCAACTTGTTGTCTCCTTGTGTTAAAGACCCTGAAGGCTTTGGAGACAAAAGAGTATCCAAGAAAGTATCCATCGTCAGCTTTTGCATCAAATTTACCAAGATGGTCATTTTGATTGTAAATGAACATAGGACATCCAAACACATGAAAATAAATGATATCTGGAACCTTTCCATGATTATTTCATAAGGAGTCTTATCATGTCTTTTGACAATGATACTTCTGTTCTGAGTATAGCAAGCTATTTTTACAGCCTCAGTCTAGAAGTGTTTTGAAAGATTGGATCCATTAAGCATGGTTCTTGCAGCTTCAATATGAGTTCTATTCTTCCTTTCAGCCACACCATTTTGTTCATGTGTGTAGGGAGAAGAGAAGTTCTAAGAAATTCCTTTCTCATCACAAAAAATCTCAAGCTCTTGGTTCTTGAATGCTGTCCTATTATCAGCCCTTATTTGTTTGACTTTGGTGTCATTTTGATTTTCTACTTGCTTGATAAAGACATAATGAATTCAGGAGCCTGGATTTTCTTTTTAAGGAAGTATACCCATGTGTATCTAGAGTATTCATCAACAATCACAAGGGTATCTTTCTCATGATTTATAGACATGGGACTGACAGGCCCAAATAGGTCCATATGAAGAAGATGAAGATACTTCTTGATAGAAAAGTTTTTTTTTCGCTTAAATGAAGCTCTCTTGTGTTTACCTTTTTCACAAGCTGAACAAGGTTTGTCTTTTGAGTACACAAGAGATGGTAACAAGAAGTTTGTTTTGTTTTACAAGTTTGTTTATGTCTTTGAAATTTAGATGTGACAGTCTCTTGTGCCAAAGCCAATTGACAGAGTCTACAGCTTTAGCAACAAAATATGCTCCTGAGTGAGTTAGAGATGACATCTCTAAGACATATACATCATTTCTTCTTAGAGCAGTCAGTACAATTTCTTTGTTAGCATTAAAAATTGTTCCTTACTTATCATCAAACTGAACGATGTACTTAGCATCACACATTTGGCTGATACTTATGAGGTTCATTTATAAACACCACTTTTGAGAAAACTATTCCACCATATTTTATTGAACCATATCCCTCAGTAAGACAAGATGAGTTATCACCAAATACTACCTTAGGACTTGGTTGCTCCATGTATTTGTGTAGATAACTTTTGACCCCTGTCATACTTCTTGAACACCCATTATCTAAGTACCAGACAGGCTCCTCGAAGTGTTTCTGTACAAATACTGAGGTGGATTAGTTTCTCTTGTGAGCCCACTTTCTAGTAGGCTCTTTGGCTATAGGAGCATGACGTCTTTCACCTTGTTTGAAGTATTCAAACTCAGCATGGTCTGAGGTGGAATGAACATTGCTTCCACATGTGTTACAGCTTAGTCCTACTGAGGATTCAGTATTTTGAGATGACTTAGATAGCATGCCTCTCCTGACCATAATTATCCTATTGTGTCCTGAGGTAGTATGATCATTTCTTCCACAAATTTCACACTCAGGGTAGTATACACAATCATCATGCCTATGATCAGGGATGTCACAATGTGTATATGGTGGGAAAGGCTTAGCCTTGGATTTCTTGATTTGTTTAGAGGCGGGACCATAGTTGTAAGGCTGAGCATTATATATATTAGCATTTCTAATAGAAGCCATGTGTACCTCATGATCTGCTGTCATGTGATCTTCACTTTTACACTTCATGTAATAGAGAACTCTAAAGCATTTATCAGTGGTATGATTTGTGTAGTGACATAATTCAAAGGAAGGTTTCTTTGTTTTAACCTTCTTGGAAGACTCAGGTTCAGTTTTGTTACTTTTTGATGATTCAGGCTGTGAGGACACATATGTTTCACCCTGAGCTTTAGAGATCGAGTTCATCTTCTCTTCCATGAATAGTTGGAACAATCTACTTAACTCCTCTTGATTTACAACAAGAGTGGAGTTGACTGAGTTTGTAGGATTCCCTGAGGGAGAGATGGGTTTGGTTGTTTTCTCAGTGACAGTTCCTGACTTAGTGTGACTTGGTGTCTCCTTTGAGTCAGGCTTTGTTTGTTCAGGACAATCTAATCCAGCTCTTCCTCTAGGTGAGTGTTCTAGATAAGATAATGGAATTAGTTCAAAACATGGAATTGCCCCTTGAAGATTTTTCAAAGGAGGCAGAGGAGTCTGAATGTCCTCATCAACACTGAGTGGTTCAGTGTTACTTGATTTATTAGGGACATCAGTCTCCTCATTTAGACCAAGTTTTTCATTAACAGCCTGACATTCAGGTATTAATATCTTTCCAGTATCAAAGTTAGACAACACACTCTCAGGATTTGATCTTTCAACCCAGTCTTTTGACTTTGGTATCATTTCATGATCAAACCCTACTAAGGCTAGGAGAAATGCTTTTTCACTCATTTCCTTAGTAAGTTGAATTTTCTTCTTTTGTGTAGGAATTTGACTGTTTATACACTGAGAAGCTAAGGTAGAGCTATTAGTCCATTTCTCATTGATGTGTTTTTCTTCCTTAAGTTTTTCTTGAAGAGCATGATTAATTTTAGTAAGTTCAGTGTACTGAAGTTGACAACTTACTACTTAAAGTTTGGCTTGTTTCAAAATTAATAAATAATCTCTACATTTGTTTAATTAAAAAACAAGTTTATTATATTTTGAAAGAAGGTTTAATCTCTGCTCTTCAACAAACGATAAATCAATATTTATGTACTTAAGGAACCTTTTCTAGTCAGACTCTTCATCCATAGAAAGAAGCATATTTACCTTTCTCATGGTGATGTCAACCCATTCTCCATTTTGAGCATGAATTTTTCCAACAAATAGCTCATCATCAGCTAGAGCCATCAACACTTGATATCTGACTTCTTCATCTTCTGAGGATAGATCTTCATCATCCCAATCAAAGGTTTCAGCTACCAACCCTTTGGATTTGTTTTGAGGAGGTTTTTGAGTCTAAGTATTTAAGGGTTGAGCTTCTAAAAGTGCAAGCTTTGGTTTGACTTTCTTGTATTAAGACCTTTAATCCTTCTCAATTTTCTTATTATTCTAAAAACTTTGGTTAGTTGGATAAGCCTGAATTAGCTTGGGTGTAAACTTAGGTTGAAAATTGTCATTCCCTAATGAATTTTGACTTTTATATGAGGCTAATGGAGTCTTTGAAAGAAAATACTTTGCATAATGCCGAATTTTACCACATATGTAACAATCCACTCCCTCAGTGGATTGATTTCCAGCAAATCTAGTTCTTTTGATATAACGTTTGGTATTTGCCAACATGGCTCTTTCATGAAATTCCCTATTTAGATCCCTTATGTATTCAGTACTAGATCTTTCGTCAACCTCATCGTCTGAGGTCTCCTGAAAATCTTGAACAATTGCATTTGAGTAAAAAGCAATTGTTATGGGTCCATGATCAACAAGGGTTGGTTTGGATGAGGTGTCTGTTATTAAGTCCTTCTTAGACTCAGGATATCTTCTATTTATTAGATTATCCTCATAGATAAATCTTTCATAGATGTCTACAAGATCCTAAGTCTGAATGTGATTAGCATTTCTCAATCCTTGAGATAAGCCAAGCCATTTTTCAGGGAGACGGTTCATAAAACCAACATTGATTTCATGCTTAGACAGTCTCACCCCGTCATTTGATAGCTCATTGAGCAAGGTCTTATATATGGTGTAATTATGAGGAAGAGTTTCAGATGGTTTGGCCCTGAAAGTGTTTTATTCTAACTTCAGGTCCATAATCTGATTTTCCTTAGTGTTGGATGGTCCTTCGAAACTATGAACAAGATCTGTCCAAGTCTCTTTGGCCGTCTCACACTCGATGACAACTTACATAATATCGTCAGGAAGACAAGATATTATGATGCTTTTGAGACGTTGGTCTTGATTAACCACTCTCCTTTCATTGTCAGACCATTGGTTTTCAGGTTTGTCATCACCTGCTGCTGTTTTTGGTTTGAATGGACCATTCTTAATACATGTAATGTAATAAGGTTCTATTCCCATCAAATAGCAGAGCATTCTTTTCTTCCACTTATTAAATCTTTCAACTTCCAACTTAGGAGCGTTAACAGAGTAACTTGCTCCCTTTTTGTTGACAAGTTGAGGTACATTACTTTCTACCATAATGGATCAAGGTTTAAAAAAAATTTGAGACGATAGTTAAAAAGTTTTTATAATCCTACGCTCTGATACCACTTGTTGGTCCCTTGTAATTAGTGCTATACTTAAGAATACTAGGTATAGTTCTAACTCATGGTAAAGTAATGTTAAAACCACAAGACAATGTAAAGTAAATAACACAAAAGGTTTTCAATGTTTAACTCTTATTTATTAAAGAATTATACCCTATTGTATGCGAAGCTATAATAGGGATTGAATAGACAATATGTGTGTTTGTGTTCTCCTCACTAACAAACTAAACAATCCTAACGATTGCTAAGCTTGACGATTCAGTTAACAAGAGTTAGAACTCAAGTGCGTCTGATCGTATTGGAAGAGAGAACTTTGTTTGTGAATGTCTAAAGCATTTAGTGCACAAACTTAATTATCTCTTTTATAACCATCCGATTTATAGAGGTAAAGGGTAGATACGAGACAAAGAATTGTCATGTGCAATTCTTGTCTTATTGGTACAGTGTACTATCTTGTCTTAGAATATTCTAAGTATTAAGACATAAGTCCTTTTACAATGTCAGTACCCTATCTATCCCAAAAGGGTAAGTCATGCTTATTGTGTGATGTGCAACATCTTATCACAATTCAACTTATCCACCTTTACTTCAGTCTTTGAGGATGCTTGTTTCTTCAGGGAGATTGTATGGGGTTCAATGAGTCTATTGCCACAACTCATTGAACCCATCACCTTCTTCTTTGTCTTAGATACATCATTCATTGAACTTCGCCTCTCTGAATGCTCGAGTCTTTCTTTTAGATTCAGTCTTAGGTCTTGAAGGTAACTCACTGAGTGACTGTTCACTCAGTGACTTTATTACGTTAAAGGGTAATGTTTTACTTAGGCTGATTGTTATTCAAATCCATCAGTGGGATCACTAGACACTGAATTGACCTAACCAAAACCGATTTACATAACTTGTATTTTTTAGTTTGAATTAGGTGATTTTACCAATGTATTTTGTTTGAAGATCAATCATGCTGGTACCTTTACTACTCCTCCTAAGACGCGTTATAAAGGAGGAAAGGCGAATTAGGTAGATGTCATAGATTTTGATGTTTTTTCGATTGTTGAGGTAAACGCAATGATGAAAGATATAGGTTATGATAACCCATCTTTTGATTTTTATTATAAGAAACCTAACACTGATTTAGATACGGGGCTTAAGAAGTTGGTTAATGATTATGATGTGCTGCAACTGGTTAAGTTTGTTGATTAGTACAAGGTTATATAATTATTTGTTGATCACTCAGTTAGTAAGGAACAATTGAATACTGTTGACACATTGCTTGTTAATGTAGTTGACAATCAAGTGTTTATAAATGATGAAATGTTAGAGGAAAATGAAGTGGATGTTATTGATGATGAATGGTTGCAACAATCATTAAAGTTGTTGCCTAGGCTTAAGCAGACTGTAGGGAGACTAGTAAGAATCCTGTAGATGAGACTAGTAATAATCCTGTAGGTTTGCATAGTAAGCATAGTCTAGATGACCTAAGTTCTGGTAGTGAGGATGACTTAGATAGCCAAGACAGTGATTTCATGTATGATCCTGATAATGTTATAGAGGATGTAGAGGTTGATATGGGTGAATATAAAAGGAATATTGATGCTAATGTTGAATGGGTTAGGCCTAAATAAGCTGCCCCAGTAGATGAAGAGGAGTATGTCACTGACCTTGAACACATAGACCATGAAGATTTAGAAAGTGGTAGTGAGGATGAGTTTGAGGGTCATAGGAAGAGTGCCTTAAATATGTTGAGTAAGATTAAAAAGGCTAAATTAATAGCTTCTAGTGGAACCTTATGGAAGGAAAATTTTGTTATTGGACTTAAGTTTCCCAACAGGAACATGATTAAGGACATGATTACTAGAGTTGTAGTTGAACAATGAAGGGAGTTAGATTTATTGAAAAATGACAAGATCAAACTGAGGGAAATTTGCAAAGGTAAGGTACCACAATTTATATGCGAAGATGACAATGATGAGGGTGATTCACAGGGTTCAAAAGGGAAGGGGTCAACTAGTAGTTCAAAAGGGAACGGGTTAGCTAGTAGTTCAAAAAGAAAGGGTCAAGTGGGTAGTTTTGTTGGAAAGGATAATGTTAATACAAAGCAATGCCTAAAAATATTGTTAGTATTAATTAATCTTTCTTAGTTTTGATCACGACAAATTACAAAGACATTTATTGTCAAACACAATCATAAAACAAATTATCTAACAAACACTATCATCAAGGTAATAATAATTACACTAACATATCTTAATAATGCTTAGTGATCATAAAAGTGATAAGCCTTAAAACTCACTTTTGTTAAACATAACAAAAGATTCTTAATAAACTTTATTTTTAAGAAAATGTTTTATTAAAATGAAAATGCAAATTTGAATACGGCCTATTCCAAATGCCATAAGAATATCATTTGAGGGTTTAAACAGCCTCAGATATTTCAAATTCACTAAAAGACAAAAAGGAGCAGACTCTACGCTGGCGGTACCTTAGCACCTACGGCGGTTCCTTATCGATAAGGAACTGCGGGCTCCAATAAGGAACCGCGGGCAGATATAGCCGTTGGATATTTTGTCCTATAAATAGTGGATCAAATCTGCATTCTCATCAACCCTTTTTGGACATCTTCTTCAACCTTCTTTCTCTTATCTAATCCTAGTCATTTGTAAATGATTTCTTAATGTGTTAAGTATGTTTACTCATGATTATCCTCTTGATCTCCTTCTTTACCTTGTCCAAAGAGAAGATCACTCACACACTTGTGATGTGAATAAAGATGTAGCATTGATGAAGATCACATTCTCCTAAAGATCTAGTCATGTTTATCATTTGTTTGTTTGTGTCTTGTGTAGATCTAATGTATTTGTGAATACTTGGACTAGTTGTGTTCATCTAAGCTATTTGTTAATACTTGGATTAGAGTTGTGTACATCCATTGCACATGTGTGTGCTTGGATTTATGTTGTGTCGATCCAAGCTACATGTGTGTACTTGGATATGATTAGTTGAGTTGTAATTAGTTATGTTAGTTCTCACTAAACTATAAAGTGATGTGGTTGTGTCTTGTGAGTTCTCACTAAGCTATAAAGTGATATGTAGTTGTGTTGTGTGAAGTTCTCATTTAGCTTCAAAGTGAAGAGTCGTGAACATTGGTTCTAGCTTTGGATTAGTACTCGACATCTAGCCTTGTGTCGGAAAATGGTGAAGTAGACAACATTGTGAAGATTGGTTCTACCTTTGGATTAGAAACCGACATCTAGCCTTTTGTCGTAAAAGAGTGAAGTGGGCGACGTTGTGTAGATTGGTCCTAGCTAAGATTAGGTCTCTACATTTAGCTTAGTGTCGGAAAATAATCTTAGCGACGTTGTAAGGTTTTCTCCGCCAAGAAGGGAGCTTGTGGATATAGTGGAAATCTCGAGTAAGGTGTACTCGAGGAGTGGAGTAGGAACGAGGATAGAGCCTCGTTGCCGAACCACTATAAATCTTGGTGTCTTCCTACTAGTTTGTTTCTTTCCTTACTCTTTACTTACATTCATTATCACTACACTTACTATACATTGTTAATGCATTATAATTGAACCTAATCACTATGCAACTAACTTTCAAGTAAAAGATAGTTTTGTGCACTCACCTAATTGAAAGGAATTTTAATTAGGAGATAAACCGATGAGAAACTATTCAACCCCCCCCCCCCCCCCTATAGTTTCTACAATTGGTATCAGAGCGATGGTGAAACAAGATCTTTGAAGTATATTGTACTTTAAAACTTGGATCGATCCATTGTCTCCTCAAATTAGAAGGTTATGTTGTACTTAAGTTTTTCTTTGGTCAAAACTATTTTTTTGTTGAAAATAAGCCTTTTAAATTTTAATATTGCATATTACTTAAATTAGTAGTATTAATGCATTTTAGATTTACTTTTGAAATGTATCTACTAGTTTGCATCTTGTTTTGTGTAGGTACTCATGAAGATAAATCATTCTATTGATCGTGGATTGAGTTACTTACACTTGTAGAAGACTCATCTTCTTTGATTTGCAACATCATTGAATGATGATATCAAGATGGGTAGAAGTGATACTAGTCTTTGAAGACTTGGTAGTCACTATTAGTCATAGTTGGGCTTTGCATCGGTTCCTTGAAAGCTCGGAATGCATTTTTGTGGCCAAGGTATGCTTTCGTTCTTCCACACACCCTATTGATCATTCTTTTGATCATTAATTGACTATATGCTTGCTCTTGGCATCCTTGCCTTGACATTTACTTGTGGTTTGTGATTCTTTCCTGTTTCCCTCTCAAACCTTCATTGCTTGGATACTTGACTCACTATGGAGATGTAGGGTGAGTTAGTAGAAGCTTAAAGTATCGAGCATGATTTCCATGGTTTGCACCCTTACGGTTAGTAGGCCCTATATCATGTGTAACTTGTGCAATTAAGCTTATCTCTAGGATGATTAGTGAATCCCTTAAGATACCAATCTACTTCATTAAGTTGTAGGTGGATTTTACACATTTGGAATTGAAATATTCCAAGGATATTGTTATCGTTAATTCTAGCAATAATTATCCGATCATGTGGGAGAGAAAGTGAATCTATACTTTGCTCATGTTTTGAAATAGAATAAAACTACTCTTAAATATGATCTTATTCTATGCATCAAAATTGCTTAGTTTAATTCATTACCAAAGCCGTTTAGACTTTCGCCGGAAAGGCACGTCTTAAACCACTATATATGACACAAGCTCTTCACCTCTTCAATTTGAAGAATGTCATTTGTCTCTTGAGCAATGTTCTCGGTCTTGATTCACTTCTCTTGACTCCTCTCCCTTTGCCTTTTTGCTACGAGTAGTCGTTTGTTCGTTTCGGTCTTTTCCTATCTCGATTCAACTCGTAATCCTTCAACAAGGCATTATTACCTAGTGTTGTGGTGGTCCAATGATATCCTAAAAGGTTTAAGATATATTTTTAAGTATTTTAAAAACTTTGGTTTTCAAAAATTCATTGTCTTCCTTTGATAAAAACCTGCCTCTATATGCGATTCTTTATCACTGGCAGCTCAGAGGTGCGGTTCCTTACTGATAAGGAACCACGGGCAATAGCTTTTGTCAGAGCGCCAGTTTTATTAAAATAACTTTTTCAAACAAGTCTTTCTCTCTCCTTCACACAGTATCGACGGTTTTCTTTCTTTTTCCACCATTATTGAAGCTTCAAAAACCTTCAATCACTCAAATTAATTGATTCAAGTTCGTAGGTTTCACTCATCCATCATCCAAGATTAATTAATTGTAAGTTATTTCTTTCAATTTCATCTAATTTGTTCTCGGGTTCATACATTCATAATTAGGGCTTTTTAAAATTGACATTGAATTAGAACCTCATTAGGAATAAGAGTTGACATAGTATTGTTACTATGATTCCTTAGGTTCATATTCATTGAGATTTCATTAAAACCCATTTGTAGAACAAATATGAATTTTGACTAAATAGTTTGGTTGATTGATAGAATTGATATGAACCCATGAACAAGTTGGTAATGGCATTGTTAAATGCTTACCTAAAAACCTTGTTTTTGAAAAACCAATGTTCTAGTTCATTGTTAATCTTACATAGTTCATATGTTTTGATCAATGATGAAATGGGTACATTGTGAACATGAGAATGACAAGGATTAATCCTTTGTCAAGCTATTGATGAAACACATTCTCATCTTTTGAAATTTTGATTTTTAATTTTCTTATGAGTGATTGGAGAAATATGTTTGTTGTATTTAGGTACTAATCATGCCTTCGGAATATCAACAAGACCACCGATACACTAGACAATACATGCCAAACCTTTCCTAAATATGTGCTTCCCCTCAACTTACAAACACCTATTCCTCACTCCAAAAACGTTGCTTTCACGAGGGTAGAGTTGTCGAAGAGGATATTGAGGGATATATATATACTCGATCAATGTTCGGACAAATTGGGTTTGATTGTTTGTTGGACATCAAAGAGGATATATATCTCGAATTTCTCCTAGAGTTATTTAGCACATACTCTCTCATTTATGATGATGATAAAGTATATGTTAGGTTCATCCTTGAAGGTCGACTCATTAAACTCTCTCTTGAAGACTTTGGTCAAGCTCTTCGTGTTCCATTTGTCGATTTACTGGTAAATGGAAACTTGATTATTTTCTTGAACCATTCGACTGTGCTCCAGATGAAAATGAAGAGATTGACCTTGACTTCATTCTTGATGTCATTTGTAAAGAGCGTAGTGGAAACGTTGTAAGAAGCCTCCACTCTACCAAGCATCGAGTTAAACGCTATGAGGTTCTCTTAAGCGACCTAAATGATTGTATGGTTCGTTGGGCCGACATCTTAGGGAGAATTTATTTTGTCTTGGCGGAAACCGGGATCATATTCCGGTGTGTATGGCGCACATGTTATGTTGCATCGCTACCGACGCCAAGTACAATCTCGCATACTATATCGCTCGACGAATCACTTATGCTCTTTCCAAACCCAAATCAAATCTTCCCTATGCCATGCTCCCTACTCGCTTTCTTAAGAAGGTTGGTGAAGATTATCTCAACATAAACATTTCTCGCTTTCGTTCGGTCGAACGTGTTATGCTACCTATTCAAAGGGTACCACCACGAAAAGCTAGAAGTGATCGAGGTTCAAGAAAGTCCGATCCACAAGAGTCCGATGATGAGGACTTTGATATTTCACCAAGTGATGGTGGTGGCATAGGCACAAGTGCTCATGTTGGTTCTTCGAGTAACTCCCACCCATCCATGGACTCTTTCATGGAAGGGTTAGAAGAAATCACCCCTCCTCCTCACTTTGCTACTAGTGGACTTCCCGAAAACTTCGGTCTTGCGGATGTCTACCAAGCTAATCTTAAAACACAAGGTGAGTTGTATGATCATCGAGTGGAGTCAAGAGGATCGTTTAAGAACATAGCCAAATTGATCAAGGGACTTGGCAAGAAGAAGAAATGAAACATTGGTTTATCAAGGTTAACATGTTTGTAAACATGCTTGAATTGTTAAACATTTATTATGGTTGTCTCTAATACTTTATGTTTGGATTATTAGTATTTTAATCCTAATAGTTGCATTGCTTTATGCATAATATGTGTTTGTTAGCTTCCTAGATTTTGATTTATAGTTAACTTTGGCTTGTCATTTATCTATGTAAAATCTGGGCTGACCAAAGTTTTTAGAAGTGCACTTTTCTGTCACCACTGGTCGCGGTTCCATATCAAACCCCCGGTTCCTTAGTGATAAAGAACCACGGACCTACGTAAGGAACCGCCTGTTCCTGTTTTGACAGAATCTTTGCTTTACACTGTTTTCCTTAATCTGGGTAAAACTTTGATAAAAATTTTGAAAAACCTGCACTTTCCTAAACTAGGGTACCTAATTTCATTATTCACCTAAAATGATTTAAACCCATTACTAGTTTGGATCATTCCCTTCTCTTCGTAAACCCTCTCATGTTGATTGTGTTCTTCATCCCTTCAACTCTTCTCTAAACCTTAACACTCAACCATGGTGTCCTCTAGAACATCCACTTCTTCCAAAACTTCTTCCTCAAAAAGAAGCCTCAAAATTAAGATCAAGATACCTAACATTGGTTATTCATCTTTTCACACTCCCAAAAATGAGATCTCTCCCATTCTCATTTCATCTTCTCCTTCACCACCCCTTGCTCCATGCAAGACAAACTCAACCCATGGTACTAACCATTCTCATGGTTCTACCTCCTCTTCATTCCAGTCAAGAATGAATGAGATTTCTTCACCTTTCACCCCTAGTCCTCCTTTGGATGTGATTTCTCAACCTTAACCTCTACAAATTATCCCCTTTGTACTTGAGCTTTTGGTCACCTTTCCTTTCACTCCACCAAACTCTCCCATCTCACCCTTGGACACTATGCCTCCATTACCTCCTCCACCCTCTAACACTAATGCTCCTATTTTAGGCATTCCTATCCCTCACTTCATGGGTGATCCTTACTTCTTTGGGTTCTTACAAGCTCATGCTACAAATTGCCCATGTTGTCTCTATAATAACTACATCATTCAAAACATAAGGATGGAGATGCTTGTCCTTCATAGAAGGTTGCATGACTTCTTGCTTGTCTTGTTCTCCATGCCTCCTCCATAGGAGATGAATGATGGTTTTCAAATTAACATGCTTTTTTAAAAAGAAGATCAAGCCAAAGAGAACTATGAACTCAAGACCTAGTTGTTAGCTATCTTTGTAGTAGTTTATTGTCTTTTTAATTCTTGTATTTTCTTTCCTTTCTCTCGTGATTTTCTCATGTGGATAATTTATGGATTTTGTTTTTATGTGCTTTAATCTATGTGATCACATTAAACAAATTCTATTTATTTAAAATTGAACCTAAATCTATTACAACCTCTAAAAACTTGACTTAAAATTGGACCAAAATGTTATTTAAATATTTTGTCACCCTTTATCAAGACATTCTTTGTGAATGTGTTGCTTTTATGCAACCCTAGCATACTCTAGTGCTAAAAAGAGGTAAAATCCAAGATTTGCAATTTTTTTGAAAAAGTCTTGTTTTTCTCCAAAACTTTGAAAAATCAAGTTTTGTAGTCCACTGGACGTGGTTCCTTAGCCTCCAGGTGGATCCATATCGATATGGAACCGCGGGTACTTTAAAGAACCACACCCAGTAAAGCCGTTATTGGCTTATTTTTGGTCTTTCTTCTTTGACCACTGTTTTGGTTAAGATTCTTTGTTTAACCAATTTGGCTAAACATTCCCTAAAATCTTTCTTTTTTCATTTCAAATCTTTGCCTTGTCTATTTTCTTTAAATTCTTCTCTTTTGGGAGTTCTTTCCTTCATCCCTCATAATGACTAATTCTTCATTTCCTAACCTTGACATTTCTTTGTCATAAACTTCTCAACCTAAAGCTCATTCTTCTAAGCTTTCAAAGAAACTGAAAATCTCGGTTAAACCCATTTGGATCAAAAAGAACAAGAATCCTCATGATTCTTCTTCTCCAAAATCCTCCAAGAATTCCTCTTTCTCTCCGATTCAGTATTGGAATGAGACTTACTCTATAAATCTAATTACCGGAAAAAAAAAGAAATTCTTTCACCACCACCTAAACCTTTCAACTCTCTTCAACTCAATGACCTATCTTCTTTCCCTAACCTCACTAGGCATTGTGAAAACATCTCTTATCCATTATCTCCCTCTCCACCAATCTCTAATCTTGATGGACCTCCCCCATCTAACGACTTTATTTTGCATCATGGTTCCTCGTTTGCTTTTTGTCGTTTTCAACAAATTGAACTTGCTCATATCTATGAAAAGCTAAATTTTCTTGAATTCCTCCTCACTCGACCTCCTCTCAAAGTTTTCATTCCCATGAACAAAACCTCGAATGATGCTTCGTCGTCTTTCTTTTCCAACTAAGGCACATTTTGTACTTTAGTTGTTTGAGTCAATAAAAATTAAGCAATCTTGGAAAATTATCACTATTAGAGCAGTTTATGCTTTGTGGTCTATTTTCCATATTTTTTGCTTTAAATATTCATATTGTGTGTATGAATATTTATCTTGTATGTTATTTCATATTTATGTAATATGAATGTTATGTGTGTTATTTTTCCCTCTGTTAGCCTTAAAATATTGAGTCAAACAAGAATGATCGGTCATAGTTTATTGTTGTAACATTTATTAGAACGTTGTAATAGTTAGTTAAATAGTCGTGGTTCACGGGCTTGGATTTAAGCTACTAAAAGCCCAAAAGACAAGCCCGGTCCAAACATTATATCCCATTATGGTTACATGTAAGACCGGCTATATAAGGCCCTTCCTAGCATGTTAGGAAGGGTGGATGATCATTTGTAACTCTAATTCTTCTAATCTAATATTCACCAAGTTAATCATCTCTCTCTCTCTACTTTCTCTCACTACTTTCTCTGTAAAACCCGCATGCTTTTACCATGAATAGTACCCTTAAGATCGTACGTACTAAATTAAAACTTTCCTTTTATAGTATGATTACGTTCACGTGTTAGAATTTTACGTATTACGTACGTGTTAGAACACGATAAGTATTTATTACGTACGAACACACAATAATTATTTAAACAATAATTAATCACGAACATGCGATCATGAAATCATGAACGTAAATTAATCACGAGCTAATATTAATTACGTATATATATTTATTACGAGCACGAATAAATATATTAAGTCACGGTTAATAATTAACGAGAACACATAAAACGCGAACACGATAAAACACGAATGAACACTAAAATAATTAGACTCGGGAAAAAGGTACGGGTACCCCATGTGGGGCCCCTACCACGGCTACACCAAGGTAATGGGCCAAGCCCATTTAAATTTTACTAAGAAAGGGGTTAAGGTAAATCTTTTGGTCACTTTTCACTTTACAATAAAATAATCAAAACCCTAAAAAGATTTTCTCCTTCCTTCTTGCTCTCCTTTGGCCACCGGATATAATCACACAAAAAGGGGTGTTTGTTTGATTTTTGATCTTGAATTTGGTGCAAGTATTCGTGTGTGTTCATCCTTGTTTGATCCACGCATTCGGTATACCTTTTTAAATCCTTTTCTTTTATGTTTTGATTTAATTAATTTCATAAGAACATGATGTTTTTAAAAAGCTAATTAAAAACATTAATTAAACATGTAAATGGTTATGGGGTAAATCAAAACATAGGATTTGGGGGTGTTTGATGTGGCCGACGCCTAAACCGAACCCCAAGGGGGTCTCGGCTTGGCTTATGGACCACCACCGAGACCTCAAGGTCTCGGTTTGGTGGTGTGGGTCCTACGGCAGCAGCAAACAAGGGAGAACCCCGAAGTGGTTCGAGGTATGGTGTTGATTACGGGTCCGGTTCATGGTTTCTAGTCACGATCCGGTTCATGGTTTATGTTAAGGTTTATGATTTTAATAATTATATGTTAAGATTAAATTAATAAAACATGACATATTAATTTAATAAAACATGACTTAGGTTATAATCTAATTATTAGATCATGGATTTTTAACCTAAGTATTTATATTTTTCTAGACTTTATAATTAATTAATTATTAAAACCATGGCTATAATTAATTAATTAACATGACTTAGGTTATATTATTAATAATTAATAATACATGTTTTAACCTAAGTATTTAACTTTATTTAATTAAAAACATGATATATTTAATTAAATACTTTTAACCTATAGTTTATTTACATTACATGTAATAATTAATAAACTATACCTTATATCATTATGACTTAGAAATAATCAGAAAACACTTAAGCTTATATAATTAGCTTATTTAACCAGCTTATATCTAGTTATGGAAACTTTCTATTTTTAGAAACCTATTTAATTAAGGCAGCTAATCTATTTATGAAAACTTTCTATTTTTAGAAACTTATCTATTTTGAGTAGTATTTCTATTTTTGGAAACTTTCTATTTTTGGAAACTTTCTATTTTTGGAAACTTTCTATTTTTGGAAACTTTCTATTTTTGGTAACTTTCTATTTTTAGAAACTTTATATTTTAGGAAACCTGCTATTTTTAGAAAGTTACTTATTATTACACAGTAAGTATAATAATACATGAAATACAAGTAAT
The DNA here is from genome assembly GCA_025667525.1 of Glebionis coronaria. Classification (NCBI taxonomy): domain Eukaryota; kingdom Viridiplantae; phylum Streptophyta; class Magnoliopsida; order Asterales; family Asteraceae; genus Glebionis; species Glebionis coronaria. The sequence continues at coordinate 426,896,898 of CM046881.1, read as the reverse complement.
ACTTAATCAGGATAGACAGAATATAAGATAAACACAGTTTAAAGCTTAAAATAGTAAAACATGGCATGAACGTATAAAATAAGCTAAGACATGACATAAAACCAGTTACGTATTTAGTAATCAGATACTTATACACGTATGTATTTATGTAGCATTAGTGATACCGAAGTAGGACTCTCCTCAGTTCGCCTTCTTCGTTCACTGGACATAAGGTACGGATTCCCGTCCTTTCAGTATGGACATTCTTTCCTTATTAGGATTCCCCGTATGCAGCCAACTGTTTTTCCGTAGTATAAGTTTATATGTTTGATTTGCTTATGTTTTATTTAGAATACCTATAGCCATATACATACATGAGCAGTTTCACCTAGTTATGGAGGTACCATAACCATAACACTAGAGGCACTTGTGTTATGACTTCCCCATGGCGGAGTGATTGCTCGTGGTGTCCCTTCAGCTTTTGGCCATATTATTATATTTATCATATGGGGCGTATGGGTGCATCCTAGTTACATGTTTTCAGCTGATTACTCAGTGTGAATGTGGTGTGTGCCTTGCATCCTTCACAAAGTGTTGATCCCTCCTACCCAAACCAGTATATTAAATTAGAGGCAGCCCCTCTAATTTGCATGATGAGGTCACCCCTCCAAGTATTCATGCACGGTGGATTTTCATGACCTATATTGGCTAATGGTAGAATATGTTAAACAGTTTTCATAAGATATACATAAGGCTTTTCAAACTATAAAACCAGTTTTACCAAGACTTAACCAGGTTATTCGGGACTTAGTTTCTTCAGCTGTTATATGCTTATATGCTTATACTATTCATGTTTTATAATCCGTGCACTGAGCGTATTGCTCAGCTGTTTTCCTTTTCTATGTTCCCAAAACGCCAAGTACTCAGGGACGCTCGTAGACTTTAAGCGTACGTGCATATGGACTGGAAGCTTCCTAGCCTTTCTTTACTTTATGCATTATCTTTACTTTGATACTCTTGCCATGGACATCGTTTAGTCCTTTCTTTTATAGTACTTATGTTTGTGTGTGATGAGCTTTACTTTTGGACTACCGATGTTTGATTCCGGTATTTTCCTTTTATGGTCATGTAATGTTTAGACATTTATCCTTGTATGCTTTGATGACACGCCATAACTACGCGTGACATTCCATTATCAAAATGGGGTGTTACAATTATGGTATCAGAGCCAAGGCTTCGACCTGTAGGCTCTCAAAATATGACCTGTGATTAGTGGGTAGTCACTATGGTCTCCCTAGAACTGACAGTCGTTTTCATGCATTCATCATTTTTATGCATACATATATATGTCATTGTCGCAGGTTTATGACTAAGTAATGGTTGGTACAGGACTGGCCCTATTTAGTCGCATGTGTTTTATCTAAACTTTTAAATTTGGGACCGACCCATAGGCGTCTCCTCGCCATGTCTTTTATTTTGGGTGAACTGACCATAGGCGTTCACTCTCGAGCATACAAAAGTTTTATAAAACCGCATCATGCATTCATACACAAATTTTCTTGCATAAAATTTTTCTTTGGAATTATTGGTATAAATTTTTTTCATGTATATATATTTTATGTTTTGATTTGTTAATCATATGTTTTATGTTATACTGTCAGATGGTTCTCACACGCGAACAGTAACAACTCAATGCAGCAATCCAAGCTGAAATGCAAGCTTTGCTTCCTCAACTGAGGAACGACATCAGGGTTGAGGTTCAAGCTGCCAACAATCAGCAGCATAACCTAGCACCTCCTCCTCCTCCTCCAGTGACATTGGCAGTATGGCTGGAGAGATTCAACAAGCTCCGCCCTCGAGCTTTCGAGAAAACAGATAACCCCAGTGATGCTAAAATCTGGTTGGCTCACATCGAGAAGATTTTCAATGCTATGGGTTGTGACCCCGTGTTCAAGGCGAGGTTGGCATGCTACCGGTTTGAAGGCGATGTGTTAAATTGGTGGTTAGCGTTGATGCAGTCCGAGGGAGGTGACGATTGGGTGGCTGGTTTGACATGGGCTCAGTTCAAAGATAGGGTGATGGAGCAGTTCTTTCCCAAGGCTGAGCAAGACAAGCTCAAGAGGGAGTACCATGGGATCCGACAGAGAGTTGGGGAGAATAGCAATGAGTTTATGCAGCGCTTTCTTCGCTTAGCTGGTTTCCTTGGTGCAACGGCAGGTACTCCTGAAGAGCAGGCACACCACTTTAGGTGGGCTCTTCGCACATCGGTCGCAAACAACTTGGTGTGTGCTACGTTCAACACGGTACCACAAGTGGCCGATGCAGCACGTAAGCTGGAAATGCTGCAGGAGAGAGATGAGTTCGGGGAAGCAGAGAGACCCGATAAGAGGTAAACATTCATATTCAAGCGATGACCAATCCGTATTCTTTCAGTATATGTCAATTATTCATCTCTTTAAACTGTATCTTCCAGGCAGAAAACTGGGGACCGGTCTCAGTCGGCTACTCAGCAGCAGCCTCATCAGCCCAAGGGAAACGGTCAGACTAACGACCGTTCTGCTACGGATAGGCGTGGCGGTAATGATAATTACCGTAACAACGCTGGACACTCCAACGGCAGCAGGTCCTAATACTTACGCATTTTCTTATGATTTCATGTTATAACTCATATTCTGACACTTTAGCAAAACTTCTACCAGGAACCATGGAAACGGTAGGAACCAGAACCAGAGAGGTTCACAGCCTAGCCGTCTAGCTATCACTGGTATTCAATCTTACGATTATCCGCATTATCCTTTGTACCCTATTATCATGTATTATGTAAAATGTTTTATCAGGTCCTCAGCCAGCCAGAGCACCTGCTGGAGGATATACTCATCCTATTTGCTCTACTTGCCACCGTAGGCACCCAGGGCCATGTCGTCATAACACTGACGCATGCTTCAAGTGTTGTCTTCCTGGCCATATCACGAAGGATTTCCGTAAGGGCGAGATCGAGGGCACATCGGGACATGCTGATACCAAGCCGCCTCCTACCACTGGGCGTGTCTACACGACATCTCGAGACCAGGCCAACAAGTCTACAGGTACCATCACTGGAATCTTGTATATGTATGGTCAAGTTGCGTGTGTTCTTTTCGATACGGGTGCTACTCACTCGGTCATTTCTACTGCCTATGCTAAGAACATTAGGATGCTCCCCATGCCACTAGAGAATAGAATTACTATTTCTACGCCTTTGAGGGACTCTGTATTAATCACCCATGTATACAAGAGTCTTCCCCTAGAATTTGATGATAAGGTTCGTCCTGTTGACGCACTTCCGCTGGACATGAATGACTTCGACATGATTTTGGGCATGGATTGGCTATCCAAGCATCATGCTACCATAGACTGCCATTCATATCGAGTTATCTTCGGTGATGTTAATGCACCAGAGTACATTCATAACGGGTTCGTACCCAGACGGTCTGTACAAATCATATCTACCCTGCAAGCGCGTGCACTACTGTCACATGGCTGCGAGGGTTATCTAGCTACGGTTCACGACATGGATGCTGAATCTCCATCAATTCAGGATCAACCAATAGTGTCGGAATTCCAAGATGTATTTCCAGCAGAACTTCCGGGTATACCACCTGCACGAGAAGTGGAATTCAACATCGAGCTTATTCCAGGAGCTGAACCAATCTCCAAGGCTCCTTATCGCATGGCTCCCATAGAGCTGAAGGAGCTAAAGGATCAACTACAAGAACTTCTAGAACGAGGTTTCATTCGACCGAGCGCATCTCCATGGGGCGCACCGGTCTTATTTGTTAAGAAGAAGGACGGCAGTATGCGTCTTTGCATAGACTATCGCGAGCTCAACAAGATTACTATCCGGAATAGGTATCCACTGCCGCGTATAGACGATCTGTTTGACCAACTCCAAGGGGCCAAACACTTTTCCAAGATTGATCTTAGGTTAGGCTACCATCAGCTACGGGTTAAGGAGCAGGACATCTCCAAGACTGCTTTTCGTACCCACTATGGCCACTATGAGTTTGTAGTTATGCCATTCGGCCTGACAAATGCTCCAGCAGTGTTTCATGGACTTGATGAACAAAATCTTCCATGAATTTAATGACAAGTTCGTCATTGTCTTCATCGATGACATCCTGATTTTCTCAAAGTCCAAGGAGGAACACGAAGACCATCTTCGTATAGTACTACAGATTCTTCGCTAGAAGCAGCTGTATGCTAAATTCTCCAAATGTGAGTTCTGGTTAGACAAGGTGGCATTCTTAAGTCACATTGTATCAGCAGAAGGAATCACTATGGATCCAGCAAAGGTTGAGGCCATTACTAAGTGGTCGAGGCCGACATCAGCGACGGAAGTCCGCAGTTTCGTGGAGAACTTTTCCCGCCTAGCACTACCATTGACCAAACTGATGCGGAAAGGGGAGAAATTCGTCTGGACTGAAGAACGAGAGAATAGCTTTGAAGACCTGAAGCAGAAGCTAGTATCTGCACCTATTCTTACTCTCCCATCTGGTACGGGTGGATTTCAAATCTACAGTGATGCATCGGGGAAGGGACTTGGCTGTGTTCTCATGCAACATGGGAAAGTGATCGCGTACGCTTCACGGCAGCTTAAGCCTTATGAAGAAAATTACCCTACGCATGACTTAAAACTTTCCGCAGTCGCGTTTGCAGTGAAGATACGGAGGCACTACTTATATGGAGAATCATGTGACATTTTCACGGACCACAAGAGCTCGAAGTATATCTTCACTCAACGTGAATTGAACATGAGGCAGAGAAGATGGTTAGAGCTGTTGAAGGATTATGACATTAATCTACAGTATCATCCCGGAAAGGAAAATGTAGTAGCAGATGCTCTTAGCAGGAAGTCCGGAATGATCAATGGCATTACAATTGAGGAGGAAATCATAAGAGACTTGGAGCGACTACACATCAAGATCATGGTACGTGGACAGCACGATCACTGGGCTAATCTTAGAGTAGAACCCGAGTTACTCTCTAAGATCAAGAAAGCTCAGAAAGATGATGGAGAAATCTGGGCGATAGTACAGAATTTGGAGAAACAGACGGAATTCAGAGTAGATGCAGATGGTATCGTATGGCAGGGCACGAGACTTTGTGTTCCTGATGACCAAGCACTCCAGGAAGCCTTGTTAGCTGAAGCCCATAGCTCCCCATTCTCTATACATCCTGGTTCAACTAAGATGTACCATGACATCAAGCAATACTTTTGGTAGAGTGGTATGAAACAGGATGTGGCCACTTACGTCTCCAAATGTCTTACCTGCCAGCAGGTTAAGATCGAGCATCAGCGGTCTGGCGGACTCCTTCAACCGTTAGATATTCTAGAGTGGAAGTGGGACAAAATCACCAAGGATTTTGTTACTGGTCTTCCGCCTACCAAGAGGAAGCACGATCCAATTTGGGTTATCGTAGATCGACTTACCAAATCAGCTCATTTCTTACCGATCCGCAAGGAAGATCCGGTAAGTAAACTCGCCGATACGTATAGAAGAGAGATCATGAGACTCCACGGTGCTCCATCCAGCATCGTCTCAGACAGAGATCCTCGTTTCACTTCGCGATTTTGGAAGATTCTGCAGAAAGCTTGGGGTACGCAACTTAAGCTTAGCACGACTTTTCATCCTCAAACAGACGGACAGTCGGAGCGAACGATTCAAACACTAGAAGACATGCTGAGGTCATGTGCGTTGGAATGGACGGGTGATTGGGACGATTATATCTGTTTGGTGGAGTTTGCATACAACAACAGTTGGCACGCAAGTATCAAGTGTGCTTCGTTCGAGATGTTGTATGGCAGAAAGTGTCGCGCCCCAATCTGCTGGGATCAGGTTGGCGAGCGAATACTTGAAGGACCAGAAATCATAGAGATGACCAACGAAAGGATTGCAGTAGCTAAGAAGAAATTTCAGGAAGCACGGTCACGTCAGAAGAGTTACGCCGATAAGCATCGTAGGGACATACATTTTAACGTAGATCACGTCTTCCTTAAGGTTTCGTCGGCACGTGGTGTTAGACGCTTCGGGATTAAAGGGAAGCTCAGTCCTCGTTTCATCGGACCATTTCATATCATTGAACGAGTCGGTGAAGTATCTTACCGGTTAGCGTTACCTCCGCAACTTTCGTATGTACACAATGTGTTTCATGTGTCCTTACTCAGAGGGTACCAGTATCATCCCCTTCACATGGTTCAGTATCCACTGGAATAGATACGTGAAGATCTCACTTTCATAGAAGAACCCGAACGAGTTCTTGATAGACAAGAACGAGTCATGAGAAGGAAGACGATTCTATTCGTCAAAATCCTTTGGAGGGATCATACCGAGCGGGAAGCCACTTAGGAAACAGAGGAGTCTATTCGGGCTTCTTACCCTCATTTGTATTTTGAATTCGGGTATGTTCTTCTTTTCCAGTTTACTTTATCTATAATCCGGGGACGAATTATTCTTTTTAGGGGGGAAAAGTTGTAAAACCCGCATGCTTTTACCATGAATAGTACCCTTAAGATCGTACGTACTAGATTAAAAATTTCCTTTTATAGTATGATTACGTTCACGTGTTAGAATTTTACGTATTACGTACGTGTTAGAACACGATAAGTATTTATTACGTACGAACACACAATAATTATTTAAACAATAATTAATCACGAACATGCGATCATGAAATCATGAACGTAAATTAATCACGAGCTAATATTAATTACGTATATATATTTATTACGAGCACGAATAAATATATTAAGTCACGGTTAATAATTAACGAGGACACATAAAACGCGAACACGATAAAACACGAACGGACACTAAAATAATTAGACTCGGGAAAAAGGTACGGGTACCCCATGTGGGGCCCCTACCCGCGGCTACACCAAGGCAATGGGCCAAGCCCATTTAAATTTTACTAAGAAATGGGTTAAGGTAAATCTTTTGGTCACTTTTCACTTTACAGTAAAATAATCAAAACCCTAAAAAGATTTTCTCCTTCCTTCTTGCTCTCCTTTGGCCGCCGGATATAATAACACAAAAGGGGGTGTTTGTTTGATTTTTGATCTTGAATTTGGTGCAAGTATTCGTGTGTTCATCCTCGTTTGATCCACGCATTCGGTATACCTTTTTAAATCCTTTTCTTTTATGTTTTGATTTAATTAATTTCATAAGAACATGATGTTTTTAAAAAGCTAATTAAAAACATTAATTAAACATGTAAATGGTTATGGGGTAAATCAAAACATGGGATTTGGGGGTGTTTGATGTGGCGACGCCTAAACCGAACCCCAAGGGGGTCTCGGCTTGGCTTATGGACCACCACCGAGACCTCAAGGTCTCGGTTTGGTGGTGTGGGTCCCACGGCAGCAGCAAAGAAGGGAGAACCCCGAAGTGGTTCGGGGTATAGTGTTAATTACAGGTCCGGTTCATAGTTTCTAGTTACGATCCGGTTCATGGTTTATGTTAAGTTTTATGATTTTAATAATTATATGTTAAGATTAAATTAATAAAACATGACATATTAATTTAATAAAACATGACTTAGGTTATAATCTAATTATTAGATCATAGATTTTTAACCTAAGTATTTATATTTTTCTAGACTTTATAATTAATTAATTATTAAAACCATGGCTATAATTAATTAATTAACATGACTTAGGTTATATTATTAATAATTAATAATACATGTTTTAACCTAAGTATTTAACGTTATTTAATTAAAAACATGATATATTTAATTAAATACTTTTAACCTATAGTTTATTTAAATTACATGTAATAATTAATAAACTATACCTTATATCATTATGACTTAGAAATAATCAGAAAACACTTACGCTTATATAATTAGCTTATTTAACCAGCTTATATCTAATTATGGAAACTTTCTATTTTTAGAAACCTATTTAATTAAGGCAGCTAATCTATTTATGGAAACTTTCTATTTTTAGAAACTTATCTATTTTAAGCAGTAATTCTATTTTTGGAAACTTTCTATTTTTGGAAACTTTCTTGTTTTGGAAACTTTCTATTTTTGGAAACTTTCTATTTTTGGAAACTTTTTATTTTTGGTAACTTTCTATTTTTGGAAACTTTCTATTTTAGGAAACCTGCTATTTTTAGAAAGTTACTTATTATTACACAGTAAGTATAATAATACATGAAATACAAGTAATACTTAATCAGGATAGACAAAATATAAGATAAACACAGTTTAAAGCTTAAAATAGTAAAACATGGCATGAACGTATAAAATAAGCTAAGACATGACCTAAAACCAGTTACGTATTTAGTAATCAGATACTTATACACGTATGTATTTATGTAGCATTAGTGATACCAAAGTAGGACTCTCCTCAGTTCGTCTTCTTCGTTCACTGGACATAAGGTACGGATTCCCGTCCTTTCACTATGGACATTCTTTCCTTATTAGGATTCCCCGTATGCAGCCAACTGTTTTCCCGTAGTATAAGTTTATATGTTTGATTTTCTTATGTTTAATTTAGAATACCTATAGCCATATACATGTATGACCAGTTTCACCTAGTTATAGAGGTACCATAACCATAACACTAGAGGCACTGGTGTTATGACTTCCCCACGACGGAGTGATTGCTCGTGGCGTCTCTTCACCTTTTGGCCATATTATTATATTTATCATGTTGGGCGTATGGGTGCATCCTAGATGCATGTTTTCAGCAGATTACTCAGTGTGAATGTGGTGTGTGCCTTGCATCCTTCATAAGGAGCTGATCCCTCCTACCCAAACCAGTATATTAAATTAGAGGCAGCCCCTCTAATTTGCATGATGAGGTCACCCCTCCAAGTATTCATGCACGGTGGATTTTCATGACCTATATTGGCTAATGGTAGAATATATTAAACAGTTTTCATAAGATAAACATAAGGCTTTTCAAACTATAAAACTAGTTTTACCAAGACTTAACCAGGTTATTCAGGACTTAGTTTCTTCCGCTGTTATATGCTTATACTATTCATGCTTTATTGTACATCCGTGCACTGAGCGTATTTCTCAGCCGTTTTCCTTTTCTATGTTCCAAAATGGCAGGTACTCAGGGACGCTCGTAGACTTTAAGCGTACGTGCATATGGACTGGAAGCTTCCTAGCCTTTCTTTACTTTATGCATTATCTTTACTTTGATACTCTTGCCATGGACATCGTTTAGTCCTTTCTTTTACAGTACTTATGTTTGTGTGTGATGAGCTTTACTTTTGGGCTACCGATGTTTGATTATGGTATTTTCCTTTTATGGTCATGTAATGTTTAGACATTTATCCTTGTATGCTTTGATGACACGCCATATTTACGCGTGATATTTCATTATCAAAATGGGGTGTTACATTCTCTCTCTAAAATTCATATCTTTTCCATCTCATTTCTTTAATCTATCATCATATTATTTAGGACAACAATTGGTATCAATCGCCATGGGGTAGATTTGTGTTTAGTTTGTGGTTATCATTTTTGATTTCGTGTGATTTTCATCTTAAAATCATCTCGTATCAAAAAGTTTTGTGTCTTTGAGCTCAAAATCTTCATACAAATTTCGTACAAAGTTGTGGTAGGAATTTGTGTTCTTCATATTGGTGATTTTTCATAAAAGTTAGAATTTTTGGCTTGATTTTTGGGAAAAATCAAAAGGTAAAAAATTGTTGTTATTCGGGATCACTGTTTTTGTAACTCGAGATACTAGGGTTTTGGAGTTTTCCGAACTAGGTGGGAAAGATAGGCATTCCGAACTAGGTGGGAAAGATAGGCATTCCGAACTAGGTGGGAAAGATAGGCATTTCGAACTAGGTGGGAAAGAGGCGTATTCCGAATTAGGTGGGAAAGATAGGCATTCTGAACTAGGTTGGAAAGAGGCGTATTCCGAATTAGGTGGGAAAGAGACGGATTCCGAACTACGTGTGGATTTCATATTCCGAACTATGTGTGGATCTCAGATTCCGAACTACGTGTTTACTTCACATTCCGAATTAGATCCGAATTCCATCACATTCCGAATTACATCAGAATTCCATCATTTCGAATTACATCAGAATTCCATCATTCCGATCACATCAGAATTCCATCATTCCGAATTACATAAGAATCCCATTTATTCCGAATTAGATCAGAATCCCATTTATTCCGAATTAGATCAGAATCTCATTGATTCCAAATTAGGTCAGAACTCCACAGATTCCAAATTAGGTCAATATTTTTGGATTCCGAACTAGGTGTGGATCACGGATTCCGAACTAGGTCCTTGTTTCGCTAAATTTAGTTCGAGTATTTTTTAGACTTAGCCACCATCTAGACTAGTTTCGGAATATCGTTTACACGAAGATTAAAAAAAAGAAAAAAAAGAGTTAATGTTTTTCCGTCAAGTAAATTCAAATTTTTTCCCTACTAGTTTTAGGATATTTCCAGCTCGATTTCAAAATTTGGCGATTACAAAATTTTTTGGTCTACCATTTTGTCGGACTGGAGAATTTATTGTCGGACTGAAGAAAAATCGGAATTTTTGGAATTTAAACCACAATCTATTCACAACATAAGATCCTATTCACTTCACTTCATTTTTGAGATGGATTCTACTGCTGAATATCGTGTTACTAATAACAACATAATGGTGGCGGGTAACAAAGAAAGACCACCAATGCGTGTGCCTGGTCGGTATGCTCAATGGAAATCACGTTTCATCTGATACCTTGATACAAGACCCAATGGTGATGCCTTGAGGAACTGTATTACTCATGGACCATATGTATTCAAGAAGATCTCAATTCCTCCAAGACCAGCCACAGATACTACTGATCCAATACCCGCAAGTGAACGTGATGGAAGAAGAGCTGATCTTACACCTAAAAATTGTGCTTGGCATGATGCGGAGAAGGAAGCCATCTATATGGTTTTTAGTGGGATTGGGGATGATATTTACTCCATGGTTGATGTATGCCCTACAACACATGAAATGTGGACTGCTATTGAACGCTTGCAACAAGGAGAATCACTCAACAAACAAGATGTCAAAACAAACTTGTTTTGAAATTTTGGCAAGTTTACTTCAAGGGATGGAGAATCAATTGACTCATACTACTCCAGGTTTTATAAAATGATGAATGACATGACAAGAAATAATCTACAAGTCTCCACCATGCAAGTGAATGTTCAATTTCTTCAACAACTTCAACCCCAGTGGACACGATTCGTCACTTTAGTGAAACAACAAGAAAAGTTAGATGAGGTCTCATATCATCGACTCTTTGATATCTTGAAGCAATTTCAGAATGAAGCAAATGAGATTCGAGCTGAACGTATTGCCAAGACGGCTAACCCACTTGCTTTAGTGACTACAACTCAACATGTTCAAGATCATCGCTCACGTTCTCCTATGCCATACTCTACTACATCATCCTCATCACGATATTACACATCATCTAAGTCTTCATCATCCACAAGATCACGAGGCAAAGTGCCAAGAGCACCATCACCACCATCTGAGTCATCATCTGAAGAAGACAGTGATGAAGACCAAGCTCAAAAGAATCAAGAGATGAAACAACAAATTGCTTTCATAATGAAGACTTACAAGAAAATCTACAAACCCACCAACAACAATCTTCGAACATCATCTAACACAAAGAACCAATATGTTGAGAGTCCTCCAAGGTATGACACACGTCGACGTGGTGAACGTCCTTCTAGGTATGATCGACATAATCCAACTCATGTTGAGGGTTCTGCAAGGTATGATCGACAAACTGCCAAGTATGATACTCAGAGGATTGCTGCTGCTATTGGGAATAGGGAAACTGTTGGAAGTCAAGTGGTTCAACAAAGTGGGATTCAATGTTTTAACTACCAAGGTTATGGGCATATGGAAAAGGAATGCAGGAAGCCAAAAAGGGTTAGAGACTCTGGTTATCACAAGGAAAAGATGCTGCTATGCAAGAAGATGGAAGCAAGGGTTAAATTGTCAGCTGAGGAAGGAGCAATGCTTGATGACACTGATGATGAAGATTCCCATCAAGAACTCGATGCACATTACTCGTACATGGCAAAGGTTAAAGAAGTTCTCAAAGTCACTAAAGATGAAAATGGTCCTATCTTTGACACCGAGCCTGTGACAATCCGTCAATCTATGGTTGATATTTTATTCTCAAATATTATTTAAAAACATTATTTTAATGTTATATTATGAACTCACTTATTTTTGGGAAGTATTTTGGATTTACGTCTTGAAGTAGCATCGACTACGTCTAAATCGGAGGATTATACGTTACGTGCTTACGTTTACATACACCGTTTTTGGTGACAGTCCTAAATTTCAGAAAAATAAATTTATCCGTGAATATTATTTTGAGATTTAAATTTGTGTTGGTTCATAAACTCACAAATTTACGAGAAGAGATTAGGACTTACAATTTTAATTTAAGGTCCTTTACGATTAAACCGGAAACCTTAGGATTACGTATTTACGTTTTCGAACTCCGTTTTTGATGAGACAATTTTTATTAGATTCGTTTTGTGCCATTGATTCATAATTTATAAAAAACGTTTTTCGTAAAACGACCCGAGGGCACGCAAATCGAGGAAACTAGAATCGAGGAATACCTGTAAATTAGCGGGATGGGACAAAACAAGTTTATTCCACCCCACTAACTTAAGGGGCAGCCAAGGAAGACACCACATCAAAGATGTGGCATCTTTACACTTAATAAGCTTACACTTGTAAGCATAGCTTCACACTTAAGCTACTTCACCCACCAAAACAAGTAAAACCACTAACCCTTTATCATTCACTCCATTTTTCATGCAAACTACTCTCCTCTCTCTCTCAAATTCGTCCCAAAATCACCAACAACAACCCTTATTTGATCTATTTTAGCCATAAAATCATGTGTTATTCATACACATGATGATGCTCCTTTGAAGCCTTGAAGATTGGAGGTGATCTTAACATGTAAAAAGGAGTTTTCAAGGGACATTGGGGCTGATTTCTCAAGGAGTTTTCATGAAGAACAAGGGCTGATTTTTGGAGGAATCTACAAATACTTAGTGACCCTAGAAGTGGTGTTGATATCTCATAAGATTGGTTACCCAAAACCAAGTCTTGTTCATCAAAAACCTCATCTTTTCATCACTAATGGTGGTATAGAGATTGTTCTTCCTATCCTCTTGTTATTTTGATTATGTAATCTTGTATTTCTTTTACTTATGTATATGTATATGATGATGAATGATGATTAAAAATATTGTGTGGGGATTTGGTGTTGATAAACATGCTTAAAAAGATAAAAAACTATCAGAAACAAGGCTAAAATCTTGTTTAGATTGTTGGCTGTATAAAACAGTAAAAAACCACATGTTAGACTGATAAAATGGCAAAGTAGAAGCAATATACAGTAAGTAATATGTCTTGTACACATGTGAGAGTTGGTCATGCAATGGAATCATTGTAATGAGTGAGATATGATCAAAACAAGTTTAAAGTACAAATCTGAGTTCACTGTTTTGGACGATTTTTAGAAAATACTTAGAGGCTGATTCAACAGTAGCTATAGTAGAGTTAAATGGATCACATATCATGTAGTTTATGTCATAAAAATTTGAGCTTCTATCTCCATATAGAACTCTAGATATGGCAGTTTTGGTGAACATGAAGATAAAAATCAGATTTTGGAAATTAAAGTATAATAGTATTATATAAGCACTCAAATAAAAATAGTATAAAATGTGAATTAAAACCCACTAACTCATATAATACATTTATATAAATATGTATAAGGATAAATAAATGGACATTTTATAAAACTGGTAGTTTGATAAGTTTTATAAGTTATAAAACTATAAACATGATTTTTACGACTTTTTCGGCTATTACCGTATAATTAACGTTTTTGTTAAATAAAACTTAGACGGTTGGACCCGTCTAATGTGAAATTTATAAAACTCATATACTGATATATAAACATATATAAAAATTAAAAACCGATAAAACCCGAACTATATAACATACGGACATTAACGGACTAAGTTAACGTTATTGGACTAATAATACAACAAAATGGACTAAAACACTTGTAAACTTATTTATTGGGCTTAACCCATTTGGGCCCAACATGTAAAGTGTAAATACTGATAATACAAGTATAAAATGGATTAATACAAGTTAAAGAACTTATAATAAAGTTATTGGACTTAAAATATGTAAATAGGTAAAACTAGTATAAAAGTTATCAACACACAACATTAAAATGAGTAAACGAGAATATGTAAACCCACTTGATCATCATATGTATACATAATTGTTATTTTTATAAAGTCATTGGACATGAGTCTAAGACGAGTATTATTTGTCTAGGTTTCCGTGATTGAAGCACGTACCATACATCCAAATTGCCGATAACCCGCTTTCCCACATCCACGTGAGTTCATAGCCTCGCACTCTTTTAAATGTTTTATGAAATGTTTTATAAACCCGCGAGGGAGATAACATGTTAAGTTTTGATAAAATAGGACACCATTTGTCCCGATTGTTTGTTTATTGATTTGGACCCGGATGATTGTATGACCCTATGAATGATTAAATGACCCGATAGATGAAATAAATGGATTATTAAAGTTAGGTTATGTCACTAAAAGTCCCATTAGCATGAATTGTGAACTACCGGGATTTGGTAGACGCTTATGCATATAATAGTACTATTTGGGGTCGATCACCCCAGTTCGCACCTTGACGGTTGATCCCCGTCGTGCCACATTGATTGGTAAGCGAATTTATGTATGAGAAGATTTCCATAGCGTGACCTTTGTGACGACACGCTAATTTAGATGGGCAAATTGAGTTTCGGGCTAGCTACCCGTTGTTTGGTTTAGTAAGGTAACAATGTCATGCGGCTTATAATAATCCAATTAACGAAGTACTGCTATACGCACCGAATTACGATGTATTGCCTGACTAGCAATACGGGGTCATACTATTGATATTATGTTCGTGTTTTGGTTTTATATAACCATATTATTATAACGGTTTTTATTTTATCTATACAACGTTATAAAACGTATTTTATGATGTTTTTACGACATTGACTCGTATAATGATTTTTAAGGCAAATGCCTATATTATGATTTTCGATAAGGATTTGTATAAAAATGACTTTGGCTATTTTATGGCCTATTACAATGATTTGTACGAAATGATTTTTGGTAATAATTTTATACCAAAGTTATATTGATGGAATTTATTAAACTCTATGAATTCACTCGGCGTTATCGCTGGCCTTTTCTTTTAAGATGTTTTATCTCAGGTACTTGAAGGTAATTCTCGGGAAGACAACAAGAATTCATGGCCCGCACCTAAATAATTATTTCCATTCAAATACTTTGTAAAACTTGTATGATGTACAATGACTTGGGACCTATGTAAATTTGATATTTATGAATGGAAATGCTTTTATTAATAAACGACGCGATTTTTATGCGTTGTCTATGATGTGAGTAATGTGCTATCCCGTAACACCAACTAGTCTTCCGCTGTATTGAATTGTACAAATTTGGGGGTGTTACAGTTTGGTACCAGAGCTCTCGTTATAGAGAACGAAAGATTTTTAAAACCAAGGTTTTGAATAAAACATTTCAAAATCTTTTAACTATAAACATTTTTCTAAAAATGTCTAAAAATCTTTTGACTAAAACGGTGCCGAAGAATTCCCGAGTTGCCGACAAGGCCAGACTGAGAAGTGTTATTTTAATATATATATATAACTTGGTTTATATATATATATATGATGTAATTTTATTACATGATTGTTTGATGATTATTTTGATATTTATACGAGGTATTTATACGACGTAGATTGTCACAAGGAACCCTAAATCCCCTAGTAAATTAATCGAAGCTGTTCTCGTAGGAATTCTAGCTATCCTACATCTAAACCAAGTTGTGGATATTTATGATCCTAACAAACGGTTGATATTCGTAGAAAGGTAGATATTAGTTGATTGTGATATTAAAGAAGAATTGGCGAGATTAAATCTGATATCGATGCCATGACGATCTTTCCTTATAGAGTGGAGTTTGACAAAACGTTACCACCTAGAAAGATGTCATCTGATTCGTGTCATCCAATTCTTAAATTGAAATCGAAAGGGTGAATGTTGCACTTGAGGCTGTCATTGGAACCATTACCCAAAGCCTCATGCCACTAGTACCTTTCCGAGAAGTCTAGTTGAATGATCAAGTCATTTCATACTAGTGACTCATTTGATAATTATTGATAAAGGAGTTATAGGATTGGAAATTAAGTGTTGATCATATCAAGCTTTTATTGCCCTTTTAAGGTGTAAGAATAAGGATGAAAGTATTGGAAAATGAGGTAGGATATCGAATTGAGTTTAAGTTGGTTGAAACTTGAATAAAGAAAAATTTAACTTTTATGGAATATGAGTTGATAAGAGGAAATCGTTAAGTTCTGTGATTGAATTATAAGGTTTTAAATGATTGTTAGTTTGTGTTAAGGGTTGTTCCTAGGCCATTGTCCACTAATGAGGATGCCCAGTGTCCAAGAAATAAATTGAAGAAATCTTCTTCTGAATTGGGACCGATGGATCTTTCGGGACATGTGGAACACCTAATGACTCTTGTAGATTAGTATTCATTGTGGTATCTTTTAAAAATCCCTAACTTAACTGAGACATCAGTTGGTAGGATGAGTTTTGAGAATTGTATGACATAGTGACACGTAATGTGTTACGGTACAATTTTGACTTGTTTGTGATTAACGAAAAGACTACCTCTGATTGCTAAATTCTACATGTATCGATGATATCTATCCTTTCTTGCTTGTCTCTAATGTTCGCATTAGTGATGCAATCATTGAACAAGTACTCATATCAAATTGAGTTACGTTGTGGATTATTCTTTTTGAGTGCCATCGAGGTCATGAACCTCATGATTATTTGGCTAAGCTCATTTCCTATCATATCGTAGTTAGTTCTTGGTGAACCACTCTTCATCACTCCTTTGCAGATCACTCATTGTTTTTATAAGATAAAACAGTATCCCTTGAGAAAAATTGGGTTTTCATCACCATATGGCTTATTTAAAGTGAGACTTATAAGTAATCGTTATTGAAATGAAGTTGTTTATAAAACACCTTGGAAAACTTAATTGTTTTCATAACAAAGAAAATCTTTGTAAATTTATTTTTGATTCTTATTTAAGAATTAAGCATGAAAATGTTTTTATAAATATGATGATAAAATTTTGACGAACTGAGTATTGCATCGTTAATCTTGAAATTGTATATAGTTGCGCGCCTACATACAATTTAGAATGGACCATGCAAGGCTGATTAGTAGTCACCATAAAACTGATTAATAAACACTAAATTTTCTTTGAAGATTGTGAAAGATTAAAATTTATGAGATCTGCAAGAAGTGAAAAATAAGGACATAGTGTTAGGGACACCTACATATGTGCCTGTAGCATCTATTCTTCTGAGTTGAATTTACTCATCTGTGGAATTTGTCTTATTTGACAATTGATATTCTCTTTTTGTCCAATTCTCCCGTAGTGAGATTCTTAGGAAAAAGTATCTGATTACCGAGTGTTGATACCCGACTGGATGTATTGACGTTCTTATCATTTCTTATGATTTGATTTCATTTGAATGACCTGGGTAACCCTCTGAGGAGCTTTCGAATGCGTACTCGAATTATGAAAACATGGGATATAATTATATTCACTAAATGTTTTCATCTGTATCTGATTTGAAATTCTCTCGCGTAAATTATGCGTTGACCTTACTCTTTTAAGGTTAGTTATGTCTCCAGATATCCTTGAATTTGTGAAGGATTATGAATTATTATTAGTCTTTTGAGAAGTTCACATCTTATCGACGTCAATGAAACTGGAAAGTTAATAGTGCCAGTAGAATGGATTGATTGATTATGACATGACGACATTGTCTTAATTGATGGGAACTCGAGTAGAATTCCCCTAAATGATAAGATGTTGATTATCAAAAGTGATCTAAATAATTCTTGATGGATGACCATATCCTGCATTTATATTTGAAATTATACCGTGAATGGTTGTGAATTAGTCATACATATTATAATCTAGAAAGAACTTAAAGAAAATTTATTAAAAGATGTTTCTGTTATCTGAAACTTTAGGAGGTATTTGCTGGTGAATTACCTAGACTTTCGCCATTAAGGCAAGTTGAATTTGGTATTGATTATATTCCCGGTGTTGCACCTGTGGCGTGTGCACCCTATGTCAGCACCATCTGAATTAAAAGAATTACCGTACAACTGAGAGAGTTGTCGGAGAAAGCTTTTATTCTACTGAGCTCGTCATTATGAAGATCTATGGTGTTATCATTCCTTATATTTATTTGTTGATTACCGTGAACTAGGTAAATTGACAATTAAAAATCTATATCCATAACTCGAAATGGAAGATTTGTTCGATCATTTACAAGGTTCTAGCGTATGTTTTAAAGATTTGATCCACGGCATGGTTATTATCAACTTTGCTTCCGCGAAGAAGATTATCTATTCCAATCACTACATCCGGTACTTATAATGAACATTATGAGTTTCACGTGATGTCGTTTGGATTGACTAATGCACAGGTAGCATCCATCAAATTTAGTGGATCACGTGTGTAGGCTGTAATTTGATAAATTCATGCTTGTGATCATTAAGGACTATTTGTTTGTTTATAAGAATAAGAATGAGTTAATAATTATTTATAGATTGCCCTGAATTGGCCGAACGATAAAAACCTGTACCTTAAATATTTAACATGTGATTAAAGAGTAAATCCTTTATATTAATTGACCGTGTGAGTAATAGATAATGGAATATATTGACTCTTTAAAAATTAAGAGCCCTTTTAAGACTTTGGGTTTTACCCAAAAGAAAATGGAAATATGTTTTGACAAATGTTTTAATAAAGGATTTTTAAGGGATTATTCCCTTATAGACAAATGATTTAACTAAACTCATGTTTAGGGGTAAATGTTTGTGTATACTTCTAGACATCTTAAGAAGAATTGAGGAAACTATATAATTTATGACTTGAAATTTGAAACGACACTTTTAGCTTTTTAACTAAGAAAATTTTGACCAAAATATAGCCAAAGATTTTTCAAACATTTACGGATCTTCTTAAATATTATTAATTATTTTCGATAAATCAACAAAAATCGTGTTAACTAAAATTCAAACTTATTTTGAATATCTTTATATAATTGGTCGAACTGAGAAAATTTAAAAACTTTTTGCGTTTACGTTTCAAAAAAAAAAATTAAATATTTATTATTTAGTTACTTGTAATATGTATCGACGCTTTAAACGTCAGATTGAGCAAAACTGATAAAAATGATAGTTGAGACGAAACTAAAACTTAGAAAATATGAAGAAAGAATATTTGAGTGAATTGTGGACATGATAATTATATCATCAGGAGAGGTGAATTTAGATACCGACGCATTATGTAAAAAGGATAAAGAACCAATTAGGACATGTTCCTTAATAATGAAGGTGCAAAATAAATTGCCGAACAATTTAAAAATAAACGATGTTTGTAAGAAGGATAATATAGATAATAAAAGGGGTTCGCAGCTAATGTGAACCATTAGAATTGAGGAGCCGATGGCGTTAAATGTATAAAAGGCTGCTTGTGGTTGCCTGAATATAGAGGATTTTGAGATTTAGTCATGTTGGAATCTTGTAAGTATAGGTGTTATATTTATGTCATTTTTGACTAAAAGTATCTTTGTCTGAAGAAGTTGTACTAATGGCAAATTATGAAGGCAGACATTGCCTCATACATTAGTAAACGTCTAGCTATTGCAAAGGTCATCATCTGAATTTGATTCGATTTGGGTCATCGTCGACGGACTGACCAAATCTACTAATATCATTCCTGTTAATGAAAGATTCTTGATGAAGAAGTTAACTCTTTTGTATTTAAAGGAGTTGTGTAAACATGGTGTGCCTGTATCGATCATCTCTATCAAGATCCTCGCTTCGCATCGAATTTTTAGAGATTTGCTCAGAAGTCATTGGGAACGAATCTAGATGAGAGTACTGTGTACCACCCCAATCGAAGGGATGAGGTAAAGTAACGATACACAATACTAGAAGTTCTGTTTTATGTTTGAATGATTGACCTTTGGTAATAAACCGAATAATCGCTTTCCTTAGTAGAGATTATCATTGATAATTATCGTATTAGGATTGAGATCGAATCTTGTTAGGATCTAAAAATTAGAGCATATGTAAGCAGGAGTTGAGATGAAGACACCCGACATACACCCATTGTGAGTTGGACATGTCTTTTAGGTTTAAGGTTTCCTATGATGGCGAACCTAACCTTACAAAATACTCGACCCGTGAGACCTGAAATGATTGTTGAAATTAGGATCTGATTATTGACCGCCGATAGTGGGCAAGAGGTTATGTGAATATGAAATGTAGATCTTGAAGTGCCAGATGGGTAGCGAAGTTATGCCAAAAATTTTAACCATAGAAAATGAACTGATGATCTGGAAGATCATGGGATATAAGTCCCCGTTGTATGGGACCATTGAGATGATGTAAAAGATTGGTTTGAAAGGCATATAAGCTGGATCTACCCTAGGACTTCAAGAGCTGCGTGAATTATGTTTCATATATCGAACTTGATAAAATTTCTATCAAGTGAGAATTTGATCACTTCTTGATAAAGTTTAGATCGGCGAAAAGTTGCATTCATCAGAAACCCGTGAACATCATGGATAGAGAAAGTAAGTCAACATTAAGCCTGATCTTATTCCTGTAGTTATGTTTGATGAAACTCGCGTATTGTAATGGATTACACTTGTGAGAAAAGACCGAATGTGGAGGAAATACCCACATGGCTTTAACTCTATAAGAAGAGAGTAGTAAGATGATCTTTGAGGACAAAGATCCTGTTTAGTGGTAAATGCTATGACAATCCGTCAATCTATGGTTGATATTTTATTCTCAAATATTATTTAAAAACATTATTTTAATGTTATATTATGAACTCACTTATTTTTGGGAAGTAATTTGGATTTACGTCTTGAAGTAGCATCGACTACGTCTAAACCGGAGGATTATACGTTACGTGCTTACGTTTAAATACACCGTTTTTGGTGACAGTCCGACATTTCAAAAAAATAAATTTATCCGTGAATATTATTTTGAGATTTAAATTTGTGTTGGTTCATAAACTCACAAATTTACGAGAAGAGATTAGGACTTACGATTTTAATTTAACGTCCTCTACGATTAAACCGGAAACCTTAGGATTACGTATTTACGTTTTCGAACTCCGTTTTTGATGAGACAATTTTTATTAGATTCGTTTTGTGCCGTTGATTCATAATTTATAAAAAACGTTTTTCGTAAAACGACCCGATGGCACGCAAATCGAGGAAACTAGAATCGAGGAATACCTGTAAATTAGCGGGATGGGACAAAACAAGTTTATTCCACCCCACTAACTTAAGGGGCAGCCAAGGAAGACACCACATCAAAGATGTGGCATCTTTACACTTAATAAGCTTACACTTGTAAACATAGCTTCACACTTAAGCTACTTCACCCACCAAAACAAGTAAAACCACTAACCCTTTACCATTCACTCCATTTTTCATGCAAACTACTCTCCTCTCTCTCTAAAATTCGTCCCAAAATCACCAACAACAACCCTTATTTGATCTATTTTAGCCATAAAATCATGTGTTATTCATACACATGATGATGCTCCTTTGAAGCCTTGAAGATTGGAGGTGATCTTAACATGTAAAAAGGAGTTTTCAAGGGACTTTGGGGCTGATTTCTCAAGGAGTTTTCATGAAGAACAAGGACTGACTTTTGGAGGAATCTACAAATACTTGGTGACCCTAGAAGTGGTGTTGATATCTCATAAGATTGGTTACCCAAAACCAAGTCTTGTTCATCAAAAACCTCATCTTTTCATCACTAATGGTGGTATAGAGATTGTTCTTCCTATCCTCTTGTTATTTTGATTATGTAATCTTGTATTTCCTTTACTTATGTATATGTATATGATGATGAATGATGATTAAAAATATTGTGTGGGGATTTGGTGTTGATAAACATGCTTAAAAAGATGAAAAACTATCAGAAACAAGGCTAAAATCTTGTTTAGATTGTTGGCTGTATAAAACAGTAAAAAACCACATGTTAGACTGATAAAATGGCAAAGTAGAAGCAATATACAGTAAGTAATATGTCTTGTACACATGTGAGAGTTGGTCATGCAATGGAATCATTGTAATGAGTGAGATATGATCAAAACAAGTTTAAAGTACAAATCTGAGTTCACTGTTTTGGACGATTTTTAGAAAATACTTAGAGGCTGATTCAACAGTAGCTATAGTAGAGTTAAATGGATCACATATCATGTAGTTTATGTCATAAAAATTTGAGCTTCTATCTCCATATAGAACTCTAGATATGGCAGTTTTGGTGAACATGAAGATAAAAATCAGATTTTGGAAATTAAAGTATAATAGTATTATATAAGCACTCAAATAAAAATAGTATAAAATGTGAATTAAAACCCACTAACTCATATAATACATTTATATAAATATGTATAAGGATAAATAAATGGACATTTTATAAAACTGGTAGTTTGATAAGTTTTATAAGTTATAAAACTATAAACATGATTTTTACGACTTTTTCGGCTATTACCGTATAATTAACGTTTTTGTTAAATAAAACTTAGACGGTTGGACCCGTCTAACGTGAAATTTATAAAACTCATATACTGATATATAAACATATATAAAAATTAAAAACCGATAAAACCCGAACTATATAACATACGGACATTAACGGACTAAGTTAACGTTATTGGACTAATAATACAACAAAATGGACTAAAACACTTGTAAACTTATTTATTGGGCTTAACCCATTTGGGCCCAACATGTAAAGTGTAAATACTGATAATACAAGTATAAAATGGATTAATACAAGTTAAAGAACTTATAATAAAGTTATTGGACTTAAAATATGTAAATAGGTAAAACTAGTATAAAAGTTATCAACACACAACATTAAAATGAGTAAACGAGAATATGTAAACCCACTTGATCATCATATGTATACATAATTGTTATTTTTATAAAGTCATTGGACATGAGTCTAAGACGAGTATTATTTGTCTAGGTTTCCGTGATTGAAGCACGTACCATACATCCAAATTGCCGATAACCCGCTTTCCCACATCCACGTGAGTTCATAGCCTCGCACTCTTTTAAATGTTTTATGAAATGTTTTATAAACCCGCGAGGGAGATAACATGTTAAGTTTTGATAAAATAGGACACCATTTGTCCCGATTGTTTGTTTATTGATTTGGACCCGGATGATTGTATGACCCTATGAATGATTAAATGACCCGATAGATGAAATAAATGGATTATTAAAGTTAGGTTATGTCACTAAAAGTCCCATTAGCATGAATTGTGAACTACCGGGATTTGGTAGACGCTTATGCATATAATAGTACTATTTGGGGTCGATCACCCCAGTTCGCACCTTGACGGTTGATCCCCGTCGTGCCACATTGATTGGTAAGCGAATTTATGTATGAGAAGATTTCCATAGCGTGACCTTTGTGACGACACGCTAATTTAGATGGGCAAATTGAGTTTCGGGCTAGCTACCCGTTGTTTGGTTTAGTAAGGTAACAATGTCATGCGGCTTATAATAATCCAATTAACGAAGTACTGCTATACGCACCGAATTACGATGTATTGCCTGACTAGCAATACGGGGTCATACTATTGATATTATGTTCGTGTTTTGGTTTTATATAACCATATTAATATAACGGTTTTTATTTTATCTATACAACGTTATAAAACGTATTTTATGATGTTTTTACGACATTGACTCGTATAATGATTTTTAAGGCAAATGCCTATATTATGATTTTCGATAAGGATTTGTATAAAAATGACTTTGGCTATTTTATGGCCTATTACAATGATTTGTACGAAATGATTTTTGGTAATAATTTTATACCAAAGTTATATTGATGGAATTTATTAAACTCTATGAATTCACTCGGCGTATCGCTGGCCTTTTCTTTTAACATGTTTTATCTCAGGTACTTGAAGGTAATTCTCGGGAAGACAACAAGAATTCATGGCCCGCACCTAAATAATTATTTCCATTCAAATACTTTGTAAAACTTGTATGATGTATAATGACTTGGGACCTATGTAAATTTGATACTTATGAATGGAAATGCTTTTATTAATAAACGACGCGATTTTTATGCGTTGTCTATGATGTGAGTAATGTGCTATCCCGTAACACCAACTAGTCTTCCGCTGTATTGAATTGTACAAATTTGGGGGTGTTAAAGTTTGGTACCAGAGCTCTCATTATAGAGAACGAAAGATTTTTAAAACCAAGGTTTTGAATAAAACATTTCAAAATCTTTTAACTATAAACATTTTTCTAAAAATGTCTAAAAATCTTTTGACTAAAACGGTGCCGAAGAATTCCCGAGTTACCGACAAGGCCAGACTGAGAAGTGTTATTTTAATATATATATATAACTTGGTTTATATATATATATATATATGATGTAATTTTATTACATGATTGTTTGATGATTATTTTGATATTTATACGAGGTATTTATACGACGTAGATTGTCACAAGGAACCCTAAATCCCCTAGTAAATTAATCGAAGCTGTTCTCGTAGGAATTCTAGCTATCCTAGATCTAAACCAAGTTGTGGATATTTATGATCCTAACAAACGGTTGATATTCGTAGAAAGGTAGATATTAGTTGATTGTGATATTAAAGAAGAATTGGCGAGATTAAATCTGATATCGATGCCATGACGATCTTTCCTTATAGAGTGGAGTTTGACAAAACGTTACCACCTAGAAAGATGTCATTTGATTCGTGTCATCCAATTCTTAAATTGAAATCGAAAGGGTGAATGTTGCACTTGAGGCTGTCATTGGAACCATTACCCAAAGCCTCATGCCACTAGTACCTTTCTGAGAAGTCTAGTTGAATGATCAAGTCATTTCATACTAGTGACTCATTTGATAATTATTGATAAAGGAGTTATAGGATTGGAAATTAAGTGTTGATCATATCAAGCTTTTATTGCCCTTTTAAGGTGTAAGAATAAGGATGAAAGTATTGGAAAATGAGGTAGGATATCGAATTGAGTTTAAGTTGGTTGAAACTTGAATAAAGAAAAATTTAACTTTTATGGAATATGAGTTGATAAGAGGAAATCGTTAAGTTCTGTGATTGAATTATAAGGTTTTAAATGATTGTTAGTTTGTGTTAAGGGTTGTTCCTAGTCCATTGTCCACTAATGAGGATGCCCAGTGTCCAAGAAATAAATTGAAGAAATCTTCTTCTGAATTGGGACCGATGGATCTTTCGGGACATGTGGAACACCTAATGACTCTTGTAGATTAGTATTCATTGTGGTATCTTTTAAAAATCCCTAACTTAACTGAGACATCAGTTGGTAGGATGAGTTTTGAGAATTGTATGACATAGTGACACGTAATGTGTTACGGTACAATTTTGACTTGTTTGTGATTAATGAAAAGACTACCTCTGATTGCTAAATTCTATATGTATCGATGATATCTATCCTTTCTTGCTTGTCTCTAATGTTCGCATTAGTGATGCAATCATTGAACAAGTACTCATATCAAATTGAGTTACGTTGTGGATTATTCTTTTTGAGTGCCATCGAGGTCATGAACCTCATGATTATTTGGCTAAGCTCATTTCCTATCATATCGTAGTTAGTTCTTGGTGAACCACTCTTCATCACTCCTTTGCAGATCACTCATTGTTTTTATAAGATAAAACAGTATCCCTTGAGAAAAATTGGGTTTTCATCACCATATGGCTTATTTAAAGTGAGACTTATAAGTAATCGTTATTGAAATGAAGTTGTTTATAAAACACCTTGGAAAACTTAATTGTTTTCATAACAAAGAAAATCTTTGTAAATTTATTTTTGATTCTTATTTAAGAATTAAGCATGAAAATGTTTTTATAAATATGATGATAAAATTTTGACGAACTGAGTATTGCATCGTTAATCTTGAAATTGTATATAGTTGCGCGCCTACATACAATTTAGAATGGACCATGCAAGGCTGATTAGTAGTCACCATAAAACTGATTAATAAACACTAAATTTTCTTTGAAGATTGTGAAAGATTAAAATTTATGAGATCTGCAAGAAGTGAAAAATAAGGACATAGTGTTAGGGACACCTACATATGTGCCTGTAGCATCTATTCTTCTGAGTTGAATTTACTCATCTGTGGAATTTGTCTTATTTGACAATTGATATTCTCTTCTTGTCCAATTCTCCCGTAGTGAGATTCTTAGGAAAAAGTATCTGATTACCGAGTGTTGATACCCGACTGGATGTATTGACGTTCTTATCATTTCTTATGATTTGATTTCATTTGAATGACCTGGGTAACCCTCTGAGGAGCTTTCGAATGCGTACTCGAATTATGAAAACATGGGATATAATTATATTCACTAAATGTTTTCATCTGTATCTGATTTGAAATTCTCTCGCGTAAATTATGCGTTGACCTTACTCTTTTAAGGTTAGTTATGTCTCCAGATATCCTTGAATTTGTGAAGGATTATGAATTATTATTAGTCTTTTGAGAAGTTCACATCTTATCGACGTCAATGAAACTGGAAAGTTAATAGTGCCAGTAGAATGGATTGATTGATTATGACATGAAGACATTGTCTTAATTGATGGGAACTCGAGTAGAATTCCCCTAAATGATAAGATGTTGATTATCAAAAGTGATCTAAATAATTTTTGATGGATGACCATATCCTGCATTTAGATTTGAAATTATACCGTGAATGGTTGTGAATTAGTCATAGATATTATAATCTAGAAAGAACTTAAAGAAAATTTATTAAAAGATGTTTCTGTTATCTGAAACTTTAGAAGGTATTTGCTGGTGAATTACCTAGACTTTCGCCATTAAGGCAAGTTGAATTTGGTATTGATTATATTCCCGGTGTTGCACCTGTGGCGTGTGCACCCTATGTCAGCACCATCTGAATTAAAAGAATTACCGCACAACTGAGAGAGTTGTCGGAGAAAGCTTTTATTCTACTGAGCTCGTCATTATGAAGATCTATGGTGTTATCATTCCTTATATTTATTTGTTGATTACCGTGAACTAGGTAAATTGACAATTAAAAATCTATATCCATAACTCGAAATGGAAGATTTGTTCGATCATTTACAAGGTTCTAGCGTATGTTTTAAAGATTTGATCCACGGCATGGTTATTATCAACTTTGCTTCCGCGAAGAAGATTATCTATTCCAATCACTACATCCGGTACTTATAATGAACATTATGAGTTTCACGTGATGTCGTTTGGATTGACTAATGCACAGGTAGCATCCATCAAATTTAGTGGATCACGTGTGTAGGCTGTAATTTGATAAATTCATGCTTGTGATCATTAAGGACTATTTGATTGTTTATAAGAATAAGAATGAGTTAATAATTATTTATAGATTGCCCTGAATTGGCCGAACGATAAAAACCTGTACCTTAAATATTTAACATGTGATTAAAGACTAAATCCTTTATATTAATTGACCGTGTGAGTAATAGATAATGGAATATATTGACTCTTTAAAAATTAAGAGCCCTTTTAAGACTTTGGGTTTTACCCAAAAGAAAATGGAAATATGTTTTGACAAATGTTTTAATAAAGGATTTTTAAGGGATTATTCCCTTATAGACAAATCATTAAACTAAACTCCTGTTTAGGGGTAAATGTTTGTGTATACTTCTAGACATCTTAAGAAGAATTGAGGAAACTATATAATTTATGACTTGAAATTTGAAACGACACTTTTAGCTTTTTAACTAAGAAAATTTTGACCAAAATATAGCCAAAGATTTTTCAAACATTTACGGATCTTCTTAAATATTATTAATTATTTTCGATAAATCAACAAAAATCGTGTTAACTAAAATTCAAACTTATTTTGAATATCTTTATATAATTGGTCGAACTGAGAAAATTTAATAACTTTTTGCGTTTACGTTTCAAAAAAAAAAAATTAAATATTTATTATTTAGTTACTTGTAATATGTATCGACGCTTTAAATGTCAGATTGAGCAAAACTGATAAAAATGATAGTTGAGACGAAACTAAAACTTAGAAAATATGAAGAAAGAATATTTGAGTGAATTGTGGACATGATAATTATATCATCAGGAGAGGTGAATTTAGATACCGACGCATTATGTAAAAAGGATAAAGAACCAATTAGGACATGTTCCTTAATAATGAGGGTGCAAAATAAATTGCCGAACAATTTAAAAATAAACGATGTTTGTAAGAAGGATAATATAGATAATAAAAGGGGTTCGCAGCTAATGTGAACCATTAGAATTGAGGAGCCGATGGCGTTAAATGTATAAAAGGCTGCTTGTGGTTGCCTGAATATAGAGGATTTTGAGATTTAGTCATGTTGGAATCTTGTAAGTATAAGTGTTATATTTATGTCATTTTTGACTAAAAGTATCTTTGTCTGAAGAAGTTTTACTAATGGCAAATTATGAAGGCAGACATTGCCTCATACATTAGTAAACGTCTAGCTATTGCAAAGGTCATCATCTGAATTTGATTCGATTTGGGTCATCGTCGACGGACTGACCAAATCTACTAATATCATTCCTGTTAATGAAAGATTCTTGATGAAGAAGTTAACTCTTTTGTATTTAAAGGAGTTGTGTAAACATGGTGTGCCTGTATCGATCATCTCTATCAAGATCCTCGCTTCGCATCGAATTTCTAGAGATTTGCTCAGAAGTCATTGGGAACGAATCTAGATGAGAGTACTGTGTACCACCCCAATCGAAGGGATGAGGTAAAGTAACGATACACAATACTAGAAGTTCTGTTTTATGTTTGAATGATTGACCTTTGGTAATAAACCGAATAATCGCTTTCCTTAGTAGAGATTATCATTGATAATTATCGTATTAGGATTGAGATCGAATCTTGTTAGGATCTAAAAATTAGAGCATATGTAAGCAGGAGTTGAGATGAAGACACCCGACATACACCCATTGTGAGTTGGACATGTCTTTTAGGTTTAAGGTTTCCTATGATGGCGAACCTAACCTTACAAAATACTCGACCCGTGAGACCTGAAATGATTGTTGAAATTAGGATCTGATTATTGACTGCCGATAGTGGGCAAGAGGTTATGTGAATATGAAATGTAGATCTTGAAGTGCCAGATGGGTAGCGAAGTTATGCCAAAAATTTTAACCATAGAAAATGAACTGATGATCTGGAAGATCATGGGATATAAGTCCCCGTTGTATGGGACCATTGAGATGATGTAAAAGATTGGTTTGAAAGGCATATAAGCTGGATCTACCCTAGGACTTCAAGAGCTGCGTGAATTATGTTTCATATATCGAACTTGATAAAATGTCTATCAAGTGAGAATTTGATCACTTCTTGATAAAGTTTAGATCGACGAAAAGTTGCATTCATCAGAAACCCGTGAACATCATGGATAGAGAAAGTAACTCAACATTAAGCCTGATCTTATTCCTGTAGTTATGTTTGATGAAACTCGCGTATTGTAATGGATTACACTTGTGAGAAAAGACCAAATGTGGAGGAAATACCCACATGGCTTTAACTCTATAAGAAGCGAGTAGTAAGATGATCTTTGAGGACAAAGATCCTGTTTAGGGGTAAATGCTGTGACAATCCGTCAATCTATGGTTGATATTTTATTCTCAAATATTATTTAAAAACATTGTTTTAATGTTATATTATGAACTCACTTATTTTTAGGAAGTAATTTGGATTTACGTCTTGAAGTAGCATCGACTACGCCTAAACCGGAGGATTATACGTTACGTGCTTACGTTTACATACACCGTTTTTGGTGACAGTCCAACATTTCAGAAAAATAAATTTATCCGTTAATATTATTTTGAGATTTAAATTTGTGTTGGTTCATAAACTCACAAATTTACGAGAAGAGATTAGGACTTACGATTTTAATTTAACGTCCTCTACGATTAAACCGGAAACCTTAGGATTACGTATTTACGTATTCGAACTCCGTTTTTGATGAGACAATTTTTATTAGATTCGTTTTGTGCCGTTGATTCATAATTTATAAAAAACGTTTTTCGTAAAACGACCCGAGGGCACGCAAATCGAGGAAACTAGAATCAAGGAATACCTGTAAATTAGCGGGATGGGACAAAACAAGTTTATTCCACCCCACTAACTTAAGGGGCAGCCAAGGAAGACACCACATCAAAGATGTGGCATCTTTACACTTAATAAGCTTACACTTGTAAGCATAGCTTCACACTTAAGCTACTTCACCCACCAAAACAAGTAAAACCACTAACCCTTTACCATTCACTCCATTTTTCATGCAAACTACTCTCCTCTCTCTCTCAAATTCGTCCCAAAATCACCAACAACAACCCTTATTTGATCTATTTTAGCCATAAAATCATGTGTTATTCATACACATGATGATGCTCCTTTGAAGCCTTGAAGATTGGAGGTGATCTTAACATGTAAAAAGGAGTTTTCAAGGGACTTTGGGGCTGATTTCTCAAGGAGTTTTCATGAAGAACAAGGACTGATTTTTGTAGGAATCTACAAATACTTGGTGACCCTAGAAGTGGTGTTGATATCTCATAAGATTGGTTACCCAAAACCAAGTCTTGTTCATCAAAAACCTCATCTTTTCATCACTAATGGTGGTATAGAGATTGTTCTTCATATCCTCTTGTTATTTTGATTATGTAATCTTGTATTTATTTTACTTATGTATATGTATATGATGATGAATGATGATTAAAAATATTGTGTGGGGATTTGGTGTTGATAAACATGCTTAAAAAGATGAAAAACTATCAGAAACAAGGCTAAAATCTTGTTTAGATTGTTGGCTGTATAAAACAGTAAAGAACCACATGTTATACTGATAAAATGGCAAATTAGAAGCAATATACAGTAAGTAATATGTCTTGTACACATGTGAGAGTTGGCCATGCAATGGAATCATTGTAATGAGTGAGATATGATGAAAACAAGTTTAAAGTACAAATCTGAGTTCACTGTTTTGGACGATTTTTAGAAAATACTTAGAGGCTGATTCAACAGTAGCTATAGGAGAGTTAAATGGATCACATATCATGTAGTTTATGTCATAAAAATTTGGGCTTCTATCTCCATATAGAACTCTAGATATGGCAGTTTTGGTGAACATGAAGATAAAAATCAGATTTTGGAAATTAAAGTATAATAGTATTATATAAGCACTCAAATAAAAATAGTATAAAATGTGAATTAAAACCCACTAACTCATATAATACATTTATATAAATATGTATAAGGATAAATAAATGGACATTTTATAAAACTGGTAGTTTGATAAGTTTTATAAGTTATAAAACTATAAACCTGATTTTTACGACTTTTTCGGCTATTACCGTAAAATTAACGTTTTTGTTAAATAAAACTTAGACGGTTAGACCCGTCTAATTTGAACTTTATAAAACTCATATACTGATATATAAACATATATAACAAGTAAAAACCGATAAAACCCGAACTATATAACATACGGACATTCACGGACTAAGTTAACGTTATTGGACTAATAATACAACAAAATGGACTAAAACACTTATAAACTTATTTATTGGGCTTAACCCATTTGGGCCCAACATGTAAAGTGTAAATACTGATAATACAAGTATAAAATGGATTAATACAAGTTAAAGAACTTATAATAAAGTTATTGAACTTAAAATATGTAAATAGGTAAAACTAGTATAAAAGTTATCAACACACAACATTAAAATGAGTAAACGAGAATATGTAAACCCACTTGATCATCATATATATATAATCATCATATTTATACATAATTGTTATTTTTATAAAGTCATTGGACATGAGTCTAAGACGAGTATTATTTGTCTAGGTTTCCGTGATTGAAGCACGTACCATACATCCAAATTGCCGATAACCCGCTTTCCCACATTCACGTGAGTTCATAGCCTCGCACTCTTTTAAATGTTTTTATGAAATGTTTTATAAACCCGCGAGGGAGATAACATGTTAAGTTTTGATAAAATAGGACACCATTTGTCCCGATTGTTTGTTTATTGATTTGGACCCGGATGATTGTATGACCCTATGAATGATTAAATGACCCGATAGATGAAATAAAATGGATTATTAAAGTTAGGTTATGTCACTAAAAGTCCCATTAGCATGAATTGTGAACTACCGGGATTTGGTAGACGCTTATGCATATAATAGTACTATTTGGGGACGATCACCCCAGTTCGCGCCTTGACGGTTGATCTCCGTCGTGCCACATTGATTGGTAAGCAAATTTATGTATGAGAAGATTTCCATAGCGTGACCTTTGTGACGACACGCTAATTTAGATGGGCAAATTGAGTTTCGGGCTAGCTACCCGTTGTTTGGTTTCGTAAGGTAACAATGTCATGCGGCTTATAATAATCCAATTAACGAAGTACTGCTATACGCACCGAATTACGATGTATTGCCTGACTAGCAATACGGGGTCATACTATTGATATTATGTTCGTGTTTTGGTTTTATATAACCATATTAATATAACGGTTTTTATTTTATCTATACAACGTTATAAAACGTATTGTATGATGTTTTTACGACATTGACTCGTATAATGATTTTTAAGGCAAATGCCTATATTATGATTTTCGATAAGGATTTGTATAAAAATGACTTTGGCTATTTTATGGCCTATTACAATGATTTGTACGAAATGATTTTTGGTAATAATTTTATACCAAAGTTATATTGATGGAATTTATTAAACTCTATGAATTCACTCGGCGTTATCGCTGACCTTTTCTTTTAACATGTTTTATCTCAGGTACTTGAAGGTAATTCTCGGTAAGACAACAAGAATTCATGGCCCGCACCTAAATAATTATTTCCATTCAAATACTTTGTAAAACTTGTATGATGTATAATGACTTGGGACCTATGTAAATTTGATATTTATGAATGGAAATGCTTTTATTAATAAACGACGCGATTTTTATGCGTTGTCTATGATGTGAGTAATGTGCTATCCCGTAACACCAACTAGTCTTCCGCTGTATTGAATTGTACAAATTTGGGGGTGTTACAGAGCCAATCGATAAGGTACACACTACTGATGAATATAATATGTTTGGTGATATTCATGAGCATAGTGATCTACCCAATGCCATTAATGACACATGTATGATGGAAACAGTTGATAGTAATACCACACTTAATTCATCAGACATGTGCAATAATGAGTCTGAGGATGATCAACAAGCAAATGAGTATGATGAAGAGGAACGTATTGCGCTTGCTAATTTAATTGCCACTTTACAAAAAGATGTCACTGAAAATAAAAAGAGTCAAAATCAATTAAAGAAGGCAAACGCTACGCTCACTCAAAATTTTGAAGAATGCAAATCTGCTCTTATCAAATCGAGTGAGATAACTGAAAGCTATAGAGATGAGCTCCTTCAGAAAACCAAAGAGATTGAGGGGTACAAGGGTAGTGCGTTAAAAAGTCAAAAGGACGATTTTGAAAACAAATATAATACAACTCTTGAGTTATTAGCCAAATAGAAGCGTCAATATAATGTTTTCTTAATGGATGAACGTCAAAAAACGTACCTTGGCAATACCAAAGTTAATGAACATGAACAAAAGCTCTCTATGACCACTACCGATTCTGCTAAAATTCTTGAGGTTAAGAAACAAGAGGTAGATGTGTTAAAACAAGACTTCAAAAGTATATGATAAAGAAACCGAAAAAGTAACGAAACTAGAAGAACAAGTCGAATTTTTGAAGAAAGTTGTTTATAACACGCATGATTCTATTCAAACCGTAAGAATGATAGCACCTCCGTCGATGTTTAAGGGTTAAGCTAGCTTTGAAAGTCCTGAGTACCTTGCCAAAGCTCAAGCTGCGAACCCGCGTCTTTATCTTGATGAGTCTAAAAGGACCGATCTTGATTGCATGCCTGTAAGTGCCGATAGTGAAGAGACTGCCCTTTGGGATGATGATAGTCGACCACTTGTCAATAAGGAGTTTGTGAAACTATTTAATTATGCTTATGAGAATAGTCTTTATGGTCTTTTCAACAAACAAACTCAACAATCTCGTGAGGAAGTGTTTTTAGAATGCAAACAAAAGAGAATTAAATGGAAGAAATCATTTGCCCCTAAGAAATCTAATGTTTACAAATATATGAACTACCTTCCTCTAGATGAGTCCAAAAGCAAGAGTAGAAAAACATTAGGTATTCTTAAACACCACATAGATAATGTTAAATCTATTGTTGAAAGAGATTAGGCAAAACGTGAAAATGCTGAGTGGAAACGCCCGATTCCTCAAGATATTACCTTGCTTGTGAAAGAACTCTTAATTCCAAATACGGCGTTGATTAAAGAAACTGTTCTTCAATTTCAGGAGTTTATTCAGACTGAAATGTTTGATGATTTAAAATATGTTGAGTCTATTGAGAAAAACATTGATGATCTTCAAATGGAGAAGTCTGATTTTTCAGATGAATATGATTTACTCTTGCAAGAATGCGTTTCTAAAGATGTTATGTGTGCTTATATTACATCTTGTGCTGATATTGATGAATATTCTGATGTTACATGAAAATATCTTGATCAAGTCAAAGAGTGTCAACGTCTTGAAACTGAGCTTTCGAAACGTAAAGAAAATGTTGATAAAAAGGCTTTTGAGTTACTTCAACACAAAACTGATTTCCTTAAAAAACATTGTCATTCTCTTGAACTTGCTTTGCAAAAAGACTTTGGTAGTTTTCCACATGATAATAACTTGCAAGAAAAACTTTCCAAAATGTTTCGAGAAACGAATGAACAGAATTGGAAATTAAAGGGTTGAAAGCTCAGTTACAAGACAGGGAAAGAGCGATAGCAGAGTTGCAGAAACTTGTTGCTAAGATGGGTGAGAATGTTGTGGAACCTAGCATTAAGAAACCTGTTGTTAGACAACCCAATGCCTCTAAAGTGAATAGATCCTCTATCTTGTAAAAACCATCTGCTTTATCAAATTCCTCGTTTGCAAAACCTGTGTTTGCTCCCAAGATGGATGGAAAGGAAAGGTTACCACATAATCAACCTATAAGGAATACTATAGCACCAAGCGTCAAGCACAATAATGTGATTAAACCAGGAATGTATAGAATGATCACGAAACCCACAAACAAAGTTAGTCACTCGCTTCAGACTTATAGAAACACTAATACTCGTGTGTCTTCTACTGTAGGAGTAGTCTTAACTGCTAGTGTTAGCCGGCCTCAGCTTAAGCACACTCAAGTGAATGATAAGGTCTGGAAACACAAGAGTCAAGAGAAGATGAAGGAAGTAGAAGAACACCCTAGGAATTTGAATGTTTTTAAGAATAAAAAGTCTGTAATCGCGTGTAATGACGATTTGAATGTTTTAAATGATTTGAATGTGTTAGAAATATGTTTTTAACGTATATTAGAAGTATCGGTCACTCCACAATATTATTAATGTTGTATAGCTCATAGTTAATGTTTGTTTATTTAGTTAAGTAAAACCGGCCCATGGGCTTGTCATGGGTCGGCCCAAGCCCATTAGAGGCTTGGATATAAATACCCCTTTCTACCATGGAAAGGGGGTTGGTTGTTGGTTATTGTTTGATTTTCATTCTAATAGAAAACACATTTTGTCTCTCACTTTCTCTCACTACTTTCTCTCTCTAGAAACCATCAACCCACCTTATTGATTCATAAGATTATCACTATTCATCAATTGGTATCAGAGCCATGGGGTGATTTAAGGTAAGGATTTGTGTTGTGTTTTAGTTTTTGATAGTATTAGTGTTCTTTAGGAAAATCTACCTTGAATCTTGTAATTTTTGGTGTTTTTGTTGTTAGGATTACTAGATAAGTGTTGGGTTTAGCTTGTTTTGGTAGAAATCACAAAACTTTTTGTGGTTTTTGGTCAAAAATTGGGTTTTGGTTCGTTTGTTCTAAGAAAAAAACGTAAAAACTTGGTCTCGAAGTTATTTTTCCCAGAACATTCCGAATCACTAGGTTATTCCGGATCAACAAAACATTCCGAATCAACAGCTTATTCCGGATCAACAAGGCATTCTGAATCAACTGTTTATTCCGGATCAACAAAACATTCCGAATCAACAGTTTATTCCGGATCAACAAGGCATTCCGAATCAACTGATTATTCCGGATCAACAAGACATTCCGAATCAACAGTTTATTCCGGATCAACTAGGCATTCAGAATCAATAGTTTATTCCGGATCAACTAGGCATTCCGAATCAACAGGTTATTTCGGATCAACCGTTATTCCGGATCAACCAAGTATTCCGGATCAACCAAGTATTCCGGATCAACCAAGTATTCCGGATCAAGGTAATTATTCTGAATCAAGATCTTTTTCACATTAAGGTATTTATTCCGAATCAACTTAATTATTCCGGATCAAGGGGTATTTTACGAGTTTTTCGACGATTTTTTAGTGGATTTAATCTTGGTTTCTTACACACACTTTACTTCAACAACACAACACAACTCACAACCTTACTTCACTGCTCGATCAACCGATAATCTTTGATTCTTTAAAGTGATCAAAATGAATCCGAGTTCATTAATGCCTCAAATGACATCACTTACGGATATTTCCGTCATTACGGGAACAAATAATCGGCCTCCAATGCTCATTAAAGAAGTCTTTGAAGCATGGCAAGGCCGTATGATGTCATACATTAAGGGAAAACCGACATATGGGAGGCTTATGGTCAAGTCAATTCTAAATGGTCCACTTGATTATGGTACCATCGTTGTTAACAATGTGACTCGACCACGGGAGTTTGAAGAACTTACACCAGCTCAACAACTTATTGCCGATGCAGACGAAAAGGCTCTTCAAACCATTCTCCAAGCTCTTCCACATGACATCTATCGAATGGTAAGTCAATATACGGTTGCAAAGGACTTATGGTAACGTCTAAAGGTTTTGCTACAAGGTACGTCTCTTACTAAACAGGAACGGGAATGTCAGTTGTATGATCTGTTTGATAGGTTCACGTAGAGTCCAGGGGAAACGCTTCACGACTACTACTTCAGATTCACTACTCTCATGAATGATTTGGATGTATAAAATCTCGTGATTGCTCCATTCTAGGTTAACACCAAGTTTTTGAATACTTTACCTCAAGCTGAATGGGGTGAGTATATTACCGATGTTAAGTTAACCAGGGATTTGCATAAGTGCAATTTGGATCAACTCTATGCTTTTCTCCAGCAGCATGAGAAACACGTGATCATGCACCGTTCACCTCGAGGTATGTACCCTGAATCTTTAGCTTTGATGGCAAATCAACCAAGCTTGTCATATAACAACACTCCTTATATCATGGGACACAAAGCTTATCATCCATCACCGTACATGACTCCAAGCTTCCCCCAATATTCGATTCTACCGCAACCACCCACCTCACATCAGCAACAATATCGGTTTAATGCACCTTCGTCTCAGAGAGAACCACAAGCATCACAACCTCACCCATATTCACCAGCAAGCATTGCACCTTATGCTCAGTCATCATACTCTTCTTATCAAGAAAATGCAGCATATCCATCAAGCTATTCTGACCACATGAGTATTCCTTCTAGTGCTTATGCCGCTCAACAAGACCAAGCAATGTATTGTGATAATAATGAAGTTCCCATTCCTGAATTCAAACAAGGAACTGACCCAGTTGAAGTGTTAGCCACTATGTCTGCTTATCTCACAAGGACATTGAGCAAACGAGGATTTAGAGGACCAGCTCCTACTAACAATCAGCTGAGGAATTCATCCAATTCTCGACAACAAGCTACCATTGAGAATGGCAGGGTAATGGTTCAACCTATTCAACCTTATCAGGGGAGACCCACTACATCAACCACCAATGCACGCATGGTCAATCCTGCTCCAATGGTCAACACTCCTCCACGGGCTAATTCTACAGGTAAGTTGAGAATGATTACATGCTACAATTGTAAGGAAGAAGGTCACATGTCTAGGGATTGCACAAAACCCAAGAGGAGAAGGGATGGTCAATGGTTTGCAGAGAATATTTATTTGGTGAACGCTCAGGCACAAGGACAGGAACTTGATGAAGAGGAGCTTGCATTTCTTGCTGATCCAGAGATTGCGGAATAAGAAGTTCTCACTACATAGAATGCAACATACCAAGCAGATGATCTGGATGCTTACGATTCAGACTGTGATGATCTTCAATCGGCTCAGGCAGCTCTTATGGCAACTATCTCTAGCTTTGGGTCAGATAAAATATCTGAGGTACCTACTAATACCACTGATACTAGTATTCAACCACATCAAGTTGGGCAAGAGGGTGCTGATCCGAATGAGTCTTCGTTGGTGAATCTTTCAAATGAGGAGACAATCAATGATAGCAATATCAATGCAAGTCCCCAAACTTTGAGTGAATCACAACCGGGAGTCATTTCGCATACGCAAACTCCTGCTCAACAAGATTTGGTCATGGTTCCTGCAAAATTACTTAGCCAAATGAATACTGCACTCTTAGAAACCCTAGCTACGAATAAGAATTTGTCTGCTGAGCTTGCCTTGTGCAACGAAAAAGTTCGAACTTTGGAATTAGTTCCTTCGTCCAATGTTCTAACAAATCCCGAATATAATCATTTTCGAAACAAACAAATGGGTCATTTGCAAGAAATTGAAACCTTAAGAGCAGATCTTTCCAACGAACTTAAAGAAAAAGAGTTAGTGGTCACTAATTTTCACAAACTTCAAACGGATTTTGAATTACTCGAGTCTAAAAAGAATGAAATGGAAATTAATGCGGCTAATAAGATTAGAAGTTTAGATTATTTGCTTTTAAGACAATACGCTGCCTCTCAACTAGTGCACTTATTTGACGCATCGTTTAGAGAGTTTAACTTATCGCGTCAAAAAGACCTTCCCCCTAACCCACGGTATGCAAGACAAGCTTTTATTCATAATCCAAGACTTTATGATGCAACCAAATTAGGATTGGTCTTAGATCCGATTGTTATTTTCGAGGATCGCACGAATAAGGATCTAGTTGATGAGAGTCAGTCATACAACTTTGCAAAATATCCCCAGTGTGATTATTTTAAAATGAATCAGGAGCTTGCAAAAACAGACTTTAGAATTCGCTTCCATATGGATAAAGATCTCATCACTACACCAACCTACATGTTAAATGAAGAAAACCCTAGTACACTTCCTACACTTGTCAACATGGAAGGACCTAAGGAAATTCCAAAGGATCTTCAACCTATTAGCACTGTATGGATAAACTTGCAAGAGATTAATCAATACTTTGCTAGTTTTGACAAGGTCATCCGGTAATGTACGACTTCAAATGGCTTAAACACCGGAGAATGGGCTTTCGAACACATGAACGAGGTGTTTAAGAATGAGATCAACCCTTTTGTCGAAAATCTAAAAGGAAGTTTTGCACCTCTTTCGGAAAATCTCGATTTTGAAATTAAAGAAGTTCAAAAAGTGTTTTATGAAATGGACACCGCTTACGAACTACAATTAATTGAAAAGGAAAAGATTTTATCCGAGTAAGACCGATTCGTGTCCCAAGTAATTTCGTGTGATGTGCTTACTACTGTGAATGTTAATTATTCGAATGAGCTTACATCCGCTATGAATAACTGTGATGCTGTGAATATATGTGATGATGTGCATGATCTCTTTGTAAATATTGCTGAGAATGTAAATGAGGTAGATAATCATTCTTGTCACGAGTCTAACGCTAAATTTTTAAAGCTTCAAGATTCTTACAATTTACTTACAAAACGCTTTAATCAACTTGAACAACATTGTATATCTTTAGAATTAAAACAGCAAACTCAAAATGAGGATCTTTTGATAACAAATGTTTGTGAAAACAGTGTTGAGACGAGTGACAAGATGATTGAGATAGTTAAGGCATTAGAGGAAGAGATTATGAGATTAAAGAGAGATGTGTCATCGAACGAAACACTAAAATTGGAACTAGAGGATGCAGAGTCTAAAAACCAGTGCTTAGAAACTAGACTTTCGTCTATTCTAGGGGAGATGGATCGGGCAAGACAGGGACTATCCGCTCTTTATGGTTCAATAGAAGAACGCTTATCTTTTAATGCAGCACAACAACAATCTTATGTTGAACAACTGAACCAAAAGTGTGAGGAAATCTCTGACTTAAATATCTAGCTCATTGACAAAAACATGGTCTTGGCTGAGTTAAAGGAGACACTTCTTCTCACCCGACAAGAAGTTGTTAATAACTTAGCTACCAACTCTGCTTCGTCCTCTAGTGCTCAATCAACCAATTCAGTAGTGATCTATAAAAACCCGCGCCATAAGTAAAATCCGGATACTTACGATGTTTATATGATGAATGCAATTAAGCATGTGGACCTTGTTAGGGATTTTTAGATGATTTGTATGCGTTAGATCCCTCAAGCAGTCACTATTATTCAGCTCATGCATATATTCAGCGAGTTCAATATTGCTTAGCATATTTGCAATACATAGGAAAACCGGGTTCTGCACTACTCACTAATCGACCCATTGCTGTAACTCCATTCAATAAGACCCCAGGAGCAAAACCGTCATTGGCACCATCAACTAAGGCACCTTTAAAATCTGTTGCTAATGTTCCCACTTTGCCTTCTACAGGATTAAAAGAGTCTACTAAGGCTAAAGGATCGCCACTCAAGAAAGATAAGATCAAGCCCTCCACTAGTAGTACCATCAAGAAGAAAGTATAAGCTCACCCTAGGAATGTTATTTCAGATTTAAATAAAAAGAATCATGTTGCTAAGACTAAAAGCTCTACGCCTGTATAGAAGCCTAAACCATTTGTGAATTCTAATTTGAAATGTTGGAATTGTAATGAATGCATGTTTTCCCAATGTCATAATTTGTGTCTTATTGATCATGTGAATGAAATGAATGCCATTAGGAATGATCTTGAATGGAAGCCAACTGGGAGAACTCGTACCCAGTTGGATGGCAATGGCGTCCCACTGGTAGGACCTTTACATTAGATGGAAAAATGTGCCCTTTAACAAGGAATGCATCCATTGAGGTTAGGTCTCAGCGTCCTTTAATTAGGCACACTAGCACTAAAGTATGGAAACCGCGCCCTTTAATTAGGTCAGCCCCCACTATAGTGCCTATCAGTGAAGAAATACCTCAGGATTTAAGCCAACTTGAATCTACACCACCAACTAGGAAGAAGGCTAGGAAATCTAAGAAATCTAATATTAGCAAATCTAAGATCATTAAATCTGTACCTGCTAATAACAAGGAACATTCAGATTCCGAAACCTATACATTGTCCTCGTCTGGTGATATTTTCAGGTGGTCCAAATCATCCTCTGGTATTTGGACTCCGGTTGCTCAAAGCATATGACCGGAAATCGCTCGATGCTCCGAAATTTTGTCAGCAAGTTTCTTGGAACGGTTAAATTCGATAATGATCATATTGCAAAGATAATGGGGTATGGTGAATATCAGATTGGAAATGTTATGATTTCAAGGGTATACTATGTAGAAGGTCTTGGTCATAATTTATTTTCAGTAGGACAGTTCTGTGATTCCAACC
Source organism: Glebionis coronaria (assembly GCA_025667525.1). Lineage (NCBI taxonomy): Eukaryota > Viridiplantae > Streptophyta > Magnoliopsida > Asterales > Asteraceae > Glebionis > Glebionis coronaria. The sequence goes on along the minus strand of CM046881.1, from coordinate 426,855,016 downwards.
TAGAGGTTGCTTTTCGACAACATACTTGTTTCATCCGCAACTTGGAAGGAAAAGACTTGTTGAAGGGGTCTCGTGGTGCAAATCTTTATACTTTGTCCCTACAAGACATGATGGCCGCCTCTCCAGTATGTCTTCTCTCCAAAGCATCTTCGACCAAGTCATGGTTATGGCATCGCAGATTATCTCATCTCAACTTTGATGCTATTAATCATTTGGCTAAAAACGAATTAGTTCGTGGTCTTCCAAAGCTCAAATTTCATAAGGACCATTTATGTTCCGCGTGTTCAAGGGGGAAAAGCACCAAGAAATCATACAAGCCCAAAGCTGAAGACACCAATCAAGAAAAACTTCATCTTTTGCATATGGATCTTTGTAGGCCAATGCGAACCGAAAGTGTGAGCGGTAAGAAATTCATTCTTGTTATTGTGGATGATTTCTCCAGGTTTACATGGGTTAGATTTCTACGTACAAAGGATGAAGCACCGAAGGCTATCATCACTTTCCTGAAATTCATTCAGGTACGTATAAATACTATTGTCCGCCGTATTCGTACTGATAATGGAACAGAGTTCGTCAACCAGACTCTTCGTGATTACTATGAAGAAGTTGGTATCTCACATGAAACATCCGCTGCACGTACTCCACAACAAAATGGTGTCGTTGAAAGACGGAATCGTACGCTTATGGAAGCTGCTCGGACTATGCTGATTTATGCGAACGCTCCATTATTCTTATGGGCAGAAGCTGTTTCTACTGCATGTTTCACCCAAAACCGTTCTATCATTCGGAAACGCCATGGAAAAACACCTTACGAGCTTCTACATGATCGTAAACCCGATGTTTCATTCTTTCATGTGTTTGGTGCTCTTTGTTATCCAAACATTAATAGTGAGAATTTAGGTAAACTTCAACCGAAAGCCGATATAGGTATTTTCATTGGTTACTCACCTTCCACGAAAGCATACCGAATTTACAACCTTCGTCTTGGTAAGATAGTAGAAACTATGGACGCAGATTTTGATGAGCTGACAGCGATGGCTTCTGAGCAACGCAGCTCTGAACCCGCGCTTTATGAGATGGGAACCGGTGCTATTAGTTCCGGATTAGCTCCCAATAATCCTACTTCTACATCATTTATACCACCTACAAGGCCCGAGTGGGATAAACTATTTCAACCGTTGTTTGATGAATTCTTTGATCCCCCAAGTGATGATGTTCCAGCACCTCCTGTAGTGATAGCTACAATCCCTAAAGTTTTTGCTCAAGCTAATGAAGCTTCATCAAATTCATCTTCCATTAACATTGAACCGGATGCACCTCCACCAAGTAATTCTCAAACTACACTTGAATCTTCACCTTTACTTGTGCCTAATGATGTTGAAGAGGATTCTGTTGATCACGATTTGGAATATGCTCACCTACAAGAGCTTCCATTCTTTGGTATACCGAGACCTGAAAATCCTTCAGCTGCGTCTACCTCAGAAGAAGCTCCTACAATCGTTCACTCCAGACCACCACGGATTGAAAATCACAGCACCAAATGGACAAAAGATCACCCAATTAGGAATATTATTAGAGGTCTCGATCGACCAGTCTCGACACGCCATCAATTACAAGAGAGTGCACTCTATTGCTATTTTGATGCATTTCTCTCCGAAGTTGAACCTAAAAGCTGGCAACATGCTATGACTCAATCATCTTGGATTGAAGCCATGCAAGAGGAACTAAATGAATTCCAAAGACTTGAAGTATGGGAATTAGTTCCTCTCCCTGACAAGGTAAACATCCTTACTTTGTTGTGGGTTTATAAGGTTAAACTCGATGAGATGGGTGGAGTCTTGAAGAATAAGGCTAGATTGGTTGCTAGAGGATACAAACAAGCCTTGGGTATGACTTTGAAGAATCGTTTGCTCCTGTTGCAAGATTGGAGGCTATTAGACTATTTCTTGCGTATGTTGCTCATATGAATATGATCGTCTATCAAATGGATGTGAAGACGGCATTTTTGAATGGTGAACTAAGGGAAGAAGTCTATGCTAGTCAGCCGGATGGGTTCGTTAGCACGGAGTTTCCTAATCATGTGTACAAGCTTAAGAAGGCTCTCTATGGTTTGAAACAAGCTCCACGCGCGTGGTATGATCTCCTTTCAACATATCTCATTTCGGAAGGCTTCTCCAAAGGCAAGGTGGACCCCACTCTATTCACTCTCAAGGAGGACAACGACATGATACTGGTACAAATTTATGTTGATGATATAATATTTGCTGCCTCTAACATAGAATTGTCAAACCGCTTTGAGAAGATAATGTCCACATGCTTTCAGATGTCAATGATGGGAAAAATTTCATTTTTCTTAGGATTACAAATTTCTCAGAATCCTAGAGGCATCTTTATTAATCAATCCAAATATGCTCTAGAATCATTAAAGAAATATAACTTTTGAAAATTGTGACACCGTGGATACTCGAATGGTGGAGAAATCCAAGTTAGATGAAGATAGGAATGGGACTATTATCGATCCAAAACTCTACCGTGGGATGATCGGCACCCTTCTCTATCTGACTACTAGCAGGCCTGATCTGCAATTTGCCGTATGCATGTGTGCCCAGTATCAGGCTCGGCCTACCGAAAAGCACCTACATGCTGTTAAAAGGATCTTTCGGTATCTCAAAGGAACACTTCATCGTGGTCTATGGTATCCGAAAGATTCCTCTATTGCTTTAATATCATATGCAGATGCTGATCATGCTGGGTGTCAAGACACGAGGCGTAGCACTTCTGGGTCTGTGCAACTCCTTGGAGATAGATTGATTAGTTGGTCTTCAAAAAGGCAGAAAAGCGCTGCAATTTCTAGCACGGAGGCTGAATACATTGCCATGTCCGGTTGTTGTGCTCAAGTCCTTTGGATGAGATCACAACTGACTGACTATGGTCTTGGATTCAACAAAATCCCGATGTATTGTGACAACAAGAGTGCCATTACCCTTTGCTGCAACTACGTTCAACACTCCCGGGCTAAGCACATCGACATTCGCTACCATTTCATTAAAGAGCAAGTGGAAAATGGAGTGATCGAGTTGTATTTTGTCACCACTGAGTATCAGCTGGCAGATATGTTCACCAAAGCCTTAGATCGAGGACGAATCGAGTTTTTGATCGACAAGCTTGGCATGAAATCCTTCTCTCCAGCGACTCTCAAAGAGTTGGCAGAAGAATCAGCAGAATAGTGGTGGTAAACTATTCATGCGTATCCTTTGTTCGTGATCATGTATATTATCGTATATATATAAACCACAAAAAGAAAAATACAAAAATATAAAACCTACAAAAACCAAAAAAAATATAAAACCAAGAAAAACCATAAAAAATATAAAACCAAGAAAACCCAAAAATATTTTCATCTTTTTAAATCGAGCATGTCTTTTAGTACGGTAATATTTACGGCCTTAGAAATGTCGATCAATATTGACACGGCGCCATAAATAGAGTCCGTATAAAAGTTGTACATTTTTAAAACATGCCCATTATGGCTTGTAGTTATTTCAGACTGCAACCCGCTTTTCACATTAAAGTCACGTATTTCCTTGGAGAACGTTGGCTCACAACGGGAATTAATTTTCTCGGGCATGATTTACAAGCCAAATCATGCAAAGGGATTAAGTTTACTTTATAACTTGGTCTAACACGAGTTAGTGTACGTCTCAGTGCATTAATTTGTCAAAATAAGAGAAATCTTATTGCCACCACGAATCAATCTTTTCAAGACATTAATTGGAAAATGTTTTAATCAATATTTGACTCTTTAAACAATGACTACAGCTCTTTATATAGAAAACGGGTCATCGTTTAAGGGGGAGAAAATATTAAATCGTCTTCGTCATCAAAACGGTCTTTAAAAGTTGTTGAGGAAAATTAATTGGCTAATTGGTTAATGACTGGAATTGCTTTGGTATTCGTTTTGTATTCGTTCGTGATTTGTCGTGAGTTTTAGGCCTCGGATATTTTGTTTAAGTGGTGTGAGGGCTAGAATAGTTAATTCAATGAGATAGGCCTAACGATTGTTAATTACTTTAACGAATGTTAACCTAATGTTGTTATTAACTAGAAAAGAAAAGGAAAAGTAAAGAAAAACGAATAGTTAAGGGGATTAAAACTAAAAGGGCTAAATGTGACAATTGTGAAACTTGTGAAAATTTTGACCAAGTCAAAACACACCTCCCCGTCCTTCTTTCTTTTCTTTTTTTCTGTTTTATCCCTTAGCCGCCATTAACACACACTAAAACACACACTCAAGCTCCTATATCACGTTTTTATTGATCTAAAACTCATCTCATTCATCTAACAAGGTAATTGATTCATCTAATTCATCTAATTCATTGTTAATCCCAGGTAATTGATTCGGTTTAATCAAATTTATCAAGATTAGGCTTTCTGCCTAAATTAGGGTTTAACTGATTAGGGTTTTAGTTGGGTTTTACTCGGAATATCCTTAGAAAGATGTTTTGTTGCCTTAGAATGCCTAACACACGAATGCTAGAATAATTCATGATAGAATGCGTTTAAGATCATTCCGAATGAGCACATTTTTAAGTTATTCCGAATGAGCATGTTTTCAAAGTTATTCCGGATGAACGACCTATTCTGGATGAACCGTTTTGCAAAAACATTCTGGATGAATCATTTATTCCGGATGAATCATTTATTCCGGATGAATCATTCATTCCGGATGAATCATTTATTCCGAATAAACCATTTATTCCGGATGAACCATTTATTCCGAATGAACCATTTATTCCGGATGAACCAATATTCCGGATGAACCAATATTCTGGATGAACCATTATTCCGGATGAACCATTATTCCGGATGAACCATTATTCCGGATGAACCATTATTCCGGATGAACCATTATTCCGGATGAACCATTATTCCGGATGAACCATTATTCCGGATGAAACATTATTCCGGATGAACCATTATTCCGGATGAACCATTATTCCGGATGAATCATTTATTCCGGATGAAGGGTTATTCCGGATGAAGGGTTTATTCCGGATGAAGGGTTTATTCCGGATGAAGGGTTTATTCCGGATGAAGGGTTTATTCCGGATGAAGGGTTTATTCCAGATGAAGGGTTTATTCCGGATGAAGGGTTTATTACGGATGAGATGTTTATTCCGAATGAAGGTGTTTTTACTTAATAACTTGTTAAATGTTAAATGCTTAACGGATTATGTCATATGTACAATTCTTAGGTATAAATTCATAATGATATTCATATCTGTATTTATCAACTTTTATGTTTTATCTTAAGCAGAAACAATGACCAACCCAACCGTGCAACAAATACAAGACGATAGAGCAGCAGCCATTGAAGAAGCCAAAACCCTCAAGTTCATTCCAAACAACTACCGGTTGAAGGAGGTCTCTAATTCCACTCACAATGGATTCAAGGTAGCTCCAGCCATTCTTGACAATTCTCACTTCAAGAATGCGCTAAGGAGAAGTGCTTCGGTGCCCTTCGACTACATGTACGAATTCTGGGCAACCAAAGAGAAGATGTCAAACAAGATCACATTCTTCCTGGACAGACTCTCACCGCGTCAGACTTCCGCAAGATCTTTGGTTTTTGGGAGTCACCCAAAGGTACAACATTCTCAGCGAACCCGACCAAGAACGAGCTCATGGAGATGATCTCTGCTATTGGATGTGCGGACTTACGAATAGTGTCCGATTTCACCACAGCCAAAGTGGGTCAACCTTGGAGAGCGATGTTTGGTATTCTCAGCTGATGTCTCACTCCCAAAACGACTGGGTATGATGCTGTGCGTTCGCCAATCATCAATATGTTCTATGGTATGTTCAAAGGTATTAACATTGATTATGCATCATTGTTGTGGGAAGAGTTTATTTTTCAACTCTTCACAAACACGAAGACTAAGGCTAAAGGTTACCAGTACCCTAGGTTCATAAAGCTAATCATACATTATTTTATGGAAAACGATGCGTCTATTGATAAGCGTGCAGGTAGCCGTCACCACACAATGGATGCTGATGATCTGGTGGACTTAAGGAAAGAAAGTCACTCCAATGTTGTTATCCCTGGTCCTATTCCCAGTCATCTCCTGACAGATAACATTATCGCTTCTGCTGATTACAAGAACATACTAAGAGAAATCGAGAATCAACAAGCAAGCATTCAAGCAGGAGAAGACTCGTCTACCACGGTTAAGAGTAAAGGTAAACGCAAGCAAACAGCTTTACCTGAACCCAAAACCAAGAAGAAAAAGACTGTGGCTAAGAAGGGTAAGAGCACGGCTGACGAGCTTGTTCTTCACGATGAAGAAGATGTTGATGACGATCCTACTCTCGAGCTAACTCGCAAGACTGAGAAAAAGTTAATGAAGGAGGCTACTGAAAAGAGTAGGAGAGACACAGGCGGTAGTGGTTCGGGTGCACAGATGGATGTTGAAGAAGAATACGAGGAGCCACATGACATTAGTGAGTTTGGATCACCCGAACGTGACTCAGCATCGAAGGAGACATCCATTGCTGATACAGCAAGTGTTGAGAAGGAGTCCGGTGCTACAACAATCATTGTGACTACACAGCCTCTTATAACTCAACCTCCACCAATCCAGCCTTTACCAACCCGAACGGTGCCAACACCATTCCCTCCACCTCCACCTACTTTCGTCATGAGTACTGTAATCACAACCGTGCCTCTTCAACCATCCCAGAGTAGCCCTGCACCATCTTCAGTGGCTGCATTTGTAATGGCAGAATTGTTGGATAAACACATGGACAGTCAAAGAAAAGAGATGGCCCAACTTCGAGAAGAGCTATTTGGACGAGTGCAAAGTGAAGAGGCATCCAAGAAAGCCCAAGAAGAGATGCTAGCTAAGTTCACTGCAGAGATGGAGTTGACACGTAAAGCTCATGCAGAAGAACTTGCTCAGGTCAAACAGGCTGAAGCTGATAAGAATGAAGCACGGTTTACGAGACTTCGAGCTATAAAGGATAAATATAAGGAGCAGAAAGAAACACTTGAAGCTTCTATTGTAGAGAGAGTGAATGAATCTGTTGAGTCCCTTATGCCAAAGCTGCGTGATGAGATGAGGAAACTTGCGGCTGATAACTTGATGATTAAGTCGTCTAACCCTTCTGAGTCAGCCTACAAAATTGCATATGACTTAACGGATTTTGAATTAAAGAAGATCCTCAAAGCTCGCATGAAGGAAGTTGGATCTTTTGACAAGTCTAAAATTGAGCGGACACTCTACAAAGCACTCAATGAAGCTATCTTGGAGGATGATCGGTTGTTTAAGATATTTGGAAGTGTGGTACCTTACCACATTTTGGATGAGGAGGAAAAGGAAGATAGTGAACAAGAGGATGATGATGGTGAAGAAGTAGAAGATGATGATGATGATGGTGATGATGATGGTAATGATGATGATGATGGTGATGATGATGATGATGGTGATGGTGGTGATCAAAATAAGGAAAGTGATAAGGGTAGCAACAGGGATGATGATGAGGATGATGGTGGTAAAAGTGACCAGCCTGATCAGTCCGATGACGATGAAACAGGGGACAAGGCTGCCAGCAAAAAGAAACCATCCAAGTCCGGTACCAAGTCTCATAAAGATGTTGCCCGAAAGGAAAAGTCCACATCTACGGAGTCAAGACGAACCAAGTGGCGCCATGATGTGAATGCTGCTACTGCATCATCGATTCCCGGTACATCTGTTTTTGTTTCTATACCTGTTACCACTAATCCTGTTAGTTCTTTTGTTGCTCCTATGATTGCAGAACCAGTAACTGAACCTGAATCTGCACAACACTCGCATGTTCATGATACCGCCGAAATGCCTGAATCAGAACCAGCAAGTGTTCATGTTTCTACTCCTCTGCAAAAAGAACCAGAATCTACTGTTCCCGAGTCAAGCACACGAGACTGGGCGGATACATTGGAGATTGATGAAACTGCACCGCCACAAGCTTGGATCACGGCAGCTGCAAAATATGATCCAATCACAGACGCTGATAGAGATGTTCTATATCTCCGTATCCGTAGTCCGATAGACTTGTGTGCATTTTGGGCTCATGAGTTCAAATCTTCGGTCACTCCGTCTTTGGTAAAGAGAGCGCTAAAGGACAAGAGACTTTACGCCAAAACCAGGTTAAGCCGCATGGAGTACGAGTATTATGCTGAAGAGGTCCTAAAAGCTCTCAATACCGTTCAAAAGCCAGGCCTTCATGAGTCAGAAAGAGCTCCACCTCCACTTGATCCCTCTCAAGATAATCAAATTGCTCTTGACTTCTTTGTCACCTATGATCTTGACTATCTCCTTAAGGGATCATCCAAGTACGCAACCTCCCTGACCTTGTTGAAAGCTGCTAATTGGGGGACAATACCGTATATCAAAGAAAAGGTCAACCGCCTCTGGGTTCCAAAGTTAAGCCGTAATTATGACATGTATGCTGCTATAGGAGCATCACATTGGGACGAGCGAGTCCGAAGGGTGTAGAGAGGTTGCTACTTAGCCAATTCAGGAAGTATCGTCAGATCCAATCTTCGCATCACTAGTATTTTGGGACTGACGATTGAACCCAAGAATGGCTATCATCATGTGACGGAGATTCGTCTAAAAAGGGAGGATGACAGAGAATACAAGATACAATAGGGAGATTTTTCTATCATTCGCCTTGAAGATATCGAAGACATGTTGCTTATGATGACCCGTGATCAACTTACCCATCTTACTCGTGAAGAAATCATTGCCTTGAATACAACACTTCGTATGTTCACACGAAGCGTTGTTATCAAGAAACGAGTTGAAGATCTTCAATTGGGAGTTGAAAGCTACCAAAGGAAGCTTAACTTAACCCGTCCAATGAGTCAAGTTCTACCTCAACATGTCAAAAGATGTCCCTATACCAACACGACCGTTCCGATGTACGGGATTTTCTACATGAACAGTCGTGGGATCATGAAGTTTATGAGGGTAGGTGAGCTTCATAAATACAGTGATGGGACTCTCATATATGTCAGAGGAAAATTGGAGCGTCTCAACTCTGGCGGAACATTACCCGAGGTGATTGAGTATTGGCATGCGGGTTATCAGAAGATGGCGACATATGTGATAAAGAAGATTGATGAAAAGCTCCGGGAACGTAGATTGATGATGAGCTTAGAAAAAATCGTTGGTGGTAGACCATATGGAGTGCACTACAAGTTACTGCAACGATCCATCTAATGGGTCGTACATCTCAGGTCCACTCTATATTGGTTTTATTTGTGAATATGTAAATTTTGTGAATATTGTGCTTTTACGGCTTGATGTAGTGTTAAGGTATGATAATTTTTCAAAAATTTCTCACGGGATTCTAAATCTTTCAAAATATGTCATACTAAAGCACTACAATTCACCCTTATTAGTTTAAGGGGGAGCATTAATATGTTCTATGGCCAAACATTGATTTCATTTTTACCCAAAGACCGGTTAATCCATTCAATATCCCAAATATTAATGGTTAAAATTTTGGATAAGGGGAGAAAATGGGATTAAGGAGACTCAAATGATACTTGGCTAAAAGATGAAAAAGACTTAACGATAATCCAACTTAATATGTGTAAAGCACGTGTTAAGGGGGAGCGTTTTTTTTATGAACAAAACACTTAAGGTACAAAACTCTTGATTTCAATATCACAAGTACCTTAAGTGATTTTCAAGGATTTTTCATGGTGACTATACTTTCCCAAAACACGCTTAATTCACGACGGATGTGGTGACAAAAGGGTGGTAGGAATAGGTATTAGTCCAATGATTCATCAGAGCCAATGGAATCTTCCCAAGGATAATTCCCTAGATAGAATTAGAAGTCCTAGGAAAGATGGAGAAAGATTGTGAACGTAGCTGAATGCCGACCAAGTACTTAAGCTAGCACTGGAACAATCACAACAAGGTGCTAGTTATGACGTATTGGTAAGCATTGAAGGGGTTGAAGAATGAAAAAGAATTGTAAAGATAAAGGGTGTAAAGAAAGAAGCCCTCCTTACAACTTTAGGCAGAAACCTGGTCAATAAATATGCTATTGAGATCATTTGTTAATGATTATTGATATTGAAGAAAGACATCATGGACCCAGTGATGCAATGCACAACCCTTCCCAGCTAACTCAAATATCTCTCAAAAGGTATTTGTTTTAATCACACGGAGATCAACACGTTATCTATTGGTTTATTCACTCCGAATAGACTGATATTGAAAAGGTGGCACTCCTCTCCAGCCATCGCTCACTAAATCAAAACGCACTATCGAGTCTAGAGCCACGAGATCATCAAAAGTCTCATTAGGACACTTTCTATTTATTCCTTGCTTTCTCACACACTGTGAAAAGTAAGAGATCTTTATGAGTCCTACACAGTATTCTTGTAATATTGCCAAAACATCCGAGTGATACGCAAGTATTACAATGAAGATGGAAATCCTGCTTGAGCCAACATCAAACAAGCTCATGGTAGGTGACACGTGCGGTTTCTTTAGAAACCAATCTTGTGAAAACTGGAAAGAAACAGTAGTTTAATTCTTAATTGAACTTAAACTCGTTCCAGGCCTCTACGCATTATCGTATGATCTTGCCAGAACACTCAGAGTGACACTCTTTTCACAGTGACGAGTGGAAATCCTTCTAGTGTTAACATCAAACAGCACTTGGTAGGTGACGTGCAAGATTCTTTATGAATCAAGCTCGTGATAACTAGAAAGCAACGATGGTGAAAATCTTAATTGAAATTCACTTGTTCTAGGTTTCATGAATTGACGGCTTCAATCACAAGGATAATTTATCCAAGTGATTCACTCTTTATGTTCGCAGTCAAGCTTAGTGATCATCGAATAAAGAGAACGGGTTTACCCGCGAAATCCTGTCAGGAAGTTACTTAATTGAAACTATCCGTCACAGGTACGATATCTAATATCGTCCAACGGTCTTCACCGACCGGAGGTAAAACGCTACCGATTTAGAATGAAATGTTCTAAGCCATTTCATTCGTGTCTTATTATGTTGCTGCGAAGACGGTGGCGTTGCAGTGTACCAGCTGAAGTCGTTCCCACATGCTTATGTTTTTCTGCATCAAAGTTAAGTAAAATTCAAGAAAGTACAAAATGAAGTCTTCCGCTGTACCAAACTCTGAAGCTTTCAAGAATTCAACAAAATACATAAGTGTGTGGAACATGGAGTCACGAGGAGGCAAGATTCACAAGAAGGCAAAGATCGCACGTGATTGGTCAAAAGAACAACGCTCTCAAGCCAAAGCCTAAAAGATCAAATCAACATATTCACAACAAAAAGAAAAGAAGAAAAGACTACGAGCTGAAGAACGAAGACTTAGTATAATATGTTAGGTTTAGAACTGTGTAACGTGGAGTGACCTCCCTTAGGGGGAGATTGTTAGAAATACGTTTTTAACGTATATTAGAAGTATCGGTCACTCCACAATATTATTAATATTGTATAGCTCGTAGTTAATGTTTGTTTATTTAGTTAAGTAAAACCGGCCCATGGGCTTGTCATGGGTCGGCCCAAGCCCATTAGAGGCTTGGATATAAATACCCCTTTCCACCACGGAAAGGGGGTTGGTTGTTGGTTATTGTTTGATTTTCATTCTAATAGAAAACACATTTTCTCTCTCACTTTCTCTTACTACTTTCTCTCTCTAGAAACCATCAACCCACCTTATTGATTCATAAGATTATCACTATTCATCAGAATGCTATAAATGTCAAATTTGTTTGTGTCAAATGTGAAAAATGAGCTAATGCTAATTATTCTATGTGTGTTATGCATACTGTCAAAGGCGTAGATACTAGAACTAATCAGCAAGTTGCGAAGCCTATTAGTACTAGAAAACCCAAACGCAATGTGAACCATTCTGGTGCAACCCCCACTAAGAAAAGTAATGCATCAGACTCCACGACTAAGAACCCTAGAAGCAGAATTAAGGAATTATATGAGTCTGCTAGCAAGTCTTGGAAATGATGGTTTGCTAATCAATGACCTCTAGGATATAAATGGATGCCCAAAATTAGGACTGAAAATGTGACAACGAGTGTTAGTATGCCTTTAAATGTTGCCAAGGACACTAATGATTCTACAATCATAACTACTGTGGTATCCAATTTAGCAAATTCTCCATCGTGTTCTAACTCTTCTGCAGGTGATACAAATAATTCTCTTCATACTGGACTCCGGATGCACGAAGCACATGCCGGGGAATCTCAAGCTTCTAATTAACTTCGTGGAGAAGTTCCTGGGTACGGTCCGATTCGGAAATGATCAATTTGCACCAATCCTAGGATACGGAGATTTGGTTCAAGGGAATATCATGATCAAAAGGGTATACTACGTTGAAGGGCTCAATCAGAATCTTTTCTCTGTTGGTCAATTCTGTGATGCAGATTTGGAGGTTGCTTTCAGAAAGAAGACATGTTTTATTCGTGATTATGATGGGAATGACTTACTTACCGGTACACGGGGTACTGATCTTTACATAATTTCACTACAATACACAACTTCATCAACTCCAATCTGCTTCATGGCTAAAGCTTCAACAATTCAGGCATGGTTATGGCATCAACGTCTTTCTCATCTCAACTTTGATACCATCAACTTGCTTTTCAAGAAAGATCTTGTGAGAGGCCTTCCAAGTTTGAAATTCATCAAAGATCATCTTTGTTCTTCTTGTGAACTTTGTAAAGCTAAATGAAGTAGCTTCAAAACAAAGACCACACCAAGCTCTAAAGGACGGTTAGATCTTCTCCATAGGGATCCGTGTGGTCCCATGCGTGTTCATAGTATCAATGGAAAGAAATATATTCTGGTAATTGTCGATGATTACTCAAGGTACACATGGACTCACTTCTTGAGGTCCAAGGATGAAACACCCGAAGTTCTCATCAGCTTTCTTAAACTAATACAACGTGGTCTTCAAGCTCAAGTTAAAGTGGTTCGTACTGACAGAGGTACAAAATTTTTGAATTCAAATCTGAGAAACTATTTTGAAGCCGAAGGAATTGAACATGAAACATCTATTGCTCGAACAACCGAACAAAACGGCCTTGTTGAAAGACGAAACCGTACTTTAGTTGAGGCTGCTCGAACATTATTATCTTCTTCAAAACTTCCACTATACTTTTGGGCCGAAGCCGTGTCCACTACATGCTACACACAAAACCGATCCTTATTGATCCCAAGACACGAAAAGACACCATATCACATAATTCATGATCGAAAACCTTCACTGAAACACCTTCATGTTTTTGGATGTACTTGTTACATAATACGAGATGGTGAAAATTTGGATAAGATGAAAGAGAAAGGTGATACATGTATTCTTGTGGGATATGCAACTCAGTCTAAGGGATATAGAGTATACAACAAGAGAACAAAATTAATAGTCGAGACCATTCACATTTGATTTGATGAATTACAAGAAATGGCACTTGAACAAAACAGTTTAAGTCCCGATCCACAACGACAAACGACTTTCGTTCACAACCGCACAGAACTCGAAACCTAAGACCACAACAATGAATCGTCAAGTTCAACGCTGGTTCCAGAAAATGTTCCTAGAGCTGATATGACAGTCAACACGACAATTGAAGAGTTGGAAATGTTATATGGACCAATGTATGATGAATATTTCACGGGGGAGAAACAAGTTGTATCGAAGTCTTCCGCTGTCACTCATGATAAGAATGATGATTCCAATCATCGTCAACAAAAGGATACAACTTCATTTACTTCAACACCGGTTGCTGCAGAGTTACTTCCTCAGAATATCACTTCAACAATCGATCCTACAACATCCACAACTATTGTCATTGCTCTAGAGAACACAAATCAAGCAGACAATGCATTATCTGACGAAGACGAATTTATCAACCCATTCGGTACACTAGTACACGAAACTGGAGAGTCTTCTACTCGCCATGTTGATCCGTCAAATATGCACACGTTCTATCAAGGACATCCTTCAACACATCATTGGACCCGAGATCATACTTTGGTTCAAGTAACTAGAAACCCTTCAAAGCCTTTTCGTACAAGACGACAGCTTAACACCGATGGTGATGTTTGTATGTTCGCACTCGCCGTGAGTTCAGCTGAACCGAAAAACATCAAAGAAGCCATGGCTGATCATGCTTGGATTGAATCGATGATGGATGAACTTCAACAATTTGAAAGACTTAAAGTCTAGGAACTTGTTGACAGACCATACGATGCAATACCATTAAATCTTCGATGGATCTGGAAAAACAAAATGGATGAAGAGAACAAGATCATCAAGAATAAATCTAGGCTAGTGGCTAAAGGGTATGGACAGAAAGAGGGTATTGATTTTGAAGAATCATTTGCACCAGTAGCTCGAATGGAAGCGGTCAGGATTTTTCTTGCTTATGCTGCACATAAGGGATTCATTGTCTATCAAATGGACGTAAAGACGGCGTTTCTTAACGGTCCTTTGAAGGAATAAGTCTATGTCACACAGCCGGAAGGATTCGTCAATCCTCATTATCCTAACAAGGTGTATCGTCTCCACGAAACACTTTATGGAGTCAAGCAAGCTCTAAGGGCGTGGTACGATGAGCTCTCGAAATTTCTGGTCTCCAAAGGTTTCTCAAAAGGTTCCATTAATCTAACTTTGTTCTCTTATAAATATGGGGATGACATTTTGCTTGTGCAGATTTATGTTGATGACATTATTTTCGGGTCTACAAACCCAAAACTTTCAAAATGGTTTGAAAAAGTAATGCACAACAAATTTTAAATGTCTATAATGGGCGAACTAAAATTCTTTCTAGGAATTCAAGTTCACCAATCCCCAAGTGGTATCTTTATTAACCAAGATAAGTATTGTCAAGAGATAACCAAAAAGCATGGTATGACCTCGTGTGACCCCGTTGGGACACCATTATCAACCACATCCCTACATGCTGATTTAGAGGGAGATGCCATAGTTCAAACGAGATATCGTTCCATGATCGGATCCCTCATGTACTTAACAACAAGCCGACCAGATATATCTCATGCTACGTGTTATTGTGCATGATATCAAGCACGACCCACTGAAAAGCACCTCAAGGAGGTTAAACGGATCTTTCGGTACCTTAAGAATACCATTCACATGGGACTCTGGTATCCGAGGGAAACCGGTTTCTTTCTAACGGCCTATTTAGATTCTGATCATGTAGGGTGTCTTGATACACGTAAAAGTACTTCTGGTGGTGCACAATTTCTAGGTCAAGATAAACTTGTGGGATGGTCTTCCAAGAAGCAGGATTGCACATCATTGTCATCAGCCGAAGCGGAGTATGTGTCTCTATCTGCGTGTTGTGCTCAAGTTCTTTGGATGAGAACACAACTCACGGGTTATGGATTCCACTTTGATAAAGTACCTATGTACTGTGACTCAAAGTCTGCCATAGCCATCTCCTGCAATCCGGTACAGCATTCCCGCACGAAGCACATTGATGACAGATATCATTTCATTAAGGAACAAGTTGAAAAGGGTATTGTTAATTTATACTTTGTTGGAACTGATTACCAAATAGCTGACTTGTTTACAAAAGCTCTTTCGAAAGATAGGTTTGTGTATCTAGTTAGGCAAATTGGTATGAGATGTTTGACTCCAACAGAACTGGAGGTTCTGGCAAAGAAGCCTGCTTGATTCATCTATCAAACATCTACCTGTAAATATTAATGAAAAAGCAAAATACAAAATTAAAAATCTTTGAAAATACAAAAATATTCTTCTCGGCATGTCTTTCAGTATCGATAATATAGACGTGCCTAGAAATCTCGCTCAATAACGACACAGGTGTGTACATAAAGCTCGAATGAAAGTTGTAAATATTTTTCAAAACATGTCATTTCTATCTTTTATACAGGAAATTGTCTCTTTTGGACAATATTTCCAACAACGGGGAGAGCAATCTATCTCGGATTGAGCTTGTCACAAAACATTCAACGTTTTGAGCTCAACCCAATGGCTTGTAATCACTTTCAGATTGCAACCCGGAACTATATTCACGGGGGAGTGTACGATTTCGTGCTCCTACCCTTAGCAAAAGAAGTTAAATCTTCTTACACTTGAGTGGATTCGTCAAGACATTCTTCTCACGGGGGATATAAGCATGTCTATGAACTCAAGTTTATGCTTTAGAAAAACCTTTTCGTAAAAAAGAATTGATTTTTCAAAAAGCGTTGAACACAATTTTTTCAAGAATTTCTCAATGATATTCAAAATCTTTCAAAAATTGTGAGTTCAACAACTCCTATACTCAAAAGTTTAATGTGGATCATATCTTCGTAACGACAATTCCATTGGATCAATTTTTGAGGGGGAGCTTTCCAAATTTCATGCTAAGTTTGACACATTTTTCTCCCAAAAAGTTTCAAGACTATTTTTTACAATATATTTTAATCAAATTTGGTATCTCTAATATCAAACGATTTTATATATTAGAGATAGGGGAGAAAATGTGATTAAAATGTGATCTAAAGACTCAAGCACTCATGGTTTCGATCAAATACCCACAATATCTTTAGTTCACGACGTTATTGGTGTCAAAAGGGTGGTTAGGTTTAAGTCATATGATCCAACCAGAACCGGAGGGATCTTCTCAGGGATAATCCAATAGATTATTAGAAGTCCTTAGGAAAGATGGAGTAGAATGTGAACGTAGCTGAATGCCGACTAAGTACTGATGCTAGCACTGGAATAATCACAACAAGGTGCTAGTAATGATGTCTTGGTAAGCATTGAAGGGGTTGAAGAATGAAAAAGAAATGTAAGGATAAAGGGTGTAAACAAAGAAGCCCTCCATACAACTTAGGCAGAAACCGGGTCAACACATCATGAAGACAACTCATCATGGACCCAGTGATGTAATGCACAACCCTTTCCCAGCTAACTCAGGTGTTAGCCTCAAAATATTGAGCCAAACAAGAATGCTCGGTCATATGTTTATTATGTATCGTATTTTAGAACGTTGTAATAGGTAGTATATTAGTCGTGTAATTACGGGCTTAACTTTAAGCTAAGGTTCATTAATAAGTAACCAAAGCCCAAAAGGAAAGCCCGGCCCATGATCATATAGCCCATTAAGCTACATGTAAGCAAGGCTATATAAACCTCTCCTTGCATGTAAGGAGAGGTTGGTTGGTCATTTCATTCTCTCTAATCTAATATTCCACAAGTTCCAACCATTTTCTCTCTACTTTCTCTCACTACTTTCTCTCTCTACAATTCTTCTCATATCTTCCTTTCTTTCATAAATTCGTGTATAACATCACATATATTAGGGACAACAATTGGTGTCAATCGCCATGGGGTAGTTTTGTGATTGGTTGTTGTGTTTTCATATGATCCGTTTGATTTGATCCATATTTCTTCCTCGAATTCAAGATTTTTCTTGTTTTTGATTGTGTTTCTTAACCGTATACCTTCTTTAATCTTGTTGTAGAGATTTGGTTGTTTCGGTTTGGTTAAAAACACGATCTTGTTGCCTAAAAGTTGCTAAATTTGTTGCCTAAAAGTTGCTAAAATCGTTGCCTAAAAAGTTGGAAAAAAGTCCCTTATTGCGACAGCTTGAATTTCGGAAAAGGAGAGTACGATTTCGATCGCAATAACCCTAGGGTTTTACTTTGCGATCAGTATTGTGATAGCCCCCTTATTCCGATCTGGTCATTCCGATCGTTATTGCGATCTGGATTGCGACGGAATTTAAGGCAATCTTGAAACGTTACTCTGCCCACATTGCGACAGCCACATTGCGATCTGGGATTACGATAGGTACACATTGCGATCTGCATATTCCGATCTGGGATTTCGACAAGTACATTCCGATCTAAGGATTTCGACAGGTGCACATTGCGATCTAAGCAGCATTCCGATGGGCATTCCGATGGCACATTCCGATGGACATTCCGATGACATGTTTAGCCAAATTTTTGTTTGAGTATTTTTTAGACTTAGCCACCATCTAGACTAGTTTCAGCACGTAGTTTACACGAAGATTAAAAAAAAAAAAAAAAAGAGTTAAAAATTTTAGGTCAAGTAAAATCAAATTTTTTCCATACTAGTTTTAGGACATTTCTAGCTCAATTTCAAAATTTGGTGATTACAAATTTTTTAGGTCTACCGTTTTGTCGGACTGAGGAATTTATTGTCGGACTGAGAAAAATCGCAATTTTCGGACTTTCAACAACCAAATAATCACAACTCAACTACTTAAGATCCACATTCGATTCATCATTTCAGAGAATATTGAGATGGATTCTACTGCCGAATATCGTGTGACGAACAACAACATAATGGTGGCAGGTAACAAGGAAAGACCACCAATGCTTGTGTCGGGTCGATATGATCAATGGCAATCCCGTTTTATACGTTACCTTGACACAAAACCTAACGGTGATGCTTTAAGGCAATGTATTTTGGAAGGACCCTATAAACTCTTAAGGATTCAAGTTCCTGCAGTACCAGCCACAGACACAAGTGACGCACAACCCGCATATGAACGTGATGAGAAGAGGACCGACCTCACCCCAGAGAACCGTGCGTGGTTTGATGCAGAGAAGGAAGCAATCTACTTAATTCTCAGTGGTATTGGAGATGAGATTTACTCTACGGTTGACGCATGTCCTACTGCTCAAGAAATGTGGACGGCCATTGAAAGATTGCAACAAGGTGAATCACTTAACAAACAAGATGTGAAAACTAAGATGTTTTGGAACTTTGGCAAGTTTACATCAAAGGATGGGGAATCAATTGATTCTTATTACTCCCGATTCTACAAGATGATGAATGATATGACCCGAAACAACTTGCAAGTTTCCACCATGCAAGTCAATGTCCAATTTCTACAGCAACTTCAACCAGAGTGGACACGGTTTGTCACCTTGGTGAAACAACAACAAAAGTTAGACGAAGTTTCATATCACAAGCTTTTTGACATCTTGAAACAATTTCAAAATGAGGCAAATGAACTTCGAGCTGAACGAGTTGCAAAGATTTCCAATCCACTTGCTTTGGTGTCTACCACTCAACATTACCCAGAATATCACTCCCGTACTTCAAAGACCTACTCTACTCAATCATCATCACCACGATCATCCATTGTCTCCAAGTCACATGTTCCAACACGATCCCGAGGCAAAGAAGTTGCAAGAGCACCATCACCCATCCCTGAGCAATCATCTGAAGAAGACAGTGATGAAGAAGTAGCTCAAAGGGATAGGGAATTCAAGCAACAAATGGCTTTCGTTATGAAGCAATATAAGAAAATCTACAAACCCACCAACAACAACCTTCGAACATCTTCAAACTCGAGGAACACCCATGCACAGAGTCCTCCAAGGTATGACACACGAAGACGTGTTGAGAGTCCTCCAAAGTATGATCGACAACCTAAGTATGATAATCAGAGGGTGGCTACTGTTGTTGGAAATCGGGAAACTGTTGGTACTCAAGTTGTGCAACAAAGTGGGATTCAGTGTTTTAACTGCAGAGGTTTTGGGCATTTGGCCAAGGAATGCAGGCAGCCAAAGAGGGTTAAAGACTATGGTTATCATAAGGAAAAGATGCTGTTGTGCAAGAAAATGGAAGCTGGAATCAAGTTATCAGCTGAGGAAGGAGAAATGCTTGACGACACAGATGATGAACTCTCCGACCAAGAACTCGAGGCACATTATTCATACATGGCAAAGATTCATGAGGTCCTTAACGTCACTGAAGATGACAATGGTCCTATCTTTGATACCGAGCTAATTGATAAGGTACAAGATGATGCTGAATATAATGTGTTTGGTGATACACACGAGCATAGTGATCTACCAACAACAGTTACTGACACGTGTATGATGGAAACGGTTGATAGCAATACCACACCCGATTCATCAGACATGTGCAATAATGAGTTTGAGGATGATCAACATGCAAATGAGTATGATGACGAGGAGCGTGTCGCGCTTGCTAATTTAATTGCTAGTTTACAAAAAGATGTCAATGAAAATAGAAAGAATCAAAAGCAACTAAAGAAGGCAAACGCAGCGCTCACTCAAAACTTTGAAGAATGCAAAGCCGCTCTTATAAAATCTAGTGAGACTATTGATAGTTATAGGGCTGAGCTTCTTCAAAAGACCAACGAGCTTGAGGGGTACAAAAGTCGTGTCATCAACGTTAAAAAGGACGATTTTGAAAATAAATACAATGAAGCTCTTGCTTTGTTAACTAAAGAAAAACGTCAATTT
Organism: Glebionis coronaria; assembly: GCA_025667525.1. Classification (NCBI taxonomy): domain Eukaryota; kingdom Viridiplantae; phylum Streptophyta; class Magnoliopsida; order Asterales; family Asteraceae; genus Glebionis; species Glebionis coronaria. The sequence goes on along the minus strand of CM046881.1, from coordinate 426,834,691 downwards.
AATGTTTTACTAAGTGATGAACGTCAAAAAACTTACCTTGCCACAACAAAAGTTAATGAACTTGAACAGAGAATTTCTATGAAAACCACCGATTCTTCTAAAATTCTTGACGAGAAGAAACAAGAGGTTGAAACATTAAAACAAGATTTCAAAAATAGACAAAGCAAAGATACTGAAAAAGTAAAGGATCTCGAAGAACTAGTCGATTTTTTGAAAAAAGTTGTTTATAATACACATGACTCTATTCAAACCGTAAGAATGATAGCACCTCGGTCGTTTTTCAAAGGTCAACCTAGCTTTGCCACCCCCAAGTACCTCGAACAAGCTCAAGCTGCAAACCCCCATTTATATCTTGACGAGTCCGAATGGACCAATCATGATTGCCCTGTAGCTAACCTCGATAGTGAAGAGACGTCCCTTTAGGATAAGGAGAGTAGATCACCGGTCAATAAAGATTTTGTGAAACCATATAACTATGCTTATGAAAACAGTCTTTATGGTCTTTTCACTCCACAAAAACAGAAGTCTCGTGAGGAATTATTTTTAGAATGCAAACAAAAAAGAATTCAATGGAAAAAAGCTTTTTCCACTAAGAGGAAAACTAATGTTTTTAAATATATTAATTATTTGCCTCTAGATGCTTCTAAAAGCAAAAGTAGAAAAATACTTGGTTTTCTTAAACACCACGTTAATAATGTTCAATCAATTGTTGAAAGCGATTGGGAGAAACGTCAAAAGGATAAGTGGAAAACCGAGATTCCTCACGACATAACTGTGCTTGTGAAAGAACTTTTAATACCAAATACGAAGATAATAAAAGAACATGTTCTTGAGTTTGAAAATTTAATTCAGTCTGAAATGTTTGATGATTTGAAATATATTGAGTCTCTTGAAAAAGCAATTGATGACCTTCAAAATGACAAATTAGAATTTTCAAACGAATATGATCTACTCTTAGAAGAATGTCTCTCCAAAGATATTTTGTGTGTTATTCTTCAATCTTGTGCTGATATCGATGAATATTCTGATGTTGCATGCAAATATCTTGATAAAATCAAAGAATGTGAGCGTCTTGAACTTGAGCTTTCGAAACATAAAGAAAATGTTGATAAAAAGGCTTTTGAGTTACTTCAACACAAAACTGATTTCCTTCAAAAACATTGTCATTCTCTTGAACTTGCTTTGCAAAAAGACGTTGGTAGTTTTCCACATGATAATAAATTGCAAGAAAAACTTTCCCAAACGTTTCGAGAAATGAACGAACAAGAATTGGAAATTAAAGGGTTGAAAGCTCAGTTACAAGACAGGGACAGAGCGATAGCAGAGTTGCAGAAACTCATTGCTAAGATGGGTGGGAAGATTGTGGAACCTAGTGTTAAGAAACCTGTTGTAAGACAACCAAATGCTCAAAAAGTGACTAGACCCTCTGTCTTGGGAAAACCATCTGTTTTCTCTAATTCTGCATTTGCAAAACCTGCGTTTGCCCCCAAGACGGATGGGAAGGATAGGTTACCACAAAACACTCTCAAAACAAATATTCGATCACAAAGCATTAAGAACACAAATGTGGTTAAACCAGGGATGTATAGATTGACCACTAAACCCACACAAAACAAAGAAAGTCAATCACCTCAGACTTCTAGAAACACTAATAGACGTGTGTCTTTTACTACAGGAGTAGTCCCCACTGCTAGTGTTAGCCGGCCCCAGCTTAAGAGCACTCGCATGAATGAAAAGGTCTGGCAAAACAAAAGTCAAGGGAAGATGAAGGAAGTAGAAGAACACCCTAGGATTTTCAATGTTTCTAAGATTAAAACGTCTATAATCGCGTGTAATGACGATTTGAATGATTCGACTTTGAATGCTATGCAAGTTAAGTTTGTTTGTGTGAAATGTGGAAAGTGTGCTAATGCTAATCATGCTATGTGTGTTTCGAATAATGTCAAAGGCGTAGAAACTAGAACTAACAAGCAAACTGTGATGCCTATTAGTGCTAGAAAACCCAAACGCAAAGTGAACCATTCTGGTGCAACCCCCCCTAAGAAAAGTATTGCATCAGACTCCACCACTAAGAACCCTAGAAGCAGAATTAGGGAATTATATGAGTCTGCTAGCAAGCCTTGGAAATGGTGGTTTGCTAACCAATGTCCTCCAGGATATAAATGGATGCCTAAGGTTAGGACAGAAAATGTGACTACGAGCGTTAGTGTGCCTCTAAGTGATGAAACTAGGGAAACTAATGAATCGGAAATCACAACTAACATGGAATCCAATTTAGAAAATGCTCCATCGTGTTCTAATTCTTCTGCAGGTGATCGAAGTAATTCTTTTCATAATGGACTCCGGATGCACGAAGCACATGACGGGGAATCTCAAGCTTCTAATTAACTTCGTGGAGAAGTTCCTGGGTACGGTCCGATTCGGAAATGATCAATTTGCACCGATCCTAGGATATGAAGACTTGGTTCAGGGGAATATCACTATCAAAAGGGTTTACTACGTCGAAGGGCTCAATCATAATCTTTTCTCGGTTGGTCAATTCTGTGATGCGGATTTGGAGGTTGCTTTTAGAAAGAATACATGTTTTGTTCGTGATTATGATGGGAATAACTTACTTACCGGAACACGGGGTACTGATCTCTACACTATTTCTCTACAAGACTCCACATCTTCAACTCCAATCTGTTTCATGGCTAAAGCTTCAACGACTCAAGCTTGGTTATGGCATCAACGTTTATCTCATCTTAACTTTGACACCATCAACTTGCTTTCCAAGAAAGATATTGTGCGAGGCCTTCCTAACTTGAAATTCATCAAAGATCATCTTTGTTCTTCTTGTGAGCTTTGTAAAGCTAAACGGAGTAGTTTCAAGACAAAGACTACACCGAGCTCTAAAGGACGGTTAGATCTTCTTCATATAGATTTGTGTGGTCCTATGCGTGTTCAAAGTATCAATGGGAAGAAATACGTTATGGTAATTGTCGATGACTACTCCAGGTACACATGGACTCACTTCTTGAGATCCAAGGATGAAACACCCGATGTTCTCATCAACTTCCTTAAAGTGATACAACGTGGTCTTCAAGCTCAAGTTAAAGTGGTTCGTACTGACAGAGGTACTGAATTTTTGAATTCAAAACTGAGAAACTATTTTGAAGCTGAAGGAATTGAACATGAAACATCTATTGCTCGAACACCCGAACAAAACGGCGTTGTTGAAAGACGAAACCGTACTTTAGTTGAGGCTGCTCGAACATTATTATCCGCTTCAAAACTTCCACTATACTTTTGGGCCGAAGCCGTGTCAACCACATGCTACACACAAAACCGCTCCTTAGTTATCCCAAGACACGAAAAGACACCATATCACATAATTAATGATCGCAAACCTTCACTCAAGTACCTTCATGTTTTTGGATGTACGTGTTACATTATTCGAGATGGTGAAAATCTGGACAAGATGAAAGAGAAAGGTGATGCATGCATTTTAGTGGGGTATGCAACTCAGTCTAAGGGATACAGAGTATACAACAAGAGAACAAAATTGATAGTCGAGACTATTCATATTAGATTCGATGAATTACAAGAGATGGCACTTGAACAAAACAGTTTAAGTCCCGATCCACAAGGACATGGTACGACTTCCGTTCACAACCGCACGGAACTCGGAACTCAAGACCACGGCAATGAACCGTCATGTTCAAAGCTGGTTCCTGAACATGTTCCTAGAGCAGATATGACAGCGGACACGACACTTGAAGAGTTGGAAATGTTATATGGACCAATGTATGATGAATATTTCACGGGGGAGAAACAAGTTGCATCGAAGTCTTCCGCTGTCACTCATGATACGAATGATGATACCGATCATCATCAACAAAAGGATACAACTTCATCTACTTCAACACGGGTTGTTGCAGATTTATCTCCTCAGAATATCACTTCAACAATCGATCCTACAACATCCACAACTACTGTCATTGCTCCAGAGAACACAAATCAAGCAAACGGTGCATTATCTGACGATGACGATTTTCACAACCCATTCGGTACATCGGTACACGAAACTAGAGAGTCTTCTACTCGCCATGTTGATCTGTCAAATATGCATACGTTCTATCAACGACATCCTTCAACACATCATTGGACCCGAGATCATCCTTTGGTTCACGTAATTGGAAACCCTTCACAGCCTGTTCGTACAAGACGACAACTAGCAACTGATGGCGATGTTTGTATGTTCGCACTCGTCGTGAGTACAGCTGAACCGAAAAACATCAAAGAAGCCATGGCTGATCATGCTTGGATTGAATCGATGACGGATGAACTTCAACAATTTGAAAGACTTAAAGTCTGGGAACTTGTTGACAGACCATACGATGTGACTCCATTAAATCTTCGTTGGATCTGGAAAAACAAGATGGATGAAGAGAATACGATCATCAAGAACAAAGCTAGGCTAGTGGCTAAGGGGTATGGCCAGAAAGAGGGAATTGATTTTGATGAATCATTTGCACCAGTTGCTCGTATGGAAGCGGTCAGGATTTTCCTTGCCTATGCTGCACATAAGGGATTCATTGTATATCAAATGGACGTAAAGACGGCGTTTCTTAACGGTCCTTTGAAGGAAGAAGTCTATGTCACGCAGCCGGAAGGATTCGTCGATCCTCATTATCCTGACAAGGTGTATCGTCTCCACAAAGCACTTTATGGACTCAAGCAAGCTCCAAGGGCGTGGTACGACGAGCTCTCCAAATTTCTGGTCTCCAAAGGTTTCTCAAAAGGTTCCATTGATTTAACTTTGTTCACTTATAAATATGGGGATGACATTCTGCTTGTGCAAATTTATGTGGATGACATTATTTTCGGGTCTACAAACCCAAAACTTTCAAAATGGTTTGAAAAAGTAATGCACAGCAGATTTGAAATGTCTATGATGGGCGAACTAAAATTTTTTCTAGGAATTCAAGTTCACCAATCCCCAAGTGGTATCTTTATAAACCAAGCTAAGTATTGTCAAGAGATAATCAAAAAGCATGGTATGACTTCATGTGACCCCGTTGGGACACCATTATCAACCACATCGCTAGACGCTAACTTGGAGGGAAATGCCATCGATCAAACGAGATATCGTTCCATGATTGGTTCCCTCATGTACTTGACAGCAAGCAGACCTGATATTCATCATGCTACGTGTTATTGTGCACGTTATCAAGCACGACCCACTGAAAAGCACCTCAAGGAGGTTAAACGGATCTTTCGGTACCTCAAGAATACCATTCATTTGGGACTCTGGTATCCGAGGGAAACCGGTTTCTTTCTAACGGCCTATTCAGATTCTGATCATGCAGGGTGTCTTGATACACGTAAAAGTACTTCTGGTGGTGCACAATTTCTAGGACAAGATAAGCTTGTGGGATGGTCTTCCAAGAAGCAGGATTGCACGTCACTTTCATCAGCCGAAGCGGAGTATGTGTCTCTATCTGCGTGTTGTGCTCAAGTTCTATGGATGAGAACACAACTCACGGATTATGGCTTCCACTTTGATAAAGTACCTATGTACTGTGACTCAAAGTCGGCCATAGCCATCTCCTGTAATCCAGTACAGCATTCCCGCACGAAGCACATTGATGTCCGATATCACTTCATAAAGGAACAAGTTGAAAGAGGTATCGTTGAATTATACTTTGTTGGAACGGATTACCAATTAGCCGACTTGTTTACGAAAGCTCTGTCGAAAGATAGGTTTGAGTACCTCGTTAGGCAAATTGGTATGAGATGTTTGACTCCAGCAGACCTGGAGATTCTGGCAAAGGTGCCTGCTTGATTTATCTTTCAAACATCAACTTGTAAATATATTTGAAAAAGCAAAATACAAAAATATAAAACACATAAAAGCAAAACACAAAATTAAAAAATCTTTCAAAATCCAAAAATATTCTTCTCGACATGTCTTTCAGTATCGATAATATGGACGTGCCTAGAAATGTCGCTCAATAACGACACGGGTGTGTACATAAAGCTCGAATGAAAGTTGTAAATATTTTTCAAAACATGTCATTTCTTCTTTTAATAAAGGAAATTGTCTATTTTGGACAAATATTTCCAAACAACGGGTAGAGCAATCTATCACGGGTTGAGCTTGTCACAAAACATTCAACGTTTTGAGCTCAACACAATGGCTTGTAATCACTTTCAGATTGCAACCCGGATCGATATTCACGGGGGAGTGTACGATTTAGTACCCTTACCCTCAGCAAAAGAAGAGAAATCTTCTTACACTTGAGTGGATTCGTCAAGACATTCAAAGTCTATGAACTCAAGTTTATGCTTTAGAAAAACCTTTCGACAAAAAGAATTGATTTTTCAAAAAGCGTTGAACACAATTTTTTCAAGAATTTTTCAATGATAATCAAAATCTTTCAAAAATTGTGTGTTCAACAACTCCCATCCTCAAAAAGCAAAATGTGGATCATATCCTCACAATGACAATTCAATTAGATCAATTTTTGAGGGGGAGCATTTTAAACTTCATGCAAAAGATTAACACATCTTTCTCCCGGAGATTTCAAGACTATTTTTCAAAATATATTTTAATCAAATTTGGTATCTCTAATATCAAAAGATTTTATATATTAGAGATAGGGGGAGAAAATGTGATTAAAATGTGATCTAATATAAGACTCAAGCACTTTCACTCTTACCTACATGTGCGAAACACTTTCGATTATCGATGCACATGTGAAGGGGAGCATTTATGAAATGACAAAACTAGCAAGGTGTTAAATGTTTTTCAAACACTGTGTTAGAATTTAAAGTGGTTTTCATGGTTATGATCAAATACCCACAACATCTTTAATTTACGACGTTATTGGTGTCAAAAGGGTGGTTAGGTTTAAGTCCTATGATCCAACCAGAACCGGAGGGATCTTCCCAGAGACAATCCAATAGATTATTAGAAGTCCCTAGGAAAGATGGAGTAGAATGTGAACGTAGCTGAATGCCGACTAAGTACTGATGCTAGCATTGGAACAATCACAACAAGGTGCTAGTAATGATGTCTTGGTAAGCATTGAAGGGGTTGAAGAATGAAAAAGAAATGTAAGGATAAAGGGTCTAAAGAAAGAAGCCCTCCATACAACTTAGGCAGAAACCGGGTCAACTCATCATGAAGACAAACTCATCATGGACCCAGTGATGTGAAGCACAACCCTTTCCTAGCTACTCAGGCTTCTCTCAAAAGAAGTTTGTTTTATTGTCACGGAGATCAACACGACTTCTATTGACTTTCTCACTCCGAGATAGTTGATATTGAATAGGTGGCATCTACTCCAGCCTCCGACCACTAAAAGTGCACAAATAGAGTCTAGAGCCAAGAGATCAATCAAATCTCGTTAGGACACACGGATGAAGATCAACAGAGTCCTACGCTATATCCTTGCGATATTGCTAGAACACTCAGAGTGATACTACTTAGTATTCACAATGATGAGTGGAAATCCTTCCAGTGTTAACATCAAACAGCACTGCGGTAGGTCATATGTAAGATTCTTTATGAATTGAACATATGTAAAACTGAAAAGCAACAGTGGTTTGATTCTGAATTGATTCAAACTCGTTTCAGGTTTCTACGCAATATCTTCATGGTCTTGCCAGAACATTCAGAGTGATATTCATTAATATTCACAGTGACGAATGGAAATCCTTCTAGCGTCAACCTCAAACAGCGCTACGGTAGGTGACTTGTGAGATTCTTATGAATCAAACTTGTGTCAACTGGAAAGCAACAATGGTAAGATTCGTTAAGAATCAAACTTGTTCCAGGAATTTGAATTGACGACTTTAATCAAGCGGATATTTATCCAATTGATTCACTCTTTATGTTCGCAGTCTTGCTTTGAGACGGTCGAGTAAAGAGAACGGCTAGTACAGCCGCGAAACCCTGTCAAGGAGATTCTTAATTGAATCTACCTGATCACAGGTACGGTATTTAATATCGTATAACGGTCTTCACCGACCGGAGGTAAAACGCTACCGATTTAGGACGAATGTCAAAGCCATTCAGTCCGTGTCTATGTTTTGTCTCGAGAAGGTGGCGTCACGGTGTACACAGCAAAGTCAATGATTCAGAAACCACATACTCATGCCTAAAGACATATTCAACTATTAATAGTGTGAGCATGTGGATGAAGACACAAGATCGCAAGATGGCAAAGACAAGTCAAGGATGATTTGAAGATCTCAAGCTTAAAGACAAAGTCGAAAGACAACGACAAAGGCTCAAAGATCACAGCATGAAGAAACAAGGCTACGACTACACGTTCAAGACTCATTTATGGCGAGATTAGTAATCTCTACAAATTTCCTAAATGACCAAGGTTTATGACCTCTCATTGGGGGAGATTGTTAGCCTCAAAATATTGAGCCAAACAAGAATGCTCGGTCATATGTTTATTATGTATCGTATTTTAGAACGTTGTAATAGGTAGTATATTAGTCGTGTAATTACGGGCTTAACTTTAAGCTAAGGTTCATTAATAAGTAACCAAAGCCCAAAAGGAAAGCCCGGCCCATGATCATATAGCCCATTAAGCTACATGTAAGCAAGGCTATATAAACCTCTCCTTGCATGTAAGGAGAGGTTGGTTGGTCATTTCATTCTCTCTAATCTAATATTCCACAAGTTCCAACCATTTTCTCTCTACTTTCTCTCACTACTTTCTCTCTCTACAATTCTTCTCATATCTTCCTTTCTTTCATAAATTCGTGTATAACATCACATATATTAGGGACAACATCAGGCTTCTCTAAAAAGAAGTTTGTTTTATTGTCACGGAGATCAACATGACTTCTATTGATTTTCTCACTCCGAGGTAGTTGATATTGAATAGGTGGCATCTGCTCTAGCCTCCGACCACTAAAAGTGCACAAATCGAGTCTAGAGCGAAGAGATCAATCAAATCTCGTTAGGACACACGGATGAAGATCAAGAGAGTCCTACGCTATATCCTTGCGATATTGCTAGAACACTCAGAGTGATACTATTTAGTATTCACAATGATGAGTGGAAATCCTTCCAGTGTTAACATCAAACAGCACTGCGGTAGGTCGTGTGTAAGATTCTTCATGAATTGAACATATGTAAAACTGAAAAGCAACAGTGGTTTGTTTCTGAATTGGTTCAAACTCGTTTCAGGTTTCTACGCAATATCTTTATGGTCTTGCCAGAACATTCAGAGTGATATTTATTAATATTCACAGTGATTAATGGAAATCCTTCTAGCGTCAACATCAAACAGCGATACGGTAGGTAACTTGCGATATTCCTTATGAATCAAGCTTGTGTCAACTGGAAAGCAATAATGGTAAGATTCTAAATGAATCAAACTTGTTCCAGGAATTTGAATTGACGACTTTAATCAAGCGGATATTTATCCAATTGATTCACTCTTTACGTTCACAGTCTTTCTTTGAGACGGTCGAGTAAAGAGAACGGCTAGTACAGCCGCGAAACCCTGTCAAGGAGATTTTTAATTAAATCTACCTAATCACAGGTACGATATTTAATATCGTGTAGCGGTCTTCACCGACCGGAGGTAAAACGCTACCGATTTAGGACGAATGTCAAAGCCATTAAGTCCGTGTCTATGTTTTGTCTCAAGAAGGTGACGTTACGATGTACTCAGCAAAGTCGAAGATTCAAAACTACATTCTCATACCCAAAGACATTCAACAATCAAGAAAGCTAAAGACTTCCGCAACTCTGATGATCAAAATCTTCCTTATCAATTAATGTAGAGGAATGACCTCTCTTCAAAGGAGATTGTTAGCAAGCTTTCAAGATTATGCAAAGTATGAGCATGTGGATAAAGACACAAGATCGCAAGATGGCAAAGACAAGTCAAGGATAATTTGAAGATCTCAAGATAAAAGACAAAGTCAAAAGACAACGACAAAGGCTCAAAGATCACAGCATGAAGGAACAACACTACTATTACACGTTCAAGACTCATTTATGACGAAATTCATAAATCTCCATTGGAATCCAAATATCAAAGAGGAATAACCTCACATTGGGGGAGATTGTTAGCCTCAAAATATTGAGTCAAACAAGAATGTTCGGTCATAGTTTATTATTGTAACATTTATTAGAACGTTGTAATAGATAGTTAAATAGTCGTGGTTCACGGGCTTGGATTTAAGCTACTTAAAGCCCAAAAGACAAGCCCGGTCCAAACAATATAGCCCATTATGGTTACATGTAAGCCCAGCTATATAAGGCCCTTCATAGCATGTTAGGAAAGGTAGATGATCATTTGTAACTCTAATTCTTCTAATCTAATATTCACCAAGTTAATCATTTCTCTCTCTCTACTTTCTCTCACTACTTTCTAATCTTTTCCATCTCATTTCTTTAATCTATCATCATATTATTAGGGACAACACCCTCTAATTCTACTTCACACATTTGTTAAAGAGTTGATCATGGTTAAAACTTAAAATTAATTATGGTGATTCCATAAATTATAAATTGTAATCCATTGACATTTTAAATCATCTTTGATTGGTTTGGATGTTTCTTTTCTTCCTTTATTCCACCAATTAAACTATGATGTTGTCAATACACACTCTTTATACATACTTAGCAAATGCTTGCTTCTAATTTGAGATTTCTTTTCCTTCTCCCTCTCAAGTTAGTTAGTAAGTAGTGCAAATATATACATTGGTGTTTCTTTTCTTTCTTCAAACCTTTGTGTAGCATGTCACCTTAGCTCAATGACTTGGTGCCCCAAGCAAGGGGAGTAAGCACCAAGGGCTACTAGCAAAAGTCCGGTTCTTTTCTTCTTCAAAGACTTGTGCTAACCTTTTTGCTTCGACAAAGGGGGAGAAATGATAGTGATAAACTCGTTAATAATTTGACTAAACTTGTATTTTACGTAACTGAGTTTATAGTTTGTCGTAATAAAAAAGGGGGAGATTGTTAATGCAAAGCAATGCCTAAAAACATTGTTAGTATTAATTAATCTTTCTTAGTTTTGATCACGACAAATTACAAAGACATTTATTGTCAAACACAGTCATTAAACGAATTATCTAACAAACACTATCATCAAGGTAATAATTATTACACTAACATATCTTAATCATGCTTAGTGATCATAAAAGTGATTAGCCTTAAAACTCACTTTTGTTAAACATAACAAAAGATTTTTAATAAACTTTATTTATAAGAAAATGTTTTATTAAAAAGAAAATGCAAATTTGAATATGGCATATTCCAAATGCCATAAGAATATCCTTTGAAGGTTTAAACAGCCTGAAATATTTCAAATTCACTAAAAGACAAAAAGGAGCGGACTCTACGCCGGCGGTACCTTAGCACCTACGGCGGTTCCTTATCGATTAGGAACCGCGGGCTCCAATAAGGAACCGCGGGCAGATATAGCCGTTGGATGTTTTATCCTATAAATAGCGGATCAAATCTGCATTCTCATCAACCCTTTATGGACATCTTCTTCAGCCTTCTTTCTCTTATCTAATCCTAGTCATTTGTACATGATCACTTAATGTGATAAGTATGTTTACTCATGATTATCCTCTTGATCTCCTTCTTTACCTTGTCCAAAGAGAAAATCACTCACACACTTGTGATGTGATTAAAGATGTAGCATTGATGAAAATCACATTCTCCTAAAGATCTAGTCATGTTCAAGTCACGCAGGTCGGGTGTTGTCAATACCCGAATAGATCTATTCATACATTTCGCGCTACACTATTAACTATTATAGTCCATGGGTATGGGGCAAACAATAGGCAATAAGTTGTTGTTGTTGTCATCAGTGCATGTTTTGCATATTTAAAATATATATAGTTTTTGTATGTTTTCTCCCACAGTTATAAAACAGTAAAGATGGGGCCATGAACTCACCTTAGTGGTAGTGATGTGAGGATGATATCACTGTTTAAACTGGCACAGTATGATCACGAACTAGAGTAATTACCTAAGTAATTTTAAGTGCCTTAGTAAATGCATAATTAACAATGCATGATGGATGTATGATTGAAAAATGCATGATCACAAATTAATAAACTGTTACGACCGTTTAAGTGTTTACACTTATAGTAAATTGTAAATATATATATTTTTAGTTTCTAAAATATATATATATATATATATATATATATATATATATATATATATATATATATATATATATATATATATATATATATATATATATATATATATATATATATATATATATATATATATATATATATATATATATATATATATATATATATATATATATATATATATATATATATATATATATATATATATATATATATATATATATATATATATATATATATATATATATACTAGCGTCGTAACCCGCCCGACGGACGGGGTCGTTTTTTTGTTGTTTCAAAAGTTTTTCTTTTCTTTTGTTTATGTAAGTGTTTGTTTTTAATAATGTTTTTAGAGTGTTTTTAATTTGAATTATAATGTTTATAACTGATGTGTTAATTACGTTTGTGTTTTATTGATTATTATTATCATTTGTTTTTTTATTTTGTTAGTGTCTTGTAAATTATTCTGTTAAACAACTTTTATATTTATGATTGTTGTGTGAAGTGTATTTTTTTATGTGTTAGTGAATCTTATGAATTTTTTTTGATATTTTTATCCTTAATTAGGCTTTTGTATATAGGTTTGTATTGAGATTAGTATATATTTTGTTGTTTATAGTTTCACAAGGTTTTTTTAATGGCTTGGTCGAATGGTTGTCGTGTTTATTTTATATATATTTGCAATAATTTAAGTATTTTATGATGATTATTTATGAATTATGTTTTTTTCAAAGGCTTGCATAAGCGTTACTATATATATACTTTTTATTGTAAATATATAGTTATTTTTTATTTTTTATTAAAGGTTTATGGGAGTGTAGATTCTAAATTTGAATGGATTTTATTTTTACGGGTTATGGTTAAACATATTTTGTATTAAGTGGATATATGATGAGTTTTAGTATGATTAAACATATTTTAAATCTAATGGTATATATGATTAAAAGATGTTATTGTTTTTGGCCAAAACTTTGTTTTCCAAAAGTTTCTTTTTTATTAAAAATTTGCACAAAATCGTAGGGTTTTTTCAATGGTAGAAATCGACAAACCGAGTAGGGCTGTTGTATGTGAAATTGTAAAAACCCCAAACCAAAGAAATTGATATTGATAAAAATTAAAAACTGAGAAAGTTTGTTTATCACTATTTGTTTTTGATTTTTTAGTTATTCGCGATTAATCGATACGAACTGCACATATTATACATTTTTAGTAACTAAATTTTCAAATAATAGTATATGTATTAATTATATTAGTACATGTTTTTGTAAAATTGAGTTAATGTGATTCAAATCAATATTCATTGAATAAAGAATTTTGTATATTTTTTTATTTTTGAATATGTGAATGCATTTTTTAAAACAAAATAACTATTTTTTGATTTTTGTCTATTCAATGTTATGTAATTATAAGAAAATGACATTGTATATTTTTTTTGTTCGATGGGGTTTATTGTTTGTGCGATTTTAGATTATTGTTTTGTTGATTTACCATATAGTATATTTTACTTAAGTTTACGCTTAAGTAACGGTAATTTTTTAAAAATAGTTTTTTTGTTAATTCTAACTTTAATCCGATTTTAAATAAAAAATTCCTAATATTTTAAGATTATTAAAATCCGAATAATATAATTTGTGACGGAGAGTTTTTGTAAACTAATATAAATTAAAAGCTGCTAAAGAGGGAAAGAAATCGAGCCTGTGTTTTTTGTGAGAAGCAGAAACTATCAACAATTTTAATGATGTAAAGTTACAAAATTAACCCTCCACTAAAATTATCTTAATTTAAAACTTCGTTTAAATTATTAAATGTCACAAATAACTTAGTCCGTGGATGAAGTGACAGACAACACATCCCAAGGTTTTCATGGTCTCCTCCATTTTTAGTTTAAGATATTATTTTACTTGAACGATTCCCTATGAAAGATAATAGTAAAAAAATATACAAATTTCCGCGTTATCTCGAGTTAACCGAATAGTTAAAAAATAGACTACCGTTTTATATCTACTGTGAAGATTGTCTTTAAAAACACAAAATCATGTACCACTCTTGTCGTTGGCCCTTATATGTTTCACCGGGTTTTAATATTATATCACTTGTAGTTCTAAAAGTATTTTTGTGTATTAGTTATATTTGTTGGCAGTTGCAGCCGTTTTTGTTCAAAAGAAACTAAAAGAAATAATCTTTGATATTTTGAGGCGTTGACCCAGAGTCTCGACTTGAGCTCTTCCTCAAAATAGAAGGGTGAAGGAACCCCTTCTCTCTCGTGATGTGTTTTGTCTCATGTTAATATTTGGTTGTACAAATATCTGTTTGTATTTTTACAAGTACTTTTGTATACTATCAGAGGTTTATGGAAGAGGATAGTAGTAATGTAACCAGCCCAACGGGCGGGTTTAGTTCGTAGATCTTTTATGAAACAATGTTGGTTGATCTTTTATATTGGTTGGGAGCTAAACATATAGGAATACATGGATTTAACTATTTTTGTTAATAGGAATCTTACTTTTGATTCCGTTGGGGTTGGTCCACGGATACTGCCCTATGTTAATCTTTCGACGTACGCAAATAAACGGGTATTTGTTTGTTTATATATATATATAAATATATTTTAAAACAACGTTTGTCGATTTGTAATATTAGTTGGCATTTGTACATATGATTGTTGTCGTTGTAAAATTGTTTTTAGCTAAATACATTATATTGTTCTTGCAATCACTTCCATCACAGACGAGGGCTACACTCGTAAGAAAATACAAGTATGTATGTTGTCTATATACAAAAGCTGTTGAAGAGTTCAACTTCTAATCATTGTACTTGATTTGTCATTGCAGGAGTGTATGAATCACTATAAGTTGATGGACCGCTTCTTGGTAATGCTTATTTATGGATAATCCACTAAAAAAAATATGCATTTTTTACACACTTTTGAATTGTGTGGAAAATATTTTGAGTTTATTAACACATATTAATGTGTAAAAAATTTGATACACAAATAAGTGTGGACAAATTTTGAAAAACCACACTTTTATATGTAGCAAATAAAAGTCCACACTTTTAGTGTCGAAAACTAACTAATTTCTACACACTTTCAAATGTGGACCCCATTTTGTGACACTAAAAAACTTTACACATCATGTGTGTGGAGATATTTGATGTCACACAATAGGGTTCACGTTTGAAAGTATGAAGAAGTTAGTTAGTTTTTCACACTAAAATGTGTGAACTTTTATTTGCTACATATAAAATGTGGTTTTTCAAAATTTGTCCACACTTATTTGTGTATCAAATTTTTTACACATTTATAAATGTTAATAAATTTAAAATATTTTACACACTTATTGATAATGTATATGAAGAAATGACATAATTTTTTTTGTAGTAATCGACCCTACTCTCACAATAAAAGAGTAATGAACACTTGGATTCCATTATTGTCCCGAGAGAGCGTGTGGATACACGCGATTTTAATTGCCCGAAGACGAATTCAAGATTAAAATAAGATCTATATGCATGCGCTTTATGATTATCTTTATATATAAAAAACTTAAACCTGACCTAATGATCCACATTAGAAGTGTCTTCATCATTTGGACTTGAGTTTCCTTATACACGAACTTTGTCCACGGTACACAAAATGATGAAAAATGATGAAAATTTGTTCATCTTAATTAATTTTGACATTGATCTTTTTAACCCATTAGGCCATTACCAAACAGCATATATAAACTCACTTTGCCATTAGGCCATAACCAAACAGCATATATAAACTCACTTAGTTTCACAACGATTTCGAGTATCTTGCTTATAGAGCTCATTCTCCTTTTACCGTGGGCTGTAATACAAAAATGTCTTTTTTCATCAAGAAATGTCCATGGAATCAGAACCATCCTGGTCAAAGTATTCATGACTGTATTTTGAAGTATTTTCACCATCAAGGCCATCATTTTCAATAGTATCTTCGTCATATGATTTTCAGAATAAAAGTGGCCAAGACTTCAGAAGAAAATCAAGTAGTAGTATCTTTGTCCGGATGCACTTAACCATAACTATGTGTCATTGGTCAAAAGGATGCTCTTAAGGCATCAAAATATTATTGTCATATTTTAGTTTGTGAACGGTCGAGTAGTATCTCATTTTCATTCATCTCCCTCCTGACAAAGCAAGGATTGTTTATTTAAAGCATGCATAATGCACATGTACATGTTTAGTTTGGATTAACGATAACCTTTTCATTTGACCATAATGATTGCAAAATGGGAACCCAACATTCGATGTAAAACTTCATAAACCCATTTGATGTCTAACTATAAATTAAAATATCTTCTCATCCATGTCAACGTAAGATAAAGAATGAAGGAAAATTTACGAAACTCGTCATTGAGCATCATAATCTTAACCCTAAAAAATCATCACTACAATTAAAACTACATATAAGAACACTGAAAGATTTTTTTCAAAATCACCATCATAACCGGCTAGTAACATTTTACACAAACGAACAACTAATTGAACTAAAATATTACAAAGGTATAGCAACATGATTAGAAAAATTTACTAAAATTTAGATTTTAGCAGGAGGTGAAGTAGGCAGATTTTCACCAGGTGGCATAGGCCTCGGTCAATTTCCCATTGGAGGAGGTGGTTGTGGAAGTGAACCCCTAAGTGGGGGGGCCTTGTGATGCAGCCAAAAATGCAAACATAGCGACTCTAACATTTTTTGCAAACTATAACAACTCTAACATGTTTTACAAACTATACATTGTAGTGCACGTGCAAACTATAACGACTAACATTTTTTGCCTTTCTTTACATATCAAATATGCTTTCTAAACCAAAAAGGCAAATATAGCATCATATAAATTCAAGATTATAAAGGAATTTAACAATTTAAAAAATATTGTACGTGATTGACTGGAGATCCAATTACCTAAATTGGCCATAACAGTTAGCCACATATTAGGATGAGCATCAAATACGACTTGTAGAGATCCGAGTGACTTTACAAAATCCGATGTTGCTGGTTGACATTTTGTAGCTTGTATCCGGTGATAGTGGTTTCTGAGGTTGCTAGCAACTCTGCTTCCTGGATTGTTTTTTACTATATCTTTGGCACTTCTGGTGCAACCTTAATGTGATAATAAGATCTTAATTATGTTCATATTTTAGTCATTGTGTATCTCACACGGTCCTTGTTTAAGTTTGATAATCAATTGATAATCCATCTATCTTTTTCAAATCTTTAAATTGGGTAATCACCAAGGAGCAAAAATACTGCTGGTATATAATACGAATCAAACATAATACAGATAACGATGGGCCTCAACTAATGTGAAGTATGTATGTTTTAATTTATGGATATGAATATAAATATAAAAGTGGCAGAAGTCTACTACATGTTAATTTCAGAAATTGCTTCATGGCAGTTGAGCGAAAATTAACTTAACTTTCTGTAGATTTCATAGCGAGTCATGGTTATAAAAAATGGAGTGTCAATAAGAGGGACTATCGGGACGATCAAGTGTGAAACGCCCTGGCCTTTGACACCCAAATCATAATAAGGGAAAACATATTACTAACAGAAAGCACACATAGCATAATCAGGGACTAAGCCAATTGATTTAATTCTGATTTAATAGATAGTTATACATAAAGCACACACAGGCTCATCGAATCAAGTTCAAGTTTGAGGGAGCGTATTAGAGTGCAAGCTTATCTTGGCTCGTATACAGCCCTATATATGGATGTCAGGACACGGACATCTGATTATAGAAGCGGCACTCAATGATCTGCAAATACTGGAATTCCAGTTACCCTCAAATCAAAGAAACATCTGCCCATTTGACACCCTTGGAGGTGTTTTACACGATTATACATAGTTACATCAGCTACAAGTAGAAGAGATATTCACAGTCCACTAAATATAGTAACAAGTTTCTTTTACACAACAGACAAGTAATGAATCAAAAAAGAGATACAATTAACAAACATTTTGTAATGACAAATACAAAGATACAATATTTATCCATTACATGCAGAAACTTCAAGGAAACAATAATCCTGACCAAATTGATTAAAAATTGTTTTAAATATCAAATATAATTAGAAGTTGTGGACTTACAACATTAGTCCAGGTTCACCATTCGTTCCTGCCCAGAAGTGATCGGTGCTGCTGGCTGTCAAGATATCCCTATTATTTTCCCCTGCATTTCTTTCTGAGTTCTGCCAAAGGGAAAAACATACAAGTGTTAGTAAGTCGTGTATATCAGCTAATACTGGAAGTGTGTTTCAGCAAATGCAAGGTTATAATTTGATCAGTTCCAGCCACCCACAATCTCATAAACTACTTCACGGGCTTTATGTAGTTCCAAGTCGGTATCTGAAATGGGAGGATCATCAACTACTTCTGTCAGAAACTGGTGGGCTTCTGTCTGGGCTTAGATACTGTCCAGAAAACCAGTTTTCGCACAGGATCTAGAAATGAACCAAGAAGAAACTTATGTTCTTGATTGTTATAATAAAGGCAGCTGGCGGCATGTTTTATATAAGTTTAGATCCGAGATAAGGAAGTTGGTTGGATCTGATAAGGGTGGATATAGAGAGCAATCTAGAAGAATGGATAGCAATCAACTAACCACATATCGGTCACCTAAAATACTGAATCCAATTTTATCAGGTTAGAGTTCAATGGCTGGATCCAATGCTTTTCACATAATACTTGAATGCATGCTTGAGATAATAGGCGACACCTACCACATACAACTGTTCTGATTTGACGGTACTATATGTCATCCTAGTGACTATTCTGAGATCATATATAATCATTATGAGTACGAGGAAGATTATATTATAATCAGACGGAATGGGGATTTGCTTGGTGATGTGCACTCTTTCCTATGCATCACTTTTCCACCTAGATTTAAATATCATGACAGCGACAAACCTATTTAAGTACAACAATATGATCATTTATAAAAGACTAATGGTTTTCTCATCACAGGTACAACATTCTTTCAGATTTATGTCGATTTAGATAGAGTTTTGAATAGGCTCTAATAAAGGTAAAAAGCCTAGATGAACAGATCCAAAAATCTTTTTAAGCCTGATCTCATATCACAATCATAATTTATAGCACAGTGCTATATATTATTTTCCTTAAACGTTAAGTACGTACCCATTTGCTGGTTAGCGAACTCGTAGATACGTTGAAAAACGTTGCTTTAGCCTCTCTAGCAATAGCTTTGCACCTAAAGCAACATAAGTGAACTGAATTCTTAGGACCTTTTGATTCCAATGCAAAGCCATCATAACCTTGAACCTACAGGTATTGTGAAAAGTAGCACAAGATTGCATCATACGGAGTTTATTCGACTTGGTGACACGGAGTGCTGCCTAACAGTAGCAACGAAGGGAGGACAGGGGACTATTTGGGGCAAGTAAGTAGCAGAAGATAATATATGTGCCACGACAACAAAGAACACACGACCTGCCTACAGGTTTGAAGACAATAATAATAATAAGATAAATTAAAGGGTGGATTCAGGTTAACTGCTTAAACGTGACATGTGAGCAAAGATATGCTTAGAGAGATACATATAGAGGAAAAATTATACTGATATTTCGTACTCTTGGATCATCATGAGCTTCATCGGCAGATGATACTCCTCCGAATCCATTTGCTTTCTCGTCATCAGAATCAGAATCATCAATATCAGCAGAACCGTCATCAAGGTTGCAAGATGTCAACGCCAGAGTCACAAAATATGGAAGATACTATATACAATAACGTTATTTCATATATCATATTAAATGATTGTCATGCTAAAAGAATAACCCAAAGTAGCTCGTATACTGTTTATTGATACCTGAACCATTCCGTCTTCCAAAATTTCTGCTACATTACTGAAGAATCCATGAGTATACTCTTGTAGTTCATTGTACTCGAGCGCATATCCCTGAATTGTAAGTTTACATGGTAGTTAAACTGATTGAAGATAAACCCTAACATTCACATTGGTGGCAAAACCCCAAATATATCATAAACGCATATATCCAGGCTAATATGCATTTGTTTCATTGTTAGGATATAGAGTGCATCAAAGTATCACTTGTGGGTTGAAAGTCAATGGTGAAAATTGACCTAAGTGTGAAATAGGCAGCATACCACGCTTGGCTTGGATACTACATCAAGTAAACAAAGTTACAATTTTATTAAAGAGAGTTTCAGGCACACATACCCCAGAATAACGGGATGATGGAAGTGCACGCCAATGACCAGCAATAGCAATAGCATACGGTTGCCAACAACCATGTTATAATAACTATATGTTGCCAAAAGGCATGGCCAGTGAGTAAATTGAAGAACCACAAAAAATGAGCTCATTAGGAGGAAAAGAGGGAGGTTATCTGCTATAGTAACCATAAAATACAAACCTGCAGACTCAAAGTTACTGCTTGTATAGAAACAGATTCCTTTAATTCCTCCAAATTGTTGACAGACCATTATCTCACTAAGTGTATATCACTCTGAAGCAAAGATATACATGCACCAAGATACGGAAAAATTACTGTGGTTACACATAAGACAAGTTATATGCATTACTTGACACAGACAAATCGAATCACCTTGTAGTTTAGTGCGGCATGCTGCTCAAGAGCAGAAGCTTGGGACTTGTAGATAGAGACATTCTTTGCCATCACGTCTTTCCTTTCCATCCCTTTGGGAAACCGAATAAATATCTTCCATGAAATCCTTGGTACCGGATCTACCCGAGGTACCTAAATTTTTCACCAAATCTGAAACAGAATAAAAAAGCGATTATAACATATTCTATAAAATTAAACAGAGGTGGCAAACACGAGTTTATTAGGGTTTGAGAAAAAAACATACCTCTTTTTTGTGATTAAAAAGAGTAACCTATCAAACAAAACAAACAAAGAAAACACAGATTCAATAGGGTTTTTCTTCAGAATTGTGCTAGAATTTTAGGGTTTGCTAGGATTTTATCATTGATATACGTAATGATTAGGGTTGGAGAATAAAGAAGCGTATACGGGTTTGAGCTATTCTTGATTAGTAATACATTTTGATGTATATCTTGTTATAATTTTGGAGTATATCTTGTATATTATTTGTTTTAGGATTTATTAAATAGGTTTTGGATAGAAGATAAAAAAAAGTTACTTGACCTAGTGGTAAACCTGGTTACTTCTTAACCAGAGGTCACGAGTTCTAATCTTGAATTGAACAAATTTTTTACTTAGTTTTCGAAAATACCTAAATGATAGAAATAATTTTAAAAACCGATTTTAAAAAATAATATAAGCGTATTTTCAAATCGCGATTTTCAGAACTGCGTTTTCAAAACGCAGGTTTTCAAAAATCAACGATTTCAAATCACCAAAAACGTGAAAAATAGAGAGATTTTAGGGATTTCTGAAATACTATTGGATAATAGGTGCCATGTCACATATGACTGTGATTAGAGGTGTGGTATCAAATCATAATTATACCTATATATATATAGTGTTTAGTAAAATGGATAATAAACTAAATAACTATGTTTTACATTATTTAATTTATTGTAAGAAAATAAATTTTCTTAAGGCTTCCAAAAATATAGTTAACCGGGATTTGTCAGTTTATAAGGTTTCGTGAATAAATTTAATAATTATCCAAATGGCTAAGTTAATTTATTAATAAAATAATTTGTTAATATTTTTAATTAACTTAAATTACACTTGAGTCCTTGTTAGTATAAAAGTTTACCAAAATACCCTTTAAGGTTTCGTTCGTTAAGTATATTACGTCGTTAGTCCTTGTCAGTTTAGTTTATTTACAAAAACACCCCTAGGGCTTACAAAACTTTGGGGAAATGACCAAACACCCCCCAAGTCTCGGAAATTAAACAAGTTAGGGTTAGGGTTTGTTTTAAGTTTACAAAATGGCACAATTGGTCCCTAAAGTTTTGGATTATTTAAAAGAAAGATTTAGGGCTTGTAATAAGTTTCTAAAAGTGGCAGAAATGACCCTTAAGGTCTTGAAGTATTTACAAAATGAGGCTAGGGCTTGTAACAAGTTTCATAAATGGCAAAAATGACCCCTTAAGGTCTCGGATTATTTATTAAGGCAACTAGGGCTTAAATTAAGTTTAAGTATTGGCAATAATGGCCCTTGTGGTTTCATTTAACCTACGATTTAACACAAACGCACCCTCTACTTTGGAAATTGACACATTCGACCCTTGTACTTTTATAAAATCACGAAATCATTAATACATGTTTTATTAAATTACTAAATCAACCATTACTTTCACCAATTGTCATTAAGGGCAAGAAAAGTCTCCCTAATTAGGATTTGGGCTTGACCGGCCCAATTGGGTCTCGACTTGGGTAAAGTGGGCCTATTGGGCTTGTTTAAATTAACTAATAATTATCAAATGGGCTAGTATCTATATTTTCTTTATGGGCTTATACCTTATTATCTCTAAGTCCAAAATTAAGATATGGGCTTATTTGTATTCGGCTTATTTTAGAATATATGAGGGCTTATACAACTTGGCTTATTTAGCATTTCTAGGGCTTAAATGACTTAGTTTAAATATATCTAAGTCTCGGCTTATATAAATTTTTAGGGTTTGCATGGCTAGCTTATATAGGGTTTTAGGTTTCGGCTTATATAAGATTTTAGGGCTTAAATGACGGTCTTATTTAAGTTATAGTTCTCGGCTTATATTAGGTCTTAGAAATTCTATGTCATGGCTTATATAAACTTTTAGGTCTCGGCTTATATATGTTTTACGGGCTTAAATATCTAACTTATATATATCTAGGCTTATATGACTTATGGGCTTATATAAGCTTAAATGTTTCAGCTTATATTTCTTTTTATACACTTTTATGACATAGTGATTTACTTTAGGGCTTACACTAAGCTCTCATGCATAACCTTACAAGTTTTAGGGTTTTTAAGGCAAGACTACCCATAGACATCATATAATCCGTGGGCTTATATGTTGTTTAGGGTTTGTTTATAAGTTTTAAACGTATGCATGTACTCCTAACTCCATTTTTATAGTATAAACATGCATGAGAAGTAAAATGAGTAATGAAAAGTTTAGAGAGGAGTTATACTTACTTGTTTCAACATAAACTTGGTGATGACTAAGGTTTAGAAGTCCTAGGCGTCGGTTTCATCTTGTTGTGACCTAGGTTGATCTTGGACTTGACTTAAATGCTAAATATCTTGGATGATAAGCACTAAATGCTTGGAGAAGACTTAGAATGGATAGAAGTAAATGCTAGGAGTCGTCTAGGTGTTTTGTTAAGTTTGTATCCGAATGAGAGTGTAGTAAGGGATGTGTGAGTTTCTAAAGTTAATAAATATCACAAATGAGATTGAGAGGAGTGGGTTGGGGGTTATACACGTCCAAGAGAGAGGTATTAAGCTATATTTGGAGATTTTTGGGTGTACCATGTAAGTATATGGTTTAATGACAAAATATGTACATAAGACCTTCACATACCCTTTTTTCGTCGCATGTCATGCTTCCAAGGGAACATTGTAAGGCTTGCGTAGTGTTTTAATAAATGGAAGACTTGTACAAGTGAAATGGTTGTTGGAGGTGCTCTATCACACGTCCTAGGTCAAATGGGGGGGTGCTAGATGGCTTATTTTCATGGAACAAGCATAGTGAACTTAGTACATCCTTTAAATGCTAATGTTGTACATGGTGCCATGGTTTTATATACAAATCGGCGGTTTTGGCTAGACAAGGAAGGAAAAA
The DNA here is from genome assembly GCA_025667525.1 of Glebionis coronaria. Classification (NCBI taxonomy): domain Eukaryota; kingdom Viridiplantae; phylum Streptophyta; class Magnoliopsida; order Asterales; family Asteraceae; genus Glebionis; species Glebionis coronaria. The sequence continues at coordinate 426,810,770 of CM046881.1, read as the reverse complement.
TGTGTTTTCTATAGTGTATGCTTTAAATGAAATATGTTGTACAAGTCTAAAAGTCAAAAGTGTAAATGGTAAAGGCTTTTGGTATTTAAATGTTATGTGTATGTATATATTCGGATATAAATGAGTCTATGGTATTTTTATGTTTAATTTTTGTGTCTAGGTATAGTCACTAGGAGTATAGGTATAGTATTGTGCGAGTATGTTTAAGTCTAGGTTGATTTTGGTTAAGTTTGGGATCCTTGGTGAAAGTATGGTCATCTTTAGATGAGAAAATAATTTACTATATTAAAAGTATGACAACTTAGTTTAAATAAGTTAGAATGGTTAAAGGTAATGTTTAAATATAAAAACAGTTGATGTCATAACGTAATGTCATTTATATATATATATATATATATATATATATATATATATATATATATATATATATATATATATATATATATATATATATATATATATATATATATATATATATATATATATATATATAAATATATCAATATATTTAAAAGCTTTAAAAATAATACTTAAGTAAATATTATTAGTTGTGATCATGAGTTTGGATTTATGAACCAATGTGATGAATGCTTATGATTATAAGTTCAGGTGACTTAAATGTCCCAAAAGAAGTTATTGTTAACTGTCCTACATGCTCATATAATGTAGTCATCCAAAAGTGATTGTGTCCTTATGATTAAATGTACAAAATCATAATGTATGCTATGAGATTAAATGTTTCCATGTTTTGATGATTAAAATAATGTATGCTCATGTATGATGCATATGATAGCTCAAAGGATTTCATGCAAAGGTGGTAATATATATTCAAATATCATGAGGTGACGTATATAATGATGACATAGTCAAAACCTGAAATTTACAGGTTTTATAGCATTAACCTGTTATTTTAGCTTTGTCCTCAAAGCTTAAGATGGCGTTACTGCTCAGGTGAACAGATGTGGGTACTTAACTCTAAATGAGTCTTCGCGTTCCTATGTGAACTCAGGAGCTTTCCTGGAGTTCCATCGTATCTTAACTAACGGGATTTGGCTTCACTTTAGCTTCTTGACTACTCTCTCCATGACTTCCACCGGTTCTTCTATGAATTGGAGTTTGTCATCCAAGTGAACTCCCTCCAATGGCATGGCTAGCGGCTCATCCGTGTAGCATTTCTTCAGATTTGAGACATGGAATGTAGAGTGTACCCGGCTCAACTGCTGGGGCAACTCTAAACGATAAGCGACTTCACCTATTTTGGCAATCACCTTCAAGGGTCCTACATAACGTGGATTTAGTTTCCCACGTTTCCCAAATCGGACGATGCCCTTCCAAGGTGATACCTTTAGCATAACACGAGTAAGGTGTACTCGAGGAGTGGAGTGGGAACGAGGATAGAGCCTCGTTGCCGAACCACTATAAATCTTGGTGTCTTCCTATTAGGTTGTTTCTTTCCTTACTCTTTACTTACATTCATTATCACTACACTTACTAATGCATTAGAATTGAACCTAATGTATATGCAACTAGCTTTCAAGTAAAAGATAGTTTTGTGCACTCACCTAATTGAAAGGAATTTTAATTAAGAGATAAACTGATGATAAACTATTCAACTCCCCTTCTAGTTTCTACAGATAAGTCAACATATAAGACAAAAACAGATGGTGATATGGAATTAAAGTGTAATTGGCATCTTCAATGCTCTAAACTACCAAATGAAGAAACTTGGGCAGTGAAGACATTCAATGATGTCCACACTTGTTTATAATCAAGAATAATAAAAAGATGTACTGCTACTTTTTATTATTTAAATCTGTTGAAAAGAGTCTTAAACCTAATCCAAAGATTCCACTAAATGCCCTTCAAGATCAGTTGTAGAAAGAGTTTAAATTAGGTGTTTCAAAATAGAAGGATTTTAGAGCTAAGAAGATGGTACAAGAAAGAGTTGAAGGGAATCATATAAGATAGTATGCACAGTTGAGAGACTATTGTCAAGAGTTAATGTCTAGTAATTCAAACACAACTATTAAGATTGAAGTAGAGAGGCCAAATGATATTGATAGTTTAGAGAGACAGTTTAAAAGGGTTTATGTATGCTTAGGCCCTTTAAAAGCTGGATTTAAGGCAGGGAAAAGGGATTTACTAGGATTGGATGGTTGTTTCTTGTTTGGAAGCTACCCTGGATAGATTTTGACAGCAGTTGAGGTAGATCCCAACAATGGGATATACCCTCTAGCATATGCTATAGTTGAGTCTGAAAACAAAGATTCATGGACATGGTTTTTTAATTTATTGGAGTTGATTTGGAACTATGCAGAGAGTCTAATATCACATTTATAGCAGACAGGCAAAGGTTTAGTAACTTCACATTTTTCTTACATTAATTTTATACATGTTTATAGTAAGTAATATATGTTTTTTCATGCCATAGGGTATCATACCAGCCATATCAGATACTTTTCCTAGTGTTGAGCATAGGTTTTGCCTCAAACATATTTATGAAAATATGAAACAATCGTGGAGAGGCACATTGTATAAATAAATGTTATAGAGATGTGCAACATCTTATACTATGCAGAGGTTTGATAAACAGATGGATTTAATAAAGGACTTTAACAAAGAGTGTTATGAATAGTTGAGAAAGATCCATCCCTTTCATTGGTCTAGGTCACATTTTTCAGGTATACTTTTTTATATTCTCCTTGTGTTGTGAAAAAATACACTTAACATGCATATGCAACTGCAGGAAGGCCACATTGTGATGTATTGCTCAACAACATGTGTGAAGTGCTTAATAGACAACTTGTTGATGTGAGGGACAAGCCTATCATCACATGTTTGGAGTACATAAAAGAATACCTAATGAAAAGAATTGTGAATGTCCAGAAGGTTATTGCCAAGAGTGATGGTCCCCTAACCCCAAACGCTGCCACAATATTCTCTAAAATAGTCAATGCTGTATCACAAATAAAGGTATTACTTTATATGTCCATAAGGTTAATTTTGGTAGTGTTTGGGAAATTGTTTAAGTAGTTTGTATTATTTGGGTAGATTGACTGGAATGGAGGTGATTTGTACCAAGCTACCCCAACAGTTGGTGGTGATCAATGTGTAGTGAATATGAGAACTAAGGTGTGTAGTTGTATAACATGAGAGTTAACCGGGATGCCCTACAAGCATGCAATAGCTGCAATTGGCACATGGCTAGTAATGGTGAAGAAACTGGACCCCCAAAATCTTATTGTAATCCAGTGCATTGGTTATTTACTTGGAAAGAAGTGTACAGGTTCAAAATCAATAATGTTAATGGTCTTGAATTTTGGGAAAAAACAAACTTCTAAACCACACTTACACCCCTAAAAATTAAGCCATAGATTGGCAGGCCACCCAAAAAGAGGAAGAAGAGTGCTATTGAGTTGGCTGAAGGGATGGTGAAAGGAAACAAGTTGAGTAGAGCATGCAAGAGTATTAAATGTAGCAAGTGTAAAGGAGTTGGACATAACAAAAGTAGATGCCCAAGTAATGTTGACCCATCTTCACAAGGGCCACCAGCAACACAATCTTCACAAGCAGCATCACAAGGGCCACCAGCCACACAACCTTCATAACCAACATTTCAAGGGCCAACATCTACTAAATTTTATTCTACAACTCTTAGCCGTTAACCAATCAGGTTTTCAAAGACAAGTGCAAGAAGGCTTTCTGATTCTTAATGGTGTATGAAGTTTTAATCATTATGCTATGGTTTTAAGACTTATGTTACTTTTGTTTGTAGACTTGTTTTAATGATCATGTTTTGTTTCAAGACTTGTTTAGAATGGTCTGTTTCTATGTAAGAATTGGTGTTATCTTAATGTCTAAGACTTGATTTTCCTTTAACCATATTCTTGTTACTACTTCTTTGTTTCACATATTATATTCTGCTTGCTTATATTTGTGTTTTTCAAACTTAATACAAAGAGTACCAACTCAAATGTAATCAATTTAACACAATAAAAAATTAATCAAGATGAGAGTTATTTCCATTCATTCAAACCTAAAATACAACTTGATAAAATTCTTAGGATCATACAATACTTGCTGTTATAGAACAAAAACATAGATAAACTACTCGAATAAATAAACAACAACAAACAACAACCAACTTATAAGCAACATTCTCTTCATCCTTTTGGCATCAACACTTTTTTGATCTGCAACAGCTTGTAGTTCATTCATTGACCTCAATAGACCTGGTATAATTTGCACAGACCTTGAATACATGGGTCTATCGATTAAATCATGCTACTTTGCTTTCGGACTAATAACTACTTAAATAAGTCAATATGAATCACTTGTGATCCATGACAAATAGTAAAAAAAATGCTAGTAACCTATTTCCTTTTATAATAACTAGGATTGCGGGGAGAAAAAGTATTACACAATTTGGACGTATGAGTAGTGTTAGCATTGTGACTTGTACCAACAATGATCTCGTTTTTGCACTTAGCATGGAATGTATGACAATCAAGGATGACGAAGTTTACTCTAAGGGACATTTACTTGTTTCTATTCTTTGACCCTAAAAGTCACTTTCGTGATGAAAATCATACATTATGTCTTTACACATCTCCGTAGTATGTTGCAAGTCTTTTACTCTTCAATAAAGGTTAATAAAATTGAACTTTGGTGAGGCTTATATACTTTATTCTAGCATTGCGTGAGGGCACGGCAATGGCTTAGTATGGGGGAGTGATGAGATGGCATTTATACATGATCTCATCGTTCTTTTCGGGCTTTTAATGCACAAAAATGTCATAAAATACTATATATATGCTTGTGTTTGTTTACTTGTGTATTTTAGGTATGGATATCGTGAAAAAGACAAAAGATCACAAGATACAAGGAAAAACGGACACGAAAAACGAAGCCGTACAAAGAACCGGGCCCTAGATCATGGAATATTCAACAAATACCCTTGAAGACTTGAAGACATACAAGTTTGATCCTCATTTATTGAAGAAATGACACTTAAAACCCTTGTATATTGATAATTACAAGTTTGGTCCTTTAAGTTTGTCAAAAGTACACAAAAGGTCCTTCAACTTTGAAGAAATGGCAAAATTAGTCCCTCAACAATTTCAAATTGCCAATAATGGTCCCTCATGATGCCAAAGATACATTGAAGACCTTTGAAGATCAAGATAGTCCAAGATCAGCCCTTGAAATATCTCAAAATAGCAAAAACAACCCTTGTAAACCTTTTGGAAAAGTATTGTGCCAAAACTGCCAAAGTGTGAAACTATTTAACAAAGGGAATTCGTTTTTGGGGCTGAAATACTTGTTTTACCATATTTCCCAAAACACAAGGGCCAAATGTGTGCAAAAGAAACATTTGAAACGAAATTGCGCCAAACAACTCACTTTCCCCCAATTTCGGATCAAAGTTACCACTATTCACCCTTCTTCACCCCCAGAAATTACTCACTTAAAACAAAGGGTAATTTTCAATTACCCTGGCACATGTGTGATTCACACATGCAGAAACACATCCCACACACAAAACCCTCACTCCCACTCACAATGGACCCCACCCCCAATTCCCTTTCAACCAATCAGAATGCAACTTACTCTCCAAGTAATCTGACGTGTCGAAATCAACAGCCTAGGATCCTTGCTTCATTCCAAAGCTAAAATGAACAGCCTTGATCAATTTGGACAGCTCAAATTCAGAAAACGTCTAGAAGACTCAAGGGCATAATAGGAAATTCAGTTCTAGGGTTTGTAAATAGTGTTTAGCCAGGCATTTGCCTATAAAAGGAGACCTCAACATGTGAGAGTCCCTTTGTTCCAGTTTTAGGCTATCAATCTTTGTAATTCCTTTTTAAGTTTAATAAAATTTGAATTTCTGAAAATTTTGAATTCTCTTTTTGATTTGATTAAAAGTTGGTGTTAGAATAGCCTAAATCTGAGTTCCATTTGATTGTTAAGACCTTCCTTAATCTTGTGGTTAAGGCACGTCTTGGTTCATATGGTTTTCAAGGTTCAAAGGCCTTGAAATCCTAGTTTATGATTTTGCTATATTTGTGTACTAACCCTTAGCCATAAGCTATAAGCTCTTGCAAGCTTGTTGACACCAAGCTTGTGAAGGGATTAGAGCCCTTGGTTGAGTTGTTTGCTGCTTGTGTTGAAGAAATCAAGTCCTTGAGGTTCTACTTTGAACCATCAACCAAGGCAGTCTTGCATCTCCTTTGTTGAAGTACCTTGGTCTTGTTCTAGTTGTTGAACAAGGTCCAAGGAGCATAGCTGGCCCTCCTAGGATGTTGTGGAGGGCAGGTATAATCTCTTGTTAAGATTCCTCTAAAAATTTCATGTTTATGCCTGTTTTGGATTTGGTACTTTGATTTTGAGTTCTTGTGTTTGTGCTGGTAAATTTTGTGTTTGATTGTGTTAGTTGCTACCTAGGAAGTGTTTTTGATCATAAAAATCAGTAGGTTATTAGTAAGAATCACAAGTTCCTTTGTTAAGTAGTAGATTAAGGGGTGTTTGGGTCTACTGCATAATTTGGATTTGTGGTTTGTTAAGAGCTTGTTTTGTGTTTGCAAGTGTTAGTATCTGTTATTTGGTTGCATTTGTTCATCTGTTTGCAGGTTTTAAGGTTTGAAACACATAGATTCATAAATAGGTCATAAAATCTTGTTTACTTGGTGAATTTGGCTGAAATTTAGGGGACACCTAGATCTAATCATAGACTAGGGTTAACAAGTGTTAAATCTAGGTTAACTACACCAGGGAAGCAGGATTTGAGACTTGAAATTGGATCTGTGGTCAAATAGATCAGCAAAGAGTTAGTGTTCATCAATTGCATGTTAGTGTTCATCAGTAACCTTCACTTGCTTATTTCTGTTAATTCACTTTGATTCAGTGTTTGAATTGAGTTTGTTTGTGCTTATCCATAGTTTATATAGCTTGTGTGTGCATCTTGTTGAGTCTGGTTGGCTTATTCAGGCTAAATCTGCCTATTTGTGCATAACTGCTTATTTTCCTTGTCTGTGTGGTATCTGGTGACTGTTTGATCATTTGTGGCTTATTGTGTGAACCAAATTTGGATTTTCTTGTTGCTATTGACTCCTTGTGGTTCACTGATCACAAGGGTGCCTTTGTTTCCAATTGAATCCAACTAGAACTCTCTAAAACGCTCAGTCAAATAGTCAAAGCAATGGGAACTCCTATCCCCTGCTGGTTCCCCCTACTAGTGTTAAATTGGTGTCAGCTTATCAATAAGCTATAATAGCTTATTTTAACCAACAACAACTTGGATTTTGTAATAGGTGCTCATTATTTGACCCATTTGTTCATACTAGAGCATTTGGTGGGTTGACTTTTAGGTTTGACTAGAAAACCAACTTAACTGACTTTTTCATAAGTGCTTATTGGCTTATTCTGGCTTATTGGTTTGGCTTATTGGGATTTTGTTGATTGTTTTGGCTTATTGAGTCTATTTGTCACCTTTTGCAAGTTGAATCAAGTCCTGAGGTGCCTTATTTCTCAAAAACGACTATTTTGTCTTTTAGTGAAATTTTTACTTTGCTTATTTCTGGCTTATTGAGTGTGCTTTTTCAAAATTTCTTTTTACAGATCTCATAAGCATCCCAAAAGAAGGTTGTGTGTCAAATTAGAGCTTATGGCATTAGCTTATTGCTTAATGGGCTAAAAAGCCCAATAAGAATAAGCTGTTGCTTATTAAGCTGTGATAAGCTCACATTCAGCTTTTAGGCCTTTAAAGTTTTGTTCTTAGAATTAAATTTTGAGTCAGATAGGGCTTTTCCAAGTCAATTGGGCCAAGTTTGACTTTTTGGGCCCAAAAGCCCATTAAGGTTGACTGTTTTTGGTTTTGGCCCATTTGAGGGCCCAATAGGGGTATTCTGGTCATTTCACTTTGATTTTCTGATTATTTAGGTTAAAATAAACTAGTTTGCAAGTTTTTAGAATTTTTTATAATTTTTGGATTTTTAATATTATTTTAATATTATTTTATTATTATTTTTCAAATTTCACATTTTCCAACTTTTTACATTTTTCTTAGGTTAAATACATTAAAATAGGAATTTAGCAACTTTTAGAATAATTTTATCACCTTTAGTTCAATTTTTATAATTATTTTAAGTTTTAATAGTTTTTAAGTCATTTTAAATAGTTTTTGTTAGTTTAAAAATTTCTAAAAATAGTTTTTAATCTTTTAGGTCATTTTAGAGGTTTACCAATTGAAAAATCTTTGTTTGGGCTTTTTGGTAATTTATTTGATTTTTAGGGCTTTAATTAGCATTTAAAAATTGAATATTTAATTATTTAAAAGGTTTGAAAAAGTTTTGATCATTGGTAAACTCTTAGTTTATTTATTTTGATTTTTGGTGAATTTTTGGTAATTTTTAGAATTAATTTTTATTTTAATAGTTTTACGGTTTTACGTTTTGTCGTCGTAGTATAATTTTCACGTCTTCGTCATCTTCTTTTCTCATCCCCTTCTAAACCAAATATTAATCTCAAATCATTTTCATCTTAGTCACACACATATACCTCCTTGGGAAACGAACTTGGAATTCATCTAGGGTCATTTGTACACGGTTTTCCTAAATCGTCGTATTTAATACTTTTACCCTATTTACCCTCCTTTTCCTAAAGGTGTGGTAAAACACTACAATCATCTTGGCGCCGCTGCCGGGGAGGTGTGTCGTGATTAATTTGCACTGTTGTTTTTAATATTAACCAAAAATAGTATTTGTATTAGTAGAAATCTACTAATACGTATTATCGGTTTTCTTGGTTTTTCTTGTGAAAATATTATTACTATATTGTACTAAGTATCACAATCAATAAACAATATCTCCAAAAGTGTGAAAACACAACCTTAATTGGGATTTGATCTCCTAATTATTGTATTCGAATCTCAAACAAAAAGAAAAAGGCAAAAATAGATAAATACTTTCGTGAAGCTCGATTTTGAAAAATACAAACTATAAGGTGGGTATAAGGCGGGTATTATAAAATATACCCTAAGGAAAAAGGCTCTTAAGTGCTTCGCGCCGCCTCGTTTCCCCGCTTGCTTGTGAGTATTTTGAGATTGAAGGCTAAACGAGGGTTTTGCCGCCCAAAGTATTATTACGTATAATATATTTGCTTGGTTTCTTTGTGATTAAAACCTCTTGAACAATTTGGTTTTCACCAAAGTTCTAAAGTCATTCGAAGGCGTTCACTCCACGTGATCGTTTTCATTCCTTTGAGGCTTCTTTAATCAAGAGTTTGATTCGAGGAGAGATTTTGTAGATTGTTGTCTACGAAGATACAACCAAAATCCAAAAACATTAAATACAATCAAAAACACAAAAAAATTGAAAATCCACAAAACACCCAAAAAGAATCTTCTTTGCTCACCTCCCATTCTTCGTGAAGTTTATGATCACTCGTAATCAAGCAAAACGAGCTCGTAAACGTCTTCAAAAGCAAGCCAATCAAGAGACGTTGATTGAAGAACAAACTCCAATTGTTGAACCTATTGTAGAACAAGAAGTCGTCATGGCTAATCGTACTATGATGGAGTTGCTACAAGCACCCACCGAGGGTTTTGGAGAGGCTATTGTGATTCCCGCCATTCTTGCGGAGAATTTCGAGATTAAGACGGGTTTAATGTCGATGTTGCAAGCAAATAAGTTTAGAGGTCATGAGAAAGACAACCCGCACTATCACATTAGGAATTTTAATCGTCTCACCGCTACTAGCAAGTTTAAGGATGTTCCACATGACGCCATTAAGATGATGTTGTTTCCATACTCGTTAGATGGACCCGCAAAAATTTGGCTTGAGAAAGAACCGCCAAATTCGATTTTGACATGGGGTGATCTCGTTTCTAAGTTTGTGAACAAGTTTTTTCCACCATCTAAAACAACACACTTGAAAAATGAGATTTCACGATTTGTGCGAAGAAATAATGAAAGTTTTTCAATGGCATGGGAACACTTTAAAGAAATGTTACATGAATGTCCACACCATGATTTTACGGAATTACATCAAGTTGATACTTTTTATAATGGGCTTAATGATCATGAACGAGATTATTTGAATGCCTCCGCGGGTGGTAATTTTTTATGCAAGACGACAAATGAGGCTTTACAAATCATGGAGAATAGATCTAAGGTTTATAGCCCTCGTAACACACCGAGTGTTGCCAATTTGGGTTCGTCTTCGTCGTCATCGTCTAGTAGCATTAATGCCTTACATGATGAAGCTAATGAGGAAAATCGGTTTTTTGATAGATTTTCTAATCTTATGTCCCATTGGAAAGCTCAAGAAGCTTCAAATTCCGCTTCGGTTAAAGCGGTTGCTAAGAGTTGTTTGTCTTGTGGTGGAGCTCATGATCTTTCCGAGTGCATTACCGCGGATGGTAACACTTCGAGTGCTTATGTAGCAACGGGAACTTATAACCAAAACGGTCAAGGTTCCCGCCAAAATCAAGCTCCACCAAACCAAAATGTTAATAACTATCGAAACAACAACCAAGGTGGTAATTACCAAGGCAATTCACGCAACTACAACAAGGGGAATTATCAAATGGGAATGGACAAGTCACTAATCAAAACCAAAACCGTGATTTTCAAAACACTACACAAGGTTTTCAAAATGCTCACACTAAAAATCTTCAAGGAGAATTTTTGGATTATGCTAAAGCAAATGATGCTAAATTTGATAACATGCAACGTGAGATAATTAGCTTAAGATCCGAGTTGAAAAACGAGCTTAAAAATGAACTTGCTAATGAACTTAAAACTCATGCAAACAAAATGGAAGGAAATGTCCAACATCTTCAACAAAATCAACAAAAGATGGAATTAGGACAACATGAGATTAAGCAAGAGTTATTAAAAGCGGATGCTAGGCAATCAAAATTTGAGGACCGAATGGCTAAGATGTTTGAAGCAATCATGTGTAAAACCTCTTCCTCGGGTGGTCTTCCTAGTGATACCATTGCAAACCCGAAGGGAGAAATGAAGGTTATTACTACACGAAGTGGTAAAACTTTCAAGGAACCAATCTCTCGTCCAAGTACTTCTACGGAGAAGGAAATCGAGAAAGAACCCGAGGTGATGGTCGAAAAGGAGCACATTACAATCCCACGAAGTACCGCTCATACCACACCTACGGTTGAACCAATACCAATCATGGAACCCGAGATTCCAAGGCCGTTGCCTAATGACCAACCCACACCACCTTTACCCTACCCTTCGAGACGAAACAAAGAGAAATTGCAAGAACGTAACAAACAACAAATCGAGCTTTTTATAAAAATGTTTCAACAAGTGCATTTTGATGTGAGTTTAGCCGACGCGTTGTTATATATGCCTCGTTTCGCTTCCACTTTTAAAAGTATGATGAGCGATAAGGAAAAGCTTTCAAAGCTTGCTAATTGTTCTTCGGTTTATCTTAACCGCGTACCGGAAAAAGTTGGTGACCCCGGAAAGTTTCTCATTCCTTGTGACATACAAGATATGAAAGAATGCCTTGCCTTGGCCGATCTTGGTGCGAGCATTAATTTGATGCCATTTTCCATTTGGAAATCGCTTTCGCTTCCGGCTCTTATTCCTTCGAACATGTCTATCGATATGGCCGATCATTCTACGATTTTAGCATGTGGAGTAGCCGAAGATGTTTTCGTGAAAGTGGGGAAGTTCTACTATCCCGTTGATTTTATAGTAGTTGACATCCCCGCTGATCCTCAAGTTCCTCTAATTTTAGGTCGTTCATTTTTAGACACTTCAAGATCGCTTATCGATGTTCATGCAAGAACTATCACTTTGAGATTCAACGAAGAGGAACTTGTTATAAACGCTACTCAAAACTTGAAACCTTCTCATGTTTATGCAATCGCTACCATCAATCACATTGACATCGTTGATGTGGTTTGCGATGAGTTTTCACAAGAAGTGTTAGGTTTTTCCGATAGCTCGTTAAGTGGCAATCCCACTATTTTGGATCTGATTCTTGCTAATTCCACACCAAATCTCACTCCATTCCAAGGAGGCGATCTCACTTCAAATGAAATCGACAATGAAGATGAGGTGTTGATTAGTGATGATACTTCTATTCCACCATTTCTTCCGCCGATGGAAGTTATGAGTGTTGAACCAAAATCTTCAATCGAGGAACCACCTATCCTTGAATTAAAAGATCTTCCTTCTCACCTTGAATACGCATTCTTAGAAGGTGATGACAAGTTGCCGGTTATTATTGCAAAAGGTCTTGCTAATGATGAAAAAACCGAGCTCTTGAAAGTTCTTAAGGCTCATAAAGGGGCAATTGCGTGGAAAATATCCGACATTAAGGGTATTGACCCAAAATTTTGTACTCACAAGATTTTAATGGAGGAGAACTACAAACCCGCAATTCAAAGTCAAAGAAGGGTGAATCCCAAAATTCACGATGTCATTAAAAAGGAGGTCCTTAAACTCCTTGACGCGGGAATGATTTATCCCATATCCGATAGCCCATGGGTGAGCCCAATCCATTGTGTCCCTAAAAGGGAGGAATGACCGTTGTGCCTAATGAAAACAACGAGTTAATTCCCACTCGTGTTGTGACCAGTTGGAGGGTGTGTATTGACTACCGAAGGTTAAATGACGCCACTCGTAAAGACCACTTTCCTTTGCCGTTCATGGATCAAATGTTGGAGCGACTTGCGGGAAATGAATTCTATTACTTTTTAGATGGTTTTTCCGGTTACTTTCAAATCCCTATCGACCCTCGTGATCAAGAGAAGACTACATTTACGTGTCCTTATGGAACGTTCGCTTATCTTAGGATGCCTTTCGGACTTTGTAATGCACCGGGTACGTTTCAACGGTGTATGATGGCGATTTTTCACGATATGATCGAGAAGTCGATGGAAGTGTTTATGGATGACTTCTCGGTGTTTGGCAATTCGTTCACGTCATGTTTATCTAATCTCGAGCAAATGTTAAAACGTTGTGAAGAAACCAATCTTGTGCTTAATTGGGAAAAATGTCATTTTATGTGTAAACAAGGAATCGTCTTAGGACATAAGGTGTCAAAAGCGGGGATTGAGGTCGATAAAGCTAAGGTAGACGTCATCGCCAAGTTACCTCATCCCAAAACCGTTAAAGGAGTTAGGAGTTTCCTAGGCCACGCGAGCTTTTATCGTCGTTTCATCAAGGACTTTTCAAAAATCTCTCGACCTATGACACACCTTCTCGAAAAGGATGCTCCTTTTAACTTCAATGAGGAGTGTGTTAGAGCTTTCGAAACTCTCAAAAGGAAACTTACCGAAGCTCCCATTCTTGTTGCTCCTAATTGGGAATTACCTTTTGAAATCATGTGCGATGCAAGTGATTATGCTATAGGGGCCGTCTTAGGGCAACGTTATGACAAGCATTTCCGTCCTATCCATTATGCTAGTAAGACGATGACCGAGGCTCAATTAAAGTACACCACAACGGAAAAGGAATTCCTTGCCGTGGTCTATGCTTTTGAGAAATTCCGACCTTATCTCGTCTTAACTAAAAGCATCGTGTATACCGACCATTCGGCTATCAAGTATCTCTTAGCTAAGCAAGATGCTAAGCCGAGATTGCTTCGTTGGATGCCCCTCCTCCAAGAATTTGATGTCACCGTGCTTGACAAAAAAGGAGACGAGAATCTAGCGGCCGATCATCTCTCTCGTCTAGAAGATCCTCATAAAGATGTATTCGAGAATAAGGAAATCACCGAAACATTTCCTCTTGAGACTCTCGGTGTAGTGAATTCTAAAGACACCACCCCATGGTTTGACGACATTGCAAATTACCATGCGGGCAATTTCATAATCAAGGGTATGACGACACAACAAAAACGAAAATTCTTTCGTGACGTCAAGTTCTATTTTTGGGACGACCCTTATCTTTTTCGAGTTTGTGCGGATCAACTCGTTCGACGTTGTGTTTTTGGTGCCGAAGCTTCTAATATCCTTAGAGCTTGTCACGAGGGACCCACGGGTGGTCACCACGGTGCTAATCTCATGGCTAAGAAAGTGTTCGATGCCGACTTCTTTTGGCCTTTTATCTATCGTGATGCACACGCACTTGTGAAGTCGTGTGATTCGTGCCAACGTCAAGGAAAATCGTCTCAACGTGATGAAATGCCGCAAAATATAATTCAAGTGTATGAGATTTTCGACATATGGGGAATAGACTTTATGGGGCCGTTCCCATCGTCTCATGGCAACAAATATATCCTCATCGCGGTGGACTACCTTTCTAAGTGGGTGGAAGCTAAGGCTTTGCCTACTAATGATGCTCGTGTGGTAGTAAAGTTTTTGAAGCAACTATTCTCTCGGTTCGGAACCCCTCGTGCTATTATAAGCGATCGTGGAACCCATTTTTGTAATGACCAATTCGAAAAGGTTCTAAAGAAATATGGAGTTACTCATCATCTTTCTACGGCTTATCACCCGCAAACGAGTGGGCAAGTCGAGGTTTCAAACCGAGCTTTGAAGAGGATTTTAGAGAGGTCAATTGGAGAAAACCGTGCTTCATGGTCCGACAAACTCGATGACACTTTATGGGCCTTTAGGACCGCTTATAAGACACCTATTGGTTGCACTCCTTATAAGTTAGTCTATGGGAAGAATTGTCATTTACCCATTGAGTTGGAGCACAAGGCATATTGGGCCCTTAAGCATGCAAACTTTGACTTGAAGACCGCGGGAGATCACCGGAAAATACAATTGAATGAATTGGATGAATTAAGAGATAATGCTTATGAAAATTCATTAATTTTTAAAGAAAAGACTAAAAAGTTTCATGATTCAAAGATTAAAAACCGGGTTTTTAACGTTGGTGATCAAGTGTTACTTTTTAACTCTCGACTTAAGATATTTTCCGGGAAATTGAAATCTCGTTGGTCGGGTCCGTTCACCATTACACAAGTGTTTCCGTATGGGACCATTGAGCTAGCTCAAGATGATGGTCCTAATTTCAAGGTGAATGGACATAGGCTTAAGCACTACTTTGGTGGGGAAATTCCTTCAATGGTTGCCCTCGACCAAGTCACCTTCCCCAATGATAATTAGCATTGAGGGGATCGAGTCAAGCTCATGACTCGGTAATCAAAAACGAGGTGCCTCGTGGGGGAGATCCCATGCTTATCCTTTATGCTTACTATTCACTAATAAGGGGACTTGTACCCTTTCAACTCGTTGTCTCGTGGTTGTTTGTGATTGTGTTATCTAGATCATCATCATCTACGATTGAAGACTCTCGTGTTCGTTTACGTGAGCCTCCATCGTTTGCTTGAAAAAGTTTTTCACGAATCCATGACATATCCTTTATTGTTCTAACAATTATCTTTTAGCATACTTAATAAACGGCTTTAGATATATTGTTGATCACCCTTTCCATGCTAGATCCTAAGCATTCGACTCTTCGTCTCTAGTATGGGGGTGCTCCACCTTTAGACTCGAAACATTGAGGACAATGTTTACTTTTAGTATGGGGGGTGAATAGGTACTTGCTTTGCTATGCCCTCACGCTTTCCAACTTTCAATGTTTTGTTTTAGTTGCTAATAAGGCTAAAAATGGCCAAATTTTAAAATTTTTCTTAGTTTTCATAAGCGTTTCTAAGACTCGAATGTATATTTTCCGATGGGTAGAATAAGAGCTAATTTTCGACTTGATGGGCATTTGGAGCCATTTACATTGCTCAATTCAAGTTTGGCTAGACTTTTATATAGGGAGCTTTAAAACGCGAAAGTCTTAACTCATTCGGGTTAAGAACAAGAACTTTTCGCAAGTTCCTATAATTGATCCTAGAAAGTCACTTATCAAGGGAACTATAAAACGCATTCTCTAAACTTGAAAAAGTCCAAGAAAGTGCAAGATCCTATAGGTGGCTTGAAAACCCAAAACTTTGATTTGATATAGTCTTAATGAAAGCTAATCCAAATTTGGCTTAATTTTGACTTGCATGGCTAAGTATTCACGAGTCTCTTTAATTAGAGGTCTTTATATAGTGAAGAACGAGAGATGATAGAGTTAACAAGTGATCATGCTAAACGTAGAACATGAAAGTGTTCTTTCAAAAACTCATATGTTTTTAATTGTGGCTTTTTCTTCCCATAAGATCAATGCATTAGGAATAAATCATAATTGCAATAAGTAAGGTCGTACGATTTGAAAGGTTACTTAGCCTCTAGCGCAAGATCGTTTAAAAGTTGCTCGGGGTTGAATAGAGTTCATAGCCAAGGCATAACTTATTGAAGCGGGACGCAAAGATTGGCGATCATCCAAAAAGGCCCTAACAAGGCATGAGGAGCTCTATTTTTGCTACAGATCCAAGATGATGTGAAGTATCATTATTCCTAAATCAATATGAAGGACCGAGACACACGACGAAAAGAAATTACTCCCCTAAAGACCATGGAGAAAGTCTATCCAAAAAGACCCTTACAAGGTATGAGGATAAATATATCCAAGTCCAAAAAGGAGGCGGATCATTGTATATCAAAGTCCAAAGTAGAGATTGAAGAAAAATGATGAAGTCGTGGTCCAAATATGAAGAATCTCTCAAAAACGTCAAGTGAAGAAATTCCAAATATATGAAGAGAAGACCATAATTTCAAGAACGTCTTCCCAAGATTTGAAGTATGAAGTACATGCCAAATATCGGTCCGAGAAAGGTCTCAAATCGTGAAACGAGTTATGCCAAGATATGAACTTAAGGAGATACACGAGAAGCCGTTTTAAAAGATTTTGTCCTTCGGCTAACTATCAATTAAATCATGCTACTTTGCTTTCGGACTAATAACTACTTAAATAAGTCAATATGAATCACTTGTGATCCATGACAAATAGTTAAAAAATGCTAGTAACCCATTTCCTTTTATAATAACTAGGATTGCGGGGAGAAAAAGTATTACACAATTTGGACGTATGAGTAGTGTTAGCATTGTGACTTGTACCAACAATGGTCTTGTTTTTGCACTTAGCATGGAATGTATGACAATCAAGGATGACGAAGTTTACTCTAAGGGACATTTACTTGTTTCTATTCTTTGACCCTAAAAGTCACTTTCGTGATGAAAATCATACATTATGTCTTTACACATCTCCGTAGTATGTTGCAAGTCTTTTACTCTTCAATAAAGGTTAATAAAATTGAACTTTGGTGAGGCTTATATACTTTATTCTAGCATTGCGTGAGGGCACGGCAATGGCTTAGTATGGGGGAGTGATGAGATGGCATTTATACATGATCTCATCGTTCTTTTCGGGCTTTTAATGCACAAAAATGTCATAAAATACCATATATATGCTTGTGTTTGTTTACTTGTGTATTTTAGGTATGGATATCGTGAAAAAGACAAAAGATCACAAGATACAAGGAAAAACAGACATGAGAAACGAAGCCGTACAAAGAACCGGGCCCTAGATCATGGAATATTCAACAAATACCCTTGAAGACTTGAAGACATATAAGTTTAATCCTCATTTATTGAAGAAATGGCACTTAAAACCCTTGTATATTGATAATTACAAGTTTGGTCCTTTAAGTTTGTCAAAAGTACACAAAAGGTCCTTTAACTTTGAAGAAATGGCAAAATTAGTCCCTCAACAATTTCAAATTGCCAATAATGGTCCCTCATGATGCCAAAGATACATTGAAGACCTTTGAAGATCAAGATAGTCCAAGATCAGCCCTTGAAATATCTCAAAATAGCAAAAACAACCTTTGTAAACCTTTTGGAAAGGCATTGTGCCAAAACTGCCAAAGTGTGAAACTATTTAACAAAGGGAATTCGTTTTTAGGGCTGAAATACTTGTTTTACCATATTTCCCAAAACACAAGGGCCAAATGTGTGCAAAAGAAACATTTGAAATGAAATTGTGCCAAACAACTCACTTTCCCCCAATTTCGGATCAAAGTTACCACTATTCACCCTTCTTTACCCCCAGAAATTACTCACTTAAAACAAAGGGTAATTTTCAATTACCCTGGCACATGTGTGATTCACACATGCAGAAACACATCCCACACACAAAACCCTCACTCCCACTCACAATGGACCCCACCCCCAATTCCCTTTCAACCAATCAGAATGCAACTTACTCTCCAAGTAATCTGACGTGTCCAAATCAACAGCCTAGGATCCTTGCTTCATTCCAAAGCTAAAATGAACAGCCTTGATCAATTTGGACAACTCAAATTCAGAAAACGTCTAGAAGACTCATGGGCATAATAGGAAATTTAGTTCTAGGGTTTGTAAATAGTGTTTAGCCAGGCATTTGCCTATAAAAGGAGACCTCAACATGTGAGAGTCCCTTTGTTCCAGTTTTAGGCTATCAATCTTTGTAATTCCTTTTTAAGTTTAATAAAATTTGAATTTCTGAAAATTTTGAATTCTCTTTTTGATTTGATTAAAAGTTGGTGTTAGAATAGCCTAAATCTGAGTTCCATTTGATTGTTAAGACCTTCCTTAATCTTGTGGTTAAGGCACGTCTTGGTTCATAAGGCTTTCAAGGTTCAAAGGCCTTGAAATCCTAGTTTCTGATTTTGCTATATTTGTGTACTAACCTTTAGCCATAAGCTATAAGCTCTTGCAAGCTTGTTGACACCAAGCTTGTGAAGGGATTAGAGCCCTTGGTTGAGTTGTTTGCTGCTTGTGTTGAAGAAATCAAGTCCTTGAGGTTCTACTTTGAACCATCAACCAAGGCAGTCTTGCATCTCCTTTGTTGAAGTACCTTGGTCTTGTTCTAGTTGTTGAACAAGGTCCAAGGAGTATAGTTGGCCCTCCTAGGATGTTGTGGAGGGCAGGTATAATCTCTTGTTAAGATTCCTCTAAAAATTTCATGTTTATGCCTGTTTTGGATTTGGTACTTTGATTTTGAGTTCTTGTGTTTGTGCTGGTAAATTTTGTGTTTGATTGTGTTAGTTGCTACCTAGGAAGTATTTTTGATCATAAAAATCAGTAGGATATTAGTAAGAATCACAAGTTCCTTTGTTAAGTAGTAGATTAAGGGGTGTTTAGGTCTACTGCATAATTTGGATTTGTGGTTTGTTAAGAGGTTGTTTTGTGTTTGCAAGTGTTAGTATCTGTTATTTGGTTGCATTTGTTCATCTGTTTGCAGGTTTTAAGGTTTGAAACACATAGATTCATAAATAGATCATAAAATCTTGTTTACTTGGTGAATTTAGCTGAAATTTAGGGGACACCTAGATCTAATCATAGACTAGGGTTAACAAGTGTTAAATCTAGGTTAACTACACCAGGGAAGTAGGATTTGAGGCTTGAAATTGGATCTGTGGTCAAATAGATCAGCGAAGAGTTAGTGTTCATCAATTGCATGTTAGTGTTCATCAGTAACCTTCACTTGCTTATTTCTGTTAATTCACTTTGATTCAGTGTTTGAATTGAGTTTGTTTGTGCTTACTCATAGTTTATATAGCTTGTGTGTGCATCTTGTTGAGTCTGGTTGGCCTATTCAGGCTAAATCTGCCTATTTGTGCATAACTGCTTATTTTCCATGTCTGTGTGGTATCTGGTGACTGTTTGATCATTTGTGGCTTATTGTGTGAACCAAATTTGGATTTTCTTGTTGCTATTGACTCCTTGTGGTTCACTGATCACAAGGGTTCCTTTGTTTCCAATTGAATCCAACTATAACTCTCTAAAAAGCTCAGTCAAATAGTCAAAGCAGTGGGAACTCCTTTCCCCTGCTGGTTCCCCCTGCTAGTGTTAAATTGGTGTCAGCTTATCAATAAGCTATAATAGCTTATTTTAACCAGCAACAACTTGGATTTTGTAATAGGTGCTCATTATTTGACCCATTTGTTCATACTGGAGCATTTGGTGGGTTGACTTTTAGGTTTGACTAGAAAACCAACTTAATTGACTTTTTCATAAGTGCTTATTCGCTTATTCTGGCTTATTGGTTTGGCTTATTGGGATTTTGTTGATTGTTTTGGCTTATTGAGTCCATTTGTCACCTTTTGCAAGTTGAATCAAGTCCTGAGGTGCCTTATTTCTCAAAAACGACTATTTTGTCTTTTAGTGAAATTTTTACTTTGCTTATTTCTGGCTTATTGAGTGTGCTTTTTCAAAATTTCTTTTTACAGATCTCATAAGCATCCCAAAGGAAGGTTGTGTGTCAAATTAGAGCTTATGGCATTAGCTTATTGCTTAATGGGCTAAAAAGCCCAATAAGAATAAGTTGTTTGCTTATTAAGCTGTGATAAGATCACATTCAGCTTTTGGGCCTTTAGAGTTTTGTTTTTAGAATTAAATTTTGAGTCAGATAGGGCTTTTCCAAGTCAATTGGGCCAAGTTTGACTTTTTGGGCCCAAAAGCCCATTAAGGTTGACTGTTTTTGGTTTTGGCCCATTTGAGGGCCCAATAGGGGTATTCTGGTCATTTCACTTTGATTTTCTGATTATTTAGGTTAAAATAAACTAGTTTGTAAGTTTTTAGAATTTTTTAGAATTTTTGGATTTTTAATATTATTTTAATATTATTTTATTATTATTTTTCAAATTTCACATTTTCCAACTTTTTACATTTTTCTTTGGTTAAATACATTAAAATAGGAATTTAGCAACTTTTAGAATAATTTTATCACCTTTAGTTTAATTTTTATAATTATTTTAAGTTTTAATAGTTTTTAAGTCATTTTAAATAGTTTTTATTAGTTTAAAAATTTCTAAAAATAGTTTTTAATCTTTTTAGGTCATTTTAGAGGTTTACCAATTGAAAAATCTTTGTTTGGGCTTTTTGGTAATTTATTTGATTTTTAGGGCTTTAATTAGCATTTAAAAATTGAATATTTAATTATTTAAAAGGTTTGAAAAAGTTTTGATCATTGGTAAACTCTTAGTTTATTTATTTTGATTTTTGGTGAATTTTTGGTAATTTTTAGAATTAATTTTTATTTTAATAGTTTTTACGGTTTTACGTTTTGTCGTCGTAGTATAATTTTCACGTCTTCGTCATCTTCTTTTCTCATCCCCTTCTAAACCAAATATTAATCCCAAATCATTTTCATCTTAGTCACATACATATACCTCCTTGGGAAACAAACTTGGAATTCATCTAGGGTCATTTGTACACGGTTTTCCTAAATCGTCGTATTTAATACTTTTACCCTATTTACCCTCCTTTTCCTAAAGGTGTGGTAAAACAATACAATCAGGGATTTTACATATTACAACAACATATATTGTTTCAAGGTCGTTATGTGTTACTAAGCACACAATGTCTAGAAAATGATAGACATTTCAGTTAACAAAGTCAAATCTTTTGTGCAACAAATATGTATACAAAATATTAATTTATATTATCACATAATGAAAAATTATATAAAACTCGTGAGTCCATGAGCATCGTAACTATTTAACTATTAAAAATTTAATATTCTTTTATAAAATAATATTAAGCATTACAAAATCATGAATTTATAAATTGTGTGCGTGTAAGGTTGATGTAAATGGTTTATTGATTAATAATTAAGATATAACTATTTAGAATAAAATATTAAAAGTAAAAAGAGTATGAAATTTAAAAAATAAAATTTTGGGTAAGTTTATATTAATTTATACAGTGCACACTAAATATTAGATGTTTTTTAAAAAATATATATAATATATAAAAAATAGCAATAACGAAATTATTATTTAATTTATCCTTTATGTTCAAGTCTCATGCGTGCACGGGCATTAAAACTAGTATATTATATAATTTTTTTGGAATTTTAGTGAAATATGGAGGTTATTAAAAAACAATTGGACCAATCAAATGATTTGATTTTGACACATAAGAAAACTCGAGCGATATGATTGGTGGAAAAAAATCAAAATTTAATTAAATTTAGTCAAAATTAAAAAATTTGGTGGAGGATTTTGATAAAAACATTATGTGTCAAATTTGTGAAAAAAAACTTAAAAAAAGAGGAGGAGATTAATAAAACAGTAGTGGTTGAATTTTAAATAAGTTAGATGAACTTAAGTGTAAACTTATAATTTTCCCTATTTTTATTAACTTTATAAAATAAACAAAAACTCCCTTAAACTTTATACTATCTAGATTTATTTAAAAAATACCACATATATATTATATAAAAAAATTACAAATCACATAATTTAAAATATTCAAATAAAAACACAAATTATTGTATCTATTTTGACACTTAAAAAAGTTTAGCAATGCAATTTACGTAAATTATTATTAACATGAATATAAATATCAAAATAAATGCAAGACCTCAAACATCGGTGTGAGATGAAAATAAATAGACGAGATTCTACATACTACAAAAACATATAATGTTTCAAGGTCGTTATGTGTTACTAAACACACAATGTCTAGAAAATAATAACTAACATTTCAGTTAAACAAAGTCAAATCGTTTGTGCAACATATATTTATACAAAATATCTATTAATATTATCACATAATGAAAAATCATGTAAAACTCGTGGGTCAATGAGGCATCGTAAATATTTAAGTGTTAAAAATTTAATACTATTGTTTTATAAAATAACATTAAGCATTACAAAATTATGAATTTATCAATCGTGTACGTGTAAGGTTGATTTAAATGGTTTGAAATTAATGAATTTATTAATAATTAAGATATATAACTATTTAGAATAAAATATCAAAAGTAAAAAGAGAATAACTATTTAAAATACGAAAGGCCTGTTGGAAATACGTTTTACGTATTTATGAAGGATCGGTCGCTCCAACGATAATCATGTAATGGGCTCGTGATCCACTTAGTAAATGTATAGTCCATATAGCCCACATGTAGGGTGGGCTATATATATCCCCTCCTAGCATGTTAGGAGGGGTTGTTGATTTTCATATTTCATAATTAATCTTTACTTTCTCTCTCTACTTTTCTCCCTTGTCTCCTTTCTCTCTCTACTCCATCATCTCCTTCATTTCATCTTCTTTATATTAATCTATTAATCAACCATCTTTATACATCAAATCCATCCAATCAATCATCTTAGAATAGGCCAATGATCGCGTAGACCTTCAATTGGTATCAAGAGCCAAGGTTTGATTGGTTTATTTTTGCTTTTATTTTTTATTGATTTTGGTGGGTTTTGATTTAATCAAGCTTTTATCTTAAAAAGTTTGTATTTTTATGCTTTAAATCATGTCAAATATTTAGATTTACTTACCTTTTAGATAAGAATCACAAATTTTTATACAAAAATCAAAACTTTTATTATCAAATCTTAAAAAGTTTGTGTTTTTATAAAAAGTTTGGGTTTTTCTTTTTTTAATTTTGCCACTTTAATCTTTTTTATTATTGATTTTCGTTTATCAGTTTCAGTTTTATCCTATCTGGTTTCTCTGTTATCAGTTTTTTATATAACCTTTTTTTATTTTTTATATAATCAGTTTTTATATAATTTTATGTCCATCGAATCTGTTGTTATCAGTTTTTATATAATTTTCAGTTTTTATATAATCAGTTGTTATAAATTTTTTATATATAATCAGTTTCTCTATTTTTATCATTTTTCTGTCCAAATCTGTCCCAACAAAACTGTCATTCTTAAAGTTCCGAATCAAACCAAATGTTCCGGGTGAACAAATGTTCCGGGTGAACAAAAGTTCCGGTTGAACAAAAGTTCCGGGTGAACAAAAGTTCCGGGTGAACAAAAGTTCCGTATGAACAAAAGTTCCGAATGAACGAAACTTCCGAATGAACGAAACTTCCGAATGAATGAAACTTCCGACTAAACGAAATCTTCCGAACAAAATCTTCCGAACGAAGCATTTTTTTATTCAAACATAACGGGACTTTTCATTCACTCGACATCATCACCTTAACACTCTCGACTCAACGACCCACACCTATTTCGACTCAAACCAGATTTCTCTCGACTTTAATCTTGACTCAATCTCAAACCTAGACTCAACACACGACACAGACACAAAGTCAAAATTCAGTAAGTGCAATCTTTAACCTCGCCTGATACAAAGCCAAAAGTTTCAGTCTCTTTAAACTCGCCTGTTACACACTGAGTGCAATACATAACCCACCCTCGACACACCCTCTCACCTCAACTCGATCTCTCGTCAACCACTCTCGAGCAGACTCACACAACACCCTCGAATCCACAATTATAAACCCTTTTCGACCAAGACCCTCGACTTGACTCAACTTGAAACCACAACTCGACTCCGAAAAACCAACACCCTCGTTTACAACACTCACACACATTTTCAAAAAAAAAACCAAAAGCACACAACCCAAACCTTACGTCACTTGACTCACGACTCCCTCAGACCAAACAATTTCTTTCGAAAAACCTCCCCTCACCAGTACCCTCACACCCTGAAAATCCTCTCGAACCCTCACCCTCAACCAAACTATTCTCACCCTAACTCGACACCTACCCTCAGACTCATCAAAACATCACACTACTCAGACTCGACCCCACACACAGACTCACACAATCCTCACGATCTCAGTCTCAAAAACAACATCCTCGATCAACACGACATAAGACAACAAACCCAATCTCTCAAACAAAACACTCAAAAAAAACAACTCTCGACCCTGAATCTAACACAACTCTCGACTGACAACAAACAACCCCTCACCTCCTCACGTTGACTAGACTGTTACAAAACGACCCCCACTCCCTCACCCTCACTCTCGACTGCCTTACCCTCTCCCTCGACACAATCAACACAAAAAACCTTCACCTTCGACCAACTTCTTTTGGACACACAAACACCATCACACATATCTCTCGTCACACATATTTTGACCCGACTCAAATCCATTCTAACAAACACTCTCGGACTCAAAACCCAACACCAAAACCTTAGATTTTTCAACAAAGTTTTTTACTCTAACAATTGACAAGAAAGACACTACAGATGAGAGAAAGACCATGATTAAACGCAAACAATAGATAACCTACCCGAGACCCTTTGTTTACAAAAGATCTTGAAGTTTTTCCTTGATCTTTCCAGAGCAAATCAAAGAGACGGAAGAGTTTCTTGTTATCTGTGTTGAGGAGAGAGTGAGATTAGATTTAGTTGGGAGAGTTTCTTGTTATCTGTGAATTTTTTGTGAAGGAGAGAGAGACGGAAGTGGTTGAATTTTTCAAAGGGTATTTTATACTAGTTTGGACGGAGAAAACAAGAGGTGCGAGGTTTAAATATTGGACGGAGAAACCGAGGATTGTGTTGTTGAGTGTGTAACACGTGGACGGAGGGAGTTAAGTTGACGGAGAAAACAAAGTCCTTCGTTGCCACGTTTGAAATTAGTGAAAACAAACTTTCAGATTTTTTATTTTTCTTTATTTTAAGGAATATCTCAAATATATTTGTCAAATATATCTCAAATATACTTTTTTATTTTTATTTTTTTTATTTTATTTGTCAAATATATCTCAGATTTTTAAATTCGTGAAAACAAACTTTCAGATTTTTTTTTATTTTTTTTTATTTTTCTTTATTTTAAGGAATATCTCAAATATATTTGTCAAAAATATATTTGTCGGGTTAAACGTTATTGTGGCAGGATTTAAAGACAAACGTGACGAGTCAAAGTAACGGGTTTCATTTATATCATCAATCGAGGAATTTTAAGTGTTATTTACGGGTCTTTCGTTTTTTCACGAATTCTAAAATCCCGAAAACAACAACATCCAAGTCATTTTTAATCGATATTTAATGGATTCGTTCGATTCGACATGTCAAAAGGGAGAATCGCATTTAATGCAAAACAAAGTTAGGAAAAGTGGCATCACTTCATTTCAAATGCTTCAGTCTCATCTTGTCACTCTTTCAAGGATTCAAGGAGGGAGCGAATTTGTGACAATCTTTGGACAAGATCGTCATATATTCATCGACTCAATTTTCACCACTTTGACCCAACTCGCCGAGCAACTCAACAATGAAAACTTTAATCACTCTGCATCGGCACTTGCATATAAGGCTCTTGTGACACAACTCACGCCTTTCCTCCAATTTAATATCATCAAGCCTGAAAGTTCAGTGATTTGCCGATCATTTCTTTGAGATACACATACCGAGCTTCGAGTTTTCCGTGATACAATTTTGAAACTCATGACATCGGTCTCGTCTTCGATTTATCAAAGATCACAACTTCAGCAAGTGTATGATAATGGAGTGCAAGAATCAATGACGCAGATGCAAAAGGAGAATGGTCATACGGTTGACAACTTGGAGCCTAACGATGGCAAGAGCACGAAATCAGGAGGACAACATGATACCAGTGGCACGTCAGGGAATGTTCACGAGATTTCTCTTGATGACACATTACCCATTTATGACGCAGAGCCTGCAAACATGGTACAATGTAATGTTGTTTATGATGTATATGCTGATGACATGCCGTATATTGAGCATTCTGAACCTAATTATGACAAACATGGGATGGAAAAGAGTGATAGAAATACCACTTCTGATTCATCCGATGCAAGTCATAATGGGGGAGAGATTGTTCAGAATGCTATAGTACATCATGATAATTGTATTATAACTGCTTCATTGACTGCTTCTGATTCCAAGATTAGAGAGCTCGAAACGATTGTAGCTCAACAATCAAAAGATCTTGAGGATGCCAAACTTGAATTTTCTAAGAAAATGGACAAATTTGAAACATACTTTGAAAAACTTGAAAAGTCAAACGTTGTTCTTGAAAGAAAATTGGATCAAAAAGTTTTAGATTTTAAAGCTGAAAAGGATAATCTTTTGAAACAAATTCAGTTACTAGAGTCTAAATTGGCATCCCAAGATAGAGTGCTTAAAGAGAATGAGACATTAAAGGCTCAAGTACAGGAAAAGGTCTTTGCTATAGCCGTGTTGAAAAACGAGTTAAGGAAAAATAGAGGACCTAGTGTGGACACTAAGCTTGAAAAACCATCAATATTGGGGAAACCGCCTACAAATCAGTTCGTCAGACAACCGATTGTCAGACAACCTACTGCATTTAGATCCGAGCGACCACAATCCTCGAGACCGCGGTTTGCCTCCCAAGTTGATTTGGTTCACTTTCCTAGACTAGTCACTCCACCATCTAGGCCCAATGTGACTAAAACAGCTTTTGCAAGAACTAATCACATGATTGCCCCTAGTTTCTCTAAGAATAGTTCAATGAACACGTCTAGAACTAGTTCAACTGATGTGCGCCACGATTTTGGTCAAAGGGAAGCTATTCAAAAGACACGTGTAAGAGATAGAAATGTCCAACCTAGTCAGATGCCTTCTAGATTACCCAACACTGCTAACCGTAGCATGTCATCTCCTAGGAGCATCGATCAATCATCTAGGAAATACTCGGACATTAAATATGCTACATGTAAAACATGTAGAAAATGTGTCTTTACGGCAAATCATGATTCTTGTATCAAGAAATTACTTAATGAGGTGAACTCCCGTGCTAGACTCAAATCCTAGTGGGTCGCTAAAATCAAACCCTTTGGTAAAATATGGCGCCCCACTGGTAGAACTTTCACTCTTGTAGGAAACGAGTTCCCTTCAACTAGGATAGTCTCTGATTCTACTAAGTCTACTAGGGAGGAAACTGATAAAGATGATACTTTATTTACGCCTAAACTTAAGGTTTTCTATAAAAGGAAACGTTTGCCAGCCAAGACTAGCGAATCATCTACTCAGGTCACCTCTGACACAAGTAAAGCCAACTGTGAACCCCCACGTGCTTCTAAAATGGATATCTCTAACCCATGCAAAAGTATACAAACTCCTAATGAGAATGCAGGTACCAAAGTTGATGTTCCAAAAGAACGAAGCGGTCCAATCGTTTTATACCATTCAACTAAGGACACACTTAGAGTTTGGTTGCTGAAGAAGCAGATATCGGAGAAACAAGTGTCTTAGGGGATTCATGGCTAAGCTCACAAGGACTTATAGTCACATCACAGACTATAACTCGATCTTCAAAGAAAGGAAAGTTTATCGCCGATGGTAAACTTATCCTAACAACGAGAAATTAATTTTTCTCGGGCATGAGCTTATATAAAAAACATTCCAAGTTTTTAAGCTCATGCACAATGGCTCCTCGTTAAATGACAGACGACGACCCGGACTTCAGAGACAGGGAAGTTTATCTACGCAACGATGACTTACCCTCAAAACGAGAAATTAAGTTTTCTCGGACACGAGCTTATCATAAAAACCATTCAAAGGTTTTAAGCTCGTGTATAAGGCTCATCATTAAATAACAGATGATGACCCGCTCTTCAAATAAAGGAAGGTTTATCGCCGATGATAAACTTATCCTTACAACGAGAAATTAAATTTTCTCGGACACGAGCTTACATTAAAACAATTCAAAGGTTTTAAGCTCGTGTAAATGACTTACAGTTAAATGCCAGACTGTAACTCGAACTTCAAATAAAGGAAAGATTATCTTTTATGATAACTTATCCTCATAACGAGAAATTAACATTTCTCGGTCATGAGCTTGCATTAAAACATTCGAAGTTTTAAGCTCAGAAAGGAAAGTGTATCTTTTAAATAAGATAACTTTTCCTCATAACGAGAAATTAACCTTTCTCGGTCATGAGCTTTCCGTTAAAACAGTCAAAGTTTTCAAGCTCATGAAAACGACTTCTAAGTAAATGTCAGCTTAGAACTCGTCCTTCAGATAAAAGGAATGTTTATCGCCGATGGTAACTTATCCTTAACAACGGGAAGTTTACAACTTCTCGGACTTGAGCTCGTTTTATAAGATATTCAACATCTTAAGCTCAAGTAATTGTTTTTTCAAAACTTGGAACACAATTTTTCAAGAATTTTTTCAAAAGATTTTTCTAAATCTTTCAAAATTGTGTGTTCAAAATGTTTTGATAAAAAGAGCATGTCTTCTGGAATCGATAATATTTACGAATCTAGAAATGTCATTCAATAATGACACGGGGTTGTAAATAAAGTTCGAGCAGAAGTTTAAAAGATTTAAAACATGCTCCATTATGGTTTGCTATTATTTCCGATAGTAACCCGCTTTTCACTTTGAAGTCAAGCATTTCACCGGAAAGCTTTGACTTCAGAATCCGAAGTTATCAACTCCACAATCCAAAGTTCGTTGCAATTGATATCTACATACTCGACGATGCGACTACTCAAACGGTGACTACAGCTCTTTCAATAGAACACGGGTCAACAATTGAGGGGGAGCAATTGTCCAGCATTCAGAATCCTTGATGCCGAGAGTGCCAAGTTCACATATTGGTGTTAGGACAACGATATCAATCATACACATGGAGTCAAGAGATAACTTCAGAAGTTACGAGGAAGACCAACATTCGTGAACAAGAACCATGTGCTTCTTTCATATGATGTTCTCCATTATTCAGGTCCAACCTCGTAAATTGCTAATATTGTGAATTCATTATCACATATGATCTTTGCACGTGTTAAATACCTTACACTTGTGTTTAAAAGGTATTTAATTTACGTTTCAAGTAGACCCTCATTAATTTGAGGGGGAGCTTGTGTCACTCATGAATATAATTGGCTTTGCATTTTTCTTCCCAAATTTTCTTAAAATGCAATTAAATCAATTGATATTAAAAACATCGATTGGGTTAATATTTTTAATATGGGGGAGAAAATGTGATTTAATATGGGAAATGATTAATCACAAATGCTTTGACTTAACGTGTTAGCTCATCCCGACATGTGCGAAATGTTTTCGGATATCGTAGCATATGTTAAGGGGGAGCAAAATGGATTTGCACTTCAAAATGGATTTCATGGTGACATACACTTACCCAAAACATCTCTATTCACGACGGTGAAGATTGTGGTGACATAAGGATGGTAGGATAGGTTAAAGTCCAATGATTTCTCTAGAACCGGAGGAATCTTCCCAAGGACATTCCATAGCTAGAAATAGTAGTCCTTAGGAAAGATGGAGAAAGACTGTGAATGTAGCTGAATGTCGACCAAGTACTTAAGTTAGCACTGGAACAATCACAACAAGGTGCTAGTGATGACGTATTGGTAAGCATTGAAGGGGTTGAAGAATGAAAAAGAATTGTAAAGATAAAGGGTGTAAAGAAAGAAGCCCTCCTTACAACCTTAGGCAGAAACCGGGTCAATTCATATGCTATTGAGATCATTTTTAATGATTCTTGATATTGAAGAAAGACATCATGGACCCAGTGATGCAATGCACAACCCTTCCCAGCTAACTCAAATATCTCTCAAAAGGTATTTGTTTTAATCACACGGAGACAACGCATTATCTATTGATTTATTCACTCCGAATAAATTGGTATTGAAAAGGTGGCACTCCTCTCCAGCCTCCGATCACTAAAAATCCAAAATGCACGATCGAGTCTAGAGCCATTTGAGATCATCAAATATCTCATTAGGACACACTTTCATATTTCCTTGCTTCTTCACACACTGTGAAAAGTAAGAAAGATCTTAAGAGTCCTATGCAAAATCTTCATGATCTTGCCTGAACATCCGAGTAATACGAAAGTATTTACAATGAAGATGGAAATCCTTCTTGAGCGAATATCAAAAAGCTCATGGTAGGTGACTTGTGTGATTCTTTATGAATCAAACTTGTGATAACTGGAAAGAAACAGTGGTTTAATTCTTAAATGAATTTAAACACGTTCCAGGCCTCTACGCAATATCTTAGTGATCTTGCCAGAACATTCAGAGTAATACTATTAAGTATTTACAGTGACGAATGGAAATCCTTCTAGTGTTAACATCAAACAGCACTTGGTAGGTAACTTGCAAGATTCTGTATGAATCAAGCTAGTGACAACTGGAAAGCAACGACGGTGCGGTTCTTAATTGAACTTCACTTGTTCCAGGAACATGAATTGACGGCTTCAAATCATGCGGATAAGATTATCCAAATGATTCACTCTTTACGTTCGCAGTCAGCTTTGGACGGTCGAGTAAAGAGAACGGGTTTACCCGCGAAATCTTGTCAAGGAGGTTCTTTATTGAAACTACCTGCCACAAGTACGATATTTAATATCGTCCAACGGTCTTCACCGACCGGAGGTAAAATGCTACCGAATTAGAATGAAAGGTTCAAAACCATTTCATCCGTGTATATTGTTTGTTGCTAACTGTCTTATGCAGCGTAACAAGAAGGTGGCATTGCGGTGTACAATCCAGAAGAAGTCGTCACCACATGCTTATACTACATACAATTAGTACTTCAACAAATTCAAGAAAGCCCGAAGGTCAAGTCTTCCGCTGTATCAAACTCTGAAGCTTTCAAGAATTTAAAAGTATAAGTATGTGGAACATGAAGTCACGAAGAGGCAAATATCACAAGTGAAGAATGCACAAGGTCAAGGCAAGGAAACATGCTCAAGAATAAAGTCAAAGATCACATCAAGCATATTCACAAGAACAAGATCGAAGACTCAAGCATAGATGCTAGGTTTAAGATTTTATAAAAAGATGTGACCTCCCTTAGGGGGAGATTGTTGGAAATACGTTTTTCCCAATAAAGTCTCGGTCACATCTTAGTTAGCATAGATAACGAGATATAGACTATTTAGAACTTTTTCTCTTGGAGCGACCTCCCTTAGGGGGAGATTGTTGGAAATACGTTTTACGTATTTATGAAGGATCGGTCGCTCCAACGATAATCATGTAATGGGCTCGTGATCCACTTAGTAAATGTATAGTTCATATAGCCCACATGTAGGGTGGGCTATATATATCCCCTCCTAGCATGTTAGGAGGGGTTGTTGATTTTCATATTTCATAATTAATCTTTACTTTCTCTCTCTACTTTTCTCCCTTCTCTCCTTTCTCTCTCTACTCCATCATCTCCTTCATTTCATCTTCTTTATATTAATCTATTAATCAACCATCTTTATACATCAAATTCATCCAATCAATCATCTTAGAATAGGCCAATGATCGCGTAGACCTTCAAGGCCTTTTGGCCCAACGGTATGTGAGTGACCTTTTAACCTAAAGGTTGTGGGTTCAAGTCTCGGTGAAGACATATGAGATAAAATTTATGAGATAGTTTGTGTGAGTTGTAAAAATTGCCGTTAAAAAAAAGATTAAAATTCAAAAAATAAAAATTTAGATTAGTTTATATTAATTTATACAGTGCATAGTAAGACAACAATAAATCAAATATATATTATTTAATTTTTCGTAATAACGAAAATATACATAGAATCATAATAACAAAATTATTATTTAATTTATTTCTCATGCATGCACGGACATTAAAACTAGTAGTATTCAAATACATAAAGTCATAACTTGAACATCTCACATTTTTTATTTTGGAATATTGTTTTCCAAGATAAACGATAAATGGAGCACTTAATCATAATATTACAGTTATAATAATCTTGCGTTAAAAATTTTCGTCACTATTTTAAATAAAATTAAGCTTTGGTTATCAATCAAAAGAATGAAAAATATAGTGAAAAGCAAATAGTTTAGGGTTAGGGCCCAACATCCAAAGGTATAAAAAGCTCAAAAAGTTGAAATGTTCCTCTCATCAGTCATCACAAAAACTTGTTTCCTCTGCAGCCAAATAAGACCATGGTGAAATCCGGTGCTAGACCTGCAGCACAGTTGTCACTAAACTAGTTACTTCTTCTGCGCCGTATACGCGAACACTATGGCGAAACTCCGCCCCCTGCCCATGAAATCATCTCCTTATTCCTCGTTAAATTTACTGAATACAGTCGTAATAAACCAGGATTCGAAAAAATGGTTAACAGAACCCTAGATTTCATAACCACCTACAACAACAGTAGTATAAAATTTGTATTGGACGAGGTTAAACGTAGATTTAATGTTTCTAATGATTCTTCAGTTTGGGAGTCCAAATCCGAATCTGATGAAGAAAATAATACTGATAAAAAAACTGATTTAATGAAGAAAAATAGAAGTGTTACAAAAACGCACGTTAAATCAAGTCCTATGAACCCGGAAGGTTTATTAAATGATGATAGTGTTAAGGATGGTGAGGACGGGCCAAGGTTTAAGGATTTAGGTGGGATGGATGATGTGTTGGAGGAGTTGAAAAGGGAAGTTATTATTCCTTTGTATCATCCGGAATTGTCAAGGAGTCTTGGAGTGACGCCGATTATGGGGATATTGTTTCATGGGCCACCGGGGTGTGGGAAGACTAAACTGGCTCATGCTATTGCTAACGAGACTGGCCTTCCGTTTTATAAGATTTCGGCTACTGATTTGGTCTCTGGCAGAACAGGTAGGTGTTATGTGTATGCATTACTTTATCATTGTATTGTGAAATGTGATAATGGTTTTATGAATATGTATATGTTTCGGATTGCATACTTCTTGCTTATTTTATTTTTCAGCAGTTGAAAATAAGTAGCTCCACATGTGCTAATAAATACTAACCGCTATCTTTAACCCTATTCAAACACTTAAAAGTGTAAATTGCATTTAGAAAGCTTAAGAAGCTAATAAGCTAATCATCACTCATTGATGGCCTAGTGGCAAAAGGGCTTGCACCATCACACCAAAATTGTGACGTCTCAAGTTCAATTCTTGTTATGTGCAAAAAACTCTCAAGTGGCCAAACCAACCTCGTAAAAATGAAGGGCTTTACCTGGTTTGAATCTGTGAGTGTGCATTAGTCGGCTTAAAGATCGGAAATTATCCTTACCAAAAAAAAAGAAATAAGAAAGTTCTTTCCCAGACACCCCCAAGGATTAAATTTGCCACTTAGTTTGTAGATCAGCTTTATTTTTCGTTTTTGGCAATTAGGAGTCTATGCATACAATAGAGTTTCGTTTTGAGGTTGCTGTATAGATAAAGTATAGTTAAATTGTAAAACCCGCATGCTTTTACCATGAATAGTACCCATTAGATCGTATGTACTAGATTAAAACTTTCCTTTTATAGCATGTTTACGTTCACGAAATAGAATTTTACGTATTACGTACGTGTTAGAACACGATAAGTATTTATTACGTACGAACACACAATAAATATTTAAACAATAATTAATCACGAACATGCGATCATGAAATCATGGACGTAATTAATCACGAGCTAATATTAATTACGTATATATATATTTATTACGAACACGAATAAATATATTGAGTCACGATCGAAAACGAATTAAATTACGTAAACTATATAACACGTAATCGCGGACATTTAAACGATTATTATTATTACTACGTATATTAAATTACACGACAAGTAATTACGTACGTAATATTTACTTTTGTCACGTATATAAATAAACTATGAAAGTCGCGACATTTAATACTCACTTACGCGTACTATTTTAACGAGATGCGATTTAATCAAAGTAAAATGTTTTCGGGCTGTTTTAGATAAAGAAGAAAAAGGAAGGACTTGGGCTCAAAGCCCAAGTGTAATGGTTGAGGCGTGTATAACCAAAACAGACGGGGGGGGGGGGGGGGGTATTTTTATTTTTGGACAAAACACAAAACATTCTAAAACCCTAAAACTAAATACAGCCGTATGTTTTCTTCTTTGCCTCTTTTTCTGCCGACGGGTAAACATCAAGGATCAAGGGCAGACGCGTTTTGGATGCAAGTAATCAAGATGATACGTGTGTTTTCTAAACCCTAAACGATATGTAAGTAACAACCCTAATTCATTCTATTTTCTTTTCTTTTAATCCGATTTCATGGGTATTTAAACATGTTCAGACAGTAAATTGATGGGGGGTTTCGTTTGTTTGTTGTTGGATTCGAAAGGCACACAAACCGAGACTCATATGAGTCTCGGTGATGAATTAATTGCACCAGCCGCAACCCTAATTAGGGTTTTGGGCTTGGTTGTGCTACCAGTGGGAACCCCGCAGGGGTGTTTGTACTAACAGTGGGAACCGAGACCATCTAGGTCTCGGTGGGAAATTAAAACAGGCAGGGGGAATCGGACATAGACGGGGGTAATAGCATCACTGCCAGTGGGAAACTGGCAGTGAATGGGGTGTTTGGTTCTGGCTTTAAACAGATTTAAGAGTGTGTTTGGTTAACAGTTTTATTAACTTTAAGGGGCTGTTTAGTTCAGCTTATTTAAAATACATAACACGAGTTTCACGTTTAAATTAATAAGACACGAGTTCGGTTTTCGACGCATTTTAATAAAATAATACATGAGTACGTGTTATTATTTTTACAAATTAATTAGCTTTACATGTTTATTTATTTTACGAGGTAAATTAAATTAATACAATACGACTTGTAATTTCAAGATTATTTATTTAGAAGTTAATTAAATTAATTTAACATGCTAGATAATTAATTTAATTAAAACATGGACT
Source organism: Glebionis coronaria (assembly GCA_025667525.1). Lineage (NCBI taxonomy): Eukaryota > Viridiplantae > Streptophyta > Magnoliopsida > Asterales > Asteraceae > Glebionis > Glebionis coronaria. The sequence continues at coordinate 426,775,443 of CM046881.1, read as the reverse complement.
TAGGTTTATTATTATTAATTAATAATACATGATTTTAACCTAAGTAATTATTTATTTAAATTAGACTAAGTAATTAATTAATTATTAAAAACATGACTTATAATTAATTAATTCTCATGACTTAGGTTATATTAATATAATTAATAATACATGTTTAACCTAAGTATTTTATACGCTTTAGTTTAATTAGAACATGATATATTTTAATTAAATACTTTTAACCTATAATTATTTAAATTACATGAAATAATTAATAAACTATACATTATAACCTCATGACTTAGAATATTAATCAGAAAACACTTTAGCTTATATTATTAGCTTAATAATCCAGCTTATTCCTATTTATGGAAACTTTCTATTTTTAGAAACTTATCTATTTTAAGCAGTAATTCTATTTTTGGAAACTTTCTATTTTTGGTAACTTTCTGTTTTAGGAAACCTGCTATTTTTGGAAAGTTACTTATTATTACAAAGCAAGTATAATAATACATGAAATACCAGAAATAATTAATCAGAGTAAACAGAATATAGGATAAACACAGTCTAAGGCTTAAAACAATGAAACATGGTAAGAACATATAAAATAAGCTAAGACATGACATAAAACCAGTTACGTATTTAGTAAGCAGATACTCATTCATGTATGTATTTATGTAGCATTAGTGATACGGAAGTAGGATTCCTCTCAGTTCGTCTTCTTCGTTCACTGGACATAAGGTACGGATTCCCGTCCTTTCAGTATGGACATTCTTTCCTTATTAGGATTCCTCGTATGCAGCCAAATGTTTTCCCGTAGTATAAGTTACGTGTTTGATCTGCTTATGTTTAATTAAGAATACCTATAGCCATATACATGCATGACCAGTTTCACCTAGTTATGGAGGTACCATAACCATAACATTAGAGGCACTGATGTTATGACTTCACCACGGCGGAGTGATTGCTCGTGGCGTCCCTTCATCTTTTTGCCATTTATATTATATTTATCATGTGGGGCGTATGGGTGCATCCTAGTTACATGTTTCAGTCAGGATTTCATGGTGAATGTGGTGTGTGCCTTGCATCCTTCACAAGGAGCTGATCCCTCCTACCCAAAACCAGTATATTAAATTAGAGGCAGCCCCTCTAATTTGCATGATGAGGTCACCCCTCCAAGTATTCATGCACGGTGGATTTTCATGACCTATATTGGCTAATGGTAAAATATGTTAAACAGTTTTCATAAGATAAACATAAGGCTTTTCAAACTATAAAACCAGTTTTATGAACATGTCCCAGGTTTTCCAGGACTTATACATTTCCGCTGCTATTAAGTCTTTATTATGCTTAGTCATTCATACTATGTCTATATCCGTGCACTGAGCGTTTTGCTCAGCCGTTACTTTCCTTTCCATGTCCCAAAACGGCAGGTACCCTAGGAAAGACTCGAGCATTTGTGTCACACCCCCAATTTATCAGAGTAATACAACACAATGGGGTGCGACGGTCATGACTATCACAAGACATAGATACAAAGAACGACTATTTAAAAGTCGTTTTGATTTAATTAAAAGCATAAAACTTGTTTCGGAAGCGAGTTACACAAGATCATAATAAAACATTGTTTCAAAAGACTTTAACATTGATCCAAATATCCATACACTAGTCACGACCATTTTCATCTAAAAATCTCCCATGCATAACCACGTCACTCCTCCGTCTTGATACCTGAGAAAAAACATTGCATAGCGTCAACACAAAGGTTGGTGAGTTCATAGGTTTAAGTTTAAATAGTGTGATGAACCATAAGATTTTCCAAGGCAACCGGCATATAATCTTATAACAAATACAAGATTATAATCAAAAGTATATGTTTTAATCACCTACGCCTAAGCTCGTGACATCGAAGCGTTAACCTCAACCAACAAGAAATAATAAGAGCCCGAGCAAATGCCTATCCCGAAGCATTTGTAAATCCTCAAATATAAGTATATCTAACTTTGGCCACACAACCAAATTATATAGGGAGGTTAGTCCCGATAGATCTATCCATAACATTCGCGCTTACACAAAGTAATTAACGGTTCACGATAGTGGGCTAAAGCATCTAGGGATATCGCTACTTAAACATCATGTAGGCAAACGTATGAGTTTAAAGCACTTATGTTCATCCGTTAAAAACGAGCAATGTTCTCACCCCAAAATAGTTAAAGCAATTAAAAGTGGGGCTATGAAACTCACCTCGATGAAGTAGTGAATATGATCAATAAAGATAGCACGGGAAATCAAGGCACGCAAAATGATGCGTAAACGATCTACTCGTAACCTAAGTAAAATATCCGTACTTAGGCTAAATATAATAAATATTAACGTACAATGCACTTGGTTGATAATTTATACTTGCTCTTGATTTATAAAAATGTTTTATACATTTTTCTCGTTCAACAAATTTAGTCACGGGGTCGACTTTGGGCTTTAACAACTCGTTATGTATTAGTCCGAAAAATAATCGGGTTCTTGTTATAACAACTAGGTCGTGAGGTCTTCAACGTTTGATAAATATCATATTTTTATGGAGTCCTTAAGTCTAGGAAATAATTATGCAAAGTAGAGCACTCACACCTAAAGATAACAAGTAAAGTTCAATTATATACATGTGTAAATCGACCATCTTTGGAAATTTATTGTGGGTTCGTTACTTAACTTTAATTCAAACCAAAAGTTGTTTTGAAAACTAGGTCGTGTCAAGTTTCACAAGCTATTTTTATACCTTTGGGCGAAAGTCATTAGGTTTGATAAAACTAGGTGTAAAGTTGGCATTCGAGCCATGTTAACAATTACTATAACAACTTGTATCCATGTTTAAGATGAACGGTAAAATTCGGTCCAAAAGGGTTCAGCCTTACGTCCCTGTCTATGCACCCTCATGTTACAACTCTTTTTATATTCTAGTCATGTACTTTTACACATACATGTATACACGCATGCTTTTAGACATACACATTCAAAATGGAAAGACAAGTTACTGTTAATAAAAAGGGGAAATGGTCCTCACATTGCTTCCACATTATTACCATCCTCCCATCACACATACATGATCCATACGAAACAAGAATAGGGTGGGGCTTGCTGCCAGGGTCACTATTTTCGCAGGAAGTAGTACAAGAAAAGGAGTGGTCCCTTTTATTTTTTAATGTTTTACCATACATTCATATACACATTATTTATTCAAGCATATAACATATATACATGAACATACATACATACACTAGCATACACCTTCACCAATAAAAAGAAAGAGTTTTGTTCACTGTTAAGGCAAGTAACAATATTGTATAGATGGTGGTCCTCATTTGGTTTCATATTTTTACACATCATAACAGTCCTAAGTACCTAAGCATTTTGCATACACAACCAAACTCACATATATGCGATGTCTTAGAAGTCCACTTAAGATACCCCTGCTTGTGCTACTGTTCATGCATGGTACACACGTCCACCCACAAATTATTTTAGAAAGATTAAAGTTGTTGTTTATTCTCTTTTGTTTCCCCTCTCTGTGATACGCCTGATCATACGCACACCACACCAATATTTCATGCAAGCAACCATCTCAACACACATGCATGCACACTACAAGTCTTTGTGGTTTCCTGCTGTTTTGAGTACTCACACGAGACACACAACACTACATAGTATGGGAGTTCTAACATGGAAACGCTTGTATACTTGTTTTCCTGCATAACGTTTATACATACTTAACACACATTCACGTAATATTTACTCATTTGGTTGGCTTTCCTATGTTTGTTCGTGTTTAAATCACACAGCAATACATACATGCATATTCCGCAATCAATAATAAAAGAATGAAAACGAGTCTTGCTGCTGTTGTTTTATTTCGATACGCATACAAATATATTACAATAATTCATGCAGTCACATGACTCATATGGTCACGTTTTGCTTGAGTTTTATGTTGTAATAGCTACCGTTTTCATGCAAGGGTTCATGCTCAAACACTCTAAAACAATTACACATGAAATAATAATAGCAAAGGAACTACTTTTGTTGCTTCTGTCCAATGCATACACAAGCCATAGAGTATGGTTTACTTCAAATAAAAGTGTGTCTTGTCATGGTCTAGCTACTGTCTATTAGCATGTACACTTACAAGGCTATTGTCTTTTACATGCTTGAATACACACGACCTTGAGATCACGTACACAACATATACCAGTATAAGGGTCATGGATTAAATAGGTTTAGCATGCATTATACATTTTAAATCATGATAGCAGGGGTAGTTCATGTGCATACAGTAAATTGTCCATGTAATATCATATCCACATAAAATCATAGGATTCATTACCCTTATCATGTTGATACTTCAACAACTAGGGTGCTTGGTCTTTACATGTTTATTAAGTTAACATGTGACTTGAGTGGTCTTTAGGTCATTGCACAAAGTCCCAACAGTGACCTCTTGGCAACTTATTTAGTTCAAAAAGTGTCTTGGTTCATCAAGTAAACGACCATTAAAACCTTAACCGTGACTTATTAGCGTAAGTTTTAGGTTGTTCAAGTGTTTAGCAAGTATAACCATCAACCAAGATAGAGTTTGAAACAAAGATTAAAGTGACCTACAAAGGTCCTTAGCTAGGTGATGGGGAGGTGAACAAATACTAGTGTTTTCTTTATCCTAAAGCTGATGAACTTGTAAGTTTTTAGTCGAACCCAATCAACTTAAAGATCAAGCCGTGACATTTTCTCCTTTGAGTTGTGAAGGTTTAATATGTGTGTGTTAGATGTTGTAAGTGTGTTCTATTTATAGGAAGGGTTAGGTAGTAAGGCCAAGTGACTAGCATAGTTAGGATTTCCAAACCTTTGGTTCCTTTGTAACTAGCAAGGGTAACTAGCAAGTACCATGAAAAAGGGTGAGGAGATTGGGAAGAACAAAAGGGGCAGAGGTCACGTTTTATGGCATCAAGGAGGAAGGTCTCATTTGTACAAGTTTGAATTCAAAATTTTGGTATAGTACAAAACAAAATAAAAACGTGGGTTGTGGAGCAAAAGGGCATGGGGGCCGGTTTGACAAAGTGACAAAGAAAGGAAAATTAGTTTCCTTTTTATTTTGGTAACATTTATAAATGTTTATGTGTTGTGTAAAATTTAAGTAGTGGAGTAGTAGTTTAATAACTTTTGTAAAATGAGAAAAAAAAAGGGAAATTTCTAAGTGTGTCTTAAATATATTAGGTGAGGTATTTAATTTCATAGCGAAATTCTAAAAATAATTTAAGTCGTTTTAAATAAGTGTCGGCTCCTAAAATAAAAGTTCTTGGCACATAACATAACCGAAAAATAGGTCATTCAAGTAGAAATTTTTATATGATCGTCATTCATAAAAATTTTATTCGTACAGAATTACGTGAAATCAAACGGGAACATCAATAGACACACAAGTCTAACCCGAACTATCGCGTTTCACATAAATTAAATAGATACAAAATTCACGTGTGTGACATTCGTAATCCCTTAAATTGAGTTTTGTCCTCAAAACTAGCACGTCGATATCGTTGTGAAAACACGAGGTCAATTAAATTTTTATCTTTTTTTCATGGGGTTCAATGCGTTCGTTTTTCTTTAGTTTGCTGCTAAGATTAAAATTACTATAATCTCGTTAGGATTAAAACGAACCAAAAATTTCTTCCGACTTGTACATGGTTCTATAGTGTCCCTAAGTCTCTTCTTGTATGTAAAATTTTTCTTGATGACGTCGGTGATGAGTTTTCTCATTATTAACTTTCGCGTCGTTCCGCGTATTACATCCACTTTAAAGTGTCGCGTGACTATATATCGCGCATTTGATAATCGTTCCACATGGTTTGATTAATCTCGTTCACATTAACCGTCTACTTGGTAGTGATAAGTAGCGTATGCGTCAAGGTTTCCTGACTCGGTTTCCCAAAAATTAATTGTCTTAACAAATGGTGGTCAAGACGTTTCTTCTTTGTAAATGACATTCAATATTAGATAATTGCGTTAATTTATCAATTTAGTTTGCGTTCCTCTTCGTTTATCTCCTTTTTCATGGAGAGGAAAACGGGTGTACAATTTATAATATATTTAAATCATAGTTCGTTTAGATTTCCTTCTATGAAGGAAGTATATGATATTTCTTACGCTTATAAGTATGGTGTGATGCTCAGACATCGTTAGGTAAAATAGATTTTTGTTCGAGTGGTTTCGGTATTCCAGTTATATACAAAAGCGTACTCATTTTGACACAATTGTTCTTTAACATGGGTTATGTTATGACGAGCTCTGGACATCCGTTAAATTTGGATTTTACTCAAACGACGTTTCGTTCTTCTCATTATTATTTGAAAGTTGTTTCCGATTTTCCAACTCTAATCTATTTGAGTCTAATTGTCGTCAAAATCAATATGGCGCTCTTAGTACTTGCGTGTCACATACGCTCTTGTATGAAATAGTGGTGAAGAAAAATAATTATACTAGGTTTACACGTATCGCGTACTCGACGCTTTTACTTAAGACGATATAAAAAATGTTTGACGTTTATAGCACATAATAAATTTTTCTTTGGCGAATAGGGCAACTTGAATATATTTTACTAGTATATTTCATTTTTACGATGACTACTATGAGCATACTTGCGTTCGACCACGATCATACGTAGTTGATCAGGCTACGTACGTCTCGGACCAACGGTTGCATCCTCCTTTTCATCATAATTTGACTCTTTGAGGTTGTAATTATATATTAGTAGTCCATAGTGCATTTCGTTCGTTACCGTTATTCACTTCCATAACCAAAAAGTTAGTCCATAGTGCATTTTATTTGTTACTAATGCTCACTTTTCACAATCGACAAAATAATTCCCATTGTTATTCGTACTAGTTCTCGTCAAGTTTATCAATAGTTTTTGTTCTCCACATTGAGTTTGTCGTCAAACCAAGTTCTAAAACTTTACATGGTAGTTCTTACCAAAAAAAATTTATTTCGCTATTAGTTGCGGCATTTGATTAATAATACCTTTCCTAATATTTCAATTTACCTTATCATGATCGTTATTATTCTCACTAATAAGTGTTTCCGGTGGTGATTTCTTATAGTAAAAAAAATAATTTGATATCTTCTAAAGATTATTTTACAAATATTTTTTAGTGAAAATTTACTTTATTTATTTCTCTTCGATAGCTAAAGAAAATATTGTAGAAGGAAACTCTTTCTTAAAAAAAATTTTGTGGATGAATTTTTTTTTGACACATGAAAAATAAATGAATAAGATAAAATAAAATTTTCTCGTTGGTTAAACAAAAGAGGCTTTAAAGATAAAACATCATAATTCATCTGAAGGCTTGGAGTACGGTTACATAATTAAGTTTGTTCGTGGTAACATCGACGGACGTCGAGTCACTTGATTTGCATAAAAAAATAGTTCATAACACATAAATTTCCTCGCTCTATCCATGACGAGGGTAGAAACCCTTGGGTTGATACTTGAAGATTGTTGGCGCATCTTTCTTGAAAGACAATCGGTTTAAAACGTTGGCGGGGTATTGGACGCTCTTTGCTCCCGAGCTTCATTCTTGGGCAATTTCTTTCCCTTTTCGAAGTATTTCTTGTCTTAAACGGCATTCCTCCAAGTAGTGTTCCTTCATATTCTTCTTATGGGACTTTACCACTCGGCAATCACCCTCCAAGTGCCCAAAGTCATCACAAAGCATGCAATGGTTCACGCAACTACCTTTGTGGTGGTAGTCACACTTGCGGCAATATGGAAGGTTGCCGAGATACTTCTTGTTCAAGATGGGAGTTGTTTTAGGAACATCCTCCCGGAAATTTGTCCTTGCACAACAAGTAGAGGATGGTAAGGTTTTTCCTTGGTGAACACGTGGCGCTTTCCACGAGTGATTCATTGGTTTAGTCATAGGGTGAGGGTTAAACCTTTCGGCACCTTGCTTCATGGTGTTAAACCTTGAGTGGTTCTTCAACATATAGCATCTCCTCTCATAAGGCCCTTTTCTTCCACTAACGGTATGATTTACCTTAGTTTTTGAAAGGGTCTTTCGAGGTCCAAAAGTGTTAACCGGAGTAGCACTTGTTTCCTTAGCTTTTTCGTAAACACTAGGATCCATGGTTCGGTCAACCGTGCGGATACTAGCTTCAAACGCATCAACGGCCCTAATGGCATTTTCGTATTGACGAGTGATGACCTCTTTGAGGTCCTTGCAACCTTGTTCCGTCATTTCAATTTTTCTGTGTACTATTAACGAGCAAACGATGTATATTTTAGTTTGTTCTTTAATCGTTATCAGTTCCTACGATTGTTCAAATTTGATCGGGCTTTTCTCACGTTTATTGTAATACAATTTTCAAGGGATCATATCATAAAAATTCGTACATTTCATTCTTGAATTACGTTCCATACATAGTTTTGGAGCTTAGAGTACAAACTTCTCATTCAACTAATGAATGACTCCTTTTAGTCTTGACAAAACGTCGTACATTTATTACAAAACATCATACTTTTATTAGAAAGGCGAGAAACTCCTAAAGGCCTAGATGGTATAGGATTTCTTGAATTTGAGCATGATCCGCAGCTTGCCTAGCCTCGGCATCATTGTTCCTCATTTGTAAAATCACAATATCGGACTCAGTAGCCTCAAGAGATTCTCGTAACTCGGCTATCACTAAGTCCTTGTCCTCATCTTGCTCGATAAGTTGATCCACATCACCTTCTACATCCTCCAAACGGCCTATCAGGTGTTCTGCATCGAATCGGAGTGTTTCTGAAGTAGGCTCGTCTTCTAGGGAATGAGCAACATTAGGTGGTGGTGATGAAGAACGGTTTTTTTTTCTAAAAGTTTCAGGCATTGTTGAAGGTATAGGAGTGGAGATTGGCATAGTGGTAGTAGTAGAAATATTTGGGACGATAGAAGGAAGTCCCGTAGTGACATTTGGCATCATGACTGGCGAATCTTGCTCATCATCCGAATTTATTGTGATTACGCTCCGGATGGGGGTAATTTCCTTGTCGGATTCGGATTGCAAAATGACAAACGGAATGAGAGGCATTTTTCCTTTTTCGCCTATCACCAAATGTAAAGCAACGGTTATTAGATAGGTAAAAGTGGAGTATTTTTCTAAAGTTATAAAAATAGAATTGAGTTGTATGATGTCTTGTAAATTTTCCTTTATTTATAGTAAGTTCTCACAAATCGATCCATAAGTCTACTTAAATGTCGAAGTAGTCCTTACATGGAAAATAATAAGTGAATCGTGGAATGTTAAAGTCCTCTAACATGCTCTTCCACATACTTATTATTTGTACTTTCTCTTAGTAGTGATTATGCACGGTTGGATAAATACAATTATCCTTAATCAATTCTTTCATCAATTTAGGTCTATTCGACGTTTATTTTTGTGAAATTTCCTCTTGTTAAACGTCTATTACTTGCAACTCGAATGGGTAAGTATGTTTTTAAGGTTTGGCTTACGGCTATTACGTAGCCCGTACTAGTTCTTGTTCATTCATAAGTCTTTCCTTAACTTAGTATTGCTAGTTCGTACACTTTCGACAATTTTTACACCTTGAAAAATTGTTAATTTGATTTAAACGAGTCGAGTACTGAAATTTTATCACAAAAATTTCATCAAAGAATTTGTTCCATATGTTGTTAATCCGTAATCGTTCAAAATGTTCAATTCGATAAATTACTAACTTTTATTACAAGAATTTCTCTGATTTTGGAATATGTTCCGTTATAGCTTATATGTTTCGTCTATCTTGCTCTCGTCTAGCGTTTTGCTCGCAATCTTAGATAAACTTTTCAGTCATTGTTGTATATTTATACTTGTATTTAACATCTCAATATACGCCCACATTTTGCATCTAGGGTTCTCAAATATCGTGCAACGCGATAATCCCTTGATGTAGAAATTGGCATAATTGTTTAACCAAGGGTAAAACCCTTTAATTTATATCTATATCGTAGCTTCAAAATTTATAATAACGTCATAATAACTTAGTCGCAACCAATGGACTAAAAGAATTTTGATTTGTCTTTGCGTAATTTATTTCCAATAAAAATTTATTTGATAACCATTTGACTTACGCGTCAGCGCATTTATAGATAGTTCATATATCGCGAAATTTATTCGTTCTTTGAATTGTAGTATTCTTTGGAGCATTACAAGGGTAATACTTATAATAAGTGTTTTATCGTCATATGTCATCTTAAATAGTGACGTCGTCGTTTCTCGATCGTACTCAAAATATAAATTTGATATGATAACTTACGCATTCAATTTCAATTTCGAAACCGTTTAATTCATGTAGGTCACTTTTCCTCAACCGAGTCTATTATAAATGTTTAGTGGAGTAACAATTTACCGAACCCAATAAATAGTTGCTCCTCTCGACATTTATAATAGCATCGCTTGATTCAAGTATTACTACAAATTAACATACTATCCAACACATGGTAAATAAATATATTAATATAGTTTTCGTTCTAGGAATCATGGCGATATTTTTAATTCGGTGTATAGCGATATGAAACACACAAACGTTTCGATAGTCGATAATAGTCCGGCGGACTATCTAAAATATGTTGAGCATAAGTATGCGTATGTTTAATATCAAAGGAAAATATATATATATGGCACAAACCATTTAAATAAAGATGGCACAAACCATTTAAGTAAAGATGGCACAAACCATTCAAACGAATATGGCACAAACCATTTAAATAAAGATGGCACAAACCATTTAAATAAAGATGGCACAAACCATTCAAACGAATATGGCACAAACCATTTACATATCCTAACAATCCATTCAACGAGGTTAGGCACTTAATTTCAACTTAAAAATCGTTTTATTACATATCCCTATGGGTATCATTTAAACACGGGAAGGTGAATACCCGATGATAATAGCACGTAGCAATCAAACTCAAAACTTAGCTTGCAAAAATCATAAACTATCTCAAGTCACAACTTACTTGTATCGAAGACGTGGAGTGAAGTGGTTCTTGGAGATTTTTGAGAGTTAGTTATAGTCTAGAATTATTTTTCCAAGAATTAAATTTTTGACTCACGTTTATAAAAATCGTTTTATAAAATAACCTAGTTCTCTATAACTACAGCTCTGATACCAATCTGTCACACCCCCAACTTATCAGAGTAATACAACACAATGGGGTGCGACGGTCATGACTATCACAAGACATAGATACAAAGAACGACTATTTAAAAGTCGTTTTGATTTAATTAAAAGTATAAAACTTGTTGCGGAAGCGAGTTACACAAGATCATAATAAAACATTGTTTCAAAAGACTTTAACATTGATCCAAATATCCATACACTAGTCACGACCATTTTCATTTAAAAATCTCCCATGCATAACCACGTCACTCCTCCGTCTTGATACCTGAGAAAAAACATTGCTAAAGCGTCAACACAAAGGTTGGTGAGTTCATAGGTTTAAGTTTAAATAGTGTGATGAACCATAAGATTTTCCAAGGAAACCGGCATATAATCTTATAACAAATACAAGATTATAATCAAAAGTATACGTTTTAATCACCTACGCCAAAGCTCGTGACACCGAAGCGTTAACCTCAACCAACAAGAAATAATAAGAGCCCGAGCAAATGCCTATCCCGAAGCATTTGTAAATCCTCAAATGTAAGTGTATCTAACTTTGGCCACACAACTAAATTATATAGGGAGGTTAGTCCCGATAGATCTATCCATAACATTCGCGCTTACACAAAGTAATTAACGGTTCACGATAGTGGGCTAAAGCATCTAGGGATATCGCTACTTAGACATCATGTAGGCAAACGTATGAGTTTAAATCACTTATGTTCATCCGTTAAAAACGAGCAATGTTCTCACCCCAAAATAGTTAAAGCAATTAAAAGTGAGGCTATGAAACTCACCTCGATGAAGTAGTGAATATGATCAATAAAGATAGCACGGGAAATCAAGGCACGCAAAACGATGCGTAAATGATCTACTCGTAACCTAAGTAAAATATCCGTACTTAGGCTAAATAAAATAAATATTAACGTACAATGCACTTGGTTGATAATTTATACTTGCTCTTGATTTATAAAAATGTTTTATACATTTTTCTCGTTCAACAAATTTAGACACGGGGTCGACTTTGGGCTTTAACAACTCGTTATGTATTAGTCCGAAAAATAATCAGGTTCTTGTTATAACAACTAGGTCGTGGGTCTTCAACGTTTGATAAATATCATATTTTTATGGAGTCCTTAAGTCTAGTAAACAATTATGCAAAGTAGAGCACTCACACCTAAAGATAACAAGTAAAGTTCAATTATATACACGTGTAAATCGACCATCTTTGGAAATTTATTGTGGGTTCGTTACTTAACTTTAAGTCAAACCGAAAGTTGTTTTGAAAACTAGGCCGTGTCAAGTTTCACAAGCTATTTTTATACCTTTGGACGAAAGTCATTAGGTTGGATAAAACTAGGTGTAAAGTTGGCATTCGAGCCATGTTAACAATTACTATAAAAACTTGTATCCATGTTTAAGATGAACGGTAAAATTCGGTCAAAAAGGGTTCAGCCTTACGTCCCTGTCTACGCACCCTCATGTTACAACTCTTTTTATATTCTAGTCATGTACTTTTACACATACATGTATACAAGCATGCTTTTAGACATATACATTCAAAATGGAAAGACAAGTTGCTGTTAATAAAAAGGGGAAATGGTCCTCACATTGCTTCCACATTATTACCATCCTCCCATCACACATACATGATCCATACGAAACAAGAATATGGTGGGGCTTGCTGCCATGGTCACTATTTTCGCAGGAAGTAGTACAAGAAAAGGAGTGGTCCCTTTTATTTTTCAATGTTTTACCATACATTCATATACACATTATTTATTCAAGCATATAACATATTTGTAGTAAGTCAAAAAGAAGGAAAGTAAGGTGTCTACTGTGCTTATTTGTTTGTCAACAGGTACCTCAAAAGAGAAAGTGTTGTCATTGTTATTATACTAATTTTTTTTTATATATACAGGAACATACATACATACACTAGCATACACCTTCACCAATAGAAAGAAAGAGTTTTGTTCACTGTTAAGGCAAGTAACAATATTGTATAGATGGTGGTCCTCATTTGGTTTCATATTTTTACACATCACAACAGTCCTAAGTACTTAAGCATTTTGCATACACAACCAAACTCACATATATGCGATGTCTTAGAAGTCCACTTAAGATACCCCTGCTTGTGCTACTGTTCACGCAGGGTACACACGTCCACCCACAAATTATTTTAGAAAGATTAAAGTTGTTGTTTATTCTCTTTTGTTTCCCCTCTCTGTGATACGCCTGATCATACGCACATCACACCAATATTTCATGCAAGCCAACATCTCAACACACATGCATGCACACTACAAGTCTTTGTGGTTTCCTGTTGTTTTGAGTACTCACACGAGACACACAACACTACATAGTATGGGAGTTCTAGCATGGAAACGCTTGTATACTTGTTTTCCTGCATAACGTTTGTACATACTTAACACACATTCACGTAATATTTACTCATTTGGTTGGCTTTCCTATGTTTGTTCGTGTTAAAATCACACAACAATACATACATGCATATTCCATAATCAATAATAAAAGAATGAAAACGAGTCTTGCTGCTGTTGTTTTATTTCGATACGCATACAAATATATTGCAATAATTCATGTAGTCACACGCCTCATATGGTTACGTTTTGCTTGAGTTTTATGTTGTAATAGCTACCATTTTCATGCAAGGGTTCATGCTCAAACACTCTAAAATAATTACACATGAAATAATAATAGCAAAGGAACTACTTTTGTTGCTTCTGTCCAATGCATACACAAGCCATAGAGTATGGTTTACTTCAAATAAAAGTGTGTCTTGTCATGGTCTAGCTACTGTCTATTAGCATGTACACTTATAAGGCTATTGTCTTTTACATGCTTGAATACACACGACCTTGAGATCACGTACACAACATATACCAGTATAAGGGTCATGGATTAAATAGGTTTAGCATGCATTATACATTTTAAATCATGATAGCAGGGGTAGTTCATACGCATACAGTAAATTGTTCATGTAATATCATATCCACATAAAATCATAGGATTCATTACCCTAATCATGTTGATACTACAACAACTAGGGTGCTTGATCTTTACATGTTTATTAAGTTAACATGTGACTTGAGTGGTCTTTAGGTCATTGCACAAAGTCCCAACCGTGGCCTCTTGGTAACTTATTTAGTTCAAAAAGTGTCTTGGTTCATCAAGTAAACGACCATTAAAACCTTAACCCGTGACTTATTAGCGTAAGTTTTAGGTTGTTCAGTGTTTAGCAAGTATAACCATCAACCAAGATAGAGTTTGAAACAAAGATTAAAGTGACTTACAAAGGTCCTTAGCTAGGTGATGGGGAGGTGAACAAAGACTAGTGTTTTCTTTATCCTAAAGCCGATGAACTTGTAAGTTTTTAGTCGAACCCAATCAACTTAAAGATCAAGCCGTGACATTTTCTCCTTTTCTTGGCTACGTCTAGAAATAATTCCCAGTGAGGATGCTTTGAGTTGTGAAGGTTTAATATGTGTGTGTTAGATGTTGTAAGTGTGTTCTATTTATAGGAGGGGTTAGGTAGTAAGGCCAAGTGACTAGCATAGTTAGGGTTTCCAAACCATTGGTTCCTTTGTAACTAGCAAGGGTAACTAGCAAGTACCATGAAAAAGGGTGAGGAGATTGGGAAGAACAAAAGGGGCAGAGGTCACGTTTTATGGCAGCAAGGAGGAAGGTCTCATTTGTACAAGTTTGAATTCAAAATTTTGGTATTGTACAAAACAAAATAAAAACGTGGGTTGTGGAGCAAAAGGGCATGGGGGCCGGTTTGACAAAGTGACAAAGAAAGGAAAATTAGTTTCCTTTTTATTTTGGTAACATTTGTAAATGTTTATGTGTTGTGTAAAATTTAAGTAGTGGAATAGTAGTTTAATAACTTTTTTAAAATTAGAAAAAAGGGAAATTTCTAAGTGTGTCTTAAATATATTGGGTGAGGTATTTAATTTCATAGCGAAATTCTAAAAATAATTTAAGTCGTTTTAAATAAGTGTCGGCTCCTAAAATAAAAGTTCTTGGCACATAACATAACCGAAAAATAGGTCATTCAAGTAGAAATTTTTATATGATCGTCATTCATAAAACATTTATTCGTACACAATTACGCGAAATCAAACGGGAACATCAATAGACACACAAGTCTAACCCGAACTATCGCGTTTCACATAAATTAAATAGATACAAAATTCACGTGTGTGACAATTTGGAGGACGTGCATAGGATGAAAGCTGCTAGAGACTTCTTTTTCTTTTTGCCTTCATATACTTATGCTTGTTTAGTCTTTCATTCATTTTTTTGCTTTATTATGTTTTGGGCTTATGTTTGGGAACCGATGTTTTATTTCGGTTATCCCTATGGTCATGTAATATTTTAGACATTTATCCTTGTATGCTTTGATGACACGCCATAATTACACGTGACATTCCATTATCAAAATGGGGTGTTACAATTATGGTATCAGAGCCAAGGCTTCGACCTGTAGGCTCTAAAACTCGACCTGTGACTAGTGGGTAGTCACCAGAAGCTTCCTAAGCCAACGTTTGTTATTCTACGTATTGATGTTTTCAGCGCATTGTTGTTTTAACCATGATGTTTTCAACACCTTGAGGTTTTAACCTTGATATTTTCATCGATATTGTTTTACTAATATGGATGGACAACCATCATTCATATGTAGTTATGTGTCATTGTTTCATGTATAATGTTCCTCGTGAACTGTGGCTATGTGGACTGAACCCCAATAGTTCATAATTAGTCACATAAAATTTTTTCTGATAAGTTTGACAGATGAGTTCCATTTATTTATGTTTCATGTATCATTGTTGTAGGGATTATGACTAAGTAAAGGTTGGTACAGGACAGGCCCTATTTAGTCGCATGTGCTTTTATCGAAACTTTTAACTTTGGGACCGACCCATAGGCGTCCCCTCGCCATGTCTTTTGTTTTGGGACCGACCCATAGGCGTCCCCTCGCACATATAAAGGTTTTTATAAACTACATTATACATTCATGCACTGTTTTTCATGCATAAAATTTTTCTCATGATTTATTGGCATAAATTATTTTTTTCATATCCCCTCATAAGTTATTATGTTTTTATGTCAAGTATGTTGTCATACTGTCATGGTTAACTTCGGTTTCATGCTGATTATGTTATACACTCCTTCGCATTGAGTTGTTCCATGTTTCTTCATAATGACTTGGTCTTCACGTGATTATGTCTTACGTCTCTTTTGTTGTCTTTGCTTCCATGCTAGACACTGTTGAAATTCATGTAAATTATGTTTTCATGATAGTCATGGTTGGTTTTCATTGATCATGCTTTCAGGCAAATCATCTTGAATTTTGTGTAACCACACTTTAACGTTCTCTATGCAACCAGAGAGAGGTATATACTGGCATTGCCAGGTTATCATGATGGTTTTCCTAACCGTTTAACCGATATACTTTCCTTTTTCATGATAAATGATCGACCCCATACCGATCATTTCATGTGCATTCCACGTGTACTCCACGTACCGTATTTCATGTGTATTACACGTACCTTAATCCATGTGTATTCCACTTGCAAAACTTCACGAGTATTTGCTAGTCGATTTTGAATCATCTCAGGCGTATTTTCAATTAGATTGCTGATGCCTCTCATAACTTGGAGATATTACTAAAGGTTGATGTTGCTGATGTTTGGAGACGCTACGAGATGCGGATGCTGTTCACAACCTGGAGATCCTACAAGACGAAGACAAAGGCGTCAGAGCAAAGCAATTGGACAAGAAGATGCTTCACCATCAGACGATTTCCATCAATCATTGTCCCTATTTCTTAGTTACATGTCACACGTCTTTCGGTTGTCATTTCAGCCACATGAGTGCAAACAGGTACCAGCCGGCCACTCAGCTGAATAGTTACATGAATCACGGTCATGAGAATGACCGTCATGGAACTGACAGACAAGACGATAGTAACTGCTACTATGACAGAAACTATCCTAGAAATCGCAATCGAGGCTCCGACCGCGGACGTGATCAGACATACAAAGGATCAGTAGTCCAACCGATCCACCAAGTCTGGCATAATAACCTAATATTGTAGTTCTATTGTTTTACGTCTCGTGACACATGTCAAGACATCAGTCAAGACACATGTCTCACGTATACTTCCTGAAGACAAATGTCAAGACACCAGTCAAGACATATGTCATGATTATAGTTCCAAGACACGAGTCAAGACACATGACTCACGTCCAACTATGGGACATTTCTAAGAAATTCAGGGTACCCTCCAAGGGTATATCCATTTTGTTGTGCCATGTATTAATCAGGCCACAAGAATTTCAATACCATTATCGGCGCATCAGTGAGAACTGTCGCGTTGCTGATGTCACTTTTATTTCTTTCACTATATTTCTTATTATTCATGACCATGAAGGACGCCTTTCGTATTCCCACGTATACGAAGGTTTTCCTTCAGCTTAATGATGAGATCCAAGCTGCTAACGCATTTCCTCGGACAGACATGAGATGAATTTTATCCTAATTATGGACTATGAACAACACACCATGCTACGATTCATAATTATGTACAGTAATGTTCAGGCTCCTGAATACATTCAGCTTGATTTTCCATCAGGAAAATCTATACAAATTATCTATGCTTACAAGCATGTGCGTTGTTAGCCGTGGTAGCTAAAATTTTCTAGCTGTCAGATGATTGTTCCAAAATATTCCTATACATTCCATAAGAACCTACAAGGAGAAGGATGGTACCATGTGATTATGTGTCGACTACCGTCGATTTAAACAAATCACCATTCATGACCGTTATTCTCCTCCACGTATTGACAACATGTCCAATCGACCTTATAGTGTTAATCACTTTTCCAAGATCGAACTCATGATCATGCTGCCAACAGTGACGAGTGAAAGAGCAGGACATGTCCATGACTGCTATTCGTACACGACTCGGTCATGCTAGATTTATGATTTTGAATTAGTCTCATCAATGCTCCAACGGCATTATAATAATGAGTTTCCATGAACTCATAGCAAATTCATCAGTGTTTTCATTGAGGATAACCTGATTTCCTTTAAGCCTAGAAGAAGAACAGGAAGACCATATCTGCACTATGTTGCAAATTCTATGACAAAAGAAATTCCACCCTGAAAATTTCCTATATCAGTTCTGGTTGATCACAGTGACATGCTGGATCACACGGATTTGCATGGTTAATCTTACCATGACTCAGCTTATGCGTAAAGGAGATAACCCTACATTACATTAGGTGTTATAGAAGATCCTACGCTAAGAGAAGTTTAGATTCATGGACTCAGAATTTCGCAAACTCCTATGTATCAAGTTTGATGAAGCAAGATATAGTTACGTTCATATCTTTATACCTGTCATACAAACAGGTTAAGATAGGACACCAACAGACTGGGATGTTTTCATCATCTGAAATTGTGAATCGAAAAGGGACAAGACCTCCATGGGGTTTGGTTACTAGATTAACGCAAACTCAGAAGAAGCATGGCGCTATCTGGGTTATTGCAAACAGTTTGATCAAGTCTGCAGAATCCTTACATCCGCAAGGATTGCAGAACCAACAAATTGATCGGACATGTTCCAGCCAAGGCTCATCCGATCACTTGGCAACCCCTCAGTTATCGGGTCAGACAAGATTTGCAATTGTGCTCCTTATTTACTTCACGTCTTCATTCTAATTCCACGACTTGCTTTCGCGCTCGCGTTCATGACACTATTCACGTTCATGATCGTATCTTGGCTTACGATGATATGTTTCACATGTCATGTTCATTCCACGTCCCTCATATCATGATCAAGATAGGTTACACGTATCATGAATCACGATATGTTTACTCATACTACACTCGCCATATCTCCACGTAGCACGTTCAAAATTTTTCACGTATCACGTTCAAAATTATTCACGTACTACGTTTCTTTATGTCTCGCGCATCGTTACTAATTATCAGCTAAGTCAGATTGTCTTGCATCGTAACGTTTCAGTTACCCTTGCACGTTAACTCTTATTTTCCTCGATCGAATTTAAGGGATCTACCTTCCGTTGATAACCAAGAATTTCTTCGTATTCCAAGTCAAGGTCAGGAGGACCAAGATTTATTATTAGTGTCAAGATCTTCTGAAGGAACCGTTCCAAGAGGGAGGCCACTTGGAAACGGATAAGTTCATCCGGACTTTTATCCGTTTTCTCTCATCAATTAGATACGTCCTTTCAGTCACGTCACGTTCCATGTCCTTTCAAGACATGTCACGTTCCACGTTCCTTCTACCATGTCACCTGTACGTTCATTAATCTTATATACCCTCTCAGTTTGATTCGGGTATGTTTCTCTTTCAGTTACGTTATCTATAATTCGGGGACGAATTATTCTTTTTAGGGGGGGAAGAGTTGTAAAACCCGCATGCTTTTACCATGAATAGTACCCATTAGATCGTACGTACTAGATTAAAACTTTCCTTTTATAGCATGTTTACGTTCACGAAATAGAATTTTACGTATTACGTACGTGTTAGAACACGATAAGTATTTATTACGTACGAACACACAATAATTATTTAAACAATAATTAATCACGAACATGCGATCATGTAATCATGGACGTAATTAATCACCAGCTAATATTAATTACGTATATATATATTTATTACGAACACGAATAAATATATTGAGTCACGATCGAAAACGAATTAAATTACGTAAACTATATAACACGTAATCGCGGACATTTAAACGATTATTATTATTACTACGTATATTAAATTACACGACAAGTAATTACGTACGTAATATTTACTTTTGTCACGTATATAAATAAACTATGAAAGTCGCGACATTTAATACTCGCTTACGAGTACTATTTTAACGAGATGCGATTTAATCAAAGTAAAATGTTTTCGGGTTGTTTTAGACAAAGAAGAAAAAGGAAGGACTTGGGCTCAAAGCCCAAGTGTAATGGTTGAGGCGTGTATAACCAAAACAGACGGGGGGGGGGGGGGGGGGTATTTTATTTTTGGACAAAATACAAAACATTCTAAAACCCTAAAACTAAATACAGCCGTATGTTTTCTTCTTTGCCTCCTTTTCTGCCAACGGGTAAACATCAAGGATCAAGGGCAGACACGTTTTGGATGCAAGTAATCAAGATGATACGTGTGTTTTCTAAACCCTAAACGATATGTAATTTAAGTAACAACCCTAATTCATTCTATTTTCTTTTCTTTTAATCCGATTTCATGGGTATTTAAACATGTTCAGACAGTAAATTGATGGGGTTTTCGTTTGTTTGTTGTTGGATTCGAAAGGCACACAAACCGAGACTCATATGAGTCTCGGTGATGAATTAATCGCACCAGCCGCAACCCTAATTAGGGTTTTGGGCTTGGTTGTGCTACCAGTGGGAACCCCGCAGGGGTGTTTGTACTAACAGTGGGAACCGAGACCATCTAGGTCTCGGTGGGAAATTAAAACAGGCAGGGGGAATCGGACATAGACGGGGGTAATAGCATCACTACCAGTGGGAAACTGGCAGTGAATGGGGTGTTTGGTTCTGGCTTTAAACAGATTTAAGGGTGTGTTTGGTTAACAGTTTATTAACTTTAAGGGGCTGTTTGGTTCGGCTTATTTAAAATACATAACACGAGTTTCACGTTTAAATTAATAAGACACAGGTTCGGTTTTCGACGCATTTTAATAAAATAATACATGATTACGTGTTATTATTTTTACAAATTAATTAGCTTTACATGTTTATTTATTTTATAAGGTAAATTAAATTAATGCAATACGACTTGTAATTTCAAGATTATTTATTTAGAAGTTAATTAAATTAATTTAACATGCTAGATAATTAATTTAATTAAAACATGGACTTAGGTTTATTATTATTAATTAATAATACATGATTTTAACCTAAGTAATTATTTATTTAAATTAGACTAAGTAATTAATTAATTATTAAAACCATGACTTATAATTAATTAATTCTCATGACTTAGGTTATATTAATATAATTAATAATACATGTTTAACCTAAGTATTTTATACGCTTTAATTTAATTAGAAATGATATATTTTAATTAAATACTTTTAACATATAATTATTTAAATTACATGAAATAATCAATAAACTATACATTATAACCTCATGACTTACATTATTAATCAGAAAACACTTTAGCTTATATTATTAGCTTAATAATCCAACTTATTCCTATTTATGGAAACTTTCTATTTTTAGAAACGTATCTATTTTAAGCAATAATTCTATTTTTGAAAACTTTCTATTTTTGGTAACTTTCTATTTTAGGAAACCTGCTATTTTTGGAAAGTTACTTATTATTACACAGCAAGTATAATAATACATGAAATACCAGAAATACTTAATCAGAGTAAACAGAATATAGGATAAACACAGTCTAAGGCTTAAAACAATGAAACATGGTAAGAACATATAAAATAAGCTAAGACATGATATAAAACCAGTTACGTATTTAGTAAGCAGATACTCATTCATGTATGTATTTATGTAGCATTAGTGATACGGAAGTAGGATTCCTCTCAGTTCGTCTTCTTCGTTCACTGGACATAAGGTACGAATTCCCGTCCTTTCAGTATGGACATTCTTTCCTTATTAGGATTTCCCGTATGCAGCCAAATGTTTTCCCGTAGTATAAGTTACGTGTTTGATCTGCTTATGTTTAATTAAGAATACCTATAGCCATATACATGCATGACCAGTTTCATCTAGTTATGGAGGTACCATAATCATAACATTAGAGGCACTGATGTTATGACTTCACCACGGCGGAGTGATTGCTCGTGGCGTCCCTTCAGCTTTTGGCCATTTATATTATATTTATCATGTGGGGCGTATGGGTGCATCCTAGTTACATCTTTCAGTCAGGATTTCATGGTGAATATGGTGTGTGCCTTGCATCCTTCACAAGGAGCTGATCCCTCCTACCAAAAACCAGTATATTAAATTAGAGGCAGCCCCTCTAATTTGCATGATGAGGTCACCCCTCCAAGTATTCATGCACGGTGGATTTTCATGACCTATATTGGCTAATGGTAAAATATGTTAAACAGTTTTCATAAGATAAACATAAGGTTTTTCAAACTATAAAACCAGTTTTATGAACATGTCCCAGGTTTTTCAGGACTTATATATTTCCGCTGCTATTAAGTCTTTATTATGCTTAGTCATTCATACTATGTCTATATCCGTGCACTGAGCGTTTTGCTCAGCCGTTACTTTCCTTTCCATGTCCCAAAACGGCAGGTACCCTAGGAAAGACCGGAGCATTTGGAGGACGTGCATAGGATGGAAGCTGCTAGAGACTTCTTTTTCTTTTTGCCTTCATATACTTATGCTTGTTTAGTCTTTCATTCATTTTTTTTGCTTTATTATGTTTTGGGCTTATGTTTAGGAACCGATGTTTGATTCCGGTTATCCCTATGGTCATGTAATGTTTTAGACATTTATCCTTGTATGCTTTGATGACACGCCATAATTACACGTGACATTCCATTATCAAAATGGGGTGTTACATAAATCGTTGGTCTGGTTCGTGGCCCGGTAAGCTTGGGAGGTGATGGAGCTAGATGGGCCTAGCAGGTTCTGTTGCCTTAGGTAAATAGAAGTTTCATGTAAAATCATTAGTTAAAGAACTGTCACTCTGAAAGAAAAGCTGGAATTAATTCTGGTAATAGCATGATTATTTAGCAAATAGTTTGATCTTGTTCACTAGTGATTACTGATTACTGAGGTGTGTTCATGATGATAACTGGCTCGGATACCTTTTATATTTCAAGTAAGAACCAAGAAGGATAACCTAGTTCACATTTAGGATTTGATATAATTTTTGGCTCTAATCTGTTTAATTTGTGCATATGTGTAAATTTGAAGCTCACAGAATTTTCTTATCATGTTGAAATAATAATGCATAGGTTCTCTTAGCAAGTATTTTTGTTAAAGAATTTAATTGGTCTTTTCTAGATCTACTACTAGAATACTCGTTAGCAACTATAACTCTAACTGACATATACTATTCTATCATATCGCAACTATAACTCTAATATACTATTCTAATTTCTAACATATCAGGTTCATCAGAAGAGAATATACGAGAGCTGTTTACAAAAGCATATAAAACTGAACCATCTATACTTTTTATTGATGAGATTGATGCAATTGCTTCAAAAAGAGAGAACCAACATAGGGAGTTTGAACGACGTATCGTGACACAATTAATGACTCGTATGGATGAATCCTACAGGGTTACAACTGACAGTAAAGTAGCATATGTGTTAGTGATTGGTGCTACAAATAGACCCGATGCTGTTGACCCAGCATTAAGAAGGCCAGGGAGGTTTGACCGTGAGATCGCTTTAAGGGTTCCAGATGAAAATGCGAGAACAAAGATTCTTACTGCTCTTACACAAAGTTTGAAACTTGAGGGTGCTTTTGATCTGGTGAAAATTTCAAGGTCAACTCCTGGTTTTGTCGGAGCTGATTTAAAAGCATTGGTGAATAAAGCCGGTAATCTTGCTATGAACAGAATTATCGAAGGAAGAAAGGTGGAACTTTCTATAGAAAATGAAGACTGGTGGAAGAAGGAATGGACTCCTGAAGAGATGGAAAAACTTAGCATTACAATGTCTGATTTTGAGGTATTACAACAAATTCTTTTTTATTGGTTACTAAATTTGTGTGATTGTTTCTTCTAATGATTCATTTTTTTTTATAATATATCCAGATGGCAGCCAAACTGGTTCAACCTTCCACTAGAAGAGAAGGATTCTCGAGTATTCCGAATGTCAAGTGGGAAGACGTTGGAGGTCTTGATTCATTGAGAAGGGTGTTTGACAGTTACATAATTGAACGTGTAAAATATCCAGATGAGTATGAGGTAAGTTTAGAACATGGTATTGTCAGTTCAATGAGGTGGATTTTAATCATTCAGAAGGGAGTTTGACCGTTAAATACTTTTAGGAATTTGGAGTTGATTTGGAGACAGGGTTTTTGCTTTATGGACCTCCTGGTTGCGGAAAAACGTTAATTGCTAAGGCTGTTGCTAATGAAGCCGGAGCAAATTTCATACACATTAAGGTATGTCTCTCTGTATCTTTTCTATATTAGATCCAGTTGATGATCTTAATGTGTAGGTCATTCTACCGTCTTTTCTTTTTTTTACTGCAAGGGCCCTGAGCTTCTGAATAAATATGTTGGTGAGACTGAAAGAGCAGTGAGGACAATATTCAGTCGTGCAAGGACGTGTTCTCCATGCATTCTATTCTTCGATGAGGTTTTTTCTCTCTAAAGATTATTTTGACAAGTTTCGTTATAATAGTACAGCTGCAATATTGACGCTTTTGGTGCTGCTCTTTGTTTAATACAGGTAGATTCTCTGACAAAAAAGCGTGGAGATGATGGAGGACGGGTTGTTGAGCGACTTGTAAATCAGGTCAGCAAATTACTCATCTTGAATCTATATAATTACTTTCTCAAATAAATTTACACCTTACCTCTTTAATGCTACCCTAGAGATGAAATGCTTTTATTTGTATTCTGGCAGCTATTGATAGAGCTAGATGGTGCTGATCAACGCAAAGGAGTTTACGTAATCGGTGCCACAAACAGGTGAAACACATCATGTTCCTGTAATTACTAAAGTATGACTACGAATGATTATAGACTTATAGTTACCATAGGGGGCAATTTTTACCCACTTACATATGAATGGGTCAGGTTTGGTATTATCTTTAACTAGTCAAACATCTAACTGATTGTTGCTGGTTTTGCTGACGTGATTTCAGGCCAGAGGTAATAGACCAAGCGCTCTTGCGGCCTGGAAGGTTTGGGAAAAAACTGTATGTTCCTCTGCCAAATCAAGATGAGCGTGGGTTGATTTTAAACGCTCTTGCTAAAAAGAAGCCAGTAGATGCTGATGTGGACTTGGTGGCCATTGGGCAAAGCAACGCTTGTGCCAACTTTAGCGGAGCCGATCTTTCTGCATTGGTTCATATTTTTTGTTTTATTTTGTAACTTCTACGAGCGACAAATATACTAAATGCCTCAAATTAAGATTTAATGATGGTTTTTTGTTGTCCAAATCACAGATGAATGAAGCTGCCATGACTGCTCGTGAAGAGAGAATTAGTAAAATTAAAGCTGCTACTACTCCTTATGTTGAGGAAACATCAGGATCATCAACATACAACTTCATAGATGGAATGCGTCATATGATAAAATCTGCACACTTTGATCAAGCATTGAGAAAAATATCACCTTCCGTCTCAGAAAAGGTATGACCCACTTCTATAGTGTGTCATGTACTACTATTAGAGGGGGCAAGATGGGCGAGTTGCATAACATATCAAAACATTCCAGTTGCAATGAGGTATTGTTTAGTATGTGTCAAACCCGTCTATGTTGGATTGGACTGACCCTCAAAATTGTATTTGCCCTTTTATTCTATAAATAATAAATACATCAACTATGATCATGAAAACAATATAATGACAGTAACAATATAAATCTTAATGAAACAACTCAACCAAGTACAGGATGTTTGTGTGCGTTAAAAAAGAGATTTTGGGAGACTTTATACTATTTTTAGATAATCTGAACAGTGATCCGCTTGTGATAAAACATGACCCTGATACACCTAATTATAATTAAATTGCTTGACATGGCCAGTTGATCACGGGTGCAAGAAATATAATAACGAAACCCAAATTAGTGAAGCTATAGTGACTTGTTAATCATGCATTCGGAGTTTCTCATTAATCTCGTTTGTCAGTTACAACGCTGGAAGGATCCTATAGATAAACTTTCTAACATCTATGTATCCTATCTGTTTTGTTGCAGCAAAAGCAATACTACCTTCAACTGCAAGAGCACTTCAAATGATCATAACTTTGGACTATGGACTACGATAGTATAGTTTCATTTTGTTTATTTATCACAGTTACGACAGACATCAATACTATTATTTTGACTCTTTTCGTTTTTCTTAAACAACTTAATACGACGTCACCTTGACCACCATAATTTTTTGGTTATTGGAATATTGCATTCTATCAGTTATGTTAGTAGTCTCTAGATTGCTATTTAGCAAATAAAAGGTATGCTTAGCAAGATGGAAATCTGAATGACAAATCAAAACTGCTCTAGCTGGAATGGGTTATTGTTTAGCATGGGTCAAACAGCTCCATGTTTGGATTGGGTAGAGCCGCAAACATTTTTTTGCTTATTAGTAAATTGTTGATTCATTTACTATGAATCAATGATCATGAAAAAAATATATTAGTCGTATGCGTTAAAACTATACTTGGGATACTTTCAAGCCCATAAAGCTATTTTTACGTGGCCCGTTGGAGTAGTAATACACAACCTGAATTAATTGACCCATTTCATTTGTTAGTAAACTGCTTAAAATTGCCTGCTGTCTGTGCTGCAAGCTAGGCAGTATTTGGTCAGAAGAATACTTGACTAAATTCGGAACAATAACGCTATTTTGACTTGTATAATATGCACTGAAGTTGTTTGTTGCTCTTAATTTGTCAGTTCTAGCGCCCGGAAGGAGTATATACAGTTGATAGACCTTCTAGCATCATGTATCTTGTCTGTTTTGTTGCCGCAAAATAGTATAACCTTCGACTACAGAGCTTCAATTCATTGTAAATGTGGACCATGGCCTATGCTATTGTTTCTTCTTGCTCCTTTCTACTGACATCATTAATACTTACGATGTGAGGCTTTTCTTGTTTCATAAGAACCTCCAACCACTTTTACTACCACAAAAGTGGCATTCACTTTTGCTTCGGGAATATAGTTATCAGATATGTTTTGTAGCATAACGAGATATTAAACTTTCTGTGTTGATTACAAAAACCGTCTTTCTGATATGAGTTTCTTTTCTTTATTGATAATTTTAGCTTGTGTACACAATAATTTGTTTTAACGCCAATTAAAGAAACAAATTATATTATGCATAATTTGATAAAGTTTATGTTTTGTTCTACGCTACTTATGTTCGATCGTCTATGTTTGTTTAAGGTTTGTTTAGTTTCTTAATGAACTATCATAAACGAACATAAACAACTCATTTTCTTAAAACGAACATGGACAAGAAAATCCCATTTAAACATTAGTGTACATTTATATCTCCCTTTAAAATATGAACGGACATGAATAAAGTTCCGTGTTCGTCGGGTTCGTTTATAGCCATATCACATACAGCTAGGACATGTTAATTTTCAAGCCCAGCCCAGCAAAACAAGTTAAACCTAATTAATCCAAAACGTATCAAAGTTCATGCAACAGAACTCGTTGTAAATTTTCACACACGTACAGGCAGGCGCCTACTCCTCTAGTCTTCCTCCTCAATGGCCGATAAGCTCTTACTTCTCGTATTCAGAACATCGACGGGTACAATACTATTCCTATCGACGTGCTCATCGATAAGTTGCAAACTAAACACCGCGAATACACGCGCCATAACACCAAAAAACTTACAAGAATGATTCATAAAGCGTTAGCTTCAAACGGCAAAAGTGAACCTTCTCGTTCTTTTGACGTAGATGTTGATATGAATACTGTTGAAGATCAAGCCCTTTTAGTTAAGGAAAAGTTTGAGTCAAATCATTTGAAACATAAACGAGATAAGTTTTCCGATTTGGAATCGGGTGAGGAAGAAAAAGATATAACTAGGGTTTTGGATTCAGAAGATGAAGACGTGAAGTTTGATTTAATAAAGACAATGCTAAGGAAAAATTACTCACAGTAAAACCTACAAATAATTTAATGAAGGAAGATAATATTGATACACCTGTTAAGAGCGTAACACCAAGTCCTAAGAAACCGAAAAGTATGGTAAATGATGGCGGGGTTGATTGGAATGTCGAGGGGAATGTGATGTTTAAGGATTTTGGTGGAATGGATGATGTGTTAGAAAAGTTGAAAAGGGATGTCCTTATTCCTTTGTGTAATCCTGGGTTGCCAGGAAGTCCGATTTCGGGGCTATTGTTTCATGGGCCGCCTGGGTGTGGGAAGATTACCTTGGCTCAAGCTATTGCTAATGAGACTGGTTTTCGGTTTTATATGGTTTCCGCTACTGCTTTGGTCTCAGGCATTACAGGTAGATGTGTTATACACTTGTATGATTGGTCTTGTTTAGGTGTACTATAATCATACATTCTACTAAAAAATCTATATTTTGATAGCAACTGCTAGTATAACACTACAAAATTTTGGACATTTACTTACCAATATTTTTTTAATATAAAAAATACCATTTTATTATAAAACTTTTACCTACTAAAGTATCTAAATAAAAGTAGGTAAAGATACAATACCTACTAAAAATAAGAGTAAGGAAAAGTTTTGACC
Organism: Glebionis coronaria; assembly: GCA_025667525.1. Lineage (NCBI taxonomy): Eukaryota > Viridiplantae > Streptophyta > Magnoliopsida > Asterales > Asteraceae > Glebionis > Glebionis coronaria. Next base: position 426,746,813 of record CM046881.1, on the reverse strand, counting down.
CTTTTGGTGACTAAAAAATGAGTAAGGATAGACCTTTAGTGCTCCCCTTTTGCTTACTCATTTTTTTAAGTCACCAAAAGGGTCAAAACTTTTCCTTACTCTTATTTTTAGTAGGTATTATATCTTACCTACTTTTATTTAGAGAATTTAGTAGGTAAAAGTTTTATGATGAAATGGTGTCTTTTATACTTAAAAAAAATATTAGTAAGTAAATGTCCAAAATTTTGTAGTGTAACTTTAACTGACTTAAAATTGTTTTGACGTGTCAGGTGCATCCGAAGAGAATATACGAGAGTTGTTTACAAAAGCATATAGAACTGCACCATCTATAGTTTTTATTGATGAGATTGATGCAATTGCATCAAAAAGAGACGACCTTCAAAGGACGACGGAGCGCCGTATCGTGACACAACTGATGACTTGTATGGATGCATCTCACAGGGTTGGTAAAGCCGATGATCCAAAAAATACAGACTCAACTGGTGCTAAACCAGGACATGTGTTAGTGATTGGTGCGACTAATAGACCTGATGCTATTGACCCAGCATTAAGAAGGGCAGGGAGGTTTGACCTTGAGATCGCTATAAGTGTTCCAAATGAAAATGCTAGATTAAAGATTCTTACTGTTCTTACACGAAATAAAAAACTTCAAGGTGCAATTGATCTGGTGAAAATTTCAATATTAACTCCTGGTTTTGTCGGAGCTGATTTAGAAGCATTAGTGGAGAAAGCTAGTAATCTTGCATTGAATAGAATTATCGATGAAAGAAAACAGGAAGTTTCTATAGAAAATGCAGACATGGAAGAAGCTGGCATGGAGTCCTGAAGATTTGAGAAAACTGGGCATCACAATGTTTGACCTTGAGGTATTAAGAAATAAGAATGAATCACTGTTTACATGTTATTATATTGTTTGATTGTTTCTGCTGATGTTTTTTTTAATTATATCCAGATGGCAGCCAAACTAGTTCAACCTTCTACTAGAAGAGAAGGATGTCATCGTCAGTAACATGGATAATTATGATGTAAGTAACATGATGTAAGTAACATGGATGTCATCGTCAGTGTCAATGAAGTGGATTATATTCATTGTTAAATTCCTGCTTTCTGATGCACCACTTATACTTTTTTAGAAAGCTGGAGCTGATTTGGAGACATGTTTTTTGCTTTATGGACCTCCTGGTTGTGGAAAAACATTAATTGCTAAGGCAGTTGCTAACGAAGCAGGAGCGAATTTCATATACATCAAGGTCTGTCACTTCATATATTCTTTTCAATATTTTCCACTGGATGATTTTACTGTGTAGGTCATTCTCCTTTATATATTATTTTTACTGTGAAGGGTCCTGAGCTAATGAATAAATACGTTGGTGAAAGTGAAAGAGCAGTACGGACCATATTCAGTCGTGCAAGAACATGTGCTCCATGCATTATATTCTTCGATGAGGTTTCTTTCTCTCTAATGTTGATTTTGAAAACTTTCATTTGTAACTCCCATTACTTGTATTGGAGTACTAGTTTAATATTGATCTGCAGTTGAAAATCGCAACAACTGATTTACGCTTGATACCAATTTTCTTTTTTATTGATCTTGATACTTGGTGCTGCTATTTTCTAATACAGGTAGATGCTCTTACAACAAAGCGTGGCAAGGAAGGAGGATCGGCTGGTGACAAAGTTGTAACTCAGGTAGATGCTTCTGTCCTTGTCTTGAATTAGTATTTACTTTTTCAAAATCTAATTACCCCTCATATCTCTAACTAATATTCGCCGCTAGAGATGACACACTTTTGTTTTTATTTTGGCAGTTATTGACAGAGATAGGCGAGACTGATAAACGCAAGGGAGTTTACGTAATTGGTGCCACTAACAGGTGAAACACATCATCTTCCTACAATGGGGAATTGTTTTTATCCATTTACAGTTAAATGGGTTGATGCGGGGGTGGGTTTAATCTCTAACAGGTCAAAGGGGTAAGATAAAAAGGAGCATTTTATCCTGTTAATTACTACTGTAATAGTTTTTTGTAAAAGAAAAACAGTTTCTTGATAATCAGAGTCTTTTTGCCCCCACCAAGAAGTGTCCATTTTGACCTGTTTCCCAACCCACACGTCTAAATAGTTGTTTCTGATCTTGTTGACATGATTCCAGGCCAGAGGTGATGGATGAAGCGATCTTGCGTAGTGGAAGGTTTGGGATGAAAATGTATGTTCCTCTTCCAAATCCAGATGAGCGTGGGTTGATCTTAAAAGCTATTTTTGCCAAAAACAAGCAGCTAAATACTGATGTGGACTTGGTGGCTTTTGGGAAGAGCAACGCTTGTGCAAACTTTAATGGAGCTGATCTATATGCATTGGTATGTGTTATCTACTTATCTATTCTTTTACAAGTTCTACAGCTGACAAAGATACTAAATGCCTCAATTTAAAAGTTATTGATTTTTTGTCCAAATTTCAGACGAGTCAAGCTGCCATGATTGCTCATGAAGAGAGAATTAGTAAAACTGAAGCTGCAGAGGCTGCTGATGTGGAGGGAACATCAGGATCATTCTCACAAAGCTTTAAAGGCGGGATGCGACGTATGATTGAAGCTAAACATTTTGATCAAGCAGCGAGAAAAATATATCCTTGGGTTTCAGACAAGCACCGGAAAAATGCCGATTCGAAAAACACAAGACAAAACCAAGGACAGGTTACTGACGATGAACCTGAGCTCGTTAGAGATGACGAGTTGCCGCGTCCACCCAAAAAACAAAGAATTGCTAAAAGTCAACATTCTACAAACTCGTGTGCCACTTCTGGTTCAAACCCGACAATGTTTCAAGAATTGATCCAACAACAGTACGAATTAGACCGTGCGACAAACATGGAACTTCTGGAGCGCGAGAGTTCGGCGAGAGTTGAGTTAATCAATTCTCAAAAGGTAGCCGAGGACTTCAAAGTCCTACAAATCGACACAAGTAGGATGGATCTGGTTGACGCGGCTATCATCAACGCGCAGAAAGCAAGAATCAGAGCTTTATATCAACCACAAGACTAGGTTACTTTATGTCTTTTTATTTATGACTTTTTTTAGTTCACGTACTATGTCTTTTAATTTTATGTGATATCTTTTTTATGTAATGTGCTTCTAATTTTAATGAACTTTATTTGAGTTAAATTGTGTATCATTTATTTATATAAATGAAAAAGAAAAAAAACTAACACCATATTTTGTGGTGTCAAAGAGTGAGAGAAAGGTTTTTGTATTGTGTCATAAATATAAACTCGTGCTATAAGGTCTGTAGAAATGTTTTTTAGCCCACATATATCATGTTATGAGTTAAATTTAAGACTACTGCTACTTACATATCACCTTAACTATTATTTACATATTAGAAAAGTCAAACGGGTAAGAAGCTGCGCCGCTAATCCTTTTTGAATTGCAAAGCCAAGATCTTTAACGCAAAGTATGAGTATGACCAAGACCTTTAACGCAAAGTGTGCCTCTTGGTGTTTTTTTAAGAGAGGAATATCTATCAACCCTGATGCATTTTGAGTCACTTGTAAGAATGTTAGTGTAGGATGTTTCAAACCATGGTTTTTGATATTTTGACTGACTAATCCATGGGGTATGCCCCCTACCACATAGACACAAGCTGGTCTTGATTCATTGAGAAAGGAGTTTGACCGTTACATAGTTGAACGTATAAAATATCCAGATGAGTATGAGGTAAGTTTAGAACATAGTATTGTCAGTTCAATGAAGTGGATTTTATTCATTCAGAAGGGTGTTTGACCGTTACATACTTTTCGGAATTTGGAGTTGATTTAGAGACAATGTTTTGCTTTATGGACCTCCTGGTTACGGAAAAACATTAATTGCTAGGAGCAAATTTCATACACATTAAGGTCTGTGTTGCTGTATATACTCTTTTCTATATTAGATCCAGTTGATGATGTTAATGTGTAGGTCATTCTACCTTCTTTTCTTTTTTTTACTGCAAGGGCCCTGAGCTTCTGAATAAATATGTTGGTGACTGGTGAGACAATATTCAGTCGTGCAAGAACAAGAACATGTTCTCCGTGCACTCTATTCTTCGATGAGGTTTTTTCTCTCTAAAGATTATTTTGACAAGTTTCATTATAATAGTAGAGTTGCAATGTTGACGCTTTTTGTGCTGCTCTTTGTTTAATACAGGTGTGGATGCTCTGACAAAAAAGCGTGGAGAGGATGGAGGATGGGTGGTTGAGCGACATGTAAATCAGGTCAGCAAATTACTTCTTGGATCAATATATTTACTTTCTCAAATAAATTTACCCCTTATATCTATAATGTTACCCTGAGACGGAACGCTTTTATGTGTATGTTGGCAGCTATTGATAGAGCTAGATGTGCTGATCAATGCAAGGGAGTTTACGTAATCAATGCCTACGCGAATTTCGTGTAATAAATTGCTGAAGAATGACTACGAATGATTCTAGTTACCATAGGGGGCAATTTTTATCCACTTACAAATAAATGGGTAGATGCAGGTTTGGTATCTATCTATATCTATACTACTATATAAATCATTTGGGACCTTTTTAAAATAAGAAGGCTGAAAATTAACTTTTTTCTTACTAAATAAGTCAAGTTGTTGATATCTATATACTATAACTTTTTCTAACAACTTTTTGTAACAAACTTTTGTAACAACCTACTTAAATAACATTTTTTCTTTTAAATTGAAAAATATTTTTATTAATTTTTTATTTTTATAATCTAATTTCGTCATATTTTCTAAAATTTTATGCTTTTTAATTCAATATCCATTTTGCTATATTTTTATTAACTGTTAATTTTTTTTTAAATTTAGAGGTTTTTTCGATTTTTTTACAATTTTAACAATACAAACTTAGATAAGAGATTAATATTTGTTAGCCTAAAAAATGATTATGAGTACTCGCCGCCGCATTGCGCGGGTTCATGCTAGTTATCTTTAACTAGTCAAACATCTAACTGACTGTTGCTGGTTTTGCTGACATGATTTCAGGCCAGAGGAGAGAGACCAAGTGCTCTTGCGGCCTGGAAGGTTTGGGAAAAAACTGTATGTTCCTCTGCCAAATCAAGATGAGCGTGGGTTGATTTTAAACGCTCTTGCTAAAAAGAAGCCAGTAGATGCCGATGTTGACTTGGTGGCTATTGGGCAAAGCAACGCTTGTGCCAATTTTACTGGAGCTGATGTTTATGCATTGGTTCGTATTTTATTTTCTTTTATAATAACTTCTACGAAAGACGAATACACTAAATGCCTCTAATTAAGATTAAATGATGTTTTATTTGTCCAACTCATAGATGAATGAAGCTGCCATGACTACTCATGAAGAGAGAATTAGTAAAATTAAAGCGGCTACTACTCGTGCTATTGAGGAATCATCAGGATCATCAACACACAACTTCATTGATGGAATGCAGCATATGATAAAAGTTGTACACTTCGATCAAGCATTGAGAAAAATATCACCTTCCGTCTCAGATAAGGTATGACCTAGTTCTATAGTGTGTCATGTACTACAATTAGAAGGGGCAAGATGGGCGAGTTAAGTAAGATATCAAAACATGTTTTAGTTGAAATGGCATATTGTTTAGTATCCGTCTATGCTGGATTGGACTGACCCGCAAAATTGTACTTGCCATTTTTTTCTATATAAATAATAAATACATTAAACTATGATCATGAAAACAATATAATGACAGTAATAATATAAATCTTAATGAAACAACTCAACCAAGTATAGGAAGTTGGTGTGCGTTACAAAGAGATTTTGGAAGACTTTATAATATTTTCAGATAATCTGAACAGTGATCCGCTTGTGATAAAACACGACCCTGATACACCTAATTGTAATTAAATTGATTGACATGGCTAGTTGATCATCGATGCAAGAAATATAATGACCAAACCCATATTAGTAAAGCTATAGTGACTTGTTAATCATGCATTGGGAGTTTCTCATTGCACTCGATTTATCAGTTACAACGCTGGAAGGATCCTATAGATAAACTTTATAACACCCCACTTGGTTAAGTGGACTGTTACGTGTATTTATGGCGTTAAGGTAAATGTCCTAAAACATTAAATGCCATATAAGAAATACCGGAATCAAACATCGGTAATCAAAACGTAAGCTCAAAACATGAAAAGTAAAATACTGAAGGAAAGGACTAAACAATGTCCAAATAAGCAGAATAATGTAAGAAGTTTATAAAGTAAAAAGTCTGTATAGCTTCCATCCAAATGCACATGCTCTTAGAATCCTAAGAGCGTCCTGGTGTACCTGCCGTTAGAACATGAAAGAACTACGGCTGAGCATAACGCTCAGTGAACGAATATAAAGCATGGATAAGGAATTACTGAAATGAAACAGATGATAAAATACTAGAGCTGTAAGACTGATAAGTAAAGTTGCAGCGGAAATTTGTGTATAATCTGTAAAGTCTTATTTATATATAATAAAGCTGAACTGTTATCTGTTAAATCTGAAAACATGCATTTACTGTATACTAATTGCCAGAGCTTATATAGGTCATGTGCTGTAACAACGGTGCATGAATAACTGGAGGGGTGACCTCATCATGCTGTAGAGGGGTGACCTCTAAATAACTGTAGAGGGGTGACCTCTAAATACTGTGCCGGGTGGAGGGATCAGCTCCAATGTGAAGGATGTAGAGCACACACCACATTCACCCTGATAACTGTAAACTGATAAGCCAAGGATGCATCCATACGCGCCACTAAAAATATTGATAAAATGGCCAAACTGAGTTGAGTGGGACGATGTAGGATATCACTCTCCTGCATGTGAGTCACGACACCGGTGCCTCTAGTGTCATGGTTACGGTACCTCCGTAACTAGTACATAAACTGGTCATGCTTGTATATAATGCTCAGGTAATTTATTTAGTTATTAACATGACTACTGATAAGCTTAAACACATACTGGGGAAAACATTTGGCTGCAGACGGGGAATCCTAATCATGCATGGGAAAGGAAGTCCTTACTGAAAGGACGGAAAATCCGTACCGCTTGTCCAGTAACTGACTGAAGGAAGACTGAACGAACACTACTCGGGCTTCACGAAAGCTACCATAATAATAGACGCGAATAAGTTATCTGATCTTTATTTAATTTACTGATCTTATCGGCTTCTCATTTATTTATTTATTTCTGAACTTCTTTACGTATATTAACTGATAAATCTGATCTTTCTTATAATTCTTTCTAATATATTAACGACCTGTTATTAATTACGATACAAACGTATTCTGACGTTATATTAATACTATATAAGTAAGTCGTTAAAATATGAGGTTTTCTAAATTATAAAGTTTTCAAAATCATTTAGTTTCTTTAATTAAATTATACCCTTTAATTATTATAAAACTATCCTAGTTTAATTCATATAAACATACAATTAAATCATTTATTAAAAAAAGTAATAAAAGGTATAATATTAAAATCTTCATTTTATTTATTATAAGTATGCCCACTGTCTGTTTCTGTCTGCTGCCATCGACACCAAGACCACCATCAGGACCCCTGATGGTCTCGGCTGGCCAAAACAGTAACACACCGAACCCCCTTGGTGGGTTTTAGGGACTCGGCTGACACAAAAAAAAACCCACCACCGAGAGCTTTATGCTCTCGGTTTCCCTGAATAAAAAATCAACGCGACACCCTCTTAATTTATTTATGTTTTACGATTTCCCTTAATTACACATAATTAAATTCGGTTAATGGCGGAGAAAGGATGGTTATTACCTTGATTTTGCGTGACAGGGATCAATGACTCGATCCTTGACCCAACTCGTGAATCATTCTTGTTGTTGTTGTTCTTCAGCAGGAAAAGAAAAAGGAAGCAACGACCCTTTTTTGTCCTTTTTGTGTCGGCAGTTACAAGGGAGAAACCCTAAATCTGGTTTTTTTTTTGTCGTTGTATGTTTAAAGGGGGGTTCCCGTTTGTTTACTTTGCACAAGATTGGGCTGGCCTTAAGCCCATCCCTTTTTTTTACAAACCGCCCTTTCTATAAAATTTATGTAGTTTTCATTTTTTTTTTATATTCTCATTTGATTTCTGCGTTGTATTTCCGTATGGTAAATAATAGAATTATAGTTTATTTAAAATCTAAAACTACGTATTTAATATTATCATTTTAAATACGAGTTTTACAATTCTTCCCCTCTAAAAAGAATAATTCGTCCCCGAATTAAAGATACGACCGTACTGGGTTTTACAATTCTCCCTCTCTAAAAAAATAATTCGTCCTCGAATTTAGGGTACTTTTAAACTGAGAAATTTTATCTAAACTGAACGACACATGGACTGAAGGAACAAGAAAGCTGAAAACATATAAGGTGAGAGACGTATAACTGAAAGACAATTAAGCTGAAGGATAATTCGTCTTCTATTAAGACATAATGTTGCTGATAGGTATAAACATGACATGACTGAAGTGATCATGTAACGTGACATAGCTGAAGAGAACATGGAACGTGACATGACTGAAATGACTTAACGAGATTTATTAAAGAAAAAGGGATGAGAGGTCCGGATGGACTCCTCCGTTTCGAGTGGATTCCCGCTCGAAACGATCCTTAGAAGGTCTAAGCATAATAACAATCTTAGACCTGATGACCCTGTCCTGATGATGCTGAATAGTTTCTGGTTCCATACTTAAAATGGATTTTCTGAATCTGATAGAATGAACAAGCTATAACATGTAGTATACATGAAACGGTACGTACAATTATCCTGAAAAGATAACATTTATATTTCTGGGCAAACTGCTGAAACATATAAGGACAAACTATGTGAACAATTGTGAATGTGGTACGTGAGCAATTGTGAGCGTGGTTCGCGATCATCTGATGAATGCTGGCATGGAATATATCGTGAACATGATATGTGAAACATACTGTGAACGTGATACTAGACATATCATGGACGTATGCTGACTGAGAAAGGAATGCCAAATGGTACAGACTGAGACGTAAAACGTCTGCCTGGATATGGAAAAGCTGTGCTAATTCTTGAGTCTGGTTTCTCAAGCTTTCTGTAACCGTATTCGGTAATAAACTGTGAAACGCGTACCACGAGATGGAACACGAACCTGGACGTGAACAACGTTATGAACACTAACGTGAGCTTAAATCACGAGGTAGCACAAAACATGAACTGAAACAGCATCTTACTGTGAATGAGACGTAAACGTGAAAGTGAAAATAAACGTGAACGTGAACATGAGCGTGAGAAAAAATCGCGAATGTGAAAGTTCTATCTGACATGATTGTTGATGGGATACCGTGAAATCGTACGATTTATTGCTGAAATTCCTGCAGATTTGCTACTGCGTACTCATTTCGGAAGAAAGTAAACGTGTAGGCTGAGTGAATTGGTCGACAATGACTTAGATAGTACCATACTTCTTCTGAGTCTGTGGAAATATGATAACAATTATATGGGAAACTTATCTCATTTCTGTTCAGATACTTCTAATGGTTGTAATAACTCTCTAGCATGACAGCGTTCTATCTTGAACCTGCGGTATGTCAGGCATCTAGATATGAACATAACTGTATCCATGTTTTATATTGCTTCTATCAAAATTTGGTCCGAGATTATGGTACATTATGGTGGAGTCTGGGTGAATAGTCATGAAAGAACTATGAGTCTCGGTAAATTAGATCTATCTTCGCGTAGGATCTTATGGAATACAAAATTTTAGTGTAGGTCCTTTCCTTTATGCGTAAGCTTAGTCATGAAAAGCTAATCGTGAGAACTGTTAGCACTTCTGCGGTAGTAGTCAGCTGAGTTCTAGAAAATTTGTACTTTAATCATGGGTGTCGGTCTTGACCATCTGGTGATGGCCTTCACCTTCGCAGAATTGTCTAAAATTTCTTTCTGCTGAAATAACGTGGCTCAGAAATGCCACCTTGTTCAACTAGAAATCACATCCGGAAAGCTGCGTATATAATTTTTTCCTATCGGAGAATCTTCATGATCGTGAGAAGATGATTCTCTTGTTCTTCTCTAGAGTTTCGCATTTTGAGATGTTATAAATGAGTATACTCACGATTTTGTCTGAGAACTCATGGAAAAAATTTATTCATAAACCTCATACTATAGTTGGAGTATTTGGGAGCTCAGATTTATAAATCAGAATTTCAAGTGATCACATCGTGTGCAAAAGCAGTCTTGTAAACATCATGTTCTTACTCTCACCACTGATGGTTGCCTGATCGTGAATTGTTCTGAAAATGTTTAAGACATCGTAGTAGATCAATGAAATTTCTATACGTGGAATGAATGTCGACAAAATGGTGACCCGGTAAGTTTTCTGGTGGTTGATATATGATCTTATGTTACCAGTCTTCTGTCTGATATATAGGAACTGTACACCCCTGGTGGTGCGATAGAGAGAATAAAGCCTTGTTCCGATAACTCTTGCAGCAATGCTGCAGCTCTTTTAACTCAGCTGAAATCTTGCGATAAAGAGTTTTGAAAATAGGTTCTGTTCTTGAGACAAGCTCGATGTTAAATAATGTCTCGTGGTTAGGAAGGAATTTCTGGAAAATCTTCTGTAATGACATCTGAAAACTTTAGGATATTCTGCTGATCATGAATTTAAGGAATTTTAGAAATGAATTTATAACTGGTAGGTAAAAAGTCTTCGTAGCTATGGACTGATAAGCCACGTGCTTGTAAGGCAGAAATAATTTATACTGATTTTTTTTGGTAGAAAGTATTATAATATAATTGGAATTTAGTAAGACGGATCTCGTCGTTAACTGAAAGGAAAACCTTAATAATTATGGGTGATACTGTGGAGTCCTTTCTGCTGGGAGGTGGGTAAAGACCTGATTTACATAAAGCTGACATGGGAACACGTGAAGTAAACCTTACGAGTATTCACTGAATGTGTTCGTCTGTAACCTCACAGAATGAATAATGCGTGTTTAATCTGAATATACTCTAGTGGTGGTGACTGAATTTTAATGATCTGATTCATGCGTGGCATAATAGAACGGGTATACCCCTTTCTGAAGGGTACCCTAAATTACTGAGGGCCTGGTTTAGAAACATACTGGAGTTATGAGTTCAGACTCGTATTATTAGAAAAGATTCGTATGACGTGTATCGTAACTGGTGTCCTAAAAGGTATCTTCTGAAAGGATACTCGAGTCCTATGTCTTGACTGATGTCTTGACAGGTGTTTTTGTAGGTAAATCTGAACAAGGCTGAAAATTTTTGGTAACTACCAGGATTGGCGGACCGGTTGGACTGCTGACCTCTGTATTTCTAGGCACGTCCGTTCCGGAGTTCTAATGGTAACTGGTTGATTAAATATTAGCACGGTGGTTGTCACTACTGCCTTGTCTGTCAATTTCATGACGGCCATTATCATGACCGTGATTCATGTAATTATTTTTGCTGAGTGGTCGGCTCGGTACCGGTTCCACTCTTTTGACTGAAAAATAGCTATGTGACGTGTGACATCTATCTGAGGAAGTAAAAGCATGGAATGGAATGGTAACGTCTGATGGTTAAAGTATAGTATTGTTTGGAATTCTAAATCTATAGTTTTCCGTCCTTGCTCTTGAAGAGTCTTCATAGTATAAACAGCATCAGCATGTTGGGAAATATCCAAAGTATTAGCAGCATCAGCATTCGTGAGGTCTCCAAAGTATTAGCAGCAACGGTATCTGGTAAAATCTTCAACTCTCGAGCAGCATCAGCATCTAGTAGAGTATCGACAAGTGGAAACGCCTGAGATGATTGAGGATTGATTTCAATACACATGGAGTAAGGTACATGGAATACACCTGGACTACTACACAGGGGTACACAATGAATACCGCACATGGGGCCTATCTGAGGTACTATACGTGGAGTACATATACAATACTACACATAGCTCCAATGGCAATTTCTTGAGATAATTGATACTGGTGTCAATCGTCTGACATGATCAAAGGGAAATTAAATTGATTTAAACGGTCAACAAACTGAACTAAAACGAGTAACATGATAAGCTGACAATTTCTGCGTAGACTAAATGCTGGTTGTATAGAGACTTAAAAGTATGATTAAACGGAGTTTCATCGATGGTTAGCATGAAGACATGATTGGTGAAGACCAATCATAATTTTTCATAAAATAGGATTTTACTGTAATTCTTTTGTATTTTAGCATGAAAGCATCATCACCTTACTGAAACATAATCCTCCTAAGGAGATATGAAATTTTATCAGCATGAAAACGACATCAACGTGAGGGTATGAAAATTGATTGTTACAAAGAACATAAAAGTCTAATCAACTGAGTTTTAACATCAACTGATGTGGATGGCTATGGTTCAATCTACAGAATTCAAGGAACAAAACATGTGACTAAGTATGAGCGATTCTGGTTCGATCCATAGTTGTCAAAACATTTCTGAGAACTATCATGTATAGAAATTTACAATCTGGGACTAAATATGGATGGCTGTAGTCCAATCCATACTTGTCAAAACTTTATAAAATGTCATGATATGAGCAAAGGTGAACGTCTATGGTTCATTTCACAAAACAATATTCGACTGAAAGCATGAAAATTTGACCTGAATAATGGTGAATGTTTATGGCTGGTTCACCAAGTAATATTTGACTGAAAACATGAATCTATCATGAGTAAGGGTAAACGCCTATGGTTCGGTTTATCAATACAAAATCTGAATCGGCAAGGGTGAACGCCTATGGGTCGGTTCACCGAAAAAAATTCGAATGAAAAGCACATGCGACTAAATATGGCCAGTCCTGTACCAACCTTTTACTTAGTCAAAAACTTTAAGAAAACTGACTAATAAATGAAGAAAACTGACTGACAAATGCATGAGAAACATGAATGATAACAACGCTAAAATCTGGGAGTTCCTGGTGACTACCCACTAGTCACAGGTCAAGTTTTAGAGCCTACAGGTCGAACCTTGCGCTCTGATACCATAATTGTAACACCCCACTTGGATAAGTGGACCGTTACGTGTATTTATGGCGTGTCATCAAATCATAAGGTAAATGTCCTAAAATATTAACTGACCATATAGGAAATACCGGAATCAAACATCGGTAATCCAAACGTAAGCTCAAAACATGAAAAGTAAAATACTGAAGGAAAGGACTAAACAATGTCCAAATAAGCAGAATAATGTAAGAAGTGCATAAAGTAAGAAGTCTGTATAGCTTCCATCCAAATGCACATGCTCTAAGAATCCTAAGAGCGTCCTGGTGTACCTGCCGTTAGAACATGAAAGAACTACGGTTGAGCATAACGCTTAGTGAACGGATATAAAGCATGATAAGGAATTACTGAAATGAAACATATGATAAAATACTAGAGCTGTAAGACTGATAAGTAAAGTTGCAGCATAAATCTGTGTATAATCTGTAAAGTCTGATTTATATATAATAAAGCTGAACTGCTATCTGTTAAATCTGAAAACATGTATTTACTATATTTTAATTGCCAGATCTTATATAGGTCATGTGTTGTAACAACGGTGCATGAATAACTGGAGGGGTGACCTCATCATGCTGTAGAGGGGTGACCTCTAAATAACTGTAGAGGGGTGACCTCTAAATACTGTGTTGGGTGGAGGGATCAGCTCCAATGTGAAGGATGTAGAGCACACACCACATTCACCCTGATAAGTGTAAACTGATAAGCCTAGGATGCATCCATACGCCCCACTAAAAATATTGATAAAATAGCCAAACTGAGCTGAGTGGGACGATGCAGGATATCACTCTCCTGCATGTGAGTCACGACACCGGTGCCTCTAGTGTCATGGTTACGGTACCTCCGTAACTAGTACATAAACTGGTCATGCTTGTATATAATGCTCAGGAAATTTATTTAGTTATTAGCATGATTACTGATAAGCTTAAACACATACTAGGGAAAACATTTGGCTGCAGACGGGGAATCCTAATCATGCATAGGAAAGGAAGTCCTTACTGAAAGGACGGAAAATCCGTACCGCTTGTCCAGTAACTGACTGAAGGAAGACTGAACGAACACTACTCGGGCTTCACGGAAGCTACAATAATAATAGACGCGAATAAGTTATCTGATCTTTATTTAATTTATTGATCTTATCGGCTTCTCGTTTATTTATTTATTTCTGAACTTCTTTACGTATATTAACTGATAAATCTGATCTTTCTTATAATTCTTTATAATATATTAACGACCTGCTATTAATTACGATACAAACGTATTCTGACGTTATATTAATACTATATAAGTAAGTCGTTATAATATGAGGTTTTCTAAATTATAAAGTTTTCAAAATCATTTAGTTTCTTTAATTAAATTATACCCTTTAATTTTTATAAAACTATCCTAGTTTAATTCATATAAACATACAATTAAATCATTTATAAAAAAAAGTAATAAAAGGTATAATATTAAAATCTTCATTTTATTTATTATAATTATGCCCACTGTCTGTTTCTGTCTGCTGCCATCGACATCAAGACCACCATCAGGACCCCTGATGGTCTCGGCTGGCCAAAACAGTAACACACCAAACCCCCTTGGTGGGTTTTAGGGACTCGGCTGACACAAAAAAACCCACCACCGAGAGCTTTATGCTCTCGGTTTCCCTGAATAAAAAATCAACGCGACACCCTCTTAATTTATTTATGTTTTACGATTTCCTTTAATTATACACAATTAAATTCGGTTAATGGTGGAGAAAGGATGGTTATTACCTTGATTTTGCGTGACAGGGATCAATGACTCGATCCTTGACCCAACTCGTGAATCATTCTTGTTGTTGTTGTTCTTCGGCAGGAAAAGAAAAAGGAAGCAACGACCCTTTTTTTTTCCTTTTTGTGTCAGTAGGTACAAGGGAGAAACCCTATATCTGGGGTTTTTTGGTCGTTGTATGTTTAAAGGGGGTTCCCGTTTGTTTACTTTGCACAAGATTGGGTCGGCCTTAAGCCCATTCCTTTTTTTTACAACCGCCCCTTCTATAAACTTTATGTAGTTTTCATTTTTTTTTGTATATTCTCATTTTATTTCTACGTTTTATTTCCGTATGGTAAATAATACAATTATAGTTTATTTAAAATCTAAAACTACGTATTTAATATTATCATTTTTAATACGGGTTTTACAATGCTTCCCCTCTAAAAAGAATAATTTGTCCCCAAATTAAAGATACGGCCGTACTGGGTTTTGAAATTCTCCCTCTCTAAAAAAATAATTCGTCCTCGAATTTAGGGTACTTTTAAACTGAGGAATTTTATCTAAACTGAACGACACATGGACTGAAGGAACAAGAAAGCTGAAAACATATAAGCTGAGAGACGTATAACTTAAAGAAAATTAAGCTGAAGGATAATTCGTCTTCCATTAAGACATAATGTTGCTGATAGGTATAAACATGACATGACTGAAGTGATCATGTAACGTGACATAGCTGAAGAAAACATGAAACGTGACCTGACTGAAAGGAATTAACCGGATTTATTAAAGAAAAAGGGATGAGAGGTCCGAATGGACTCCTCCATTTCGAGTGGATTCCCACTCGAAACGATCCTTAGAAGGTCTAAGCATAATAACAATCTTGGTCTTGATGACCCTGTCCTGATGATGCTGAATAGTTTCTAGTTCCATACTTAAAATGGATTTTCTGAATCTGGTAGAATGAACAAGCTATAGCATGTAGTATACATGAAACGGTACGTACAATTATCCTGAAAAAATAACATTTATATTTCTGGGCAAACTGCTGAAACATATAAGGACGAACTACGTGAACAATTGTGAATGTGGTACGTGAGCAATTGTGAACGTGATTCGCGATCATCTGATGAATGCTGGCATGGAATATATCGTGAACATGATATGTGAAACATACTGTGAACGTGATACTAGATATATCATGGACGTATGCTGACTGAGAAAGGAATGCCAAACGGTACAGACTGAGACGTAAAACGTCTGCCTGGATATGGAAAAGCCGTGCTAATTCTTAAGTCTGGTTTCTCAAGCTTTCTGTAACCGTATTCGGTAATAAACTATGAAACGCGTATCGTGAGATGGAACACGAACCTGGACGTGAACAACGTTATGAACACTAACGTGAGCTTAAATCATGAGGTAGCACGAAACATGAACTGAAACAACATCTTACTGTGAATGAGACGTAAACGTGAAAGTGAAAATAAACGTGAACGTGAACATGAGCGTGAGAAAAAATCGCGAATGTGAAAGTTCTATCTGACATGATTGTTGATGGGATACCGTGAAATCGTACGATTTATTGCTGAAATTCCTGCAGATTTGCTACTGCGTACTCATTTCGGATGAAAGAAAACGTGTAGGCTGAGTGAATTGGTCGACAATGACTTAGATAGTACCATACTTCTTCTGAGTCTATGGAAATCTGATAAAAATTATATGGGAAACTTATCTAATCTCTGTTCAGATATTTCTAATGGTTGTAATAACTCTCTAGCATGACGGCGTTCTATCTTGAACCTGTGGTATGTCAGGCATCTAGATATGAACATAACTGTATCCATGTTATATTGCTTCTATCAGAATTTGGTCCGAGATTATGGTACATTATGGTGGAATCTGGGTGAATAGTCATGAAAGAACTATGAGTCTCGATAAATTAGATCTGTCTTCGCGTAGGATCTTATGGAATACAAAATTTTAGTGTAGGTCCTTTCCTTTCTGTGTAAGCTTAGTCATGAAAAGATAATCGTGAGAACTGTCAGCACTTCTGCGGTAGTAGTCAGCTAAGTTCTAGAAAATTTGTACTTTAATAATGGGTGTCGGTCTTGACCATCTGGTGATGGCCTTCACCTTCGCAGAATTGTCTAAAATTTCTTTCTGCTGAAATAACGTGGCTCAGAAATGCCACCTTGTTCAACTAGAAATCACATCCGGAAAGCTGCGTATATAATTTTCTCCTATCGGAGAATCTTCATGATCGTGAGAAGATGATTCTCGTGTTCTTCTCTAGAGTTTCGCATTTTGAGATGTTATAAATGAGTATACTCACGATTTTGTCTAAAAACTCATGGAAAAAATTTATTCATAAACCTCATACTATAGCTGGAGTATTTGGGAGCTCAGATTTATAAATCAGAATTTCGAGTGATCACATCGTGTGCAAAACCAGTCTTGTAAACATCATGTTCTTACTCTCACCACTGATGGTTGCCTGATCGTGAATTGTTCTGAAAAATGTTTAAGATATCGTAGTAGTTCAATGAAATTTCTATACGTGGAATGAATGTCGACAAAATGGTGATCCGGTAAGTTTTCCGGTGGTCGATATATGATCTTATGTTACCAGTCTTCTGTCTGATAGATAGGAACGGTACACTCCTAGTGGTGCGCTAGGGAGAATAAAGCCTTGTTCCGATAACTCTTGCAGCAATGTTGCAGCTCTTTTAACTCAGCTGAAATCCTACGATAAAGAGTTTTGAAAATAGGGTCTGTTCTTGAGACAAGCTCGATGTTAAATAATGTCTCGTGGTTAGGAAGGAATTTCTGGAAAATCTTCTGTTATGACATCTGAAAACTTTAGGATATTCTGCTGATCATGAATTTAAGGAATTTCAGAAGTGAATTTATAACTGGTAGGTAAAAAGTCTTCATAGCTATGGACTGATAAGCCACATGCTTGTAAGGCAGAAATAATTTGTACTGGTTTTTTTTGGTAGAAAGTATTATAATATATTTGGAATTTAGTAAGACGGATCTCGTCGTTAACTGAAAGAAAACCTTAATAATTATGGGTGATACTATGGAGTCCTTTCGGCTAGGAGGTAGGTAAAGACCTGATTTACATAAAGTTGACATGGGAACACGTGAAGTAAACCTTGCGACTTTTCACTGAATGTGTTCGTCTGTAACCTCACATAATGAATACTGCGTGTTTAATCTGAATAATACTCTAATGGTGGTGACTGAATTTTAATGATCTGATTCATGTGTGGCAAAATAGAACGGGTATACCCCTTTCTGAAGGGTACCCTAAATTACTGAGGGCCTGGTTTAGAAACATACTGGATTTTTGAGTTCTGACTCGTAATTTGAGAAAAGATTCGTATGACGTGTATCGTAACTGGTGCCCCGAAAGGTATCTTCCGAAAGGATACTCGAGTCCTATGTCTTGACTGATGTCTTGACAGATGTTTTAGTAGGTAAATCTGAACAAGGCTGAAAAGTTTTGGTAACTACCAGGATTGGCGGACCGGTTGGACTGCTGACCTCTGTATTTCTAGGCACGTCCGTTCCGGAGTTCCGATGGTTACTGATTGATTAATTATTAGCATGGTGGTTGTCACTACTGCCTTGTTTGTCAATTTCATGATGGTCATTATCATGACCGTGAATCATGTAATTATTTCTGCTGAGTGGTCGGCTGGGTACCGGTTCTACTGTTTTGACTGAAAAATAGTTATGTGACGTGTGACGTCTATCTAAGGAAGTAAAAGCATGGAATGGAATGGTAACGTCTGATGGTTGAAGTATAGTATTGTTTGGAATTCTAAATCTATAGTTTTCCGTCCTTGCTCTTGAAGAGTCTTCATAGTATAAACAGCATCAGCATGTTGGGAAATCTCCAAAGTATTAGCAGCATCGGCATTCGTGAGGTCTCCAAAGTATTAGCAGCAATGGTATCTGGTAAAATCTTTAACTCTCGAGCAGCATCAGCATCTGGTAGAGTATCGACAAGTGGAAACGCCTGAAATGATTGAGTATTGATTTCAATACACATGGAGTAAGGTACATGGAATACACCTGAACTACTACACATGGGTACACAATGAATACCACACATGGGGCATATCTGAGGTACTGTACGTGGAGTACATATACAATACAACACATAGCTCTAATGGCAATTTCTTGAGATAATTGATACTGGTGTCAATCGTCTGACATGATCAAAGGGAAATTAAATTGATTTAAACGGTCAACAAACTGAAATGAAACGAGTAACATGATAGGCTGACAATTTCTGCGTAGACTAAATGTTGGTTGTAAAGAGACTCAAAAGTATGATTAAACGGAGTTTCATCGATGGTTAGCATGAAGACATGATTGATGAACACCAAGCATGATTTATCATTAAATAGGATTTTACTATAATTCTTTTGTATTTTAGCATTAAAGCATCATCACCTTACTGAAACATAATCCTCCTAAGGAGATATGAAATTTTATCAGCATGAAAACGACATCAACGTGAGGGTATGAAAATTGATTGTTACAAAGAACATAAAAGTCTAATCAATTGAGTTTTAACATCAACTGATGTGGATGGCTATGGTTCAATCTACAGAATTTAAGGAACAGAACATGTGACTAAGTATGGGCGATTCTGGTTCGATCCATACTTGTCAAAAAATTTCTGAGAACTATAATGTATAGAAATTTACAATCTGGGACTAAATATGGATGACTGTAGTCTAATCCATACTTGTCAAAACTTTATAAAATGTCATGATATGAGCAAAGGTGAACGTCTATGGTTCAGTTCACAAAGCAATATTCGACTGAAAGCATGAAAATTTGACCTGAATAATGGTGAATGTTTATGGCTGGTTCACCAAGTAATATTTGACTGAAAACATGAATCTATCATGAGTAAGGGTGATACAATGATTTTGCTAGTTGAAAGTTCGTTTTCTCGGTGTCTAATCGAATTGATTTCCGGTTAAATGTGTGAGATTAGTTGTTCTTGGTGAATCAATAATATTTTTGGTTTTGGTAAAATAAATGTGCAAGACTTAAAAATAAATGACGAGAAATTAAAACTAAAACTAGTTGAAACGTAAACGGTGCAATATTTAAAACTTGGAAAGTAAATGACGAGAAATTAAATGACGTAAAAGTAAAACTTAGCGAAAAGTAAATTGACAATTAAATAAAAATACAAAGCGAAATTAAAATGAACTTAAAAATAAAACGAGAAACATTAACCCTTTAACTAGAACAAAGTATTAAAACAAACCAAAACCACCCAATCGGAATACACCTAAAAAGGTGTCCCGATCGGAATGTATTCCGATCGGATGATCGAAAAGTTGTAATTTACTTGCAATCGGAATGTGCAAAGTGGACATAATCGGAATGTCAAGAAATGAAACCAAATCGGAATATGTAAAAAAAATGAGACTCAATCGGAATAAACTTAAACAACACCAATCGGAATGTTACAAAATCCTTAGATCGGAATATCTGAAAAGCTTATTATCGGAATAAACATAAACGAGGTAATCGGAATACGAAAACCCTTTTCCGATCTAATGATCGGAAAGAGGGGCTGTGATCGGAATGTCCCAATCGGAAAAGGGTTTACACCCTTTCCGATTTGCTCCTTTGATCCGAAATATAAGCTAAGGCTATAAGCTAATAGATTAAGCTCAAACCCAAAACTAGAACGAGTCAATAATGAAATGGACTTATTAAGCACGCACTCAAAACATAAAAAGATTAACTTTAAAGACACGAAAATTTAAAAGATCAAAACTTTAAATAAGAACTTGATGAAAAAGATGATGAAAACAAGATTGATATTAACAAGAAAGATTAATAACATGAAGATTAAGACAAGATTAAGCTTAAAAAGTAAAGGTTTGATTAAAAACAAGAAAGATAAAAGATGAAAGATTAAAGTTCTAGTGAGAGAAACTGTCACTTTCTCCCACTAAAACTAAACTACTCCTACTCCTAAAACTAAAACTAACCAACCCTCCTAAATGAGTTTAGGAGGGTATTTATAGGAAATGGGGAGGTGCATGTGTTGCCTCCTCTTTCTTTCTTTCTTCACGTCTTCTCGTCTTTTAAGTTCTTCGACTTTATCGACTTTGTCTCGGGATTAATTAAACTCGTCTTATAATCTATTTATTTATTAGACTCGAGTTCTTCGGCTTTAAGTAAACTTCCGTCTTTAGACTTGTTCTTCGATAAATCTTCAGAATAGGCCTTGGACTTCCATTCTTTTTGCACTCTTGATCTCTTGACTTCGTCTTTTGTCATTTTCTTCGATAAAAGCCCGTGAATGCCGTGTTTTCTCCACTTTTCACCTTTTCGTCCTAAATCACAACAAAAACACAAACCACGCATAATTCCGACATAAATGACATAAAATACACGTTTTGGCTCGGCTATTATTGTAATTAAGTGGTAAAAAGTAGGGGTGGCAATTTCAGACCCGACACGAAACTCGACCTGAAACCGACACGAAAATTAACAGGTTCGGGTTGAATATATTGAATCTTAGGTTAGGTTTGGGTCGGCCTATCTGACCCGTTTATTAAACAGGTTAGGTTTGGGTTGGAAAAAAATTAAGCAGGTCGACCCGACAACCCGTTTAATATTTTTTCCTTATATTAAAAATGATTAATATTTTACCATACGTGTTTACTAGGTTAAACATACCGAACATAAACACATTTAACATGTTTAACACGTCTAATGTGCATACTTTTATATATAAAACTTATTAAATAAATCAATATATAAACTCGTTTAACCTGTTCAACCTATGTAACATATTTAATGTCAACCCAAATATATATATGGGTTAAATGGGTTAGGTTCGGGTTATGTGTAAACGGGTTAGGGTTGACATAACTGACCCGATTATTTAAATGGGTTAGGTTTGGGTTGAGATTTTCTGACCCGCCAACCTGACAACCCGAACCCGCTAACCCAAACCAGACACGAATTGCCACCCCTAGTAAAAAGGATGGGTGTTTTCACACCTATCAAATCCCCTACACTTAACCATTGCAATGTCCTCATGCAATGCATTAGTTACAAAGCAAGATTACATTTTCCATCATAATCAATCCACGTTGGCCTTTATTAAAGAGATAGAAAATTATGAAAACACAAAGTAAAGAAATAAAAAACATACCTTTGGGTTTTGGAAATGTCGTGAATGATCATCATCCTCAAGTTTTCACTTTCTCCAAACCAAGCTTAGAAACGAGATCATTGTTATTATAAGTTAGCAAACTAACACGAACTCATGTGGGCCAATTATTCACTTAGACTCCCTTATTCCTAGGTGTATCTCTTTTATTTTATTGTTGTCTTGAATGATCACGAGGATGCATTTTTTACTTATTTCGATAGTTATTTAGTCCGAAAATAAAGTGAACGATTTAATCAATAGTTAGCTAAAGGAAAAAATCTTTTAAAACTGCTTCTCGGGACCTCATAAAGTTCATATCTTGGCATAACTCGCTTCGCGATTTGAGACCTTTCTCGGACCGATATTTGGCAGCGACTTCATACTTTAAATCTTGAGAGACGTTCATGAAATAATGGTCTTCTCTTCATAATAGGAATTTCTTCACTTGAAATTTTGAGAGATTCATACTTGGACCACGACTTCTTCATTTTTCTCCAATCTTTATTTTGGACTTTGATATACAACGATCCGCCTCCTTTTAGGACTTGGATCTATTTATCCTCATACCTTGTTAGGGCCTTTTTGGATAGACTTCTCCATGATCTTTAGGGGAGTATTTGCTTTTCGTCGTGTGTCTCGATCCTTCATATAGATTTTCGATAAATGATTCTTCACATCACTTTTGGATCTTTAGCAACAAAATATAGCCCTCATGCCTTGTTAGGGCCTTTTCGGACTCGCCAATCTTCGCATCCCGCTTCAATAAGTTATGCCTTGGCTATGAACTCTAATCCATACCAAGCAACTTTTAAACGATCTTGGGCTAGAAGCTAAGTAACCTTTTAAATCGTACAACCTTATTTATTGCAGATAAATTTATTAACAGGCGAAGGGAGAATAGGCTTATAATTAACTCACATAAATTCACGAAAGAATACCGAACTTATAATTGACTCTATCATCTCTCGTTCTCCACAATTTAAAATCTCAAGTAATGAGACTCGTGGATGCTTAGCCTATTAAATCAAAGTTTTGGGTTTTCGAGTCGCCTATAGGATCTTGCAAACTCTTAGACTTTTTCAAGTTTTAGAAATCACATTTTAAAGTTCCCTTGATAAACGACTCTCTAGGATCAATTATAGGAACTTGCGAAAAGTTCTTGTTCTTGACCCGGGAGAGTTAAGACTTTCGTATTTTATAGCTCCCTATATAAAAGCCTAGCAAAACTTGACTTAAACACGTTAAGGATACTAGCTAGAGTAAACTTAGATAAGTAAACTCGGGTTGAGTCAAAAGATTCACAACGTTTGAAAATTAAAACCACTTTATTAAAATTTAATTCTAATAAGGAAAGAAAATAACTAAACAGAGGTAAAAACAACTATACAACTAGGCCAAAATAGATTAAAAATTTTGAAAAATGTCGAAAAATCAAATTTTCCGGTTAAAATGAGGACAAATACAAGGAAAAGGCCACTTAACTTCGATAGAAGTCCCCCCTACACTTAATATAAACATTGTCCTCAATGTTTAAGCATGTGGGAGTAAACTCCCCTACACTTAGGACATTGTGCACGTTGTTTAAATCTCGCTAAGGAAAAGACAACTAAAGAGATTCCTATTTTAATATTGAGAAATATAAAATAGTGAATCGAAAAGAGTTTAGGATAGAACCGGGAAGAAGGGAACACGGAATCACGGTTCGTCAAAAGTCATCAAGAGTGTGTCGTTGAAGCTATAATCCCTGCACATGATAAGAAAGAAAGCAAGAAACACCACGGGGCTCCCCCTACACTTATGGTGAAAATAGATAGATAATTGGGTTGCCTCCCAAAAAGCGCTTGTTTTTGTTAACCGAGTCACGAGCCTGACTCGTCCCCGAATTAAATAGTCCATGGGGAAGCCTCGAATGTGATACCGGGATCAAAGACCTTGTCCTCGTTCCCGGTTGACATCAACAAAGGAGAGGCGGGGGGATAAGTCTTGAATGGGAGAAAGGTCCTTTCAACATACGTATAGTATGTGAATTCAAGATCCACGGGAGGTGGGGTGGGTAAAGTAAGCACATTGTCCTCCCCCAAAGACAATGGAGGCTGAGCAAGCGGCAAAGCCGTATTGTTATCAATCATAGCATAATCAATGTCACCTCCCGGGTCAAAGCACTCATCCTCCGTGATAGTGGCTAAAGGGGAGGATGAAAAGTGCTCGGGAGGGGGACTTGGGACAATATCTTCCTGCATCAAATTATCAAAAATAATGTCCCCCTCCGTGTCAGAATCATCAATACCTGGAGGGATGGAGTGGATGTCGATTTCTTCCAGCAATGGGTCATTATCTTCAACGGGAGGAATAGATGGGGGTAAAGACTTGGAAAGAGGAGGAGAAGTCAACGCTTCGATTTGAGCAATAAGAAGGTGCACTTTCCGTAATCTATCGCAAAGAAGTACGTCTTCCACCTCATCCATAAGATCATGTTCATCAGTGAACTTCTCGTAAACCGGAGAGAATAAATCGTCATTGCCCGCATCTCCCGGTGGAGATTGAGAAATTTCAAAAGTGAAATTCTCATAGCTTGGAGAAAAATCGTCATCACTAGGATCGACCTCTTCCGTAAGAGCAACGTCGTCCTCAGTCTCCATAGCAGGTAAGTCACAAACCTCATCATCCAATACCTTGTCGAGACCAACATCACTAAGCTCATTTAACGAATCAAGATCCTTAGATGCAGTAGGAACATCGACAGTAGGAGCAGCAACTTCAGAAGATTGGTTGAAAGTGTAGACATCATCGTCGTCGTCATCATCATAATAGATGGGACGAGTCCAATTAGGAGTGACGTAGTCGGCTAACTCTTCCTTGATAACCTCCACATAATTAAGAAGCTCATGCAGCAACTTTTGTTGTTCATCGCCCCGAGTATGTTCAATTTCACCAATTCTATCCCACGCTGTAATTAAACATTTTGGTGTAGAAAAGAAGGGAAAACGACAAAATTGGCTCAAAAAGGTGTCAGTGGTTTTCAAGGTTTCGTCCACATCAAGCAACGGTTGCCTTTCTTGATGTAAGTCAGCTCGAAGTTGAGCTATACTTTCTAGAATGTCATTCAAAGAAGTGAGTTGTTGATCAAGACTAGTCTGCTGAGAGGATTGATGATTGAGGGTGTGATGTGGGGGCTCACGGTTATAGACACTAGGATGATAGCACGGTACTTTCTCAAAGATTTGCGACGGATCACAAAAAGAAGCACCGTGAGGGCCCCCACAAATATAGCACCATGGGTATGGAGAAAAACTGGGTGCCTCTTGTGGATAGCTATTAGCATTGTCATAATTGTACCCTGGTTCTTGCTCGTGACCATACGGGTATTGAACCGGGCACGAAACATACCAATGAGAATCGCTTCCACAATAGATGCATGGGGGAACAGGAGGAGGTGGGTTCAAAGAGAGTGAATTAGTTGAGTTGCACAAAGGACAAAATCCGAATAGGAATTGTGTATTGTCGAGATCGTTTCCACACCGCTCACATGTACACCATTGACAAGAGTTGTTCCCAGATAATTGTTTCCCACACCGGACGCAATGGATATAAAAATCCATAAAGAAAGATAGATAAGCAAGAAGAATATTTTTGGTGCAAAACTTAGAAAAAGAAATGCTTTTTATGATTTTTCAAATATTTTTGTATTTTTGAAAATTTTTGGACACGAAAAATAACGTTCACAAGTGAACGGATCCCAAAAGCCAACGCGTCTCTCACAAAAAACCTTCGATCCTCACGAAAAGAGCCGGCAGCGGCGCCATTTGATACACTGATTTTGCTAGTTGAAAGTTCGTTTTCTCGGTGTCTAATCGAATTGATTTCCGGTTAAATGTGTGAGATTAGTTGTTCTTGGTGAATCAATAATATTTTTGGTTTTGGTAAAATAAATGTGCAAGACTTAAAAATAAATGACGAGAAATTAAAACTAAAACTAGTTGAAACGTAAACGGTGCAATATTTAAAACTTGGAAAGTAAATGACGAGAAATTAAATGACGTAAAAGTAAAACTTAGCGAAAAGTAAATTGACAATTAAATAAAAATACAAAGCGAAATTAAAATGAACTTAAAAATAAAACGAGAAACATTAACCCTTTAACTAGAACAAAGTATTAAAACAAACCAAAACCACCCAATCGGAATACACCCAAAAAGGTGTCCCGATCGGAATGTATTCCGATCGGATGATCAGAAAGTTGTAATTTACTTGCAATCGGAATGTGCAAAGTGGACATAATCGGAATGTCAAGAAATGAAACCAAATCAGAATATGTAAAAAAACGAGACTCAATCGGAATAAACTTAAACAACACCAATCAGAATGTTACAAAATCCTTAGATCGGAATATCTGAAAAGCTTATAATCGGAATAAACATAAACGAGGTAATCGGAATACGAAAACCCTTTTCCGATCTAATGATCGGAAAGAGGGGCTGTGATCGGAATGTCCCAATCGGAAAAGGGTTTACACCCTTTCCGATTTGCTCCTTTTGATCCGAAATATAAGCTAAGGCTATAAGCTAATAGATTAAGCTCAAACCCAAAACTAGAACGAGTCAATAATGAAATGGACTTATTAAGAACGAACTCAAAACATAAAAAGATTAACTTTAAAGACACAAAAATTTAAAAGATCAAAACTTTAAATAAGAACTTGATGAAAAAGATGATGAAAACAAGATTGAGATTAACAAGAAAGATTAATAACATTAAGATTAAGACAAGATTAAGCTTAAAAAGTAAAGGTTTGATTAAAAACAAGAAAGATAAAAGATGAAAGATTAAAGTTCTAGTGAGAGAAACTGTCACTTTCTCCCACTAAAACTAAACTACTCCTACTCCTAAAACTAAAACTAACCAACCCTCCTAAATGAGTTTAGGAGGGTATTTATAGGAAATGGGGAGGTGCATGTGTTGCCTCCTCTTTCTTTCTTTCTTCACGTCTTCTCGTCTTTTAAGTTCTTCGACATTATCGACTTTGTCTCGGGATTAATTAAACTCGTCTTATAATTTATTTATTTATTTTTCGTCTTTAGACTTGTTCTTCGATAAATCTTCAGAATAGGCCTTGGACTTCCGTTCTTTTTGCACTCTTGATCTCTTGACTTCGTCTTTTGTCATTTTCTTCGATAAAAGCCCGTGAATGCCGTGTTTTCTCCACATTTCACCTTTTCGTCCTAAATCACAACAAAAACACAAACCACGCATAATTCTGACATAAATGACATAAAATACACGTTTTGGCTCAGTTATTATTGTAATTAAGTGGTAAAAAGGATGGGTGTTTTCACACCTATCAAAGGGTAAACGCCTATGGGCCGGTTTATCAATACAAAATCTGAACCGGAAAGGGTGAACGCCTATGGGTCGGTTCACCGAAAAAATTTCGAATGAAAAGCACATGCGACTAAATATGGCCAGTCATGTACCAACCTTTTACTTAGTCAAAAACTTTAAGAAAACTGACTAATAAATGAAGAAAACTGACTGACAAATGCATGAGAAACATGAATGATAACAACGCCAAAATCTGGGAAGTTCCTGGTGACTACCCACTAATCACAGGTCAAGTTTTAGAGCCTACAGGTCGAACCTTGCGCTCTGATACCATAATTGTAACACCCAACTTGGATAAGTGGACCGTTACGCGTATTTATGGCTTGTCATCAAAGCATAAGGTAAATGTCCTAAAATATTAACTGACCATATAGGAAATACCGGAATCAAACATCAGTAATCCAAACGTAAGCTCAAAACATGAAAAGTAAAATACTGAAGGAAAGGACTAAACAATGTCCAAATAAGCAGAATAATGTAAGAAGTGCATAAAGTAAGAAGTCTGTATAGCTTCCATCCAAATGCACATGCTTTCAGATACCTAAGAGCGTCCTGGTGTACTTGCCGTTAGAACATTCAAGAACTACGGCTGAGCATAACGCTCAGTGAACGGATGTAAAGCATGATAAGGAATTACTGAAATGAAACAGATGATAAAATACTAGTGCTGTAAGACTGATAAGTAAAGTTGCAGCAGAAATATGTGTATAATCTGTAAAGTCTGATTTATATATAATAAAGCTGAACTGTTATCTGTTAAATCTGAAAACATGCATTTACTGTATTTTAATTGCCAGAGCTTATATAGGTCATATGTTGTAACAACGGTGCATGAATAACTGGAGGGTGACCTCATCATGCTGTAGAGGGGTGACCTCTAAATAACTATAGAGGGGTGACCTCTAAATACTGTGCTGGGTGGAGGGATCAGCTCCAATGTGAAGGATGTAGAGCACACACCACATTCACCCTGATAAGTGTAAACTGATAAGCCTAGGATGCATCCATACGCCCCACTAAAAATATTGATAAAATGGCCAAACTGAGCTGAGTGGGACGATGCAGGATATCACTCTCCTGCATGTGAGTCACGACACCGGTGCCTCTAGTGCCATGGTTACGGTACCTCCGTAACTAGTACATAAACTAGTCATGCTTGTATATAATGCTTAGGCAATTTATTTAGTTATTAACATGATTACTGATAAGCTTAAACACATACTGGGGAAAACATTTGGCTGCAGACGGGGAATCCTAATCATGCATAGGAAAGGAAGTCCTTACTGAAAGGACGGAAAATCCGTATCGCTTGTCCAGTAACTGACTGTAGGAAGACTGAACGAACACTACTCGGGCTTCACGGAAGCTACAATAATAATAGACGCGAATAAGTTATCTGATCTTTATTTAATTTACTGATCTTATCGGCTTCTCATTTATTTATTTATTTCTGAACTTCTTTACGTATATTAACTGATAAATCTGATCTTTCTTATAATTCTTTCTAATATATTAACGACATGTTATTAATTACGATACAAACGTATTCTGATGTTATATTAATACTATGTAAGTAAGTCGTTAAAATATGAGGTTTTCTGAATTATAAAGTTTTCAAAATCATTTAGTTTCTTTAATTAAATTATACCCTTTAATTATTATAAAACTATCCTAGTTTAATTCATATAAACATACAATTAAATCATTTATAAAAAAAAGTAATAAAAGGTATAATATTAAAATCTTCATTTTAATTATTTTAATTATGCCCCGAGCCTACCGAGATACCCCTTATCGGTTGCACTTAAAAATTCAACAACTATATAAAAATCTGCCTATATGAAATTAGTGACAGAAATCTGAGTCACTAAAAAGTGTCACTAAAACTGAGTTTTTAAAACAGTCTAATACGCAATTCTGCGACAGAAGAATGCTGTCACAAAAACTGTCGCTAAACCTAAATAAAACTCATTATTTTCTGTCCAAAATCTTTTCCCACTGTTTGTTTCCCATTGTTTTCATATGGTTTCCCACTGCTCGTGTTATATACCCACTGTTCTTGCACACCCAAACATCCCTTTACTGCAGTTAGTCCCAAACACCCCCTTATACGCAGATACCCCTTTACTGTCTGTTTCTGTCTGCTGCCATCGACACCAAGACCACCATCAGGACCCCTGATGGTCTCGGCTGGCCAAAACAGTAACACACCGAACCCCCTGGTGGGTTTTAGGGACTCGGCTGACACAAAAAAAACCCACCACCGAGAGCTTTATGCTCTCGGTTTCCCCGAATAAAAAATCAAAAGCGACACCCTCGTAATTTATTTATGTTTTACGATTTCCCTTTATTACACATAATTAAATTCGGTTAATGGCGGAGAAAGGATGGTTATTACCTTGATTTTGCGTGACAGGGATCAATGACTCGATCCTTGACCCAACTCGTGAATCATTCTTGTTGTTGTTGTTCTTTGGCAGGAAAAGAAAAAGGAAGCAACGACCCTTTTTTTTGTCCTTTTTGTGTCGGCAGATACAAGGGAGAAACCCTAAATCTGTTTTTTTTTTGTCGTTGTATGTTTAAAGGGGGGTTCCCGTTTGTTTACTTTGCACAAGATTGGGCCGGCCTTAAGCCCATTCCTTTTTTTTACAAACCGCCCCTTCTATAAACTTTATGTAGTTTTCATTTTTTTTGTATATTCTCATTTGATTTCTGCGTTTTATTTCCGTATGGTAAATAATAAAATTATAGTTTATTTAAAATCTAAAACTACGTATTTAATATTATCATTTTAAATACGGATTTTACAAACTTTCTAACATCCATGTATCCTGTCTGTTTTGTTGCAGCAAAAGCAGTACTACCTTCAACTGCAAGAGCGCTTCAAATGATGATAACTTTGGACTATGGACTACGATAGTATAGTTTCATTTTTTCTATTTATCACAGTTACGTAGACATCGATACTTTTAATTTAACTCTTTTCTTTTTCCTTAAACAACCTAATACCACCTTGACCACCAGAAATTTTTTTGTTATTAAAATATTGCATTCTATTAGTTATGCTAGTAGTCTCTAGATGTCAATTTGGCAAATAAAAGATATGCTTAGCAAGATGGGCAATCTGAATTACAAATCAAAACTGCTCTATCTGAAATGGGTTATTGTTTCAAATGGTTCAAACAGCTCCATGTTTGGATTGGGTTGAGCCACAAACAGTTTTTTGCTGAGTAAAAAATAGTTGATTCATTCACGATGATCATGAAAAGAATATTTTGATGAAACTGTTTATATATATCTTGTATGCGTTAAAACTATACTTGGGAGACTTTCAACCCCATATAGCTATTTTTACATGGCCTGTTGAAGATGATACACAACCTGCATTGACCCGTTTCATTTCTTAAAAAATTGCTTGTAATGGCATGCTGTCTGTGTTGTAAGCTAGGCAATATTTGATCAGAAAAATACTCGACTAAATCCAAAACAGTAACACTATCATGACTTGTACTATAATAATATGCATTGGAAGTTGTTTGTTACAGTTAACAGACCTTAAGACATCATGTATGTTGTTTCTTCTTGCTACTTACTATAGCTGACATCATTAATACTTACGATGTGACACTTTTCTTGTTTCATAAGAGAAAAATGAACTATGTGAGAGAAAAATGAGGCTAGTAACATTCCGGTAAGAGAGAGAGGCAAGAAAAATTCCACGAGAGATAATGAGGATGAGAGATTGAGGCACATAGGAAACAGATGGCAATACAATGGCAAGCAACTAGGGACTAATTATAACGATGGAAAACGCGACTCGTTGTTTTCGTTCATGTTTTTCAACTTCCCCGGGGAATGGGGGATGGGCAGTCTATGGATGGTTTTCAAGAAATACGGCACCGTGTTTGATATGTTCATGGTTCATAAGAGACTACGAAATGGACAGAAGTATGGTTTTGTTCGTTTTAAATATGTCAAGGACGTGGAGGAGTTAATGGGATGACTATGGAGTATTACTGTGAGTGGGAATACGTTGAGGGTATATGTTGCCTTCGATAGGAGAAAAGTGGCATAAGAGGTTAAGAGAAATAGGAAGGCGCAAGATAGCAGGTACACCAAGAGCAGTAGTGGGATGTTTGGGAATGAAGTCAAGATGGGCACGCGAGATAATCGCAGTTTTGTGGAGGTCGTTCATGAGGGGGATACCTCTGGAAAAATGAATACTAACAATTTAGATGGTGAAGGGAGGAAAGTACAACCGGATAACAACATGGAAGCGGGTGTAAATGCAAATGAAAAGATAAATGGGAGAGTAGTCGAGGTCGATGAAAATGAAATCAACAGTGAGATAATGGGTAGAAGTGTGGTGGGGGAAGTGAAATCTATGTGTTTCCTTACAAAGCTCCCAGTGCTCTGTGAAGAACAGGGGTTGTGTAGTGTAGAGATAAAACTAGGGGTGTGCACGGTTCGGTTTGGGTCGGTTTTTTGCTAAAACCGAAACCGAACCGGCATATTCGGTTTTTAAAAAACCAAAAACCGAAACCGTTCGGTTTTGGGCGGTTCGGTTTTTTAGGTTTGTAATCGGTTTTGGTTCGGTTTTTCGGTTTTTCGGTTTTAAAATCGTTTATATTTGGGTACGTCCGATTTAGTTTAAAAAACTTGTTTTTCGTGTAAAAATAGTTTTTTTATTTTCAATCTAAGCATAATAATGTTTATCTTAAATTTCTAATCTATAATTACACACATATTTTTAAGATAAACACACATGCAAATAAACATGCGTACAAATGATTACTGTCACATATGTAATTATATATTGTCAACTAAGCATAAATATATATCAAACACGCGTATAAACAATGAAATAAATATATTACTCCTATTTCACTAAAAAAAGAATATTAATTTATAATTTTGATATATTACTTATTTATTTATATTTTTTATATAATAAAATGGTTCGGTTCGGTTTTTACGGTTCGGTTTTTGGATGAAAACCGAAACCGAACCGAAACTTTTCGGTTTTTGAAAACGTAGAAACCGAACCATCGGTTTTTATATTCGGTCGGTTTTTTCGGTTTTTCGGTTCGCTTTCGGTTTTTTGGTTTTTTTGCTCACCCCTAGATAAAACTGCTAGGCGGGCTGGAGGTGTTGATAGTTTTTGATAATATTGATACAGTGAACAATCTTTTAAATGATAATGATCACGTTTTGAGAAGATGGATGCACAAGTTGAGAAGAGAAGATACGTTTTACAAAACTTCAGGAAGGTTGATGTGGATCAACATAATGGGTATACCGGTTTCTTGTTGGGGGGAACCAATATTTCAAAAAATCGCATCGCTACATGGTACCATTATGGCCTTACATAATTGTAGGTTGGAGGGTAATCAAAACATCACTTTCGAAAGAGTCCATATACATACGATCAATAAAGGCCTGATTAAGGAAGAACTACATGTGAAGGTTAAAGGAAAAATGAATAAAGTTAATGTGGTAGAGGAGATCAGGACATCACTCAACCAAATATACAAGAGAAGATCAATATTAACCAAGAGGAGCGAAAGGATAATAATGATACACGACAGAAGAATGGTAATGATATGCAGATTTCTGATGACGAAAGTGAGCATAGCGACGACTCTTACAATGGCAATGGCAATAAAGAATCTGATGAAGAAGAGGATGATCGAAGTCTAAAAGTAGTTAGCGGTGATGAGTTTCAAACGGTTGCAGATTCCGGTGGACGAATTG
Organism: Glebionis coronaria; assembly: GCA_025667525.1. Taxonomy (NCBI): domain Eukaryota; kingdom Viridiplantae; phylum Streptophyta; class Magnoliopsida; order Asterales; family Asteraceae; genus Glebionis; species Glebionis coronaria. The sequence continues at coordinate 426,713,716 of CM046881.1, read as the reverse complement.
ACAGGGAAGACGAAGAGGTTAGACAGACTAGAGAAACGAGAGTAAGTGGGTTTCATGGGTAGCTGCAGAGAAAGAGAGTAAGGTCAAAAAGAATGACAAAGAAGAGGGGAATGGAGGGGGGGGGTCAGCACCCTCAATAAGTTCTATTCATGTTGGTCGCGTGATTCAATTTTAGTTATGAAGATAATATCTGTTAATGTGAGGGGCATGGGTGAGGTCGAGAAAAAAGGTGGGTTAGTTCGATTATTAGAGACGAACATCCGAACGTTATCGGATTGCAAGAAACAAAATGTGATACGGTGGAGGATCCTTGGATTGAAGATATATGGGGTGGGAATAATTATGGTTATGCGCAATTACCAGCAAATGAGAACTCATGCGGTATAATTTTGATATGGGATAAGAGGACTTTCACTTGTAAGGAAGCAATGGGTGATGAGAGATTCATCGCGGTTAAGGGTGTGTGGAAAGGAAAAGCCGATGAGGTGTTTCTGGTATGTGTTTATGGACCACAGGTTAGTCGAGATAAAGCCTCTTTATGGGAAAGGATGTCGGGTTTAATGTATAATATGAGGGGCGTTTGGTGTATATTTGGGAATTTGAACGTAGTGAGAAGTACTGGAGATAGGATAAACTCGCAAGTAAATGTTAAGGAAATGAATGAATTTAACGAATTTATTAATGACGCGAGACTAGTCGAGGTCCCTATGGGGGAAGAAAGTATACTTGAGTTAGTGATGACGGTATGAAGTTTAGCAAATTAGATCGCTTTTTGATGAATGATCAGTTTTATAGTTTATGGGGCAATATCGCTGTTATCGCACTAGACCGAAGACTTTCTGATCACTGTCCGATAGTATTGAAGGACATTGATTTAGATTTTGGTCCAAAGCCTTTTCGTGTATTTAATATATGGTTAGAAGATAGGGGTTTGTATCAGGTGTTTGAGGAAGCGTGGAACAATGAGGTTAGGAGTTATCGGCCAGATTGTCGCTTTCGTGATAAACTAAAAAATATGAAAGGAAGTCTTAGGAAATGGAGTAAGGAGAGGTTCGGGGGATATAAGGAGAAGATAGAAGTATGTAGGAAAGAAGCGATGAAATGGGATTTGGTGGCTGAAAACAGAACTCTGAATGAGAACGAGAAGGCAGCGTGGATGGAAGCGAGAAAACAATGAGAGGATAAGGAACTTGAACTCAGTAATATGCTTTGTCAAAAGAGTAGAATTAGATGGGACGTGGAAGGAGATGAGGACTCAAAGTTTTTCCATTCATACATTAGGAGAAGAAACAATAAGACTAGTATTAGGGGGTTAACGATTGACGGGGCTTGGTGTGAGGATTCTAATCTGATCAAGGTGGAAACGGAGAGATACTATATAAGTCATTGTTCTCCGAAAGGGCGACTGCCCGTCCAATTTTCTGTTGTGAGAGAATTGATAAAATATCGGGGGAGGACGCGAGATATCTGGAAAAGGAGTTTAACGAGAAAGAGGTATGGGACGCGTTCGTGGATGTGGGGGGGACAAAGCCCCGGGACCGGATGGTTTTAATTTCAACTTCATTAAAAAATTTTGGGAAGTAATCAAACCGGCGCTGATGGAAGCTATCAGATGGTTTTGGCAGAAGATGGAGATTTCAAGGGGTTGTAACTCATCTTTTGTTACTATAATCCCGAAAGTGTCGGATCCCATAGGTCTTAGGGATTTTCGACCGATTAGCCTCATTGGATGCTATTATAAAATTCTATCAAAAATATTAGCGGAAAGGGTTAAGAGGGTGGTTGGTGAAGTGGTGGGGGAGGTACAAAACGCGTTTATTAAAGGGAGATATATTCTTGGCGGGGTTCTAATAGCGAATGAGACTTTGGAATATGTAAAGAAAAAAAGGGTAAATGCTTAATGTTCAAAGTGGACTTCGAGAAAGCATATGATAGTATTAATTGGAAGTTTTTGATTAGCATGATGAAGAGAATGGGTTTTGGGAGGAAATGGTGTAAGTGGGTCGAGGTTTGTCTTAGTTCAGTCTCCATGTCCATCCTCGTTAATGGATCGCCAACAAATGAATTTACTTTACAGAGGGGTGTTAGACAAGGCGACCCGTTATCTCCTTATCTTTTTATTCTGGCAGCAGAGGGGTTAAATGCGACTTTTAAAGAAGCGGTAAATAAAGACATATTCAAAGGGGTTAAAGTGGGATCAGATAGGGTAACTGTGTCTCATCTACAATATGCGGATGACACGATCTTCTTCGGCGAATGGAATAAATAGAACGCTAAGTCGCTTAATGTGTATTCTGAAGTGTTTTGAAGAAGTATATGGGTTACGTGTAAATTACAATAAAAGAAAGTTGTACGGCATCGGGGTCGATGAATTAGAATTAAGAGAGATGGCGCGATGAATGGGTTGTGGTATCCGCGAATTCCCACTAACGTATTAGGGTCTTCTGATTGGTGTGAATATGAGGTGTATACATACGTGGGATCCGGTTGTTGATAAGGTTAGGAGGCGGTTAGCGGAGTGGAAAGCTAAAACGATGTCGTTCGGGGGACGTTTAACACTAGTTAAATCAGTTCTTGGAAGCTTGTCTTTGTATTATTTTTCTTTGTTCTGTGTGCCTTTATTTGTGATAAATAAACTTGAGAGTATTAGGAAAAACATTTTTTGGGGCGTGGGGGAGGGAGTTAAGAAAAATCTGCTTGGGTTAAATAGGATTCGGTACTAGCCTCACATGGCGACGGGGGGTTAAATATTGGGTCTCTTCGGGCGAAGAACCTTGCTCTTTTAGGAAAATGGTGGTGGAGATTTAAGAAGGAGAGGGTTGTTTATGGGCTAGGGTGATTAAAAGTATACATGGTGAGAGTGGCGGTTTGGGCGATATTAGGGGTGTGAGGGGGCTGCCAAATGGAGAAGGGGTATGGCGTGACGTTGCTAGGATAGGAGAAGAGTTAGAGGGCTTGGGAATTGATTTCTCTTCTTCGTGCGTTGGGATGGTGGGTGATGGTAGAGACATTAGGTTCTGCTTAGACAAATGAGCAGGCAACCAAAGACTCTGTGATAGATTTGCAAGGCTTTATCATTTAGACAGCAAAAAGGAGGATAGTGTGGGGGAAAAGGGTAGTGTGGGGGAAAAGGGTAAGTGGGTAAATAACGTATGGCGTTGGGAATGGAAGTGGACTAGGAATATTATAGGTAGAGTTATCAAAGATTTCGATGATCTTTTAGGCGTTATGCAACATGTTGTCGTGTCTTTTGATTGCAGGATAAATGGAAAGGGTGGTGGGTGATGGTAGAGACATTAGGTTCTGGTTAGACAAATGGGCGGGCAACCAAAGACTCTGTGATAGATTTGCAAGGCTTTATCATTTAGACAGTAAAAAGGAGGATAGTGTGGGGGAAAAGGGTAAGTGGGTAAATAACGTATGGTGTTGGGAAAGGAAGTGGACTAGGAATATTATAGGTAGAGTTAGCAAGGAGTTCGATGATCTTTTAGGCGTTATGCAACATGTTGTCGTGTCTTTTGATTGCAGGGATAAATGTAAATGGTCACTCAATGATGATGGAGAGTTTACAGTCAAAGAGCTAGCTATAATGGTCGAAGAAAAGATTTTAGTTGTGGAAAATGGTAGGCAAGAGACGATTTGGAACAAGCTAGTGCCTACAAAGGTTAATGTGTTTGTCTGGAGGGCGTTGAAAGGAAGATTACCGGTTCGTGAGGAGCTTGATAGTAAAGGTATCGACTTGGATTCGGTGCTTTGTCCAAGTTGTGATAGCGCGTTGGAATCTTGTTGTCACAGTTTCGTTACATGTAATTTGGCTATGAGCATTTGGAAAAAAAAATTGGTTGGTGGAAGGATGGTAATATTAATGCGTTTTTTATTGATGAACTATTTTCACGCAATGGAAACGTCAATGTTCCCAAGTTTTCATACTGTCTTTGGCAAGTGGTCATATGGACAACGGGATACTACATTTGGAAAGAGAGAAACGCACGTGTGTTTGGCAAGAAAGTTACAAATGTTAGCAAAATAACCCAAGATATTCAATTAAAAAGTTATGAATGGATTGTACGAAGATCGAAGAATAAAAAAGAGATAGATTGGCAGCTATGGATGTTTAACCCTTTAAAATGAAGTCTACAATGATCGGTTTGTTCGTGGCTCGTTCTATCTTAGCGGCTCCAATTTGCGTTGTCGTTTATTCATCATGTGTGGTATGTTTTGGTGCTTATTTGGCCTCTGCAGCCTGTTGTACGATATTATATTTTGAGGCTGACTTAGTTAATACGGGATTTTGTTTGGTTAGTTTTTTGGTATGTTTGGACCAGGGGCACATGGTTGGTGTATTATTTGGCATCACCATGGTGGGGCCTGGTGCCGTACATATCAACTTGTTATGGGTCGTCTCATGCTAGTTTCGTGCCTCTTTCAACTAGTGGCCGTGTGTGGTTTGTTTAAAGTATGAGTCTATCTATTTTGTATTCGTTTATCCCCGGTCTATGGGGTGTCTTTTTAGGATCCTTCCCTCTTTAATCATCTTGTTTGGGGAGGTGGGATGCCTTTTATTTTGTAATGTTTGTATGGTTTCAATGTTAATGGTGAATTTCTAAAAAAAACTTTGACCACCATAAAGTGGCATTCATTTTTGCTTCATGAATATTAGATATGTCTTGTCTCCTTGCATGTCTTGGTGAGTTGGTGTCTTGGTGATATGTTGGAAATATAGTTCAATTGTGGGTCAGTTCATACTGGTGAATGGGTAAGGAGGTACGGAGTGTACACCCATAAGTCCCTGAACACCCTGACTCTTATTGTTGTTAAAGTTTGTTCAGCATCGCTGATGATCTTTAGAGAGTGTAACTCTGGACTGAAGTTATTCATCAGGGACCACTGAAGACATGTCTTTAGTATTTACTCATCAACAAGTCTTCTTCAGTACTGAAGGCTTCAGCGGGAACACCCTTCAGGGTTTACTGATGCTTCAGTGGGACTGAAGGATGGACTAATGCTGGAGCTGAACAAGTATGCTTGTAACGGTCTTTGACCAAATCAAGTACATTAAAGACCACGTTTAATTGGTCTTGTAACCACTTTGACCTGGTATTATGGAGCCCATTAAGAGAAGATTAATTGGCCGTTAATTCCTCTTAATTCCATTGACTAGGTTTGAGTACTACACCTATAAAAAGGTGATCATAGTTGCATGAGATGACATAGAAAACAAGAAATACATAGCAACAAAAGGGTTAGAGATTTGTGCCTAAATCACTAACAGCGTTTGGTCTTATCCCAAGTAGGTACTCGTGATACCCAGGCATTAGGGTCGAATAATTTACTTTGGAAAGTGATTACACGATTCCAAGTGATATCCGGTAACCACTAGTTTGGTACGTAGTTAGGTTTTGATTATCTATACCTTGGTTGGGACGAAGTAAACACCAACAATTAAAGTAAATTATTTTGTGATAATCAATGGCGGCTGCTATGAAGCATATGGTGGCTAACTTCTCCAAGCTGGATAAGTTTGAAGGGGTGGATTTCAGAAGATGGCAAAAGAAGATGCACTTTCTTCTTTCTACCATGAGCGTGGTGTACGTGCTGACAACTCCCATTCTTGATGGTGGTGATGATGCTACTTTGGAGGAACTGAGGAAGAGGCGCAAATGGGAGAATGAAGACTATGTGTGTCGTGGTATTATTCTTAATGGTATGTCTGATTCCTTATTTGATATTTACCAAAATTCAGAATCTGGTAAAGAACTATAAGATTCCTTGGAAGCTAAATATATGGCTGAGGATGAATCAAGTAAGAAGTTCTTTGTGAGTAATTTCACAAATTACAAAATGACTGATTCAAGAATAGTCATGGAATAATACAATGAACTTCTTGGAATACTTGGTAGATTTACACAACATAAAATGAACATGGATGAGACCATTCAGGTCTCTTGTGTCATTGACAAATTACCTCCTTCTTGGAAAGATTTCAAGCATACCTTGAACATAAGAAGGAGGAATTAAGCCTTGTTGAGTTGGGCAGTCATTTGTGCATTGAGGAATCCCTCAGGGTGCATGAAAGTGACAAGCCAAAGAGTAACAATGTTGTTGGTTCATCAGTTGTCCATATGGTGGAGCATAACAACTCCATCTGGTACAATGACAACAAGGCAAACGTAAGCATCAGGATAACACCAAAGTAAATCCTAACAAGAAGTCATCAATGGCTTGTTGGAAGTGTGGGAAACCTGGACACTTCAAAAGGGATTGAAAAGGTGTTGGTACTGGCAGCAAAGCTAGTGGATCAGGCACAAATGGTTCAGTGATTGTTCTAACAACACAACACTGAAATGTTAGAATATGTTTAATGAATATCTCCAGATTTATTATGTTACATATGTATCTGAAGCTTATTTTGTGCAGAATGATGATGTTGCGTGGTGGGTTGATTCAGGAGTAACTGTTCATGTGTGTAAAGATAGATGCTGGTTCAAGACTTATGAGTCACTGAATGATGGATCTATTCTTCACATGGGAAATGAGTCAACAACCCTAGGGCACAGGGACGGAACCAGGGTGGGTCCCGGGGGGTCCCAGGACACCCATGAATTTTTGTTACCCAGTGTTAAATTTGTTAAAAACTTTGATTTTTGTTATATTTGTGATAAATGCACCTGGTCCCTTAAAACTTTGTATATAGCATTGTTTAGTTTATTGTAAGTGCACCTAATCATTTTGTCTTCTGGTTCCGTCCCTGTTAAGTGCATGGATGTGGTTGTGTAGATCTTAAGTTTAGTTCTGGAAAGATAGTTTGTTTAATGTTTTGCATGTTCCTAATATTAGGAAGAATTTGGTTTCTAGTAGTATTTTAAATAATTATGGTTATAAACAAGTGACTGAATCTAATAAATTTGTATTATCCAAACATGGTGTGTTTATTAGTTTTGGTTATTTGAGCAATGTTCATGCTTAATATTGAAACAACCACCAGTATTAACTCAGTTAGTGCTGGTAGTGAAAATATTTGTTCAGCCTTTGTGTCCACCAGTGAACTAAAGGATTCTTCACTATGGCATGCTAGACTGGGCCATGTCCATTTTAAGAGGATGCAAAATATGTCTAAGGATGGGTTAATCCCAGTATTTTACATGGACACTGAAAAGTGTCAGACTTGCATGCTGAACAAAATAACTAAGAAACCATTTCAAGATGTAAAACGTGTAACTACAGTTTTGGAACTAATCCATAGTGACCTATGTGATTTGCATGCTACTCCCTCATTAGGGAATAAGAAATACTTGGTAACATTTATTGATGATGCTACAAGGTTTTGTTATGTTTATTTATTACATACCAAGGATGAAGCATTACATAAATTTAAAGTATTTAAAACTGAAGTTGGATTACAACAAGGAGCCCAAATCAAAAGATTTAGGACTGATAGGGGAGGTGAGTACATGGATGCTCAGTATTTTCAGTCTGTTGGTATTATCCATAAAATGACTGCTCCTTATACCCCTCAGTAAAATGGTATATCTGAAAGGAAAAATAGAGTACTAAAGGAGATGGTTAACTCCTTGTTGTCTTATTCTGGACTGAGTCAAGGGTTTTGGAGTGAAGCTATGTTAACAGCTTGCTATTTACTAAATAGGGTTCCCAACAAAAGGAACAGAATTACCCCTTATGAACTCTGGACTAAAAGGAAACTAAACTTGAACTATCTCAAGGTTTGGGGTTGTAGGGTTGTTGTAAGACTCTCTGATCCAAAGGTGAAAATTTTGGGTGAAAGAGGCATTGAATGCATCTTTGTTGGATATGCTGAGCATTCCAAGGCTTATAGGTTCTATGTTATTGAACCTAATGATTCAGTTTCTATAAACTCAATCATTGAATCAAGGGATGCTAAATTTGATGAAACAAGGTTCTTATCAGTCCCTAGACCAAGCCTTAGGACTCCTGGTGGAGCTGAGGACATTGGTGCTTCAGTAGAACCTGAAAGCGTCACTGATGATGTTGTGGTTCAGCAACCTGGGCCTGAGCTTAAAAGAAGTACAAGGCATAGGACTCCAAGGAATTTTGTGCCTGAGTTTCAACTATACTTGGTTGAAGGAACAAGGGATGAGGTCTCTGATCAATACTCCTAATGCTTTAATGTTGAGGACGATCCCAAAACATTTGATGAAGCAATGAAGTCCTAAGATGTTGCTTTCTGGAAAGAAGCAATAAATAATGAGATGGATTCCATCATGGGCAACAACAATTGGGTGTTGGTTGATCTACCTCCAGGTTGTAATCCACTTGGTAACAAATGTGTTAATGCAAGTGATGCCTAAAAACATTATTAGTGTTAACTAATCTTTCTTAGTTTTGATCACAACAAACCATACAACACATTTAGTGTAAAACACAAAATGAATTATTTAACTAACACTATCATCAAGGTAATAATCATATCACTAACCTTTCTTAATCATGCTTAGTGATCATCAAAATGATTATCCTTAAAACTCACTTTTGTTAATATGACAAAAGATTTTTTAATAAACTTTCTTTTTTAGAAAATGTTTTATTAAAATGGAAAATGAAAATTTGAAAATAGCATATTCCAAATGCTATTAGAATATCCTTTTAAGGTTTCAAATACCTCGGATATTCCCACCCCACTAAAAGAAAAAAACGGAGCGGAGTCTAGTGGCGGTATCTTAAGTACCTACGCGGTTCCTTAGCGATAAGGTACCGCAGGGTGAGATAAGGTACCGCGCACAGCTAGCCATTATAGATCCGTTATACTTTGTCTCCTTTAAATAGTGGGTCAAATCTCATTTTCCAACAAGCCTCTTGGACGTTTTTCTTAGCCCTCTTTCTATTTTCTCTAGCATAATCATTAGTAAATGATCACTTAAACTGTTAAGGATGTTTACATATGATTATCCTCTTGATCCCCTTCTTTACCTTGTCCAATGAGAAGATCACTCACTCACTAGTGTTGTGATAAAGATGAATCTATGAGCTAGTCATATTCATCATGATACCCTTTTTGTTTTAGGTCAATCCAATCTATTTATGAATACTTGGACTAGTTGTGTTCATCCAAGTTATTTGTGGATACTTGGATTTGTTGTGTACATCCATTGCATATGTGTTTGCTTGGATTTGTGTTATGTAAATCCAAGCTACATGTGTGTACTTGGATAAGTCTAGTTGAGTTGCAATAGATTTGATTAGGAGTTCTCACTAAACTATAAAGTGATGTGGTTGTGTCTTGTGAGTTCTCACTAAACTTAAAGTGATTAGTAGTTGTGTTGTATGAAGTTCTCACTTAGCTTCAAAGTGAAGAGTCGTGAAGATTGGTTCTAGCTTTCGATTAGAACTCGACATCTAGCCTTGTGTCGTAAAATGGTGAAGTATGCAACGTCGTGAAGATTGGTTCTACCTTAAGATTAGAACCCGACATCTAGCCTTGTGTCGTTAAATTGTGAAGTAGGCAACGTTGTGTAGATTGGTCCTAGCTAAAGATTAGGTCTCGACATTTAGCTTAGTGTCGGAAAATAATGTAAGCAACGATGTAAGGTTTTCTCTGCCGAGAAGGGAGCTTGTGGATATAGTGGAAATCTCGAGTAGGTGTACTCGAGGAGTGGAGTAGAAACGAGGATAGAGCCTCGTTGTCGAACCACTATAAATCTTGGTGTCTTCCCACTAGGTTGTCTCCTTACTTACTCTTTACTTATTTCATTATCATTATACTTACCTATTATCTTTGCTAGTGCATTTGAATTGAATCTAATCATTATGCAACTTAGCCTCAAGTAAAAGATAGTTTTGATATAAACCAAATTGAAAGTAATTTTTAATTTGGTCACCAATCGAAGAGAAACTATTCAACCCCCCCTTCTAGTTTCTACAATTGGTATCAGAGCGATGGTCACTCAAGATCTTTAAAGTATATTGTACTTTGAAACTTGGATCGATCCATTGTCTCCTCAAATTAGAAGGTCTAGTTGTACTAAAGTTTCTCTCTGGTCAAAACTATGTTTTCTTTGAAAATAGGTCTTTTAATTGATAATATTGCATCCCACTTAAGATTAGTAGCCTTTATGCATTTTAGATATACTCTTGAAATGTATCTACTAGTTTGCATCTTGCTTTGTGTAGGTACTCATGAAGATCAATCACTTAATTGGTTGTGGATTGAGTTACTTGCACTTGTAGAAGAATCATCTTCATTAATCTTTAACATCTTTGAATGATGATACCAAGATGATTGGGAATGATACTAGTCCTTGAAGACTTAGTACTCATCGTAGTCATTGATTGGGCATAGCACTTATTCCTTCATGGATTGCTCTTTGTGTCCAAGGTACGCTTTCGTTCTTCCACACGCCCTTTGATAATTCTTTTGATCATTACTTGACTATGTGCTTGTTCTCGGCATCCTTGCCTTGACATTTATTTGTGGTTTATGTTTCTTTTCCTTTATCCTCTCAAACCTTCATTTCTTGGATACTTGACTCACTATGGTGATGTAGAGTGAGTTAGTAGAAGCTTAAAGTATCAAGCATGATTTCCATGGTTTGCACCCATACGGTTAGTAGGCCCTTTGTGGGAGAGAAAGTGAATTAATACCTTGCTCATATTTTGGTTTAGACTAAGACTATTACTGAAAGTGATCTTAGTCTATACTTGAATAATTGCTTTGTGCTTATTCATTACCAAATCCGTTTAACGTTTCGCCGGAAAGGCACGTCTTAAACCACTATATATGACACAAGCTCTTCGTTACCACTATTTGAAGATTGTCATTATTCCCTTGAGCATCTTTCCTAGTCCTGATTCACTTCCCTTGTCTTCTCTCCACTTAGTCGTTTTGCTACGAGTAGTCGTTTGTCCGTTTCGGTTCTTTTCGATCTTGATTCAACTCGTAATCCTTCATTAAAACATATTGCCTAGTGTTTATGATGATCCAATGTTATTCTAAAAGGTTCATGATATATTTTTAAGTATCTTAGAAAAACTTGGTTTTTAAAATTTGGCGTTTCTCATTAATAAAAACCTGCCTCTGTAGGCGGTTCTTTATCTCTGCGGCTCAAACCCGCGGTTCCTTATCGATAAGGTACCGCGGGCAGTAACTTTTGTCAGAGCGCCAGTTTGATTATTTTATTCTTTTTCAAACCAAACCCTCTCTCTCCCAAAAACACACAGCCGACGATTTACCCTTTTTCCACCATTGTTGAAGCTTCCAAAACCTTCAATCACTCAAATTAATTGATTTCAAGTTGTGGGTTTCACTCATCCTTCATCTAACATCAATTAATTGTAAGTATTTTCTTTCAATTTCATCTATTTTGTTCTAGGGTTCATCCTTTCATAATTGGGGATTTTTAAATTGAAATTTAATTAAAACCTTAATAGGAATGTGGGTTGACATAGTTATTTTACTATGATTCCTTAGGTTGATATTCATTAAGATTTCACTAAAACCCACTTGTAGAACAAATCCGAATTTAGGCTAAATGATTTTGGTTGAATGATGGATTTGAGATGAACCCATGAACAAGTAGGTAATGACATTGTTAATGCTTACCTAAAAACCTTGTTTTGAAAAACCAATGTTCTAATCCATTGTTGATCTAGCATAGATCATGTGTTCTTGGTTAATGATGGAATAGACACATTGTGAACATGAGAATGATATGGATTCACTCATATGTTTGTCAAGAAATTGATATAACACATTCTCATATTTTTGATCTTTAATTTTTATTTTTCATATGAGTGATTGGAGAAATATTGTCTTGTGTTTATTTAGGTACTAATCATGCCTTCACAATACCAAAAGGATCATTAACTCACCAAAAAATATATGCCTAACCTATCCGACTTTTGTCACTCAACTCACCTTGCCCATTCTTTTTCCTCTCTTCAATCTCGTTGCTTTCATGAGGGTAGAGTTGTCCAAAAAGATATCAAGGATTATGTCTACATCAAGTCCATGTTTGAAAACATTGGATTTGGTTGTTTATTGAACATTAAGGAAGACATCTATCCTCGATTACTATTGGAGTTCTTTAGCACATACTCCTTCATTGAAAACAATGATGGAATATTTGTTAGGTTCATCTTGAAAGATCAACTCATTCAATACTCTCTCGAAGTGTTTGGTCAAATTCTTGATGTCCCATTTGTAGGCACTTGTCGCTTCACGGATAAATGGAAGCTTAGTGCTCTCCTTGAATCCTACAGTTGTCCTCCAAATGATCATGAGGAAAATGATCTTGACTTCATTGTCGACATTGTCTCCAAAAAGCGTAATCGACCCGTTAAGAGAAGCCTTCATACTAAGGTACGTTCGGTGAAACGTCATGAGGTTCTCTTGAGCGACCTTAATGATAATATGGTTCAATGGACCAATATCCTTAGGGAAAATGTGTTTTTTCTTGGTGGAAACCGGGATCATGTTCCGGCGTGTTTAGTGCATATGTTATATTGCATCTTTACCAACACCAAGTACAATTTGGCATATTTTATCGCTCAACGGATCAATTATGCTATTCACAAGCCTAAAACAAACCTCCCTTACGCAATGCTTCTCACTCGCCTTTTTAAAAGGGTTAGCCGTGATTTTCCAAATCTTGATCTTTCTTAGTTTCAACCGATCAAACGGGTCATGCTACCTATTCAAGAGGTATATAAGAGAAAGACAAGATCTGATCATAAATTCGACCAACAAGAGTTCAATGATGAGGACATGGACATGCCAACAAGTGATGGTGATGGCATTGGCACAAGTGCTCCCATTGACTCTTCGAGTTCTTCTCACCACTCCACAAACTCATTCGTGGATGGTTTAGATGACATTGCTTCCCCTCCCCACCATTCCTCTAGTGAAGTTCCTAATAATCTCAATTTAGAGGAACTTTACCGTCAAAATCTTCGAACTCGAGGTGATTTGCATGAACACCGGATTGAGTCAAGAAAGGGAATCAAGTATTTGGGAAAAATGATCAAGGGTTTAGGCAAGAAAAGGAGGTGGAGACTTTGAGTTGTGTCAAAGTTTGGTTATCATTTGCAGCTTAAACATTTGCTTATTAACACTTTGGTTTAGTTGTTTATTAACTTATGTTACATGTTTGGATTATTATTTATTTTGATCCTAAATGTTGCTCATGCAATGATGTTTGTGATTTACATAGCTTTGTGCATGCCTTATAATAGTTAGCTTATTAGATTATGATCTGTAGTTAACTTTGGCTTGTGAATCTTTTGGGAAAAATCTGAGTTTATCAAAATTTGGGATGAGAAATTTTTGAAAGCCCTCTGGTCGCGGTTCCATATCGACCCGCGGATCCTTTTTGATAAGGTACCGCGGTCCTAGATAAGGAACCGCCGGCCACTGTGCACGACAGCATCTTTGCTTTACACTGTTTTCTTAAATCTGTGTAAACCTTGCATGATTTTCAGTAATAAACTACACATTTCCTAAACTAGGTTACCTAAATTCATTATTCACTTAAAATGATTTTAACCCATTACTAGTTTGGATCATCCCCTCATCCATTTAAAACCACCTTGTTTGCCATGTTCTTCACACAGCAAACATACTTCCCTAAACCTTAAACCACCCTAATCAACCATGGTGTGTACCAAAACCTCAAACACTTCCAAGACCTCCACCCCAAGGAAAACACTCAAAATAAGGATTAAGGTAGCCAAGCCTAACTCCTCAACTTTCAACACACCTAAGAATGAGATGGCTCCTATCCTCATTTCTTCATCACCTTCCCCACCTCTTGCACCATGTAAGACATCATCCACCCATGGTACTAACCACTCCATTGGTTCTACCTCCTCTTCATTCAACTCAAGAATGAATGAGCTCTCTTAACCCTTCACTCCAAGTGCACCCTTGGATGTGACCACACAACCCCAACCAATCCAAAGCATTCCTTTTATGAATGACTTTGATGATACTTTGGTGACTTCACCATTTACCCCTCACAACTCACCCATTTCACCAACCTTGGAGAATTTACCTCTACACTCACCCATTTCCCCTTTAGGGAACATGCCTCCACTCTCACCCACATCACCCTTGGAGAACATGCCTCCTCCACCTCCACCCAACTCAAACATTCCAATTTTGGGTGTTCCAATTTCCCTCCTTTTGGGTGATCCATACTATGGGTTTCAACAAACTCATGGTCCTAGTTGTCCATGTTGTCTTTACAACCACTACATCATCCATAACCTTAGGATGGATATGTATGGACTACATAGAAGGTTGCAAGAGTTCTTGCTTGCCTTGTTCTCCATGCCTCCTCCTAGGAGATGAATGATGGAGTTTTCTTAATAAGAGCTTTCAACAAAACCAAGCCTAAGAAAACTACTTATCTAGATTTAATGTTAAGCTAGCTATGTATTAGTTAGTTTTATTTGTCTTTGTACTTGCTTCCTTAATGAATGTTTCATGTTGTTGATCTATGGATTTAGCTTTGTGTGTTTCTATCCTTTTGTGCACACTAATCAACTTTAATTTGAAATTAAAATTGAACCTAAATCTATCACAACCTCTAAACTTGACTAAAATTGGTTCAAAATGATATCTAAATTATTTTGTCACCCTTTGTCAAGACATTCTTTGTGAATGTGTTGCTTTATGTAACCCTAGCATATTTTGTTGCTAATAGAGGTAAAATTCCAAGATTTGCAACTTTTTGAAAAAGTCTTAGTTTTTCCCAAAACCCAGGAAAAACATGGTTTCAAGTCCACTGGACGCGGTTCCTTAAAGTCCCGCGGTTCCCTAGCGATATGGAACCGCCGGTTCCTATAAGGTACCGCGGACAGTAAGTGGCTTTTGATGAATTTTTGGTCAAAACTTTTAAAACCCTATACCCTGTCAAGATTCCCTGTTTACTCAAATTGACTAAACATTCCTTGACACTACACATTTTGTATTCAAACTCTTACCTTGATTACATTTTACTTATACCCCAACCTTGAGATTTCATTCTCACACCTTCCCAACCTTGAGATTTCATTCTCACACCTTCTCAACCTTGAGAATTCATTCTCACAAAACCTTGAGATTTCATTCTTACACTCTCACAATGCCTAACTCTTACATTCCTAACCTTGACATTTCTTTGTCACAACCCCACTCACCCAAAGCTTCCTCATCCAAGCTTTCAAAGAAACCGAAAATCTCGGTTCGACCTATTTGGGTTAAGAAGAATGAACCATCTTCGTCCAAACCACCCAAAAACCCTACCTTCTCTCCAATCAAGTATTGGAATAAGAATTATACCATAAACCCCATCGCCGGAGCTAAAGAAAATGTTCCACCACCACCATAATCCTTCAAAACCCCTCAACTCAATGACCTTTCAACCTTCCCAAACCTCACAAGGCATTGTGAAAACATTCCCAAACCCATTACCCCACCACCACCAAACCCTAAGTTTGATGCCATACCCCCATCAAACGATTTTGTGTTGCATCATGGATCCTCGTGTGCTTGTTGTCGATTTCAACAAATTGAACTTGCTCATGTGTATGAGAAGTTAAAATTTCTTGAATTCCTCCTCACTCGACCTCCTATTCAAGTTTTCGTTCCGGTGGACAAAACTTCGAATGATGCATCGTCGTCTTTTTAGTTTTTTTTAAGCAATCTTGGAAAATATCACTATTAGACTAGCTTATGCTTAGTGGTTTATTTTCCATATTTATTGCTTTTAGATACTCATATTGTGTGTATGACTATCTTCTTTGTTGTCTCTTTTTCCTTTTATGTAACCTTTGTGTTATTTGTGTGCTATTTCATTAGTTCTATTTTGAGTTGATCATGGTTAATTTTTACAATTGCTTATGGGTGATTCCATCAATTTTAAGCTTTAACCCATTGACAAGCTTATCATTTTCATTGGATTGAAGTTTGATTTTGTCAATTACCTCTTTGGACATACTTAGCAAAATACTTGCTTCTAATTTGAGATTTCTTCTCTCTCTCTCAAGTTACTTAGTAGGTAGTGATCATATATACATTGGTGTTTCTTTCCTTTCTACTAACCTTTGTGTAGTATGTCACCTTAGCTCCCAAACTTGGTGCCCCAAGCAAGGGGGAGCAACCACCAAGGGGGAGCTACTAGCAAAGTTCGATGTTCTTCAAAGACTTGTGCTAACCTTTTTGCTACGACAAAGGGGGAGAAATGATAGTGATAAACTAGTTAATAATTCCATATTTTGTGTTTGTACGAAAATGAGTTTATCGTTTGTCGTAATAAAAAAGGGGGAGATTGTTAATGCAAGTGATGCCTAAAAACATTATTAGTGTTAACTAATCTTTCTTAGTTTTGATCACAACAAACCATACAACATATTTAGTGTAAAACAAAAAATGAATTATTTAACTAACACTATCATCAAGGTAATAATCATATCACTAACCTTCCTTAATCATGCTTAGTGATCATCAAAATGATTATCCTTAAAACTCACTTTTGATGATATGACAAAAGATTTTTTAATAAACTTTCTTTTTTAGAAAATGTTTTATTAAAATGGAAAATGAAAATTTGAAAATAGCATAGTCCAAATGCTGTTAGAATATCCTTTGAAGGTTTCAAATACCTCAGATATTCCCACCCCACTAAAAGAAAAAAAACGGAGCAGAGTCTAGTGGCGGTACCTTAAGTACCTACGCGGTTCCTTAGCGATAAGGTACCGCGGGGTGAGATAAGGTACCGCGCACAGCTAGCCATTATAGATCCGTTATACTTTGTCTCCTTTAAATAGTGGGTCAAATCTCATTTTCCAGCAAGCCTCTTGGACGTTTTTCTCAGCCCTCTTTCTATTTTCTATAGCATAATCATTAGTAAATGATCACTTAAATTGTTAAGGATGTTTACATATGATTATCCTCTTGATCCCCTCCTTTACCTTGTCCAATGAGAAGATCACTCACTCACTAGTGTTGTGATAAAGATGAATCTATGAGCTAGTCATATTCATCATGATACCCTTTTAGTTTTAGGTCAATCCAATGTATTTATGAATACTTGGACTAGTTGTGTTCATCCAAGTTATTTGTGGATACTTGGATTTGTTGTGTACATCCATTGCATATGTGTTTGCTTGGATTTGTGTTATGTAAATCCAAGCTACACGTGTGTACTTGGATAAGTCTAGTTGAGTTGTAATAGATTTGATTAGGAGTTCTCACTAAACTATAAAGTGATGTGGTTGTGTCTTGTGAGTTCTCACTAAACTTAAAAGTGATTAGTAGTTGTGTTGTGTAAAGTTCTCACTTAGCTTAAAAGTGAAGAGTCGTGAATATTGGTTCTAACTTTCGATTAGAACTCGACATCTAGCCTTGTGTTGTAAAATGGTGAAGTAGGCAACGTCGTGAAGATTGGTTCTACCTTAAGATTAGAACCCGACATCTATCCTTGTGTCGTTAAATTGTAAAGTAGGCAACGTTGTGTAGATTGGTCCTAGCTAAAGATTAGGTCTCGACATTTAGCTTAGTGTCGGAAAATAATGTAAGCAACGATGTAAGGTTTTCTCTGCCGAGAAGGGAGCTTGTGGATATAGTGGAAATCTCGAGTAGGTGTACTCGAGGAGTGGAGTAGAAACGAGGATAGAGCCTCGTTGTCGAACCACTATAAATCTTGGTGTCTTCCCACTAGGTTGTCTCCTTCCTTACTCTTTACTTATTTCATTATCATTATACTTACCTATTATCTTTGCTAGTGCATTTGAATTGAATCTAATCATTATGCAACTTAGCCTCAAGTAAAAGATAGTTTTGATATAAACCAAATTGAAAGTAATTTTTAATTTGGTCACCAATCGAAGAGAAACTATTCAACCCCCCCTTCTAGTTTCTACAATTGGTATCAGAGCGATGGTCACTCAAGATCTTTAAAGTATATTGTACTTTGAAACTTGGATCGATCCATTGTCTCCTCAAATTAGAAGGTCTAGTTGTACTAAAGTTTCTCTTTGGTCAAAACTACGTTTTCTTTGAAAATAAGGTCTTTTAATTGATAATATTGCATCCCACTTAAGATTAGTAGCCTTTATGCATTTTAGATATACTCTTGAAATGTATCTACTAGTTTGCATCTTGCTTTGTATAGGTACTCATGAAGATCAATCACTTAATTGGTTGTGGATTGAGTTACTTGCACTTGTAGAAGAATCATCTTCATTGATCTTTAACATCTTTGAAAAATGTGTATATAGCAAAGTTGATGAATCTGGTAAAGGAGTCATCATTTGCCTATATGTTGATGACATGTTAATCTTTGGTACTAACGTGAGGTTGATCAGAGAAAGGAATTTTTGTCATCAAAGTTCTCCATGAAAGACATGGGGGAGGCTGATATTATCCTTGGCAT
The DNA here is from genome assembly GCA_025667525.1 of Glebionis coronaria. Taxonomy (NCBI): domain Eukaryota; kingdom Viridiplantae; phylum Streptophyta; class Magnoliopsida; order Asterales; family Asteraceae; genus Glebionis; species Glebionis coronaria. Next base: position 426,695,327 of record CM046881.1, on the reverse strand, counting down.
AAGGATCAAACATGAAAGTGATGGTATTGTAATTTCTCAATCTCATTATATTGAGAAGGTACTGAAGAAATTCAATCACGTTGATTGTACTCCAGTGAGTACACCAATGGATACAAGTGAGAAACTGATGCCTAACTATGGTCAGGCCGTCTCCCAGCTTGAGTATTCAAGGGTTATTGGTTGCTTGATGTATGCCATGACAAGTACTAGGCCTGACATTGCATTTGTTGTGGGTAACTGAGTAGGTATACTAGTAATCCTAGTACTCAGCATTGGCAAGCAATTCATAGGGTACTAAAGTATTTGAAAGGAACAATGGATTATTGTTTGTATTATACTGGATATCCTTCAGTGTTGGAAGGTTACACTGATGCAAGTTGGATCAGCAATGCTGAGGATAATTCATCCACCAGTGGCTGGGTATTCCTACTTGGTGGTGGTGCAATTTCTTGGGCATCCAAGAAGCAAACTTGCATTACTGGTTCTACCATGGAATCTGAGTTTATGGCTCTAGCAGCTGCTGGTAAAGAAGCTGAATGGTTGAGAAACTTGCTTCTTGAGATTCCATTGTGGGTCAAACCTATGGCACCTGTAACACCCTATTTTGATAATGGAAATATCACATGCAATTATGGCGTGTCATCAAAGCATACAAGGAAAAATGTCTAAACATTACTTGACCATAAAAGGAAAATACCGGAATCAAACATCGGTAGTCCAAAAGTAAAGCTCATCACACACAAACATAGTATAGTAAAGGAAAGGACTAAACAATGTCCATAGCAAATGTATCATAAGAAAGGAAATGCATAAAGTAAAGAAGGCTAGACAGCATCCAGTCCATATGCACGTACTCTTAGTGTCTACGAGCGTCCCTGAGTACCTGCCGTTTTGGGAACATAGAAAAGGAAAACGGCTGAGCAATACGCTCAGTGCACAGATGTACAATAAAGCATGAATAGGATAAGCATATAACATATAACAGCGGAAGAAAACTAAGTCCCGAGTAACCTGGTTAAGTCTTGATAAAACTGGTTTTATAGTTTGAAAAGTCTTATGTTTATCTTGTAAAAACTGTTTGTCATATTTTACCATTAGCCAATATAGGTCATGAAAATCCACCGTGCATGAATACTTGGAGGGGTGACCTCATCATGCAAATTAGAGGGGCTGCCTCTAATTTAATATACTGGTTTTTGGGTAGGAGGGATCAGCTCCTTGTGAAGGATGCAAGGCACACACCACATTCACCATGAAATCCTGACTGAAAACATGTAACTAGGATGCACCCATACGCCCCACATGATAAATATAAATAAATGTCCAAAAGCTGAAGGGACGCCACGAGCAATCCCTTCGCCGTGGTGAAGTCATAACATCAGTGCCTCTAATGTTATGGTTATGGTACCTCCATAACTAGGTGAAACTGGTCATGCATGTATATGGCTATAGGTATTCTTAATTTAACATAAGAAATCAAAAACGTAACTTATACTACGGGAAAACAGTTGGCTGCATACGGGGAATCCTAATAAGGAAAGAATGTCCATACTGAAAGGACGGGAATCCGTACCTTATGTCCAGTGAACGAAGAAGATGAACTGAGAGGAATCCTACTTCCGTATCACTAGTGCTACATAAATACATACATGAATAAGTATCTGCTTAATAAATACGTAGCTGGTTTATGTCATGTCTTAGCTTATTTTATGTATTCTTACCATGTTTTACTGTTTAAAGCGTTAAACTGTGTTTATCTTATATTCTGTTTAATCTGATTAAGTATTTCTGGTATTTCATGCATTATTATACTTACTGTGTAATAATAAGTAACTTTCCAAAAATAGCAGGTTTCCTAAAATAGAAAGTTTCCAAAAATAGAAAGTTACCAAAAATAGAAAGTTTCCAAAAATAGAAAGTTTTCAAAAATAGAAAGTTTCCAAATAGAATTACTGCTTAAAATAGATAAGTTTCTAAAAATAGAAGGTTTCCATAAATAGATCAGTTGCCTTAATTAAATAAGTTTCCATAAATAGATTAGCTGCCTGAAATAAATAAGTTTCTAAAAATAGAAGGTTTCCATAAATAGATTAGCCGCCTTATTTAATTAAGTTTCTAAAAATAGAAAGTTTCCATAATTAGAAATAAGCTGGTTAAATAAGCTAAGTATATAAGCCTAAGTGTTTTCATGATTATTTCTAAGTCATATGATATAAGGTATAGTTTAATAATTATTTCATGTAATTAAATTAAACTATAGGTTAAAATATTTAATTAAAGTATAACATGTTTTTAATTAAATAAAGTTAAATACTTAGGTTAAAACATGTATTATTATTTATTAATAATATAACCTAAGTCATGTTAATTAATTAATTATAATCATGGTTTTTAAATAATTAATTAATTATAAGTTTAAAATATAAAAATACTTAGGTTAATTAATTTCATGATTATTAATAATTAAAATAACCTAAGTCATGTTATTAAATTAATCATGTCATTTTATTAATTTAATTTTTAACATAAGATCATTAAAAATAAAACTAAACATACACCATGAACCGGATCTAGAATCAAAACCATGAACCGGACATGAAATCGACACCGTACCCCGAACCAAATCGGGGTACCCCTTGTCTTGATGCTGCCGTGGGACCCACACCAACCAACCGGGACCATATGGTCTCGGTGGTGGTCGGATGGCCAAACCGAAACCCCCCTTGGGTTCGGTGTAGGCTGCGGCCAAAACAAACACCCCTTAAAACAATACTTTTGATTTTATTAAACCCCAATTCATGTTAGATCCATGATTTTAATTAGGTTTTTGTAAAAACATAACATGTTCTTGATTTATAAAAGATCAAATCAAAAGAAAAAGGTTTAAAAAGGATTTACCGAATTTGTGGATCAAAAGGACGAAGAACAAACACGATCACCAACTAAAATTCCAAGATCCAAGATCAACAAACACCCCCTTGTGGTGTTTTGAGGGTGGCGGCCAAAAAAGAAGAAGAGAGGAGGGTTTTAGGTTTTTGCTAAAATCTTCTGTAAATGTAAAATGAGTAGTGTAAAAAATCCTTTAACCCCTTTTAGTAAAATTTACAAATGGGCTTGGCCCATTTGCTCCTTGTAGCCGCGGGTAGGGGGCCCCACATGGGGTACCCGTACCTTTTTCCGTGTCTCGATGTTAAGTTATTCGTTCGTGATTATTTGTGTTCGTGTTTTATGTGTTCTCGTTACGTAATTATCGTGATCTAATATATTTATTTACGCTCGTAATAAATATATATACGTAATTAATAATAGTTCGTGTTTTAATTACGTTCATGATTTCATGATCGCATGTTCGTGATTAATTATTGTCAAATAATTATTACGTGCTCGTGCGTAGTAAACACTTATCGTGTTCTAACACGTACGTAATACGTAAAATCCTAACACGTAATCGTAATCATGCTATATTAGGAAAGTTTAAATCTAGTACGTACGATCTTAAGGGTACTATTCATGGTAAAAGCATGCGGGTTTTACAACTCTTCCCCCCTAAAAAGAATAATTCGTCCCCGAATTATAAATAAAGTAAACTGGAAAAGAAGAACATACCCGGAATTCAAAATATGAAATGAGGGTAAGAAGCCCGGATAGACTCCTTTGTTTCCCAAGTGGCTTCCCGCTCGGTATGATCCCTCCATAGAATTTTGACGGATGGAATCGTCTTCTTTCTCATGACTCGTTCTTGTCTGTCAAGAACTCGTTCGGGTTCTTCTATAAAAGTGAGATCTTCACGTATCTGTTCCAGTGGATACTGAACCATGTGAAGGGGATGACACTGGTACCCTCTGAGTAAGGACACATGAAACATATTGTGCACATACGAAAGCTGCGGAGGTAACGCCAATCGGTAAGATACTTCACCGACTCGTTCAATGATATCAAACGGTCCGATGAAACGAGGACTGAGCTTCCCTTTAATCCTGAAGCGTCTAACACCACGTGCCGGTGAAACCTTAAGGAAGACGTTATCTCCTACGTTAAAGTGTATGTCCCTACGATGCTTATCGGGGTAACCTTTCTGACGTGACCGTGCTTCCTGAATTTTCTGCTTAGCTACTGCGATCTTCTCATTGGTCATCTCTATGATTTCCAGTCCTTCAAGTGTTCGCTCGCCAACCTGATCCCAGCAGATTGGGGCGCGACACTTTCTGCCATACAACATATCAAATAGAGCACACTTGATACTTGCGTGCCAACTGTTGTTGTAGGAAAACTCCACCAAACAGATGTAATCATCCCAATCACCCGTCCATTCCAACGCACATGACCTCAACATATCTTCCAATGTCTGAATGGTTCGCTCCGACTGTCCGTCCGTTTGAGGATGAAAAGCCGTGCTAAGCTTAAGTTGTGTACCCCAAGCTTTCTACAGACTTTTCCAAAAGCGCGAAGTGAATCGAGGATCTCTGTCTGAGACGATGCTGGATGGTGCATCGTGGAGTCTCATGATCTCTCTTCTGTACGTATCTGTGAGTTTACTTACCGGATCTTCCTTGCGGATCGGTAAGAAATGAGCTGATTTGGTAAGTCGATCAACGATAACCCAAATTGCATCGTGCTTCCTCTTGGTAGGCGGAAGACCAGTAACAAAATCCATGGTGATTTTGTCCTACTTCCATTCCGGAATATCTAACGGTTGAAGGAGACCGCCAGATCGCTGATGCTCGATCTTAACCTGCTGGCAGGTAAGACATTTGGAGACGTAAGTGGCCACATCCTGTTTCATACCACTCCACCAAAATTACTGCTTGATGTCATGGTACATCTTAGTCGAACCAGGATGTATAGAGAATGGGGAGCTATGAGCTTCAGCTAACAAAGCTTCCCTGGGTTTTTGGTCATCAGGAACACAAAGTCTCGTGCCCTGCCATACGATACCATCTGCATCTACTCTGAATTCCGTCTGCTTCTCCAAATTCTGTACTATCGCCCAGATTTCTCCGTCATCCTTCTGAGCTTCCTTGATCTTAGAGAGTAACTCGGGTTCTACTCTAAGATTAGCCCAGTAACCATGTTGTCCACGTACCATGATCTCGATGTTTAGTCGCTCCAAGTCTCTGATGATTTCCTCTTCGATTTTAATGCCGTTGATCATTCCGGACTTCCTGCTAAGAGCATCTGCTACTACATTTGCCTTTCCGGGATGATACTGTAGATTAATGTCATAATCCTTCAACAACTCTAACCATCTCCTTTGCCTCATGTTCAATTCACGCTGAGTGAAGATATACTTCAAGCTCTTGTGGTTCGTGAAAATGTCACATGATTCTCCATATAAGTAGTGCCTCCATATCTTTAATGCAAACACGACTGCAGCAAGTTCCAAGTCATGCGTGGGGTAATTTTCTTCATAAGGCTTAAGCTGCCGTGAAGCGTACGCGATCACTTTCCCATGTTGCATGAGAACACAGCCAAGTCCCTTCCCCGATGCATCGCTGTAGATTTGAAATCCACCCGTACCAGATGGTAGAGTAAGAATAGGTGCAGATACTAGCTTCTACTTCAAGTCTTCAAAGCTTTTCTCTCAATATTCAGTCCAGACAAATTTCTCCCCTTTCCGCATCAGTTTGGTCAATGGTAGTGCTAGGCGGGAAAAGTTCTCCACGAACCTATGGTAATAGCCAGCTAAGCCTAAGAAACTGCGGACTTCCGTCGCTGATGTCGGCCTTGGCCACTTAGTAATGGCCTCAACCTTCGCTGGATCCATAGTGATTCCTTCTGCTGATACAATGTGACCTAAGAATGCCACCTTGTCTAACCAGAACTCACACTTAGAGAATTTAGCATACAGCTGCTTCTGGCGAAGAATCTGTAGTACTGTACGAAGATGGTCTTCGTGTTCCTCCTTAGACTTTGAGAAAATCAGGATGTCATCGATGAAGACAATGACGACTTGTCCAGAAATTCATGGAAGATTCTGTTCATCAAATCCATGAACACTTCTGGAGCATTTGTCAGGCCAAATGGCATAACTACAAACTCGTAGTGGCCATAACGGGTACGAAAGGTAGTCTTAGCGATGTCCTGATCCTTGACCCGTAGCTGATGGTAGCCTGACCTAAGATCAATCTTGGAGAAGTGTTTGGCCCCTTGGAGTTGGTCAAACAGATCGTCAATGCGTGGCAGTGGATATCTATTCCGAATGGTAATCTTGTTGAGCTCGCGATAGTCTATACAAAGACGCATACTGCCGTCCTTCTTCTTAACAAACAAGACCGGTGCGCCCCATGGACATGTGCTCGGTTGAATGAAACCTCGTTCAAGAAGTTCTTGCAGTTGATCCTTCAGCTCCTTCATCTCTATGGGAGCCATGCGATAAGAGCTTTGGAGATTGGTTCAGCTCCTGGAATAAGCTCGATACTGAATTCCACTTCTCGTGCAGGTGGTACGCCCGGAAGTTCTGCTGGAAAAACATCTTGGAATTCCGACACTATAGGTCGATCCTAAATTGATGGAGATTCAGCATCCATGTCGTGAACCGTAGCTAGATAACCCTCGCAACCATGTGACTGTAGTGCACGCGCTTGTTGGGTAGATATGATTTGTACAGACCGTCCGGGTATGAACCCATTATGAATGTACTCTGGTGCATTAACATCACCGAATATAACTCGATATGAATGGCAGTCTATAGTAGCATGATGCTTGGATAGCCAATCCATGCCCAAAATCATGTCGAAGTCATTCATGTCCAGCGGAAGTGCGTCGACAGGTTGAACCTTATAGTCAAATTCTAGGGGAAGACTCTTGTATACATGGGTGATTAATACAGAGTCCCTCAAAGGCGTGGAAATAGTAAGCCTATTTTCTAGTGGCATGGGGAGCATCCTAATGTTCATAGACTAAGCAGTAGAAATAACCGAGTGAGTAGCACCCGTATCGAAAAGAACACATGCAGCTTGACCATACATATACAAGATTCCAGTGATGGTACCTGTAGACTTGTTGGCCTGGTCTCGAGATGTCGTGTAGACACGCCCGGTAGTAGGAGGCGGCTTGGTATCAGCATGTCCCGATGTACCCTCCATCTCGCCCTTACGGCAATCCTTCATAATATGGCCAGGAAGACCACACTTGAAGCACGCGTCAGTATTACGGCGACATGGTCCTGGGTGCCTACGATGGCAAGTAGAGCAAAGAGGATGAGTGGATCCTCCAGAAGGTGCTCTGGCTGGCTGGGAACCTGATAAAACATTTTACATAAGACATGATAATTGGGTACAAAGGACAAAGCGGATAATCGTAAGATTGAATACCAGTGATAGCTGGACGGCTAGGCTGCGAACCTCTCTGGTTCTGGTCCCTACCGTTTCCATTTGTAACTCAATCAATAAGCCACCAGATTAAGCAACCAGATAATGCATAGAAGCACAACCACAAGGACTAAAACCTACCAAGTTTCAGACCACAATTCAAGCAAACAAAGATTTTATGCTAGCTGATGTGTTTGACTTATTTTAGATGACAAAAAAGTGGTAACTGAGTGAAACCTTATGCAATGAACTTCACACTCAACCAAAGGCTAAAAACTAATTAGAGACACTTACCAAGCATGTGCAAGCACAAAGGAGCTATGTTCTAAGACTCAAACACCTTTAGATCCTTATCCCAAACACCCTTTACAATTTTTTAACAAGATTTTAACAAAGCTATGTGTTTAAAAACCCTTAATCATGAAATCTATCGACTTAAACAAGATCTAATATCACTAATTAACAGATTCAAGCCATAAAAAAACCTCACATAGTAGAGAACACAAAAACACATGGCATTCAAAATTTTGACAGAAAATGTAAAAAGGAGAAGTGGTTCAAACCTCCAAGGTGTACAATCCACACGTTGGATTGTTAAAGCTGAGGTGTTAGCACAACAAACACTAGCTTCCAAGCTGCTAAAATCAAATGAAAAGGCCAAAGCTCAAGGCTTGAAGGCCTTGAGACAGTGGGTTAGTATAAACAAAAAATAATGCAATGGAACAATAACTAGGTGATTCCAAGTACCCCACAAGCCTTATTCCAAGCTTATTCTACACTACACCCAGCCTTTTAACAAGACTGGATGCTATGATCAAATATAAGCCCAAAAGCTAGTTGTTAAGTCCTATATCTTCAACGAACGATCACATAAACAAACAAACAACCTTTCTTTTCACTTTTTAATACTTAAAACCTTTTTATATTTATACAAACACCATAAATAACTTTAAAAACACCTTTTGTTGTACGGATCAAGAACAAGTAACAAGAACAAGATACTAAAGCAAGTAAGTAACCAATCTCTACCAACTTCTTCACACAAGGGAGGAAAGGAATTACAAGATTCTTGGTTCTTTTTCAAGCCTTGTAACTAGAAAGTATGATGGAACTCATATTTTTTCAAACACAAAACCAACTTTTCATAAATAATTGAAAAAGGAATTACAAGGCTAAAGATAAAATCTGAGAATAAGGGACTCTCACATGTTGAGGTCTCCTTAAATACTAGTCTAGGAACATACTAGAAAGCTGAAAAACAAAGGTATGCCCTAGCTAATGAATTGCCAAAAGTGCCCTTGTCAAATTTTAAATTTTACTACCCATGTGATGATCTTTGCGTTTTGATGCAAAGCTATCACCAAATGATCTCAAACGTCCATTTTGAAGTATATCCAAGAAAAAACCATAAACCGTTGATGCCATTGTACATTTTTGTTTGGAGGTGGAAGAAGGCATAGAGCTTGCCATGTGGAGGTGGTCCAAGGGGGTGGGATGTAATTTAAAAGTGAAAATGTCATTAGGCTTAGGTTAATCTTAATTCTGAAGAGGATGAAGGCTTGATTAACACTAATTGAAAAACCCAATTTATGTTCTTGAATGAAGAACATGGCTTTTGATCTGTTTTAAGAAGGGGATTAATGTTTGGGCGTTTAGGTTAATTAATAATATTTTGAAAGTATTATTAATTAACCTGTTAAGTGGGAAATGATGTGGAGGGTGAGGTGTCATGGTGGGGTGATGTGGTAGATGGTGAATTGTGGATTAGGGTTTGGATGTTTGACAGTTTTGGCCCTCCAAATTCTATAAAACCTTCACAGAATTCCTTTGCACATTTCATCTCATTTCCTTTGAGAATAAGTTTAGGCAGCTTGTCAAAAATGGCACAAATACTTCTAAACTTTATCACAAGGGATTTTCTTGTAATTAGATGATTCTTCAAGGGCTGATTATGATTTTTCTTGAAAGTTTTAAGGACAAAACTTGTACTTATGAGTTTTACAAGGGTCAAAAGTGACAAGTCTTCAAACTTGAGGGACCATTCTTGCCAATCTTTAATTCTTCAAGGTCATTTTGGAAAATTCATAACTTGGGCCCGGTTCTTTGTGCGGCTTCGTTTCCCATGTTCATTTTTGCTTGGTTCTTGTGATCTTTTGTATTTTTCACGATATACATACCTAAAACACACAAATAGCAAACACGAGTATATTTTACGCCATTTTTGTACATTTTAAGCCCGTTTTGGACGATGAGACCATGTATAAATGCAGTCTAATCAACAATAGTTCTCCAATCACATAGATTGAGCAAAATAAAAATTAAGGGCCTGTTTGGATTAGCTTATTTAACGCACTTATCAAATATTTAAAATTTTATTTTATTAAATTTTACTACATACAACTCCTAATATATTATCGACTTCTAATTTAATCTGGTGCTAAACGTCTAGTCTACTTAATGCTTATATACATATAATTACATAATAATACTACGTACATAAATATTAAATACATACACACGAAACCTAAAAATAACCCCACGATGCTCTCACGCTCAAACATTTAGAAATCTCATTACTTCTACGAATCGTCCACATGGGCCATCTTAGCTCACTATACTTTCCAACTCTTCACAAGTTCTACTGTTATCAGATAAAATTTTACTTAAATCCCATAAGATAATAACACCTAAATCACGAAATTAATAGATCAACCTCGTCTAAGAACCCGGAGTGTCACACAAGCTCACTTAGCTTCTATGATAGTTTGTGTTTATCCAGTTCAGCTCATGTAAGTGTAGGGTAGTCAAGCTGACTTCAGCTCTTCTAATCCAGTCTTAGAGAACATTTTGGACACTTACAGTGATATATTTGCAATGCCAACTACATTACATCCTCAAAGACCTCATGATCACACTATTACCCTTCTTCCAAACACTCTTCTAATTACTATTAGGCCTTACAGATTACTACCTAATCAGAAAGATGTTGTTGAGCAAATGGTCAAGGAATTATTAGAATCTTGTGTCATAAGAGAAAGTCAAAGCTCTTTTTCTTCTCCTATTGTTATGGTCAAGAAAAAAGATGGAACATGGAGGATGTGTGTTGATTATAGACAACTCAACAATTTCATAGTTAATGACAAATTTCCTATACCAGTGGTGGAAGATTTAATTTGATGAATTATGTGGTTCCAACATTTTTTCTAAGTTGGACTTGAGGTCAGGTTATCACCAAATCAAAATGAAGGAAGAAGTTGTTTATAACATAACTTTTAGAACACATCAAGGGCATTATGAATTTATAGTAATGCCCTTTGGTCTCACAAATGCTCCCTCTACTTTTCAATTAATCAAGTGTTTCAACCTTTTTTCAGGAAGTTTGTACTTGTTTTCTTTGATGACATATTGGTGTACAGTGCTAGTGAGGAAGATCATTTGCACCATTTATAGCAAGTATTGGCAGTAATGAGGTCCAACACATTATATACCAAGCTTAGAAAGTGCACTTTTTTGGGTTCCTCAAGTGGAATATTTGGTTCATGTCTTGTCTGCTCAAGGGGTAGCTACTCATCCTTTGAAGATTCAAGTTATGAAATGTTAGCCTATTCCTACTACACTCAAGTAACTAAGAGTTTTTTTGGGACTCACTGGTTACTACAAAAGGTTTATCAAAAACTATGCTCTTATCAGCCATCCTTTGACTAAGTTGATAAAAAAGAATGCTTTTCATTGGTCTCCAACAGCTGAAGAAGCCTTCAACCAGTTAAAGCAAGTCATGATGTCCACACAAGTATTAGATTTTCCTGATTTTAAGAAAGAACTTGTGGTGGAAACTGATGCTTCGGGGTCTGATATAGGAGTTGTATTACACCAAGAGGGACACCCAATTTCTTATCTTAGTAAGGCTTTGTCTCCAAGACATCAAGCCCTTTCTACCTATGAGATGTAATTTTTGGCACTTGTGATGGCTTTAGATAGGTGGAGAGGTTATTTGTTGGATAGACACTTTAAGATCAAAACAAACCATTTTATTTGAAATATTTGTTGGATCAGAGGCTGGTCACACCCTTCCAAACTAAATGGCTCCCTAAACTCCTTGGTTTTGATTATGAAATCTCTTAAAAGAAAGGAGTTGATAATGGAGCTGCTGATGCACTTTCAAGATGTTCTAAATTGAATGAGATCACAACTGTTACTCTTACTTTTGATCTCCTTACCAGGATTAAAGCTAGTTGGCAAAAGGATGTAGCTTTAACACAATTAATCAACAAATTCAAGCGTAACCCAAACACCCATTCAAAAATGTATTTGGAAAGCAAATCATTTAACCAGGAGGGGCAAGTTGGTTGCGGGTGATGATCCAAAGTTGAAATCTTACCTTTATGATTACATGCATGCTTCATCCATTGGTGGTTACTTTGAGATCCAAGTCACTTTGCAAAATTTGAAAGCTATAGTTTACTAGAAAGGCATTAAAAAGTGGGTCAAAACACAAATACAAAATTGTGATGTCTGCCAAAGGAATAAACCTGATCTCAGTGCTTATCCAGGCTTGTTACAACCCTTGCCAATTCCTTCTACTATTTGGTCTTTTGTTTATATGGACCTTATAGAAGGTTTAACCATAAGTAAAAACAATTATCTATGTTGTAGTGGATAGGTTAAGTAAATATGCCCACTTTATGGATTTACATCACCCTTTCATTGCTTCAACAGTTTCTCAAGCTTTTTTGGATAATGTGTTCAAATTGGTTTACCAAATTCCATCATCAATGATAGAGACAAAGTTTTTCTCAGCCACTTCTGGAAGTCTTTTTTTAAAGTCCTCAAAGTTAATTTGCAAATCTCTATTGCCTACCATCCACAATCAGATGCCCAGACAGAATTTGTAAATCGATGCTTGGAGTACTACTTAAGGTGCATGACTAGGGACAAGCCAAATGATTGGATGCAATGGTTGTAACACCCCATTTATTAAAATGGAATATCACAGTAATATATGGCGTGTCATCAAAGCATGCAAGGTAAATGTCTAAACATTCATGACCATAAATAGAAATACCGGAAACAAACATCGGTAGTCTAAGTAACTCAACACAAGCAAATATAAGTACTGTAAAGGAAAAGGACTAAACAATGTCCAACATGAAGTAAAGTAAGATAAAGTATGATAAATGCATAAGATATAGAAGGCTGGATAGCTTCCATCCGAATGCACATACTCTTAAGATCCTACTTGCGACCTTGGGTACCTGTCGTTTGGGAACATGGAAATGAAAAAACGGCTGAGCATAACGCCTAGCGCACGGATATACAATAAAGCATGGAAACATAGAGTAATGAAAGCATAAAAGAGCATATAAAGCATGAAAGGCAGCAGAAATGAATAAGTCCTGGGAAACCTAGATGTATAACATGTTTACTGGTTTTAATTTTGAAAACATAACTTATGTTTACTTATGAAAATTTATATTAGTTTAATATACCAAAAGCCAATATAGGTCATGAGGTCAACAACGTGCATGAATACTTGGAGGGGTGACCTCGGCATGCAATTAGAGGGGATACCTCTAATTAATATGGTAATGGGTAGGAGGGATCAGCTCCTTGTGAAGGATGCAAGGCACACACCACATTCACCATGAAATCCTGACTGACAGTGTAACTAAGATGCACCCATACGCCCCACATGATAATAATAATAATAAAGACCAAATAAACTGAATGGGACGCCACGAGCTATCATTTTGCCGTGGTGAAGTCGTAACACTAGTGCCTCTAGTGTTATAGTTATGGTACCTCCATAACTATGTGAAACTGGCATGCATGTATATGGCTAAGGTAACTAATAAAATATAAGCATTTAAATCTATAACTATTGGGGAAAACAGTTGGCTGCATATGGGAAATCCTAATAAAGGAAGAGATTGTTCTTACTGAAGGATGGGAAATCCATACCTTGTGTCCAGTAGAAGCTAACGGAAACGCTGAAGAACCTACTCCGGCTTGACGGATAATACTACATAAGAATAGGGACGTGTATGAGTTGTCTGAATCACATGTGTTCTACTGGTTCTATGTGTTCTTAGTTTATTATTCATGTTCAGTCATGTTTAAACTATTTAAAGTGTGACCTGTAGTTATTCTTGTATTTTGTTGTTTATTATTCATGTAGTATGGTATTATAATACTTGTATTGTAATACTAAGTAACTTTCTAAAAATAGCAGGTTTCTATAAATAATAAGTTTCTAAAAATAGAAAGTTTTCAAAAATAATAAGTTTCCATAATTAGAAATAAGCTGGATTATTAATGTCAAGTAAAGTTTAATTAGTAAAATACAAGTCATGTTTAAAGTATTATAGCTTATTACATAATTAACTTGGTTAATTTAATAACTATACATTATAAGAATTTAATTAAAAATAACATGTTTTAGATAAATTAACTAAGTAAAATACTTAGGTTATACATGAAATATTAATTTTAATTTTTAAACCTAAGTCATGCATTTAATTAAATTAAATAGTCTAGAAAATAATTTAATTAAATATATTTTCTGATTTTAATACTTTCCCAAACCCGAACCCGTGATTTAAAATTAAACCGAGCTCGAAAAACGCCTAGCCGACACCACATAGCTGGCGGTTAGTTGTGTCAGTCGGAGGCTGAATAACCATCACAACCCACCAGTGGCTAGACCGGTGAACCGGTGAACCGGTTGCCACTGGTTAGCCACGATTCCTACTGCCGAGCCCGGCTAGCCACTGCCCGAGCCCGGTTCACATCGGCCTACTGCCGGTTCCCACTGTTCTTGTTATATCGAGCCACACCGAGACCCTAGTGGTCTCGGTTAGCCTTGAAACCAAATCAAAACCCACACCCCGACTCACGGTCGGGTCCCCTTGCTTGCGTCCGAGCCAGACCAACTAAGCCGAGACCTTTTATGGTCTCGGTGGTGGTGTTGTAGCCACGCCGAGAGCTTAGGATCTCAGTTTGTGGGTCTCGGCCGAACAAACAAACACCAAACACCCCTTTAATCCTTGATTTTAATTAATCCCACATGTTTTCCTTGTTTGTTTTTAAGATTAATTAAAATAATATCATGAATTCATTAAAATAATTAAAAAGAAAAGGGTTATGATTATACCTAACGCGTAGAAGAAAAAGTTTATGATCACGAATACGTACACACAAAAATCAAGTGGCAAAATTCATCCCGAACACCCCCTTTGGTGATGAACAGCCGGCGGCAAGAAGGAGAGAGGAGGCAGGGTTTTTTTCTTTTTATGTAACCTAAAATTATGATACATGTTTACCTGTGTTTTTCTTAAACATGTATTGGTTATAGGTCATGGGCCAAAAGGCCCACTCCTTTCCTTTTTTGCTCTCCTAGTCATGACCACCTAAGCCCACAAGGGAAAAATCCGTAGCTTTTGTTAAGTTAAATATTTACGTGATCGTTCGTTTTTTATTTATCGTGCATTTAATTATCGTGCTCGTAAACACATTTATAATATATATATACGTAAGTACATGTTATTTAATTTCGTGACACGTGAACATATTATAAATGGAAAGTTTTAAATTTTATCATATTTTCATGTATTTACTGTTCATGTTTACTGTTCATGGTATTTTAGTGTGGGTTTTACAATGGTTATCTTTGGCAGAATACTTGTACAACGCCAATTTCCATTCATCCACTAAACTTACACCTTTTGAGGTTGTTTAGGTCAACCACCCTACCTATGTTCCTTATGAAAGTGGAGATAGTCCTGTGGAAGCAGTAGATAGGTCATTGGAGGCAAGAGAGCAAGCCATTCAACAATTGAAGTTTCATTTACAAAGAGCTCAGGATAGGATGTAAAATTTGGCTGACAAACACAGAATAGATGGACAGTTTGATATTGGTACTTGGTTTTATGTGACACCTACACATACAAGTTACTATGAGAAAGTCTTCCTACAACAAGTTGTCTTCCAAGTACTATGGTCCATTTCAAATCCTGAAGAAAGTGGGATGGGTTGCATATGAATTGGCCTTGCCTTCCATAAGTCAGATTCACAATGTTTTATTTTGGACAAAAGTTTGGGTAAATACAAGAATTTACCTGTTATGAAAGTTTTGGTTCAGTGGAGTAATGACTCTCCTGAGAATGCAACCTAGGAACTTTATGGAGACCTCATTCAACGATTCCCTACTTTTGATCAAGCTTTTTGAGGGTAAAAATATTAAGGTGGACGACTTGATATAAGCTTGTCAACTACTTGGTCAATCCATGTGCCAAGCACATGCTAGTTGTTGGAAGGTTGTTACAAAACTTGGGCGGGATAACTTCCTTTTGAATTTCATAACAACTATATATAAAACCAATCTTGTAATATTTTGTTTGCTATGTTGAGATCATTGTAATTCATTCTCTTGTAATCATTATGTAAACACACATTGAAATTATTAATCAATAACAAATCCCTTCATCACAATTCATCTTTCAATTTCAATTCTTCTTCTTGAAGTTCTAAGATAATTAAGGGTAAATCTTCATCTCTTAAGTGAGTTATAGATTTCTTAACACAATGGAAGGTTTCTTTAAGTTGATTTCTTAATTTCAGATGCAATCGAGGCCTGCTTATTATAGATTAGCAACGCTTTCCATGGTGTTGAATGCACTTTCTATTGATTCTGGTACAAAATAGAAAGGTACTTTAACTGTATGTTATAGTTAGATTTTTAGATTTACTATTATGTGATAACTTGGATCTAATTTCACGGTAAATATGGTCGAAGGAAGCTAATGATGTGATATTCGGCACTCACAACAATTTTTTTAAACATCAAAAATTTTATTAAAGCTGAAAGCCAAGCACAGAATACATTGTGACCTCACAACTAACACTATACAAGAGATAGAAGGCATGGAGTTGAATTCGTTAGAAGCCCTAAAACCAGACATAACTGATAGCTCAAAGCAATGACTCAACACCGCACAACTTGAATACACATGACCACACTCACAACATTTAATGTTTCGGGTCCTTGGAGGTGGTTTGATGAATCTATGCTGAACTTTTGTGAAAATTTGGAAAAGGTAAGCCAAATGCATTTCTCTTGGGAAGATTGTGTGTCAGGCTCATTAGTTTCAGCTTCGCATGATCACGTAGAACTACAATAGAGAAGAGAAACCGGTAGGGAACAAATGTAGGAAGAACCATGTCGTGATTATTAGTCGCAGCTTGAACCGCGTCCATATTTACCATGCTGAGAATTACTAAATGTTGGTTTTTGGTATTTGGTATTTGGTATCTGAAAGATCTCTAATCAAAAGATGGTGACCTAAAAGAGATGAAGATTGTTTAGCTGTTTGGTTTCATGATTCCATTATACGATTGAATCCTTTATATAGTTTCCTAAAGTTAAAATGTGTATGCACTTTAATTTATTGTATGTACGATATCAATGTATCGCCTAAATCCAACCAAATTTTGGGTAGAAGCATCATGCTATATACATTGTTGAATCATATTAATTCGGAAACTTATTTTTGAATTAAAATGCAAGTCATGTATGGATACCAGTTGTTTATACCAAAATGTATTTTGCATCGACTTAAAGTGTTGTAAATTTCCCGTTGGAATGGATGAACATGGACATGTATGAAGTATACCTTAAAGTTGACAAATAATATATTAGGGTCTTGAGTGCACAAGTTACAACTTGAGGCCCAAATTTATCCTATATCTTGGTTTTCACCTGCACTTCTACACAAATGGTTAATATTTGTGGTCCTTAATGTTTCAGGTCCTTGGAGGTGGTTTGATGAATCTTTGTTGGACTGTTGAACCTTTGGAAAAGGTTAAAGACAAAGGCATTTCTTTTGGGAAGGTTGTGTGCCTGACCTATTTTTCGGTGGTGTATGCAGCTTTGCATGATCATGTAGAACCACAGTAGAGAAGAGAAACCGGTAGGAAACAAATGTAGGAAGAACCATGGCGTGATTAATCGCAGCTTGAACCGCGTCCATATTTATCATCTTTAAAAACCTATTACACCAGAAAAAATTACACATATTGAGAATTACTACAGGTTGGTTTTTGGTATTTGGTGTTCAAAATATCTCTAGTCAAAAGACGAGGAGCTAAAAGAAACCAAAGATTGTTTAGCTGTTTGGTTTCATGATTCCATTTGAGGAGTGAATCCCTTTATATAGTTTCCTAAAGTTAAAATGTTATAATTCACTTTAACTTTTTGATGTACGATATCAATGTATCACCTAAATCACTACTGAACTTCGGGTAGAAACATCATGTTATATACATTGTTGAATCATTTTAATTAGGAAACTATTTTTTGAATTAAAATAAAATTCATGTATGGATACAAGTCGCTTATATCAAAATGTGGTTTGCATCGACTTGAAGTGTTGTAAATTTCACGTTGGAATGGATGAACATGACCTTAAAGTCGACACATAACATTTTAGGGTGTTCAGTGTACAAGTTACAAAATGGGGTCCATATTTACCCTATAACTTAGTTTTCACGTTTCCTTTTATTTGAACACATTCAAGAATAAAAAAAGATTACTTGCTTCTTGTTTGAATAGTTGGGTTGCTTTTAGAAGGTAAAGAGTAATTATCTTTTACAATGGAGTGTTTGAATATGAAGTCGATCTCGTTTATATGGCTATGTACGTTGGTATAGAACGCCTTTGACTTATAAGAATACTTTACTCAGGTATAATGTGGCAATGTGATAGAGGATGGACATTTGTATCTTGGGTATGTTTTATTAGTCTTAGGATACTATTTGGAAGATGGTTACACAAATGGCTTTTTACCTTGGTTTTTCTCGTGAAAACCCCGCTCTTATCTAATTTGCAGGTGCCAGGTGGGAAGTATATATATAGTATTTGGGATACTCATTGATAACAAACGGTTAGTAAGTATCATAAGGATAGTTTCTTGTGTTTTATGAATGCATGCATGGTCCTTTATTGGAGGCTTTTTCATAACTCTCAAGTCTCAAATTTGCGATAGTTATTTGGTTCTTATAATAGTGGCAATATAAGTTTTTGATGAGTTAGTAAAAGGTGAGGTAAAAATTACGTGGGTTTTTGGCTACCACTCCAGCACTACACCATATACTTCTTTCTCTTGAACAACATGTGCGTATAGTCGTATACATTGTTTGGATACCTTCTTTTGAAAGACGAAAGTTGTCGTTTCTTGATCATGAACTTGTATAAGAAATGACAATCGTTTATGTCATTGAATTGAGCCCCTTTTCCCTTTAATGGCTTCTCTTACTTCCTCTTATACATGTAGAACTATAGTGCAAGAAACCGTCTACCCAAGTGTCTTTAGTGATAAAAGCTTGTGCCATCGGCTTGTAAATGTTTATACATTTTTTAGCTAAATACTAGAGTTTTTAACTTGATTTTAATTTGACAAAGTTAAATATTTTAATGTGTTTGTTTGATTGTGAGTATAAGATTTCATTCTAAAAATATTTCAAGTTTCTCTAAATATAAAAAAATAATTAAATAATCGTCGTGATGATTTGATTTTTTGCTTAACGATCAAATATCTACAAAGATTACAGTAATATTTTTAAAAAGAAAGCATGAAAATTATAGAGGCAATTTAATTATCATCCTACTTTTAAAATCAATTTTAAAAATACCTAAATATGTTTAAAAATCGTGTATAACTACATTATAAAGTATTTGAGACATTTTAAAAATAGTTAAATTGAATTTTAAGCGAAATTTTACTTACTAAATATAACAAGTTGTTGGTGTTCCCCATATTCTATATCATATAACCTATTATAACAATTTTTTATAACAAACTTTTGTAACAATTAATTAAAATGACAATTTTTTACTTTAAATTAAAATATATTTTTATCTATTTATTATTTTCATAATATAAGTTCACCATATTTTTAAAAATTTGGTGTTGTTTAATTCAATATCAATTTTGATAAATTTTATTAACTTTTAATTTTTAATTTTTATTTTTAGTAGGTTTATCTTAATTTCACATTTTACCCTTTTAATATCAATGTGAATACAAACTTAATAGGTACAATAGTAACATTTGTTCACTTCAAAAATCATCATCTGCTGCATTACCCGAACACTATGCTAGTTATATATTATGCATTTAATAGTTGCATTTTGGGCGTATATAAACTTAATTTTGAAAATCACTCTATAAAAGTTTGAACCTAGAACGTCGAATTCATCCCCACCGTCATCACAAGAACAAGACCTCAATCATCGGTCCAATAAAAAGTTTAAAAGAAAAACCTATGATTTGCAAAGCTTTAATAACACTTTTGGATCTCAAAGTCCAGAGTCTTATGTTCCCGAGACCGGTCAATCCGCTAATCCTCCACACCGGCATCAATCAACACCCAATCACATAGATGATTCATAAGTTAATCATCTTTGAAACAGCCCATACAATGGAAGTTCTTAATTGTTTGGTGATCTCATGATTACCCATGGAAGAAGACGAAGATGTTTCTGATGATGATGAACCACTGCCTGAGGACCAAGAGGATTTACAATGTCCGACTATTTTGTTGACTAAAGAAGAAAAGAAAAGACTTCGCTATCCATGGAAACACACACTCATCATCAAAATGTTTGATCGTAAGGTTGGATACTAACAACTCATGAAGAAACTGGAACAAAAATGGAGTTTGAAAGGAAGTCTATCATTGATTGATATTGGGTATGACTATTATGTTGCAAAATTTACTAATATGGATGACTATAATTTTGTTTTAACACAAGGCCCTTAGATGATAAATGATGGCTATCTTATAGTTGGAAAATAGGTACATGATTTTTTTCCCTGATGATTCGCCACTCCGCTTTCTTACAGCCTGGATCCGTATCCCGTTTATGTCTGTCGAGTACCTAGATGCTAATTTTCTTAAGCGCCTAGCTGAAAAAATCTGAAAAATAGTTCGGGTAGATCATACTACTGCAATTGTTGAAAGAGCTCAGTTTACTAGAATTAGCGTTGAAGTAGACTAGACTAAACCTCTCTTGTCTAGTTTCGCTTGCATAATCGTATATGGCACATACAGTGGGAAAGTCTTAAACTTATATGTTTCGACTGTGGTAAAATTGGGCATTGCAAAGAAGAGTGTAACCTCCATAAAGAAGTCGAGTTACGGAAGAATGACAAAGGTCACTTGGAAAAGAAAAAGATGGATGGTCTTTTAGATAGCAAATGCTCTTCTAGAAAACCGTACGGAACTTGGATGCATGCTAAAAAACCAGCCCATAAACGCATTTCGAAAGATAATGTTAAGAATTTAGACAACTCCAAGGTGGCCCATGGGATTGAGGAAAATAATGTGAAGATTAGAAACCTACACAAACGGAAAAGAAATATGGGTGGATCAAGGTATAATGTTTTGAGTAGTATGGAGGGAGAGGATGTTGAGGCACAATACCAAGGCACTAATAATTAGGAAGAGTTAGCCGAAAACATCAGTCAAGACAATGAGATAGAGAAAAATCAAATGGAAATCACTGAATTACCAAACATCAATGATGGGGGTGATAAGACAGGTGATTGACAAAAAAGCATATCTGAAGAAAAGTTGGTTGATTTGAGCACACAAGCACCCACTCACGAAGCTAAAAGGTGAGGGATTGAACGTGTTCAAATGCACAACAAGTTTAGTATTGGTAACAATGAAACGCTTGATATGAATGGCCCCTCCCATGTGAACAAAATAGTCAAAACAAAAAATTCATAGTCTAACAAAAAGCAGCAACAAGGTCAACCAAATAGAAACCATATGCCAACCCATGCCAAATCTCATGCAACCAAAATCCACACTAAGCCTATGATGACTCAAAATGAAAACCAAAATCCTAACAATTTCCCTTAACATGTATTCTCCTCTGATCCAACCATCCAAAATATTCAACACCTGAATGATACCCCCCCTACCCACAATATCAAGCATCACCCAATTGGTGAAAATTATGAAGACGGTGATCACGATGGTGCACCACCAGATTTCTAAATTAAGGATCAACCCTTAGAAGATGGGGTAGAGGATAATGTTGTCTCTTGAGAAGATTTAAGTGATCCACATGATCATTCTCGCAAATATAGGTCACTTAACTTTATTTGTCTGTCTTATGGAATACAACACCACACCATTTAGTTTACTAGTTTGGAATGTTCAAGGGGATGGGAGCTCTAAATTTCTTGTTACCCTTAAAGAAATAATTCTGATGAATCTCCAAATGTGATCACGCTTGTAGAAACTCACCTTGATGGTGCTCGAGCAGAGCGCCTTGGTTGAAAAATTCAATATGATGGCCATGCTCGGGTGGATGCGGAAGGGTATAGTGGAGGTATCTGGCTTTATTGGAAGAACAGTGATGTCAATGTTGATATTATTGCCTACCATAGACAACACTTAACGGTTAAGATTTAGAGAAATGGTGAAGAACCGTAGATATTCTCCTCGATCTACGCGAGTCCTGATATCAATAGAAGACAAGAACTTTGGAATAGTCTCTTTACTTTTTCTCAATCGTTGAACATGCCGTGGCTGTTAGTAGGAGATTTTAATGAGACTACAACTCTCGACGAGCGATACGATGGTAGTCAAGAAGCAGGGTAGATGTGACAAATTCAAAAATTGGATTGAAAATACATCTTTGATTGATTTGGGTTATTCAGGTGCTAAATTTACGTGTACTCGCTGGAAAACTGTTGAAGCAAGACAAGCTGCACGTCTTGATAGAGGATTGTGTAACTTCATCTAGCACACTCGGTATCCAGAAGCTGAGGTAAAGCATCTCCCAGCAATTAATTCTGATCATTCACCACTATGTATCAAAACCAATGGATTCGTGTCTCCACCACGTGGCCACAAACCATTTAGGTTTCTATCAGCATGGCTTGTACATGAAAACTTTGAAACGTTTGTGAAGACTATGTGGCAAAACGATGTTCCCATTGTAGCTTTCCTTAAAAAAATTGTAGAAGACCTGCAAGAATGAAACAGGACAAAATTTGGGAATATATTTCGGAAAAAACGTCATCTTTGGGCTCATATAGATGGTATTAAAAAAGATCTTGTTAAGAGGAGGGATAAATATCTTTTTAAACTCGAGGCTCGACTTTAGAATTGAGTATGACAACGTACTTTCACTAGATGAAGAAATATGGTTCCAAAAGTCTCGAATGGATGCACTGCGTGATGGGGACCGCAACACTACTTATTTTCAACACTAATTATTTTCATACATCCACGATTATTCGTCGTAAGTTTAATAGAATTGAGGCGTTTGATGCTGGTGAATGGATTTTTGAACAAGATGAGTTGAAAAGCATGATGGATTTCAAGTTATATTTTTTTCATACTCCATGGTGGGGAATTACCCATTAATTATTTCCCTCCAATTGAAGAATGTGATTGTAAGAAGCTCATAGGGCCTTTCACAGTTAACGACATTAAGGAAGTGTGATACGAGCAAAAACTCATATCAATTAATTAACAAATCACCTAAAAACACAAGGAAAATACCTAACTTTTGTGCTATAAAGCAGAATTATGTGTGGTATGTTTTGTGTTTGTGTATAAATAGGTAAGAAGGATACATTTTCAAGCAAACAAGAAGAAATTCAAGCTTATTTGGATGAAAAAAAGACAAAGAAGGATCAAAGATGACAAGACTTTGAAGATAAGGGACCTATCTTGACAACACTCCAAAGTTGAAGGACTCAAAGTGTAAATTTGCCAAAGTCAAGATAAAAGTCAAACATGGTCAACTCTTCAGTCAACCAAGTCAAAGGGTCAAATTATACAAGAATACAAGTGGAAGGACTAAAAATGCCATTAAAATGAAGTTCCTAGCTCATTTGGATAATCTGCCTAAGTTCAAGGGCTAAACTTGCCAAAAATGCATTCAAAATGGTCTTAATCCGTGTGATATGGTTATTATCCAATGAGAGAGTAGCATTTCAAGCACACGGATCACCAGCTAATGGGACACCTCACCATCTCATTAATGAGCCAAAAAGTAACAGTACACCCCACTTACTTAATTTCTAACCAATCAGAGAACGCCAGCCAATAATCAATATATCCAAAAATGGATCATGATCCGTGTGACCAATTTTCACCCAATCTGCCACGTGGCATCTTCTTCATCAACACAACCCAGAAACGATTTTGAGCTACACTGAATTTCAAGAGAAGATTTCTACATGAAACCTGCTCATTTTCAAGAGAGGAACACATTGGGAACATTTAATCAAGCTCAAACTCAAAGAATAAAAAATCCCCAATTCATGAAGAACACAAGGATTTTCAATTGGCCTATTCAGGACACCTGGTAGCTTACTATTGGTGGAGATACGTCATTAACCCCAAATCACTTCTATAAATAGTGATAGGATCCCTCATTTGTCAGTGTAGCTTAAGTGTGAAATTTTCACACACTTAATTTTTCTCTCTCTCAACCATAGCTTGTAGTTGTTAGCATGACGACCTCAAGAGTCTGACAAGCTCTTGAGTTAGTTATAGTAGTTGTAACCTCCTTAAAAACATTTGTAACAAACTTTCACCTTCAATCAATAAAATTTCCTTCTTTTTCCTTAAATCTCCTATTCATTACCTGCATATTGTTACTCCAGTGTTGATATGAGCTACTTGTGATCACCATTGATCATAATTAGTTCTTGTTGAAGACTTGTTGCTGCTTACACTTGTTATGTACATCCAGTAGCTGTTTTAGTTGATTTTGAAGCAGAATTGTACAAAAATGGTGATGATGATGATTGTAGTAGTTGATTAGTGGTTAATAGTGTTAAGGTGGTGGGTTAACACTATCTAGGAGGCTCAACGCCTACCTACTCCATCAGTGGAGGCCTTTGCTAAAAGGTTTATGGTTTCTGATTTTGGTTCTTCTAAACAACAAATGCATGTTTAATTCTAGCTTAATCCTACTTGCTGATATGATCAAATGTGTTTAGCTTGTTTTTGAACTGATTTTGATGTTTGGATAGCTTATTGTTACTTAGATACTTGTCTACTAGCTTAATCTTGTTACTGATTTCATTATATCAGTCATTTTAGCTTGCTTTATACGTTTTGAGTCTTAGCCTGTTTTACTGCATGTTATTGGTTCCATTTCACTTCATTTTGGTTATTAAGTTTAGCTAGATATCAAATTTACATCAGTTCAACCAATTGCATAGATTTCTTTCACAAAAAGTTGTTCAAGTTCAGAAACTAGTGTTTGGTTAAGCTGTCAAATTGGAGTTCAAGTTTTGTTAAATGGTTAGTTTTAGTACATTTACATTCATTCAGTCATTGTAAACAAGTTTTAGTAGTTTAAAAGTCAAAAAGAAAGTCAAAAAGGCAATTGGTTGTGAAAAAGTATGGGTCAGTTTTAAGTTTAGAAAGTTCATAAAAAGTTACTGATTTCATTTGCTTGCCATTTACTCAATTCTTGATGAAAATGTTTCAAGCCAGCTCACACTTGTCCATTAACATCTGATTATTGAGTTCTTATAACGAAATTACACAGTTCTAAGATCCAAGAGAGAAATAAGCATTTTCATAAGCTGTTGAGCAAATGAAAGTTTCTGTAAACAAAGTCCTTACTGATTTCTCATTCTAGAAAATCTACTTCATAAATCCTCCCATTTTATTTCATATTCTTGTTTAGAATGTGTTCTTGAGTAGATCTGGAGGTTTTCAGTTTTTCCAAAATTTTGGTCAACTTTGGTCAAATAAGCTAGTTTCAGCTTAATGTCAATTTCCAAATTCATTACTAGATCATTTTTCATGATAAAAGACATTCTAGACTCTCCTTGAGTTGTTTAACAAGATTTAGCTTAAAAATCATTTTGTGCAAGTCTAGCTTATTAGATAGCTTATTTGTGGCTTATCATAATTGGCTTATTTGAGTTTTACTGCTTTTCAAGCTTATTCCTTTTACAAGTCTAAGTGAATTTGGATTTTAAGCAGTTTGAAATTGGTTTGAGCTTATTTGGTTCATTGTACAGTTTAAACGAGCTCAATCTTACAACTAGCCCGTTTTTGTCAAAAAGTCACTTTTATTTCCAATTTGGTCCTCAAAGTTTGAAGCTGTTTTAATTGTTAGCTAATCTTTCATAAAATTAGGGTTTTCTAGGAATCAGTCCTTGAATTTTCTAAACTTGTCAAATTCAGTTAGTTTTACAATTAGTTACAATTTAGTTAGTAGTTTGTTACTTTTTGCATAGTTAGTCCTCATAGTTTCTGGTTTTACATTTCAAGCATCATAGTTTCAAGCATTTACATTTTTAGCACTTTAATTCCATAGATTTACATTTTTGTCCTTAATTAAATAAAAATTTGGTATTTGCTAATTGTTTTACGGATACGTAGTTAATATTTTGCACATTTTTACTTGATTTCTCAATTAGACATAGAAAATCCAAATAACCCTATCAACCAAAAACGATTATAAACCCGATTTTGTTAGGACTTTCAATTGGTTAAGAATTGAGAAAACGAACTTCAATATACACAATTTCAAATGGCGCCGCTGCCGGTTCTTTGACTTTACGAGAGACTATCGATTGACGGTTTTCATTTGTTTTTGGGATCCGTTCACCTAGTGAACGTTATTTTTACGTATCATAAATCAAAAACAATAAAAAAATCAAATACATAAAAATATAAAAACTAAAAAATAACAAAAACAATTCTTTTCCTAAAGAATTGACCAAAAAAATTAAAAAATCCAAAAAGCAATCTTTTTCATAAGAGATTGCACCCAAAAATATATATTATTGGATTCCCTCGGTTTTTATGTACATATAGTATTTTCTCTAAAAAACCCATAAATACAAAAATATTTTCCATATATTATTATAAGTAAATACGTATACGTATAAGAACAACCAATACACATATTCTCCATAAGTATTGCCAAGGTAATACACCGTGTTGAGGGGCGTTCCGGTCCTTGGCACGCGTATCGATCAAACTCAATAAAGCAATAATAGATAAATACTTCCAATAAGCAATAATTCGAAGAATACAAACTACAAAGTGAATAGAAAGGCGATGTGCTATAAAATGAAATCTAAGGGTCAATAGGTACTTAAGTGCTTCGCGCCACCTAACCCCCCGTTCACTAGTGAGTATTCTAAGAAGAAAGGCTTCATTGGGGGTCTTGCACCCAAGTAGTACATACGTATATTATACTTTCTTGTGGATATTTCATATTGAAACTCGAAGAGGATAATCCTTTTCTCTTCAAAGTCACACGAGAGCTTCTCTCTCATTCCTCGTATTGAGTTGCATGCTCACTCGCGGGCGTGCACAAATACCGATTGGTGTACAACCCCTTCCTCCGAAAAGGAAGAAAAAGAGAAAGAGTAGGAACACCGCCGTCCATCAAGCCGATCCCGAGAATCGTGCTTTGATCCATCCACAACAAGAAGCCATGGTCGGAGTTGATACTCGACCTTTGATGGAGCACTTGCAATCTAATATGCAAGGATATGCCGATGCTATCAAGATACCCGATATTCCCGCAAACACATTTGAGCTAAAAACATCCATGATTAACTTGGTTTCAAACACACCATTTTATGGGAACAAGAATGATAATCCACATGATCACCTTAAGAAATTTCTTGCTCTTTGCAACACCATTAAGTACAATGGAGTTCCCCATGATGCCATTAAGTTGATATTGGTGCAATTTTCACTAGAGGGTCCGGCTAAGCATTGGTTAGATACACAACCACCCGAGAGCATTACCACATGGGATGGTTTCACTAAGAAGTTTTTGAACAAGTTCTTTCCCCCATCTAAGACCACGGCTTTGAGGAACTTAATTATAGGCTTCCAACAAAAACCTAGTCAAACATTTAGTGATGCTTGGGAGGAGTATAGAGAGTTATTGAGGAGATGCCCTACCCATGGATTGGATGAAGTTCACCAAATCAATACTTTCTACAATGGCCTTAAACCTCATCACCAAGACTCACTCAATGCTTCCGCGGGAGGAAATATTCTTCTTAAATCCATTCAAGAGGCTTGGGATATTATTGAGACCAAAGCAATGGTACAAACAAACACTCAATTTGAAGAAAGGGTTCATGTTATCCAAAACAATTCTCAAACACCTTGTGATAACCAATTCCTCAAGAGTCACCAAGAGATACTCCAAAAGATAGATAGGGATCATGAGATGAATCTTAAGGCAAATCAAGAATTGATCCAAGCCATTAAGTGCCTTTCATTGAATAATTCCACCAATGATGTGCATGCTATTACCCTTTCATGTGAGACTTGTGGAGGTCCCCATTCCTATCAACAATGTGATAAGGTGCAAGGTTATCAAGGGGAATGTTATGCTTACCAAGAGGAACATCGTGAACATTTCAAGCCAAACATCAATCCAAACAACCTTTCTTACACGTCTTAAAATTACCTTTCTCCACCGGGATTCCCACCTCAACCACCCACCCAATTTCAACAAAATCCCCCTCAATTGTTACAAAGGAGTCAAGGTCCAAGACCACAATACCAAGGGAATAACTAAAAGGCACCTAACAATTTTCAAAATCAAGGAAATAAATTTTATCCACCACATCAAGGATTTAATCCACCACTCCCAACCTTCCCAAATCAAGGATACCCTCAAATCCCAAATCAAGGTTACCCTCAACTTCAAAATCAAGGATATGGGCTACAAGAAACTCATGAGTATGTTGAGAGGAGAATTCGTGAAAGTGAAAAAAGAATGAATGACCAAATGAAACTTTCAATGGAGGAGCAAACTAAGAGGCTTTTGATAGCATTTAATCAAAGACAACAAGGGGCTTTACCATCTAACACACAAAAAAACCCAAGGGCAAATGTCAATGCTATTACAACAAGAAGTGGAAAATCAACAAAGGATCCTTCACCTCCTACACCTCCTATTGTTAAACCCACTTTTGTTCCTACATGTGACAAGCCTTCTACATCTACTTCACCACCTCCAAATGCTCCTACTCAATCAACCACACCTTCTCAACCTATTCCCACTTCTCCTTTATCTTCCACAACTCCCAATGAAGAAGCTAACAAAGACAAATCTTCCACTACAACACCTATAACACCTACACCTAAACCAAATCTTCCTTACCCTTTAAGATTGAAAAAGGACAAGTTAAATAACAAGGATGATATACAAGTCTCAAATTTCTTAAGGATGTTCAAGCAACTCAACATAAACATCTCCTTTGCGGAAGCTCTTGCTTACATGCCAAAATTTGCTAAGATGTTCAAGGGATTTACTCTCTAACAAGGAAAAATTGGTTGATTTGCCCAACACATCCCTTAATGAAAATTGTTCCGCCGTGCTACTTAAAACCTTACCAACAAAACTTGGAGATCCGGGGCGCTTCTTGATACCTTGTAATTTTCCCAGGGTGGAAAATTGCATGGCTTTGGCGGATCTAGGGGCAAGCATAAACCTCATGCCTTTATCGGTTTAGAAAAAACTCCCTCTTCCCGAGCTCACTCCCACTAGGATGACATTTGAGTTAACCAACCGTACCATAGCTTACCTCGTAGGTAGCGCGGAGGATGTGTTTGTAGGTGTGGATAAGTTTACCTTTCTGGCCGACTTTATAGTGGTTGATTATGACATGGACCCTAGAGTTCCTTTGATTGTTGGTAGACCGTTTTTTAGAACGGGTCGTACTTTGATAGATGTGGCGGAGGGAGAACTAATTATGAGAGTTGAGGATGAGAAAGTGGTGTTTAAGTTAGGGAAAGTTTGTGATAGGAAAGAGATTAAGGAGTCTAAACCTTGTGAGACCATTAACATAGTTGATGTGCTAGATGAGGTGTATGATGAGCATTTTCATGACGCTTGAAAGAGTAATAGTGAGGATATGCCCCATGAAACCGTGGCCTCAATTGCTCCTTCTTTAACACCTTTTGGAGAGAGTGATTTCCTCTTGGAGGAATTTGAGTCCAACTTTCTTGGTAATGATGATTCTCCCATCAATTGGGAAGAAGATATTCTCACTATCCAAAAGTTTCTCAATGAGGACCCCATTCCTTCACCCATTCCACAAGAAGTAACCAATGATGATCCATCCATAGTAAAACCTTCCATAGAGAGTCCACCTCCACTTGAACTTAAGGACCTTCCATCCCACTTAGAGTATGCTTTCTTAGAGGGAAAAGACCAATTACCCGTGATCATTGCTAAAGAGTTGAAAGAGGATGAGAAAGAGAAACTCATAGAAGTCCTTAAGAAACATAAGCAAGCTTTAGCATGGAAAATATCCGACATAAGGGGAATTGATCCACATTTTTATACACACAAAATCCTTATGAAGGATGATTACAAATCCGCCATTCAAAGCCAACGAAGGGTTAACCCAAAAATCCATGAGGTCATTAAAAAGGAAGTTATCAAACTCCTTGATGCGGGTATGATTTACCCCATTTCCGACTCTCCATGGGTTAGCTCGGTACATTGTGCTCCAAAAAAGGGTGGAATCACCGTAGTACCCAATGAGAACAATGAGCTTTTTCCTACAAGACTTGTTACCGGTTGGAGAGTTTGTATTGATTATAGGAAGCTCAATGAGGCTACTAGGAAAGATCACTTCCCATTACCTTTTATGGACCAAATGCTTGAACGCTTAACGGGAAATGAATACTATTGCTTTCTTGATGGCTTTTCGGGTTATTTTTAAATACCCATTGACCCTAAGGATCAAGAAAAACCACATTCACTTGTCCCTACGGTACATTTGCTTACAAGAGAATGCCTTTTGGCTTGTGTAATGCACCGGGGACATTTCAAAGGTGTATGATGGCAATTTTCCATGATATGATTGAGCAAACTATGGAGGTTTTCATGGATGACTTCTCCGTCTTTGGAGATTCATTTACCTCTTGTCTCACTAATTTAGAACGAATGCTTAAGTGGTGTGAGGAAACCCGTTTAGTTCTTAATTGGGAGAAATGTCATTTTATGGTGAATGAGGGAATTATTTTGGGACACAAGATATCCAATAAGGGATTAGAAGTGGATAGAGCTAAAATTGATGTGATTGCTAAGCTTCCCCCACCCACTATGGTTAAAGGTGTAAGGAGTTTCTTAGGTCATGTGGGGTTTTATAGACGCTTCATACAAGATTTTTCTAAGATAGCAAGACCGATGACTTGCCTCTTGGAAAAAGAGGCTCCTTTCATTTTCAACCAAGAGTGTTTGGATTCATTTGAGACTCTTAAGGATAAATTGACAAAGGCTCCCGTTTTGGTTTCTCCAAATTGGGAATTACCTTTTGAGCTTATGTGTGACGCTAGTGATTATACGGTGAGGGTCGTGTTAGGACAAAGAGTGAATAAGCATTTTTAACCTATACACTATGCTAGTAAAACCATGACGGGTGCACAACTTCATTATACTACCACGGAAAAAGAGTTGCTTGCTATAGTTTATGCCTTTGAGAAATTTAGACCATACCTTGTGTTATCCAAAACCATAGTGTATACGGATCATTCCGCTCTCAAGTATCTCATGACAAAGCAAGATGCTAAGCCTAGGCTTTTGAGATGGGTTTTATTGCTTCAAGAGTTTAAGATAGAGATTCGAGATAAGAAAGGAGCCGAGAATTTAGCAGCGGATCACTTGAGTAGACTTGAGCATCCTTTTCAAGGAGATTTTCCTAATAAAGAAATCAATGAATCCTTTCCATTAGAGGAGCTCATGTCTATCTCTTCTCAAGAGGATGTCACCCATTGGTTTGCGGATATTGCAAACTATCTTGTGGGGAATGGGCTTATAGAGGGTCTTACTTCCCAACAAAAGAAGAAATTTCTCAAGGAAGTAAAGTACTACTTTTGGGATGATCCTTACCTCTTTATGCAATGTGCGGACCAAATCATTAGACGGTGTGTAGATGGGCCTGAGGCATTTAAGATTTTAGAAGCTTTTCATAAGGGACCTACGGGTGAACATTTTGGGCCCAACTATACCGCCAAGAAAGTCTTTGATTCGGGTTACTATTGGCCTTCTATTTACAAAGATGCCCAAGAGATGGTGAAATTTTGTGATGTATGTCAAAGACAAGGAAAAATTACACAACGTGATGAGATGCCACAAAATTTCATTCAAGAGTGTGAGATTTTTGATGTATGGGGCATAGATTTTATGGGACCTTTTCCATCTTCCAAGGGAAATAAGTATATACTCGTAGCGGTGGACTATGTGTCAAAATGGGTTGAGGCCAAAGCCTTATGTTACACCCTAAATCTTACGAGGTATTAATTTATAATATAAGTAATAGTATTATATCATTTTATATAGAAGTCTATAAGTTAATGGATAAGTTATAATTTATAAGTATAAAAGTGTTAAATGTAGAAAACTTGGTGGCTAAAATATGAAGAATGAGACTTGGAGGACTAATTTTACAAATTAGCAAACTTGACTAAATAAACATGTATTATCCATTTGGAAAACTCCAGCGGTTTTGGGAGTGTGTATGTGTGACGGTGTGAAGAGAAAGAAAAGAGGGAAACCTCAAAATTTTATTTAGGAGCCAATTGATTAAGGAAGAAGAAGCATAGATAAGATCTAGTGATATTACTAGCACTAATCATCCTAAGTAAGTATTTTCCTAAATTAAAAATTAGGGTTTATGTTTTAGAAATTAGGGATATTGGGTAAAGGGTGTTAATTATGAATACCCATGTGAATTAACCACTAATTAGGGTTAATTTTGGAATAGGAAGATCAATTGGAGTCTTACCAAAATTAAGTAGGAAGCTAGTAAGGAATTTGAGGTAAGTATTATGAGTAATTTTAATATGGTTATGCTTATGATGTAATTGTTATTGCTATGGTGTTATAGTTAATTGATGGATCTTGTTATAGTTGCTTGGATCCTTGCATAAATCATATTTTAGTTTAATTGAATGTTTTATAAAGAAGGTATGTGGTATGTTATAGTATGCTCCTTTGATATGTATGGTTACTTTGATAACCACTATCATAACCTTGTTAGTTTGATTACTTCACATACTTACTAAGCGTTTTGCTTAATGTTATAGTTTATGATGTTATTGTAGGTACTAGTGAAGTTTCTAAAGCTAGGGATAAAGGATTGACGTTGGAAATCGGTAAGTAGAAGACCCTTCCTTGGATCAAGATTGTTGAAAGTTGGAAGCCCCCAAAGTGTCATTTTGATCTTGGTATATCTTTTGTTTAACATGGGTCTTTTAATGTTTATGGTTGTATGATAAGTGTATGTTAAAGTCTTTGATTTTGTTTATGTGAATGGTGTTTGTTTTAGAATTTATTAAGCCTTAATAGTTAAAAGAGGTGTTTGGCAATTAGCCATTCCTACCCATTTTGAATAATATATTGTGTTGTTTTAATGAATTCTGGAAGTTTTGATGGTATGTTATGTTATAGAGGTCGTTTTCTGGAAAATGGGACAAAAGTGCACAAAAGGAGTGTGCAGTTAAAGGGGCGTTTGGGACAAGGACCTTTTTAACCCATTTTGAGTCAAATGGGTCAAGAGTTATGTGAAACAATTTCTATGGTACATTTGTAGCTTGATGTGATGTTCATATGTTTTAAAAAAAGAGTCTATATAGTTGATTTCATGTTTGAAATGGGTTGTGGGTTGTTTTGAGTAGATAGTGCACTTAATGGATATTTAGTGCACTTAAGGTATCTTTAGTGCACTAGAGGGTATTTACTGCACTAAATGGGTCCTTGGTGTATTAGAGGGTCTTTAGTGCACTTAAGGGGTCTTTAGTGCATTATAAGGTATTTAGTACACTTAACGTATCTTTAGTGCATTAGAGGGTATTTACTACACTAAATGGGTCCTTAGTGTACTAGATAGTCTTTAGTGCACTTAAGGGGTCTTTAGTGCATTAGAAGGTATCTAGTGCACTAATTGGGTCCTTAGTGTATTAGAGGATTTTTAGTACACTAAAGGGGTAACTAGTGCATTAGAGAGTCCTAGTGTACTAAAAGATCCTTAGTGCATTTGAGGTGTCCATAGTGCACAGGAGGGTTCTTATAGATTTTGATTATTTTCAAAAGGTCTTATCTATTAAACTGTAAGTCATTGGTTGTCGTGTCACCTATTGATTTGAAGGTAATTGTGTCTAGCTTTATGCAAAAATGGTAACGAGGACTGATTTGTAAAATATTGTTTTCATTTTATAAGATAATAACCAAAAGTTAGATTTGGTCACGTAGTTTACACAAAAAGTTTAAAATTTTTATTTTTTTGGGACAATTTGAGTACGGGGTGTTTCAACTTGGTATCAGAGCCTTGGTCTAAGAGAATTAGGATGTCATTTTAGGATTTCCTAGACTTAGACACTTTAGGCGCGTAGTGGTAGTGTTTGTTGTTCGTGTATTTCTCTTGGGGATGTCGGATTTACATATGTTGATTATGTTTATGACTACGCCTGGCCACCGTAGTGTTAAGGATATGATACATATGTAGAAGCGGGGTCGTGGAGGCTATACCTATGTAACAAGCTTTAGTGTGGATAATTGTATGAGTAATAGAAAGTTAATTTTGAATGTATTTCCTATGTTCTGCGTATTATAATAGTTTGAATGGTTTATTTTCAGTAAGAAGGAAAGATGGTAGATGAGTCAACTTCCAAACAAGCCGGACCTTTGGCTAAGGAAGTAAGACATGATGAAAGTAGTGATGAGGGGTCGTCCTCTAGTTCCGAGGACCTTAATTTTAGGGGGTTTTCAGAAGAAGATACTAAGACCCTTAGTGTGTTAATAACAAAGAAAGCGGGAAAGGCGGTTAGACAAGCTATGCCTTACTATATAAATCAAACCACCGCCAATATGAAGGAAATGATTCACGAGGAGTTTGAAGAGCTTAAGAAGAGTGGGATTTTTAAAGATTCAAAGCGTGGTAAGGCTACATACCATGATTTTACGGCATGTGATGTACCTAAATTTACGGGTAATCTTGATCCTATTAATAGCACTCGATGGCTTACCGCCGTTGAGGGAACTTTCCGAACCAGTGAATGTGAGGAAGCAAAGAAGGTGATATTTGCTTTGAACTTCCTCCGGGATAGTGCTAAGACTTGGTGGGATGGTATATTGTGTGAAAAAGGTGAAGGTTGGGTTGATAAGTGTATGTGGAGTGAATTCAAGGAACTTTTCAATGCGGAATATGCTCCGGCCGAGGAGATTGATAAAATCCGAGAAGAGTTCCAACTTCTTACGCAAACTACGGAGACAGTAAATGAATTGTGGAAGAAGTTCAATGACATGGTACCTTATTGTCCTGAGTACCATGGGAATGAAAAGCTTAAGGTGGAGAGATTTCAAAGAATGATTCGTGATGACATCCGAGAAGTGGTATCTCCTTTCAAGTGTACTACTTTAGGAGATCTTCTTAGTAGGGCTCGTGTAAGAGAGGCGGATTTGGTAAGAAAGCAAGGAAAGGAAGTAAAATATAACAAGAGAAAGCAAGATTTTGGTGATAAGTATGCTAAGAAATTGAAATTTGATCAAGATAAGAAGAGTGGTGGTGGTGACCAATCGAAGCCAAAGTGTACAAAATGTCATAAGCTTCATTATGGCAAGTGTCGACTTAACATGCCAGGATGTTTTAAGTGTGGTGCCTTAAACCACATGATTAAAGATTGCAAGAAGCCAATGGTCGTATGTTATGGTTGCAATGAACCCGGACATAAGATAAGTGAGTGCCTGAAGCCAAGGATGATTGGGACCGCTCCTTTTAAGACCGTTAAAGAGGAAAAGATAGTGGTTCAGAATCCTAAAGCCAACGTATATCAAATGAACGTTGAAGAAGCAAAGCTAGCAAACGATGTTGTTACAGGTATAACCCTCATTAACTCTATACCTGCGCGTGTATTATATGATTCAGGAGCCAGTGTATCGTTCGTATCGTATGAATTTAGTAAAAACCTATCTACTCCTTTAGATAATCTCCCTAATCCCCTTGAAGTTGAAATAGCCGATAGTAAAGTCATTGTCGTGTCTAAGGTGTATCATGATGTAAAGATAGAGATTGATGATAGTACTTTTATGATAGACTTGATTCCCATTATGCTTGGAGAGTTTGATGTTATAATCGGTATGGATTGGCTCAGTAAGTACAATGCCACTATTTTGTGTAGTCAAAAGCTCATCCGGGTTGTAAACCCTCATGGTCGTGAGATTGTTATTTATGGTGATAAAAAGGAGGGTGATCTTAAGTTATGTACCGTGATGCAGGCTAGAAATTATTTGTCACACGGATGCTATGCCTTTTTAGCACATGTGATAGATACTAGAATTGAAGAGAAGAGTGTTGATAACATTCCGGTGGTAAATGAGTTTCGTGACATATTTCCAGAAGATTTACCGGGTATTCCACCCGAAAGGCAAGTTGAATTCCGTATTGATTTAGTTCCGGGTGCAGCTCCTATTGCTAAGACTCCTTACCGTTTAGCTCTGTCGGAAATGAAAGAGCTCATGATTCAATTGCAAGAATTACTTGACAAGGGTTTTATCCGCCCTAGTAGTTCACCATGGGGAGCTCCGATACTTTTTGTTAAGAAAAAGGATGGTAGTATGCGGATGTGCATTGATTATCGTGAGTTGAATAAAGTCACAGTGAAAAATGTATACCCACTACCGAGAATTGATGATCTCTTCGATCAACTTCAAGGTGCTAGATGGTTTTCGAAAATCGACCTTCGATCGGGCTACCATCAATTGAAGGTACGTGAGGAAGATATCCCGAAGACGGCATTTAGGACTCGATACGGTCACTAAGAGTTTGTTGTTATGCCTTTTGGTCTAACCAACGCACCAGCGATTTTTATGGACCTCATGAATCGAGTATGTAGACCAATGTTAGATAGATTCGTCATTGTATTTATTGACGACATCCTTATCTATTCAAAAAGCAAGGAGGAGCATGAGGTTCATTTGCGCGAAATTCTAGAAACTCTTAGGAAAGAAAGATTATATGCCAAATTCTCGAAATGTGAATTTTGGTTACAAGAGGTCCAGTTTCTCGGTCATGTCATAAATTCGGAAGGCCTTAAGGTAGACCCGTCTAAGATTGACGCTGTGATGAAGTGGCAAGCTCCGAAGAGCGTTGGTGAAATTCGTAGTTTTCTTGGACTCGCGGGTTATTACCGTAGATTCATTCAAGACTTTTCTAAGATTGCATATTCATTGACTAAACTCACAAAGAAGAATGCTTATTTTGTGTGGGGTAAAGAGCAAGATGATGCTTTTTGCACCTTACGCCAGAAATTATGTGAAGCACCAATTCTCGTTTTATCGGATGGAACCGAAGACATGGTGGTTTATAGTGACGCCTCTTATTCCGGTTTAGGATGCGTCCTTATGCAAAGAGGTAAAGTGATTGATTATGCCTCAAGACAACTGAAAAAGCATGAGGAGGATTACCCGACTCATGATCTTGAATTTGCGGCAGTAGTTTTTGCTTTGAAAATCTGGAGGCATTATCTATATGGTGTGAAATTCATAATTTACACCGACCATAAAAGCCTACAATACTTTTTAGAAAAGAAAGATCCGAATATGAGGCAACGAAGGTGGTTGGATTTGTTGAAAGGTTATGATTGTGAAATTCGCTACCATCCGGGTAATGCAAATGTAGTAGCGGATGCTTTGAGTCGCAAGGAGCGAGAAAAGGTGACAAAGATTCGCTCATTACGAATGATTATTACGTCCGATTTATTTGACAAAATAAAGGCGGCACAAATAGAAGCTTTGAAGGAAGAAAACTGGGAACGAGAACGCATTAAATCCTTTATTCCTCATCTCATAGACGATAGTCGAGGAATTAAGACTCGTTATGGGAGAGTTTATATTCCTTTTCGAAGTGATATCAAGGAATTATTGTTGGAAGAAGCACATAGATCAAAGTACTCTATCCATCCGGGGGCTACAAAGATGTATCTTGATTTAAAGAAAAATTATTGGTGGCCGGGTATGAAAAGAGATTGTGTGAAGTGTGTGGAGAAATGTTTGACTTGTTTAAAGGTCAAGGCCGAACACCAAAATCCATATGGAAAAATTCAACCACTAGAGATTCCGGTTTGGAAATGGGAAAAGATCACGATGGACTTTGTTACAAAGTTACCAAGGACTACAAAGAAAAATGATGCAATTTGGGTTATAGTAGATCACTTGACGGAAAGCGCTCATTTTATTCCTATTCGAGAAAATATGCCAGTTCATAAGTTGGCAAAAATCTATGTCAATGAAATCGTTGTACGACATGGGGTACCTGTTTCTATTGTCTCTGATAGAGACGGTCGTTTTACTTCTAATTTTTGGCAAATTTTTCAAGAAGAGTTAGGTACGAAATTACACATGAGTACCGCTTTTCATCCTCAAACGGACGGTCAAAGTGAAAGGACGATTCATGTAGAAATGTAAATCTTTCTTATGTTTTTAGAGAGAGAAAGAGATGGTGGATTTCACACTTTAGAGAGAGAAAGTTAAAAGGAACTATGTGTAAATTATGAAACCACACACCCTCTCCATCAAAGGAGAGGGTTTATATACCCAAGCCCATGAGATGGGCTTGGGTTTACATTAGGCTGCCGGCCCATACAATCAATGGGCTCGGTTTTGGGCTTTGTTTAATAAATGTAAATAACTAAACTACGAGCTATGACATGGACTATTGTTGGAGTGATCGATCCTTTCTAATATGTAAAACGTATTTCCAACAATCTCCCCCTAAGGGAGGTCACTCCAAACAAGGGCGTTACCCGAGTTACAATAATTAAGAAAAAACCTAGCATACTATGCTTGTCTTGAGCTCGTAGTCTTCGTCTTTCTTTTTCTTTTTCTTTTCTGGTGAACATGCTGATGTGATCTTTGATATCAGTCACGACCATTAATCTCTTGCCTTGATCTCGTGCATCCATCACTTGCGATCTTCGCCTCTTCGTGACGCCATGTCCCACATACTTATACCTTCATAATTCTTGAAAGCTTCAGAGTTCGATACAGCGGAAGACTTAACTTTTAGGCTTTCTTGAATTAGATGAGATATTAAGTGCATAAAGTATAAGCATGCGGGGACAACTTCTTCTTGGATTCCGCAACGCCACCGTCTTCAAATGCCGCAACATAAGTAGACACGAATGAAATGGCTTTGAACATTTCATTCTAAATCGGTAGCATTTTACCTCTGGTCGGTGAAGACCGTTGGACGATATTAGATATCGTACCCGTGACGGATAGTTTCAATTAAGTAACTTCCTGACAGGATTTCGCGGGTAAACCCGTTCTCTTTATTCGACCGTCCAAAGCTGGCTGCGAACATAAAGAGTGAATCATTTGGATAAAATTATCCACATGATTTGAAGCCGTCAATTCATGTTCCTGGAACAAGTGAAATTCAA
The DNA here is from genome assembly GCA_025667525.1 of Glebionis coronaria. Lineage (NCBI taxonomy): Eukaryota > Viridiplantae > Streptophyta > Magnoliopsida > Asterales > Asteraceae > Glebionis > Glebionis coronaria. The sequence goes on along the minus strand of CM046881.1, from coordinate 426,656,538 downwards.
TTAAGAACCGCACCATCGTTGCTTTCCAGTTGTCACGAGCTTGATTCGTATAGAATCTTGCAAGTTACCTACCAAGTGCTGTTTGAGGTTAACACTAGAAGGATTTCCACTCATCACTGTAAACACTAAGGTATCACTCTGAGTGTTCTGGCAAGATCACTAAGATATTGCGTAGAGGCCTGGAACGTGTTTAAATTCAGTTAAGAATTAAACAGTTGTTGCTTTCCAGTTATCACAAGTTTGATTCATAAAGAATCGCACAAGTCACCTACCATGAGCTTTTTAATGTTCGCTCAAGAAGGATTTCCATCTTCATTGTAAATACTTTCGTATTACTCGGATGTTCAGGCAAGATCATGAAGATTTTGCGTAGGACTCTTAAAATCTTTCTTACTTTTCACAGTGTGTGAAGAAGCAAGGAAATATGAAAGTGTGTCCTAATGAGATATTTGATGATCTCAAATGGCTCTAGACTCGATCGTGCATTTTGAATTTTAGTGATCGGAGGCTGGAGAGGAGTGCCACCTTTTCAATACCAAATTTGTTCGGAGTGAATAAATCGATAGATAATGTGTTGTCTCCGTGTGATTAAAACAAATACCTTTTGAGAGATATCTGAGTTAGCTGGGATGGGTTGTGCATTGCATCACTGGGTCCATGATGTCTGTCTTCAATATCGAGAATCATTAAAATGATCTCAATAGCATATGTATTGACCCGGTTTCTTCCTAAGTTGTAAGGAGGGCTTCTTTCTTTACACCCTTTATCTTTACAATTCTTTTTCATTCTTCAACCCCTTCAATGCTTACCAATACGTCACAACTAACACCTTGTTGTGATTGTTCTAGTGCTAGCTTAAGTACTTGGTCGGCATTCATCTGCGTTCACAATCTTTCTCCAACTTTCCTAAGGACTACTATTTCTAGCTATGGAATGTCCTTGGGAAGATTCCTCTGGTTCTGGAAGAATCATAGGACTTAACCTATCCTACCATCCTTATGTCACCACAATCTTCATCGTCGTGAAATAAATGGGTTTTGGGTAAGTATATGTCACCATGAAAATCCATTTGATATAGCAAATCCATTTTGCTCCCCCTTAACATATGCCACGATATTCGAAAAACATTTCGCATATGTCGGGATGAGCCAGCACTTTAAGTCAAACCATTTGTGATAATATCCCATATTAAATCACATTTTCTCCCCCATATTAAAAATATTAACCCAATCGATATTTTTAATATCAATTGATTTAATGAAGTTTTAACAAAGGTTTTGGGAAGAAAAATGCAAGTCCATTTTATCTTCATGATATCAAACATATGAGATATGATACCGATTTGTAACATGATCACATATTCACCATATTAGAAAAGAATTTACAAGGTTGGACCTGATAGATGAGAACATCATATGATAAAATCAAATGGTTCTTGTCAGCATATGTTGGTCGCCTCGTTACGTCTGAAGTCATCTCTTGACACCACATGTACGATTGGTATTGTTGTCTTGACACCAACTTGTGAACTTGGCACGTTCGGTATCAAAGATTCTGAATGCTTGACAATTGCTCCCCTTCAATTCTTGACCCGTGTTCTATTGAAAGAGCTGTAGTCGTCGGTTGAGTAGTCACATCGTCGAGTATGTAGATACCAATTGTAGATTTCTATGGTTGTAGAGATGATAGCTTCATAAAAACAAGACTTCTCTTGTTTTAACAAATAAATGCACTGAGGCGTACATAGATTTGTGTTAGACCAAGTTATAAAGTAAAATTGATCCCTTACAAGGTTTTAAAGTAAACCTTGCCCGAGAAAATGAATTCTCGTTGTGAGCCAAAGCTTTCATAAGAAATACTTGACTTTAATATGAAAACCGGGTTGCAGTCGGAAATAACTACAAGCCATATAGGCATGTTTTATGAAATATTTACAACTTTTGTACGAACTCTATTTATGGCGCCGTGTCAATATTAATCAACATTTCTAAGGCCGTAAATATTATCGTACCAAAAGACATGCCTTTGAAAAATAAAGTAAAAATATTTTTGGATTTTTCTGAATTTTTCAATTTTTATGGTTTTTATATGGTTTTATATTTTTGTATTTTGCTTTTGTGAATAAAAATATAAACAATATATACAGATGATCACCAAGGATACGGAGAATAGTTTTACCAAGACTATTCTTTCGCTTCATCTGCTAGTTCCTTTAGAGTCTCAGGCGAGAAGGTTCTCATTCCTAGCTTGTCGGCCAAAAATTCAATTCGAGCGCGATCTAAAGCCTTCGTGAAAATATCCGCCAATTGATACTCAGATCGGACAAAGTAAAGCTCGATTACTCCATTTTCCACTTGCTCCTTGATGAAGTGGTAGCGAATGTCAATATGCTTCGACCGGGAGAATTGAACATTGTTGTAGCATAAGGCAATTGCACTCTTGTTGTCACAGTACATCGGAATTTTGTTGAAACCTAGACCATAGTCGGTTAATTGCGATCTCATCCAAAGAATTTGAGCACAGCAACCGGACATAGCTATGTATTCTGCTTCCGTACTTGAAATTGCAGCGCTTTTCTGCCTTTTTGATGCCCAACTGATTAGTCGATCTCCTAGTAGTTGCAAAGTTCCACTCGTGCTACGCCTTGTATCTTGACAACCCGCGTGATCCGCATCTGCATATGCCATTAGTGCAATAGAAGAGTCCTTCGAATACCAAAGTCCCCGATTAATGGTTCCTTTAATATATCGAAAGATCCTTTTAACAGTAGCTAAGTGTAACTCAGTAGGCCTAGCTTGATACCTGGCACACATACATATAGCAAACTGAAGATCAGGTCGACTAGCTGTGATATACAGAAGAGTACCGATCATTCCACGATACAGTATCGGATCAACGGCAACTCCATGAGGATCTGCATCAAGCTTAGTTCGATCCACCATTGGAGTATCCACGGGGTCGCAAGATTCCATCTTGTATTTCTTAAGCGATTCAAGGGCATACTTGGATTGATTGATAAAGATGCCTCTGGGACTCCGAGATATCTGAAGACCTAAAAAGAATGATACCTTGCCCATCATTGACATCTTAAACTTGGAAGACATGAGTTTCCCAAATTCGTCGGATAAAATTTGGGTCGAGGCTGCAAATATAATATCATCAACATATATTTGTACCATAATCATATCTTTACCTCGTTTCTGAATAAACAGCATGGGATCCACCTTGCCTTTAGCGAAGCCTTGCGTAATGAGGAATTGTGAAAATAAATCATACCATGCGCGAGGAGCTTGCTTCAACCTATAGAGAGCCTTTTTAAGCTTGTACACATGATTAGGATATTTAGGATTCACAAAACCATCCGGCTGTTGAACATAGACCTCTTCCTTGATTTCACCATTAAGAAATGCCGTCTTCACATCCATCTGATAGACGATCATATTCATATAGGCTGCATAAGCGAGGAATAGTCTAATAGCTTCCAAACGGGCAACAGGTGCAAAGGATTCCATAAAGTCGATGCCCAATAATTGCTTGTATCCACGAGCTACTAGTCTAGCTTTGTTCTTTAATATTCCGCCTAACTCATCAAGTTTCACCTTGTAAACCCATTTCAAAGTGAGTAACTGCACTTGATCCGGGCATGGGACAAGTTCCCATACTTCAAGACGTATAAATTCATTGAGTTCTTCTTGCATTGCTTCTATCCAGCAGGATTGAGTAAAAGCTTCTTGCCATGTCTTTGGTTCAACTTCAGTGAGAAAAGCATCAAAATGACAAAACATTGCATTTTCTTGTAGCTGGCTTCGTGTGGATACCGGACGATTAGGGTCATCAATAATAGAATCTATAGGATGATCCTTTGTCCACTTGCTGTCATGTTCACGAATCCGTGGATTGGAGTAAACCGTACTAGGAGCTTCCTCTGAGGTAGACGACCCGGCTTGATTAGGGTCGGGAATAGGTACACCAAAGAATGGAAGTTCACGCATTTGAGTGAATTCCAAATCGTGATCATCATCATCCTCTTCCTCATCAATAGGCATGACATGGGTAGTTGAAACATGTGTTGGTTGAGAATTACTTGTTGAAGGTATATCTTGACCAATTGTAGGTGCAGATGTATCTGATTGTGCAACGGTTTTTGGAGCGACAACTTCGGTTACCGGAGCTATTACTTCAGGTTCTGGAGCAACAATACTTGGAGGAGTAAAGAATTCATCAAAGAACGGTTGAAAAAACGTATCCCATTCATTCCTGGTAGGTGGTGTGAATGATGATGAAGTAGGGTTATTTGGGACAAGACCAGAACTAATGTTACTGGGTCCCATTTCATGAAGTGCGGGTTCAGAGCTGCTTTGCTCAGAAGCCATTGCTGTCAGCTCATCAAAATCAACATTCATAGTTTCGAGGATCTTGCGAGAGTTACGGTTGTAGATTCGGTATGCCTTCTTTGCGGGTGCGTAACCAATGAAAATACCAATATCAGCCTTTGGTTGAAGTTTTCCCAAATTGTCACCATCATTATTTGGATAGCAAAGAGAACCAAATACATGAAGATATGATAAATCTGGTACTTTTCCATGGAGAAGCTCATAAGGTGTTTTACCATGGCGTTTACGAATTAGTGACCGGTTTTGGGTGTACACTGCTGTAGATACTGCTTCTGCCCATAAAAACAATGGAGCCTTTGCGTAAATTAACATCGTTCGAGCAACTTCCATAAGTGTGCGATTTCGCCTTTCAACGACACCATTTTGTTGTGGAGTGCGAGCAACGGATGTTTCATGAGAAATGCCAACTTCTTCATAATAATCACGCAAAATTTGATACACAAATTCGGTTCCATTATCTGTACGAATGCGTCGGACAGTAGTGTTGAGACGCACTTGAGAAATCTGATGATGAATTTAGGTGCCTCATTTTTTGCTTTAAGAAATTTCACCCATGTAAACCGAGAGTAATCATCCACAATAACGAGGATGTACTTTTTGCCACTAAGACTTTCAACACGCATTGGCCCACAAAGATCCATATGCAATAGATAAAGTTTCTCTTGGTTGGTGTCTTCCGTCTTGGGTTTGTGAGATTTCTTAGTGCTTTTCCCCATTGTACACGTGGAAAACAAATGATCCTTGTGAAATGAAAGTTTAGGAAGACCACAAACAAGTTCGTTTTTCGCCAAATGATTAATAGCGTCAAAGTTAAGATGAGATAACCGTCGCTGCCATAACCATGACTTAGTCTTTGATGCTTTGGAGAGAAGACATACGGGAGAGGCGGCCATCATGTCTTGTAGAGACAAAGTATACAAATTATTCCCTCGAGTACCTTTCAATAAATCAACCCCTTCCAAATTACGAATGAAGCAGGTATGCTCTCGAAAAGCGACTTCTAGGTTTGCATCACAAAATTGTCCCACAGAAAATAAGTTGTGACCAAGACCTTCCATGTAATACACTCTTGAAATTATAACATTCCCAATATGATATTCACCATAACCCATTATCTTTGCAATATGATCATTACCAAATCGAACCGTACCAAGAAACTTGCTGACGAAATTTCTGAGCTGAGAGCGATCTCCGGTCATATGCTTGGAGCAACCAGAGTCCAAATATCAGAGAACAATTTGGACCACCTGTTTTCAACAACAATAGTAGACAATGCATTGGAAACTATTGGTTCCAGAGTGTTAGCAGATACAGATATAGAATTATCAGAATTGCTAACATTTTTGAGACCCTTAGAGTTCCTGCGTTTTCTAATGTGAGTTTTAGCACTAACAGGTTTTACTGTTCCAACTTTCTTAGGTTTTGGATTATCCGCGGGCACTACAGTAGGAGTAGATCTAGTTAAAGGGCACTTTGTTCCTACAGTAGTGTTGGTGTTCCTAGTTAGAGGACACGCTTGTGTTTTGGTAGCCTTGGTACTCCTAGTTAAAGGGCACGCTTTCTTCGCTTTAGTGGGAGTGATCCTAGTCAAAGGGCACGTATTTCCTACTATAGTGAAAGTTCTACCAGTGGGGCGCCACATCCAACCAACTTGGGTTAACACTTTCCCAGTCGGTTTCCATTCTAATCCATTTTTCAGGGCATGCATCTCATTCACATCGTCAATAAGACAAGAATCATGACGACTAGAAAACATACATTCATTGCAATTCCAACATTTCAAATTAGAATTCACAGTAGGCTTAGAACGCTGCACAATCGCAGAGCCTTTAGGTTTAGCTACATGATTCTTTTTATTCAAAACAGAAATAACATTCCTAGGATGGGCTTCTACTTTCTTCTTCACTTGACTACTAGATGGGGGCAAGATCCTATCATTCTTCTTGTTTCTCTTAAGCTTAGATCTTTGAGCCTTAGTAGTGGTGCTTACTCCTGTAGAAGGCAACACAGGAATATTAGAAGCTGGTTTTGATTCCGCCTTATCTTTAGTGACAAAAATTTGAGGTGGTTTAGTCCTAGGGCCCTTGTTAAGTGGTGTGACGGCTATAAGGTTCCTTTTGATTGCACTAGAGGACGATGCTGAGACAGTGGCTGCGTTATCCACAACATTCTTACCTTTTAGAGTACGAAGTGTTTCCTTTAACACAGCCAAGACCAGATTCTTATCACAAATTTGTTCCTTCAAATCAGATATTTCCATCGACTTTCGATTCAATTGTTCAATCAATGATTGATTCTGTGCAGTGGTATCAACACATGCGGGTTGTACTGAATCGAAGAGTCGTGTATTTTTCTGTTTTAAGTTATCAACTTTGGACAAAATCTTGGAAACTCGATTATCTAGATCAAGTCTAAAATTCTCAGCGGCCTCAAGTACGTTCACACAGTTAAGCTCCTTAGATTTCTCTATTTCTATCGGCAAAGAGTTAGCAACTTTGTCACTTGGCTGACGCTGTTTTGATTGTAAATTCAATCGAAAATTCTTTTCAAAATTTGCATCATCGATATTAACACCTTCGAATGACGTTTCAAAGATTTCTTGAATAAATTGTTGCTTGCATTCAAGCGAAATACAATGTGTTTGAATCTCATCAAACGTTTTGAAAGCGATGAATATGAATCTTGAAGCTTTAAAAATTCAGCGTCAGATTCGTGACAAGTACTATCTACCACAGTATCCACAGATTCAACATTATGCACAATAGAATCATTATCAACACTTGTATTCACACAGACAGAAACTATATCATGAGACATCACTTGATTCAGAAGCAGATCATTATGGCGTGAAACCCGTTCTATTTCAAGTAAACTGTTTTCATAAGCATTATCCATTTCATTAAAAACACGTCTAAATTCTTCTATTTCCAAAAACAAATATTGATCAAGATTACTGAGACAAGCCTTAACATTGTCTACAGACGGAACAATTTCATTTCGGAACGCAGCTCTAGTGTGCTCAAAGTTCCACTCACCTTCCGTTATGGCCGAAGCCGTCGTACGTTCCAAAATGACCTTGTCAAAATCGGCTAAGTATTGGTGAACCGCATTTAAGTTAACGGACGCCTTGCTTACCGGTGGAATTAACTTTGTTAAATCCGTTTTGACAAGTGTAGGAGACGTACTAGGAAGGTTTTCATTTGACAAACTTTGGGGCACAAGAACTGTCAATTCTGCTAATTCCTTTTGTAAACGAATGCGTGTCTTTTTCGAAAATTAATCTTTGTTATGTTGATCATAATCAATTGTATAGAATTTTGAAAGCATTTTAGAATGAGTTTCATCCCCAAGTGATTGTGTCTCCTCAGTACTACGAACAAAAGGTGCTTCTTTCAATTTTCCAATTATGGTCATATCATAAAGACCGGGAATATATTCCTGAGCTTGTTTTGCATAACCGGGATTAGGTGGTAAATCTTGAAGACGTTTAAGTTCGAGTTCTTTAAATGATTTAGTTAAAAGATGAACCTTTTCTGTGGAAGCGTATTGTTTTAAAAGCTGTTGTTCTTTGAATTTAAGAAGTTTGGTAGCATTAATTTCCGATTCAGCCTTTTTAGACTCGAGAGTTTCGAAATCCATTTTAAGTTTCTGAAAATCATTGACAACCGACTCTTTTTCTTTTAATTCATTGGAAAGATTAGCTTTTAATGATTCTATTTCTTTCAAGTGTTCAATCTTTTCAAAACGAAATTGGTCAAATTCAGAACATGTTATTTTCTCTGCTTGAGGGACCATTTCAAAAGTTTTGACCTTTTCTTTATGCAACGCAAGCTCAGCAGTTAGGGTGGAATTGGTATCTACGGATTGTCTGAGGGCCATATGCATTTTATCAATAATATGTTTAGGCACCATGACCAACTCATGTTGAGCATAAGATTCCATACCCGTCGTAGCATTTGGTTGAGGTTCACTCAAATGTGTTGGATTGGGTACCACTTTATTTGAGTTACTAGTTCCCGAATGCTGTTCGAGGTTGTCATTTTCATGCCCAACTTGATGTTGGTTTTCATCAATATTATTAGATGTGGTTGGTACCTCACTGATGACATCAGAACCGTAGTGAGAGAGATTAGCAACGAGAGCAGCTTGGGCAGAGTGAATGTCATCACAATCCGAATCGTATGCATCAAGATCATACGCTTGATAAGCTGCATTAGAAGTGGAAACAATTGCAATGCCTTCAGTATCTGCTGCCCCTGGGTCTGCAAGAAATGCTAACTCCTCTGAATCCAAAATCTTCCCCTTAGACTGAGCATCAACCAAATACATCTTCTCACGAAACCATGCATCATCCCTTCTCCTTTTCGGCTGAGGTGCATTCCCTAGCCATATGACCTTGTCCTCGGAAATTGTAGCAAGTCACAACCTTCTTAGGACCAATAGGACTCCCATTTCCACTAGCTTGAGAATTCACAGCTTGATTGTTCCCAGTCCTTGTTGGAGGTCCATATGAATTTTGCCTTCCCTGAATAGGTTGCACCGTCACTTGACCATCTTGAACAGTGGCTTGTTGTCGAGGATTTGATGAGGTGCGGAGCTGATTGTTTGTTGGTGGAAATCCTCTAGTTGCAACAAGTTTTGACAAGTAGGCGGTGAGATGGTTTAGAACATCAGCTGGCGTATCATTTGGAGTAAAGACCGGTGCTTGGATTGGTGGAAGTTCATTAGAGTAGAAAGCTTGTGTTGGTTGTGCTTCTATTGGAAAATATCCTTGCTGAGGAGTATAGCCCAATGGAGAAGTGTTGGCTTGTGATGGTGATGTTTGATATGGTGGTTGTTGTTGAAAAGATTGTTGATGAACACTTCGTTGATATTCTTGCTGTGGCATCATTGGTGGTTGATAAGATGGTTGCTGTGGTTGCTGATAGATGTGTGGTGGTGGCTGCTGCAAGTATGATGGTTGTTGATAAGTATAAGCCATGTTTTGTTGAGAAGCATACATTGCAAGTGGATCATGAACTTGAGGTGTAGACAACCGAGCCTCGATTACATGGCATTCGTGTTGTTGAAGAAAATCTTGAAGTTGATCCACATTGGTGTTATGAAAGTCCTTAGCCAATTTAACATCCGTCACGTATTTTTTCCATTCTGGAGGAAGAGTGTTCAAATACTTGGTGTTCAATTGAAAGGTGGGGATTGCCATGCCATAGATATTAAGCTCATTCAACAATAGGGTAAATCTCAGATAGTAATCATTGAGAGTCTCCCCTTGCACATAGGCAAACTTATCAAAAGTATCATAAAGCTTACACTCTCGTTCTTGTTTAGTTAACGAGGTGCCTTGCATTAGAACCCGAATTCTATCCCATAACTCTTTGGCAACTTTATGTTTGCTGACGAGTTTGTAGACATCTGGAGGAAGGGCTTGGAGAATGATGTTTGTAGCATACTTATCACATTTATCTTGAATCTTCATATCTCCAGTCAACTCACCCGTTGTGCGAGGACGAGTAGTCGTACCTTCCGTCACTGTACCATAATCTAATGGTCCATTGAGCACCGATGCCCAAATTAGATGTCCATTCTCCTTGTTCAACATATAAAGTTCCATTCGGGAAGCCCATTCCTCATACATAGTCTTCACCAACATTGGTGGACGATTATCCGTACCCGAGAGGATGGACTTATCCGTAAGAGATGTGTACTCCATTTCAATAAGTTAAGATTTACAAAGTTGATCGAACAATGAAATAAGGTTAAGTATTTTTGTGTTGTTGTGAGTTAAAATCAAGAAACAATGTTAAAATCCCCTAAAATATGTTCTCGATAAACCAAAAATTCCAAGTCAAAATTACACACTTTTTTAAGGAATAACTTTTGGATTGTTGGAATGTCAGATCGGAATGCCAGATCGGAATGTCACTATCGGAAAGTCCAGATCGGAATGTCACACTATCTTAAAGTCCAGATCGGAATGACCTATCGGAATGATTCAGATCGCAATGACCTATCGGAATGATACAGATCGCAATGACCTATCGGAATGATTCAGATCGCAATGACCTATCGGAAAGATTCAGATCGGAATATAGCTGACAAAATTTCGGCAGAGTAACGATTTAACAACTTCCTTATATCCGTCGGAATCCCAGATCGCAAAGAACGATCGGAATGTTCAGAACGGAATAAGTATCGAAATCCTCAGTATCGCAATGTGGAACCAAACACTTTCCGATGGTGATGGTTATTGCGATGGAAGCCCCTTTTACTTGTACTTTCCGATGGAAGTGTTTGCTTGAATTTTGGAAAGAAGAACACAATACCTTTTTGCACTTTTGATCCAAGAAAGATTGATCAAGACACCAAAAACACTACAATACTACTGAATACGTTATGCTTCTTGAAATCACAATCAAACACAAAAATTATTTTGATGATTCGGCAATATGAACTCAAAAAGCCACGAAATGCTTATAAGAACATACGCAACACTAAAACAAACCTATATTTCATCCCAAGCTCTTGATACCATTTGTAGAAATGTAAATCTTTCTTATGTTTTTAGAGAGAGAAAGATATGGTGGATTTCACACTTTAGAGAGAGAAAGTTAAAAGGAACTATGTGTAAATTATGAAACCACACACCCTCTCCATCAAAGGAGAGGGTTTATATACCCAAGCCCATGAGATGGGCTTGGGTTTACATTAGGCCGCCGACCCATACAATCCATGGGCTCGGTTTTGGGCTTTGTTTAATAAATGTAAATAACTAAACTACGAGCTATGACATGGACTATTGTTGGAGTGACCGATCCTTTCTAATACGTAAAACGTATTTCCAACAATTAAGTATCCTCATTTATCTCAAGAGTAGATTTCGAGGACGAAATCCTATTTAAGGGAGGACGAATTGTTACACCCTAAATCTTACGAGGTATTAATTTATAATATAAGTAATAGTATTATATCATTTTATATAGAAGTCTATAAGTTAATGGATAAGTTATAATTTATAAGTATAAAAGTGTTAAATGTAGAAAACTTGGTGGCTAAAATATGAAGAATGAGACTTGGAGGACTAATTTTACAAATTAGCAAACTTGACTAAATAAACATGTATTATCCATTTGGAAAACTCCAGGGGTTTTGGGAGTGTGTATGTGTGACGGTGTGAAGAGAAAGAAAAGAGGGAAACCTCAAAATTTATTTAGGAGCCAATTGATTAAGGAAGAAGAAGCATAGATAAGATCTAGTGATATTACTAGCACTAAACATCCCAAGTAAGTATTTTCCCAAATTAAAAATTTGAGTTTATGTTTTAGAAATTAGGTAAAGGGTGTTAATTATGAATACCCATGTGAATTAACCACTAACTAGGGTTAATTTTGGAATAGGAAGCTCAATTGGAGTCTTACCCAAATTAAGTAGGAAGCTAGTAAGGAATTTGAGGTAAGTATTATGAGTAATTTTAATATGGTTATGCTTATGATGTAATTGTTATTGCTATGGTGTTATAGTTAATTGATGGAGCTTGTTATAGTTGCTTGGATCCTTGCATAAATCATATTTTAGTTTAATTGAATGTTTTATAAAGAAGGTATGTGGTATGTTATAGTATGCTCCTTTGATATGTATGGTTACTTTGATAACCACTATCATAACCTTGTTAGTTTGATTACTTCACATACTTACTAAGCGTTTTGCTTAATGTTATAGTTTATGATGTTATTGTAGGTACTAGTGAAGTTTCTAAAGCTAGGGATAAAGGATTGACGTTGGAAATCGGTAAGTAGAAGACCCTTCCTTGGATCAAAATTGTTGAAAGTTGGAAGCCCCCAAAGTGTCATTTTGATCTTGGTATATATTTTGTTTAACATGGGTCTTTTAATGTTTATGGTTGTATGATAAGTGTATGTTAAAGTCTTTGATTTGGTTTATGTGAATGGTGTTTGTTTTAGAATTTATTAAGCCTTAATAGTTAAAAGAGGTGTTTGGCAATTAGCCATTCCTACCCATTTTGAATAATATATTGTGTTGTTTTAATGAATTCTGGAAGTTTTGATGGTATGTTATGTTATAGAGGTCGTTTTCTGGAAAATGGGACAAAAGTGCACAAAAGGAGTGTGCAGTTAAAGGGGCGTTTGGGACAAGGACCTTTTTAACCCATTTTGAGTCAAATGGATCAAGAGTTATGTGAAACAGTTTCTATGGTACATTTGTAGCTTGATGTGATGTTCATATGTTTTAAAAAAAGAGTCTATATAGTTGATTTCATGTTTGAAATGGGTTGTGGGTTGTTTTAGTAGATAGTGCACTTAATGGATATTTAGTGCACTTAAGGTATCTTTAGTGCACTAGAGGGTATTTATTGCACTAAATGGGTCCTTAGTGTATTAGAGGGTCTTTAGTGCACTTAAGGGGTCTTTAGTGCATTATAAGGTATTTAGTACACTTAAGGTATCTTTAGTGCATTAGAGGGTATTTACTGCACTAAATGGGTCCTTAGTTTACTAGAGGGTCTTTAGTGCACTTAAGGGGTCTTTAGTGCATTAGAAGGTATCTAGTGCACTAACTGGGTCCTTAGTGTATTAGAGGATTTTTAGTACACTAAAGGGGTAACTAGTGCATTAGAGAGTCCTAGTGTACTAAAAGATTCTTAGTCCATTTGAGGTGTCCATAGTGCACAGGAGGGTTCTTATAGATTTTGATTATTTTCAAAAGGTCTTATCTATTAAACTGTAAGTCATTGGTTGTCGTGTCACCTATTGATTTGAAGGTAATTGTGTCTAGCTTTATGCAAAAATGGTAACGAGGACTGATTTGTAAAATATTGTTTTCATTTTATAAGATAATAACCAAAAGTTAGATTTGGTCACGTAGTTTACACGAAAAGTTTAAAATTTTTATTTTTTTTTGGGTCAATTTGAGTACGGCGTGTTTCACCTTACCTACTAATGATGCTAGAGTTGTTGTGAAATTTTTGAAGCAATTGTTTGCTAGATTTGGTGTACCTCGGGCCATCATAAGTGATCGTGGTACGCACTTTTGTAATGATCAATTCACGAGAGTCATGAAGAAATATGGAGTTAATCATAGACTATCTACCGCGTATCATCCTCAAACCAATGGCCAAACCGAGGTCACAAATCGTGGTTTAAAGAGAATTTTGGAAAGAACGGTGGGAGAGAATCGAGCTTCTTGGTCGGATAAGCTTGATGATGCTTTGTGGGCTTTTAGGACGTCATTTAAGACACCAATTGGTTGTACCCCTTATAGGCTTGTCTATGAAAAAGCATGCCACCTCCCATTCGAGTTAGAACACAAGGCTTCTTGGGCTCTCAAGTGGGCTAACTTTGATTTAAACCAAGCCGGTTCATATAGAAAGGATCAACTTAATGAAATGGATGAATTGAGAGCCAATGCCTATGAAAACTCTTTGCTTTATAAGGAGAAGACTAAGAAATTACATGACGCTAAGATTAAGAACCGTGAGTTTAAAGTTGGAGAGACGGTTCTCCTCTTTAACTCAAGGTTGAAACTTTTTGCGGGCAAGCTTAAGTCGAGATGGTCCGGTCCATTCACTATTGCTCAAGTATTTCCATTGGGAACTATTGAGTTATCACAACCCGATGGTCCCAATTTTAAAGTGAATGGTCACCGTGTGAAGCACTATTTTGGGGAGGACATTTCTGTTGAAATGGTCCAAGAGATCCCCATTTTCCCCATGAATTAATTCATTGTGGGATAAGTCGAGCTAAAGACTCTTTAAATCAAGCTTGAATAACTAGGTTTAGAAGTTGTTAGATCTAGAGTGTTGTAGGTTAGAAATAAGGATAGAAAATTGATGAGAAGTGTTGGGGAGACCTTCTTTTGTCTTCATGATGTTTGTAGGGTTGCTCACTCATCGCGTGCTTTGGAGCCTATGGAGGAGGCCCTTGTATCCGATTCACTTTGTTACTATTGTGATCTTTCATAGACACCTTGTGCTTTAAAAATGAATTCACTATAGTTGATCTTTCCTTAACTTGGGTTAAGCAAAGTTTATTCATTATCATAAGTGTAGGGGAAGTTTTATACTTCCATGCTCTTAAACATTGAGGACAATGTTTAGATTAAGTGTAAGGGGGTCTTCAATCAAAGTGACCTTACCTAGAACTTGTCATTGACTTTCATGATAACTTGGAAAATTAATTTTTCAAACATTTTTCAAATTTTTGATCTACTTTGGCCACCAAAAATATGCATTCATAATTTTTGCATTATCATTTTTCATTTGCATAACACATTTGCATTGTATATATTTCTTCTTTTGTTTTTCATCAAGAATATATAAAAAGAAAAAAATATAATAAAAACATGGTTTAACAAATTTAGATATCTTTGACATATTAGGCCCGCCATGGATATTTTGACTCAACCTGAGTTTGCTTATCTAAGCATTCTCTAGCTAGTATCCTTAACCATATAGTCCTTCATTGGTTTATTAGGCTAAGCATCCACCAATCTCATTATTTGAGATTATAAATTTGTGGAGAATGGGAAATGATAGAGTTGAAGCAAGTATAAAAGAGCTAGATAAACTTCATGATAATTACTTGTGGCTAAACCCTTCTCTTCTTTACCTCTATTTTCTTCGCATGTATATATGTTAATAAATAATCAAGAACGGTTTTAATCGATTTGTAATCTCTTATGCATTTTTGTCTAATCATTCATGGTTGGTATAAGTACGTCTTAAGATTCTAAGTTAGAACGTTTTATGTGTACTAGACTTATGTCATGCTTAATACTTAGCGGGTGTTTTTCCTTTTATTCTTTTCTACTTTCTTTGTGAGGAATAAAGAAAAATAAGAGCGGCTTACAAAAAAATGAGTGGCTATAAAAAAAGAGAAAAAGAAAAAGAAAAGAAAAAAAAATAATTATACAAGACTCCCAAGAGGGGCAGTGAAGTGTTAATTATAGTAACTATTAGATTCCAATATTACCTTGACGGGTTGCGGGGATTTAATAGTTGCTCCAATCCAATATTACCTTGACAGGTTGCGGGGTTGAAGATCCAAAGTCTCAAAAAGGCGGCAGATGTAAATTATTGCGTGAGTTTTATTTTTCTTTCCTTAGCGAGTGTGTAGCTACTTATTAATGCATGACATGAGGATTTTACACATAAGGCAAATGACTTATTACTCTTGAAACGGACTTATATTAATTGTGAGCGGTTTTTCAAGTAATGGATGAGAGGATTACTTAAGATCAAAACCGTGCTTCCTTATTTTTGGATTTTGCATTTCTTATACTTCCCGCTTTAAATAATGACAAATTTGTCCAAAAGTAATTTGCTCAAATAATAACCGGTTCCACACTGAATTGTCATGAATAAGTTGATGCACTTTTTACTTGTGAATGCAATGATCCCATTTTTAAGCTTGGTATGAGAAAGTGAAACTTGAGGGTGATAAGTGTCCATGGTACCAAAGTCCTAATTTAAGTCATTGATTTCTTTATGAGTTTTTCCATCAAAGCCATTTCAAGAAAAATCCAAAAAGATATAAATAGAATTGTTTCTTTTGCATTGCATTGTTCAAAATCAAAATCATGCATCATGAGAGTAAGCATAGTGTAATAGCATTCCATATTGGCCAAGGTAGATTAATTATGAGGAGAATGTAAATTTGTGCTTTAAAATATAGCGTTGCATGAGGTCATGACAATGTTCAAGTGTAGGGGATTTGATATGAGAAAAAACTCATATCAATTAATTAACAAATCACCCTAAAACACAAGGAAAATACCTAACTTTTATGCTATAAAGCATAATTATGTGGTATGTTTTGTGTTTGTGTATAAATAGGTAAGAAGGATACATTTTCAAGCAAACAAGAAGAAAATCAAGCTTATTTGGATGAAAAAAGACAAAGAAGGATCAAAGATGACAAGACTTTGAAGATAAGGGACCTATCTTGACAACACTCCAAAGTTGAAGGACTCAAAGTGTAAATTTACCAAAGTCAAGATAAAAGTCAAACATGGTCAACTCTTCAGTCAACCAAGTCAAAGGGTCAATTTATACAAGAATACAAGTGGAAGGACTAAAAATGCTATTAAAATGAAGTTCCTAGCTCATTTGGATAATCTGCCTAAGTTCAAGGGCTAAACTTGCCAAAAATGCATTCAAAATGGTCTTAATCCGTGTGATATGGTTATTATCCAATGAGAGAGTAGCATTTCAAGCACACGGATCACCAGCTAATGAGACACCTCACCATCTCACTAATGAGCCGAAAAGCAACAGTACACCCCACTTACTTAATTTCTAACCAATCAGAGAACGCCAGCCAATAATCAGTATATCCAAAAATGGATCATGATCCGTGTGACCAATTTTCACCCAATCCAGATCTGCCATGTGGCATCTTCTTCCTCAACACAACCCAGAAACGATTTTGAGCTGCACTGAATTTCAAGAGAAGATTTCTACATGAAACCTGCTCGTTTTCAAGAGAGGAACACATTGGGAACATTTAATCAAGCTCAAACTCAAAGAATTAAAAATCCCCAATTCATGAAGAACACAAGGATTTTCAATTGGCCAATTCAGGACACCTGGCAGCTTACTATTGGTGGGGATACGTCATCAACCCCAAATCACTCTCATTGTTTGTCTATAAATAGTGATAGGATCCCTCATTTGTCAGTGTAGCTTAAGTGTGAAATTTTCACACACTTACTTTTTCTCTCTCTCAACCATAGGTTGTAGTTGTTAGCATGACGACCTCAAGAGTCTGACAAGCTCTTGAGTTAGTTATAGTAGTTGTAACCTCCTTAACAACATTTGTAACAAACTTTCACCTTCAATCAATAAAATTTCCTTAAATCTCCTATTCATTACCTGCATATTGTTACTCTAGTGTTGATATGAGCTACTTGTGATCACCATTGATCATAATTAGTTCTTATTGAAGACTTGTTGCTGCTTACACTTGTTATGTTCATCCAGTAGCTGTTTTAGTTGATTTTGAAGCAGAATTGTACAAAAATGGTGATGATGATGATTGTAGCAGTTGATTAGTGGTTAATAGTGTTAAGGTGGTGGGTTAACACTATCTAGGAGGCTCAACGCCTACCTACTCCATCAGTGGAGGCCTTTGCTAAAAGGTTTATGGTTTCTGATTTTGGTTCCTCTAAACAGCAAATGCATGTTCAATTCTAGCTTAATCCTACTTGCTGATATGATCAAATGTGTTTAGCTTGTTTTTGAACTGATTTTGATGTTTGGATATCTTATTGTTAGTTAGATACTTGTCTACTAGCTTAATCTTGTTACTGATTTCATTATATCAGTCATTTTAGCTTGCTTTATACATTTTGAGTCTTGGCCTGTTTTACTGCATGTTATTGGTTCTATTTCACTTCATTTTGGTTATTAAGTTTAGCTAGATATCAGATTTACATCAGTTCAACCAATTGCTTAGATTTCTTTCACAAAAAGTTGTTCAAGTTCAGAAACTAGTGTTTGGTTAAGCTGTCAAATTGGAGTTCAAGTTTTGTTAAGTGGTTAGTTTTAGTACATTTACATTCATTCAGTCATTGTAAACAAGTTTTAGTAGTTTAAAAGTCAAAAAGAAAGTCAAAAAGGCAATTGGTTGTGAAAAAGTATGGGTCAGTTTTAAGCTTAGAAAGTTCATAAAAAGTTACTGATTTCATTTGCTTGCCATTTACTCAATTCTCGATGAAAATGTTTCAAACCAGCTTACACTTGTCCATTAACCTCTGATTATTGAGTTCTTATAAGGAAGTTACACAGTTCTAAGATTCAAGAGAGAAATAAGCATTTTCATAAGCTGTTGAGCAAATGAAAGTTTCTGTAAACAAAGTCCTTACTGATTTCTCATTCTAGAAAATCTACTTCATAAATCCTCCCATTTTATTTCATATTCTTGTTTAGAATGTGTTCTTGAGTAGATCTGGAGGTTTTCAGTTTCTCCAAAATTTTGGTCAACTTTGGTCAAATAAGCTAGTTTCAGCTTAATGTCAATTTCCAAATTCATTACTGGATCATTTTTCATGATAAAAGACATTCCAGACTCTCCTTGAGTTGTTTAACAAGATTCAGCTTAAAAATCATTTTGTGCAAGTCTGGCTTATTAGATAGCTTATTTGTGGCATATCGTAATTGGCTTATTTGAGTTTTACTGCTTTTCAAGCTTATTCCTTTTACAAGTCTAAGTGAATTTGGATTTTAAGCAGTTTGAAATTAGTTTGAGCTTATTTGGTTCATTGTAGAGTTTAAACGAGCTCAATCTTCCAACTAGCTCGTTTTTGTCAAAAAGTCACTTTTATTTGCAATTTGGTCCTCAAAGTTTGAAGTTGTTTTAATTGTTAGCTAATCTTTCATAAAATTAGGGTTTGCTAGGAATCAGTCCTTGAATTTTCTAAACTTGTCAAATTCAGTTAGTTAGTTTTACAATTAGTTACAATTTAGTTAGTAGTTTGTTACTTTTTGCATAGTTAGTCCTCGTAGTTACTGATTTTACATTTCAAGCATCATAGTTTCAAGCATTTACATTTTTATCACTTTAATTCCATAGATTTACATTTTTGTCCTTAATTGAATAAAAATTTGGTATTTGCTAATTGTTTTACGGATACATAGTTAATATTTTGCACATTTTTACTTGATTGCTCAATCAGACATAGAAAATCCAAATAACCCTATCAACCAAAAACGATTAAAAACCCGATTTTGTTAGGACTTTCAATTGGTTAAGAATCGAGAAAACGAACTTCAATATACACAATTTCAAAGTGATATATTCTATGGGCTCTTATAAGGCTCCTGGTCCTGATGGATTTCAAGCTATATTTTTTTCTACACTGGAACATTGTTAAAGATAGTTTTTGTGAAGCTGCATTAAAGATTCTTCGTGGTCAAGAAATACCTGATGGGCTAAACCAAACATATTTAGTTCTTATCCCGAAAGTTGATTATCCTGAGTTAGTGTCGCAGTTTAGATCGATAAGCCTTTGTAACGTTTTATATAAGACCGTTACAAAAGCTATTGTTAACAGGATCAAAAAAATTCTCCCGTATATGATTTCACCAACTCAAGGAGCTTTCGTGTCTGGTCGTCAAATCACTGATAACATTGTTATCGTTCAGGAAGTGTTACATTTGATGAGAAATAAGAAAGGGAAAAAAGGATCAATGGCCATTAAAATTGACTTAGCTAAAGCGTATGATCGCCTTCGATGGGATTTTATTCGTGACACCTTATTAGAAAAAATTCCACACTTGTTGGTTGAAATTATCATGCTTTGTGTAACAACACCATCAATGAGAATTCTATGGAATGGTGAAACTATTGAGGAATTCAACCATCAACAGGAATACGTCAAGGTGACCCACTTTCTCCATATCTATTTGTCATGTGTATGGAGAGGTTGAATCATTTAATTGAAGTTGCTATAAAAGTAGGTCATTGGAAGCCAATCTCTTGTAATCATGGCGGTCCACAACCTACAAACTTGTTCTTCGCTGATGACATCGTTATGTTTGTTGAGGCAACTCCACCTCAAGTTAATATTATTAAAGGTTGTTTACAAAACTTCTGTGATGCATCAGGGGACATTGTCTCATTTCCAAAATCACGCGTTTATTTCTCTAACAATGTTTCTCATGAATGTGCGGATGAAATAAGTGCAATACTAGGAGTTGATCACACAGATGATTTGGGGTTCTACTTAGGGATGCCAACTATTTATGGGAGAGTAACCAAGGCCATGTTTCAGAATATTATCGATAAGGTTGATAAAAGGCTTAGCGGCTGGAAGGCAAAGTGCATCTCACTAGCGGGAAGGACGACTCTCACTAAATCGGTCTTGTCTACTCTTGCATATTACTCTATGCAAACAGCGAAGATTCCCAGATCAGTATGCGATTCTATTGATAAAAAGTCTAGAAATTTTATTTGGGGAGGGTCTGATGATGAGAAAAAGATTCACCTTTTGTCATGGAACATTCTCTAGAAAGATCGAAAGGAAGGCGGTCTTGGCATCCGTTCTATGAGGCAAGCCAATGCGGCTTTTCTTACTAAACTAGGATGGCGAATGCTTGTTGAACCAAAATCATTATGGTCACAAGTTCTGAGGTCTAAGTATTGCAAAGGAAGGTGCTATTTAGATATGTTTTGTGCCAAAAAGAATTCTTCAAATGTGTGGCAAGGATTAGTGAAAAACGCAAAAACTATTCAACGAGGAACAAGGTTTAGTGTGGGAAATGGCCGTAGAACTCTATTTTGGGACCATTGTTGGGCAACCAAGACCCCACTTTCCGAGATGGTTGCTTCTCCAATCCCTATTAAAGATCAAGATATGACGGTTTAAGAATATTTGAGCATAAATGAAGCTGAAAATGGTGACTGGAAATGGGAGGAGTTATCTACATTTCTATCCAGTGAAACGCTTAAGATGATTTCATCATATTCTGTGAACCCTAGTTGTGAAGATGAAGACTCCATGTATTGGGGTGGGTCGAGTATTGGTAAGTTTTCTTTCAAATTAGCAATAGCCATAATTCAAAATGAAGTTGATGTGCAACATGACAGAAAATGGGATCTAGCATGGAAAGCTCATGTCTCTGAACGCATTAGAATGTTTATGTGGTTGGTCCTTCATGACCGTCTTCTCTCAAATGTTCAACGAGTTGCAAGAAGATTAACGGACGATCCTAGGTGCACAAGATGCGGGGAAAATGAAGAATCCCTTGATCACATTCTACTTAGATGTCCATTCTCATTTATCATTTGGAACAAATTAAGGTATCATCCGCCTAACCTCCTTTTTGGACAATCCCTTTATGTGAATGGGTCATGGAGAATTTGGAAACTACTCATCCAGACGATCGAGAACATGAAGACAATGATGTTTTCTGTCACTATATGGTGGTTGTGGAAGTGGCGGAATGTCAAAATATTTGGTCGTGACGAGGAAATACCAACTAATCCGGTTGATTTTCTATACACAAAATCTAAAGAGATGCACAATGTTGTAGAAAGAGACAAGTTGAAAAATCAGAGTATGCGCAAGGAAAAGAAAGAAAATTTTATTTATTGGGTCGCCCCACCAGCAAGTTGGGTTCTCTTGAACACTAATGGAGCCTCAAAAGGCAATCCGGGGGAAGCAGGTGGTGGTGGAATTTTGCGAGACGACAAGGAAAATTCATTCGCGTCTTCACTAAAAAATATGGTATTTGCATGGTGACGAGGTCAGAAATTCTAGCTCTTCTACGAGGTATTCTTATGGCTAGAGATGCGCGCACAAATAAAGCTTATGATTAAGGTGGACTCTCAGGTCGTGGTTCAATTAATGAAAGGAGAGACTGTTATGTACAACCCTGCATTCTTTATTGTGCATAAATGCCGTGAGTTATTGAGATGCTCGGATTGGGAAGTTAAACTTGAACATTGTTATCGAGAAGTTAATAGGGCTGCAGATTGGTTGGCAAACTATGGATGCGAGCAACAAGAACGAGAGTGTATGTTTGACTCCCCGCCTCCCAACTTTGGGTCTATCCTTATTGACGATGTTAAAGGTGTTGTCTGGCAACGTTATATAAACTTTAGCTAATTTTGTGGGGGTTGGCCCCTCTACTGGAAAAAAAAAACTTAATTTTAAAAGTAAGGTGAGATATAAAATTAATCATAAATTAAATTCTTGAGTAACAAACAATCTTGGAAATATTCGAAAACGGGGTTCAAAGATGGTTGGTAGCCTGGTAGGGTTCGAACGAGGGTTCAAAAATCGCTGTCAGGACTCAGGATTAGAATGAGGGTTCGCAATTTATCCGAGGGGTTCGAAAACGCCACAAAGGTCCAAAAGAGTTGTTGGTCCGTACACAGTTAAAAGTCTTCTTTAAAAAAAAACATTTCAAGAAGTGATTTTGATCTTCCTCACCAAAAGAATGACAACACCAATGATTACTCCGGTATCACACCTGTAAACATGCTTTATAATATTTTCATTTACTGTTTGTTTTCTTTTTTTGTGCGAGTGTATGATGGTTTTTTTTTACACTCCCACCAACTGTTTGTTTAAATTCCCTTTTAAGGTTTGTTGTAGTTATGTTTTTTAGCCCAATATTTGTAATGATGTAGCTTTTCATTGGAAGATATGCATTATTTAGCGACCTAAATGCATTTTTACCCGGATTATTTGGCACTCAAACCGGGTAAAACCAGTGACGGAACCTGGAAATAAGGTTGTGGGGGGAAATTTTTTTTTTACAATAGCAACATAATGTGGAAAATAGTAATATCGAAGAGATAAATCGAGTATTTTTACTTAGAAATGACGGATTTATAAGGTTTTAAAATGTTAATCGTTGGGATTTAGTATATGGGTGGGGGCAATTTGAATTTTTAGTGGGGGGCACTTTCGAAAAAAGGTCAAAATCGAAGAAAAAGTTATCGGGCTAGCCATGGGGGAAACAGCCCTCCATACTAAGTATATACATCTGTCCCTGGGTAAAACCCTCCTCGTTTTTGCCTTTTTGGAGTTGTTTGTAGCTAGCAGGGATGTTAATATTACATAAGACCTCTCACATTTAGTGATGATAGTCATAAGATTTTTCCACTAGGTCACCCCTTAGTGGTTATAATTAATGGACTTTTGTTGTAGCCTTATTTGTTTGTTGTTCTTTTATACAGTTCATTTTATGTGTTTTTGTAACTTTTTTTAAGAGCGGTAGGTGCAGTTGACGCCTATAATTGTTTTAGGTGCCGCAAGCATTCCTATAACGCACTATAATAAGAAGCCGGTTCACTCACAAAAAAAAAAAAGAAAAACTAAAACTAAAACGATTGCCACTACAATAGATATGCACCTATAACACAGAACCAACGGTGGAGTATAACAAGCATGATGGCGCCATAGGTGCAATTTTGGCACCTATAACATGTTATAGGGCCACTGCACCGTGCCCTCCAACAGTATATATGCATCGTGCCCTTCAACAGTATATGATATTGGCTTAGATTTTTTTTAATTTGAGATGTTGTCAAGTTTTTTTCTTTTGAATAAAGATGATATACATGCCCCAATTTAAGATCAAATTTTAATGTTGGAATTGTCATTTGTCAAGATCAATTTGGTTATGACATCTGTCAAATGCACAGCCTATTAATGATGAGGAGTTACAGTTTGGCGATTCAGCTACATCAAGCGATGTCTTAATACATAGCATTATAGATGACCATCCTCCCGTCAGGTTTGTAATGCATATTTCATAGCTTACTGTCTTGATTTGATTGTTCTTTTAGCATACTAGTAGGTTGCGATGGTGTTTTTTCATAATTCGATTTAGGCTGAAAATAGCTCTAATTGGAAAAGGTTAACTTAACGTGTTTTTAGGTTATGAATGGGTCTTGCATCTGTTGCTTAACCAATGAGATTGTGTTGTGGTTCAAGCCCTTTTAGCAAGTACTGCAGCCTATCTTGAATGTAATGCAACATTAGTTATCATTTAGACTTTGAAGTCTAGTGGTTGGCAGTATGTCTCCTTTTAGAACCAAACTACAAGAGCAGTATGGCTATTGGGTGTGGTAGTTCTAGACTTGCTTGATGTCAGGTTGTCTACTTTTAGAACCAAACTAGTGTATTAACTAAGAGATTGATTCACAAGAAGACTCCGAGTAAGTCCTAGAAAATAGCAGAAATCCATGAGGAACTACAGGAGACGCAAAAGGCCTTACACAGTTGGTCTAACCCCAGCGTATTTGGGAAAAGAACCTACTGATGCATGAGTTAGAATGACCTAAGAAAGTAACGACACTGACGAGATATGGTATAAGGATCCGATCATGAGAGTGAGAAGTCTGGTCGTAAAAGAAATATAGTCGTCATATTAAACAAAGCTGGTTCGTGTTCGTCACTATCTTTTTCGGTGTTGCACAGTTTTACAAATAAGCCTTGTTTAATATGTTTTCTGTATTCCCTTTTGAGTTTACTTTTCACTAGTTTCTTTGGGATCTTTTGACTTGATGTCATAAGTATGTTTAATTTCTTTAGTCATCGTTGCTTCTGCATCGCCATGTTTTTTTTCCCAATTTCGTCGCTGCAAGACAATAATTTTGTCAGTTTGGAGGGTCCTTGTGGGTTTCTTCTTGTTCCTCACTTCCTCCCTGAGCGGCTCTTCTCCTGGTTCCTCTTCGGACTCTGTTCTGGTTCCGCTTTCATTGATTCTCTTCGAGTTTCTCTTTCATTTCTTCCCCCACCCTGTTAGTACCTTCTTTTGGTCATCTTATGATATCATCCTCTGTGCTGTCCTATTGTTCCAACTCATCATACAGCAATTTAATTTCATTTATCGCTGTCTATAGGTGACACAACTATTTGCTTGTGACTTTTCTTGCGGAAACAGGCCACTCGTTCCCTCATCTAGCATAACTCCTTAAATTCAAGCTAAATTCTTTTATAACAACTTTAGTTTAGGCATATGTAGACTACATATTTCCCTTTAACTAATGGTCTAGTAAGTAGTAACACACAATTAGGCTTCTGGCTTATATCGATTGGGGGTGTTACACTGGTATCAAAGCATTCCTTGTGCCGATTATATATGGTCACCCTCCAACTATGCTGATGCTGTTTGCGGAAACTTTGAGCCTGGTTGCGAATTTTGATGAAGAGGACAATATTTCTACGTTGGATGGAGTGTTACAGTTCATAAAATACTTGCAAACAGTTTTCTGTACCAATTAAGGAAGTTAGGCCTACAGGTAACTGATTTTTGTAAAAGAATCAGGTTTATTAATGTGAGTGAAAATACCGGTTTGAGTATAAATTGCTGGAAGATTTTATTAAGATGTTAACAGAGGTGAACACATTACAAAATTACATCATAACAGCCAAGAATCTTTGAGTTGACATAAACTGACCCATAAATTATTTTTAAATACTCTTTTCATTTTGAATTTCTAAGTAAATTACTTGTGGGTTGTGGCTCCCATTGCGCATTCACGATTATGTTTGAGAACAGCAGGATGAACGTGGAAAAGGAGAAACTATTGACAGACTTTATCAACCGAATGGCTAATATCTGCTGCACAGAACAATTGCCGAGTCTAGCAGACCAGACCTACATGGATAATATAAGGGAGCTCAATGATAGACTTGATATGGTAAGACTGCTCACCATGCGATGCCATGTTTCTCACATGTTTTTTAGGGACATTTGCACATACCCAACCACACTACACCTATGTCAACGATGAGAATTCCCGAACACCTTTTCACATTTTTAAAATATTTTATATGAAAACTAATGTCACTGTTCTTGGCTTATCCACCCGTAAATTTTGTAGCTATTCTCAGTCTTTAATGTGGTATATCCATGCAATATAATGGTTTTAGAGGCAAGGTGCTCAACTACATATAGAACCTAACAAAAATATCATATATTATTAGATAACGAGTCATATCTCCATTACTGAATTTTATTCACTTGGCCAAAAGAGATTGATGTTTGGAATATGTTCAAGTGTTTGATAAATTGGTCTAAACTTATTGCTTAATAATTACAGAAGTACTATTTACTTTGTAATGACTACTTTTGGTTGAAAAGAACCAGGTTTGCATAAATAAAGAGTGTTGTGAGTATTATTTACTAAGCATAGAGTTCCAAATCTTTCGTTTATCCTTTACTATTATGCATAAATATTCTCTATAGTTGATACATTTTTTTCTAAATCCACATAATATCTCATAATACTATCTGTAAGTTGTTTTATTCCTAGAATAGCTACACAAATAACTTGTGACGGTTTCTTATGTGCAGGTGAAGGATATAACAAGACCAGGTTGTTCTTACGAGGTATTGAACACCGCCTTGAGTTATATGTCATCACTTGCCACAATTCTCTCCGTGATGCCACAAAAACTTCATGCTTCACTTTGAACATGATCGTGTTTTTTCAGTTTTTCTAGAGGTGCCTACCTTATTGTTAGTGTCATTATGTAACATTTAGAACCATATTTTTAGTGTACAATAAGGTCCCAGTTAGTCCTTTGAATGTCTCGTAGAATCTTGACTTTCTTATCAGAATAATTATCAGTTACTCTGTAATTTGTATTTTACCTTTCATCGGATCCTGTTATCTTCCATGATTCAATACAGTTTTTTTATTTGACTACTATGTATCATCTGTGTTTCTCTCCTGGCTAACTTTTCTACCCTAACAGAAGGTCATAAGTGCGGATGACAAAAATCAAATGCTATGTAATAAGGATATATTGTGGCCAGGATCTGTATATTTTAGAAGTCAAGTTACATATATGCAACTTTATAAATGTGGGTTCGTATATACAAATATAAACCAAAACCAGTCTGTACATTTCAAATGCAGGAAATAACTTGCGTTTTCTTTTGTTATAAAAAACTTATGTAAGGTTGTTGTATGTCCACGTTTGTTTCTAGTTCTGCGATTTACAGGACTCAATTTCATTTTTTTGAATTGCCTATTGCCTCCTATATTGATTTTTGTAGCCTTTCGTTGTTGATAATTCAGATATACAATTACTGAGGCGTGTATTGCGGCCGATACTCCAAAAGACTACATTCGTATAAGTACTCACTCGCTGCACCATCCTAGAAGGTGTAAAAGAAACCTTTCTTACCAGATAGCATTATTTGGACGCAATTTGAAGTACACAAGAAACTACTAAATCATGAAAAAAAAAAAAAAACAAACCATAATGGATTTTGAATTCA
This sequence comes from Glebionis coronaria, assembly GCA_025667525.1. Taxonomy (NCBI): domain Eukaryota; kingdom Viridiplantae; phylum Streptophyta; class Magnoliopsida; order Asterales; family Asteraceae; genus Glebionis; species Glebionis coronaria. The sequence goes on along the minus strand of CM046881.1, from coordinate 426,629,382 downwards.
TGGCATGGGTAATATATACAAATATCAGGTTTTGAGGAATGACACTAAAACAAACCTATAGCTATCAGGTTTAAAGCTACTGATATCAGCTGAACCAAAGTTAACTCGTTATAGGTTATACGGATAAATAGTCTAATTTAGCCCCACTAGGAGTATCCAACCGATACCGTTGATTAGGTATTCAACACAGCAAGCCCACTGGACGCTCAAGGCGATACAAGTCTTGTCGCACTACTGAAGAGGTATGAGAGCATGGAAGTTGTTGCAAGCACCGCAGCCAACCACACGTAACAAACCAAACACCTATAAACACCAAAAATCTGTAGCAAAAAGGTTGAACTCAAACCTTGAAACCATGTCACAAATTAGACCAAAACAAAAAAGAAACTAAACACTTGAATCGCTCTTTCTTAATTGACGTCTCCTTTGCTTTCTTCTAATAACATCCCAAACTCTTCATCGGGCTTCTTTTCCGCTTTATTAGCCTTAAGTTCTTGGAACTTAGCATATTTATAATAAGCAACACCCAAAATCGCAATACCAAACCCAAACAAATTGGTGGGTGTCACTGTATCTTTAATCACAGACCATGAAAACGCAATCAACAACCAATCTTTAACAACACCAGCAACATTCATAGTCAAAGTAGACGTTTTCCTAATTAGCAAAAACGATGCAAGATTTAAAGCGAAAGCACAAAGTGAATTCGTCCCAAACACCACATAATCAAAGTGAAAACTAGAAGTCTCTATCAATGTAGGAAGCTCGACAATCATCCAAGGAACTGATAAAAATACCAAGCAACAAGGAGCAAGATAATATAACGTCGTTACTGGATTAAATTCAACCCCTTTAGACTTCAACAATATTTCAATCAAAACCAAACGTGTCGCATCAAATACAACCCCACCAAGCTGTACCATAACACCCCGGGCATTAAACTTCGCCTCGCCATAAGCAGCAATCGCAACACCAAGAGAAATTGACAACATATTACTCATTGTTCGTGACTTAAACAAATTTATCTTAAACAAAACTTGAAGTGTATAAACAACAACGGGTGTTAAAGCTTTAAGCATTTGAATAAACGAAACAGATAAATACACATAAGAAGAATTCGAGAACCAGAAACTAATAGAGTAAACCAAACCAACGGGAACAACGGATTTAAGGTACAGATCCCGTGTCATATGAACCGGTTCAGAAACTTGTAGGATCTTAACAAGAATATAAGCTAAGCAAGAACAAAAGCTCATGTGAATCATGGTGAGTGATATAGGAAAAGGCCAGTGGTACATCTTTTTATCGAGAATAAACTTGTTGTATACGGTCAGTGTGCAGCTTATGAAAATCCATATTGTGGCGTATGAGTATGAGAGAATAATGGTTTTTAACACACTTTTGCTTAGTTCTTTTCCCATGACCACGACTTATTATGAGCAAAAAGTATGCGCGTAAGATTTTATTTGGATACAAATTTATGAAGAAGAGTAATATGTATTTATATGTAAGCATAGCAAGTTAAAAAGGAAACAAATATGTTATTTTTGGTAAGAAAGGTAAGTTTGTTACATTATATATTTTACTTTGTGCCACTTTTGCTATTTATGAAAGTGCAGGGACTGCTTGTGCCAAACTTGGAAAATGCGAAGCTGGTTGACTCTTGGGGCTATATATTCATCTCATTCATAGCTTTAGGGTTATTCGTTTTGTTATTTTTCTCTCTCTCACATTGTTATCATCGCCATTGTTGGTACGATCTTTGTTGATTTGTTCAGACGGTTTAGGTGTTCATTGATCTTGTTTGTAAGATCCTTGTAACACATCTGGTTGTATTTCTTTCCTTCTTCTTGTATTGTATGTTGATAAAAAAGCTAGGAATCACATTTGAAGTGATTGCCTAACGCAGTTAATAAAAAATAATAAGGGGAGGTTGGTTGAATCATCTTGATTCTTGTTTTTGTTAAAATCGAATATGGTATCAGAGCCTGGTTAATCTTGATATCTGAGTTTTAAACCTGTTTTAATAAAGATCTTGATCAATCTTGTGGTTAATCTTGTGTGGATTGTGATTAATTACAAGTTTTTTGATTTATTAATTTTTAGGGTTTTTAAAATTTGGGGGTTTTCTGATTCTTGGCATTCTGTGGTGTTTAATTGGGTTCTTTATTGTTTAATTGAGTTCAATTTCATCTCTGGTAAGATAAATTGAAGAAACCCTAAATTTCAGAAATTAGGGTTTTGTTCAATTTTGGGGGTTTGTTATTCTTGTTGGTTATTTGTTATAACTAACTCGTTTCAGGTTGTTTTTCCGTTGTGCTTGTTGTTGTGGTGAGATCTTCTTGATCTTATTGCTCTTTTGCTGGTAGCTGCGCGTGTTGTAACATCTCTCTTGCTCTATCTCTTGTTTTTATGTTTTTTAGAAGGGGTTTTAGGTGTCGAAGGGATTAGTTAGTTTTGGAGGATTGATTCAGTTTTCATTTGTGCTAGTTGATTGTAGAGGAGATACAAGGGGTTTTTGTGCTTTGTTTGATCTTTGTGTGTTTTCATTATGTCTGTTTCTAAGAAAGGTGACCAGGATGATGATCCTGTTAGTGATACTGAAACTGAAAGTGAAACTGTCATTCATACTAATGACCCTTTGTTTTTACACCCTACTAACACAAATGGGCAGCCCATTGTGAGTATTAAACTCACTGGTCCTGAAAATTATAAAGTATGGGCTGCTGCATTTAAACTTGCATTGCATACTAAGAATAAATTGGGCTTTATTGATGGTACTTGTGAGAAAAATACTGATGATAATGTTTTAGCTGATCAATGGGATAGATCATAGATGTAATGCTGTGGTCTTATCTTGGCTCCTTGGTTGTATCTCTTTTGAGTTATATCAAGGACAAATTTTCTCTAAAAATGCTAAAGATGTGTGGGATGAGTTTAAAGAAACATATGATAAAATAGATGGATCTGTTATCTATAATTTGCACTTTAAAATTTGCTCTCTCACCCAATCCGGATCTTCTTTGTCTGAGTATTATCATAATTACAATAGTTTATGGAGGCAGTTTGACTCTCTTGTCAATCTTCCTTCTTGTAGTTGTGCTGGTGCTCCTCAAATGAAGAGTCATAATGCTCTTATGAGACTTATGCAGTTTCTTATGGGTCTTGATGACACTTTCAGTGTTGTTAGGAGTCAATTGTTAACTGCAGACCCTTTGCCTGATATTAAATCTGCTTTTGCTACTTTGTCAAGGGTTGAGTCTCATAAGAATAGTCATGTGCATAATGGTAATGATAAGAATACTGCTACTGCTTTTGTTGTTAAACCAAATAATTGGTCTAATAATAGAAATAATCAAAGCAGAGGTTCTAATAGAAACAATAATAAGTTTGTTTGCACTCATTGCAATATGAATGGACATACCATAGACAGATGTTTTGAGCTTAATGGATATCCTCCAGGTTTCAAGAAAAGAAATCCTGGAGGATCTAATGTTTCTAATAATGTTTCTAGTTCTGGTAAAAATGTTGATCAGGGATCTGGGAACTCTCTTCCCTTTACTGCTGATCAAATTAATAGACTTATGGCTTTAATTGGCTCTAAAGCTAATATTGGTGATGTGCAGTCTTGTGCTGCAGGTATGGTTTATGGGTCTAATCACATATTTAGTTTTGTTACTTGTAACTACAATTCTAATATAAGTACTTATAGTACTTATATTGGATGGATCTTTGACTCTGGAGCATCTCAACACATGACATTTTCAACAGCTCATTTATATGATGTAATTGATGTTTCTAAATTGAACATATCTGTTTCTCACCCTAATGGAACTGTTGAACATGTTAAACATATTGGAAATTATAAGCTTTCTGATAAAATTGTGTTGAAAAATGTGTTAGTTGTTCCAGGCTACAAGGTTAGCCTTATATCTGTTCATAAATTGGCCAAAGATGATAAATTTGTTGTGTCATTTACTGAAGAAAAATGCTTTGTTCAGGATTCTCTTCAAAAGTCCCTTCTGGGGACTGGTAGTGAATGCAATGGTCTATATTTGTTTGATTCAGGTAGGAAATTTGTTAATAGTTCTATAACTACCTGTTGTTTGTCTAAATGTATTTGGCATAATAGACTTGGTCATCCTTCTGACCAAGTTTTGACCATCTTAAAAGATAAAATTCAAATTCAGTCTACTAATGATGTCCAACCTTGTGATGTTTGCCATAAGGCTAAACAGACAAGGGATCCTTTTCCTTTAAGTGAACATAAAACCAAGTCCTTGGGTGATATTGTTCACTTAGATGTTTGGGGTCGTTATAAAATTAAGAGTAGAGATGGTTATAGGTATTTTCTTACTGTGGTTGATGACTATACTAGGGCTGTGTGGTTATACATGCTCAAAGGGAAACATGAAGTGTTTAAAAAAATTGTTGAGTTTTATAATCTCATGAAAACTCAGTTTGATATATCTTTTAAGATTTTCAGAAGTGATAATGGATCTGAATTTATAAATAATAGTTTTGAAACTTTTGTTAAAAATAAAGGTATAATACATCAAACAACTTGTGTGTATACTCCACAGCAGAATGGTATAGCAGAAAGGAAACATAGGCACTTGCTTAATGTTGCAAGAGCTCTTATGTTCCAGGGAGGATTACCTTTAAATATGTGGCCTGAATGTGTTCTTACTGCTGTTTATCTTATTAACAGGATTCCTAGCTCTGTTCTCTCTGGAAAAAGTCCTTATGAAATGATTTATAATCTTGAACCTAATATCTCTCATTTTAAAACTTTTGGATGTTTATGTTTTAGTACTATTGATAGGTGTGTAAACACCCATCCTTTTACCACTTAATTCGGGCTAAAACGAGACCAAAACACGTATTTAATATCATTTGTTTGGAATTATGCGTGGTTTTTGTGTTTATTGTGTTTTCAGAGCTAACCGGATGAATATTAAAGAAAACATGGGATTGCACGGGTTTTATCAAGGAAAAAGACTCAAGACGAAGTCTATTGTCCAAGAGATGCAAAAGATTTGAAGTCAATGGGCCTATTTGAAGATTTATCGAAGAAAAGGACCAAAGATGGAAGATTTTCATATGTCGAAGAAATTCAAGTCTATTAAACGAAGAAATTAAAAGACGAGTTGAATTTAATCGTCGACAAATCCCGAATCAGAATCGAAAACGTCAACTTTTCTGAAAAGACGAGAAGACAAGAAGAAAGGGAGAAAGCCCACTCACCAACCAACCACTAGGACTATATATAGTTTCTTCCTTCACACAATTAGAGGGAGAGCTTTCATTTTTTTCTTTTCCCAGTTTCTTAGGTTCGGTTTTCATCACCAACACCATTAGGGTGTTTGGTGATTTTTAATTTTTCCTTCAATCTTGTAAGTTTTAATCATTACTCTTGTTACTTTTACATTCATCTTTCAATCCAATCTTTCTATTCATCTTATTCTTCATCATCTTCTATTGCAAGTTCTTAAGTTTTTATTTGATTCAAGTTTGATCTTAAAAATTTGTTGATTTAGTGTTTTTATTGGTGGGATTTGTTACTTATGGTATTTAAATGATTATTGGTTGATTTGGTAAAACCTTTTTGAGTATTTTGGTGTTTAGCTTGAAAAAACGTTTTGCTTCTGTTGTTACTGTTCTTCGCCTGAACTATTCCGAATAGGCATTTGGACTCGTCCCCTATTCGGAATATTTTACTTATTCCGAATCATCTTTTGTTTATTCTCTTACTCGGAATATTTTCAATATTCCGCATAGCTAGTTTATTTTTCCTTTATTCGGAATCCTTCATTTATTCCGCATAGACTCGTTTTTCCGAATAGACCACTTTTTCCGCATAAGGTTAATTTTCCGCATAGACATATTTTCCGAATAGGGCCTTGTTTTCCGAATAGCATTCATTTTCCGAATAGGCCCAGATTTTCCGAATAGCACATATTTTTCCGTATAGGATTTCATCATTCCGAATAGGACCTTTTTCCGCATAAGGGTATTTTTCCAAATAGTGAATTTATTCCGCATAAGAGCCAATTTTCCGCATTAGGATTTTATTCCGAATAGAACAATGCATTCCGCATAGTAATTGTTTTCCGAATAGGGTAATTTCTGTTAAGGTATTTTTCATTTACTGTTTGATTTAAATTTTCAAGTCTAGCTTTACTGTTTAGTAGATTAGAAAACCAAACCCATTTTTGGACACCAAGAACAAATCATTCCACTTTAAACTGAGATCAATTCGAGAGGATTCCGTGAATTATTTTGAACCCATTGAAAAATAGCTTGTATTAAATGGCGCCGCTGCCGGCTCTTCTCGTTAAGATCAAAAGTTTTTTGTGAGAACTTGGATTTTGGGATCCGTTCCCCGTGAACGTTACTTTTTCATCATAAAAATTTTCAAAAATCCTAAAAAATATAAAATTTTCAAAAATACAAAAAAAAAATTAAAAAAACATAAAAACCAAAAATATTTTTGCTTTGTTTTCCTTTTTTCGTTCTTTTGCAGGTGTATGCGCACTCGATCCACGTCTTATCAAGAGCCCGAGCCTCTCGATCACTTAGACATGGCCGGTGTCCCACCTCCAAACAATAATAACAACAACAACCCACCTTTCAACAACATGAACAATAACAACAACAATGAGCCCCTTCCGGATAATCGCCCGATGATTGAACTGCTGCAAGCTCATGTAGATGGCAACACGGATCCAATTGTCATACCTCCAATTGCCGCCAACAATTTCGAGCTAAAATCAGGCTTTATCCAGATGGTCTCCGCTCAACCATTCTTGGGACGTACCATTGATGACCCACACAACCACATCAAGAGATTTCTACAACTCACCAACACGGTCAAGTTCAATGGTGTTCCACAAGAGGTTATAAGGTTACAACTTTTTCCCTTTTCTTTAGAGGGACAAGCCCGGCATTGGCTTGCTAAGGAACCGCCACAGAGTATTCTCTCGTGGACGGATTTGGAAACAAAGTTCATCAATTACTTTTTTCCACCCTCTCGTACTACCGCATTGCGGAATGAAATCATAAATTTTGAAAAAAAGTACGATGAGTCGTTCAGTGAATCTTGGGATCGTTTCAAATATCTTTTAAGAAAATGCCCACAACATGGTTTTACCAAAGTACATCAAATTAATACTTTTTACAATGGTTTAAGCATGAGTGACCAAGATTCACTGAACAGTGCCTCGGGGGGTAATCTATTGGCTAAGACTTCCAATGCTGCTTGGGACATCATTGAGAATAAGTCTCGTGTGCAAACCAAGAGTATTCGGACCAATGTCGCTAGTGCTAGCACTAATGACAGCGACAAGCGATTAGACAAAATCACTGTGCTTCTTGAATCGCTTGTCACCCACACCGTCAGCAACAACAACAGCAACAACGCCAAAAACGCTCAAGTGAACGTTGTCAGCCAACCTTGTGAGATATGCAGTGGTCCTCACTCTTACACAACTTGTACCGCCACCCAAGACTACCCTGCTGAGAATGTGAATGCGGCATATGGCACCTATCCTCAACCTGCTTATCAAGCTAAACCTCAAGGTGACCGTAACTTGCTTAGCTACCGCAGCAACAACTACCTTTCACCACCTGGTTTCCCTCCTACCAACCCAAACCAACAACAAAACCTCAATCGTCCTCCTCAACAACAACAACAACCTCGACAACCATACATCCCTCCTCACAAGCAGCAACAACCGCCTCAACGTAACAATCAAGTCTACCAACAACCTGCTTACCAACCACCTGCATACAATGCTCCTTCCAACCAAACCACCACTGCATTACACCAAGAGGTTGCAACCTACATGAGAACCAATGATGTGATCATGGAAAACCTCCAACAGGAAGTGCGAAACTTGAAGGCAGACTTGGTCAAGCAAGGAAACGATTTGAGAGCAGACATGAGAAACACGTTGGATAGCCAAACTATTGATCTGAGGAACATGATGGCTAGTTTCTTCCAAGGTAATCAACCCTCTTCTTCGGGTACTCTTCCGAGTAACACCGTTGCGAACCCAAGAGGGGAGATGAAAGCAATCACCACTCGAAGTGGCAAAGGTACCAAGGAACCCGAGCTTCCTATACCTCCACCGGTGGTTGTGACTAAAGAGAACGAGTCACCTGCTCCTATTCCTCCTCCTTCTCCTTCCCCAATTTCTCCACCTCTTCCTTCTACCCCTCCTCCACCCGTGGTTGTGAGTGATCCTATTCTCCCAAAGCCTTCCTCTTCTTCCAATATACCTTATCCATCTAGGTTGAGGAAAGAGAAGCAAAAGAGCAAGGATGATATTCAGGTTTCGAACTTCCTTAAAATGTTCAAACAACTGAATTTCAATATCTCCTTCGCTGAGGCTCTCGCTCACATGCCCAAATACGCAAAAATGTTTAAAGATCTTCTGAGCGACAAGGAAAAGCTCCTCGATATTGCCAACACCCAACTTAATGAGAATTGCTCTGCAGTGCTCTTAAGGAAATTGCCAACTAAGCTTGGTGATCCGGGTCGTTTCCTTATCCCTTGCAATTTCCCAGGAGTAGAGAATTGCATGGCCCTAGCCGATCTAGGTGCCAGTATTAATCTCATGCCTCTAAGTGTTTGGAAGCAATTATCTCTCCCCGAGCTTGTCCCCACTAAAATGACTTTGGAATTGGCCAACCGTACGGTTGCTTATCCAGTGGGGATAGCCGAAGACGTCATTGTAGGAGTCGACAAATTTACCTTCCCTGCTGATTTTGTTGTCGTCGACTACGAGATGGACCCCCGTGTGCCACTCATTGTTGGTCGTCCATTCTTGAGGACCGGTCGCACTCTCATTGATGTTGAAGCCGGTGAGCTTATCATGAGAGTGGGTGACGATAAAGTAGTCTTCAACATGGGAAAGCTTTCTAAACAGCCTTATTCTTACGAGAGTGTTAATTGTATTGACGTTCTTGATGAGGCTTGTGAAGAACATTTCAAAGATGCTTGTAAAAATATTCCTACCTCTCTTCCCAATGTTGAGACCGTTTCCTCTATCGACTCATCACTATCTCTATTTGGAGAAAGTGATTTCCTTTGGAAAGATTTGGAAGCCACCTTGGGAGATGTGAATTTAGACAATGACGATTCTACTGCCAATTGGGATGAAGATCTCAGTTTCATTGCAAACCTCCTCAAAGAAGACAATCCTTCCCCTCCATCTCCCACTGTTATTGCTATCGAAACTCCGACTTCGAATACGCCTCCAGTCGACAATCCTCCGGATCTAGAACTTAAGGAGTTGCCGCCCCATCTAGAGTATGTATTCCTCGAAGAAGAGAAGAAGTCGCCAGTCATCATTGCTAAGGATTTGAAGGATGAAGAGAAAGCCCGACTTGTCGCCGTGTTGAAAAATCATAAGAAGGTTATCGCTTGGAAAATCTCGGATATTCGTGGAATTGATCCTCACTTCTGCACACACAAAATTCTCATGGAGGACGAATTTAAGCCCACAATTCAAAGCCAACGAAGGGTGAATCCAAAAATCCATGAAGTCATCAAAACAGAGGTTATCAAACTTCTTGATGCGGGTATGATTTACCCTATTTCGGATTCACCATGGGTTAGTCCAATCCATTGTGTGCCCAAGAAGGGCGGAATAACCGTTGTTCCCAATGAACACAACGAGTTGATTTCCACTCGTCTCGTTACTGGGTGGAGAGTTTGTATAGACTACCGCAAACTCAATGATGCCACGAGAAAGGATCATTTCCCTCTACCTTTTATGGACCAAATGCTTGAACGTTTAGCGGGTAATGAATATTACTGCTTTCTTGATGGTTTCTCGGGTTATTTTCAAATACCCATCGATCCCCAAGATCAAGAGAAGACTACATTCACTTGTCCCTATGGCACTTTCGCTTACAAAAGAATGCCTTTTGGCTTATGCAATGCCCCCGGGACTTTTCAAAGGTGTATGTTAGCTATCTTCCATGAAATGGTTGAACAAACCATGGAAGTCTTCATGGATGATTTCTCGGTCTTCGGGGATTCATTCTCTTCTTGCCTTGCCAATTTGGAACGTATGCTAAAGAGGTGCGAAGACACTCGCCTAGTTCTGAATTGGGAAAAATGCCATTTTATGGTAAAAGAAGGCATCGTGCTGGGACACAAAATTTCCAAAGCCGGTCTTGAAGTAGACCGTGCTAAAGTCGATGTTATCGCAAAGTTGCCTCCACCTTCAACCGTGAAGGGTGTGAGAAGTTTCCTGGGTCATGCGGGCTTCTACCGTCGATTCATCAAAGATTTTTCTCAAATCGCTCGCCCGATGACCCACCTCTTGGAAAAAGATACTCCTTTTATCTTTTCCAAAGAGTGCCTTGAAGCCTTCAACTCGCTTAAGGATAAGCTTACTAAGGCACCCGTCTTGGTTACCCCTAATTGGGAGCTGCCTTTTGAGTTGATGTGCGATGCTAGTGATTTTGTTATTGGAGCGGTTCTGGGACAAAGAGTGAATAAACACTTCCAACCGATCCATTACGCTAGCAAGACAATGACTGGGGCACAATTGCATTATACGACAACCGAAAAAGAGCTTTTAGCTGTTGTCTATGCTTTTGAAAAATTTCGCCCCTATCTTGTCCTTTCTACCACTATTGTGTATACCGACCATTCCGCGCTGAAGTACTTGTTGACAAAGCAAGATTCCAAACCAAGACTTCTTCGCTGGGTTCTGCTGCTCCAGGAATTTAAAATCGAAATTCGCGATAAAAAAAGAGCAGAAAACTTAGCCGCGGACCATCTTAGCAGACTTGAGGATCCTTATCAAGGGGATAATCCGAACAAAGAAATCAATGATTCTTTTCCCTTGGAGACCTTAATGTCTATAAACTCGAAGTCGAATGAAACCCCGTGGTTTGCGGACTTTGCAAACTACTTGGCGGGTGGAATTCTCAAGGAAGGGTTGACGTCTCAACAAAAGAAAAAGTTCTTCACCGACATCAAGACTTACTTTTGGGACGACCCTTACCTATTCAAACAATGTGCCGACTTGATTATCCGCCGATGTGTTGATGGACCGGCAGCGTCTGACATCCTTGATGCTTGCCACAAAGGACCCACCGGTGGTCACTTTGGTCCCAACTACACCGCCAAAAAAGTGTTTGACTCGGGATTTTATTGGCCCTCCATCTATCATGATGCTCACGATATGGTTAAAAAATGTGATGCTTGCCAGAAACAAGGTAAGATCACACATAAAGACGAGATGCCTCAGAATTTCATTCAAGAGTGTGAAATTTTTGATGTTTGGGGTATCGACTTTATGGGGCCATTCCCTTCATCTAAAGGAAACAAATACATCCTTGTAGCCGTTGACTACGTTTCAAAGTGGGTTGAAGCCAAAGCTTTACCTACTAATGACGCAAGGGTGGTTTGTAACTTTTTGAAAGCTTTATTCGCTAGATTCGGTGTGCCTCGTGCCATTATTAGTGATCGTGGGACTCACTTCTGCAATGACCAATTTGCTAGAGTCATGGCTAAGTACGGTGTAAATCATCGTCTTTCCACAGCCTACCACCCACAAACTAATGGCCAGGCTGAAATATCCAACCGAGGACTGAAGCGAATTCTGGAAAGAACCGTGGGAGAGCATCGTGCCGCATGGGCTGATAAACTTGATGATGCTTTGTGGGCTTTCCGTACTGCTTACAAAAGACCCCGATCGGCTGTACGCCTTATCGTCTTGTGTACGGGAAAGCGTGCCACCTCCCCATTGAGTTGGAGCACAAGGCTTACTGGGCCTTGAAGTGGGCTAATTTTGATATTAACAAAGCCGGTGACCTACGCAAGATCCAACTCAATGAGCTGAATGAACTTCGGAATGAGGCTTATGAAAATTCTTTGATCTATAAGGAACGAACTAAGCTCATTCACGACTCCAAGATCAAAAACCGAGAGTTCCATGTTGGAGACAAAGTCTTACTTTTTAACTCTCGGTTGAAAATCTTTTCGGGCAAGCTCAAATCTCGTTGGTCCGGCCCATTCACCATTGCCCGAATTTTTCCATATGGTACTCTCGAGCTCGCTCAACCTAATGGACCAAATTTTAAGGTGAATGGCCAACGAGTGAAGTTGTACTTTGGTGAGGACACCTCTCAGGAGGTGATTCCATCCCTCACCACGTTCCCCATGAACTAATTTTGGGTCGAGTCAGGATCGTGACTCGGTTATCAAAAACAAGCGCTCCTCGGGAGGCAGCCCGAGTATCTATCCCTTTAACCCCCTAAGTGTAGGGGAGGACCTATTTTGGTCGTTTGTGTTTGTGTGGTGATGTGATTACAGGGATAACTGCAATCTTGGAATTCTTTGAAGAACCATGCTCCCGTGTTATCCGAAATCCGGTTCTATCTCTCAACTATCGTGATTCAATTTTCTTCATAGTCATATTTGAAATTGATCACGTTAGTCGTCTCTTCCTTAATTTGAGTTACCCAACGTGCACAATGTCATAAGTGTAGGGGAGATTTTTCTCACATGCTTAAACATTGAGGACAATGTTTATCTTAAGTGTAGGGGGGACTTCTATCGAAGTTTTAAGTGGACTTTTCCATGAAAATGCCTTCATTTAACCAGAAAATCCTATTTTTCAACATTTTTCAAATTTTTTATTAACTTTGGCCATTTAGTTGTAATTTTTAAATTTTTTATCGTTGCTTTCATATGTATATATCCCGCAATAAAGTCAAATTTTAATAAAGTGGTGTAGCTAGTTTTGAAATCTTAGATCTATTAGGCCCGTTGCGTTTATTTTGACTCAACCCGAATAGACTTATCCAAGTTTATTCTAGCTAGTATCCTTAACCATGTAGACCTTAATCGGTTTGTTAGGCTAAGTATCCACGAGTCTCATTATTTGAGATTTTAAATTGTGGAGGACGAGAAATGATAGAGTCAATTATAAGTCGGTATTCTTGCGCAAGCTCACTTGGTGTAATTATCTGCCTATTCTCCCATCACTTGCTAATAATTTATCTGCAATAAGTGAGGTCGTACGATTTGAAAAGTTACTTAGCTTCTAGCCCAAGATCGTTTAAAAGTTGCTCGGTAATGATGAGAGTTCATAGCCAAGGCATAACTTATGAAGCGGGGCGCGAAGATTGGCGAGTCCGAAAAGGCCCTAACAAGGCATGAGGATTCCATTTTATTGCTGAAGATCCAAAGTGATGTGAAAAGCATTATTCCTAAAATCAAAATGAAGGATCAAGACTCACGACGAAAAGCAATCAACTCCCATAAAGATCATGGAGAAGTCTATCCGAAAAGACCCTAACAAGGTATGAGGATAAATAGATCCAAGTCCGAAAAGGAGGCGGATCGTTGTATCTCAAAATCCCAATTAGAGATTGAAGAAATAATCATGAAGTCGTGGTCAACAAAATTGGAGTACCCCTCAAAAGTCTCCAAGTGAAGAAATTCTATTATGATGAGAAGACCATTATCTCAAGAACGTCTCTCGAAGATATGAAGTATGAAGTACATGCCAAATATCGGCCCGAGAAAGGTCTCAAATCGTGAACCAAGTTATGCCAAGATATGAACTTTTTGATATCCCGAGAAGCAGTTTTAAGAGATTTTGTCCTTTGGCTAACTATTGATCAAATCGTCCTACTTTGCTTTCAGCCTTAATAAACTATCGAAATAAGTCCAAAAATGCATCTTCATGATCATTCTAAGACAAAAATAAAATATAAGAGATACAACTAGGAATAAGGGAGTTTAAGCATTTAATTAAGACATGTGTGTAAGTGTTTGATTTACTAACTTATAATAACAATGATCTCGTTTTTAAGCTTAGTTTGGGGAACGTGAAACTTGAGGGTGATAAATCTTCGCAACACCAAAGCCCTAATGTAAGTCCTCGATTTCTTTGCATGTTATTTCATCCTTTTGTTTATCTTAAAGTTTTAATTTCCCTTAGTACTTTAATTTTTGTTTAGTAGTATGTTAATAAGGCCAAGGTTGATTGATTATGAGGAAAGTGTAAATTTGCTTTATCACTAAGCATTGCATGAGGGCATGGCAATGGTTAAGTGTAGGGGATTTGATAGGTGTGTAAACACCCATCCTTTTACCACTTAATTCGGGCTAAAACGAGACCAAAACACGTATTTAATATCATTTGTTTGGAATTATGCGTGGTTTTTGTGTTTATTGTGTTTTCAGAGCTAACCGGATGAATATTAAAGAAAACATGGGATTGCACGGGTTTTATCAAGGAAAAAGACTCAAGACGAAGTCTATTGTCCAAGAGATGCAAAAGATTTGAAGTCAATGGGCCTATTTGAAGATTTATCGAAGAAAAGGACCAAAGATGGAAGATTTTCATATGTTGAAGAAATTCAAGTCTATTAAACGAAGAAATTAAAAGACGAGTTGAATTTAATCGTCGACAAATCCCGAATCAGAATCGAAAACGTCAACTTTTCTGAAAAGACGAGAAGACAAGAAGAAAGGGAGAAAGCCCACTCACCAACCAACCACTAGGACTATATATAGTTTCTTCCTTCACACAATTAGAGAGAGAGCTTTCATTTTTTTCTTTTCCCAGTTTCTTAGGTTCGGTTTTCATCACCAACACCATTAGGGTGTTTGGTGATTTTTAATTTTTCCTTCAATCTTGTAAGTTTTAATCATTACTCTTGTTACTTTTACATTCATCTTTCAATCCAATCTTTCTATTCATATTATTCTTCATCATCTTCTATTGCAAGTTCTTAAGTTTTTATTTGATTCAAGTTTGATCTTAAAAAGTTGTTGATTTAGTGTTTTTATTGGTGGGATTTGTTACTTATGGTATTTAAATGATTATTGGTTGATTTGGTAAAACCTTTTTGAGTATTTTGGTGTTTAGCTTGAAAAAACGTTTTGCTTCTGCTGTTACTGTTCTTCGCCTGAACTATTCCGAATAGGCATTTGGACTCGTCCCCTATTCGGAATATTTTACTTATTCCGAATCATCTTTTGTTTATTCTCTTACTCGGAATATTTTCAATATTCCGCATAGCCAGTTTATTTTTCCTTTATTCGGAATCCTTCATTTATTCCGCATAGACTCGTTTTTCCGAATAGACCACTTTTTCCGCATAAGGTTAATTTTCCGCATAGACATATTTTCCGAATAGGGCCTTGTTTTCCGAATAGCATTCATTTTCCGAATAGGCCCAGATTTTGCGAATAGCACATATTTTTCCGTATAGGATTTCATCATTCCGAATAGGACCTTTTTCCGCATAAGGGTATTTTTCCAAATAGTGAATTTATTCCGCATAAGAGCCAATTTTCCGCATTAGGATTTTATTCCGAATAGAACAATGCATTCCGCATAGTAATTGTTTTCCGAATAGGGTAATTTCTGTTAAGGTATTTTTCATTTACTGTTTGATTTAAATTTTCAAGTCTAGCTTTACTGTTTAGTAGATTAGAAAACCAAACCCATTTTTGGACACCAAGAACAAATCATTCCACTTTAAACTGAGATCAATTCGAGAGGATTCCGTGAATTATTTTGAACCCATTGAAAAATAGCTTGTATTAACTATTCTTAATAATATGGATAAGTTTGCTGCTAGAAGTGAAAAGTGTGTTTTTATTGGTTATTCTTTTACAAAAAAAGGTTATAAGCTTTTTAGTCTTGAGTCTAAAACTGTTTTGTTTTCTAGGGATGTAAAGTTTTATGAAACTGTGTTCCCTTTCAAAAATGATGGTTGTAAAGATGGTTTAGTTTTTGAAGAACAAGGTATAAGTAGCTTAAATATTTTTGATCTAGTAGCAGACAAGTCTGATGATCCCTATAATGAAGTGAGAGATGTAAACCTAGGAAATAGAGGTAGCATGTCAAATAGATCTGACTTAGCGATAAAGTGTCTACTGACACTAATTCCATTATTACCAGTCACTCTCAGGAGTCAAACTCTATGAGAGATAAGAATCATAGTGTTGGAAGCCAGAGTGATCTAGGCAGTAATGAGGCTAGTCCTATAGATCAGAATGTTGCCCTAAGTGATGATGAGTATGAATCTGAGGGTGAGGAATTTATTGAATTTAAACAACTTTTTCAAAACAGTCCAGAGAGATCTGAGTTAAGAAGGTCAACTAGACCACACAAAGTTCCTGCTAAATTTGATAACTATGTGCTTGATAAAAGAATTAAGTATGATATTAATACTGTTGTTAGTTATACTAATTTGTCTATGCATAACTTTGTGTTTTCTAATAATATGAATAAAATTCATGAGCCTAAATCTTATGATGAGGCTGCCAAAGACCCTAGATGGGTTGAGGCAATGAATGAAGAGATGGAAGCCCTTAACAGAAATAATACATGGGTTATTGTTGATTTACCTCTTGGTAGAAAACCTGTAGCTTGTAAATGGTTGTGGAAAGTTAAATACAAGTCTAGTGGAGATGTTGAAAGGTTTAAGGCCAGAGTTGTGGCTAAAGGATTTATTCAGAAAGAAGGCATAGATTATGAAGAGACATTCTCTCCTGTTGTTAAAATTGTGACTGTAAGATGTCTTCTTTCTGTGGCTGTGCATAACAATTGGCCAGTATATCAATTAGATGTTAATAATGCATTTCTTTATGGAGATTTAGATGAAGAAATTTATATGAATCTTCCTGAAGGATATGGTTCAGATACTAATAAGGTGTGTAAGCTGACTAAATCTTTATATGGGTTAAAACAGGCACCTAGAAAATGGAATGAAAAGCTCACTAGTGTTTTAACTGATAATGGATTTAGTCAAAGTAAAAGTGATGTGTCATTGTTTACTAAGACTGAGAATGATGCTTTTGTGGCATTGTTAGTCTATGTAGATGATATCATTATAACTGGAAATAATGATAAAATGATTAATGACTTTAAAAAGTATTTGAGTTCTAAATTCAAAATAAAAGATCTTGGAAAACTCAAATATTTTTTAGGCATTGAAGTTCTTGATACTGACTCTGGTCTATGTCTTAATCAAAGGAAATATTGTCTTGAATTGCTCTCTGAATATGGTATGCTAGCTTGTAAGCCAGCTAAATCTCCTATTCCTGATCCTTCTAAGAAAAAGAAAGTTGTTGTTGATAGTGAAGAGGATGTTATGCTTGATAATAAAACTTGTTACCAGAAAATTGTTGGCAAGTTGATTTATCTTACTCTGACTAGACCTGATATTGCTTATGCAGTACATTGTCTAAGTCAGTTTATGCATGCTCCTTATAAATCACATCTCAAACTTGCTTTTCATGTGCTTAGGTATCTTAAAAATTCACCTGGAACTGGTATATCTTTTAAGAAGCATAATTGTTTAAATCTTAATGCTTTTGTTGATTCAGATTGGGCTAAGTGTAAGGTAACTAGAAAATCTGTTACTGGATATACTGTTTACCTTGGTGAAAATCTTGTTTCATGGAAAAGCAAGAAGCAATCTGTGATAGCTAAATCTTCAGCTGAGGCTGAATATAGAGCTATGAACAATGTTACTTGTGAAATTATGTGGATCCTTAAGATCATGAAAGATCTTAAGGTTGATATTACTCTACCTGTGCCTATCAGCTGTGATAGTAGTTCTGCAATTCAAATTGCAGCTAATCCTGTGTTCCATGAGAGAACAAAACACTTTGAAATAGATTTATGCTTCCTTAGAGAAAAAGTTTCAGCAGGATTGGTTAAAACCTGTAAGATCAAATCTGAAGATAACATAGCTGACTTATTCACTAAGGGATTATCTATCAAAGATCATAAGTGGTTTTGTGAGAAATTGAAGCTTATTGACTTATACCAAAACTCAACTTAAGAGGGGGTATTAAAAGTATAAGCTAAGTTTTGCCAAAGCATTGAATCTTCAAGGGTAAGAAAGGTAAGTTTGTTACATTATATATTTTACTTTGTGCCACTTTTGCTATTTATGGAAGTGCAGGGACTGCTTGTGCCAAACTTGGAAAATGCGAAGCTGGTTGACTCTTGGGGCTATATATTCATCTCATTCATAGCTTTAGGGTTATTCGTTTTGTTATTTTTCTCTCTCTCACATTGTTATCATCGCCATTGTTGGTACGATCTTTGTTGATTTGTTCAGACGGTTTAGGTGTTCATTGATCTTGTTTGTAAGATCCTTGTAACACATCTTGTATTTCTTTCCTTCTTCTTGTATTGTATGTTGATCAAAAAGCTAGGAATGACATTTGAAGTGATTGCCTAACGCAGTTAATAAAAAATAATAAGGGGAGGTTGGTTGAATCATCTTGATTCTTGTTTTTGTTAAAATCGAATAGAGGGCAGCAGCCCTACCAAAAGAAGAAAATAGTTTGTTCTCTCCACCCATAACTGCTACAACTATAACTTTTATCTTTGTGATTTTTTAGGGGTCAAGTATACTTAATGAGTCCCACAGAAGCAACAGCAAGACTTGCAGAGGCACGAGCAAAGCAGCCAAAGCCGCAGCAGTTCTAGCTCTTTCTTCTTTCAGTCCTAACAATAATAGTACAAATCAAACACCTTAAATAGGCTTTGTTTCCTGTGTAATCATTCTGCATCTAGGCACTCCGTTAATTTAAAAACATCTGTTTTAACCCAAAAAACTTGCGTGCCACCATCAGACAGCAGTTTGAACATAAACTCAAACAGGCTATTAAGTGGATATCTACAACAGTTTGACTTACATCAACCTTTCCGAGAACTAGAAGATGCAAAAATACTGAACCGATGATTGTTTATTCGTGTGCTCATGCCTAGTTTTTTGTTTGGATTATATTGGTTCCAAAGTGAGTCTTGCGGCTTCAAAATACACATAATTGGGGGGTTTTTAGGTTATCTTACGTTCTGCCTTGAATATAATAAACTGTGATTGTGCAAATCTATAGTCTTCTTAATAAAGTGTTCGTAAACTCTCTACCCATTTGACCAATTTGATTTGCTAAAGCTGTATCTTGACACAAATCAAACTTATTGGTTATATTTGCTAAAATTTTATATTGTGTATCCTAACTTTGAACCGTGTAATTTATTTATTTGTTGTAGCCGCTATCGCATGCAAGATGCTGATGAGCCATGAAAAACTTGAAGCAGCAACTGGTGAGTCCCCTGCTAACATTTTATGATGTTTGTGGATTCACTCCAAGGGAAAATTATTCATTTTCTCAAAGTAACACAGCCTCTGAAGCCTGAACTGCTTGTGTGAGACCAATTAGTACTTGAATGAAAGCTCAAGTGAAACAACTTTTACTGCATAAAGACGTACATTAGAAATCAACCGGTTATAATACATAAATTACTAGAAATTGCTTTGGCTTGCATTATGTTTTTTTTTGTGTGTTTGATAAAATTAGTAGGTACCCAAGTTCAAGTTGTAGACGGGGTATCTGTTCTTAAGCGCCCTTTTGAGGATCTAAACCTTGCAGGCTTGCAACAGCTGTTGAACAACTGCTTCTGTCTGTATTATATCTCAGTCTTGGCACGTTATGATGGCTTTATGTTGTTTGTCAAAGGTGGGCTGCCCCGAGGGTAACTCAGTTTTTATTCGACATGTTGGTTTTCATGGTCTCCTTTGTCTTAAGCTTAACCATTGATTTTCAGGAGGATTTGTCACGCTTCTATTACTAGCGTTGTTATAAGTATTAAGTACTGTTAGATGTTTGTACCGTATCGTCACCGCTTGTGCTTCACTTTTGCTTGTGTATACGCATCATGCTTATGTACATGCATGAACTATGAAGGGTGTAAATTTGATGTCTAACTTTGATGTTCAAACGAAAAATCAGGGTCGACATGAAGTGGATGGACAAACATTTCATCAGTAGCCTCCTTATTTGGTTTCATTGGTTCGGATTTGTTAAACATTTTGTACTTGACGCTTATCTCGTCAGTGAGATATGGGGTTCAGTATAGGGACATATAACTTGTAGAACATTTCCTTGAAAATGTGATCTGTAAAAACATATAGTTACTTTCAGAACCTAGGCATATCAAGAATTATAAACAAAAAAAATGCTAAGTGTGTTTTAACATCAACTATAAGGATTTACCCTGTCAAGCAAATGGATCAAATTCTTCAGTCGCTTCCCTCTGAAACTCGACTGGTCCATCTCCTGGTCCCTGCTTCATGCCCTTTTGACACTTCTTGAAAAAAAGGAGGTATTGGTGGCTGGGACCTAGCCTTTATGCTGGAATATGTTGATCCACGAGTCTACAAGCTGATCATGTAAGAGTGCCTGCAACATTGCTGCAACATGAACAAAGTTTAAGTGAGCTCTGATCTAAGTATATTTACATGTATTCACTTCAAGATAATCTATACTTTCTTTGGTTACAATTCCAACAAATGAAAATACAAAAGATTACTGATATCAAGTTAATGCCCAATTTCTTTGGTTACAATTCCAACAAATGAAAATACAAAAGATTACTGATATCAAGTTAATGCCCAATCCCTTCAAGATAATCTGTACTTTCTTTGGTTACAATTCCAACAAATGAAAATACAAAAGATTACTGATATCAAGTTAATGCCCAATTTCGAACAAAATCAAAACCTTAAATGACTCGAGCAAAACAGAGTTTAATTATATTACTCCTCATATGATTAGTCTGCAAGAAAAATATATGGTTCATTTTACAAGAAGGATGTTTTGAAACATCATTTTTTCCGACAAGCGACTGAAATGTGTTTACAGACACCCGTTGGCCATCACTGACGCCCACTAGCTTTTCGACTCATTAGTCTATAATAGTCACCCGCGGGCTATACATCTAACTACGAAGTATCAAAAGCACTCATTACCGAATATCCATACATGCATTTTCTGTGATACATACGTAATTCTTACAGTCGAAAAAATCAAATATGTGCAAGTGTTTGCTGTGATACATACGTAACTTCTTACAGTCGAAAAAATGAAAATATGAGTAGGCTACAAATAACATTTGTATACTTTTTTTAACATATTGCTCATAATTTTCTGGAAACAGCTAATCGTGATGAGATTATATACTTAATCTACAGGTTCATTTAGAGTGAGCTCATACCAACCCAACACAGCTTATACAAATGCAACTCTACAGAAAAAAAATGTTTCTCATAAATACCAACAATAAGATGTAACAAGTTGAAAGTAAGTAGTTACCATCAGCACATGACACCCCAGTTAAATTTCCGAGCACCATCAATAATTCAATATGTAACAAGATGACTTTGACTTGTGTAGCCAAACGAGCTTCTATCCTGGCACAAATAGATAAGAAAACAGAACATCCACATACAAGATACCAACGAAACAAGTGTTCTTTAACATGTTTACGGAAATCTAAATATGGCTCGTAGTAGAAAAAGTCATTCATTTTTACCCAAACAAGATATGTGTCAAGCGAGTGCTTCTCTGGATTGCTATAATTTCAAATACTGCCAGCAAAGCACACATAAAGACACTAGAAGCGCCAAATATAAACTACTGTAGCCAACGGCATAGAGTACAACTATATTATCAAAAAACTGATCATATCTATATATAATTTGGCATTTATCATTGGGATACAATAATACCTTAGCAGGACGTCAAAATTGATAACTGTAATCTGAAAATACAAAGACCACGAAACATGTGTGTAACAAATGCATAACTAAAGAGAAACAGTACGTCTATAAAGAATTTCATCATCACTCTCATCTTCGTCATCAGACACCATTTGATTATTACCTGGTAAGTCCAACTTCCCACCCATAACAAATGACGGCCCTTTAGTCTCGGTCTCAATATAATCCGCATATAATCTTTCTTCAAATCTTTGATCACTACAGTTAAGAAACCACGGCAAAGAACTCCTAATTCCCTTATGCTGTAATCTTTGATACCTTGGTTTTATTCTCGACTCCAAACCATATGTAAAATACTCAGGAAACTCGACCAATTCTTTCAACGGCCTTCCCATTTCACTCTTAAAAAAGAAAAAGCTTGTTTTCATTAAACCAACTTGCAAAGCAACTAGCTGTGGACATTTCACAATCATCTTAGCCACGTCGTCAGCCGAAATCCCTCGTCCAACAAGAAAGTCAACAACTTTCATTATCACATTTTGACCAAGACTGAGTACTTGAGGCATTCTTTCAATCACACGCGCAAAACCTTCAGGGTCAACCTTGACCTTTAAGTTAAAAAAATATTGTTGTGTTGACAGCTTAGCTTTTAAAGGAAGCCCAAGTATTTGCGGATATTGAGCAATAATCGACGCTAACGCTTCTTTCCTCACCCCAAAACTAACCAAACACTCAACATTCGGTTTAACCATCTCTTCAACATCATACCCAATCACATACGCCCGTTTCTCAAACATCCTCGCCAACACTTTTTTAGGCAACCCCAAAGAAACCAAATACTCAACCAACGGCTTAATCATAGTCCCAACTCTCATCCCCAAAAAGAACGGATACTGCGTCACCATAGGACCAATATCACGCGGATTCACCCCAATACTAACCAAATATGCAACCGAAGTACTCATAGTCCCTTCCAGCTTAAACCCCAACAACTCCGGATACTTCATCAACACATACCCAATATCCTGCTTCTCAACATCCAAACCCCTCAAAAACCTAATAACCGGCACTAACTCCACAACCACACTCGCGTGCAACACCTGCGGATACTTTTTCACAAACTCGCCCATTTTCGCCCTTTGCACACCCACTTTCTCCAAATACCCCAAAACCGGAATCACATTCTTCCTAACACTACACCCTAACATCAACGGATACTCATTAATATCATCAATAGTCAACCCTATCTTCTGCAGAAACTCAACACGCTCACGCATAACCTCGATAGTAGACGGCAACTCTAGCTCCTCCAACTCATCAGGAATAATCCCTATACTTTTCAAATAATCCGATATTATAACCCTAGAAACAAGCTTTTCTTTCCTACCTTGAACTACACCCCATGTAACTGTTGGCATTTCATACTCAGGGAACTTTGAGGATTGGGTTGAAAAGGGTATTAGGGTAACAAATTTAGGGTTTAAGAAGGGTTTTGGGGGATTTGGGTTTCTGCGTGTGAAATGAAATGGATTTTTGATTAATTGTTTAAGGGTTTGGTTTCTTTTAAGAATTGAGAGCATTTTGTATGATCTAATTGGTATTTAGTGATTTAGGGTTTATGGGTTTTGTGAAGGATAAAAAGTAGGGTTTATAATTTAAGGGGCTTACAAGTTATATGATGTTGATAAATGGTTTGATCACTTGATTGGATCCATTGCTTTAACTGAAGAAGATGAATTTACAAGTGAAAGAGAAGAACTGAAAAATGTCATTTGTATTTGCAATTTCTTTTTAACCAGATAAGTACTAGTGTATGGCAAATTGCATAAAAAGTTTTATTTTAGGTTAAAATTAATTAGTACAGTAGTAATTATTTTTTTTATTTCTGAATTTGATGTGTCGATTTTTTCTTTTCAATGTTAGAAAATTAACAAGTTTAAAGTTATATAATAATGATCATGGTTAGTTTTTTATATTAACAATTATTTATACTCACCCCGTCTCAAAATAAGTGTTTATTTTTTATTTTTGAAGTTTTCTTTTGTAACTTTAACCGTGAATATTTTTGTTTGTGTTATATAATACGTTGATAAAAGTTATATTAACAGAAAATACATTTAAAACTCTATACATTCATATATATTACATCAAGTGTTATGTAATACACACGAAAATAATTAGGATCAAAATTAAAAAAAAAATACATTGAAAGTCAATTGTGAAAACTCATTTTGGGACGGAGGTAGTAATTAACTCAAAATATTCTTAATGGTTTTCGTTTGTTCTCTACTTTTTTGGCCTGGTTTTAACTATTTTCACCCTTTTTTTTTATAATTTTTGTCAATTTTTTTGCCATTTTTGTTTGTTTTTACCGTTTCCGGATGTATTTTAGCATTTTTTTTTCACCGTTTTCCTCCGTGTTGCCTATATTTTTTATGAACGAAAACAGTAAAAAAAAATGAAAGAAAATATCATAAACGATAAAAAAAAAAGTCAGAAACGGTAAGTGACGGACGAAAATATTAGCTCTTCGGCAGCAACTCCAAAAGCTTGATGCAAATTTTATTTCAAATATTTTAATCAAGTCTTAAATTTATAAAAACTCGTTTTACTTACAACAAAGTCGTTCAAAGAGCTAAGTGTAAATTTGTTTTAAGTTTGTTTTGTCAAAAAAAATATTAGAAATAATAGATACTGAAAAGTAAAACAATGCTGAAGAGTAAATAACTGAAAAGTAAATAATAAGTAAAGATCAATGAAGAGAAAATATACTGGCCTAACTACCAATATTTTAAAAACTGGGTTGACCCAGCCGGTTGAACCATGAACTGGCTTGGAGACCGGCTCGGATGTGATCGGGTTTTTGCTTGTTTGAGAACCAGATTGAACCGCTGGTTTTACGTTGACCTAGTTTGATAAACCCGGTCGGGTCACGAATTTTTATGAAAAAATATTTTAATTTTTTTATAAATACTTTTAAGTTTTAAAAATAATTTGAAATGATAGTGATTAATGTTAGTTAGAATAAAGCTAAATCTTACTTAAAAAATTATATAATATTATTTTATTATGATTTATTACAAATTGTAATTATAAATTAATTATTTTCATACCTTTGCTATAATATTATAAATATAAAACTAAAAACCATGAATAAAGAATACATATTTTTTATTGATTTAGTTGAATAAAAGATAAGTTATAAGATGATGCAATATTACATATTAAATACAAAATAACGTATATATATGTATAGAACCGGGTTGACCCGACGGTTCAACCGGTTGACCCGTAAGCCGGTCATTAGACCGGGTGAAGTAAAAAACCGGTTTTTAAAACATTGCTAACTACTACTCTCTCCGTCCCTAAACAAATGTCCACTTTTTACTTTCGGAGTCATTTCTTTTTAACTTTGACCTTAACTTATTTTGTTTGTTTTATATAATACATGATGAAAATTATATACTAATGATAATACACTTAAAACTCATTCCATTCATAATAACACAAGCAAAATAATTTAAAGTTAAAGTCGAAAATGATTGATTTCAAAAGTCCAACGTGGACATTTATTTAGGGACGACGGGAGTGTATTATTATTATGTTGTGTTAATGAGGTATTAGTGATCTAAAAGATATGTTATGCGCAAGTATAACATGGTTCAAATTTCTATCAATTACAAGTAGGAATTCAAAGTAAAATGATACTACATAAATTACTAATTGTGAAAACCAAAATTCACGGATCGATTAAGCTTACTAGGATATGTATCTCGTTCATATGATAAACATAGCGGAATTGAACAAGACACATAAACAAGGTGTTTAAACAACAAACGAATTCTCTCCAACGTTTACTTTATTCCAAACGATTACTTGCACTAAACGATTACAAGTAACCTCTAGGCGTGTATACATTTAATCCCACGCCTAGAACACGAAGACACTTTAGGTTTACATTGTGAATAATTGAATAAAACCTAAGACCCTTGGTTCCTTTTATAGTGTAAGGATTAGGGTTTACAAGAGATAAAATCAAATAAACAAGTAAATCTTCTATTTAGATAAACTTATACAGAATATATCCTGCATGTTTATCTAAATAGAAGCTTCCATAAGCTTCTTTGTCTACGTTCCTAACAATGCTTACATTGTACATGACAATGCTTGGATTGTACATGACAATGCTTGCTTTGTCAACCTTGGATTTGCTCTTGTCAACGCTTAGATTGCTCTTGACAACGCTTAGACAAAATCTTCATGTTTTCTTCGTTTTTGAGTTTCTGCCACATCAACTTTTTGACCCAACAATCTTCCCCTAGTTGATGTCGACAAAACTCTATGTATATCTCTTGTAAGTTGTACATGATCTTCAAATTGCTTCCCCTCAAGTGTAGCATGTATGTCTTCCCCTTTTTGTCACATCAATAGGGAAATAAACAATGTATGCAATCTTGAAGATTCTCCAAATGTAGCTCTATGTAATGACCTTGAAGAAAAATAAGTACAATAATTTTGATGTAGAAGTAGAATAACCCAAACCTATGTTCCATGTCTTGTACTATCCACGTGATAAAGAACTTATACTCGTCTCACCAAGTATAAGTAGACCTCGATCCCTTGTCAATATTCTCATCCTTTGTGAGACACTGAGCACGATAATGTAACTCCTTCAAGTGTTATGACAAGTCTTCGTCACTGATAGGTGTGAAAACACCCATCCTTTTACCACTTATTTCTTGCTAAAACGAGACCAAAACACGTATTTAATATCATTTGTTTGGAATTATGCGTGGTTTTTGTGTTTATTGTGTTTTTAGAGTCAACCGGATGAATATTGAAGAAAACATGGGATTGCACGGGTTTTATCGAAGAAAAAGACTCAAGACGAAGTCTATTGTCCAAGAGATGCAAAAGATTTGAAGTCAATGGGCATATTTGAAGATTTATCGAAGAAAAGGACCAAAGACGGAAGATTTACATATGTCGAAGAACTCAAGTCTATTAAACGAAGAAATTTAAAGACGAGTTGAATTTATTCGTCGACAAATCCCGAATCGAAATCGAAAACGTCAACTTTTCTGAAAAGACGAGAAGACAAGAAGAAAGGAAGAAAGCCCACTCACCAACCAACCACTAGGCCTATATAAAGAAATCCCTTCACACTTTTTGAGCTAGTTTTCTTTCCAGTCTTTTTTTTTTCTTTCGTAGGAAGCCAACACCATTAAGGTGTTGGTGATTTTTCTTTTCTTGTTGAATCTTTAATCTTGTAAGTGTTTAATCTTTCCTTTTGTTTACTATACCTTAATCAATCAATATAATCCTTCCATTAATCTTATTCATCTTCATCTTTTTGATTTAAAGCTTAAAGTTCTTATTTGGTCGATTTGATCTTCAAAAGTTATTGGGGTTTTGTGTTTTTATTGTTGGGATTTGATGTTTATGGTTAGTAGATGATTAGTGTTTAGTTTGGTTTAAATCTTTTGGTTAAATTTGGCTTGATTTGATAAGAATCGTATTCCCCTGTTCTTACTGTTCTTCATTCCCAGATTCCGAATCAAAGTAAACATTCCGGATCAGCATTTTTCTTCCGTATCAATATTGTTCATCCGGAATAACCATTATTCCGAGTCAAAGTCTTTCGTTCGGAATATTCATATATTCCGGATCAACTTAATTATTCCAGATCAACCTTCTTCATCCGGAATATCTAACATTCCGGATCAACCTTCTTCGTCCGGAATATCTAACATTCCGGATCAACCTTCTTCATCCGGAATAATCAATTATTCCGGATCAACTCATTTATTCCGCATCAACTCCATTATTCCGCATCAGCAATTTTATTCCGGATCAACCTTCACATTCCGCATCAACTCATTTATTCCGCATCAACCCTATTCCGCATCAGCACTTTTATTCCGGATCATTTGTATTATTCCGGATCAACTTTATTTTCCTATTTATTCCGAATGAGCATTTCTTCCAGCTTTTCTTGTTTTAATTTTCTAAGTTTTTGAGTTACGTTTTTAATCACTTTTCGTTTGTTGTTTAATTTTGAACTGATCTTTATTTCTTTTAACTTGATTTTCATTTGTCAATTGTCTTAGCTTATTTTCACGACTTTGCTCTTTTATTCCTTTTCCGTAGAATAGAAAACCAACCCCCCCCCCCCCCCATTTGTCACCAAGAACAACTATTCCACTTTAAGCCGTGATCAATTCGAGAAGATTTCGAGACTTAATCTGAACCCCAATGAAAACCATAGTATCAAATGGCGCCGCTGCCGGCTCTTCTCGTAAAGATTAACAGTTTTTAGTGAGAACTTGGATTTTGGGATCCGTTCACCGTGAACGTTACTTTTTCATAAAAATTTTCAAAAATCCTAAAAAATATAAAATTTTCAAAAATACAAAAAAATTAAAAAACCATAAAAACCAAAAATATTTTTTGTTTGCTTTGTTAGTTCTTTTGCAGGTGTATGCGCACTCGATCAACGTCTTATCAAGAGCCCGAGCCTCTCGAAGACTTAGACATGGCCGGTGTACACAACAACAATAACAATCCACCTCAAAACAACAATAATAACAACAACAATGAATCTCTACCGGACAATCGCCCGATGATTGAACTTTTGCAAGCACATGTGGAGGGCAACAATGATCCAATTGTCATCCCCGCGATTGCAGCCAACAACTTTGAGCTCAAATCCGGCTTTATTCAGATGGTCTCTGCTCAACCATTCTTGGGGCGTACCATTGATGATCCTCATGACCACATCAAAAGGTTCCTGCAACTCACAAATACGGTCAAATTCAATGGTGTTCCATAAGAGGTAATCCGTTTACAACTTTTTCCTTTCTCCTTAGAGGGACAAGCCCGACATTGGCTTGCAAAGGAACCGCCACAAAGTATTCTGACGTGGACGGATTTGGAGACCAAATTCATAAACTACTTTTTCCCACCCTCTCGTACTACCGCTTTGCGGAATGAAATTATTAATTTTGAACAAAAGTACGATGAGTCTTTTAGTGAATCTTGGGACCGTTTTAAAGATCTTTTAAGAAAGTGCCCACAACATGGTTTTACCAAAGTGCACCAAATTAATACTTTTTATAATGGTTTAAGCATGAATGACCAAGATTCACTAAACAGTGCCTCGGGGGGGTAATATTTTGGTTAAGACTTCTAATGCCGCTTGGGATATTATCGAAAATAAGTCTCGTGTGCAAACCAAGAGTGTTCGGACCAATGCCGCTAGTGCTAGTACTAGTGACAACGACAAGAGACTTGACAAAATTACGTCGCTTCTTGAATCGCTTGCTACCCAAACCGCTAGCAACACCAATAGCATCAACGCTAAAAACGCTCAAGTCAATGCTGTCAGCCAACCATGTGAAATATGCGGGGGTCCTCACTCTTACACCACTTGTACCACCACCCAAGACTATCCTTCTGAGAATGTTAATGCAGCATACGGTACCTATCCTCCGGCCGCTTATCAAGCACGTCCTCAAGGAGACCGTAACTTGCTCAGCTACCGCTCAAACAACTTCCTTTCCCCGCCCGGTTTTCCTCCTAACAACCCAAACCAACAACAAAACCTCAATCGCCCTCCTCAACAACAACCTCGTGCACCATACCAACCACCTCAAAGACAACCATATCCACCTCAAAGAAACAACCAAGTTTACCAACAACCTGCTTATCAACCACCCGCCTACAATGCTCCTCCCAACCAACCCACCGCATTACACCAAGATATTGGAACCTACATGAGGACTAATGATGTGATCGTGGACAATCTCCAGCGGGAAGTGCTCAACTTGAAAGCAGACATGGTGAAACAAGGGAACGATCTTCGAGCTGATATGCGAAACACTTTGGCAAGTCAAACGAATGACTTAAGGAACATGATGGTTGGTTTCTTCCAAGGTAATCAATCCTCTTCTTCGGGTACTCTTCCGAGCAACACCGTTGCGAATCCAAGAGGGGAGATAAAAGCAATCACCACTCGCAGTGGCAAAGGTACCAAGGAACCCGAGCTTCCTATACCTCCACCGGTGATTGTGACTAAGGAAAACGAGTCACCTGCTCCTATTCCTCAACCTTCTACTTTCCCAATTTCTCCACCTCTTACTTCTACCCCTCCTCCACCCAAGGATGTGAGTGATCCTACTCTCTCAAAGCCTTCCTCTTCTTTCGATATACCTTATCCATCAAGGTTGAGGAAAGAGAAGCTCAAAAGCAAGGACGATATTCAAGTTTCGAACTTTCTCAAAATGTTTAAACAATTGAATTTCAACATCTCCTTCGCTGAGGCTCTCGCTCACATGCCTAAATACGCAAAGATGTTTAAAGATCTTCTTAGCGACAAGGAGAAACTTCTTGATATTGCTAATACCCAACTTAATGAGAATTGCTCTGCAGTGCTCTTAAGGAAATTGCCAACCAAGCTTGGTGATCCGGGTCGCTTCTTAATCCCTTGCAACTTCCCGGGAGTAGAGAATTGCATGGCCCTAGCCGATCTAGGTGCCAGTATTAATTTAATGCCTCTAAGCGTTTGGAAGCAATTATCTCTCCCTGAGCTTGTACCCACCAAAATGACTTTGGAATTAGCTAACCGTACGGTTGCTTATCCAGTGGGGATAGACGAAGACGTTTTTGTAGGAGTCGACAAATTCACTTTTCCTGCCGATTTCGCCGTGGTCGACTACGAGATGGACCCTCGTGTGCCATTAATCGTTGGACGTCTATTCTTAAGGACCGGTCGCACTCTTATCGATGTTGAAGCGGGTGAGCTTATCATGAGAGTGGGAGACGATAAAATCATCTTCAACATGGGAAAGCTTTCTAAACAGCCCTATTCATACGAGAGTGTTAATTGTATCGACGTTCTTGATGAGGCTTGTGAAGAACACTTCCAAGATGCTTGTAAAAGTATTCCTACCTCTCCTCCCAATGTTGAGACCGTTTCCTCTATTGATTCATCACTAGCTCTATTTGGAGAAAGTGATTTCCTTTGGAAAGATTTTGAAGCAACCATGGGAGATGTGAACTTAGAATATGACGATTCTCCCACCGATTGGGATGAAGACATTCGTCTCATTAAGAAACTTCTCAAAGAGGACCATATTTCTCCACCAACTCCCAAGGCTACTGCTATCGATGAACCGACTTTGAATACGCCTCCCATCGAAAATCCTCCGGATTTAGAGCTTAAGGAGTTGCCGTCCCATCTCGAGTACGTGTTCCTTGAAGAAAAGAAGAAGTCGCCCGTCATCATCGCGAAGGACTTGAAAGAAGACGAAAAATCTCGCCTCATCGCCGTGCTTAAAGATCATAAGAAGGCAATTGCTTGGAAAATTTCCGATATCCGCGGAATTGATCCAAACTTTTGTACTCACAAGATTCTCATGGAAGATGACTTTAAACCCGCAATCCAGAGCCAAAGAAGGGTTAATCCTCGCATTCATGACGTCATCAAACAAGAGGTTATCAAACTTCTTGATGCCGGCTTGATTTACCCTATTTCGGATTCGCCATGGGTAAGTCCCGTCCATTGTGTGCCCAAGAAGGGCGGAATAACCGTTGTTCCCAATGAACACAACGAGTTGATTCCCACTCGTCTCGTTACTGGGTGGAGAGTTTGTATCGACTATCGCAAACTCAATGATGCCACGAGAAAAGATCACTTTCCTCTTCCTTTCATGGATCAAATGCTCGAGCGTCTAGCGGGTAATGACTATTACTGCTTCTTAGACGGTTTCTCCGGGTATTTTCAAATTCCCATCGATCCCAAAGACCAAGAAAAGACCACATTCACTTGTCCCTATGGAACATTTGCTTACAAACGCATGCCTTTCGGTTTATGCAATGCTCCTGGGACGTTCCAAAGGTGTATGATGGCTATCTTCCATGACATGGTTGAAGAAACCATGGAAGTCTTCATGGATGATTTCTCGGTTTATGGCGATTCATTCTCTGCTTGCCTTGCCAATTTAGAATGTATGCTTAAGCGGTGTGAAGACACTCGCCTTGTTCTTAATTGGGAAAAATGTCATTTCATGGTAAAAGAGGGCATCGTGCTAGGACACAAAATCTCCAAAGCCGGTCTTGAAGTGGACCGTGCTAAAGTCGATGTTATTGCTAAATTTCCTCCACCTTCAACCGTGAAGGGTGTGAGAAGTTTCTTGGGTCATGCGGGCTTCTACCGTCGCTTTATCAAAGATTTTTCTAAAATCGCTCGCCCGATGACTCACCTCTTGGAAAAAGATACTCCTTTTATCTTTTCTAATGAGTGTATTGACGCCTTCAACCTTCTTAAGGATAAGCTAACTAAGGCACCGGTCTTGGTTACCCCTAATTGGGAGCTGCCTTTCGAGTTGATGTGCGATGCTAGCGACTTTGCTATTGGAGCGGTTTTGGGCCAAAGAGTGAACAAACACTTCCAACCAATCCATTATGCTAGCAAGACAATGACGGGGGCTCAATTGCATTACACGACTACCGAAAAAGAGCTTTTAGCTGTAGTGTATGCTTTTGAAAAGTTCCGCCCCTATCTTGTCCTTTCTACCACCATCGTTTATACCGATCATTCCGCGTTGAAGTACTTGTTAACTAAACAAGATTCCAAACCAAGACTTCTTCGCTGGGTTTTGCTACTTCAAGAATTTAAAATCGAAATTCGTGACAAGAAGGGAGCCGAAAACCTAGTCGCGGATCATCTCAGTAGACTTGAGGATCCTTATCAAGGGGATCATCCGAACAAAGAGATCAATGACTCTTTTCCCCTGGAGACCTTAATGTCTATCAATTCGAATCAAGATGAGACCCCGTGGTTTGCGGACATTGCAAACTACTTGGCGGGTGGAATTCTTATTGACGGGTTAACATCCCAACAAAAGAAGAAGTTCTTCAAAGACATTAAGACTCACTTTAGGGATGACCCGTATCTCTTCAAACAATGTGCTGATTTGATTATTCGCCGATGTGTTGATGGACCGACAGCTTTCGACATTCTCGAAGCTTGCCACAAAGGACCCACCGGTGGTTACTTTGGTCCCAACTACACCGCCAAAAAAGAGTTTGACTCGGGATTTTATTGGCCCACCATTTATCGTGATGCTCACGAGATGGTTAAACATTGTGATGCTTGCCAAAAACAAGGCAAGATCACACATAAAGATGAGATGCCTCAAAATTTCATACAAGAATGTGAAATCTTTGATGTTTGGGGTATCGACTTTATGGGGCCATTCCCTTAATCTAAAGGAAACAAATACATCCTTGTAGCCGTTGACTACGTTTCTAAATGGGTTGAAGCCAAATCTTTACCCACTAATGACGCAAGGGTGGTTTGTAACTTTTTGAAATCGCTGTTCGCTAGATTCGGTGTGCCTCGTGCCATTATTAGTGATCGCGGGACTCATTTTTGCAATGATCAATTCGCAAGAGTCATGGCTAAGTATGGTGTAAATCATCGTCTTTCTACCGCATACCACCCACAAACTAATGGCCAGGCTGAAATATCTAACCGAGGATTAAAGCGAATTCTTGAACGAACCGTGGGAGAGTATCGTGCCTCATGGGCCGATAAACTTGATGATGCTTTGTGGGCTTTTCGTACCGCATACAAGACTCCGATTGGTTGTACACCATATCGTCTCTTGTACGGGAAAGCATGCCACCTCCCCATTGAGTTGGAGCACAAGGCTTACTGGGCCTTGAAGTGGGCCAATTTCGACATCAACAAAGCCGGTGACCTACGCAAGATCCAACTCAATGAGCTGAATGAACTCCGGAATGAGGCTTATGAAAATTCTTTGATCTATAAGGAAAAGACTAAGCTCATTCACGACTCTAAGATTAAAAACCGAGAGTTCCAAGTTGGAGACAAAGTTTTACTCTTCAACTCTCGGTTGAAAATCTTTTCGGGCAAGCTAAAATCTCGTTGGTCCGGCCCATTCACCATTACCCAAATTTTTCCATATGGTACTCTCGAGCTCGCTCAACCTAATGGACCTAATTTTAAGGTGAATGGCCAACGAGTGAAGTTGTACTTTGGTGAGGACATATCTCATGAGATGATTCCATCCCTCACCACGTTTCCCATGAACTAATTTTGGGTCGAGTCAGGCTCGTGACTCGGTTATCAAAAACAAACGCTCCTCGGGAGGCAGCCCGAGTATCTATCCTTTTCCGTTTTAACCTCCTAAGTGTAGGGGGACCTCTATAGGTTGTTTGTGTTTGTGTGGTGATGTGATTACAGGGATGAATGCACTCTTGGAATCTTTGAAGAACCGTGCTCCCGTGTTATCCGAAATCCGGTTCTATCTCTCAACTATCGTGATTCAATTTTCTTCATACTCACATTTGAAATTGATCACTTTAGTTGTCTCTTCCTTAGCTTGATTTAACCAACGTGCACAATGTCATAAGTGTAGGGGAGACTTTTCCCACATGCTTAAACATTGAGGACAATGTTTATATTAAGTGTAGGGGGGACTTCTATCGAAGTTTTAAGTGGACTTTTCCATCAAAATGCCTTCATTTAACCGGAAAATCATCTTTTTCAGCATTTT
Source organism: Glebionis coronaria (assembly GCA_025667525.1). Classification (NCBI taxonomy): domain Eukaryota; kingdom Viridiplantae; phylum Streptophyta; class Magnoliopsida; order Asterales; family Asteraceae; genus Glebionis; species Glebionis coronaria. Next base: position 426,595,225 of record CM046881.1, on the reverse strand, counting down.
TCAAATTTTTAATTAACTTTGGCCATTTAGTCGTAATTTTTAAAAATTTTTTAAATTTTTATCGTTGCTTTCATATGTATATATCCCGTAATAAAGTCAAAAATGTTAATAAAGTGGTGTAGCTAGTTTTGAAATCTTTGACATATTAGGCCCGTTGCGATTATTTTGACTCAACCCGAATAGACTTATCCAAGTTTATTCTAGCTAGTATCCTTAACCATGTAGACCTTAATTGGTTTATTAGGCTAAGCATCCACGAGTCTCATTACTTGAGATTTTAAATTGTGGAGAACGAGAAATGATAGAGTCAATTATAAGTCGGTATTCTTGCACAAGCACACTTGGTGTGATTATTTGCCTATTCTCCCATCACTTGCTAATAATTTATCTGCAATAAGTAAGGTCGTACGATTTGAAAATTTACTTAGCTTATAGCCCAAGATCGTTTAAAAGTTGCTCGGTAATGATAAGAGTTCATAGCCAAGGCATAACTTATGAAGCGGGGCGCGAAGATTGGCGAGTCCGAAAAGGCCCTAACAAGGCATGAGGATTCAATCTTATTGCTAAAGATCCAAGGTGATGTGAAAAGCATTATTCCCAAAATCAATATGAAGGATCAAGACTCACGACGAAAAGCAATCAACTCCCATAAAGATCATGGAGAATTCTATCCGAAAAGACCCTAACAAGGTATGAGGATAAATAGATCCAAGTCCGAAAAGGAGGCGGATCGTTGTATCTCAAAATCCCAAATAACGATTGAAGAAATAATGATGAAGTCGTGGTCAACAAAGTTGGAGTACCCCTCAAAAGTCTCCAAGTGAAGAAACTCTATTACGAAGAGAAGACCATTATCTCAAGAACGTCTCTCAAGATATGAAGTATGATGTACATGCCAAATATCGGCCCGAGAAAGGTCTCAAATCGTGAAGCGAGTTATGCCAAGATATGAACTTTTTGATATCCCGAGAATCAATTTTAAGAGATTTTGTCCTTTAGCTAACCATTAATCAAATCGTCCTACTTTGCTTTCAACCTAAATAAACTATCGCAATAAGTCCAAAAATGCATCTTCATGATCATTCTAAGACAAAAATAAAATATAAGAGACACACCTAGGAATAAGGGAGTTTAAGCATATAATTAAGCCATGTGTGTAAGTGTTTGATTTGCTAACTTATAATAACAATGATCTCGTTTTTAAGCTTAGTTTGGGGAACGTGAAACTTGAGGGTGATAAATCTTCGCAGCACCGAAGCCCTAATGTAAGTCTTAGATCTCTTTGCAAGTTATTTCCATATAGCTATTTTCAAGTGAAAATGGTTTTCTATCCTTTTGTTTACTTTAAAGTTTTAATTTCTCTTAGTACTTTAATTTTTGTTTAGTAGTATGTTAATAAGGCCAAGGTTGATTGATTATGAGAAAAGTGTAAAATTGCTTTATCACTAAGCATTGCATGAGGGCATTGCAATGGTTAAGTGTAGGGGATTTGATAGGTGTGAAAACACCCATCCTTTTACCACTTATTTCTTGCTAAAACGAGACCAAAACGCGTATTTAATATCATTTGTTTAGAATTATACGTGGTTTTTGTGTTTATTGTGTTTTCAGAGTCAACCGGATGAATATTGAAGAAAACATGAGATTGCACGGGTTTTATCGAAGAAAAAGACTCAAGACGAAGTCTATTGTCCAAGAGATGCAAAAGATTTGAAGTCAATGGGCCTATTTGAAGATTTATCGAAGAAAAGGACCAAAGACGGAAGATTTACATATGTCGAAGAACTCAAGTTATTAAACGAAGAAATTTAAAGACGAGTTGAATTTATTCGTCGACAAATCCCGAATCGAAATAGAAAACGTCAACTTTTCTGAAAAGACGAGAAGACAAGAAGAAAGGAAGAAAGCCCACTCACCAACCAACCACTAGGCCTATATAAAGAAATCCCTTCACACTTTTTGAGCTAGTTTTCTTTCCAGTCTTTTCTTTTTCTTTCGTAGGAAGCCAACACCATTAAGGTGTTGGTGATTTTTCTTTTCTTGTTGAATCTTTAATCTTGTAAGTGTTTAATCTTTCCTTTTGTTTACTATACCTTAATCAATCAATATAATCCTTCCATTAATCTTATTCATCTTCATCTTTTTGATTTAAAGCTTAAAGTTCTTATTTGGTTGATCTGATCTTTAAAAGTTATTGGGGTTTTGTGTTTTTATTGTTGGGATTTGATGTTTATGGTTAGTAGATGATTAGTGTTTAGTTTGGTTTAAATCTTTTGGTTAAATTTGGCTTGATTTGATAAGAATCGTATTCCCCTGTTCTTACTGTTCTTCATTCCCAGATTCCGAATCAAAGTAAACATTCCGGATCAGCATTTTTCTTCCGTATCAATATTGTTCATCCGAAATAACCATTATTCCGAGTCAAAGTCTTTCGTTCGGAATATTCATATATTCCGGATCAACTTAATTATTCCAGATCAACCTTCTTCATCCGGAATATCTAACATTCCGGATCAACCTCTTCATCCGGAATATCTAACATTCCGGATCAACCTTCTTCATCCGGAATAATCAATTATTCCGGATCAACTCATTTATTCCGCATCAACTCCATTATTCCGCATCAGAAATTTTATTCCGGATCAACCTTCACATTCCGCATCAACTCATTTATTCCGCATCAACCCTATTATTCCGCATCAGCACTTTTATTCCGGATCACTTGTATTATTCCGGATCAACTTTATTTTCCTATTTATTCCGAATGAGCATTTCTTCCAGCTTTTCTTGTTTTAATTTTCTAAGTTTTTGAGTTACGTTTTTTAATCACTTTTCGTTTGTTGTTTAATTTTGAACTGATCTTTATTTCTTTTAACTTGATTTTCATTTGTCAATTGTCTTAGCTTATTTTCACGACTTTGCTCTTTTATTCCTTTTCCGTAGAATAGAAATCCAAACCCCCCATTTGTCACCAAGAACAACTATTCCACTTTAAGCCTTGATCAATTCGAGAAGATTCCGAGACTTCATCTGAACCCTAATGAAAACCATAGTATCAGTCACCATCCATGTAAAGCACGAACAAGTTACCTTTAAAGAATAATGTTGACAAGGCACCATCTTTAAAGATATAATGGAACACAAACTTGCGAAAATCTTCTTCAATCATCAAACTTACCATAAGAATTCTTCCCCTTAAGTTAAAACCTCTTCATGACGAATTTGAATGAAATAACATCTTCATATCATATGTAAAAGTTCTAGATTGGATAACTCTTTCGCAAGGCTATCCCGATTACATAGTTTAAATATCCATCAAATTCCCACGAATAGTTGCTAACTCGCATTAAGATCATTAATTCCTTTTAAAAGTATCCGAGCCATAAATATCAACATGATATTTTATATAAAAACGGAGATTCCATGTACCTTCGTGTGTAAGTTCCTCCTTTTTGTGTGCTAAAAACATACAAATTTTCTCAAACAACAGCTATCCTTTTGTTATCCGAGAAACTTCATTGTCCAATATCCTTTCTATGTGTACTGTCACATATCGGACAACACCTATCAACGCTTGAGCAAGCGTTTCTCGGACAACTCACGTCAACGCTCTCTTCTGTCAGCGTTCACTTATTTCTTGTCAGCGTCAAAATTGCAAATGTCAGCGTCAACTTTAAACCTTGTCAGCGTTTTGTCTATGCTTTGACAGTGCTTGAATAATATGTGTCAACGTCTGAATTATAAAACAAATCACTTTGTTTTCCATAAATAACTTCCATATCCAATCACGTCCAAAGTGCGAAACGCTTATACTCCTATAAACATTGCATATATATTCCAAATAAAGAATTGAATATACCTTTTCTTCTTTTTATACAATCTCACGTGATATCCTTGTTATTTTGGTACAACAACTCCATAATCTTAGCTACTCCTTTTTGTTTGCTTTGTACCTATATCAAATAACATCCCGAAGTATATATGACATACACCTTACAGCGCATGTCTAGCAGATCCAGCCCACATAACACCTGCTCTTTCTTATTCACGTGAAGACCTTTTATCATAAGATCAAATTGACCTTTTCTTGGTAGAATAAACAAAGACATAAACACCATTTTATACCTTGGACCATACGCAGCTCTTGTATATCATAAGATGATATCAGTACACAATCCCATCATCTCACGTGATTCCCTTTTTCATTCTTGGACCACGCTGCTGCCCCAATTCAAACAGTATGTCCTTCACACAGTACCAATATCAAAGACGATCATAGCTTTCGACATTGAACAACAACATTATGTGTATCTACCTTTTGTACTTGCTGTCCCATCCTTTTCTTTGGCAGCAGACACAAACACTTCTTTTCTGTATAAGAATGATCTAGGGTTTGGAGAAACCCTAAATCATGATTTTATGCAAATCTGAAAATCTGAAAATCATCTCTACAGCCAACTTCGACGCTTAATAACTTTTGATTGGGGATAAAACTCGATATTCCCTCCGGTGGATGTCTAGATATATGTGTGTAGAACACACACAAGAAATTTCGTGACGATCCAACGGTCCAATAAAAAGTTACGACCTTCTGAATACTACTGCGCACACAAAAACGTCCAGAAAAACCCTAGACGGATTTTTCTTCTTTTCACCATACACGAACACCTTGTTGGTCCTAGCATCACGAGCCATGAGTCTCTGATACCAATTGTGGAATCCTTAGATTCCGGATCTATTAAGCTTACTAGGATATGTATCTCGTTCATATGATAAACATAGCGGAATTGAACAAGACACATAAAAAAGGTGTTTAAACAACAAACGAATTCTCTCCAACGTTTACTTTATTCCAAACGATTACTTGCACTAAACGATTACAAGTAACCTCTAGGCGTGTATACATTTAATCCCACGCCTAGAACACGAAGACACTTTAAGTTTACATTGTGAATAATTGAATAAAACCTAAGACCCTTGGTTCCTTTTATAGTGTAAGGATTAGGGTTTACAAGAGATAAAATCAAATAAACAAGTAAATCTTCTATTTAGATAAACTTATACAGAATATATCCTGCATGTTTATCTAAATAGAAGCTTCCATAAGCTTCTTTGTCTACGTTCCTAACAATGCTTACATTGTACATGACAATGCTTGGATTGTACATGACAATGCTTGCTTTGTCAACCTTGGATTTGCTCTTGTCAACGCTTAGATTGCTCTTAACAACGCTTAGACAAAATCTTCATGTTTTCTTCGTTTTTGAGTTTCTGCCACATCAACTTTTTGACTCAACACTAATAGTCTAGTGTTTATATTAATTGTTTAGTGATCATGGTATCAGTAAGTCTATTTGGTCAATATGTCTTACCCTATGCCTTCTAAGTTCCTACTATCGCTTTCGTGACTAGCATCGTATATAAAGTCGACACTGATTGAACCTTAACTACCCATATGACCTAGTTATTCTAACCATCCCTCAAGGTTACTCGCATATTTTAAGTATTAAAGCTTAGAGAAGGTGGTTACCGGTAAGCCCCATGCACTCGGGATAGTTGCCAACCTATCCGTTGTAAATCCCTTCCCGAAGTTACCAACAGTCAATTCCCATACATCCCGTATAGGCTAAGGTAATCTTGCAATAAGCTAATACTACCAAGACAGAAGGGTTGCATAACAGGCATAAGGATATTCTAAACAACTAAACATAAACTAAACAAGCATCATAACAATAATAATAATATCATAACTAGGCCAGCTCCATAGTGCTTAGCCTCTAATAGCACAAACACAAAATGTAAACATAAACATAAATGTATTATGAATCATGAAAACCTTGTAGAGAGTTTGGATATTGTTGGGAATCTAAACTTGTTAGATTCCCTGATCATTGATTTAAACATAATTAGGCTGTTAGATAGTCCCTTGCCTGTGCCTAGGAGGCAGGCAAGTTTCGCAAGACTCACAGAGATCCAAGTCTCTGTGAGCAACCTCAGAGGAGTCCATGTCAGAGACATTGTCAGGGAAGTCGAAGATTACCTGAAGACATACTCATTGGCTGTGATGGATAACAGCCAAGATGTATCAGGGACTCTGAGGGGTTGAGAGTTAACAGGGGTGGCAATACCTTGATAACTCTCAGCACACTTTGGACATGCCATTTGTGTGTTCGAGACTATGAAGAATAAGGAAACTGTTTTTGACAACTGTTCCTTAAAGCATAATGGAAGACTACCAAGAATAGAAGGACATCATGTGACTGATGTGGGAACTTGTAAAAGCTTGTGTAGTCAACATCAAGTACTGTTTAAGTCAAACTCGTAACACTATAAATAGGATGTGTATCCATGCATTAATGTTTAACACTTTGAGATATTAAGAACATTAGTGCATATAACTTAGTGAATCAAACAGCTACGACTGTATTCATAAGTTAGGGTTTATTGTTGTTCAAAGTGTGCACAACACATTGTCATCAAACTGTGTTATCCATAACACTTGTAATTCTTTATTATACAATAATAAGATTACGTTTGAAAAGTAATACCTTGTGTTGATTAAGTTAAGATTAGGGTTTCTTGCATTGATTAGGGACTTTCAATTGGTATCAGAGCAGTGTTTGATATTAAAACCTTCAAGAAACATCGTTCTCAGTTTTATAATCAAGATCCACCATGCCGGAAACTTCTAGCCCACAATCACCTTCCACAAACCCATCTTCACCAAGACTTAACCCTCCAGCCAATGACGATGATCTACCCCAACTTCTTGACTCAAGAGGTGGATCACACGTAACCAGTGTACCAGTCTTTGATGAAGAAGACTTTGCCAGTTGGAAGAGTCAATTTCTTGTATACCTTGATGGGCTTGAACCTTTTCTCTTAGAAATTTTAGAAAATGGTCCATATATTCCCATGGCGCTTACATCCACTGAAGAAAACCCTCTTCCCAAACCTCTCAAACAATGGACTCCAGCTGATAGGAAATTAGCAAACCAAGATAAACGTCTCAAAAGCATCATAATTTCCTGTCTTCCCAAGCATATCATGAAGTCTGTCATTCAGTGTCCCACAGCTAAACAAATGTGGACAGACCTCATTCTTGGCCATGAAGGACCCTCTAAAACAAGAGAGACAAAGATTTAGGCACTCAGACTTCAGTTTAATGCCTTTAAGTCACTTGAAGGTGAAAAGGTTCAACAAACCTATACTAGGCTGAAGATTCTTCTAAATGACCTGGCTATGAATGATGTCACTATTGGTCAAGCTGAGATCAATGCTACTTTTGTCAACAGCCTTCCAAGAAAGTGGCTGAGCATGAATCAGACTCAGAGAGCTAACAACTCAATCAAAAATGATACCCTTACTCAGCTCTATGGTAAGTACAATTATGAAGAAGGGCTGATCGATACTATCTACAAATCAGAGACTGAAAGATTTGTAGTCCAAGGAGCATCTTCCAAAGCTTTGATCTCTGCAACACATCCTCATGACAGCGATTCTGATATTGAAGAAGATACCCGTAGCAGCCAAGAGTTCTTGTCAGACCTCAATGCAGAGTTCCAAGAAAGAGCGTTGCTAGCCAACCAAAGAAGATACTACAAAAGATCTGGAAGAGTAGGATCAGCTAGTAAACCAACTGACAGGTCAAAAGAAACATGTTTTGCCTGTGGAAAGCTTGGACATTATCAAAAAGATTGTCCTTCTACCAAGACATCCTCACCATCTTATCCATCATCTTCATCCAAACCCTACAAGTTCAAACAACATAACAACTCATCTCAATCCAATTCTTCAGACACTGAGAAGAAAGATTACAAAAATAAGTACAAGGCACTTAAAGCTGAGTTAGAACAAATGAACTTGAAGATTGAAGCTCTGTCCAAAAAGAAAGGTGGTGAGAAAAAGACAGAGAAAGGGTTGGTTGCTGAAACTTATGATTGGAATGATGAACCACTGACTTCAGATGAAGAAGACACCACAAGAGTCAGGGCTTTTATCGCGATAGCTGAGGATGAACCAGCTGTTGGAAAAGGTGATGCTAGATCAGGACAATGAGTTGACATCACAATGAAAAAGGAACACAGGCTTTTATCTATGTCTGATAGTGATGAACGTAAGCATGTCCTTGATTACACCATTGTTGATTTGCACTTTGTTGAGGAACAAAGAAAGAACCTACTTGATAAATTTCACTCTGTTAAAACTGAAATGATAAATGCTAAGGCTGAATGTGAAACTCTCAGGCGGGTTAATTTAGAGAAAATATCCCTGCAAAATGAAGTAGCTAGATTAACCTTGAAAAACATAGCTTTAAATGATCAAGTCATTGAATTGAACAAGATCATTGAAAAATGGCTGTGTGCTAGGTTTACTATTGATGAATTGCTTAGGGATGAAGTGCCTGCTGACTTAAAAAGGGATATATCTGCTAAGAAAAATAAGCTGAGGATTCTCACCAAACCCAAAGACATTGTCTTCAAATCTACAGAGACTATTCATATGTCAGATACCTCTTTGACAAATGACCCTGTCTCTGAAGATGTGGCTGAGCTACCACCTTTGCCCAAACTCTCTGGAGTTGAACCTAGCAGTTCTTCTAGATCTGCTAAGGATGAACTTAGGACAGATATTGAGAATCCTCCAGCTAAAGTTTTTCATGTGCCTGCTAAACAAACTGGTAAACAAGTAGCTTTTAAGCCTGTTACTACTAAAGCTGTGAATAAGGTTGACCCTACCACTGAAGATCGCCTGTTGTCTCTTATGAAAGAAGTAGAACTCTTGAAACAACACATTAAGCCTTCCGCTGAATGCTCTACTTCTCACGAATCTAAGTCAGTCCTAGGTGAACCCAAAGGGGAAAGGTTAATCAAACCTTATTGCAATGTATGTAAAAATTCTCACCATTCGACCTTAGATCATGACAGACACATGGCAGCTAAAAGAGCTTAGACACCATCTAGGGACAGACCACAGAGTTCCAAAAGACAACAGGGAAATTACAAATCTTATCCTCCTTGTAAATTCTGTGGGTTCACAGACCATCACTCAGACGAGTGTGGTGACTTCCCTGGGTGTGATATCTGTGGGAGTTATAACCATGAAACAATGAACTGTCCATCCCAGCGCCAAAAGTTTTTCAGGAACACAAGAGTTGCTAACAAGCAATTCAAGGAACCCACTGGAAAGTGGGTTCACCATAGGAACTAATCTGTTTCTATGTATCTGTGCAGAAATATCTCAAGGAATCGGTATGGTATCTAGATAGTGGCTGTTCTAGACACATGACAGGGATTCAACAATACCTGCACATATACTCAAAGGAGCCAGGTCCCAAAGTGGTGTTTGGAGATAACTCTTCAGGTGACACAGAAGGATATGGCTCAGTGAACTGCAATGGGATCACATTTACCAGGGTTGCATATGTGAATGGTCTTAAACATAATCTTATTAGCATCAGCCAATTATGTGATGCTGACTATAAGGTTTTGTTTACTAAGACCCAGGGAACCATATTCAACAAAAACAATGATGTTGTACTGATTGCACCTAGAAGGAGAGATGTTTATGTCATCAACATGGCTGTGTGCTCTGAAGACAGCTCAAATTGTTTTCTTGCCAAAGCCTCTGAAAGTGTCAACTGGCTGTGGCACAAAAGACTGTCTCATCTCAACTTCAAGAACATCAACAAGATAGCCTCTCAAAACTTGGTTGCTGGTCTACCTTCAGTAATGTTTTCCAAAGACAAAACTTGTTCTGCCTGTGTCAAAGGAAAACATCACAGGTCTTCATTCAAGACTAGGCAATCATTCTCTATTGACAAGTGCTTACATCTCCTTCACATGGATTTGTTTGGGCCTGTTAAACCTCAAACCATTAATCACAACAAATACACCTTGGTCATAGTTGATGAATTTTCAAGATATACATGGGTGTTCTTCCTCAGAAGGAAAAGTGATGCAGCTGAAACCATCATGTCCTTCATCAGACAGGTTGAAAATATGAATGATGTTAGAGTCAAAGCTCTAAGAAGTGATAATGGTACAGAATTCAAGAATCATCAACTTGAATCCTTTTGTGATGAAAAAGGGATTTCTCAGAACTTCTCTTCAGCTGGCACTCCTGAACAAAATGGTGTGGCTGAAAGAAGAAACAGGACCTTGATTGAAGCAGCAAGAACTATGTTAAATGGTGCAGCCTTACCAAAGCAATTTTGGGGAGAAGCTGTTCATACTGCCTGCTACACTCAAAACAGATCAATCATTGTCAAAAGACATGGCAAAACCTCCTATGAAGTTTTCAGAAAAAGATCTCTAGACGTCAGCTATTTTCATGTGTTTGGATGCCCTGTGTTTATATATAACTACAGGGATAAACTTGGAAAGTTTGATGAAAAAGCTGATGATGGTTTCTTTTTGGGATACTCTCCAACAGCCAAAGCCTTCAGAGTATTCAACATCAGAAGACAAGAAGTAGAAGAAACATTTCATGTCAGATTCAATGAAGATGATGAAGTCATACAGAGAACAGGAACAGAGGGTGATGAAATAGATTTTAATGAAAATATTTCTTTCCCAAGTGATGAGTTCACAGAAACCAGACCTACCAGTCATCATCACTCCAACACTCTCACTCCTTATGTCCCTGCTTTTGACCCTCTGTCTACTCACAACATAGAAGTTCCTACCTCTCAGGAACTTGATGAAGAAGAACCTCAAATCTCTGATGGTCCTTCTCATGATATTGATGACTCACCAATTCTTCAAATCCCTGAAGATTCTCCTGCTGATAATGAAATAGCCTCCCTTGATATGGCTGAAGAAGACTCTGACACTGAAGTAGTCTTTGAAGAAAGCACTCCTAGTCAGCAGGATGAGACTCAAATTGTAACAGCTGTGCCCTCAAGTACCCCTGTTCTTGAATCCCCAGCTCCTCAAAATAAGTGGTCAAGAGATCAACACATTCTTCTTGTCAACATTAATGGGGAACCAAATGCAGGAGTCACAACCAGACAGCGAATCCAAGACTCAGAGTCAGCCTCAGCCAATGAATGTCTATTTGTTGAATTTCTTTCACAAATTGAACCTAAAAGAGTAGCTGAGGCTCTGGTAGAAGAAGGATGGGTAGCTGCTATGTAAGAAGAAATCAATCAGTTCAAAAGGAACAAAGTATGGACACTAGTGCCAGCTCCACCTGGAAAGAATATCACAGGCACTAGATGGATCTATAGAAATAAGATGGATGAAATTGGGAACATCATCAGGAACAAGGCCAGACTGGTAGCACAGGGGTTCTCTCAGACTGAAGGAATTGATTATGATGAAACATTTGCACCTGTTGCTAGACTTGAGGCCATCAGAATCTTCCTTGCTTATGCTGCCTATATGAACATCATTGTGTATCAGATGGATGTTAAGAGTGCCTTCCTCAATGGTGATTTGGCTGAGGAAGTGTATGTTGCACAACCTGAAGGATTTGAGAACAGTGAGTTTCCCAACCATGTGTACAGACTTCACAAGGCAATGTATGGTCTGAAACAAGCTCCAAGAGCATGGTATGAAACTCTTTCAAATTTCTTAACTGAAAATAAATTTATCAAGGGTTCTATTGATAAAACACTCTTTACCTTCAAGGACAAGAGTGATTTCATCATTGTGCAGATTTATGTGGATGATATCATCTTTGGGTCAACCAATGTCAATCTTAGTAAACGTTTTGCTAAATTAATGACCAAGAAATATGAGATGAGTATGATGGGTGAATTAACTTACTTTTTGGGTTTTCAAATTAAACAATGTCCTAAGGGAATTTCAATTTGTCAAGAAAAGTATGTTAAGGATTTACTTAAAAAATATGACTTAGCTGATTGTGCATCAGTGAAATGCCCCATGCTTCTACCCAACAACTTGGGCCCTGATGAGTCAGGGGTCTCTGTCAATGAGACTTTATATAGAGGCATGATTGGGTCACTGATGTATCTAACAGCCAGTCGTCCAGATATCCAATTCTCCACATGTCTCTGTGCAAGGTACCAAGCTAACCCAAAAGAATTCCATCTAGTGGCTGTTAAGAGAATTTTCAGGTATCTCAAAGGAACACCATCCCTAGGTCTATGGTATCCAAAGGAATCAGGCTTTGATCTCAAGGCCTATTCAGATTCAGATTATGCTGGATGTTGTATTGACAGGAAAAGCACTTCAGGCAGCTGTCAAATCCTAGGAGGAAAATTGGTTGGATGGAGTGCTAAGAAGCAAAACTCTGTGGCTATGTCTTCAGCTGAAGCAGAATATGTCGCTGCAGCCAGCTGTTGTGCTCAGGTGCTCTGGATGAAAAGTCAATTGGCTGACTATGAAATCTTGTATGACAAAGTACCAATCTTTTGTGACAACACCAGCGCCATTGCCATATCCAACAACCCTGTTCTTCACTCTCGTACCAAACACATTGATATCAGGTATCATTTTATCAGGGATCATATAATGAAGGGAGACATTGAGCTGCATTTTGTTCCCACAGAGCTGCAACTAGCTGATATCTTTACAAAGCCTTTGGCTGAACCTTCGTTCAACAGGCTAGTTGCTGAGCTAGGGATGCTCAATATCTCAAAGCCTGTGGCTTGATATTAAATGTGCTAATTAAATGATTGATTCTATATTAAATGTTTTTCACATGAAACTAGGTAGTTACTTTCCAAGTAAATGCAAAAAACATTCTCAAATATTTAATCATTTATTTTTCGGATAACGAGGAGACAAACTTTTTGAAAGGTCAAGGGGACCCACTTGAGCAGTCATTTTCGCACCTTGCATTTAATACGGTTGAATAACTGTTCACTTAAGTTTGAATATATATTGTCTTCTTTCTCTTCTCACCCACCACCATTCTAAAATCTACTTCTCTCTCTAAGTTCTTATCTCTCTCAACCATCCGCCATTTTCATTCACCTTCAACCTCAAATCCATGGCGTTTTCAGTTCCAAAAGCCTCCAATGTTAACTTCGAGATCAACGAGAGCATCCTCGCCTCCAACAACGCCATTGGATGGATTAAGGCACCAAACAGCACCTATTCAGATCTGGTAAATTTCATGCAGAATTGTGACCTAAATGAAGCCTTCACCAAATCTCCATCCACCTTTTACCAAGAATACCTTAGGGAATTCTGGTATTCTGCTGAAGTAGTAGAAGACACCATTACATTTAGCCTTTCATGCAATGAACATCCTTTTGCCTTCTCCCTTAAAGACTTTTCTAGTGTGGCCGGACTAAAACATGGAGATGAATGCCTGAAGGCAGTTGACAAAAAGGCTGTCAAGGAAGCCCTGGCCACACTCAACCCTTGTCATGACGTTAACCCTGCCCTTACACCACTGAGGTCCTTGCCAAATCCCCTCTGAAGATTAAGTATTTCACTCCTATGTGGCGTGTCCTCCTCACCCACATTGTGAAGTCCCTGGGAGGAATGCAGGGATCACAGGATCAGATGTCGTTCAATCATCAGGTTATTGCGTATGGATTAATCTGGGGAGCTGATGTTGACGTTGGAAGCATCCTATTCTCAAACCTGGTAGAACAACTGAAGGGAAGGAATCAGGTCAGGGAAAAGAACATCTGTTATGTGCGCTTCCTGACCCTGATCTTTGAAAGTTTGCTGGGAGATAACTACCACAACAAGGCCTTGACTGCTCTTAAGCCCTATCGCATCACAGGCGCCATCTACAAGGAAATAGGAGCTGAGGATATCCCTGTCACCGCCCATATGCTGAACGTGGCCAACCAAGTACCAAACGCCGAGAAGCCCTTGCTCCCTTCCTCTGAGAAGGTGAATACTTCTAGTGTTGCTGGCAAGTCTATGTCTTTGACCTCTGGGCAGCACACTACTAAGTCCAAGGCTTCATCTGGCCAACAGCCTAAGAAGAAGAAAATCCCCTCTTCTTCCCACTCCAAAGCTGTTATTAAGGCCAAGGGAAAGAAGACTGACACCACCTCTGGTCCAGATACTCTTGTGGATTCAGACGCTTTGGCTGACAAACAACAGGCGTCTAGTGTCTCTAAGTCAGCTGAGACAACAGGAAACCAGCCTGAGCAAGCTGATATCTCACAGGTAATCAGTGTACATTTTTAGAGGTTCACAAGCAGCCACTCTCATTTGTCTGTAGGAGAGAGTGGTGAAGTTAGGGTAATCCTCGACCCATAGAAGTCTGTCAATACACTTAGAATACTTTAAGACTTCTGTACACCCTGTCTTTGCACCAGGGAATGATTCATTTGTGTTTATAAAGCACCCCGGTGACCCTGAACCCTCTAGACAGTATTCAGGCTAACAACAACCTGAATACACTAATGTCTCAACCTTGATCAGCTGTACTTCACACAGCCTCTTGGTTCCCTCCTTAAAAGAGTCCCAAAGGATTTATCCTTTCAGGGGGAGCTGAATCATCACCCTCAGCTTTCCTAGGAGCAGCGTAACAGGCGACCTACAACAACATATGTTTCACTTTTAAAAGAGTCCTAAAGGTTTTAACCTTTTGGGGGGGGGGCTGAATAATCACACTCAGCTTTCCTAGGGGCAGCGACTGGCGATCCATAAACAACATATGTTTCACAATCAAAAGAGTCCCAAAGGTTTTTACCTTTTGGGGGGGCTGAATAATCACACTCAACTTTCCTAGGGGCAGCGAATGGCGATCATTAACCACACTTTATTCACACTTAAAAGAATCCCAAGGATTTATCCTTTGGAGTGGCTGAGTAATCACCCTCAGCCTCTCTGGGACAGCGAAATGGCGACCATTCCCTTTATATTTTTCCCTGTTACTAATTACAACAAATTTGCAGGCTGAAATTGTACAGCCAGTCATCGAATCTCAGGTACAACAAGAAAAGGAGGCTGAAACTATGACTTAGGACAAACCAACTGATGAAGAACCTGTGTTTAATGCTGATGAAGAAATGCTCTCATTAGAAGATTATGTCTCTGATATTGAGCCAATGCCTGAGGATGAATTCCCTGAGGGAATGTTCGATGAAGAGGATGAAGAAGATGAGGAAGACCAGCTGTCTGTCTCTCCTCCTAAAGAAATAGCTGTGTCTACATCAGCTGGTAACAAGACTTCTCCTCTCAAGGAAGCTGTTGATACTCCAAACTCTGCTACCTCAGCAACAACAGTCTTTCAAAGACCAGCTTATGATCCAACAGCAGAATTTCTCATGTTTGATCATCCTGCCCAGACCAACTTTGACTTAATACCAAGGGGGGATGACTATGCTCAGCAAAGCCTAAATATCAAGAATCTTCAGCTAGTCCATCATCAATCTGATATTGAGCGCTTATCAAGGAAGCTGGATGTGATCAAGTCAGAGATGCACAACTTTACTGTGACATTTCCTGGCATCATAAAAAAGGCTGTGACTGAGGCTGTCACTGAGCCAATTCAGGATGGTGCAAGAAAGGGTGTAGCCCAGGGACTCAGTCATCTGTCAACACGAATCAAGGATGCTATTGACTCAGCTGTCCCTGCTATGTTCCGTGAACATGAACTCACCCTACAAAGGCAATTTAATGTTGTTCGCAACAGGCAATACAACCATGCTAACTTTATTGTCAGGCGTGTTCAGGCAAATACTAATGCCAATGCCAACCTCCTGCTGAAGATTGCCAGGGCTTCACGAAAAAGACAACATGCTATGGCTGCTTCTCTGGAGCAGATTGCAAGACGTTTTCAGGCACGTTCATCCAAGCATCTGCGAAGTAAGGATAAACGTGAGGGGGAGAAGAATACTACACTCAGCCTTGCATCTGCTGAACAAGGCTCATCATCAGCTAATCCCTCAACTACACCTGTTCCTCTCCAAGTCATCACACCTGTTATAATACCTGATGATGAGGATGATACTCAGGGGGAGCAACAAACTCAAGATGGAGCTGAATCATCAAAATCTCTGATCTTAGTTAACATCAGCAAGCCTGAGGATGATGATGAGCCAGCGGCCAAGAAATTAAAATTCACTGTTAGCTCTCTTCCCAAAGCTATTCAAACTCAGGCTCAGACAGCGTTTCTCAAAAGAGCTGATGTTTTGAAAAACATAAGTGTGGAGTCCTCTGTCTCGAAGAAAGGAAAGGAGATAGTTTTGGTTGACACAGATACCAAACTTAAGAAGATAGCTGCGATGCTAGAGACAGGAGGATCCACCACAGAACTTTCACAATTCTCAACCTTTACACCTTCCGATGAGATTCCTTTGACCCCTGAAGAAATTGAGCAACAGGCTGAAGAATTCAAAAGATTAAGTGAACTCAAGACAGCCAAAGAATTAAATGAAGCAACTCTGAGGAAGATGACACCACCTGAAAGAGAAAAACAAAAACAAAGGTTGAGGGAAATGGAAGTAAAACGCGCTGAGGCCTTAAAGAAAGTCAAAGCTGACTATGATGCCTGCGTGAACAACAGGTATGTTGCTGGCAAGATAACCAAGTTCAAATACACCATTCACAAATCCACGAACACCCCACAAATGATCTTATGGAGGGAAAACCAACAGAGAAATATGGATGTGTTTGACAACTTCAGGTTAAAGACACTTGGGTTATCAGAATGGTTTGAACTCGAAGCCTTAGCTGCCAAAAAGTCTGGACAGGCAAATTTCCTTCTGCTTAAAACTCTTAAGGCC
Organism: Glebionis coronaria; assembly: GCA_025667525.1. Lineage (NCBI taxonomy): Eukaryota > Viridiplantae > Streptophyta > Magnoliopsida > Asterales > Asteraceae > Glebionis > Glebionis coronaria. The sequence continues at coordinate 426,578,556 of CM046881.1, read as the reverse complement.
AAGTTTAACTGGATCAAGGAAACAGTAGCCAAACTCAAGATTGATCCCCCACCACAGCTTTTTGAACAAGAACCCCCAAAGACAGGCAACAAAAGAAGAAGAATTTCACAAATTGTTAATGAAACTTTTGTTACTGAAGATGTTCATGTGGATGGTATGCACAGGGATTTGATCCTCCCAAATGGTATTGTTGGCCCTGTTGATGGTCAGACATACACAGAGCCTGAAAGAGGAATGGCATTCATGAACAAGGCTTGCCAGTATGCTTTTCAGAGGGAAGATGAGCTGTGCTTGGCTTCAACTATTCAGCTACTCTGTCACAAGAAGTGTCTCAAGATCAACACAGAGTATTCCAAGAAGTTTGCAAAGACTTTGCAGGATGAAATTGATAACAGATTAGACTTGGATGAAGCTGAAGAAAGAATAAAAAATGATGACTATTGAAGATGTTCACAGCCCTTTTACCTTTATCTTTTATTTTACTTATGTAATGAACTTGTAATTTTTCTTTAAGTCTTAATAAAATCATGAGGTATGTTTGTTTAGATCTGTTATGTGTAAGAAGAAGCTGTTAAACTCACTTACCTTAACTTAGTTAGATCTAGCATTATTTATGTTTAAATAGGGGGAGATTGTTGGGAATCTAAACTTGTTAGATTCCCTGATCATTGATTTAAACATAATTAGGCTGTTAGATAGTCCCTTGCCTGTGCCTAGGAGGCAGGCAAGTTTCGCAAGACTCACAGAGATCCAAGTCTCTGTGAGCAACCTCAGAGGAGTCCATGTCAGAGACATTGTCAGGGAAGTCGAAGATTACCTGAAGACATACTCATTGGCTGTGATGGATAACAGCCAAGATGTATCAGGGACTCTGAGGGGTTGAGAGTTAACAGGGGTGGCAATACCCTGATAACTCTCAGCACACTTTGGACATGCCATTTGTGTGTTCGAGACTATGAAGAATAAGGAAACTGTTTTTGACAACTGCTCCTTAAAGCATAATGGAAGACTACCAAGAATAGAAGGACATCATGTGACTGATGTGGGAACTTGTAAAAGCTTGTGTAGTCAACATCAAGTACTGTTTAAGTCAAACTCGTAACACTATAAATAGGATGTGTATCCATGCATTAATGTTTAACACTTTGAGATATTAAGAACATTAGTGCATATAACTTAGTGAATCAAACAGCTACGACTGTATTCATAAGTTAGGGTTTATTGTTGTTCAAAGTGTGCACAACACATTGTCATCAAACTGTGTTATCCATAACACTTGTAATTCTTTATTATACAATAATAAGATTACGTTTGAAAAGTAATACCTTGTGTTGATTAAGTTAAGATTAGGGTTTCTTGCATTGATTAGGGACTTTCAGATATAAATGATTAAGATTAGGGCTGAGCAAATGAACCCGAAAACCGAACCGAACCGATAAACCGAACCGAGCCGAGCTGAGTCGAATCGAACTGAGCAAATTCTGTTTGGTTTTCGGTTTTGTATATTTGTGTCGGTTTTGCTCGGTTCGGTTTCGGGTTAAAAACATGAAAAATACGCCTAAAATACATATTCGGTTCGGTTTTACTCGGTTCGGTTTCGGTTTCGGTTTTGCTCAATATAATTCGGTTCGGTTTTCGGTCGGAGATTTTTTCAAAATCGATTTTCGGTTCGGTTCGGTTTTATTCGGTTCGGTTCGGTTTTGAACCGGTGCCCAGCCCTAATTAAGATACTCGATGCTAAATACAAATTCCTTCCTTATATTAGTGGAATCTGGTCGAAATCAGACTTTACAAGACCTTAAAATTGACTGTAAACCTGCTGTGTTGTGGGTTTATAAATTGGGTTTATAATTGGGAATATTGTGCCCTACGCCGTAGAGAACATGATATATCCTTCATTTTATGACAAGATTTCTACGGCGTAAAGGGAAAAAAATACCTACGCCGTAGGTATTCAAAATGACAAGCATTTCGACCACGCTGGAATATACGATGTAGAGGGACAAAAGTCTACGCCATAGGTTTTCTTTCCCTCATTAGCTTTGATCTTATCTCCTAGCAAATCTTGTTAATAAAATAGTACTTATGTCGTAAACACCATATCCGTCTATCCATAGGATCTTCAATTATGGAAACTTTGTTAGCGTGTTACCTACCGCGTAGTTCGACGCATTTTCTTGTCAATTTCCATTAGTTAATCCTTGTTTTTCGTTACTTGACAAAACGCAAAATGTAAAAAATTATAACACTAAATTGAGAAAAATAAAAAAATATTAAGTTAAAAACATTAAACTATTTAATGTTATCACTTATCATTTTTAATCCTTTTTCTCATTTCAACTTGCATGTTTAGTTGAATTTACAAACAAGAGTAATGCCATTGAATTTCTCACAAAAAGTTAAAGATTCAAATAATATAAAGAAAAAAGTTTTCTAGCTATTCGTGGATAAAATTCGAAAGAATTCAAATTTATGGTTGGTAAAATTTTAAGATTTAATTTTAATAAAAGTGTGATATATACATAAAGGGACATCTTTTAATAAATTATAATACGGTTAGAGGTTATAAACGTAATTTACAGCTTTAATAACTTTTAACAATCTAAAAAGATGTATAAAACAGCTTTTTATTTAAAAGCTATTACATTAATTAAAAAAAAAGTTAACAGTTTTATAAAACTTTAGAAAAACTCTTACCAAACGGACTTTATCAGATTTTAGATTAAAACATAACCCAAGCCCATTACCATTTTGCGATACGCCTGCACATTGAGCTATCTACAAAAAGGACACCCAAAAGGCCAAAAGCCGTACGAAGTTGATTCAAAACATAACCCAAGCCCATTAAACACCTCATTCGATTTTCCTAAACTATAATCTTTTTTAAAAATATCTTTTAACAAGTTTAGTTATTTTCTCATCCTGTATGTAAATTTACTAAACTTTTAACAAGTTTCATCTACAATTTCCAAATCATTATACCATCTAGTAATGGAAAACAACCCTCCAAACTTTTAACAAAGTTTAAATTTTCCAAACTATAACCTTGAAGTAAGAAACTTTGTTTTCTATACTTTTTATGGATCTTCTTATCTTATTAAGTATCAATCCCAAAGCTAAACTCTACGTCGAGAACATACATAGTTCTCAGCATACATATAGTTCTGCCAGTAGCGCCATTGTGAGAAAAAAAGTCTGGAAACATAGAGATTTACACAACTTTTGAGCTCTAAACTAGTACTATTAGATTTAGGTTTGCTAATTTTAGTTCACTCGTCCGCTTTTAGAGGGGCTGGGTACGGTGCGTCATGGCTTAAGCCATGGCCATGGCGTGAGTTTTGGTGCTGAGCCAACCACACCGCGAGTCGAGTTATGGGGAGAAAACTGGCTATCTCCAGCCAGCGTTATGGCCCATAACGCGAGCTAATGGCTGAGCCAACTGTACCGTGGCTCGTGTAATGGCTCGAGCCGTGGGTTTTTTTATTATTTTTTTATTAGTTTTTTATTCAAATTGGGACCATTATAACACCAGAATTTTGGTGTTAACCAGGAGGGTTGTGGGGTTATGGAGAGTTTTGGTGTTATGAGAGAAAAAACTAACGTGACAGTACTTTATGCCCACGGCTCGAGCTTCATGGCTCGACCGTACCCAGCCCTCTTAACGGTAATTGTGTAGAGAGATAACTCAAAAAATAAGGCGAAATTTGGATCCTTCAACCATTAAATTTGTCATTTAAGGTAGTCTAAAATAAAAGGGATTAGAAGGTAGACAGACCATTACATAGGCTGACATAATTAAAAAAACCAAAGTCTAAGGATAATAATGCATCATGTTTCAGCCTGAAAGACTAAAGAACTTAATAATTTCTAAGATTATTCAATTTCCAAATCTACCCTCCAATCCATCATCACTTCACTTGGACACTTTAATAATCCTTCCCACACAATTGTCTTTGGGCCTTGAATGAGGCAGGTACATCACTGGGCATGCTGGATTCTCCCTTTCAAGCCTGCAAAATATAATAAAAAACTTATAGTTAGTCAATATTCTCTATTTACAAACTTTATATTTAGGCCTCCAAATCATTTTCCTTTAACTTTAAAATTTATTCCAGATTAGTTGACTTCCAGTCTATAATTGTAGAATCAATTTGTTATAGAAGCCTTAAACTACAAAAATAATGCAACACACAGATAATGTATTTTATAGCATTAGAAATAAAATAACTTGTTTGACCCAAAAAGTCACAATGCAATATCTAACCAGTTTTAAGTGGACTTACTTATAGTTGAGAAGAAAATGGTGAAGGAAGATGGCAATTTCTAGCTTGGCAAGGTCATTTCCAGGACAAAGTCTACTTCCTGCTCCAAATGGAAGGAAAGTTCCAGGTTTTGGTATAAGATCCTGGTCAACAATATGTCAAAACTCAGTCAAAGTGTAACAAAGCAAATTGTTCAAGTTGTAAAGACATTGTACAAGTGAGGAGAGACTCACATCCCATCTTGAAGGAAGAAACTCCTTGGGATTGGGATAAACTTCAGGACTGAGATGAACACTCCTAAACCAAACCAGCACTTTCCATCCTTTAGGAATCATGTAACCTGAAATCAACATAGACAAACTTTATACATATATGGAGCACTACATGTAGAGTTAATACTCTCTAGTAAGTTTAGGTACTTTAAATAACTAACAATTAAGATGAAGACCGAACCTTTAACTTCCACATCTTCCCTGGCTTCTCTAAACGTCATGAGCGAAAATGTAACCAGACGCATCGTTTCATCAATCACCTTTGAGAGATACTCCATCTGCCTATACTCTTTCAAGGTCAAATGGTTTTGACCCGGTGGCAAATTCTTCCGGATCCTCTCTTGTTCTTCCTATATAATTGTGAACATTTGACACTTAAAACTTGTTTATCGGAAACATGTGATAATTTTTTTTATAAAAGTATAAGATAGTGTAAGGACAAGTTTTACATAATCCCATTTACATCTTGGTGGGATATCTTTCTAATGATTTCTGATAGGTTTCTCAATCAAAATACCTTTGCTATCTGGAAATATTCTGGGTGTGATTGGAGAAGGACAGTTGCCCACATTGTGACGTGTCCTGACGATTCATGGCCCGCGTTTAGATACATGACCAATAAATCAATGATTTCCTCATCGGTTAGTTTTATCCCATGGTCATCTCGAGTGTCTAGGAGATTATCAAGCATGTCTTGTTTGGCCATTCCTTTAGTCTCCTCTCTTATCTTTCTACGCGCGGTTACTATTGCTTGCAAAATGGCCACCAAATTCTTTCGTGCCTGCAAAAATATAAAGTTATGGCTAACCATATATAAAGTTTAATGGTACCACACTACCACATATAATTAAAGTAGATAAAAAACCTTGAGTGCTTTATGGTAAACAAAACCGGGAAGATTTATGGCTAGGGCTCTAACACCATAATTAAGCGTTGTGTACTCTTTCTCCAATGCCTCCCTCACATTCTCACCTTCTGAGCTTAGAAAAATGTGCATGATTATCTTAAATGTTAGCTTTCGGAGTTGAGTTAGGAACTCGATTCGACCCATTTTTGACCATTTGTCCAATGTTTCTACCACATTGGTTTCTATGTACCGCATGTAGACAGACAAGGCTTCATGACCATTAACTGGTGATGCAGTAATCTTACGCAGCCTTTTGTGATCTTCATAATCAATTGAGACAAAAGATTTTCTCCCAATGAGTTCAAGAGTGGAGATTGGCCACCCTGGCTGGAACGCCTCATCATCACACATTGCTTTTCGACACGCTTCTGGAACAGTGACAATGATGCTAGGCTTACCAAACATGAACGATTTGTAAACACCATTAGGCCCATATCTGCAATTATGAAATAAAAAATATAAAACTTGTATATATATTGTTACATAAATATATGCCACATCAATAATATTTATTGTATACATGAAAACATTAAAGTACAGATATTAAATTTCATTTTTTATGATCTTCACAACACTACAAGAGGTACAAATAAAATTATTTAAGTTGCTGTAATATGAAGAAAAATGACAATGGTAGTGACAAAACTTGCCTACTCTAGAGAAGGTCGAATAGTTCACTTTCAATTCTAGTATCTATGAATTAAGGCTTTATTTTATTAAAGCCACAATTCACAAAAATATCACTAAATACTTCTATAGCTAAGTACATTTCTACTAAATAAATGTTTTACTAAACATATTTTGTGAATTCAATATATACTAACATTTGACAAAATAAATTACACATATAAGTGCTTCCAATGCAAATAGTTTTTTCTAATCATAATGTTTAAGGACAGGTATAAAGTCTACAAAAGATCCTTTTTGCTTTCACCCAACAACGTGACTTGAGTCGGCACACAGGAATTGCAAAATAAAAATTCGCAGTTCGAATAAGTTAAGAAATTTGATCACTATGAATGTTTTGTTTTTGTCTTTATTATAAATGGTACTATTGTCTAAAATAAGAATAACATGTATCTCCTAAAATTTTACTCATGTTTTTGTCTTTACAAATAATTTATTTCATACGTTCTTGTTTTTCATGATGTAGATGATGTCTAATACTTCCGTATGAAGATTTTATTCTACTTCCATTTCTTTTTCCTTTATTACATTTTTATAAAAATATGCAAAAAAAAAGTACTCCGTATTAAGTATTCTTTGGAAGTAAGGTAGCAATTTCTATATTATAATACCAAATAAATACTACAGTATATAATGTACATTTAAATATTTCCTTCAAAAGGCAATAGCTTGTCTTTTCACTAGCTACAAACATGAAAGTGACAGACCAACTCTTCCAGAAAAAAACAAATGTCTTTTTACTTGCTTTCTCGGACAAAATAATTACAAGCTTTTTAATTAGGAATGTAACACAATTTACGCTACAAGTCCATCCTGCATGTCACATGAAATGATTTTTTGACAAACCAACATTTGTCTTCAAATGCAACAAAAAAATTAAAAAAATGAAACTAAATTTTATTGATACCAGTAAATATGAGAAAAACCGAACTTGTGACTTGTGAGTAACAGCTAACAATGCATGTGACGATTTTATCAACACAATAACATATATTCCACTCTAATTATCGAACCCAAAAAGGTGAGACACTAGTTGGTGGTATAGAGAATATGTCTCCATTATGCATCATAACTATTATCTACAATTTTCATGAAATCTCTGGGACCTTTTTATATCTAAAATATTCAATGATTTTCCTAACCATGCACCTTTAAAGTCTGCATTCATTTTTATGAATGAAATACAAAACCATTAATATTATTATACAAAAAGATTTTGCTTTGGAAATAGTCATGAATGTTGTTTGCATGTGGTCTAATTGGCCGTAAAACTCCAACACACGAATGCATTTTTTTTACAGAAAGTTGTCTAACCAAATAGCTTTCTACATTTCGGATTTTGCCATTAGTCCAAAACATGCAACTTGTCCAAACTATGCCATTAATCCTTCTAAGTTTCCAAGTAACAAAACAAAAACATAGTTTATAACGATGCAAAGTGCAAAGCGAATAAAAAGATAGTAAGAAGTGTGAGTACCTTTGAACAAAGCCCCCAATGAACGATTCTGGATCAGTAGACTTATAAGCTCGAAGAAATGACCACATGTTACCGACGAACGGCAAACCGTAATCACCTGGTGGCAAGCTCTCCTTAATCTTTTTGTCCAATTTTCGTTCATAAAACCACCCCAGCACATTCTTCAAAGCCCATTTCGTGATCATCATAACGCCGACCATAATTCCAACATAGTAGCCCATGCCTCCTACTCCCTCAAACCCCATGCTCAAATGCACAACCGTTTAAACTTTGTTTAAAGTAGCTATTTGTTCTTCTCTCTAGAGAGAGAGATAGAGAGAGTGGGTGTAAGTGTGGAGAATAGAGAAAAAAGAGATGGAAATGGTTGATATGGTTATGGGTCTTTTTGGAGTCCTATTTATAGATAAATCTCTATATGTGGATACATATCAAAAACATAATATGCTACCATATATTACACCATAAATGGTGTTTCAAAAATATCATGTGTTATCATACTTTACATACTTGATTTAAAATACAAAAAAACAATAAATGGTATAGAATTTGTTACTTTTTTCATTCAATGCCATTATTGTTTTAAAAAATTATTTGAGAATTTGTTTTGTTGTAATATTATTGACACCTAAGATGCTAAAATAGTATTTAATTGTTTGGATGCCATACCATTCCATTCAATTTATTTGGAGTAGATGTATATCCGTGCATAGGGATTCAAATTAAGTATACTCGGATGATTATCGATATGTTAATTGACTCGATAATCAAACTCAACACGTTAAGTCGGTGATTTGATCAAATTAATTTGATTGTTACACACGCTGAATTGATCAGATAGATCTGGTGACTCGAACAGATACACTCAGTAACTAAACTTATATTCAGTGATAAAACTTGTGATCGATGAATAATACAATTGTTTTCATAAATAAGAATTTATTAGTTAATATTTCTTATACTAGTTTTAATGCTCGTGCACGCATGAGACTTAAAAATAAAAAATAAATTAAGTAATAATTTCGTTATTTCGATTATATATATATTATATATGTTTTTTTAAAAACATTTAATGTTTATATGTTTGATTATACTGTTGTTTTACTGTGCAATGTGTCAACTAATATATACTCACTTTAATTTTTATTTTTCAAATTTTATATTCTTTTTTACATTCGAAATTTTTATTCTAAAAAATAGTTATATTTTATTTATTAATCAACAAACCATTTACATAAACCTCACACGTACACTATTTATAAATTCATGATTTTGTAATGTTTAATATTATTCTATAAAACAGTATTGAAATTTTAATACTCAAATAGATACGATGCTTATGGACCCACAAGTTTTACTTGATTTTTCATTATATAATCATATTAATTAATATTTTGAATAAATATTTCTTGCACAAAGGATTTAACTTTGTTTAACTGAAATATTAGATATTTTTTTCTAGACATTGTGTGTTTAGTAACACATAACGACCTTGGAAAAATATATGTTGTTGTAATATGTAGAATCCCGTCTATTCATTTTCATCTTACACCGATGTCCGAGGTCCTGCATTCATTTTTGTATTTATATTTATGTTAATAATAATTTACGTAGATTTCATTGTTTGACTTTTTTAAGTGTCAAAATACATATAGACAATAATTTATGTTTTTATTTGAATTTTATAATCATGTGATTTATTGATATTTTTAATATAACATATATGTTGTATTTTTAAAATATAAATTTTGAGGGTATAAATTTTAAAGGGTATTTTGTTTATTTTATAAAATTAATAAAATACATAGAAAATTATAAGCTTACATTTAAGTCCATCTAATTATATTTAAAATTCAACCATGAAAGTTTTATTAATCCACTCCTCATTTTTTAAGTTTTTATTTTCACAAATTTGACACATATATCTTTTTGTGTTTACATCAAAATCTTCCATCAAAATCTTTAATTTTGACCAAATTGAATTCAATTTTGACTTTTCTCCACCAATCACATCGCTTGATTTTGCTTATGTGTCAAAAAAAAGTCATTTGATTGGTCCAATTAATTTTTCTACAACCTCGACTTTTTACTAAAACTCTCAAAAATCTAATTCTTTTATTATATAAAAGATTGTATCTTAATTTTCTTTATAAAAAATATAATTTTTTCTTATTACTTTTTATTTTTCACTTTTCACTTAAAAGATACACTCATTATATATAGTATAAATAAATACAAACTTGAGTCATGATATTTATATCAGTATTTGGGCATAACAACGGTAATTGCCTACCTGCAAATAGTTAACGATATCCTTTTGATTCGGTGGGGAATCGTAACTCACTGACTCGAATGGGTTGACCTATTATTGAAACCTGTGACCCGATAATTCGATCAAGCTGGTCCAACACTTGACCCGTTGGCTCGATCAGGATGACTCAATGATCGAACCCTTGACTCGTTGACTCGACGGGTTGACTTGGTAGTCATGCCCGTGACATGGTTCTATATTAATGTTCACTAATTAGTATAGATATTTTCTTTCTACACAATTGTTGAAAACTTTTAACATTTCAATAATTTTATACACCCTTCAACATTTCAAGAATGTATGGTAAACCTTATCATTTAAAAAAAAGTAAAACAATTCGATAAGTGTTTTTATCTCAAAAAATATATTTTTCGAAAAAAAAATCATATTTTTTTTAAACTTTTTTTCAAAAATAATTTTTTTAAGCAAGTTATTTTAAAAAAATTATTTTCCAAAAAAATAAAAAAACATTTTTTTCGAAAAAAAAGTTTAATTTTTTAAAAAAGTTTGTTTCGAATATTTTTTTTTAAATAAATTGTTTCGAATTTTTTTTTTATTTTCGAAAATAAAAGTTTAATCTTTTTCAAAAAAAAATAAAAATTATTTCTTTTTGAAACAAGTTATTAAAAAAAAGTTATGTTTTTTTTGGAAACAAACATTTTAAAAAAGAATAAAACTTTTTTCGAAAATAATGTTTTTTATTTTTTTCGAAAAAGATTAAACTTTTTTTGGATAATAAAGTTTTTTTCGAAATAAGTTATTTAAAAAGTAATTTTGAAATAATTTTGTTATATAAATTAAACTTTTTTTTCGAAAAAATTGTTTTTTATTTTTTCGAAAAAGATTAAACTTTTTTTTCGAAACAAATTATGTTAGAAAAAAGTTTAATTTTTTCGAAAGAAACTTTTTAAACTTTTTTTCGATTTTTTTAAAATGATAAGGTTCACTATACATCCATGGAAAAGAACAAAGATAAGAATACCCTCCATTTTAGATATCGTTAATTCTTAACGAGAAACCATTTGCACCATCCGTCCAAATGGATGTATGATGCACCATTCACTAAAGGAGGGATGATTGGTGTCCAAAAAACTAACGAAAGATGTAATTCAATTTTTCGACATAATGCAAGGATGATTTTTGCACTTCATTCAAAAATTATAGTTTATAGTAATAATAATTTGTACATGTTACATAATAATTTGTATTCACTTTATCATTTAATGTGTATTGCTACACAACTAATACAGAAATGAATTTATTAAATTTTTGTGTTGTACAAGTTTGTACCAAAAATTTGTACGGTTATATTACTTTAAATTCTGAAGAAAGTGTGCAATCTCTTTTATAAGTAGTATAAATTTATATGCCATTAAAAAATAGTGCAATTTATATAATGGATTGTTTTTATGGTATCGATGGAGCCTCTTCAGTCGTATTCTGAGAGGTTTTGCTAGCCGAACCGATTGTGACTCCGGTTTCAGTTGAACCCGTTGGTCCGGTTTGGTTTAAAACTACGTACATCATCATTTTGGGTTGACGGACGATTTTGTAGATATATGTTTTTAATTGGTGTTCAATATGTATATATAAATTGTATATTTATGTAATGGAGTGTATTAACCACTACAAAAATAGGTCCATTTTCCATACTTTTTTTTACACATTTCAAATAAATGTATAAAATATTTTGAGTTTTTCTACATTTATTATTGTATAAAAAATTGGTTACATAAATAAGCGTGAATAAATTTTAGAACAACATATTTATATGTGTTGCAAATAAAAATTCACGCATTTTAGTGTGATAAATTCACAACTTCTTCACACTTTTGTGGACCCCATTTTGTTCCACCAATATTTTCCACAGTTTTTAAAAATGAGAAGTGTGGAGAATATAAGTGTAAGAAAATGAGATCCATACTTAAAATGTGTACTTTCATTTGCAACTAGGGGCGGACCTATGCGTAAGGTCCGGGGTGACGGCGCCCCCCATGGCTTGACAAAAAACGCGATTACAATGTTTTTTTTTTCGATTTTGATAGTTTTTTTAAATGCCCTCAATTCGAAAAGCCAATTGCCCCCCACTCACACATTAAAATCCAACTTTTAACACTCTAAAACCAAAAAATTATCCATTTTTAGCTTAAAATATTCGTTTTTAATTTGGATTCTAATTTTTTTTCCTTGTTATTGTAAATTTTTTGCCCCTCATTGTCCAATTTCATGCGTCCGTCACTGTTTGAACATATATAAGTGTGGTTTTTTATAATTTATTTACACTTGTTTTTTTTAACGGCAGTTTTGTGCAACAGAGTATCTTGCATGCCACCGAGGCACCAAGTCTCTCGAACCGAGTTCGAATCATCTCACGAGGAGAATATCAACCCCATGCTAACCATCCAGTTTCTCATTAAGGGGCTTCAGGGCATTGCGATGAGATTCAAACCCGGTTGCCAATTCTGGAAAAATCCCCACATGTTTATTTACACTTGTTTATGTAACAAACTTTTTACAAATGTAGAAAAATTCATAATATTTTACACACTTATTTGAAGTGTGTAAAAAAATGTGGAAAATGCCAAATTGTTTTGTAATGAATTACATATTACAGTAATTAGTATTAGTTAATTTTATTTTTAAATGTGTTTTAATTATTATGCATTAATTAGTTTTAATATGAATATTAAATTATGTTTTTATATTTTAATTGATTTTTAATTATGTTTTAATACTTGTAGTATGTGTTAGTTGAGGCGATGTTTTAACTATAGAATTTAATAGAATTTTTTGTTTTAATAGTATAATAATGTGTTTTAAGTTTTCTAGTTTTACTATGCATGCATGTTTTACTTGTACAAATAACATTATTTATTGTAACTTAAAATTTCAAGTGTTTTATAAATAAAAGAGTTAAATGCTTTGTAAAATAACTAGTAGGGTGCCCGCGCGTTGCAGCAGCGGGTATCATGCAATAAAGTTTTTGGCAAAAATAAATTTAGTTTTGTGCTTTTTCTTAATATTGTCAATTATGAAAATATATTGGGTTTGCATAACTTTAAGAAAATGATGAACAAAATCAACCTACCAAGTTATTAAAATTTTAAAATATTAACACGATATTGCGTCCATAAAGAGACGTTAATTGGAAAAGTTATACTTATATGTAACAAAATGTACCTCCAAATAAGAAAATAAGATTTTTAATTTTTTTAAGGAGTATCATGTAAAATTATAAACATATTTTCTTATATGTTAATAAAAATTGTTTTACGAATATACATATAATGAAATATATATATTTATAAACATGTTTATATTAAGAACTATGTTTGTGGCACTTGTCCCACATAGATATAAGACATAAACAAAAAAATGTTATAATGCAAAGAAAAATTAAATGTTCAAGAAACCAATCAATATACATATGGACATTATAATTATTAATTATTATTATATTAGCACTTAGTACTTTGCACATTTGGATCATTTGTATTCATACAATTATCCTGATTTTTTATATGAATGATCGCTTTTTAGCTTTTGTGATTAATTTTTATGCGTCACATAATAAAAATAATAAATTATTTAATCGAAATATAATAAAAAATGGTCATAGTCCGACCTAGTTCACCCGTTTATGCCGAGTTCGCCAGGTTATCTTCGTTTCTTTTTCGCACGACTTGTATTGGCTACCGAACCGGTGGCCACTCAATTTTCGATTAAACCCGTTGGCCTGATCCGATTATAAAACCATACATATCACCAACTTGCAAGTTATATGAATTTATTTTTGTATGTTTTATTAGTTGTACAATATGTATAATAAGATGTAATTTTTCATTTTAGCGATAACTTAAAAATATTATTAACTAAGGTGTTTAATATATTAACTAATGTGTACTTGTACATATGCTTTATAACATGTATTAATTAAAATTAATTTTATTAAAGTGACGGTAATGTTTAACTGACTTGTACAATATGCTTTAATATTTGTATTACTTAAAAATTTAATGATGAGAGGGTGCATAATATGGATTAAAAGACATGATTAATTGACTTGTACAATATGTTTTAAAATTTGTATTACTTAAAAGTTTAATGAAGAGAGAGTGCATAAAATATTTTATAAGATCAAATGATATGATATGATGTAATGATGTACTATATGTATAAGTTGAAAGAAATTATCAATTGTGATTTCACATCTTTGCATCATTTGTCTTCAAACAATTATCTCGATTTTTTTTATGAAAGATCGTTTTTTGCTTTTGTTGTTAATGTTTATGCGCCACGTAATAAAAATGATAGATTGTTTAACCGGAGTACGATAAAATTTTATAATAGTCCGACATGGTTCACCCGTTTATGCTGAGTCCGCCAAGTTATCTCCGTTTCTTTTTCGCACGGCTTGTATTGGCTACCCGAACCGGTGGCCGCTCCAGTTTTTGATTAAACCCGTTGGCCTGGTCTGGTCTGATCCGGTGTTAAAACCATATATACCACAAACTTGTAAGTTATATGAATTTTTTTTTGTTTTATTAGTTTTACAATATGTATAATAACATGTAAAATTTTTTTAGGATAATTTAAAAATATTATTAATTAAGGTGTTTATTATATTAAGTAATATGTACTTGTAACATATGTTTTATAACATACATTAATTAAAATTAATTTTATAAAAATGACGGTAATGCTTGATTGACTTGTACAATATGCTTTAATAGTTGTATTACCTAAAAATTTAATGATGAGAAGGTGGATAAGCTAGTTAAAAGACATGCTTAATTGACTTTAATAATATGCTTTAAAATTTGTATTATTTAAATTTTTTTAAGAAGAGAGAGTGCATAAATGTTTTATAAGATAGTATGATATGATATGATATGATGTATAATATGTATAAGTAGAAAGAAATTATCAATTGTGATTTCACATCTTTGCATAATTTATCTTCAAACAATTATCCCGATTCTTTTTATGAAAAATCATTTTTTTTGCTTTAGTAGTTAATGTTTATGCGTCACATAATAAAAATGATAAATTGTTTAATCAGAGTATAATAAAAAAAATTATCATATTCCGACCTGGTTCTCCCATTTGTGTCGAGTTTGTCCGGTTATCTTCGTTTTCTTTTCGCACGGTTTGTATTGGCTACCCGAACCGGTGACCACTTCAGGTTTCAATTAAAGCCGTCGGCCTGGTCCAGTTTTAAAACCATATATACCACCAACTTGTAAGTTATATGAATTTTTTTATGTTTTATTAGTTGTATAATATGTATAATAAGATGTAATTTCCATTTTAGGGATAATTTAAAGATATTAATAATTAGATTGTTTTATATCTTATTTAATGTGTACTTGTAATATATAATTTATAACAAGTACTAACTAAAATTAATTTTAAAAAAGTAACAGTAATGTTTAATTGACTTATACAATATACTTTAATATTTGTATTATTTAAAAATTTAATGATGAAAAAGTGCATAAGATGGTTTAAAAGACATGCTTAATTCACTTGTACAATATGCTTTAAAATTTATGAAGAAAGAATGCATAAAATATTTTATAAGAAAATATGATATGCTATAATACTTATATCTCGATTTAATACTTCATTAAGTGTTGTAAAAGTATAAATACCAAAGACACGAATATAGTAAAGGTTCAATTTAATTAATGAAATGTACAAACCATTTTTTATCATACATACCATTAAAAGTATTTTTTTTAGCCTTTGGTCATTTGGTATCAAGAACATTTACTAATATTTATTCTCTATTCGCCCCTAATGATTATCCGATAAAAATCACATAATTTAAGATAATTATATTTATTACAATATTTTTTTTACTTTTTGACAAAATGATAATTTTATACTTAGCTAATTAATTTAAGTCATTTTTAAATTTTGTAGTTATAATTTTAAACAGGGGTAATATAGTAAACTTGATTAAAATTTTCTTTTCTTTATTAGTAGTGGAAAATTAAATTGGGATATAAAAAAACGTGGACAACCATATTAAGACGGATAAAATATCATTTTTAGCGTCATTTGTTAAGGTATCTTATCAAGAAAAAAAGCCAAACGTACACACTAGACATTAATTATATTTACATTAGATTTTTCTCAAGTTATAAAGGTTTTTTTTATTTTTTATTAAATTATGTTTAATTAAAAGATAATTTAATGCAGACATGTTCAATTATATTACTTAATATCTTCAGTTGTTTGTTTGTATCAAGTCACAAACAAACAGTTTTTATATGACTTAATAAATTCAATTTTTTATTAAGTCATTATCAAACACCATCTAAATATAATATTTATCAATCACAAATAAGTTACATGTACAATTTTTTGTAATAAAAATCAAGAGCCACTTATTTATTTGCACTCATAACAAATTCAACACGATCGATTATGTTTAACTACAACTTGAGAGAGTCTTTTCTTTTTATAAAATCAATTAGTTATCATGAAATGTAAAACAGTTTTTAAATAATGATATTCAACCCTACATGTTGAAACGTTGGAAAATAAACATTTCAAGAAAAAGAATAAACATATTTGGTACCAAACATCAAGATGGCGAAAGTGGTCGAATGAACATATTTGGTACCAAACCGTGCGACATGTCATATCTAGCTCTATCTAGATATTAAAACTTTGAAAAAGATACCTCAATTACCTCAATTTTCTGTAATGAGAGAATTTTCTCTAATTTAAATAGATATGACAACAGGTGAAAAAACCCATAATTCACGAGTACTCATACGTAAATGAGTGGGTAACTTCGTTAATTTTCACCTGCGAATGGGTCGTGGGTAAAACTTTAAACTCATCGATGTATGATGGATGGGTGGCGAGAATGGTATACCCATCACGGATAAATCCCATGATACCCGGCATGGGTAAGCCCATGACACTCATTCGATATACCATGGGTGTACCTACCCATAAACCCATTTAAAACAAAATAAAGTTAAGAGTTAACTACATTTTTGGTCCTTATAATTTGCCGGATATAACGGTCTTGGTCAAAAAGTTTAAAAAGTAATAAATCTAGTCTTATTTTGTCGACCTGTAACATTTTTTTAGTCCCAAATGTTTGTTTGACTAAGATTGACTGTTAAATGTGAAGGCAAATCTGTCTTTTCATCCACACCCACTAAAATTAATATCTTTTTTTTATTTGGTTCTCTGTCAAATAGAACCCCCACTCTTTCTTATTCTCTTCTTAAAAAAACACATCCTCTACAAATGTAAATCAGCCCTAACCGTAACCATTCCCTTGACAAATCACATCACCTTCGCAATAACGAATCGCCGACTACCCATAAATCAGCCCAGATCCAATCACCGACCACCTATGGATCAGATCAGATCCAATCGTCGGTCACCCATAAAAGTGAGCACCATTACAAATTGCTTATCACCCATAAAAAGAAGGAATAAATGATAAATGATTTGTTGGAAATAAGTTGCAGTGATGAGGGAGACCGAGGGTAATATGAAGATGAAGATTGGGTCTCTTTGTGATTGTTGGGATAATGTGAAAGTTGGTCAAAGGAAGTGTTTGGCTCGTTTGGTTTCATTTGTGTGTAAAAACTTTAGCACAAGAAAGAAATGGAGAATATCCTTTTGTATAGAATGTTTTGGTTTGGTTTGGTTTGATTAAGGAATAGAGACGATGAAGATAGAGAGGTGGAGTAAATGTAAAAAATTTTGTATGAAAAAATCTTGTAGAACACCATTTTTGATGATGTTCTTGATGTAGAATTTCAAAAAAATGTTTTGAGTTTATAGTATACTAAAAAAGATAAGAAATAAGATTGTATTATTTTTGTATATATTTTTAATAATATAATAATAAACTAATATTTATAATAAAGATGGTATTTTAGTCATTATGCATTATCACCTGAGGGTATATTAGTCATTTCAATTTCTTTAACAGGTCAAACTAACGGTCAACAAAAAATGGACCAATTGTTACGGGTCAACCAAAATAGGAATAGATCCGTTACTTTTTAAACATTTGGACCAAAACCGTTATATTCGGCAAACTATAAGGACAAAAAATGTAATTAACTCTAAAGTTAATTATACCACTTTAATAATTGTAGTTGTGACTTGTGGGACCGTTATAAATTTCAATAGTTACCACTATTAAAAACACATATTAAATAAGATAAACTAGTCGTTTTCTAGACTAAAAAATAAAGATAAAAAATCAAATCATCAAATATATACATAAATAATGTATGTTATGTCTTCTTGTATTACAAAACATTAATTTATTCATACTAATATATATATATATATATATATATATATATATATATATATATATATATATATATATATATATATATATATATATATATATATATATATATATATATATATATATATATATATATATATATATATATATATATATATATATATATATATATATATATATATATATATATACACGCTAATATTGTCTTATACTTCTAATACATTTTATTCATTCTATCAGGCACACGACACACCTCTATCCTCTAACAAATTTAAATAGTTATTCATTTATTCTAACTTTGTATTTTTATAAATAATTTGTTTAATTAGGTTTTTTGAAACTCACTTTGTTAGTTACTTTTCATATAAGTTTTTGTGAATTTGTTTCATTGCATTAACTTATGGTTTTTCTCATTAGTAACAAATACCTACGAGTATTAGTATTGGTAGAAAATTAAACTCATCAGTGATAGACAGGTGGGTGGTAAGTGTGAAAATTTTTATATAAGTAAATGACGGGTTTGAGATACCCATACCTATTACCCATAATGACATCCCTAGATTTAAATCTGTTTGTTAAAGAGTTCAAAACATGTGATATATTCGACCAAAAGATTAGAATTTTAACTACGAAGAGAAAATATAAAACAAATTCTATGGATATAGGAGGCACTACAATATAAAGCAATTTTGGAGTTGTTTGCCGACCTATATAAAATGGTAGTCTTGTCATGTAGTGAACCTCCTTGCACAACTCTAAACATTTTTATGCTTCTCAATGCAACTTCTTTTTCGTATTTAATGAAAGTAATACATATATATGATTTCCACTTCAAAGAAAATAATATGCCTATGAGTTATGTTATGTTATAATACAAGTATTTTTGAGCATTTACAATGCAAATCTAAAAAAAAGACTTTTTTATTCAAAAAAGTAATACGTATTTACAATACCTATCTCTAAACAATTTTATGCTTCTCCATGCAACTTCTCTAGCGTATTTAATGAAAATAATACGTATGTGACTTCCATTTCAAAGAAAATAATATGCCTATGAGTTATATTATGTTATAATTAGAGGTGCAACTCAAAACCGGATGTTTGAAAATCCGGTGCAAAAATCCGAACCGGTTTTTTCAAAAACCGATTCTTCTTTATCCGATCCGAATCGTTTAGACCGGTTTTTCCGATTTTTAGTAAATCGGATAAAAACTTGTTGCAATATCGGATCTAACCGGTTTAAAAAAACCGGTTTTAAACAGTTTTTAAATACATATATATATATATATATATATATATATATATATATATATATATATATATATATATATATATATATATATATATATATATATATATATATATATATATATATATATATATATATATATATATATATATATATATATATATATATATATATATATATATATATATATATATATATATATATTACTAGCTTTTAGACCCGTCCGGTGGACAGACTAGCTTTAAGTATATATTTTTAATAAAAATTGAAGGTATGTGTGTTTGTATTATAAGTTTAGTATATATAGTGTTAGTTATGACATTAATATTTTATTAATGTAGTATAGAATGAACAAAAATAACGTACGTTAAGATATTTTATTATTGAAAAATATTATGATTTAATTGAATTTGCATACATAAACGTTATGAATAAGTTTGTTACATTAAAATTTTTTAGAATTTTAATAATATTGTATAAATATTTTATGTATTTTTGAATTTTATGAGGTAATGAATCTTGATATGTTAATGTTATGAATAAGTTTTTTACATTAATTTTTTTTTGAAATGAATATTATTGTTAAGTTTTTTTTTGTTAGAAAAAACATTATAGTTAAATACTTTTTTGAAATTATTTTGTTTTGTAAGTTTTGTGTTAAAGTGTATTTTAGCAAAAGTAAGCCCAAAAAGTTGATTTTTGGTATTATTTTTGTCACGTGTATAATATAACAACAGTATATAGCCCATTCCATAACTTGACAGTCCGAATATTTAAATTTTTTTTCATTTTAGTAAGTCAAAGTATTGTGAATCATTTGTAATTCTTATTTTCTTTTTGAAGCATTTTATGGAAACCCTTTAATGAATTACATATGTCATTTTAATAGAATTATTTATTTAAGGCATCATTTGTAATTCCTATTTTCTTTTTGAAGCATTTTATAGAAACTCTTTAATGAATTACATGTGTCATTTTTATAAAATTTTGTATTTAAGGCATTGTTTCACCATCCTTCCTATATAATGGTTTTTGATTTGATTTGATTTGATTTGATTTGATTTGATTTAAAAATTTATTCATTTTCTTAAACCGGTTATTTTTTACCGATTAAAACCGGTTTTTCTAAATAGTCAAACTAGCCGTTATTTTGACTTTTTAGAAAAATCCGGTTTTAACTGGTTTTTTCTAAACAGACTGGACAGACAGCAACGGCATTATAGCCGTTTGACACGATTTTTGGCTTTTTTTTGGAGAGTTTTTAAGGCTTGTAATGTAGTATAAATACATGTTCTGAGATGGGGTTGAAAACATATCAAAAAACCTTGCCATTTCTCTAATCTTTATACTTTTTCTAATCCCGAATGGAAAACACACAATCACAACAAGCTTCCACTAATGCTAGTACCAGTGCCACTAGTACTAAACGAAAATACACTAATATAAGAAATTTTTGCAAATTCTTTAATGTTTCGTTTTCCTCGACTCACTCGATTTGATCTTAAATTAACGTGGATTTATTTGTTCTTGGTAACTAAAACTTTTTGGTATTTTAACTAAAAACTATTTAATTAAAAACTATTTAATTAAAAACTATTTAATCTAATTTAAAAATCTAATTTAATTAACTAAAACCTATTTAAATTTTAAAACTAATTAAAATGATTAAAACAAATCTAATTTTAAATTTATTAAACTAATTTTATACTATTAAAAAAACTATTTTGAAATTTAAGCAAAATCTATTTTAAAACTATTTTCAAATTAACCTTAATTAATTTTGAACTAAATAAAAATTAAACTTATTTTAAAAACAAATTAAATAAAATATTTTTTTCTTTTTATATTATTTATTTTTTTAACACTTTATAAAAGAAATAAAAACTTTTTAAATAAAATTAATAACTCTAAAATTTTAATTAAACTTATTAGTAAAAACTGCCAGTTATAACTTTACCTATATTAATTAAAAGACGAGTAAACAAACACAAGAAAGGTCCTAGAACAGATGGTAAGGGCGTTGGCTGTTGAACTAGGGGTCAGGGGTTCGAGTCCCCTGACAGACAAATTTTTGCTTTATTTTTTTGGAATTGTGGACAATTGAAACAAACAGCTTAAACCACAGACCAATTGGGTCTGTTGTATCCCATCAAATATCAGCAAATAAAGAGAACCAAATAAGCATAAAAGCTGAAAACCAATAAGCAATAAGCAGATAAAAAAACGAAACCAAATAAGCAAATGAACCAGCTATAAACTAATAAGCAAAAGGACAATCCTAGATAAGCAGTAATAAGCAGATAAGCTAAACAAACAAGACAAATAAGCAAACCCAATCTTAGTACTAACTAAAACAGTAAGCAAACCATAAGCAGTCCGAATCTAAGACTAAAATAAACCAAAACAGGCAATAAGCAGATGAGCTAAATAGCAGATAAGCATATATACTATAAGCTATATAACAAATGAAAATGAAAAGCAAATAAACAGGGAGGCAAATAATAACAAATGAAAAAAATAAAAAGCAAATAAGCTAAAAAGCTATGACCAAAAATAAGCAGATCCAAACATAAGTCTAAGCCAAAATAAACAAAACACCCTAATAAGCAGTTATAAGAAAATTAAACCTATACGCAAAATTAAACCAAACAGTAAGTAAAACAAAGATAAGCAGAATCAAACTCAAACTTAAATAAGCAGAACTTAATAATCATAAACAAACAAACATTAATCTAAAAAAAAACTTAACATAAAAATTAAAGGATAGTGAACCTGATGTTGAATCCGTTGCGATGAAGGATGGCGTTGTGCCTCCTTAATGAACCGAAACAAACACCATCATTAATCATCAAACATCATCATCATCATCTCGAACACAATCAGATTCAACTTCGAACAGTATTTTAATGAAATCTCCCAGTAGGGGAAATTTAATTCACCATTTTTTATTTTGATAATAATTAAATAGAAACAATTAATTAAAATAAATTGCAATTAAATAAAATAAAGCACGAATTTAAACAGGAATTAAACTTTTCATTAATAATTAAAAATTAAATACAATACTTTGAAAGAAAAATTACAATAAACCTAATTCTAATTTTGCAGAAATTAAAAATTAAATAAATGGTGCACACATTGAATTACAGATTAAGGGTTTTTATAGAGAAACCCTAGAAACTTTCTTTGATGAACTTGGTGCCCACGGCTTCAAATCCTGACCCTTCTTTCTTCTCTTCTCTCTCTTCTCTTGATCTTGCGGTTGTAATCACACTACTATCACACGGATCACCAACCTGTCATGGTGGTGTGTTTGTTGTGTTTGTTTAGGCTGATTTGGCATCCTATTATTGGAGAAGTGGTGGTGGTGATTGGTTTAGACCAATAAAAAAGAGGGGATGCCACGTGAGATTAGGAGATAGGACCATCATTAGTGTTCTTCCGATAAACTTGGGGATATAATCCCCAAGTGTGTGAATCACACGATTTGGGTAAAACCCCCAAATTCTTTTGGGTAAATTTTGATATGGTGATTTAGGGTTCAGGTAAAACTTGAAGGCTGCGTTTGTTAAGAGAGAAAAGGGTGAGGATGAGTTGTTCTTGGTTGTATCGAAAAAAATTAAGTGAGTTGGGTAAATGAGTGAATTATTTAAGCGTGTGAGGGAGAGTGGGTTTATTTATTGTGTGAGTGTGTGAGTTATATGTGTGAGATTTGACCAGGTCTTTTGACCATTTTTTTAACCGTCCCAAATTGCTTCAATCAGCCTGGGCCATTGGACCTTTAATTTATATACGCCCCATTATTGTAATATTGGGCTTTTGGCCCATGTAAACATTCCTCCTATCCGTCCCTTCTTTTAAGCAATTTTGGGCTTTAAAAACAGAATTTCCATCCGTATATATTCATGTTGGACTTGGGCCTTAATTGGGCTTTTGTGTAAAAAGTGATTAAGTTATATCCACTATTGGGCTTTCAGGCCCAATAAGCAAATGTGGGACCCACTAAGCTCGAATATATTCAAAAAGTTGAAATCCATTATAAACGAACTTGATTTCGGCTTCCTTGATCGTTTCTTCAAAACCGTGTCGGTTTAGCCGGTTTTCGTGAACTTGGGCACACTTTTGGTCTTTTGACTTTGTCTTCGTCTCTTTCTTGGACTTTTCTTCAACATTTGACCGTGAAATCCCGTGTTTTCTTTTCTTTTGATCATTTGTACCTATATCACACAAAAACTCAAAACCACGCGTAATTTCGACTTTTACGATATTAAACACATGATTAGGTCTTGTTTTTCCTTGATTTTAGTGGCAAAAGGATAAGTGTTTACACACTTATTAAATCCCCTACACTTGACCATTGCAATGACCCCATGCAATGCATAATTTTAAAGCATAAAGTTACATTTTTCTCATTATTAACCCATCTTGGCCTTTATTACTTTTACTACTACTTCTACGATGAAAAGATAAAAATTTAAAAGGAAACAAAAGTTATTAGCTTTAAAATTATTTGATGGAAGAAACTCGTAAATAAATATAAGACTTGAATTAGGGCTTTGGTGCCATGAATATAAATCACCCTCAAGTTTCACGTTCCCCATACCAAGCTAAAAAACGAGATCATTGTTTACCATAAGTGCTCAAGTTAAAACAACTTATATAAGACAATTGTGTAATACTCTTTCTCCAATTCCTACGTTGTATCTCTAGATTTTATTGATTGTCATTCACCCGTAGGCTCATTTGACTTATTTGATAATTATTAGTCCAAAAATGAAGGCAAAACGGTGCAAACCCGATACTCAAAACCTAACCTCGTCCTCAAAAACATTGTCACTAAAGTAAGCCCACATCAAGGATGATTTAACACGATTTGGGGCATAAATTCTCGGACCCAAAATTTGGCCAATAGTACTAATTATTAATTATTCCTCCAAAGTCATGTAGACTTTATGTGGAGTTTAGCAAGTTCACATCATATACCCTTAGGCTTTTTAAGATGTAAAAATGCTCCTCATCTATTGTCCACACCCTAAGGCTCCTTGAACGATAAACGAGGGAATTGATTTTTTGATCAATTTGTATTCAACACTTACCATGCCATACACCCTAAGGCTCTAATGACAAGGTTCGTGCTATATGCCCCACACCCTAAGGCTCCTTGAGGTCATGTTTTAATCTTATTCTTTCTTTATTTATGATATATATAGTAGGCCAAATTCCGCGGTCCCATGGTCTGAATACCTCCTACTTAGTGGTTATGAGCCACCTTAGTCGGAAGTCCACAACGCTGGCACCCTCAGTGTGTTCATGCTTCAATTACAAGGAGAATAAAGATTTGGCTAAGAGTTAAGATATCGAATCGACACCGTAAAAATCCTCATTTATTAAGCAATTAAATATACAAGCGGGAAGAAAGAGCCACAAAAACTCATATAAGGAAGAATTAACCCTTAAACTTATTATCAACTCTATCATCTCTCGTTCTCCATAATTTAAAATCTCAAAGAATGAGACTCGCGGATGCTTAGCCTAATAAACCAATTAAGGTCCATATGGTTAAGGATACTAGCTAGAGTAAACTTGGATAAGTAAACTCGGGTTGAGTCAAAATATTCACGACGGGCCTAATATATCAAAGATATCTAAACTTGTTAAAACCATTTTATTCATTTATATATTTTTTTTGATTTTATTCTTGAAATGGAAATTATTAATACGATGCGATGACAAAAAGGAAAGAAAATAAATGAAAATACTACTAGGACAAAATAGATCAAAAATTTGAAAAACGTTGAAATTTTTTAAATTTTCCGGTTAAATGGGGTCAAATTCATGGAAAAGCCCACTAAAATTTCGATAGAAATCCCCCCTACACTTAATATAAACATTGTCCTTAATGTTTAAGCATGTGGGAGAATAAACTCCCCTACACTTAGGACATTGAGTACGTTGTGTAAAATCGAGCTAAGGAAGAGACAACTAAAGTGATTACATTTATTCAAGTTTTATTTATATACAAGATTGAATCACAATAGCAAAAACTTATCGAAGGAACCGGGTATACGGGAACACGGGATCACGGGTCGCGTCAAAAATACCAAAAATGGATCATTAAAGCTCATGTCCCTGCACAATCACAACACAAACAACCTACTTGGCTCCCCCCACACTTATTGGTGGAAATGGGTGAAGGCGAAAAAGGGTGGAAAGGATGGTAAAGGTAAAAATCTAACCTAGTTAAACGATGCTTGATTTATTTATTACAAGTTTGTAGCTCGACTCGATTTCCCGAATGTCAAATGGGAAAATCATGGGAAAAACCGAGATTTCCAAAGGAGGAAAATCTCTCCATGATAAAGGGGTGAAACAAAGTCATATAAGGCATACCCCATGAAAATCCACCCGGGTCAAACACATAATTTCCATCACAAAAGGAAATAAACCCCGAGGTGGTAAAATCACACAAAGCAAAGAAAAGTAGGGTATCCTTAGGCAAAAGTCTCTCATAAGGAAGGGTAAGTTGATTTGGAAATGATAGCACTAAAGTCTCTATTTCGGGATCAAACACCGGTTCCTTAATGGGAAAATAGCAAGAGGTATTGACATTAAAGCTCAAAATGTCATTTTGATCCAAAGTTGGGGAGTCGTCCTCTTCCAAACTCGATGTGAGAACATAAGTATCATCGGAGTCATTGGAAAACTCATCCTCGTGAGGAAAATAGAAATTTAGAAAGTTATCTAAATCCTCCTCAAATGGAATATCCTCTAAAATAGGGGCAACCTCTAAAGGTGGAGGATCCTCCTCAAAAGTCATAACTCCCAATTTAGGAATATAAGAGTCAAAGGGCGACTCAAGAATGGGAAGATCATTTATAGGATCTTTAGGCTCACTAGGTGTCTCGTCAAAACTCAAAGAAATGAAATCACTTAAAGAAGTGTTGTCATCATAGTCATCGTAGATTGGGGTATCAAAGATTGGAGGTTCTAACGGTGTTTCCCTAAGATCGAAAGGAAAGTGAGCACTTGAAGAAGTGTCATCACTATAGGTGTCATAAAGTGGGGTATCCTCAAAATCCGAAGTGGAATGATCACTTAAGGAAGAGACATCACTAAAATTAGTTTCCTCATTTTCTTCAAAAAGTGGATTATCATTTGAAATTTCAAAAAGTGGGTTTGAATGTACCACAAAATCATTAATGTTAAACTTTTTTGTTTCAAAAGGATTGATAAAACTTTCTTCATTATCAAAATTAAGCACATCAATCATATTGACCGATTCTTTTTCATTCGATTTATTCACCATTTTCCCCATTTTAAACACTTGTTGATCATTCCCAACCCTAAGAATTAATTCCCCTTCGGCTACATCAACTAAAGCTTTTCCGGTTCTTAAGAACGGTCTACCAAGTATTAACGGAATACGAGGATCCATCTCATAGTCGACAACAACAGAGTCTACGGGAAAAGTGAATGTACCAACTCGAACAAAAACGTCTTCGGCAATACCAACGGGGTATGCGAGAGTTCTATTAGCTAACTCGAGAGTCATGCGAGTCGGTACAAGGTCGGGTAATGATAATCGTTTCCATACCGAGAGTGGCATAAGATTGATGCTAGCGCCGAGATCCGCTAAAGCCATACAATCATCAATTTGGGGAAACGAGCAAGGTAACACGATTCGTCCGGGATCTCCTAGCTTTTCGGGAAGCTCTTTGAGAAGAATCGCGGAACAGTTCTCATTTAAACGGGTGTTTACGAGCTCAACCATTTTTATTTCTTATTAAGCAAATCTTTAAACATTTTCACAAATTTTGGCATTTGAGCAAGTGCTTCAATAAGGCTTATGTTAACATTGACGTTGGAAATCATTTTCAAAAAGTTGGAAACATGAACGTCATCTTTGGTGAGCACTTTAGCCTTGTTCAATCTAGACGGATAAGGGATATTGTGTTTAGATGGTGAAGGTTGAGAAGGAGAAGGGGAAGGACTCGCTTCTTGAACAACCTTTGGGTTGGGCTCTTTGGGCAATGGAGAACTAGTACTAGGAGTGGTAGTGGGAGGAATCATCGGAGGGGGAGTAGGATTACTCATTATGACCTCCGGGCCTTGTCTCTCCTTTATGGGCGAAGAGATGAAAGGTCCCACTAAAGTGGCTCCACTTCGAGTATTAATAGCACTCACATTAACACGAGGGTTAATCTCGGTATTAGAAGGTAAGGCTCCTTGGGGTCTAAGGGCTTGAATCATTGTCAAAAATCTCTTATCGGTCGATTCTTGCGTTTGTCTAGTAGATTCTTGCATTGTTTTCATGATTTTCTCATGCTCGGTCAATTTTTGTAGAACCAAGTCCATTTGAGGATTATTCATGTTCATTTGATTAAACCCTTGATTAGGAAAACCATGATTAGGAAAACCTTGGTTTTGATATTGAGGTTGAAAACCGTTATTATTATAAAAACCTTGGTTATTACTTTGAAACCCTTGATTTTGACCATTAATATTCCCTTGATTTTCATTCCCTTGAAAATTACCCTTTTGAGGACCTTGGTTCCTATTTTGGTTTTGGGTATTCTGGGTGGGTGGGGGTGGTCTTTGTGGTGCTACAAAACCCGGGGGAGCCAAATAATTAGTAATCTTATAAGACAAATGGTTAACATCAACATTTGGTTTGAATTGAACCCTCTCATTGGCATTGGTGTTAAAAGCACAAACTTGTTGATGTTGATTGTAAACCTTGTCACAATTAAAATATGAATGTGGTCCACCACAAGTCTCACACGTTTCACTAGTTTCTTTCAAGGCATTCACTTGACCTTTTATGGCTTGGGTTTGTAAAGCAATTGATTCAACAAGCGAAGTAAGCTTATCAATTCTTTTGTCGTTCTCACTAGAACTAGCACTTGCCATAGTGGCCCTAACACTCTTGGTTTGCACTTTAGCCTTGTTTTCAATTATGGCCCAAGCCTCGTTCATTGACTTCACAAGAATATTGCTCGCCGCGGCACTATTAAGTGAGTCTTGGTCATTTAGAGTTAAACCGTTGTAAAACGTATTAATTTGATGCACTTTAGTGAAACCATGTTGTGGACATTTTCTTAAAAGCTCTTTAAATCGATCCCAAGACTCACTAAAAGTTTCCTCATATTTTTGTTCAAAGGTAATGATTTCATTCCTTAAAGAGGTGGTCCGTGATGGTGGAAAAAAGTAGTTAATGAACTTGGTCTCTAAATCAATCCATGTAGTAATACTTTGGGGTGGTTCCTTATCAAGCCAAATCCGGGCTTGTCCCTCGAGGGAAAAAGGAAAGAGTTGTAAACGAATGGCCTCTTGTGGCACCCTATTGTATTTAACCGTATTAGTCAAATGGATAAATCTCTTGATATGATCATGGGGGTCATCTTGGGAACGACCCAAAAATGGTGTAGCGGAAACCATTTGAACAAAACCCGTTTTGATTTCAAAATTATTTGCTCCAATCGCGGGGAAAATGATAGCGTCATCGTTTCCCTCAACGTGAGATTGCAAAATCTCAATCATAGGTCGGTTATCCGTTGCCATTGTGTTGTCGAAAGCACGATTCTCGGAATCGGCTTGAATGACGGTCTTTTTGTTTTTCTTCTTCTTCTTCTTCTTTTTGGAAGAATTTGGTACACCAATCGGTATGTATGTATGCGCGCGAGTGCGCATACAATTAAAACTTAGGAATGAGGTAGGTGACCTCGGTCGACTTTGAGAAGAAAAGGATTTTTCCCTCTCGAGGTGCAATATTAAAAAGCTACAAAAATATATACTTAATACTATTTGAGTTGGCAAACCAATAATCGGTCGTCCCTCTCAATATACACACAAGCAAGCGGGGAAACGAGGTGGCACAAAGCACTTAAAAACCTTTTTCCTTAGACGACCTTTTATAGCGCGTCGCCTTATACCCACCTTATAGTTTTTATATATCGAGTTCAAACGTCTTACTAGTATTTATCTATTTTGCCTTTTTATTTCGTTTAGGATGCGAATACAATAGTTAGGTGATGAAATCCCAACTAAGGCCTTATTTGAAAAGTAGGTAAAATAATGTTCTACGTATATAATATAATAAATGAAAAATCTTTTTGTATTTTTTAGAAAAATATATATTCACAAGAAAAATCGAAAGAAATCGAACTAAGAAAAAAAACACTAATACGTAATATATTTTTTTTGTGTAATATATATTCACAAGAAAAATCACATGATTTGGGTAAAACCCCCAAATTATTTTGGGTGAATTTTGATATGGTGATTTAGGGTTTGGGTAAAACTTGAAGGCTGCGTTTGTTAAGAGAGAAAAGGGTGAGTATGAGTTGTTCTTGGTTGTATCGAAAAGAAATAAAGTGAGTTGGGTAAATGAGTGAATTATTTAAGCGTGTGTGAGAGAGTGGGTTTATTTATTGTGTGAGTGTGTGAGTTATATGTGTGAGATTTGACCAGGTCTTTTGACCATTTTTTTAACCGTCCCAAATTGCTTCAAAATCAGCCTGGGCCATTGGACCTTTAATTTATATACGCCCCATTATTGTAATATTGGGCTTTTGGCCCATGTAAACATTCCTCCTATCCGTCCCTTCTTTTAAGCAATTTTGGGCTTTAAAAACAGAATTTCCATCCGTATATATTCATGTTGGACTTGGGCCTTAATTGGTCTTTTGTGTAAAAAGTGATTAAGTTATATCCACTATTGGGCTTTCAGGCCCAATAAGCAAATATGGGACCCACTAAGCTCGAATATTTTCAAAAAGTTGAAATCCATTATAAACGAACTTGATTTCGGCTTCCTTGATCGTTTCTTCAAAACCGTGTCGGTTTAGCCGGTTTTCGTGAACTTGGGCACACTTTTGGTCTTTTGACTTTGTCTTCGTCTCTTTCTTGGACTTTTCTTCAACATTTGACCGTGAAATCCCGTGTTTTCTTTCCTTTTGATCATTTGTACCTATTTCACACAAAAACACAAAACCACGCGTAATTCCGACTTTTACGATATTAAACACATGATTATGTCTTGTTTTTCCTTGATTTTAGTGGCAAACGGATAAGTGTTTACACACTTATTATACAAAAATGATGATATTTTGCGATTTCTTACGACGGCGAGAAAAGGCGATGTTTGGTCACATTACGATTATTGTCATATGAAAACAGGGTGGAAAAGGCGCGTTGCAAGAAGTGTAGTAAATTTTATGGCACATCGGGTAATACTACAGTACGTACTCATTGGAACGGTTGTACCGGGGCAGTTGATAGCCAAGCGGGTGGTTTGGAACATGGTACTATTGGTGCGGAAGGTCACGTTTTTTATTTGATAATGACGCGGTTCGACTTTATTTTACGAAGTTTGTCATTCAACAACGGCTTCCATTCAACCACTTCGACAATGTCAAGCTTACGGAGATCATAAAAAAGGCTACAACCGCATTATCAACATGTAAGTCGTACTACTCTTAGAAGTGATACATTTAAATTATGAGAAACGGATAAAAAAGAAATTATTGATGGTTTTTGTAATTATAAATATGGTGTTTCTATAACTACGGATACTTGGACCGCACCACATGGTACAACAGATTCTTATTTAGCCGTTACGGCTCATTGGTTTAATCCCAATTCTTTTTTATTAATGAAACGAACAATCACATTTAAACTATTTGGTTATCCACATACGGGATCAAATTTAAGAAAATTTTTACATGACACTTTAATTGAATATAATTTAGATGATAAAGTTTTTACCATTTTACTAGATAATGCATCTAATAGTACTAAAGCTATGAATTTGTTAAAATTACATATAAAACCCGTATTAGATGGTGCATTTTTTCATTCCCGTTGTGTTGCTCATGTTATAAATTTATCCGTTAAATATGACTTTTATATGACAACTTGTGATGTGTGTGGAGTTCAAGTGTTGTTCGTACTCGATTCAATTCGAACTGATCACGGTTTAAGGTGGACATATCGTTTTTGGTAACTAAAAGGGGGAGCTTTAGATTATCTATTTCTACTTGTAAAAATAAAAACTAAAATTATTAAACATAAATATAAAAATAAAAGAAAGAAAATAAACGCTAAAATTCTGTCGGAATACCCCCCTGTCGGAATACAATCGGAATAACCCTATCGGAATGTGATCGAAAACCCTCTCGGAATAACTAAAACTGTATCGGAATAACAGACGATGAAAACTATTGGAATATGT
Organism: Glebionis coronaria; assembly: GCA_025667525.1. Classification (NCBI taxonomy): domain Eukaryota; kingdom Viridiplantae; phylum Streptophyta; class Magnoliopsida; order Asterales; family Asteraceae; genus Glebionis; species Glebionis coronaria. The sequence goes on along the minus strand of CM046881.1, from coordinate 426,546,860 downwards.
ATCGGAAATTCCGTCGGAATATCTGTCGGAAACACCGTCGAATGACGGATCACCAATCTATCGGAATAACGATCGGAAAAACGATCAGAATACTTAAACCCAATTCTATCAGAATAATCGATCGGAAAAACGATCGGAATACATAAACCCTTTTCCGATGCAAGCAATCGGAATAACGATCGGAAAAGCTAAACCCTTTTCCGATGGAATGTAAAATGCAAATAAGCAAAACCGAATAAGCTCTTTTTTAATAAGCACTAACCGAAACATAACCAAATTAATAATGAAAAGAACTAAAGAAGCACGAGTGAAAAACTTTCAAAACACTAAATAAGCAAGATTTATAAAATAAACTTTAAAAAGATAAAACTTTTAAAAACACTTAAATGAATATAAGCTAAACATGAAATAAACAAAAAGCACAATAAGTTGAACTTACCAATCGTATGACATTGTTAAGCACAACAAGAAGAGCACTTTAATCGAATAAGCACCAAGATGAAAACTTTTCGAGATTAAATCAAATAAAACTCAAGATTAAAACAAACAAGAAAGGTAGAATGAGATGATTGTGAAAAGCTTTGAAAATTAAAGATTAAGATTCAACACAAATTAAAAACTTACATGATAAGAAAGAAGAACAATAATTAAAGACAATATGAAAAGCTTGAATATGTAAAGTGGAGAGCTAAAAATGAATTAGCTAACACCTCAAAAATGAGGTTAAGGGTCTCTATTTATAGGAGAGGAGAGTTGGTAAGTGGGTGTGCTTCCTCCTTTCTTTCTTTTGTCTTCTCGGATTTTTAAATAACCCGTCTTTCTCGACTTTGTCTCGGGATTAGTCGAATGATAACTTGAACTCGTCTTCTAATTTTCTTCTTTTAGTAGACTTGGTTCTTCGATTTCGTTAAACTTCCGTCTTTTAGACTTTTTCTTCGATAAATCTTCAGAATAGGCCTTTGACTTCCGTTCTTCTTGCACTTTTGATCTTTTGACTTCGTCTTTTGTCTTTTTCTTCGATAAAGTACATGTTTTGGTCTCGTTTTTATTATAATCAAGTGGTAAAAGGATAAGTGTTTTCACACTTGTTGAATCCCCTACATTTGACCATTGCAATGCCCTCATGCAATGCTTAATTTCAAAGCATAGTTTAACATTTTCCATCATAATTAACCCACCTTGGCCTTTATTAAATACTAGAATCTAAGGAAACTAAAAAGATAGAAAATAACAAAATACTAGAAGGAGGAACAAGTAAAGAGATCGAAGACTTACATTTGGGATTTGGTTGTCATGAATACCCTCAAGTTTCACGTTCCCCAAACCAAGCTTAAAAACGAGATCATTGTTATTATAAGTTAGTAAGCTAACACTCACTCATGTGGCTCAATTTGTAAAACCCGCACGCTTTTACCATGAACAGTACATATATATTCGTACGTACATGATTAGAACTTTCCTTATTTATCATGTTTACGTTTCACGAATAGGAATTACAAGTATTACGTACGTGTTATTACACGATAAGTATTTATTACGTATTAAGACACGATAATTATTATCAACAATAATTATAATCACGAACATGAAAATCATGAACGTTAATAATCACGAACCTATTATTATGTATTTACGTATATTTATTACGATTACATATACATATATTTTACGACACGAACGATTAATAATTAATTCACGTAAACACGACACGAGAACACGTAAATAAATAGAACACGGAAAAACAACGGGTTTCCCCTTGTGGGCCCCTCATAGCCGTGGCATAGACAAGAAAGGAAGGGGACCAAGCCCACTTTTAATTTAGTTAAAACAAGAAAAAGGAAAATAGATTTTTCATAATACAGAATATTAGAAAAATCACAAAACCCTGCTCCTCTTTTCCTTCTCCTTGGCCGCCGCATATACACCACCAAAAGGGGTGTTTGGTTGATTTTGGTTGATCCAATTCTTGAGAGATCGTTCGTGTTATTATTCCTTTTTGGTTCACGTACTCGGTAAACCTTAAACTCTTTTATTTAATTTATTATTAGATCTAAACACATGAAATCATGAGGTTATTAAAAACTAATTAATAAACAAGTAGATCTAATCATGGGGTATTAAAACATGTGGTTTTAAGGGGAGTTTGGTTCGGCCGACGTGTAGAACCGAGAGCCAAAGCTCTCGGTGGTTGTGTGATCACCACCAACCGAGACCCCAAGGTCTCGGTTTGGTTTGGGTGTCTCGGCCGCAAGAAACCAAGGGACCCCGACGCATGTCGGGGTTGGCCTTAGTGGTCATGGGGGTCTCGGCTGAAAACAAGGGCACCACCGGCTTAAGCCGGTGGCAGTTTAACATGAAGCATGGCAACCGGTCACGCCGGTTCGCCATAATTAAGGGTTGTTTGGTCCGATTCAAGGGGTTAACATGGATCGGTTCATGACATGTTTAGATTTAAAACACGGGTTCGGTTCATGCGTTATTTATTTTACAAGTTAATTATCTATTTTTACAAGTTAAATAATTACAAGATTTAATTATATTAATTTAACATGTTATGTAATTAATTTAATTTAGACACGACTTAGGTTAATTATTATTAGAAATAATACTTGATTTTAACCTAAGTATTTTATGATTTAATTTTAGACTAAAGTAATTAATTAATTATTAAAAAATGGCTTATAATTAATTAATTTTCATGACTTAGGTTATATTAATAATAAATATTAATACATGTTTTATTCTAAGTATTATTTACACTTTAATTTAATTAAATCATGCTATATTTAATTAAATCTTATAACCTATAGTTTATTTAATTTACATGAAATAATTAATAAACTATACTATTAAATCACATGACTTAGAATATTTACCAGTAAAACTTAAGCTTATATTATTAGCTTAATAATCCAGCTTATTTCTAACTATGGAAACTTTCTATTTTTAGAAACTTATCTATTTTAAGCAGCTAATCTATTTATGGAAACTTTCTATTTTTAGAAACTTATTTATTTTAGGCAGCTATTCTATTTTTGGAAACTTTCTATTTTTAGAAACTTTCTATTTTTGGAAACTTTCTATTTTTGGAAACTTTCTATTTTTGGAAACTTTCTATTTTTGGAAACCTGCTATTATTAGAAAGTTACTTATTATTACACAACACGTATAATAATACCAGAAATACAAGTAATACTTAATCAGAATAGACAGAATACATGATAAACACAACATAATGATAAAATCAGTAAAACATGACATGAACATATAAAACAGGCTAAGACATGATATAAAACCAGTTACGTATACAGTAATCAGAATACTTATACACGTATATTATTTATGTAGCATTAGTGATATCGTAGTAGGACTCTCTTCCGTTCGTCTTCTTTGTTCACTGGACACAAGGTACAGATTCTCTGTCATTTCAGTATGGACATTCTTTCCTTATTAGGATTCCCCGTATGCAGCCAACTGTTTTCCCAGTATATGTTTTATATGTTTTTGAATTACTTATGTTTAATTAAATGCCTAAAGCCATATACATGCATGACCAATTTCACATAGTTATGGAGGTACCATAACCATAACACTAGAGGCACCAGTGTTATGACTTCACCACGGCGGAGTGATAGCTCGTGGCGTCCCTTCAGCTTTTGGCCATATTATTATTATCATGTGGGGCGTATGGGTGCATCCTAGATTACATGTTTTTACAGATTATTCCGGTGAATGTGGTGTGTGCCTTGCATCCTTCACAAGGAGCTGATCCCTCCTACCCAAAACTTATATTAATTAGCGGCAGCCCCTCTAATTGCATGACGAGGTCACCCCTTCAAGTATTCATGCACGTTGATATTTCATGACCTATATTGGCTAATGGTAAACATGTTAAACAGTTTTATAAGATAAACATAAGGCTTTTCAAACTATAAAACCAGTTTTACTAAGTTACGTCAGGTTATCCAGGACTTAGACATTTCCGCTGCTATATGTTGTTTAGGCTTATGTTATTCATTCTATGCTTATATATCCGTGCACTGAGCGTTATGCTCAGCCGTTTTCCATTCATGTTCCCAAAACGGCAGGTACTCAGGGACGCTCGTAGACTTTAAGCGTACGTGCATATGGATTGGAAGCTTCCTAGCCTTCATTACTTTATACATTTCTTCATACATTGATACTCATTTCTATGGACATTGTTTAGTCCTTTTCATTTACAGTACTTATGTTTGTGTGTGATGAGCTTTACTTGGGGTACCGATGTTTGTTTCCGGTATTTCCTTTATGGTCATGTAATGTTTAATACATTTATCCTTGTATGCTTTGATGACACGCCATAATCACGCGTGACATTCCATTTACCAAAAATGGGGTGTCACAATTATGGTATTAGAGACAAGGCTTCGACCTGTAGGCTCTCAAAACACGACCTGTGATTAGTGGGTAGTCACTATGGTCTTACTAAAACTGACAGTCGGTTTTTATGCATTCATTGTTTTCATGCATACATATATATGTCAGTGTCGCTGGTTTATGACTAAGTAATGGTTGGTACAGGACTGGCCCTATTTAGTCGCATGTGTTTTATCGAAACTTTTAACTTTGGGACCGACCCATTGGCGTCCCCTCGCCATGTCTTTTGCTTTGAGTGAACTGACCATAGGCGTTCACTCTCGCTCATATAAAGTTTTCATAAAACTGCATCATGCATTCATGTACTAGTTTTCCTGCATAAAATTTTTCTCATGATTTATTGGTATAATTTTTTTTTCATGTATATATTTTATGTCTTGATCAGTTTAATCACATATTTTTATGTTATACTGTCAGATTGTTCTCACATGCGAGCAGGAACAACTCAATGCAGCAGTCCGAGCTGCAATGCAAGCTATGCTTCCTCAGCTAAGGAACGAAATCATGGCTGAGGTGCAGGCTGCCAACAATCAGCAACAACACCTAGTACCTCAACCTCCTCCTCCAGCAACATTGGTCACATGGCTGGAGAGATTCAATAAGCTACGCCCTCGATCCTTCGAGAAAACAGATAGCCCAAGTGAAGCTGAAAGCTGGTTGGCTCACATTGAGAAGATCTTCGATGCAATGGCTGTGACCCCGTCTTCAAGTCGAGGTTGGCCTGTTACCGGTTTGAAGGTGATGTGCTGTCATGGTGGAAGGCACTAAAGCAGTCTGAGGGAGGTGATAATTGGGTGGCTGGTTTGACTTGGGCTCAGTTTAGGGATTTTGTGACGGGACATTTCTTTCCCAAGGATGAGCAAGACAAGCTGAAAAGAGAGTACCATGGAATCAGACAGAGAGCTGGAGAGAACAACAACGAGTTCATGCAACGCTTTATTCGTTTGGCTGGTTTTCTTGGTGCAGCAACAAGTACTCCCGAAGAGAAAGCATACCACTTCCGGTGGGCTCTTCATACATCGGTCGCAAACAACTTGGTATGTGCTACGTTCAACACAGTGGCACAAGTGGCCGATGAAGCACGTAAGCTGGAGATGCTGCAAGAAAAGGAAGAGTTCGGGGAAACAGAGAGACCTGAGAAGAGGTAAACATTCGGTATTCAGCGGTGACCAAACCGTATTCTTTCAGCATATGTCAATATTTACATCTCTTTTAAACTGTATCTTCCAGGCAGAAGACTGGGGACCGGTCTCAGCCGGCTACTCAGCAACAGCCTACTCAGCCCGAGGGAAACGGTCAGACTCACGACCGTTCTGCTACGGATAGGCCTGGTGGTAATGATAATTACCGTAACAACGCTGGAAACTCCAACAACAGCAGGTCCTTATACTTACTCATTTTCTTATGATTTCATGAAATAGTTCTTAATTCTGACACATTAGAGAATCTTCTACCAGGAATCATGGTTACGGGAGGGACCAGAACCAGAGAAGTTCACAGCCTAACCGTCCAACTATTACTGGTATTCCATCTTACGAATTATCCGCATTATACTTTGTACCTATTATCATGTCTCATGTATATTGTTCTTATCAGGCTCTCAGCCAGCAAGGACACCTGCTGGAGGATATACTCATCCTCTTTGCACTACCTACAACCGTAGGCACCCAGGGCTATGTCGCCGCGACAGCGACACATGCTTCAAGTGTGATCTTCCTTGCCATCGCATGAAGGACTGCCGCAAGGGCGAGATGGAGGGCACATCGTGACATGCTGATACCAAGCCGCCTCCTACTAGTAGACGCGTTTACACGACATCTCACGATCAGGCCAACAAGTCTACATGTACCATCATTGGAATCTTGTATATGTATGGTCAAGCTGCATGTGTTCTATTTGACACGGGTGCTACTCACTCGGTCATTTCTACTGCTTATGCTAAGAATGTTAGGATACTCCCAATGCCACTAGAGAATGTACTAAATATTCCACGCCTTTAAGAGACTCTGTACGCATAACCGATGTGTACAAGAGCCTTCCCCTAAAGTTTGATGACAAGATTCGTCATGTTGACGCACTTCCGCTGGACATGAATGATTTTAACATGATATTGGGCATGGATTGGCTATCCAAGTATCATGCTACCATAGACTGCTATTCATATCGAGTCATCTTCGGTGATGTTAATGCGCCAGAGTACATTCACAACGGGTTCGTACCCGGAAGGTCTGTACAAATCATATCAACCCTACAAGCACGTGCATTGCTTTCACATGGTTGAGAGGGCTATCTAGCTACTGTTCATGACATGGATGCTGAATCTCCATCAATTCAGAATCAGCCGATAGTGTCAGAATTTCTGGATGTATTTCCAGAAGAACTTTCGGGCATACCACCTGCACGTGAAGTAGAGTTTAATATCGAGCTCATCCCAGGAGCTGAGCCGATTTCCAAGGCTCCTTATCGCATGGCTCCCATAGAGTTGAAGGAGCTGAAGGATCAATTGCAAGAACTTCTGGAACGAGGCTTCATTCGACCGAGCGCATCTCCATGGGGCACACCGGTCTTATTCGTTAAGAAGAAGGACGACAGTATGCGTCTTTGCATAGACTATCACGAGCTCAACAAGATGACCATCAGGAATAGGTATCCTCTATCACGCATTGACGATATGTTTGACCAACTCCAAGGGGCCAAACATTTCTCCAAGATTGATCTGAGGTCAGGCTATCATCAGCTACGGGTTAAAGAGCAAGACATCGCCAAGACTGCTTTCCGTACACGCTATGGCCACTACGAATTTGTAGTCATGCCATTCGGCCTTACCAATGCTCTAGCAGTGTTCATGGATTTGATGAACAAAATATTCCATGTACTCCTGGACAAGTTCGTCATTGTCTTCATTGACGACATCCTGATATTCTCTAAGTCCAAGGAGGAACACGAAGACCATCTTCGTACAGTATTGCAGATTCTTCGTCAGAAGCAGCTGTATGCTAAATTCTCAAAGTGTGAGTTCTGGTTAGACAAGGTGGCATTCTTAGGTCACATTGTATCAGCAGAAGGAATCACTATGGATCCAGCAAAGGTTGAGGCTATTACCAAGTGGCCAAGACCGACATCTGCGACTGAAGTTCACAGTTTCCTAGGCTTAGTTGGTTACTACCGTAGGTTCGTGGATAACTTTTCCCGCTTAGCACTACCACTGACTAAACTGATGCGGAAAGGGGAGAAATTCGTCTGGACTGAAGAAAGAGAGAAGAGCTTTGAAGACCTACAGCAGAAGTTAGTATCTGCACCGATTCTTACTCTCCCATCTGGTACAAGTGTATTTCAAATTTACAGTGATGCATCGGGGAAGGGACTTGGTTGTGTTCTCATGCAACATGGGAAAGTGATCGCGTACGCTTCACGGCAACTTAAGACTTATGAGGAAAATTACCCTACGCATGACTTGGAACTTGCAGCAGTCGTGTTTGCATTGAAGATATGGAGGCACTACTTGTATGGAGAATCATGTGACATTTTCACGGACCACAAGAGCTTGAAGTACATCTTCACTCAACGTGAATTGAACATGAGACAGAGGAGATGGTTAGAACTATTGAAGGATTATGACATTAATATGTAGTATCATCCTGGCAAGGCGAATGTAGTGGCAAATGCACTGAGCAGGAAGTCCGGAAAGATAAACGACATTAAAAATGAGGAGGAAATTATAAGAGACTTGGAGCGGCTAGACATTGAGATCATGGTACATGGACAACATGGTTACTGGGCTAATCTTAGAGTGGAACCCGAGTTACTCTCTAGGATCAAGGAAGCTCAGAAAGATGATGGTGAAATCTGGGCGATAATTCAGAATTTGGAGAAGCAGACAGAATTTCGAGTACACGCAGATGGTATCTTATGGCAGCACACAAGACTTTGTGTTCCTGATGAGCAAGAACTCCGAGAAGCATTATTAGCTGAGGCTCATAGCTCCCCATTCTCTATTCATCCTAGTTCGACCAAGATGTACAATGACATCAAGCAATTACTTTTGGTGGAGTGGTATGAAACAGGATGTTGCGACTTACGTCTCCAAATGTCTTACCTGCCAGCAGGTTAAGATCGAGCATCAGCGATCTGGCGGTCTTCTACAATCGTTGGATATTCCAGAGTGGAAGTGGGACAAGATCACCATGTATTTTGTTACCGGTCGTCCGCAGACAAAGAGGAAGCACGATGCGATTTGGGTTATCGTTGATCGACTTACCAAGTCAGCTCATTTCTTACCGATCCGCTAGGAAGATTCGGTCAATAAACTCGCCGATACTTACAAGAAGGAGATCATGAGACTTCATGGTGCTCCATCCAGCATCGTCTCGGACAGAGATCCTCGTTTCACTTCGCGATTTTGGAGAAGTCTGTAGAAAGCTTGGGGTACCAAAATTAAGCTTAACACGGATTTTCATCCTCAAACAGATGGGCAATCGGAGCGAACGATTCAGACACTAGAAGACATGTTGAGGTCATGTGCGTTGGAATGGACGGGAGATTGGGACGATTACATCTGTTTGGTAGAGTTTGCATACAACAATAGTTGGCACGCAAGTATCAAGTGTGCTCCGTTTGAGATGTTGTATGGCTGAAAGTGTCGTGCCCCAATCTGCTGGGATCAGGTTGGTGAGCGAACACTTGAAGGACCAGAAATGATTGAGTTGACTAACGAGAAGGTCGCAGTAGCTAAGCAGAAATTGCAAGAAGCACGGTCATGTCAGAAAAGTTATGCCGACAAGCATCGTAGGGACTTACATTTTAACGTAGAAGATCACGTTTTCCTTAAGGTATCGCCCGACACGTGGTGTTAGACGTTTTAGAATTAAAGGGAAGCTCAGCCCTCGATTTATCGGACCGTTTGATGTCATCGAGCGAGCCGGTGAAGTATCTTATCGTTTAGCGTTACCTCCGCAGCTTTCTCATGTTCACGATGTCTTCCATGTGTCCTTACTCAAAGGGTACAAGTATCATCCCCTTCACATGGTTTAGTATCCACTGGAACAGATTCGTGAAGATCTCACTTTCATAGAAGAACCTGAACGAGTTCTTGACAGAGAAGAACGAGTCATGAGGAGGAAGACGATTCTATTCGTCAAAATCCTTTGGAGGGATCATACCGAGCGGGAAGCCACTTGGGAAACAGAGGAGTCTATCCGGGCTTCTTACCCTCATTTCATATTTTGAATTCGGGTATGTTCTTCTTTTCCAGTTTACGTTATCTATAATTCGGAGACAAATTATTCTTTTTAGGGGGGAAGAGTTGTAAAACCCGCACGCTTTTACCATGAACACTACATATATATTTGTACTTACATGATTAGAACTTTCCTTATTTAGCATGTTTACGTTTCACGAATAGGAATTACAAGTATTACGTGCGTGTTATTACACGATAAGTATTTATTACGTATTAAGACACAATAATTATTATCAATAATAATTATAATCACGAACATGAAAATTATGAACGTAAATAATCACGAACCTATTATTATGTATTTGCGTATATTTATTACGATTACGTATAAATATATTTTACGACACGAACGATTAATAACTAAATCACGTAAACACGACACGAGAACACGTAAATAAATAGAACATGGAAAAACAACGGGTTTCCCCTTGTGGGCCCCTCATAGCCGCGACATAGACTAGAAAGGAAGGGGACCAAGCCCACTTTTAATTTAGTTAAAATAAGAAAAAGGAAAATAGATTTTTCATAATACATAATATTAGAAAAATCACAAAACCCTGCTCCTCTTTTCCTTCTCCTTGGCCGCCACATATACACCACCAAAAGGGGTGTTTGGTTGATTTTGGTTGATCTAATTCTTGAGAGATCGTTCGTGTTATTATTCCTTTTTGCTTCATGTATTCGGTAAACCTTAAACCTTTTTCTTTTAATTTATTATTAGATCTAAACACATGAAATCATGAGGTTATTAAAAACTAATTAATAAACAAGTAGATCTAATCACAGGGTATTAAAACATGTGGTTTTAAGGGGTGTTTGGTTCGGCCGACGTGTAGAACCGAGAGCCAAAGCTCTCGGTGGTTGTGTGATCACCACCAACCGAGACCCCAAGGTCTCGGTTTGGTTTGGATGTCTCGGCCGCAAGAAACCAAGAGACCCCGACGCATGTCGGGTTGGCCTTGGTGGTCATGGGGGTCTCGGCTGAAAACAAGGGCACCACCGGCTTAAGCCGGTGGCGGTTTAACATGCACCATGGCAACCGGTCACGCCGGTTCGCCATAATTAAGGGTTGTTTGGTCCGGTTCAAGGGGTAAACACGGACCGGTTCATGACATGTTTAGATTTAAAACACGGATTCGATTCATGGGTTATTAATTTAACAAGTTAATTATTTATTTTTACAAGTTAAATAATTTCAAGATTTAATTAAATTAATTTAACATGTTATGTAATTAATTTAATTTAGACATGACTTAGGTTAATTATTATTAGAAATAATACATGATTTTAACCTAAGTATTTTATAATTTAATTATAGACTAAAGTAATTAATTAATTATTAAAACATGGCTTATAATTAATTAATTTTCATGACTTAGGTTATATTAATAATAAATATTAATACATGTATTAACCTAAGTATCATTTACACTTTATTTTAATTAAATCATGCTATATTTAATTAAATCTTATAACCTATAGTTTATTTAATTTACATGAAATAATTAATAAACTATACTATTAAATCATATGACTTAGAATATTTATCAGTAAAACTTAAGCTTATATTATTAGCTTAATAATCCAACTTATTTCTAATTATGGAAACTTTCTATTTTTAGAAACTTATCTATTTTAAGCAGCTAATCTATTTATGGAAACTTTTTGTTTTTAGAAACTTATTTTTTTTAGACAGCTATTCAATTTTTGGAAACTTTCTATTTTTGGAAACTTTCTATTTTTGGAAACTTTCTATTTTTGTAAACTTTCTATTTTTGGAAACCTGCTATTTTTAGAAAGTTACTTATTATTACACAACAAGTATAATTATACCAGAAATACAAGTAATACTTAATCAGAATAGACATAATACATGATAAACACAGCATAATGATAAAATCAATAAAACTTGACATGAACATATAAAACAAGCTAAAACATGATATAAAACCAGTTACATATACAGTAATCAGAATACTTATACACGTATATTATTTATGTAGCATTAGTGATATCGAAGTAGGACTCTCTTCCGTTCGTCTTATTCGTTCACTGGACACAAGGTACGGATTCTCCGTCCTTTCAGTATGGACATTCTTTCCTTATTAGGATTCCCCGTATGCAGCCAACTGTTTTCCTAGTATATGTTTTATATGTTTTTGAATTGCTTATGTTTAATTAAATGCCTAAAGCCATATAAATGCATGACCTGTTTCACCTTGTTATGGAGGTACCATAACCATAACACTGGAGGCACCAGTGTTATGACTTCACCACGGCGAAGTTATAGCTCGTGGCGTCCCTTCAGCTTTTGGCCATATTATTATTATCATGTGGTTCGTATGGGTGCATCCTAGGTTACATGTTTTTACAGATTATTCAGGTGAATGTGGTGTGTGCCTTGCATCCTTCACAAGGAGCTGATCCCTCCTACCCAAAACTTATATTAATTAGAGGCAGCCCCTCTAATTGCATGACGAGGTCACCCCTCCAAGTATTCATGCACGTTGATATTTCATGACCTATATTGGCTAATGGTAAACATGTTAAACAGTTTTATAAGATAAACATAAGGCTTTTCAAACTATAAAACCAGTTTTACTAAGTTACGTCAAGTTTTCCAGGACTTAGACATTTCCGCTGCTATATGTTGTTTAGGCTTATGTTATTCATTCTATGCTTGTATATCCGTGCACTGAGCGTTATGCTCAGCTGTTTTCCTTTCATGTTCCCTAAATGGCAGGTACTCAGGGACGCTCGTAGACTTTAAGCGTACGTGCATATGGATTGGAAGCTTCCTAGCCTTCATTACTTTATGCATTTCTTCATACATTGATACTCATTTCTATGGACATTGTTTAGTCCTTTTCATTTACAGTGCTTATGGTTGTGTGTGATGAGCTTTACTTGGGGTACCGATGTTTGTTTCCGGTATTTCCTTTATGGTCATGTAATGTTTAGTACATTTATCCTTGTATGCTTTAATGACACGCCATAATCAAGCGTGACATTCCATTTACCAAAATGGAGTGTTACACAATTATTCGTTTAGACTCCCTTATTCCTAGGTGTATCTCTTATATTTTATTGTTGTCTTGAATGATCACGAGGATGCATTGTTGACTTATTTCGATAGTTTATTAATATAAGAATTTTGTAATTCTTTTTATGTCTATTTTTCGTTCCTCGACTCGACTCGAATTGATTACCAATTTATACGTAGAGATTAATTGTTCTTGGTTAAAAGTAATTGTTTGGTATTTAAAACTAAAAGCTATTTAATCTATTTAAAAAGAAAATACTTTAACACTATTTAAGATCTAATTAAACAATTTAAAAACTATTTATTATCAACTAATAAATTTATTTTGAAAATTCCTTTTACTATTTAATTAGCAAAATCTATTTAAAACTATTTTTATTTAAGAACTAAATTAATTAAAATTTATATTACTAAAAAAACTAATTTATTTAAAAAAACTAATTTAAAAAAAAACTAATTCTAAAAACAATTTAAATTTCTAAAAGGTAATAACACATTTGTTGTATTTATTTTTTTATTTATTTATTTTAAGTTTATAAAAGTAATTAAAACAATATGAATTAAATTTACTAAATGAAAACTTTGTATTTAAAACTATTTTAAAACTGACAACAAAAATTTTAAAGGCTATATTAAATACTAAAGCGGTAAATAAACAAAAAGAAGTGGCTAGTCCAGATGGTAAACGTGTTTGGGTTGTAACCAAAGGGTCACAGGTTCGAATCTAGTGGTGAACGTTTTTGGTGATTTATTTTTTTGAAGAATGAAGACTTTGATTTATCAATCAAACACCCCCTTTTATACGTAACAGTAGCACAGAATACAACAATAAACAACAACTAAAATAGGAAAGCAGCTAAAAGATTAATATGTAGCAGGACAAAATAATTCAAATTCAAATATGACAGAAAATCAAACTAGACATAATCATACCAAGTTATGGAAAAGAAAATGGAAACCAACAAATTCAGTAGACCAACATGACATTCATGTGAACGAAATTTAAACTTAGTAAACACTAAAACGAAAAAACAGTCATCAAGATCCACACAGAATCAGCTAAAATGATAAACACTTCAAAAACATCTAAGCAGACTTAAGTACCAAATCAGTAAAAATGATTACTCAACAATCTAAAATCAAACAATTAAACATAAGAAGAAAATCAAGCTACCAAAGTGCATTTAGCAGACTAGAACAACAGCAAATCCAAACCTATCTATTCATCAAACTTATTAAGTAAATCAATACTCTACCATATCAGTCTAAATAAATAATCTATAATTAAAATTAGTATAAGCACATTTATATCAGATTACCTAAGCATAAAACAAAACTTAACACAAATCCGTTTAAACTAATCGAAAAGAAAATAAGCAGATTCACAAATATTAATCGAAAACAATTTAACTCATTGCTCAATTAATCATAGCAGAAATATAAACTCATAAAATTAGACATATTAAACTAAATAGAAATTAACTAAAAAAAAGAAAAACGAGCTTAACCCTTATATTGTAGATCCGTTGAGTAGAAGGATGGTGCTGAACCACCTTTGAACAAAACGACACACCACCATATAACAATCAAACCAACCACCATCAAGCCACAGTAATTCGAAACAATATTTTTTATTTTGATTATTCAGTGGGAATAATTATTTATCCCTAATCCTCTCATCATTCCAATAAGATAATGAATAATTTTTTTTAATGATTCTCAGCTATAACAATAATTATAAAAACAGATTTGAAACCAAAAGTTAAAAATATTAAACGCAGGATACCAAGAAAAATAATACTGAAAATTAAACTTTTTATTAATCCAAATCAAAAATTACAATTTAAAAACAGAAAATTACAAATTCCTAATCTAAATCTAATATTAGAAAATTAATGAAAGAAAAAGGGATTCAAAAAATTACATAGAAAGGGGGTTTATATAGGACGTCCGAGAGGCGTGTTGTTGATGCTTGTCGAGCACGGATCTTCATCACATCCGTCCAATCCATCTTTTCTCTTTATCTTTCTTCTCAATTCCCATCCAAGGGCTGATAATAGCATTTCGCACACGGATCGCCAGCATGGCAATAATCTGTGCTTGTTGTGCTTTCTTGGTGCTGATGTGGAAGAAAATCATTGGATAAATGATTGGTATGCAGAGAATGGACCAATAAGAATCGAGGAGTGATGCATTAATCATCCACGTAGGCGCTTAGTACTTAGCATCTGGGTGAAGACCACACATCCTTTATGCCTTAATAAACTGAATATCAAGCGCGTGTGGTCAATTGTTGCTCTAATTGAGACCCCCTAAATTCAAGGGTTCTTATGATGGTGGAGTTCTTCCCCATTTATTTTCTTCACAGTCGCGACTTTTTTTTTCTTTGGTTATATGTTCTTTGACCATAATAATTGACCAAAAGATGTATATACTTTCCTTCACCGTCACTTTATTTTTTGTCACTTGAGCTTTTGATGTAACTAGCACAATCTTGGACCCATTAAAACTCCATTGGTCTAATATGTTTTGGGCTTAGACCAACTTTTAGACCCATTATACAAACCTTTCCATCCGTCCCATGTAAATTATGTTTTGGGCCTTGATTTGGGCTTTTGACCCGAAAGTAAATAAATGTTTTCCAATATTGGGCTTTTAGGCCCAATACACAAATGTGGGTCCCACTTGGCCCAATTGTCTTCATAAAAGATCAAATCCGCTAAAAACGAGCTTCTATTTGGCTTTGTTAATCTTTTTTCAAATCTCATGTCGGTTTTGCCGGTTTTTGTGATCTTGGTACCTAACACTTTTGGTTCTTTGACTTTGACTTTGTCTCTGTTTTTGACTTTTCTTCAATAATTGACCGTAAAATCCCGTGTTTTCTTTCCCTTTGATCTTTAGTACCTATTTCACACAAAAACACAAAACCACACGTAATTCCGACTTTTACGATATTAAACACATGATTAGGTCTTGTTTTTCATTAATTTTAGTGGTAAAAGGATAAGTGTTTACACACTTATTAAATCCCCTACACTTGACCATTGCAATGACCCCATGCAATGCATAATTTTAGAGCATAAAGTTACATTTTCCTCATAATTAACCCATCTTGGCCTTTATTACGATATACTATTATTACTGCAATAAAAAGAAACCTAAGAATGATGAAAAGATAAAACTTTTTTAAAGGAAACAAAAGTTATAACAATTACCACTTTACTTGAAATCATTTTATGGAAGAAACTCGTAAAGAAATCTAAGACTTACATTAGGGCTTTGGTGTTATGAATGTTTATCACCCTCAAGTTTCACGTTCCCCATACCAAGCTTAAAAACGAGATCATAGTTTACCATAGTTCTCAAATTAAAACCACTTATATAAGGCAATTGTGAAATACTCTTTCTCCAATTCCTAAGTTGTATCTCTAGATTTTAAGGATTGTCATTCACCCGTAGGCTCATTTGACTTATTTAATAATCTTTAATCCAACAATGAAGGCAAAGGTGCAAACCCGACACTCAGAACCTAACCTCGTCCTAAAAAACATTGTCACTAAAGTAAGCCCACATCAAGATAATTTAACACGATTTGAGGAATAAATTCTCGGATCCGAAATTTGGCCAATAGTACTACTTATTATTTATTCTCCAAAGTCATTTAGACTTTATGTGGAGTTTAGCAAGTTTACATCATATACCCTTTAGGCTCTTTAAGATGTAAAAATGCTCCTCATCTATGGTCCACACCCTAAGGCTCCTTGAACCATAAACAAGGGAATTGATTTTTGATCAATTTTTATTCAACACTTACCATGCCATACACCCTAAGGCTCTAATGACAAGGTTCGTGCTACATGCCCCACACCCTAAGGCTCCTTGAGGTCATGTTTTAATCTTATTCTTTCTTTATTTATGATATATATATTAGGCCAAATTCCGCGGTCCCATGGTCTGAATACCTCCTACTTAGTGGTTATGAGACACCTTAGTCGGAAGTCCACAACGCAATGTGTTCATGCTTTAATTACAAGGAGATAAAAGATTTGGCTAAGAGCTAAGATATCGAATCTACACCGCAAAAATCCTCATTTATTAAGCAATTAAATATACAAGGGGGAAGAAAGAGCCACAAAAACTCATATAAGCAAGAATTAACCCTTAAACTTATTATCAACTATATCATCTCTCGTTCTCCACAATTTAAAATCTCAAGGAATGAGACTCGTAGATGCTTAGCCTAATAAACAATTAAGGTCCATATGGTTAAGGATACTAGCTAGAGTAAACTTGGATAAGTAAACTCGGGTTGAGCCAAAATATTCACGACGAGCCTAATATATCAAAGACGTCTAAACTTTTTAAAACCATTTTATTCATTTATTTATATTTTTTTTACTTTATTCTTTGAAATGGAAAATATTCATACGATGTGATGACAAAAGGAAAGAAAATAAATGAAAAATACTACTAGGCCAAAATAGATCAAAAATTTGAAAAACGTTGAAAAATTAAATTTTTCCGGTTAAATGAGGTCAAATTCATGGACAAGCCCACTAAAATTCGATAGAAGTCCCCCCCACACTTAATATAAACATTGCCCTCAATGTTTAAACATGTGGGAGAATAAACTCCACTACACTTAGGACATTGAGTACGTTGTTTAAATTTTGCTAAGGAAGAGACAACTAAAGTGATCAATTTTTCGTTTTATTTATATACGAAATTGAATCACAATAGCAAAAACGCATCGAAGAAACCGGGTACACGGGAATACGGGAACACGAGATCACGGGTCACGTCAAAAGCACCAAAAGTGGATCATTAAAGCACACATCCCTGCACAACATCACAAAACACAACCTACTCGGCTCCCCCTACACTTATGTTAAAAAATAGATAAAAAGGATACTCGGGTTGCCTCCCGAAGAGCGCTTGTTTTTGTTAACCGAGTCACGAGCCCGACTCGACCCCGAATTAAATAGTCCATGGGGAAGCCTCTAATGTTATACGAGGATCAAAGACCTTGTCCTCGTTCCCGGAGGAACATAATAAATGAGAGGCAGGAGGATACGTCTTGAAGGGTAGAAAAGGCCTCTCAAAATAAGAAAAGTAAGTGAAGTCTTGATCCACGGGCGGTGGGGTGGGTAAAGGAGACAAATTGTCATCCCCCAAAGACAATGGATGGTCACTATTCGGCAAAGCCGTAAAGGTATCAATCATAGAATGGTCAATGTCACCTCCTGGGTCAAAGCACTCATCCTCAGTAGTGGTTTCTAAGGGATGGGATGAAAGGTGCTCGGGAGGAGGAGTTGGGATGATATCTTCATGCATCAAAGTATCAAAAAGAATATCCTCCTCCGTGTCATCATCATCAATACCGGGAGGTATTGAGAGAATGTCGATTTCTTCCATAAATGTGTCATTATTCTCAACGGGGGTAATAGACGGGGGTAAAGACTCAGAAGTAGGAGTAGAATTCAACGCTTCAATTTCAGCAATAAGAAGATGAACTTTCAATAATTTGTTGCGAAGAATAGCGTCTTCCACCTCATCTACAAGACCAAGTTCAGTGGTGAACTTCTCGTAAGTCGGAGAGAATAAATCAACATCGCCTTCATCTCCCGGAGGAGATTGAGAAATTTCAAAAGTGAAATTCTCATAGCATGGATAAAAATCATCATTAAGAGCGACCTCGTCCGTAAGCTCCGCAAAAGTCGGTACATCACAAACCTCCTCAAATAAGTTGTCGAGACCAAATTCACTAATCTCACTCAATGTATCACAATCCTTAGACGCATTTGGGATATTGAGAGAAGGAATAGGAATCTCAGAAGATGGGTTAACATCAAAGATATCATCCTCATCATCATCATAATAAAAAGAACGCACAAGAGGCGGAGTATAATCACTAAGATTAGATACTTGCTCTTGTCGTTGTCGTTATCGCTCCTCCAATGTTTCGGTCAGTCGAATTAAGCCGTCATGAAATTTCAAAAGAAGGGATTGTCTTTCGTCATTCGGATTCAAAGAAGGTTGATGATCGAGGGTGTATTGTGGGGGCTCAAAATTAGGAAAACCGGAATTATAGCACGGATTTGTTTCATAATAATTCATCAGTTGACAATAAGAAGTATCGTGAGGGCCCCTACAATAGTTGCAACACGGGTATGGAGAAAAACCCGGTGCATTTTGCGGATACGGATCCTCATATATGAGAGAGGTGAAGTACGAATTGGCTGAATTGCAAAGTGGACAAAATCCAAGTTGTGTATTGTCGATATGATAGCCGCATCGCTCACATGTACACCATTGACTGTTTGATAACCATTCCATGGTCTCCCACACCTTACGCAATACGAATCCATGAAGAATTAAAAATAAGAGGGGTAGAGAAAAGAATTAAACACAATAGAGGATAAAGATGAATATTTTTGGTGTAACACTTAGGAAAGCGTCACTTTTGGATTTGTTAATTTTTTTGTATTTTTATCTTTTTGATTTTTGAACAAGAAAAGTAACGTTAAAAAATGAACGGATCCCAAAATCCAAATCTTCTCACGAAAAATCGCCAATCGTAACGAGCGAAGCGGCATCAACGCCATTTTAATACAAGAATTTTGTAATTCTTTTTATGTCTATTTTTCGTTCCTCGACTCGACTCGAATTGATTACCAATTTATACACAGAGATTAATTTTTCTTGGTTAAAAGTAATTGTTTGGTATTTAAAACTAAAAACTATTTAATCTATTTAAAAAGAAAATACTTTAACACTATTTAAGATCTAATTAAACAATTTAAAACTATTTAAAAATTATCAACTAATAAATTTATTTTGAAAATTACTTTTACTATTTAATAAGCAAAATCTATTTAAAACTATTTTTATTTAAAAACTAAATTAATTAAAATTTATATTACTAAAAAAAACTAATTTATTTAAAAAACTAATTCTAAAAACAATTTAAATTTCTAAAAGGTAATAAAACATTTGTTGTATTTATTTTTTTATTTTTTTTATTTTAACTTTATAAAAGTAATTAAAACAATATGAATTAAATTTACTAAATGAAAACTTTGTATTTAAAACTATTTTAAAACTGACAGCAAAAATTATAAAGGCTATATTAAATACTAAAGCTGTAAATAAACAAAAAGAAGTGGCTAGTCCAGATGGTAAACGTGTTTGGGTTGTAACCAAGAGGTCACAGGTTCGAATCTAGTGGTGAACGTTTTTGGTGATTTTTTTTTGAAGAATGAAGACTTTGATTTCAATCAAACATCCCCTTTTATACGTAACAGTAGCACATAATACAACAATAAACAACAGCTAAAATAGGAAAGCAGCTAAAAGATTAATATGTAGCAGACAAACTAATTCAAATTCAAATATGACAGAAAATCAAACTAGACATAATCATACCAAGTTATGGAAAAGAAAATAGAAACCAACAAATTCAATAGACCAACATGACATTCATGTGAACGAAATTTAAACTCAGTAAACACTAAAACGAAAAAACAGTCATCAAGATCCAAACAAAATCAGCTAAAATGATAAACACTTCAAAAACATCTAAGCAGACTTATGTACCAAATCAGTAAAAATGATTACTCAACAATCTAAAATCAAACAATTAATCATAAGAAGAAAATCAGGCTACCAAAGTGCATATAGAAGACTAGAACAATAGCAAATCCAAACCTATCTATTCATCAAACTTATTATGTAAATCAATACTCTACCATACCAGTCTAAATAAACAATCTATAATTAAAATCAGTATAAGCAAATTTATATCAGATTACCTATGTAAAACCCGCATGCTTTTACCATGAATAGTACCCTTAAGATCGTACGTACATGATTAGAACTTTCCGTTTATAGCACGTTTACGTTTCACGTACAAGAATTATTAGTATTACGTACGTGTTATAACACGATAAGTATTTACTACGTATGAACACACGATAATTATTCCAATAATAATTATAATCACGAGCATACGAACATCAAATCATGAACGTAAATTAATCACGAACTAATATTAAGTATGTATATATATTCATTTCGAACACGAATAAATATATTAAGTCACGATCGATAACTAATTAAAACGCGTAAGTTACGAACATGAGAACACACGAGAACACACTAATATTTTAGACACGGAAAACATGCGGGTTACCCCATGTGGGCCCCATTACCCACGAAATTAGGAAGAGAAAAAGGGCCAAACCCATGTTTATTTTTACCAAAACAAGAAAAGGGAAAATATCTTTTCATTATTCAAGATTTTCACAAAAAGTAAAAAAACATAATTCTTTCTTCCTTCTCCTTTTGGCCGCCACTTTCAAGAACACCACAAGGGTGATTCGGTTTGATTTTAACCTTGGAATTATTACAAGGATTGTTGTGTGTTCGTCCTTATTTGATCCACGTATCCGGTATAGCTTTTAACCCTTTTCTTTTTATGTTTTGATTTTGATAATCACATGAATCATGATGTATAATGGAACTAATTAAAAACAATTATTTTAAGCATGTTAATGATCATGGGGTAAATCAAACAAGGGTTTTAGGGGTGTTTGTGTTGTAGCCGATGCCTAACCGAGCCCTTAAGGGGTCTCGGCTTGGCTTATTACCCACCACCAAGACCATATGGTCTTGGTATGGTGATGGTGGTCCCACGGTAACAACAACACAAAGAGGAAACCCGACATGGTTCGGGTTATGGTGTTAGTTACGGGTCCGGTTCATGGTTTTTAGCCACAGGTCCGGTTTATAGATTATTTTTAAGGTTTATGATTTTACTAGTTATGTTTTAAAATTAAATTAATAAAACATGACATGATTAATTTAATTAACATGACTTAGGTTATAAATTTAATTATTAGATCATGAATTTTAACCTAAGTATTTATATTTAATTAGACTTTATAATTAATTAATTATTAAAAACCATGACTATAATTAATTAATTAACATGAATTAGGTTATATTACTAGTAATTAATAATACATGTTTTAACCTAAGTATTTTACCTTTATTTAATTAAAATCATGATATATTTAATTAAATACTTTTAACCTATACTTTATTTAATTTATATGTAATAATTAATAAACTATACTTTATAACTACATGACTTAAAATAATAATCAGAAAACACTTAAGCTTATATAATTAGCTTATTTAACCAGCTTATATCTATTTATGGAAACTTTCTATTTTTAGAAACTTATTTAATTAAGGCAGCTAATCTATTTATGGAAACTTTCTATTTTTAGAAACTTATCTATTTTAAGCAATAGTTCTATTTTTGGAAACTTTCTATTTTTGGAAACTTTCTATTTTTGGTAACTTTCTATTTTAGGAAACCTGCTATTTTTAGAAAGTTACTTATTATTACACAACAAGTATAATAATACATGAAATACAAGTAATACTTAATCAGAATAGACAGAATATAAGATAAACACAGTATAAAGCTTAAAACAGTAAAACATGACATGAACATATAAACAAGCTAAGACATGATATAAAACCAGTTACGTACTTAGTAATCAGATACTTATACATGTATGTATTTATGTAGCATTAGTGATACCGAAGTAGGACTCTCTTCCGTTCGTCTTCTTCGTTCACTGGACATAAGGTACGGATTCCCGTCCTTTCAGTATGGACATTCTTTCCTTATTAGGATTCCCCGTATGCATCCAACTGTTTTCCCATAGTATAAGTTTATATGTTTGATTGCTTATGTTTAATTTAGAATACCTAAAGCCATATACATGCATGACCAGTTTCACCTAGTTATGGAGGTACCATAACCATAACACTAGAGGCACTGGTGTTATGACTTCCCCATGGCGGAGTGATTGCTCGTGGCGTCCCTTCAGCTTTTGGCCATATTATTATATTTATCATGTAGGGCGTATGGGTGCATCCTAGTTACATGTTTTTCAGCAGATTACTCAGTGTGAATGTGGTGTGTGCCTTGCATCCTTCACAAGGAGCTGATTCCTCCTACCTAAAAACCAGTATATTAAATTAGAGGCAGCCCCTCTAATTTGCATGACGAGGTCACCCCTCCAAGTATTCATGCACGTTGATTTTCATGACCTATATTGGCTAATGGTAAAATATGCTAAACAGTTTTTACAAGATAAACATAAGGCTTTTCAAAATATAAAACCAGATTTACTAAGACTTAACCGGGTTATCCAAGACTTAGTTTCTTCCGCTGTTTCATGCTTATATGCTTATGATATTCATGCTTTACTTGTATATCCGTGCACTGAGCGTTATGCTCAGCCGTTACTTTCCTTTCCATGTCCCAAAACGGTAGGTACCCAAGGACAGACTCGAGCATTTTGGAGGACATGCATAGGATGGAAGCTGCCATAGACTTCTTCTCCTTTTGCCTTCAAATACTTATGCTTGTATAAGTATTTCATTCATTTCATTTATTTATTATGTATTGGGCTTATGTTTGGGTGACCGATGTTTGATTCCGGTTTACCCTATGGTCATGTATGTTTTACTACATATTACCTTGCATGCTTTGATGACACGCCATAATTACGCGTAACGGTCCACTAATCAAAGTGGGGTGTTACAATTATAGTATCAGAGCCAAGGCTTCGACCTGTAGGCTCTAAAACTCGACCTGTGACTAGTGGGTAGTCACCAGGAGCTTCCTAAGCCAAAGTTTGTTATTCCACGTATTGATGTTTTCAGCGCATTGTTGTTTTAACCATGATGTTTTCAGCACCTTGAGGTTTTAACCTCGATGTTTTTCATCGATATATTTTTACTAATATTAATGGACAACCGTCATTCATATTTAGTTATGTGTCATGGTTTCATGCATGACGTTCCTCGTGAACTGTGACTATGTGGACTGAACCTCAGTAGTTCATAATTAGTCACATAAATCTTTTTTGATAAGTTTTGACAGATGAGTTTCATTTATTTATGTTTCATGTATCATTGTTGTAGGGATTATGACTAAGTAATGGTTGGTACAGGACTGGCCCTATTTAGTCGCATGTGCTTTTATCGAAACTTTTAACTTTGGGACCGACCCATAGGCGTCCCCTCGCCATGTCTTTTGTTTTGGGACCGACCCATAGGCGTCCCCTCGCACATATAAAAGTTTTTATAAACTACATCATGCATTCATGCACTGTTTTCATGCATAAATTTTTTCTCATGATTTATTGGTATAAATTTTTTTTCTCATGTCCCCTCATAAGTTATTATGTTTTATGTCAAGTATGTTTTCATGCTACCATGGTTAACTTCATTTTCTTACTGATTATGTTTATAGTCCTTCATGATTTATTTCA
Source organism: Glebionis coronaria (assembly GCA_025667525.1). NCBI lineage: Eukaryota > Viridiplantae > Streptophyta > Magnoliopsida > Asterales > Asteraceae > Glebionis > Glebionis coronaria. The sequence goes on along the minus strand of CM046881.1, from coordinate 426,522,805 downwards.
TTCCAAGATTTTTATGTTGATTTCATATTCATGTTAAGTATGTCTTAAGTCTCCTTATGTTGATTATGTTCTCATCTTGTCGATCATGCAATCATGCTAGACATTGAAAGATTCCAGTAAATCCTGCTTTCATGAAAGTCATGGTTGGTTTTCATTGATCATGCTTTCAGGCAAATCATCTTGAATGTTGTGTAACCACACTTTACCGTTTCTCTATGCAACCAAAATGAGGTATATACTGGCATTGCCAGGTTATCATGATGGTTTTTCTAACCGTTTAACCGATTATAGTTCCTTTAAAAAACATGACAAATGATCGACCCCATACCGATCATTTCATGTGCATTCCATGTGTGCTCCATGTACCGTATTTCATGTGTATTACACGTACCTTAATCCATGTGTATTTCACTTGCAATACTTCACGAGTATTCATTAGTCGATTCTGAATCATCTCAGGCGTATATTCACTTGCTGATATTCTACAAGAGTGCTGATGCCGCTCATAACTTGGAGACGTTACTAAAGGTTGATGCTGCTGATTTTAGGAGGCGCTACGAGATGCGGATGCTGTTCACAACCTAGAGATCCTACAAGACGAAGACAAAGGCGTCAGGACAAAGCAATTGGACGAGAAGATGCTTTACCACCAGACGAGTCTCATCAATCATTGTCCCTATTTCTTAGTTACATGTCACACGTCATTCAGTTGTCGTTTCAGTCATATGAGTGCAAGCCGGTACCAGTCGGCCACTCAGCTGAATAGTTACATGAATCACAGTCATGAGAATGACCGTCATGGAACTGACAGACAAGACGATAGTAACAACTACTATGACAGCAACTATCCTAGCAATCGCAACCGAAGCTCTGGCCACGGACGTCATCAGAAATACAAAGGATCAGTAGTCCAACCGATCCGCCAAATTTGGCATAATAACCTAATATTGTAGTTCTATTGTTTCACATCTCGAGACACATGTCAAGACATCAGTCAAGACACATGTCTCACGTATACTTTTTGAAGACACATGTCAAGACACTAGTCAAGACATATGTCATGCTTATATTTCCAAGACACGAGTCAAGACACATGACTCACGTCCAATTATGGAACATTTCTAAGAAATCCAGGATACCCTCCCAGGGTATATCCATTTTGTTGTGCCATGTATTAATCAGGCCACAAGAATTTTAGTACCATTACCGGTGCATCAGTGAGAACTGTCACGTTGCCCGATGACACTTCCATTTCTTGTACACATATCTCATAGATTCATGACCATGAAGGACGCCATTCGTATCACTCATGTATAAGAAGGTTTTCCTTCAGTCTACTGATAAGATCCAAGCTGCTAATGCATTTCCTCGGACAGATGCGAGTTGAATTTAATCGTAATTATGGACTACTAACCACACACCATGCTATGATTCATGATTTTGTACAGTAATATTCAGGCTCCTGAATACACTCAACATGGTTTTCCATCAAGAAAATCTGTACAAGTTATCTATGCTTTCCAAGCACGTGCTTTGTTAGCCACGACTGCTAAAATTTCTAGTTGTCAGTTAAGACACGACTGCTAAAATTTCTAAGCCTAGAGAAGAACAGGAAGACCATATCTGCACTATGTTGCAAAATCTATGACAAGAGAAATTTACCCTGGAAAATTTTCCAATATCAATCCTGTTTGATTATAATGACACGCTGAATCACATGGGTTTCTACGGTTAATCTTACCATGACTCAGCTTATTCGTAAAGGAGAGACCCTACACTACATTAGGTGTTCTAGAATATCCTACGCTAGGAGAAGTCTAGATTAAGAGACTCAGAGTTTCACAAAATCCTATGTATCAAGTTCTACGAAGCAAGATACAATTACGTTAATATCTAGGTACCTGACATACCAACAGGTTAAGATAGGACACCAACAGACTGGGAAGTTTTCATCATCTAAAACTGTGAATTGAAATGGGACAAGATCTCCACGGATTTTGGTTACCAGTTTAACGCAAACTCAGAAGAAGCATGATGCTATCTGGGTTATTGCAAATAGTTTGATCAAGTCTGTAGAATCCTTACATCCGCAAGGATTTAGGAACCAACAGATTGATCGGACATGTTCCAGCCAAGGCTCATCCGATCACTTGGCAATCCCTATTGTGCTCCTTATTTACTTCACGTCTTCATTCTAATTCCACGACTTGCTTTCACGCTCGCGTTCATGACACTATTCACGTTCATGATGGTATCTTGGCTTACGACTTTACGTTCATTTTTCTCATTCTGGGAAGTTCTGCAAGAACTTGAGAGAGCAAACCCAAGTTTAGTATAATTCCCTATCCTCAGATAGAAGTTTCACGTCATATTCCACGTCTCACCTTGTAGCGTTTGGCGTTACCGCCATTATATTCTATGTTCACGATATGTTTCACATGTCATGTTCATTCCACGTTCCTCATATCATGATCAAGATATGTTACACGTATCATGGATCACAATATGTTTACAAATACTACATTCAAAATATCTCCACGCATCACGTTCAAAATTTTCCACGTATCACGTTTAAAAATTTTCACGTATCACGTTCAAAATTTTTCACGTACTACGTTTCTTTATGTCTCGCGCATCGTTGCTAATTATCAGTTAAGTTAGAGTGTTTTGCACGATAACGTTTTAGTTGCCCTTACACGTTAATTCTTATTCCCTCGATCAAATTTAGGGGATCTACCTTACGTTGACAACCAAGAACTTATTCGTATTTTAAGTCAAGGTCAGGAGGACCAAGATTTATCATTTGTGTCAAGATATGTGAAGGAACAGTTCCAAGAGGGAAGCCACTTGGAAACGGACAAGTTCATCCGGACTTCTTATCCGGTTTTCTCTTATCAATTAGATATGTCCTTTCAGTCACGTCACGTTCCATTTCCTTTCAAGACATGTCGCGTTCCACGTTCCTTCTACCATGTCACCTACGCGTTCATTTATCTTACATACCCTCTCAGTTTGATTCAGGCATGTTTCTCTTTCAGCTTACGTTATCTATAATTCGGGGACGAATTATTCTTCTATGGGGGAAGAGTTGTAAAACTCGCATGCTTTTACCATGAATAGTACCCTTAAGATCGTACGTACATGATTAGAACTTTCCTTTTATAGCACGTTTACGTTTCACGTACAAGAATTATTAGTATTACGTACACGATAAGTATTTACTACGTATGAACACACGATAATTATTCCAATAATAATTATAATCACGAGCATACGAACATGAAATCATGAACGTAAATTAATCACGAACTAATATTAAGTATGTATATATATTTATTTCGAACACTAATAAATATATTAAGTCACGATCGATAACTAATTAAAACGCGTAAGTTACGAACACGATAACACACGCAAACACACTAATATTTTAGACACGGAAAACATTCGGGTTACCCCACGTGGGCCCCATTACCCAAGAAATTAGGAAGAGAAAAAGGGCCAAGCCCATGTTTATTTTTACCAAAACAAGAAAAGGGAAAATATCTTTTCATTATTTAAGATTTTCACAAAAAGTAAAAAAACCTAATTCTTTCTTCCTTCTCCTTTTGCCCGCCACTTTCAAGAACACCACAAGGGTGATTCGGTTTGATTTTAACCTTGGAATTATTACAAGGATCGTTGTGTGTTCGTTCTTATTTGATCTACGTATCCGGTATAGCTTTTAACCCTTTTCTTTTTATGTTTTGATTTTGATAATCACATGAATCATGATGTTTTAATAGAACTAATTATAAACAATTATTTTAAACATGTTAATGATCATGGGGTAAATCAAACAAGGGTTTTAGGGGTGTTTGTGTTGTAGCCGACGCCTAACCGAGCCCTTAAGGGGTGTCGGCTTGGCTTATTATCCACCACCGAGACCATATGGTCTCGGTATGGTGATGGTGGTCCCACAGCAGCAGCAACACAAAGAGGAAACCCGACATGGTTCGGGTTATGGTGTTAGTTACGAGTCCGGTTCATGGTTTTTAGCCATGGGTCCGGTTTATAGATTATTTTTAAGGTTTATGAGTTTACTAGTTATGTTTTAAAATTAAATTAATAAAACATGACATGATTAATTTAATTAACATGACTTAGGTAATAAATTTAATTATTAGATCATGAACTTTAACCTAAGTATTTATATTTAATTAGACTTTATAATTAATTAATTATTAAAAACCATGACTATAATTAATTAATTAACATGACTTAGGTTATATTATTAGTAATTAATAATACATGTTTTAACCTAAGTATTTTACCTTTATTTAATTTAAATCATGATATATTTAATTAAATACTTTTAACCTATAGTTTATTTAATTTACATGTAATAATTAATAAACTATACTTTATAACTACATGACTTAAAATAATAATCAGAAAACACTTAAGCTTATATAATTAGCTTATTTAACCAGCTTATATCTATTTATGGAAACTTTCTATTTTTAGAAACTTATCTATTTTAAGTAGTAATTCTATTTTTTGAAACTTTCTATTTTTGGAAACTTTCTATTTTTGAAAACTTTCTATTTTTGGTAACTTTCTATTTTAGGTAACTTTTTATTTTTGGAAACTTTCTATTTTAGGAAACCTGCTATTTTTAGAAAGTTACTTATTATTACACAACAAGTATAATAATACATGAAATACAAGTAATACTTAATCAGAATAGACAGAATATAATATAAACACAATATAAAGCTTAAAACAGTAAAACATGACATGAACATATAAAACAAGCTAAGACATGATATAAAACCAGTTACATACTTAGTAATCAGATACTTATACATGTATGTATTTATGTAGCATTAGTGATACCGAAGTAGGACTCTCTTCCGTTCGTCTTCTTCGTTCACTGGACATAAGGTACGGATTCCCGTCCTTTCAGTATGGACATTCTTTCCTTATTAGGATTCCCCGTATGCAGCCAACTGTTTTCCCATAGTAAAAGTTTATATGTTTGATTGCTTATGTTTAATTTAGAATACCTAAAGCCATATACATGCATGACCAGTTTCACCTAGTTATGGAGGTACCATAACCATAACACTAGAGGCACTGGTGTTATGCCTTCCCCACGGCGGAGTGATTGCTCGTGGCGTCCCTTTAGCTTTTGGCCATATTATTATATTTATCATGTGGAGCGTATGGGTCATCCTAGTTACATGTTTTTCAGCAGATTTCTCAGTGTGAATGTGGTGTGTGCCTAGCATCCTTCACAGGAGCTGATCCCTCCTACCCAAAACCAGCATATTAAATTAGAGGCAACCCTTCTAATTTGCATGACGAGGTTACCCCTCAAAGTATTCATGCACATTGATTTTCATGACCTATATTGGCTAATGGTAAAATATGTTAAAATTTTTTTACAAGATATACATAAGGCTTTTCAAAATATAAAACCAGTTTTACTAAGACTTAACCGGGTTATCCAGGACTTAGTTTCTTCCGCTGTTTCATGCTTATATGCTTATGATATTCATGCTTTACTTGTATATCCGTGCACTGAGCGTTATGCTCAGCCGTTACTTTCCTTTCCATGTCCCAAAACGGCAGGTACCCAAGGACAGACTCGAGCATTTTAGAGGACATGCATAGGATGGAAGCTGCCATAGACTTCTTCTCCTTTTGCCTTCATATACTTATGCTTGTATAAGTCTTTCATTCATTTCATTTACTTTATTATGTTTTGGGCTTATGTTTGGGGGACCGATGTTTGATTCCGGTTTACCCTATGGTCATGTATGTTTTACTACATATTACCTTGCATGCTTTGATGACACGCCATAATTACGCGTAACGGTCCACTTATCAAAGTGGGGTGTTACAACCTAAGCATAAAACAAAACTTAACACACATCCGTTTAAACTAATCGAAAAGAAAATAAGTAGATTCACAAATATTAATCGAAAACAGTTTAACTCATTGCTCAATTAATCATAGCAGAAATATAAACTCATAGAACTAGACAGATTAAACTAAATAGAAATTAACTAAAAAAGAGAAAAATGAGCTTAACACTTATATTGTAGATCCGTTGAGTAGAAGGATGGTGCTGAACCACCTTTGAACAAAACGACACACCACTATATAACAATCAAACCAACCACCATCAAGCCATAATAATTCGAAACATTATTTTTTTATTTTGATTATTCAGTGGGAATAATTATTTATCCCTAATCCTCTCATCATTCTAATAAGATAATGAATAAAATTATTTTAATGATTCTCAGCTACAACAATAATTATAAAACAGATTTGCAACCAAAAGTTAAAAATATTAAACACAGGATACCAAGAAAAATAATACTGAAAATTAAACTTTTTATTAATCCAAATAAAAAATTTACAATTTAAAAACAGAAAATTACGAATTCCTAATCTAAATCTAATATTAGAAAGTTAATGAAAGAAAAAGGGATTCTAAAAATTACATAGAAAGGGGGTTTATATAGGACGCCCGAGAGGTGTGTTGTTGATGCTTGTTGAGCACGGATCTTCATCACATCCGTCCAATCCATATTTTCTCTTTCTCTTTCTTCTCAATTCCCATCCAAGGGCTGATAATAGCCTTTCGTATACGGATCGCCAACATGGCAATAATCTGTGCTTGTTGTGCTTTCTTGGTGCTGATGTGGAAGAAAATCATTTGATAAATGATTGGTATGCAGAGAATGGACCAATAAGAAACGAGGAGTGATGCATTAATCAGCCACGTAGGCGCTTAGTACTTAACATCTGGGTGAAGACCACGCATCCTTTATCCCTTAATAAACTGAATATCAAGCGCGTGTGGTCAATCGTTGCTCTAATTGAGACCCCCTAAATTCAAGGGTTCATATGATGGTGGAGTTCTTCCCCATTTATTTTCTTTATAGTCGCGACTTTTTTTTCTTTCTTTGTTTATATGTTCTTTGACCATAATAATTGACCAAAAGATGTATATACTTTCCTTCACCGTTACTTTATTTTTTGTCACTTGGGCTTTTGATGTAACTGGCACAATCTTGGACCCATTAAAACTCCATTGGTCTAATATGTTTTGGGCTTAGACCAACTTTTAGACCCATTATACAAACCTTTCCATCCGTCCCATGTAAATTATGTTTTGGGCCTTGATTTGGGATTTTGACCCGAAAGTAAATAAATGTTTTCCAATATTGGGCTTTTAGGCCCAATACACAAATGTGGGTCCCACTTGGCCCAATTTGCTTCATAAAAGATCAAATCCGCTAAAAACGAGCTTGTATTTGGCTTTTTCGATCTTTTTTCAAATCTCATGTCGGTTTTGCCGGTTTTTGTGATCTTGGTACCTAACACTTTTGGTTCTTTGACTTTGACTTTGTCTCTATTTTTTACTTTTCTTTAATAATTGACCGTAAAATCCCGTGTTTTCTTTCCCTTTGAACTTTAGTACCTATTTCACACAAAAACACAAAACCACGCGTAATTCCGAATTTTAGGATATTAAACACATGATTAGGTCTTGTTTTTCATTGATTTTAGTGGTAAAAGGATAAGTGTTTACACACTTATTATTTATTTAGGCCGAAAATAAAGTAGGACGATTTAATCAATAGTTAGCTAAAGGACAAAATCTTTTAAAGCTGCTTCTCGGGACCTCATAAAGTTCATATCTTGGGATAACTTGCTTCACGATTTGAGACCTTTGTCAGACCGATATTTGGCATTGACTTCATACTTCAATCTTGAGAGACGTTCTTGAAATAATGGTCTTCTCTTCATAATAGGAATTTCTTCACTTGAAGTTTTTGAGAGATTCTTCATACTTTGACCACGACTTCTTCATTTTCTCCAATCTTTATTTGGGATTTTGATATACAACGATCCGCCTCCTTTTAGGACTTGGATCTATTTATCCTCCCCTTGCTAGGGTCCTTTCGGATAGACTTCTCCATGATCTTTAGGGGAGTATTTTCTTTTCGTCGTGTGTCTCGATCCTTCATATTGATTTTTGATAAACGATTCTTCACATCACTTTGGATCTTTAGCAATAAAATGTAGCCCTCATGCCTTGTTAGGGCTTTTTCGGACTCGCCAATCTTCGCATCCCGCTTCAGTAAGTTCTTCCTTGGCTATGAACTGTAATTAATACCGAGCAACTTTTAAACGATCTTGTGCTAGAAGCTAAGTAATTTTTCAAATCGTACGACCTTACTTATTGCAAATATATTTATTAACAAGCGATGGGAGAAAAAGCTCATAATTAACTCACATAAACTAATGAAAGAATACAAACTTATAATTGACTCTATCATCTCTCGTTCTCCACAATTTAAAATCTCAAGAAACGAGACTCGTGGATGCTTAGCCAATTAAATTAAATTTTTGGGTTTTCAATTCATCTATAGGATCTTGCAACTTCTTAGACTTTTTCAAGTTTAGAATTGACATTTTAAAGTTCCCTTGATAAACGACTTTCGAGGATCAGTTATAGGAACTTGCGAAAAGTTCTTGTTCTTAACCCGTAAGAGTTAAGACTTTCGCGTTTTAAAGTTCCCTATATAAAAGCCTAGCAAAACTTGACTTAAACACGTTAAGGATACTAGCTAGAGTAAACTTAGATAAGTAAACTCAGGTTGAGTCAAATGATTCATGACGGGCCTAATATATCAAAGACATCTAAACTCATTAAAACCATTTTATTTAACTTTATTTTCTAATGAAATATATACATATGATGCGATAACAAAAGGAAGGAACATAAAAGAAAATAAATGAAAAATACTACTAGGCCAAAATAGACCAAAAATTTTGAAAAATGTCAAAAAATTAAATTTTCCGGTTAAAATGAGGACATATTCATGGAAAAGCCCACTTAACTTCGATAGAAGTCCCCCTACACTTGATATAAACATTGCCCTCAATGTTTAAGCATGTGGGAGTAAACTCCCCTACACTTAGGATATTGTGCACTTTGTTTAAATCTTGCTGAGGAAGAGACGACTATAGTGACTTCAATGTCAACATATAAGATAGGAAATATTGAATCACAAGAGTTTAGGATAGAACCGGGAAGATGGGAAAACGGGATCACGGGTCGTTAAATATCATCAAAAGTGCTCTTTGAAAGCTTTAATTCCAACACATGATACAAAACAAGACGCCAAAACCTATGTAGATCCCCCTACACTTATTATGAAAACTGGTAAAAAGGATAGATCAACGGGTTGCCTCCTAAGAAGCGCTTGTTTTTGATAACCGAGTCACGAGCCTGACTCGACCCAGAAATTATTCAAGGGAAACGTAGTGAGGGATGGAATCATCTCATGAGAGATGTCCTCACCAAAGTACAACTTAACACGCTGGCCATTCACTTTAAAGTTTGGCCCATTTGGTTGCGAAAGCTCAAGAGTGCCATAAGGGAAGACTTTAGCGACGGTGAATGGACCGGACCAACGACTTTTAAGCTTGCCCGAAAAGATTTTCAACCAAGTGTTAAAGAGTAAAACTTGATCACCTATGTGAAACTCTCGGTTCTTAATCCTAGAATCATGAATGAGCTTGGTTTTCTCCTTGTAAATCAATGAATTCTCATAAGCCTCATTCCTAAGTTCATTAAGTTCATTGAGTTAGATTTTCCTAAGATCATCGGCTTTGTTGATATCAAAATTAGCCCATTTCAAGGATCAATAAGCCTTATTCTCCAACTCAATGGGGAGGTGGCAAGCCTTTCTGTACACAAGACGATATGGAGTGCAACAAATAGGTGTCTTATATGCGGTACGGAAAGCCCAGAAAGCATCATCTAACTTATCGGCCCATGAGGCACGATGCTCTCCCACGGTACGCTCTAAGATTCGCTTATGTCACAGTTAGAGATCTCGGCTTGACCATTAGTTTATGGATGATACACGGTGGAAAGTCGGTGATTGACACCATACTTAGCCATGACTCGAGCAAATTGATCATTGCAAAAATGAGTCCCGCGATCACTAATGATAGCACGAGGAACACCTAATCGAGCAAATAATTGTTTCAAAAAGTTTACAACCACCCTCGCATCGTTCGTAGGGAGAGCCTTTGCTTCAACCCATTTAGATACGTAGTCAACGGCTACGAGGATGTACTTGTTCCCTTTGGATGATGGAAATGGCCCCATAAAGTCGATGCCCCATACGTCAAAGATTTCACACTCTTGTATGAAATTTTGAGGCATCTCATCTTTATGTGTGATCTTGCCTTGGCGTTGGCAAGCATCACAATTTTTAACCTTTTGTTGGGACGTTTACCCTTCCATAAGATCACCACCCGCTAAATAGTTTGCAATGTCCGCAAACCATGGGGTATCGTCAAGATTGGAGTTAATAGACATTAAGGCCTCAAGGGGAAAAGATTCATTAATCTCTTGATTTGGAAGTTCCCCTTGATAAGGATCCTCGAGTCTACTAAGATGATGCGCGACTAGGTTTTCCGCTCCCTTTGTATCACGAATTTCGATTTTAAATTCTTGTAGGAGCAAAACCCAACGTAGGAGTCTTGATTTAGCATCTTTCTTGGTCAAGAAGTATTTCAAGGTGGTATGATCGGTGTAAACGATGGTGGTGGAAAGCACAAGATAGGGGAGAAATTTCTCAAAAGCATACACTACAGCTAAAAGCTCTTTTTCGGTAGTGGTATAATGCAATTGAGCCCCCGTCATTGTCTTGATAGCATAATGGATTGGTTGGAAATGTTTGTTCACTCGTTGACCTAAAACCGCTCCTACCGCGAAATCAATAGCATCGCACATGAGCTCGAAAGGTAACTCCCAATTTGGAGAGACTAAGACCAGTGCCTTCGTTAATTTACCTTTAAGAGGTTCGAAAGAATCAAGACATTCTTGAGAAAATATGAAAGGAGCATCCTTTTCTAAGAGGTGAGTCATTGGTCGAGCTATCTTAGAGAAATCTTGTATGAAACGTCGATAAAATCCGGCATGTCGTAAAAAACTTTTAACTCATTTGACGGTGGTAGGTGGAGGTAACTTAGCAATGACGTCAACTTTCGCACGGTCGACTTCTATACCGGCTTTGGATATTTTGTGACCTAGAACAATGCCTTCTTTTACCATGAAATGGCATTTTTCCCAATTAAGAACGAGACGAGTGTCTTCACACTGTTTAAGCATATGTTCTAAATTGGCAAGGCAAGATGAGAAAGAATCACCATAGACCGAGAAATCGTCCATAAAGACTTCCATAGTTTCTTAAACCATGTCATGGAATATAGCCATCATACACCTTTGGAAAGTCCAAGGAGCATTGCATAAGCCGAAAGGCATTCGTTTGTAAGCAAATGTTCCATAAATACAAGTGAATGTGGTTTTCTCTTGGTCTTTTGGATCGATAGAAATTTGAAAATACCCGGAAAAACCGTCTAAGATGAAATAGTAGTCATTACCCGCTAAACGCTCGAGCATTTGATCCATGAAAGGAATAGGGAAATGATCCTTACGAGTGGCATCATTAAGCTTGCGATAGTCGATGCAAACTCGCCTACCCGTGACAAGTCGAGTAGGAATCAACTCGTTGTTTTCATTGAGAACAACGGTTATTCCGCCTTTCTTAGGCACACAATGGACGGGACTAACCTATGGCGAATCCGAAATAGGGTAAATCATTTCGGCATCTAGAAGTTGGATAACTTCTTTCTTGATGACGTCATGAATTTTTGGATTTACCCTTCTTTGGCTTTGGATCGCGGGATAGTCATCTTCCATAAGAATTTTATGAGTACAAAAGTGAGGATCAATTCCGCGGATGTCGGAAATTTTCCAAGCAATTGCTTTCTTATGATTTTTAAGTACATCGATAAGTCGAGATTTTTCATCCTCTTTTAAGTCCTTTGCAATGATGACGGATAACTTCTTATTGTCTTCTAGGAAAACGTATTCAAGATGAGACGGTAAATCCTTAAGCTCTAAATCCGGAGGATTGTCGATGGAAGGCTTAGTCAAATTCGGATCATCGTTTGTAACTTCCTTAGTAGAAGGTGGAGAAATATGTTCCGCATTGAGAAGTTTCTCAATGGTACGAAAGTCTTCTTCCCAATCGGTGGGAGAATCGTCATTTTTTAAATCCACATCCCCTAAAGTTGCTTCAAATTCTCTCAAAAGAAAATCACTTTCTCCAAATGGAGTCAATGAGGGAGCAATAGAGGCAACGGTCTCAACAATGGGTAGAGAAGAAAAACCACTTTTACAAGCGTCTTTGAAATGTTCTTCACAAGACTCATCAAGTACGTCAATGAAATTAATGCTCTCGTATTCATAAGGTTGCTTAGAAAGTTTACCCATGTTGAAGATGATTTTGTCTTCACCAACTCTCATGATTAATTCTCCTGCGGCTACATCAATAAGAGTGCGACCGGTCCTCAAGAATGGACGTCCAACGATTAATGGAACACGGGGATCCGTCTTGTAGTCAACGACAACAAAATCCGCCGGAAAGGTGAATTTGTCGACATCGACGAAGACATCTTCGGCTATCCCCACCGGATAAGCAACCGTACGGTTAGCTAACTCCAATGGCATTCGTGTGGGGACTAGCTCGGGTAGAGATAATTGTTTCCAAACGCTTAATGGCATTAAGTTGATACTAGCACCTAGATCGGCTAGGACCATACAATTTGTAAAATCCATGATCTTACCATGATTTTATGAAATAAAGTTTCACCCATTAATCCAAGAACACATACTCATGTGCTATACTTCTATAAGTTGTGTGTGAACTTGTCCATTATGTACTTATACCTTTACATCCATATTGGTTGTAAATAAGTTACATATCTTAAACCTTGTACTTAAAACTAGGGATAACAAGTAGTAAAATGTATACTTAATATTTGAAATATACAACACTTAACAAAATTTGGAAATCTACTACAATTAGGTATTGTATCCATGTGTATGAGTGTAAGTAGACTAGGAGTTTACTTAACTCTTGGACTAGCCCAAGAATAGATGCCATTTGTGTGCAAGCCCAACATAAGCCCAAGCCAAAGGCCCATTTCTCCTTTTGGCTAGCTAGACACGGCACATAGACTTGTGTGGAAGGAGAAGAGTTTCATTGGAAAGGCAAGGGAGGACACTTGGCACAATATGTCTTACCAAGGTGATTCATAACTTTTGTCATTCCCTTCCTCTCTCTTCTTTAAGCCGAAACACACACATACTACGCATACACATTCTCATTTTACATGCATCTAATCTCACTCTCCTTGTTTCTCTCTCAAATCATTCGGCATTAAGCCACAAAAATCCAAAGTTGTTCATTAAATCAACTAAATCTTTGTCCCATCTTGATTGCAAATCATTTGGTAGCATAAATTCTTTTGGAATCACTATAAACAAGCCCCAACCGAATCTTTATGGCCACGGATTGGTTTGTATTAGGGTTTTCTTCATCAACTAGATTAGATCTCTAATCTCTTTGTTCATCTAGATCATCTTTGGTACTGTTAAGCAAGAATGGTATACACCTCATGCTCTTTCATTTCTTCATGCATTCAGCATCATACATCTATAAACACAAGTAAATAACATGTTAAAACCAAGATTTGATAAAGCTATGACCATTATAGGTCACGGCATATTTATGAAAATCATATTCATGATTAAAAATCTTTTAATAAGAAACCTATGACTTGTATTCTATGTTTTAAACTTGATTTAAAAACCATATGAAACATTTTATGAATCTAAATGTAGCATGAGTTACAAATCTTGTTTTAATGGGACTTTGGTTAACTAATAATCATAGATCTCATAAAATGAACTTGTGTAACGTAAAAATCATGAAGACCATGACCTTAAAGGTCACGGCTAAAATGAATGAAGACCATATGATTTGTCTACTAAGTTTTAATAATGGAATATGAAATGATACATGTTAAATGGAATATTAAACATCATAAAAATAACTTATGTGTATATATGTAGCCGTGGGTTACATATGACCTAAAATGGGTTAGATGTACATGCATGCTTATATAAACCATAGATCTAATGATAGAGTTAACTTGAGCATGATAAACATAAAATAAGCTTATAAAATCTTATGGGAACCTTTGTAGAAGACAATATAACCGTGGGCTATATGTAGTCTCCTTGGTATAATGGTTACCTTGGAAACATGCATGAAACCTAGATAATCATGATTGTATTTTTGTAATTATTTACAAGACTTAAAATTAGCTAAAGTGTTCATCTTGGAAATACCAAGATTTAGAAATATAGTCGTGGGCTATATATGAGTGTACATGGATCTATGATTGATTTTTAGGTCTAGACATAGTTTAGATCTCATTTTGGACTTGTGACTTGTTTTCTTGACTTGTACATAGCTAGATCTTAATTTGGACACATATAAGTGCATGCAACCTTAAAACAAGTTTAACTCACCTTAATAAGGTATAACTAATTATAGCCGTCAGTTATAAGCTCATAATAGGGCTTATGACTTGCATGCAACCTTGTAACACACCTAGATCTAGATTGGATCATCACATAAAACCAACTATTAGTTTTATTCTCTTTATTTAGATTTAAAACTAAATATGAATAAGCTCATAAGAAACTTAAAAGATAATCCTAAGTTAATACTTACATAAAATGTAAAGTAGTGTTAATGGACTATTTAAGCCCATGCAATGTTAGCCCAAGACTTAATGGACCTAATAAGCCCATTTAATAAATCTTAGTAAACTAAAGGACTTAAGTTTATACTTGAACCCATTTAAAATGATTAATAGACTTAAAATATATTTAAGCCCAATAAATGTGTTAAAAGGCCCATTTAACAAGTTAATAAACTTAAAAAGGTATTTAGCCCATTAAATGGCCCATTAGATATTTTGACCCATTTAAATAAGCCCATATAATGTTTGAATGTTAAATAAAAGTTTTTATAATAAAATATAACTTATAAAAACTTTTTGGATTAAAATGACAATTTATGAAACTTAAGGACAAAAACCAAAACTTATGAAACTCGTTTTGATAAACTAGTAAACACAAGGACTAAAAATGAAAATATCCGAAAGTCTAGGGTTTAATAAATACCATCCGTGGAAAATTAAACCCTAGGGACCATTTTGGGAAGTTTATAAAAGTTATTTTGTCATTTTATAACCCTAAGGACCATTCTTGTAATTGGCCGAAACTTAAAGAAGCCCTAGGGGCTGTTTTTGTCATTTTAGTAAAGTTAAAAAACCTAGATATAACTAGGGGGACTAAATTTGCCATAAGCCGAAACTTTAACAAGCCCTAGGTACCAAATGTGTAAAACCCGAAAGTTATACTTGTTTAAAATATAGAGGGACTAGTTTTTCCATATTCCGAAACATTAACAAGCCCTAACCCAAGAATTTATTTTAATTATAATAAAACATAATTAAAAACCTAGACCATAAGAATTAATGTATAAATCTTAAGTTTAAATTATTTTATAAATGTTAAATTAATTTATGGAAACTTTAAAGTTAAATAAAATATTTTATTTTATTTTTCAAAATAAAATATTTATATTTGCATAATGGATTAAATTGTATAAACAATTATGAATATGTATTATTAATATATGAACTCATATACTTTTAGAAAATAAAATTTATATGAACGTTGGATAAGTTGAATACTAATATTTAAGTAGAACTTTTTATGTTTACTTAATAATGAAACTCAATAATAAATGAATGATTATAATACATGAACGGAGAACGTAAACTAGTATTATAAGTACGACATTTTATGTCTACTTAAATAAGAAACTTAATTGTAAGTTGAATGATTATTATTAATACATGTATGCTAACTGATATTAAAAGTTAAACATTTTATGTTTACTTAGAAGTGAAACTTATATAGATAAGTTTACATGAATATTGTTGATACTTGAACTACTGTTACTTAGATAAATACCGTAGCATAAATGAACTGACTAAAAATCTGTAAAAGCATACACATATGTTCTTTTTACTATCTATTAAGACTGTACTATTTGATTAGGCATAACTTTTGGCGTGAGCATTATTTGGATATTCGTGTTATACAGCTTTTGCCAACTCCCAGGTGAGTTTACAGCCCCATATAAACTTTTGATAAAACTTTTCCTCTACAGGGGAGAAAAACATGCAAACACTTAATGGACACAACAGAATTGTATAAACTTGACTATGATTGATTATTATTGGAACTGTTAAATTGTTGTAAATCGCCCGAATGTTATAAATAGATCTATTAGGGATTGACCATCCCCATCTGGGTAAGTCATGCTCACTGTACCTTGATCGGGACAACAGATGTATACCATGTTGGAACTGGGTTGGGTGTCTTTTTGTAAGACACTACGTCCTCATCTGTTGAGGAGTATGGAAGGTTAAGCTTCAGTTTCTAATAGTAAAGAAATGTAATCTAAATTTTAGTAAGAATGCTTTGTGCATTGTTACTTCTATAATTATTGTATGTCCAAACTAATAAATGTTAAACCTATAAATTCACCAACTTTATGTTGACCCTCTAAGCATGTTTATCTCAGGGAAATGAAGTTAGAACGAGATATGTGCATGGACTCAATCATCTATGTAATCTGCATCGTAGGATTCATCAGGGGTTCTATTTGGGAAACATAAACAATCACCTTTCATCATGTTTAATACAATTTTTATTGATTTGTTTACCAAACATGTAATCTGATTTGAATAACTCTTTATCTTATACTCTATGGACTATATGCTATCGATCCACCCTAGTGACATCTCCGTGGATATTTCCGCATATTTTGACCCTACCCGGGGTGTCACAGAGAATGGTATCAGAGCATTAGTTATAGAGAATCAGATAAATTTTTAAATAAAATAAAAATAAAATGATTTTCCTTTTATTTAAAACTGGACTATAACTTATAAAAATCTTTTGGGGATTTTATTTGGGACCGTATTAGTTAAGCATACAGATCTTAGGGCATTTTATGCTGTGTGAACTAAGTGTATATATTGTTACTAAATTTGGTTATTAATACTATTTAGTGAAATATTGTTATGGAAAATGTTAGATATGCTAAACTTGAAAATTTTACACTACTTAGTAAAATACTGAAATGAAAATATAGGTAATACTAAACCAAACATTGCACTTACAAATTGTTAGATGAACTACGTAAATGATAACATATATATAAGTATTAATATATGTAAACATTATGATAATTGTTTAAAAGGGATATATTTCATAAAACATGTAATCTAAAATAATATTGTTCTTTGTTTGTAAGCTTATACTTACTTCCAACTTAAAATAATACTATTTCAGAGCATCATGACTCCGCCTACTGCACCTTCGACTCTTCTACCCGTAGTAGCTCCTACTCCAGTTGTTTGTTCATCTCCACGATCCATGCAGTGCGGATGGTTATCAGCCTCTGACTCGGAGGATGATTAGACCATCGAAGCTGTGCTCCCTCAGGACCCTTTTTCTACTCCAACATCAGTCATACTGGTCTCCACCTCTTTGGAAGAGGACCAGGTGTCTCCAGACCTACCCTCTTCTGCACCTGCATCTTTACCATCGGGCCATTTTCCCGAGTCCGTACCCGGCTCTACTTTTGAGATCGGGGAAGGCTCTGGGGTGGGACGTGCCGACTCTGTCCAGGCCCAGATCACCGCATTGGTCGTACGCCAGGAGCGGGAGATATCCGACCTCCGCAACCTATTGACAGCTGGTCAACTAGGCTACAATGTTTTACATGAGCGCATCGACTCCCTCGCTCATACCATGAGGGGAGAGGCACAAGCAGCCCGAGGCGTCCAAGCCAAGACTGGCGAGGCATTGTAGTGGCTTTGGGAGGAGAACTATTGTCTCCACCAGCGTATCCAGACCATGGAGAGTCTCCAGCACCAGACCCATGCGGCTCTATCTGCTCAGGAGCAGTCCTTGTTCATTTTCTTCGACCTCTCTACCGTCCGTCATGACGGAGTTACTACAGAGATGACCTATCTTCATGGGGCCGTCAACAGACTCAGGACTCAGCTGTTGACAACATTCTGCATGCTCAAGGAGGCCAAAGCGACAGTTCGGACTATGTGGAACGCCAGGAGAGCACCTGCAGCTTCATCAGCCCCAGCCTCATCTAGCCGACCATCTAGGCAGGAGTAAGATAGATGTACTAGGTTTCTTGTACATCATGATCAGCCTATGGGTTGCACCCTAGCTGACATGGTATAAGACTTTTGTACTTTTATTTCTTTTCAGCTTTTGGTGATGTAATCCTATACTCTATCTTTTCTTTTCTCTTGGACATGTAACTTTGGGATGTAATGTTATAAAGACTGTGTGTATCATTACCTTGGACAAGGCCTAATCGACCTATGACTTAGATTTTGATATGCTAGATGAATGTTAAATTTCTTATGGAAATAACATGTAATCACTTTCTTTATTATATTTGTTTTGCAATGTATTATATTATGAGATCTTGACAGGTTATCCAAATTTGTTATGAAATCAGTGCATGAATTTTTCCCGTGCAAATAATATAAAAATTGTACTAATGTTTGAACTAATAATCTCATTTTGTGTATGATTATAGACAAATGGTGATTACGCGATCAAACCCCAATAATGCAACTGCTTCCAACACTGCTAATACCGAAGTTCCTGAAGCTACTCATAATGTTACCGCTGCTCAACTCAGGGAGATGATTGGTGAAGGCATTACGGCAGCTATGGCAACCAGAGAAGCTAATGTGAACTATGATCCAAACCACAACATGCGCAGAAACAACGTCAATAGGGGTTGTTCTTACCCCGACTTCTTAAAATGCAAACCCTCATACTACCGAGGAAAAGAAGGAGTTGTTGAATTGATGCAATGGTTTGAAAGACTAGAGACAGTTTTCTGCATCAGCGGCTGTGCTGACGAGAACAGAGTTAAGTTTGCTACATGCACCCTACTCGAGAGCGCCCTTACCTGGTGGAACTCTGTGGTCGCCACCCTTGGACATGACACTGCCTATACTCTCACTTGGTCCAACCTCAAGGAGAGAATGACTGAGAAATACTGTCCCAGAGGAGAAATGAAGAAGTTGGAAGTCGAACTGTGGGATCTAAAGTGTAAGAACAATGATATTCTTTGGTACAACCAAAGATTTCAAGAGTTAAGGTTGATGTGCACCAGAATGTTCCCTCTAAGGAGTGACAAGATTGAGAAGTATGTCAGCGGACTCCCTGACAACATCCATGACAGTGTGCTAGCTTCACGACCCACTACCGTTGAAGGTGTTATGGAATTTGCGACTGAGCTGATCAACAAGCGAGCCCGCAATCTGTCCGAGAGGCAAACGGACAACAAGAGAAAATCCGATGAAAGCTCTCGTAGCCAGCACCAGCAGCCTTCTAAAAAGCAAAACGTTGGGAAAGCTGATGACACTACTCCCACAACCCACACCAGGAACTACTCGGGATCCAAGCCTAAGTGTTCAAAGTGCAACTATCATCATGTTGCTGGAGGACAATGCCAAGGATGCTACAAGTGCGGTCAACAAGGCCATTTTGCTCATGATTGTCAAACAAATGTTGCTACCCCGGGTCGACCCAATACCAATCCCGGAAATAGCAACAAGGGCAAGTCCAATGCACGTGGGAGTGGAAGTAGGCAGCAGGGAAACCGAAACCCCACAGGTAGAAGCAGTAGTGGACCAAGGAAAGCTGTAGTATGTTACGAGTGTGGAACCCCTGGGCATGTGAGACCTGACTGTCCCAAGTTGGCCAACCAGAAGAAGGACAACAAGGGAACTTCTTCGCAAGTGTACATGTCCGGCAATGCCCAAGCTAACCCAGGCTCCAACATCATCCCTGGTACGTTCTTACTAAACTAATGATATGCATCTATCTTGTTTGACACATGGGCAGACCAAAGCATTATATTTGCTAAATTTAGTAAGGTATTGGAAATCCCTCAGTTAGTTCTAGACTTCTATTATGTTGTAGAATAGTCGACGGAAAAGTTATGATGGTTAACACCATCATTGAGGTTATTCCATAAAACTTTCCAATCACCCGTTTTACATCAATCTAATTCCTGTAAGTCTTGGTAGCTTTGATGTCATCATTGGCATGGATTGGCTATCAAAGTACCGTGCAGTCATCATATGTGATCAAAAATTTGTTCATATACCTTGGGGAGATGAAACCTAGATTATACTAGGGGACGGAACCCCCCGATATAACTAACACTAGACATAGTGTCATTTCTAGCACCAAGCAAGGGAATACCTGGTCAAGGGATACCCCATTTCTTTAACCTGTTCTCCCCCTGCCTAAACTTGAAAGACACATTTAACTCACAATGGGTGTATTTTGTAGGGTTATATCCGCCACTTAGGCAACCCTAAACCTGAAGGACAAATCTAACTCACAATGGGTGTATTTTGTAGGGCTATGTTCGACATCCCTCGTAAAGAGATGTTGAATGTCCCATGTTTTTGGACATTCCTTTTTCCTCTTCGGGTCCAATTAGTTCGACAATACCATCATCCACCAGACTCTAGGAGGTGTAATTTCCTCTCTTTAGAAGTCAGAGTTTGTGCAAATTTTGAACCAGTAATTGTGGATGCATGACCCTTGTTGCGGCACCCCGCAAGGCGCGCACTTCTTTATTCTTGGTATCTTCTTTTATTTCCACCATTTGAGGTACTTCTTTTCTGCGCCCCTCTCGTTCAACCCCGCGGAAAATGAAGCAGATTCTTTGCAACTTCCTACCTAACCGCCATCAACAATAATCTTAACCTCTCTGTTGGGTAGAAACTTCAGTACTATTAACTGATGTTTGTATCCCACAAGCTTGAGGTATAATTGTAAGATTTTTCATAAAGCTGTTGACATAGGTGGGGACTATAGTTAAAATATTTTATTTTACTTTCAACCCCCAATTCTCATCATCGGGTATGGAGATATAACCTATATCTCACCCATAAAAAGGATGCGGGTATAGTGCATCCCCAACTTCCCCAACATGTAAAGCATGCTGGCGTGTCCTCCTCATATCAGAAACCATTTGTAGTTGATTTGCCCTCCTAACCAAATCCACAACAACATTGGTCCTCTCCCAACTCTTGGAAGGAGGTAGCTGCGACCCCCGTTGAGAAGCCCGCGTCTATCCATCCATAGAAACAGTCTCCTTTACCGCTCAATCGGATGTATAGTGCGATCTGGATAAAGATCTCTTTGCATTCCCTTCCTATCCATCCACAGCAGCAGTCTCCTTTACTACTCAATCGGATGAATAGTGCGACTCGGATAAAGATCTCTTTGCATTTCCTGCTATCCATCCATAGCATTAGTCTCCTTTACTGCTCAATCGGATGTATAATGCGATCTGGATAAAGATCTCTTTGCATTCCCTTCCTATCCATCCACAGTAGCACTCTCCTTTACTGCTCAATCGGATGAATAGTGCGACCCGGATAAAGATCTCTTTGCATTTCCTGCTATCCATCCATAGCAGCAGTCTCCTTTACTGCTCAATCAGATGTATAGTGTGATCTGGATAAAGATCTCTTTGCATTTCCTTCCTATCCATCCACGGCAGCTGTCTCCTTTACTGCTCAATCGGATGAATAGTGCGACCCGGATAAAGATCTCTTGGCATTTCCTACTATCCATCCATAGCAGCAGTCTCTTTTACTGCTCAATCGGATGTATAGTGCGATCGGGATAAAGATCTCTTATGATTGTAGGTAAAATACATCCTTTAGGAAAAGGAGCGTATAAGCGGTAAGTATTAAACAAATGATTTTAGGAAAAATCAAGTGTTAATGACCCTTATGGTGTGAAATGAAAGTTCGTTTCCCAAGGAGGTATATGTGTGTGAAAAACTTGTTAAATGTTTGTGATTAACAATTGGTTTAGAAGGGGATGAGAAAAGAAGATGACGAAGACGTGAAATTAATACTACGACGACAAAACGTAAAACCGTAAAAACTACAAAAATATAATTCTAAAAATTACCAAAAATTCACCAAAAATCAAAATTAATAAACTAAGAGTTTACCAATGATCAAAACTTTTTGAAACCTTTTAAATAATTAAATATTCAATTTTTAAATGCTAATTAAAGCCCTAAAAATCAAATAAATCATCAAAAAGCCCAAATAAAGATTTTTAAATTGGTAAACCTCTAAAATGACCTAAAAAGATTAAAAACTATTTTTAGAAATTTTTAAACTAATAAAAACTATTTAAAATGATTTAAAAACTATTAAAACTTAAAATAATTATAAAAATTAATCTAGAAGTGATAAAATTATTCTAAAAGTTGCTAAAATCCTACTTTAATGTATTTAAGCTAAGAAAAATGTAAAAAGTTGGAAAATGTGAAATTTGAAAAATAATAATAAAATAATATTAAAATAATATTAAAAATCCAAATATTATAAAAATTCTAAAAACTTGCAAACTAGTTTATTTTAACCTAAATAATCATAAAATCTAAGTGAAATGACCAGAATACCCCTAATGGGCCCTCAAATGGGCCAAAATAAAAAACAGTCAACACAAATGGGCTTTTTATCCCAAAAAGTCAAACTTGGCCCAATTGACTTGGAAAAGCTCTATCTGACTCAAAATTTAATTCTAAACACAAAACTCTAAAGGTCCAAAAGCTGAAAGTGAGCTTATCACAGCTTATCATGCAAACAGCTTATCCTTATTGGGCTTTTTAGCCCATTAAGCAATAAGCTAATGCCATAAGCTCTAATTTGACACACAACCTTCTTTTGGGATGCTTATGAGATCTGTAAAAATAAATTTTGAAAAAGCACACTCAATAAGCCAGAAATAAGCAAAGTAATATTTCACTAAAAGACAAAATGATCGTTTTTGAGAAATAAGGCACCACAGGACTTGATTCAACTTGCAAAATGTCACAAATGGACTCAATAAGCCAAAACAATCAACAAAATTCCAATAAGCAAAGCCAATAAGCCAGAATAAGCCAATAAGCACTTATGAAAAAGTCAATTAAGTTGGTTTTCTAGTCAAACCCTAAAGTCAACCCACCAAATGCTCCAGTATGAACAAATGGGTCAAATGATGAGCACCTATTACAAAATCCAAGTTGTTGCTGGTTAAAATAAGCTATTATAGCTTATTGATAAGCTGAAACCCAATTAACACTAGCAGTGGCAACTTTCAGTAGGAACTGGTTCCCACTGCTTTGACTATTTGACCAAGCTTTTTAGAGAGATTTAGTTGGATTCAATTGGAAACAAGGGCACTATTGTGATCAGTGAATCACAAGGAGTCAATATCAACAAGAAAATCACAATTTGGTTCACACCATAAGCCAGAATCAATCAAACAGTCACCAGATCATGCACAGACATGGAAAATAAGTAGTAATGCACAAATAAGCAGATTAAGCCTGAATAAGCCAACCAAACTCAACATGATGCATACACAAGCTATATAAACTATGAATAGGCACAAATAAACTTAAATCAAACACTTAATCAAAGTAAATAAGCAGATCAAAGCAGATGAATGTTACTGATGAACAAGGTGCATATGTAGAAACCTATTTGCTGATCTAATTGACACTAGATCCAAATTCAAGCACTCAAATCTCTTCTCCTGGTGTAATTAACTAAGGTTTAGCACTTGTTAGCCCTAGCCTAAGCTTAGATCTAGGTGTCCTCAAAATTGTTAGAAATACGTTTTAACGTATATTAGAAGTATCGGTCATTCCACAATATGATTTATGTTGTAATAGCTCGTAGTTAGCAATTAGTTAAATGTTACTTATTAAGTTAAGTAAGAATCGGTCCATGGGCTTGTCATGGACCGGCCCAAGCCCAATGTTAGGCTTGGAGTATAAATACCCCTTTCCACCATGGAAAGGGGTTGGTTGTTGTTCTCATTTCACTTTCATATTAATAAAATCATACACATTTTCTCTCACTTTCTCTCTCTAGTTTCTCTCACTAGAAAACATCAACCCACTTCATAGATTCATAGGTTATCAATATTCTACATTTGGTATCAGAGCTATGGGGTGATTTAAGGTAAGGATTGTGTTGCTTTTTTAGTTTTTGAATCTATTAGTGATCTTTAGAAAAAATCAATCTTGAATCTTGTTGTTTTTGGTGTTTTTGTTATTGGGATTGATTGATAAGGATTGGGTTTAGCTTATTTTGGTAAAAATCATAAAACTTTTTGTGGTTTTGGATCAAAAATCGGATTTAAAGCTGTTTTTTAAGTCTCGGAAACATATTTCCAGAACATTCCGAATAGGGATTCCGAATAGGAAGATTTTCAGAATAGAAGGTTTATTCCGAATAGGGATTCCGAATAGGAGCAATATTCAGAATAGCAGAAGTTTCCGAATAGACTTTCCGAATAGAAGGGGTTTTCCGAATAGCCAATTTTTCCGAATAGCCAAAAACTTTCCGAATAGCCTATATTTCTCCGAATAGCCACTATTTTTTCCGAATAGCCAAAAATTTTCCGAACAGGAGAAATATTCCGAATAGCTTTCCGAATTACCCATCATTCCAAATAGCAAAGTTTTCCGAATAAGCCAATAGCCAGATATTCCGAATTGAAGAAATATTCCGCATAAGGGTTTTTCCGCATAAGGGTTATTCAGCATAGGGGTTATTCCGAATAGAGCATTTTCAGAATAGGGTTATTCCGCATAGGGTTATTCAGTATAAGGGTTTTTCAGCATAAGGTTATTCCGAATAGGATTGATTCCGAATAGGGTTATTCTGAGTTAGGGTTATTCCGTATAAGCAAGTTCAAGGGGTATTTGAGTTTTTTCGACGATCTTTAGTGGATTTAATCTTGATTACAACCAACACAACACAAATTCTCAACCTTTCTTCACTGCTCGATCAACCGATAATCTTTGAGTCTTTTAAGTGATCACAATGAATCCAAGTTCATTAATGCCTCAGATGACATCTCTTACGGATATCTCGATCATAACGGGGACTGATAGTCGTCCACCGATGCTTATTAAAGAGGTGTTTGAGGCATGGCAGGGCCGTATGATGCAATACTTGAAGGGCAAACCAACATACGGAAGGCTTATGGTCAAATCGATTTTGAATGGTCCACTCGACTATGGTACCATTATGGCAAATAACGTGTCTCGACCAAGAGAATATGAAGAACTCACACCGGCACAACAACTCATTGCTGATGCTGATGAAAAGGCTCTACAGACACTTCTCCAAGCTCTTCCGCATGATATTTATCGTATGGTTAGTCAATATACGGTTGCCAAAGATTTATGGGAACGTCTAAAGGTGCTGCTACAAGGTACGTCTCTCACCAAACAGGAAAGGGAGTGTCAGCTGTATGATCTGTTTGATAGATTCACGTACAGCCCAGGGGAAACGCTACACGACTATTACTTCAGATTCACCACTCTAATGAATGATCTGAATGTATACAATCTCGTGATTGCTCCATTCCAGGTTAACACCAAGTTCTTGAATACTTTACCTCAAGCTGAATGGGGTGAGTATATTACCGATGTGAAGTTAACCCGGGATTTGCATAAGTGCAACTTAGATCAAATCTATGCTTTTCTTCAGCAGCATGAGAAACATGTGATTATGCACCGTTCTCCTCGCGGTATGTACCCAGATTCCTTAGCTTTGATGGCGAATCAACCAAGCTTGTCACACAACAACACACCTTATATCTTGGGACATCAAGCCTATCATCCATCACCTTACATGACACCAACCTTCCCCCAATACTCGATTCTACCGCAACCACCCACCTCACATCAGCAACAATATCGGTTCAATGCACCTTCACCACAGTATGCTTCACAACTTCATCCAGCAAATGTTGCACCTTAAACTCAGCCTTCATATTCTTCTTATCAAGAGAATGCATCATATCCAACAAGCTACCCTGATCAAATTAGTATTCCTTCTACTGATTATGCAGCTCATCCAGATCAAGCACTGTATTGTGATGATGAGGAAGTCCCCGTTCCTGTATTCCAACAAGGAGCTGACCTAGTTGAAGTGCTAACTACTATGTCTGCTTATCTCACAAGAACTTTTAGCAAACGAGGATATAGAGGATCAGCTCCTACCAACAATCAGTTGAGGAATTCATCCAATTCTCGTCAACAAGCTACTATTGAGAATGGCAGGGTCATGGTTCAGCCAATTCAACCATATCAGGGGAGACCTACCACATCAACCACCAATGCTCGCACGGTAAATCAGGCACCAATGGCCAATCCTGCTCCACGGGCTAATTCCACAGGCAAGTTGCGAATGATTACATGCTACAACTGCAAGGAAGAGGGTCACATGTCCAGGGATTGTAAGAAACCCAAGTGGAGAAGGGATGGACAATGGTTTGCAGAGAAGATCTATCTGGTTAATGCTCAGGCACAAGGAAGGGAACTTGATGAAGAGGAGCTTGCATTTCTTGCTGATCCAGGGATTGCTGAACAAGACATTGTCACTACGCAGAATGCAGCTTACCAAGCCGATGATCTTGATGCGTATGACTCAGACTGTGATGACTTTCAATCTGCAAAGGCTGCTCTCATGGCAACTATCTCCAGCTTAGGGCCAGAAAAGAGATCTGAGGTACTTATTAATACCACCGATAATACCACTGATGCTAGTATTCAACCACATCAAGTTGTGCAAGAGAGTGCTGATTCGAATGAATCTTCGGTGGTGAGTCTTTCAAATGAGTAGACAAACAATGATAGCAATATCAATGTGAGTCCCCAGACTTTGAGTGAATCACAACCGGGATCCATTTCGCATACGCCTACTCCTGCTCAACAAGATTTGGTCATGGTTCCTGCTACATTACTTAGCCAAATGAATGCTGCACTCTTAGAAACCTTAGCTAAGAATAAGAATTTGTCTGATGAGCTTACCTTAAGCAACGAGAAAGTTCAAACCTTGGAATTAGTGCCCTCGTCTAGTGTTCTAACTATTCTCGAATATGATCATTTTAGAAACAAACAAATGGGTCACTTGCAAGAAACTGTAACCTTAAGAGCAAATTTGTCTAATGAAATTAAAGAAAAGGAGTTAGTGGTCACTAATTTTCAAAAACTTCAAACAGATTTTGAATCACTCGAGTCTAAGAAGAATGAAATGGAGATTAATGCTACTAATAAGATTAGAAGTCTAGATTATTTGCTTTTAAGACAATACGCTGCTTCTCAACTAGTTCACTTATTTGATGCTTCATTTAGAGAATTTAACTTATCACGTCAAAAAGGCCTTCCCCCTAATCCACGGTATGCAAAACAAGCTTTAAGACATAGTCCTAGACTTTATAATGCAACTCAATTAGGATTGGCCTTAGAACCGATTGTTTTTCCTGGTGATCGAACAAGTAAGGAACTAGTTGATGAGGATCGGTCATACAATTCTGCAAAATATCCCGAGTGTGATTATTTTAAATTGAATAAGGAGCTTGCAAAAACGGATTTTAGAATTCGCTTCCATATGGACAAAGATCTCATAACAGCACCAACCTACATATTAGATGAAGAAAACCTAGTACTTTTCCTACACTTGTCAATATGGAAGGTCCTAAGGAAATTCCAAAGGATCTTCCACCTGTTAGCACTGTATGGTTAAACTTGCAAGAGATTAATCAATACTTTACTAATTTTGACAAGGTCATTTTGGAACGTACAACTTCAAATGGCCTAAACGCCGGAGAATGGGCTTTCGAACATATGAACGAGGTGTTTAGAAATGAGATCAATCCGTTTGTCGAAAGTCTAAAAGGAATTTTTGCATCTCTTAAAGAAAATCTTGTGTTTGAAATTGGTGAAGTTCAAAAAGTGTTTTATGAAATGGACACCGCTTACGAACTACAACTAGTTGAAAAAGAAAAGATTTTAACCGAATATGACCGATTCTTGCTGCAGTAATCTCGTGTGATGTGCTTACGACTGTAAATGTTAATTATTCGAATGAGCTTACATCCGCTATGATTAATTGTGATGCTGTGAATATTTGTAATGATATTTGTGATGATGTTTGTGATATCTCTGTAAATGTTGCTGATACTGTAAATGAGGTAGATAATCAGTCTTGTCACGAATCTAACGCTGAGTTTTTAAAGCTACAAGATTCTTACAATTTACTTTCAAAACGCTTTAATCAACTAGAACAACATTGTATATCTTTAGAATTAAAACAACAAACTCAAAATGAGAATCTTTTGATATCAAATGTTTGTGAAAACGGTGTTGAGACGAGTGACAAGATGATTGCAATTGTTAAGACATTAGAGGAAGAGATAATGAGATTGAAGAGAGATGTGTCATTAAATGAAACACTCAAAATGGAACTAGAGGCTGCAGAGTCCAAAAACCAGGTCTTAGAAATTATACTTTCGTCTGTTCTAGGGGAGATGGATCGGACAAGACAGGGACTATCCGCTCTTTATGGTTCACTAGAAGAACGCTTCGCTTTTAATGCGGCACAGCAACAATCTTATGTTGAACAACTGAACCAAAAGTGCGAGGAAATCTCTGACTTGAACATCCTACTCATTGACAAAAATATGGTTTTGGCCGAGTTAAAGGAGACACTTCTTCTCACCCGACAAGAAGTTGTTGATAACTTAGCTACCGATTCTGCACCGTCCACTAGTGCTCCAACAACCAAGTCAGTAGTGCTTTATAAGAACCCGCTTCATAAGAGAAACCCAGTTACCTATGATGATTATATGAGGAATGCCATTAAGCATGTCGATCTTCTTAGGGATATTTTAGACGATCTTTATGCCTTAGATCCCTCAAGTAGCGACTATTATTCGGCTCATGAATATATTAAGCGAGTTCAATATTGCTTGGCATATTTGCAATATATAGGTACACCAGGTTCTGCACTACTTAATAATAGGCCCATTGCTGTAACTCCATTTAATAAGACTCCAGGAGCAAAACTGTCATTGGCTCAATCAAGTAAGGCACCTTTAAAATCTGTTGCTAATGTTCCCACTTTGCCTTCTACAGGATTAAAAGAAACTACTAAGGCTAAAGGATCGCCACTCAAGAAAGATAAGATCAAGCCATCCACTAGTAGTGCCAAAAAGAAGAAAGTAGAAGATCACAATAGGAATGTTAGTTCAGTTTTAAATAAGAAGAATCATGTTAAGACTAAAAGCTCTGCGCCTGTGCAGAAGCCAAAACCATTCGTGAATTCTAATTTAAATTGTTGGAATTGCAATGAATGTATGTTTTCCCAACGTCATGATTTGTGTCTTATTGAGCATGTTAATGAAATGAATGCAATTAAGAATGGTCTTGAATGGAAGCCAACGGGTAGAACTCGTGCCCAAGTTGGCTGGCAATGGCGTCCCACTGGTAGGACCTTTACATTAGATGGAAAAATGTGCCCTTTAACTAGGAATGCATCCATTGAGGTTAGGTCTGAGCGTCCTTTAGTTAGGAACACTCGCACTCAAGTATGGAAACAGCGCCCTTTAATTAGGTCAGCCCCCACTATAGTGCCTATCAGTGACGAAATACCTCAGGATTTAAGCCAACTAGAATTTACACCACCAATTAAGAAGAAGAAGGCTAGGAAATCTAAGAAACCTAGAGTTAGCAAATCTAAGATTATTAAATCTGTACCTGCTAATAACAAGGAACACTCAGATTCCGATACCTCTACATTGTCTTTGTGTGGTGATATTTTCAGGTGGTCCAAATCATCCTGTGGTATTTGGACTCCGGTTGTTCAAAACATATGACCGGAAATCGCTCGATGCTCCGAAATTTCGTCAGCAAGTTTCTTGGTACGGTTAAATTTGGGAATGATCATATAGCAAAGATTATGGGGTATGGTGAATATCAGATTGGAAACGTGACGATTTCTAGGGTATACTATGTAGAAGGTCTTGGTCATAACTTATTCTCAGTAGGACAGTTTTGTGATTCCAACCTTGAGGTTGCTTTTCGACAACACACTTGTTTCATCCGCAACTTGGAAGGAAAAGATTTGTTGAAGGGATCTCGTGGTGCAAATCTTTATACGTTGTCTCTACAAGATATGATGGCCGCCTCTCCAGTATGTCTTCTCTCTAAAGCATCTAAGACCAAGTCATGGTTATGGCATCGCAGATTATCTCATATTAATTTTGATGCTATTAATCATCTGGCTAAAAACAAGTTAGTTCGTGGTCTTCCAAAGCTTAAATTTCACAAGGACCATTTATGTTCCGCGTGTTCAAGGGGGAAAAGCACCAAGAAATCTTACAAACCCAAAGCTGAAGACACTAATCAAGAAAAACTTCATCTTTTGCATATGGATCTTTGTGGACCAATGAGAACTGAAAGTGTGAGCGGTAAGAAATTCATTCTCGTCATTATGGATGATTTCTCCAGGTTTACATGGGTTAGATTTCTACGTACAAAGGATGAAGCACCGAAGGCTATCATCACTTTACTGAAATTCATTCAGGTACGTTTGAATACCACTGTCCGCCGTAATCGTACAGACAATGGAACAGAGTTCGTAAACCAGACTCTTCGTGATTACTATGAAGGAGTTGGTATTTCACATGAAACATCCGCTGCACGCACTCCACAACAAAACGGTGTCGTTGAAAGACGGAATCGTACACTTATGGAAGCTGCTAGGACCATGCTTATTTACGCGAACGCTCCATTGTTCTTGTGGGCAGAGGCTATATCTACTGCATGTTTCACCCAAAACCGTTCTATCATTCGGAAACGCCATGGAAAAACACCTTATGAGCTTCTACATGACCGTAAACCCGATGTTTCATTTTTTCATGTGTTTGGTGCTCTTTGTTATCCAAACATCAATAGTGAGAACTTGGGTAAGCTTCAACCGAAAGCCGATATAGGTATTTTCATTGGTTACTCACCGTCCAAGAGAGCATACCGAATCTATAACCGTCGTCTTTGCAAGATTGTAGAAACTATGGACGCTGATTTCGATGAGCTGACAGCGATGGCTTCTGAGCAACACAGCTCTGAACCCGCGCTTCATGAGATGGGAACCGGTGCTATTAGTTCCGGTTTAGTTCCCAATAATCCTACTTCTACATCATTTTTACCACCAACAAGGCCCGAGTGGGATAAACTGTTTCAACCGTTGTTTGATGAATTCTTCGATCCCCCGACTGATGAAGTTACAGCACCTGTAGTAATTGCTCCAATACCTGAAGTGGTTGCTCAAGCTAATGAACCTTTATCTAATGCATCTACAATTCACATTGAACCGGATGCACCTTCACCAAGTGATTCTCAAACTACACCTGAATCATCACCCCTACTTGTGCCTAATGATGTGGAAGAGGATTCTACTGATCACGACTTGGAATATGCTCACTTGCAAGAGCTTCCTTTCTTTGGTATAGCGATCCCTGAAAACCCTTCAGCCGCGTCTACCTCAGAAGAAGCTCCTTCTATTGTTCACTCCAGACCACCTAGGATTGAAAACCATAGCACTAAATGGACAAAAGATCACCCAATTAGGAATGTTATTGGAGATCTAGATCGACCAGTCTCTACACGCCATCAATTACAAGAGAATGCACTCTATTGTTACTTTGATGCATTTCTCTCTGAAGTTGAACCCAAAAATTGGCAGTAGGCTATGACCCAATCATCTTGGATTGAAGCTATGCAGGAGGAACTAAACGAATTCCAACGACTTGAAGTATGGGAATTGGTTCCTCTCCCTGACAAGGCTAACATCCTTACCTTGTTATGGGTTTATAAGGTTAAACTTGATGAGATGGGTGCGGTATTGAAGAATAAGGCTAGATTGGTCGCTAGAGGATATAAACAAGCCTTGGGTATAGACTTTGAGGAATCTTTTGCTCCTGTGGCTAGATTGGAGGCGATTAGACTATTCCTTGCGTTTGCTGCTCATATGAACATGATCGTCTATCAAATGGATGTGAAGACGGCATTTTTGAACGGTGAACTAAGGGAAGAAGTTTATGTTAGTCAACCGGATGGGTTCGTCAGTACGGAGTTTCCTAATCATGTGTACAAGCTTAAGAAGGCTCTCTATGGGTTGAAACAAGCTCCACGCGCGTGGTATGATCTCCTGTCAACATATCTCATTTCGGAAGGCTTCTCCAAAGGCAAAGTGGACCCCACTCTATTCACTCTCAAGGAAGGCAACGACATGATTCTGGTACAAATTTATGTTGATGATATAATATTTGCTGCCACTAACATAGAATTGTCAAACCGATTTGAGAAGATAATGTCCACACGCTTTCAGATGTCGATGATGGGAAAAATTTCATTTTTCTTAGGATTACAGATTTCTCAAAATCCCAGAGGCATCTTTATTAATCAATCCAAATATGCTCTAGAATCTCTTAAGAAATATAACTTTGAAAATTGTGACCCCGTGGACACTCCAATGGTGGAGAAATCCAAGTTAGATGAAGATAGGAATGGGACTATTGTCGATCCAAAACTTTACCGTGGGATGATCGGCACCCTTCTATATCTGACTGCTAGCAGGCCTGATTTGCAATTTGCTGTATGCATGTGTGCCCGGTATCAGGCTCGGCCTACCGAAAAGCACCTACATGTTGTGAAAAGGATCTTTCGGTATCTAAAAGGAACACTTCATCGTGGTCTATGGTATCTGAAAGATTCCTCGATTGCTTTAATATCATACGCAGATGCCGATCATGCTGGATGTCAAGACACGAGGCGTAGCACTTCTGGATCTGTGCAACTCCTTGGAGATAGATTGATCAGTTGGTCTTCAAAAAGGCAGAAAAGCGCTGCAATATCAAGCACGAAGGCTGAATACATCGCCATGTCCGGTTGTTGTGCTCAAGTCCTTTGGATGAGATCACAATTAATTGACTACGGTTTAGGATTCAACAAAATCCCGATGTATTGTGACAACAAGAGCGCCATTGCCCTTTGCTGCAACTATGTTCAACACTCCCGGGCCAAGCACATAGACATTCGCTACCATTTCATTAAGGAGCAGGTGGAGAACAGAGTGATCGAGCTGTATTTTGTCACTACTGAGTACCAGCTGGCGGATATGTTCACCAAAGCCTTAGATCGAGGACGAATCGAGTTTTTGATCGACAAGCTTGGCATGAAATCATTCACTCCAGCGACACTCAAAGAGTTGGCAGAAGAATCAGCTGAATAGTCGTGGTAAACTATTCAGAGTATCCTTTGTTCGTGATCATGTATATTATAGTAAATATATAAACCACAAAAGAAAATACAAAAATATAAAACCAAGAAAAAAAACCATAAAAAATATAAAACCAAGAAAAAAACCATAAAAAATATAAAACCTAGAAAAACCATAAAAATTATAAAATCAAGAAAAACCAAAAATATTTTTCGTTTTAAAACGGGCATGTCTTTTAGTACGGTACTATTTACGGCCTTAGAAATGTCGATCAATATTGACACGGTGCCATAAATAGAGTCCGTATAAAAGTTGTACATGTTTAAAACATGCCCATTATGGCTTGTAGTTATTTCTGACTGCAACCCGGTTTTCATATTAAAGTCACGTATTTCTTTGGAAAACGTTGGCTCAGAACGGGAATTAATTTTCTCGGGCGTGATTTACAAGCCAAATCATGCAAAGGGATCAAGTTTACTTTACAACTTGGTCTAACACGAATTAGTGTACGTCTCAATGCATTAATTTGTTAAAATAAGAGAAATCTTATTGACACCACGAATCAAACTTTTCAAGATATCAATTGGAAAATGTTTTTCATCATACTGTGCCTCGTTAAACAATGACTACAGCTCTTTAAATAGAAAACGGGTCATCGTTTAAGGGGGAGAAAATGTTACATCATCTTTCACATCAAACAGATCTTCAAAAGTTTTCAAGGAAACTCAAAAAGCTTAATGGTTAATGGTTGGATTGCTTTGGCATTTGTCTTGTTGTTGCTTATAAGTTTGTCATGAATAGACTTGTGTGTGTGTTAAGATAGGTTAATCACTAAGGCTCGGGAACTTAACATAAGATAGGGTCAAAATGACAAGTATTAAAACTTGGAAAAACAAAAGCATGTTGATTGGAGTAAAAAGAAAAGTGAGGGGTTAAATGTGACCATGTGTCATACTTGCTAAAAATTTGACCTAGTCAATCATTCCACCCTGTTTTCTTCTTTCTCTCATCTCACTGTTCCCATCTTACTTGGCCGCCATTAACACACAAAAACACAACCACACGAAATCAAATTAAACATCTCAAAATCAGTAATCTTCTAAGTTCCAGATCATCAAAAAGGTATCTAATCAGATTAACATTCATTTAGTTTAAGTTAATTATCTCTTATTAATCAGAATCAATCAAATCAGTTTCTGCTTCAATTAGGGTTAATTAAATTGGGGGTTTTGCCTGGGTTGCATTCGGAATAGAACAAATTGAACTGCTTTGGCCTTTAGATCACTTGATTCAAACGGATTTTGTGCTTAATTAGAATATATATCAGTGTTGAAAAACATTCCGAATAGGAGATCTTTCCGCATAAGAGAAGTGTTTCCGAATAGAATGATCTTTCCGCATAGGAGAAATCTTTCCGAATAGAATGAATATTCCGCATAGAGAAACTTTTTCCGAATAGACTGAATATTCCGCATAGGCAAAGTCTTTCCGAATAGGATTTTATTCCGCATAAGGCCCAATGTTCCGTATAGGATTTTAATCCGCATAGACCAAATGTTCCGAATAGGGAATTTATTCCGCATAGGCAAAGTCTTTCCGAATAGGATTTTATTCCGCATAAGGCCCAATGTTCCGAATAGGATTTTATTCCGCATAGACCAAATGTTCCGAATAGGGAATTTATTCCGTATAGGCCAAGTCTTTCCGAATAGAAGATTTTATTCCGCATAGACAAGTCTTTCCGAATAGGATTTTTATTCCGCATAGACTGTACTTTCCGAATAGAGTTTTTATTCCGCATAGGCCCTATGTTCCGAATAGACCTATCATTCCGCATAGGGTTTATATTCAGCATAGACCAAGTATTCCGAATTGAATGAATATTCCGTATAGAAGATGTTTGAATGGTTTACAAGCTTAAGGGATTAGGTCATATGTTCTATGCTTAGGTTTAAAGTCATATTGATATTCATATTTGTATGTTTCAACCTTTGTGTTTTATCTTAAGCAGAGACGATGACTAACCCTACAGTACAACAAATACAACACACCAGA
The DNA here is from genome assembly GCA_025667525.1 of Glebionis coronaria. NCBI lineage: Eukaryota > Viridiplantae > Streptophyta > Magnoliopsida > Asterales > Asteraceae > Glebionis > Glebionis coronaria. The sequence continues at coordinate 426,487,512 of CM046881.1, read as the reverse complement.
GCCACCGCCATTGCCGAAGCCAAGACTCTAAAGTTTATTCCGAACAACTTTCGTTTGAAGGAGGTATCTCACTCTACCCATAATGGATTTAAGGTAGGTACAACCATGCTTGATAAATCTCATCTCAAGCATGCGCTAAGGAGAAGTGCTTCAGTGCCCTATGAATACCTTTACGAGTTCTGGGCTACCAAAGAGAGGACGTCGAACAAAATCACTTTTTCCTTGGACAACAAGCAGCAGACGCTTACTGTGTCAGACTTTAGGAAGATCTTTGGATTTCGGCCGACACTCAAAGACCTATCATACTCAGCCAACCCGACTAAGGACCAGATCATGGAGATGTTCACCGGCATTGGATGTCTTGACATACGAACCCCGTCTGAGTTTACTACTGCCAAAGTTGGTCAACCATGGAAAGCTATTTTTGGGATTCTAAGCCGATGTTTAACACCCAAAACAACTGGGTTTGATGCTGTTCGTCCACCAATCATCAAGATGTTTTATGGTATGTTTAAAGGTATGGGTATTGATTATGCATCACTGCTGTGGGAGGAGTTTACTTTTCAACTCTTCACAAACACAAAGGGTAAGGTTAAAAGCTACCAGTACCCTAGGTTTATTAAGTTGATCATACATTACTTTATGGAAAACGATGCATCCATTAACAAGCGTGCAGGTAGTCGTCACCACACGATGGATGATGATTTGGTAGACTTAAGGCAGGAGACTCATTCGAATACGGTTATTCCTGGTCCCATTCCTAGTCATCTTCTGACCGATGAGATTATTGCATCTGAAGATTATAAGAACTTGCTAACAGAAATTGAGAATCAACGAGCAAGTATTCTAGCAGGTGAAGACTCATCTACCACGGTTAAGAGCAAAGGTAAACGGAAGCAAACAGATTTACCTGAACCCAAAGCCAAAAAGAAGAAGATTGCAGTTAAGAAGGGAAAGGGTACGGCTGATGAGTTAGTTCTCCACGATGAAGAAGATATTGATGATCCTGCTCTTAACAAGACTAAGAGAAAAGCTATGAAGATAGCAATGGAGAGGAGTAGGAAAGACACTGGAGGTAGTGGTTCGGGTGCACGGGTAAATGTTGAAGAAGAGTACGTGGAACCAGATGATGTGTTTGAGTTTGGATCACCTGAAAAGTATTCTACTTCGAAGGAGACATCCACCCCCCCTGTTTCAGCTAGTATTGAAAAAGAGTCTACTCAACCCTTGGCAACTCAACTTCAACCAACTCAACCCTTACCAACCAGACCGGTTTCAACACCATTTCTTCCACCACCAATAAACCCCATCCTTAGTACCGCAGTTACAACCGAGCCTATTCCATCAACCCAGAGCAGCTCTGCAACGTCTGCAATGGCTGCATTAGTGATGGCCGAAATGTTGGATAAACATGTGGATACTCACAAGAGAGAAATGGATGAACTTCGCCAAGAGTTACGTAGACGAGCTCAAAGTGAAGAAGCATCTAAGAAAGCTCAAGAAGAGTTGATTGCTAAGTTCGCTGCAGATATGGAATTTACACGTAAAACTCATGCAGAAGAACTTGCTCGGGTTAAAAAGGCTGAAGCTGATAGGCATCAAGCACGAATTACGAGACTTAAAGCTATTAAGGATGACCTTAAAGAGCAAAAAGCAGCTCTTGAAGCTTCTATTCAGCAGAGAGTGAAAGACTCCGTTGAATCCCTAATGCCTAAACTGCGTGATGAGTTGAAGACACTTGCTGCTGACAACTTGATGATCAAATCATCCAATCCTTCAGAAGCCGCCTACAAGATTGCTTATGACTTGACGGATTTTGAACTTAAAAAGATCCTCAAAGCTCGTATGAGGGAACTTGGATCGTTTGATAAATCGAGGATTCAACGGGCTCTCTTCAAATCCCTGAATGACGCTATCATGGAAGATGATAGGTTGTTCAAGACGTTTGGAAGTGTGGTACCCTACCACATTCTCCCTGAGGAAGAAAGGGAAGAGAGTGACGAAGAAGAGGGTACTGGTGGAGAAGAGGAAGAAGAAGAAGAAGAAGATAAGAATGATGATGATGATGAGGATGATGAGGATCAGAATGATGAGGATGATGAGGATGATAATGATAAGGATGATGATAATGATGATGAGGATGATGATGACGATGATGATGATGGCGATGATGGTGGTGATGGTAATGAGGAGAGTGTTCGGGGGAGCAACGGGGATGATAATGAGGATGCTGATGGGGGTAAACAGCCTGAGAAAGGGGATAAGGCTGCCAGCTCAAAGAAACCTGCTAAGCCTGGCACCAATTCAAAGAAAGATGCAACAGCAAAGGAAAAATCTACATCCACGGAATCCAGACGATCGAAGTGGCGCCACGATGTGAATGCCATTACAGGGTCATCTATTCCTGGTACATTTATCCCTGCATCAATACCTGTTACCACTAACCCTGTTAGTTCTATTGTTGTTGTTCCTGTGATTGCAGAATCGGTAACCGAACCTGAAGCTGCACAACACTCACCCATTCATGACACTGCCGACATGCCTGAAACAGAACAAGCAGATGTTCACGTCTCCACTCCTCTGCAACAAAACCCACAATCTCTTGTTCCAAGCACAAGGGACTGGGCAGACACGTTGGAGATTGATGAGACAGCACCACCACAGGCTTGGATCACGGCAGCAGCGCAGTATGATCCGATCACCGACGCCGACAAAGATGTTTTGTATCTTCGTATCCGCAGTCCGATTGACTTATGTGCATTTCTTGCTCATGAGTATAAGACTTCGGTTACTCCATCTTTGGTAAAGAAAGCACTAAAGGATAAGAGACTACGAGCCAAAACCCGGTTGACCCAAATGGAGTTCGAGTATTATGCCGATGAGATCCTGAAGGCTCTGAATACCGTTCAACGGCCAGGACTTCATGAATCAGAAAGAGCTCCACCTCCAATGGATCCTTCTCAAGATAATCAGATTGCTCTTGACTTCTTCGTCACCAATGATCTTGTGTATCTTTTGAAGGGGTCATCAAAGTACGCAACCTCCCTGACCTTGCTGAAAGCTGCCAACTGGGGGACAATACCCTTTATCGAGGAAAAGGTAAACCGACTCTGGGTCCCAAAGATAAATCGTAATTATGATATGTATGCTGTCATAGGTGCATCTCATTGGGACGAACGAGTCCGAAGGGCGTACAGGGGTTGCTGCCTAGTCAATTCTGGAAGCAACGTTAGATCCGACATCCGCATCTCCAGCATCTTAGGGATGAAAACTGAAGCCAAGAATGGCTATTATCATGTGACGAAGATTCGTTTGAAAAGGGAGGATGACAGGGAATACAAAATCCAGCAGGGAGATTTTTCCATCATTCGCCTTGAGGATATCGAAGATATGCTGCTTCTGATGACCCGAGATCAACTCACACATATTCCTCGTGAAGACCTCATTGCTTTGAATACAGCACTTCGTATGTTCACACGAAGCGTTGTCATCAAGACACGAGTTGAAGATATTCAGTTGGGAGTCGAAAGCTATCAAAGGAAGCTTAACCTAACCCGTCTAGTGAATAAAGTGCTACCTCAACATGTAGAAAGATGTCCCTATACCGGCATTTCTGTCCCGAACTACGGCATTTTCTACTTGAACAGTCGAGGTTTAATGAAGTTTATGAGGGTGGGTGAGCTCCATAAGTACAGTGATGGGACTCTTCTACAAGTCAGAGGAAAGTTGGAGCATCTAAACTCGGGTGGGACTTTGCCAGAAATGACGGAGGATTGGCATCCGGGTTACCGGCAGATGGCGAAGTATGTCATCAAGAAGATCGATCAAAAGCTCCGTGAACGTAGATTGATGAGGAGCTTGGAAAGATTCGTGGGTGGTAGACCATATTTAGTGCACCACAAACTACTGCAACGATCCATCTAATGGGTCGTACATTTCAGGTCCACTTTATATTGGTTTTCAATTGTGAATATTGTGCTGTAATGGCTTGATGTAGTGCTAAAGTATGATAATTTTTCAAGAATTTCTCACGAGATTCTAAATCTTTCAAAATATATCATACCAAAGCACTACAACTATCCCTTATTAAATTAAGGGGGAGCAATAACTTGTTCTATGGCCAAACATCGATTTCATTTTTACCCAAAGACCGGTTAATCCATTCAATATCCCAAATATTAATGGTTAACATTTTGGATAAGGGGAGAAAATGGGATTAAGGAGACTTAAGTGATACTTGGCTAAAAGATGAAAAAGACTTAACGATAATCCAACTTAATATGTGTTAAGCACGTGTTAAGGGGGAGCGTTTTTGATGAACAAAACACCTAAGGTACAAAACTTTTGATTTTAATATCACAAGTACCTTATGTGATTTTCAATGATTTTTTTCATGGTGGCAATTCCTTCCCAAAACACGCTTAATTCACGACGAATGTGGTGACAAAAGGGTGGTAGGAATAGGTTTAGTCCAATGATTCATCAGAGCCGATGGAATCTTCCCAAGGACAATTCCCTAGATAGAATTAGAAGTCCTAGGAAAGATGGAGAAAGAATGTGAACGTAGCTGAATGCCGACCAAGTACTTAAGCTAGCACTGGAACAATCACAACAAGGTGCTAGTGATGACGTATTGGTAAGCATTGAAGGGGTTGAAGAATGAAAAAGAATTGTAAAGATAAAGGGTGTAAAGAAAGAAGCCCTCCTTACAACTTTAGGCAGAAACCGGGTCAATACATATGCTATTGAGGTCATTTTTGCTAATGATTCTCGGTATTGAAGAAAGACATCATGGACCCAGTGATGCAATGCACAACCCTTCCCAGCTAACTCAAATATCTCTCAAAAGGTATTTGTTTTAATCACATCGAGATCAACACGTTATCTATTGGTTTATTCACTCCGAATAGACTGGTATTGAAAAGGTGGCACTCCTCTCCAGCCATCGCTCACTAAATCAAAACGCACAATCGAGTCTAGAGCCAAGAGATCATCAAAAGTCTCATTAGGACACTTTCCATTTATTCCTTGCTTTCTCACACATTGTGAAAAGTAAGAGATTTTTCATGAGTCCTACGCAATATTCCCGTAATATTGCCAGAACATCCGAGTAATATGTAAGTATTACAATGAAGATGGAAATCCTGCTTGAGCCAACATCAAACAAGCTCATGGTAGGTTACACGTGCGGTTCTTTTAGAACCAATCTTGTGAAAAACTGGAAGGTAACAGTGGTTTAATTCTTAATTGAACTTAAACTCGTTCCAGGCCTCTTCGCATTATCATATGATCTTGCCAGAACACTCAGAGTGACTCTTTATTGACCACAGTGACGAGTGGAAATCCTTCTAGTGTTAACATCAAACAGCACTTGGTAGGTGACGTGCAAGATTTCTTTATGAATTGAGCTCGTGACAACTGGAAAGCAACGATGGTGAAAATCTTAATTGAAATTCACTTGTTCCAGGTTTCATGAATTGACGGCTTCAAATCACAAGGATAATTTATCCAAGTGATTCACTCTTTATGTTCGCAGTCAGCTTTGGACGGTCGAATAAAGAGAACGGGTTTACCCGTGAAATCCTGTCAGGAAGTTACTTAATTGAAACTATCCGTCACGGGTACGATATCTAATATCGTCCAACGGTCTTCACCGACCGGAGGTAAAATGCTACCAAATTAGAATAAAATGTTCAAAGCCATTTTATTCGTGTCGTTGCTGTGTACCTGTTAAAGACGGTGGCGTTGCTGTGTACCTGTTGAAGACGGTGGCGTTGCTGTGTACCAGTGAAGACGGTGGTGTTGCGGTGTACCTGTAAAAGTCGTTCCCACATGCTTATGTCTTTTGCAACAAAGTTCAGCAAAAATTCAAGAAAGTACAAGATGAAGTCTTCCGCTGTACCAAACTCTGAAGCTTTCGAGAATTCAACAAAAAGACGTAAGTGTGTGGAACATGAAGTCACGAGGAGGCAAAGTTCACAAGAAAGGCAAAGATCGCACGTGAAAGGCCAAAGAACAATGCTCTCAAGTCAAAGCCAAAAAGATCAAACCAACATATTCACAACAAAAGAAAGAAAAGAAGAAAAGACTACGAGCTAAAGAACAAAGACTTAGTATAGTATGCTAGGTTTAGGACTTTGTAACGTGGAGTGACCTCCCTTAGGGGGAGATTGTTAGAAATACGTTTTAACGTATATTAGAAGTATCGGTCACTCCACAATATGATTTATGTTGTAATAGCTCGTAGTTAGCAATTAGTTAAATGTTACTTATTAAGTTAAGTAAGAACCGGTCCATGGGCTTGTCATGGACCGGCCCAAGCCCAATGTTAGGCTTGGAGTATAAATACCCCTTTCCATCATGGAAAGGGGTTGGTTGTTGTTCTCATTTCACTTTCATATTAATAAAATCATACACATTTTCTCTCACTTTCTCTCTCTAGTTTCTCTCACTAGAAAACATCAACCCACTTCATAGATTCATAGGTTATCAATATGCAGCAAAGCAGCCAAGTATACCAGATAAGCATGTACCAACAGATAGCAACAATAAACAACCACTCAAAACACCACAAATCCAATCTATGCAGTTAACCCAAACACCCCTTAAAAACCTGTTTTCACAATTTTTCAAAGGATTATTCAGTTCTAACCCACCAATCAAACTAACAACACCTCATAAACATCAAACAACTCCAAATGAACAATAATCAACCATCAAATCACAGAATCACCAATAATCATGCAATAATCACCAAATTCAGAAAAATAAGAGAAAAAAATGAAAAGAGAAGAAGATGCAAACTTCCAAGACCTACATCCAGGCCCTGGATTGTTTGAGCTTAGGTACTAGAAGAACAAGTACCAGCTTCCAATGCTGCTAAGAAGAACAAACCAAAAAGTGAGATCAAATAACAAGTACTTTTCTGATTTTTGAGACCCAAGCTTTATCACTTAAAACCTTGCCTCAAAAACCTTCAAACATGTAAATGGAACTCAGAATCAGGCTATTCTAACACCAACTTTTAACAAAATATAAAAGAGATTTCTCAAAATTCAGAAAATCAAATTTTATTAATTTAAAAAGGAATTACAAAGAAAGATAGCCTAAAACTAGAACAAAAGCTCTCTCACAGCTTGGTGACAAAGGAAAGGTTTTGGTTCACTGATTTTTGGAAAAGAGTGAATAGCATGTTTATTTGTCCAAACAAACGCATTCCTTTGTTATACAACTATCACAACTTTGCACTTTTGACACCAAATTTTGGAAAAAGGTTTCAAAGAGTTATTTTTGGAACTTTTGCATAATTCAAGAGCTGATCTTGGACATTGTTGATCTTCAAAGGTCTTCAATGCAACTTTAACTTCATGAGGGACCATAATTGGCAATTTAGAATTATTGAGGGACTAAACTTGCCATTTCTTCAAAGTTGAAGGACCATTTGTGTAATTTTGACAAACTTAAGGGACCAAACTTGTAATTATCAATATACAAGGGTTTTAAGTGTCATTTCTTCATTCATTGAGGATCGATCTTGCATGTCTTCAAGTCTTCAAGGATATTTGTTGAATATTTCATGATTTAGGGCCCGGTTCTTTGTACGGCTTCGTTTCTCGTGTCCGTTTTTCCTTGTTTCTTGTGATCTTTTGTCTTTTTCACGATATCCATACCTAAAATACACAAGTAAACAAACACAAGTATATATATGGTTATTTATAACATTTTATACATTTAAAGCCCGAAAAGAACGATGAGATCATGTATAAATGCCATCTCATCACTCCCCCATACTAAGCCATTGCCGTGCCCTCACGCAATGCTAGAATAAAGTATCTAAGCATCACCAAAGTTCAATTTTATTAACCTTTATTGAAGAGTAAAAGACTTGCAACATACTACGAAGATGTGTAAAGACATAATGTATGATTTTCATCACAAACGTGACTTTTAGGGTCAAAGAATAGAAACAAGTAAATGTCCCTTAGAGTAAACTTCGTCATCCTTGATTGTCATACATTCCATGCTAAGTGCAAAAACGAGATCATTGTTGGTACAAGTCACAATGCTAACACTACTCATACGTCCAAATTGTGTAATACTTTTTCTCCCCGCAATCCTAGTTATTATAAAAGGAAATGGGTTACTATCATTTTTTAACTATTTGTCATGGATCACAAGTGATTCATATTGACTTATTTGAGTAGTTATTAGTCCGAAAGCAAAGTAGCACGATTTAATCGATAGTTAGCCGAAGGACAAAATCTTTTAAAACGGCTTCTCGTGTATCTCCTTAAGTTCATATCTTGGCATAACTCGTTTCACGATTTGAGACCTTTCTCGAAACGATATTTGGCATGTACTTCATACTTTAAATCTTGGGAAGACGTTCTTGAAATTATGGTCTTCTCTTCATATACTTGGAATTTCTTCACTTGACGTTTTTGAGAGATTCTTCATATTTGGACCACGACTTCATCATGTTTCTTCAATCTTTACTTTGAATTTTGATATTCAACGATCCGCCTCCTTTTCAGACTTGGATATATTTATCCTCATACCTTGTAAGGGTCTTTTCAGATAGACTTTCTCCATGATCTTTAGGGGAGTAATTGCTTTTCGTCGTGTGTCTCGATCCTTCATATTGATTTAGGAATAATGATACTTTACATCATCTTGGATCTTTAGCAAAAATAGGGATCCTCATGCCTTGTTAGGGCCTTTTTGGATAATCGCCAATCTTCGCGTCCCGCTTCAATAAGTTATGCCTTGGCTATGAACTCTATTCAACCCCGAGCAACTTTTAAACGATCTTGCGCTAGAGGCTAAGTAACCTTTCAAATCGTACGACCTTACTTATTGCAATTATTATTTATTCCTAATGCATTGATCTTATGGGAAGAAAAAGCCACAATTAAAAACATATTAGTTTTTGAAAGAACATTTTCATGTTCTACGTTTAGCATGATTAACTCTATCATCTCTCGTTCTTCACTATATAAAGACCTCTAATTAAAGAGACTCGTGAATACTTAGCCATGCAAGTCAAAATTAAGCCAAATTTGGATTAGCTTTCATTAAGACTATATCAAATCAAAGTTTTGGGTTTTCAAGCCACCTATAGGATCTTGCACTTTCTTGGACTTTTTCAAGTTTAGAGAATGCATTTTATAGTTCCCTTGATAAGTTACTTTCTAGGATCAATTATAGGAACTTGCGAAAAGTTCTTATTCTTAACCCGAATGAGCTAAGACTTTCGCGTTTTAAAGCTCCCTATATAAAAGTCTAGCAAAACTTGAATTGACCGGGTTAAGGAATGTAAATGGCTCCAAATGCCCATCAAGTCAAAAATTAGCTCTTATTCTACCCATCGGAAAATATACATTCGTGTCTCAAAACACTTATGAAAACTAAGAAAATTTTTAAAATTTGGCCATTTTTAGCCTTATTAGCAACAAAAACAAAACATTGAAAATTTGGAAAGCGTGAGGGCGTAGCAAAGCAAGTACCTATTCACCCCCCATACTAAAAGTAAACATTGTCCTCAATGTTTCGAGTTTAAGGGTGGAGCACCCCCATACTAGAGACGAAGAGTCGAATGCTTAGGATCTAGTATGGAAAGGGTGATCAACAATATATCTAAAGCCGTTTATTAAGTATGCTAAAAGATAATTGTTAGAACAATAAAGGATATGTCAATGGATTCGTGAAAAATTTCTTCAAGCAAACGATGGAGCTCACGTAAACAAACACGAGAGTCTTCAATCTTAGATGATGATGATGATCTAGATAACACAATCACAAACAACCACGAGACAACGTGTTGGAAGGGTACAAGTCCCCTTATTAGTGAATAGTAAGCATAAAAGGATAAGCATGGGATCTCCCCCACGAGGCACCTCGTTTTTGATTACCGAGTCATGAGCTCGACTCGATCCCCTCAATGCTAATTATCATTGGGGAAGGTGACTTGGTCGAGGGCAACCATTTAAGGAATTTCCCCACCAAAGTAGTTCTTAAGCCTATGTCCATTCACCTTGAAGTTAGGACCATCATCTTGAGCTAGCTCGATGGTCCCATAAGGAAACACTTGTGTAATGGTGAATGGACCCGACCAACGAGATTTCAATTTCCCGGAAAATATCTTAAGTCGAGAGTTAAAAAGTAACACTTGATCACCAACGTTAAAAACCCGGTTTTTAATCTTTGCATCATGAAACTTTTTAGTCTTTTCTTTAAAAATTAGTGAATTTTCATAAGCATTATCTCTTAATTCATCTAACTCATTCAATTGTATTTTCCGGTGATCTCCCGCGGTCTTCAAGTCAAAGTTTGCATGCTTAAGGGCCCAATATGCCTTGTGCTCCAATTCAATGGGCAAATGACAATTCTTTCCATAGACTAACTTATAAGGAGTGCAACCAATAGGTGTCTTATAAGCGGTCCTAAAGGCCCATAAAGCGTCATCGAGTTTGTCGGACCATGAAGCACAGTTTTCTCCAATTGACCTTTATAAAATCCTCTTCAATGCTCGGTTTGAAACCTCGACTTGCCCACTCGTTTGCGGGTGATAAGCCGTAGAAAGACGATGATTAACTCCATATTTCTTTAAGACCTTCTCGAATTGGTCATTACAAAAATGGGTTCCACGATCGCTTATAATAGCACGAGGGGTTCCGAACCGAGAGAATAGTTGCTTCAAAAACTTCACTACCACACGAGCATCATTAGTAGGCAAAGCCTTAGCTTCCACCCACTTAGAAAGGTAGTCCACCGCGACGAGGATATATTTGTTGCCATGAGACGATGGGAACGGCCCCATAAATTCTATTCCCCATATGTCGAAAATCTCACACACTTGAATTATGTTTTGCGGCATTTCATCACGTTGAGATGATTTTCCTTGACGTTGGCACGAATTACATGACTTCACAAGTGCGTGTGCATCACGATAGATAGAAGGCCAAAAGAAGCCGACATCGAACACTTTCTTAGCCGTGAGATTAGCACCGTGGTGACCACCCGTGGGTCCCTCGTGACAAGATATAAGGATATTAGAAGCTTCGGCACCAAACACACAACGTCGAACGAGTTGATCCGCACAAACCCGAAAGAGATAAGGGTCGTCCCAAAAATAGAACTTGACGTCACGAAAGAATTTTCGCTTTTGTTGTGTCGTCATACCCTTGATTACGAAATCGCCCGCATGGTAATTTGCAATCTCGGCAAACCATGGGGTGGTGTCTTTAGAATTCACTACACCGAGAGTCTCGAGAGGAAATGTTTCGGTGATTTCCTTGTTCTCGAAAACATATTTGTGAGGATCTTCTAGACGAGAGAGATGATCGGCCGCTAGATTCTCGGCTCCTTTTTTGTCAAGCACGGTGACATCAAATTCTTGGAGGAGGAGCATCCAACGAAGCAATCTCGGCTTAGCATCTTGCTTAGCTAAGAGATACTTTATAGCCGAATGGTCGGTATACACGATGCTTTTAGTTAAGACGAGATAAGGTCGGAATTTCTCAAATGCATAGACCACGGCAAGGAATTCCTTTTCCGTTGTGGTGTACTTTAATTGAGCCTCGGTCATCGTCTTACTAGCATAGTGGATGGGACGGAAATGCTTGTCATAACATTGCCCTAAGACGGCCCCTATAGCATAATCACTTGCATCGCACATGATTTCAAAGGGTAATTCCCAATTAGGAGCAACAAGAATGGGAGCTTCGGTAAGTTTCCTTTTGAGAGTTTCGAAAGCTTTAACACAATCCTCATTGAAATTAAAAGGAGCATCCTTCTCGAGAAGGTGTGTCATAGGTCGAGAGATTTTCGAAAAGTCCTTGATGAAACGACGATAAAAGCCCGCGTGGCCCAGGAAACTCCTAACTCCCTTAACGGTTTTGGGATGAGGTAACTTGGCGATGACGTCTACCTTAGCTTTATCGACCTCAATCCCCGCTTTCGACACCTTATGTCCTAAGACGATTCCTTGTTTACATATAAAATGACATTTTTCCCAATTAAGCACAAGATTGGTTTCTTCACAACGTTTTAACATTTGCTCAAGATTAGATAAACACGATGTGAACGAATTGCCAAACACCGAGAAGTCATCCATAAACACTTCCATCGACTTCTCGATCATATCGTAAAAATCGCCATCATACACCGTTGAAACGTACCCGGTGTATTACAAATTCCTAAAGGCATCCTACGATAAGCGAACGTTCCATAAGGACACGTAAACGTAGTCTTCTCTTGATCACGAGGGTCGATAGGGATTTGAAAGTAACCGGAAAAACCATCTAAAAAGCAATATAATACATTTCCCGCGAGTCGCTCCAACATTTGATCCATGAAGGGCAAAGGAAAGTGGTCTTTACGAGTGGCGTCATTTAACTTTCGGTAGTCAATACACACCCTCCAACCGGTCAAAACACGAGTGGGAATTAACTCGTTGTTTTCATTAGGCACAACGGTCATTCCTCCCTTTTTAGGGACACAATGGATTAGGCTCACCCATGGGCTATCAGAGATAGGATAAATCATTCCCGCGTCAAGGAGTTTCAATACTTCCTTTTTAATGACATCGTGAATTTTGGGATTCACCCTTCTTTGACTTTGAATTGCGGGTTTGTAGTCCTCCTCCATTAAAATCTTGTGAGTACAAAATTTTGGGTCAATACCCTTAATGTCGGAAATTTTCCACGCAATTGCCCCTTTATGAGCTTTAAGAACTTTCAAGAGCTCGGTTTTTTCATCATTAGCATGACCTCTTGCAATAATAACCGACAACTTGTCATCACCTTCCAAGAATGCGTATTCAAGGTGAGAAGGAAGATCTTTCAAATCAAGGATAGGTGGTTCCTCGATTGAAGATTTTGGTTCAACACTCATAACTTCCATCGGCTGAAGAAATGATGGAATAGAAGTATCATCACTAATTAACACCTCATCTTTATTGTCGATTTCATTTGAAGTGAGATCGCCTCCTTGGAATGGAGTGAGATTTGGTGTGGAATTAGCAAGAATCGGATCCAAAATAGTGAGATTGCCACTTGACGAGCTATCAGAAAAACCTAACACTTCTTGTGAAAACTCATCGCAAACCACATGATGTCAATGTGATTGATGGTAGCGATTGCATAAACATGAGAAGGTTTCGAGTTTTGAGTAGCGTTTATAACAAGTTCCTCTTTGTTGAATCTCAAAGTGATAGTTCTCGCATGAACATCGATAAGTGGTCTCGAGGTGTCTAAAAATGAACGACCTAAAATTAGAGGAACTTGAGGATCCGCGGGGATGTCAACTACTATAAAATCAACGGGATAGTAGAACTTCCCCACTTTCACGAAAACATCTTCGGCTACTCCACATGCTAAAATCGTAGAATGATCGGCCATCTCGATAGACATGTTCGAAGGAATAAGAGCCGAAAGAGAAAGCGATTTCCAAATGGAAAATGGCATCAAATTAATGCTAGCACCAAGGTCGGCCAAGGCGAGGCAGTCTTTCATATCTTGTATGTCACAAGGAATGAGAAACTTTCCGGGGTCACCAACTTTTTCCGGTATGCGGTTAAGATAAACCGGTGAACAATTAGCAAGCTTTGAAAGCTTTTCCTTATCGCTCATCATACTTTTAAAAGTGGAAGCGAAACGAGGCATATACAACAACGCGCCGGCTAAACTTACATCAAAATGCACTTGTTGAAACATTTTTATAAAAAGCTCGATTTGTTGTTTGTTACGTTCTTGCAATTTCTCTTTGTTTCTTCTCGAAGGGTAAGGTAAGGGTGGTGTGGGTTGGACATTAGGCAACGGCCTTGGAATCTCGGGTTCCACAATTGGTATTGGTTCAACCGTAGGTGTGGTTTGAGCGGTACTTCGTGGGCTTGTAATGTGCTCCTTTTCGACCATCACCTCGGGTTATTTCTCGATTTCCTTCTCCGTAGAAGTACTTGGACGAGAGATTGGTTCCTTGAAAGTTTTACCACTTCATGTAGTAATAACCTTCATTTCTCCCTTCGGGTTTGCAATGGTATCACTAGGAAGACCACCCGAGGAAGAGGGTTTACACATGATTGCTTCAAACATTTTAGCCACTCGGTCCTCAAATTTTGATTGCCTAGCATCCGCTTTTCACAACTCTTGCTTAATCTCATGTTGTCCTAATTCCATCTTTTGTTGGTTTTGTTGAAGACGTTGGACATTTCCTTCCATTTTATTTGCATGAGTTTTAAGTTCATTAGCAAGTTCGTTTTAAGCTCGTTTTTCAACTCGGATCTTAAGCTAATCATCTCACATTGCATGTTATCAAATTTAGCATCATTTGCTTTAGCATAATCCAAAAATTCTCCTTGAAGATTTTTAGTGTGAGCATTTTGAAAACCTTGTGTAGTGTTTTGAAAATCACGGTTTTGGTTTTGATTAGTCACTTGTCCATTCCCGTTTTGATAATTCCCTTTGTTGTAGTTACGTGAATTGCCTTGGTAATTACCACCTTGGTTGTTGTTTCGATAGTTATTAGCATTTTGATTTGGTGGAGCTTGATTTGGGCGGGAACCTTGACCGTTTTGGTTGTAAGTTCCCGTTTCTACATAAGCACTCGAAGTGTTACCATCCGCGGTAATGCACTCAGAAAGATTATGAGCTCCACCACAAGACAAACAACTCTTAGCAACCGCTTTAACCGAAGCAGAATTTGAAGCTTCTTGAGCTTTCCAATGGGACATAAGGTTAGCAAATCTATTAAAAAACCGATTTTCCTCATTAGCTTCATCATGTAAGGCATTAATGCTACGAGACGATGACGACGATGACAAACCCAGATTGGCAACACTCGGTGTGTTACGAGGGCTATAAACCTTAGATCTATTCTCAATAATTTGTAAAGCCTCATTGGTCGTTTTGCACAAAAAATTACCACCCGCGGCGGCATTCAAGTAATCTCGTTCATGATCATTAAGCCCATTATAAAAAGTATCAATTTGATGCAATTCCGAAAAATCATAGTGTGCACATTCATGTAACATTTCTTTAAAGCGTTCCCATGCCATTGAAAAACTTTCATTATTTCTTTGAACAAATCGTGAAATCTCATTTTTCAAATGTGTTGTTTTAGATGGTGGAAAAAACTTGTTCACAAACTTAGAAACGAGATCACCCCATGTCAAAATCGAATTTGGCGGTTCTTTCTCAAGCCAAATTTTTGCGGGTCCATCTAACGAGTATGGAAACAACATCATCTTAATGGCGTCATGTGGAACATCCTTAAACTTGCTAGTAGCGGTGAGATGATTAAAATTCCTAATGTGATAGTGCGGGTTGTCTTTCTCGTAACCTCTAAACCTATTTGCTTGCAACATCGACATTAAACCCGTCTTAATCTCAAAATTCTCCGCAAGGATGGCGGGAATCACAATGGCCTCTTTAAAACCCTCGGTGGGTGCTTGTAGCAACTCCATCATAGTACGATTAGCCATGACGACTTCTTGTTCTACAATAGGTTCAACAATTGGAGGTTGTTCTTCAATCAACGTCTCTTGATTGGCTTGCTTTTGAAGACGTTTAAGAGCTCGTTTTGCTTGATTACGAGTGATCATAAACTTCACGAAGAATGGGAGGTGAGCAAAGAAGATTCTTTTTGGGTGTTTTGTGAATTTTCAATTTTTTTGTGTTTTTGATTGTTTTTAATTTTTTTGGATTTTGGTGTATCTTCGTAGACAACAATCTACAAAATCTCTCCTCGAATCAAACTCTTGATTAAAGAAGCCTCAAAGGAATGAAAACTATCACGTGGAGTGAACGCCTTCGAATGACTTTAGAACTTTGGTGAAAACCAAATTGTTCAAGAGGTTTTAATCACAAAAAAACCAAGCAAATATATTATACGTAATAATACTTTGGGCGGCAAAACCCTCGATTAGCCTTCAATCTCAAACTACTCACAAGCAAGTAGGGAAACGAGGCGACGCGAAGCACTTAAGAGCCTTTTTCCTTAGGGTATATTTTATAATACCCGCCTTATACCCACCTTATAGTTTGTGTTTTTCAAAATCGACCTTCACGAAAGTATTTATCTATTTTTGCCTTTTTCTTTTTGTTTGAGATTCGAATACAATAATTAGGAGATCAAATCCCAATTAAGGTTGTGTTTTCACACTTTTGGAGACATTGTTTATTTGTTGTGATACTTAATACAATATAGTAATAATAATTTCACAAGAAAAACCAAGAAAACCGATAATACGTATTAGTAGATTTCTACTAATACAAATACTATTTATGGTTAATATTAAAAACAACAATGCAAATTAATCACGACACACTTCCCCGGCAGCGGCGCCAAATTATTGTAGGTAAAATACGTCCTTTAGGAAAAGGAGCGTATAAGCGGTAAGTATTAAACAAATGATTTTAGGAAAAATCAAGTGTTAATGACCCTTATGGTGTGAAATGAAAGTTCGTTTCCCAAGGAGGTATATGTGTGTGAAAAACTTGTTAAATGTTTGTGATTAACAATTGGTTTAGAAGGGGATGAGAAAAGAAGATGACGAAGACGTGAAATTAATACTACGACGACAAAACGTAAAACCGTAAAAACTACAAAAATAAAAATTAATTCTAAAAATTACCAAAAATTCATGAAAAATCAAAATTAATAAACTAAGAGTTTACCAATGATCAAAACTTTTTCAAACCTTTTAAATAATTAAATATTCAATTTTTAAATGCTAATTAAAGCCCTAAAAATAAAATAAATCATCAGAAAGCCCAAATAAATATTTTTAAATTGGTAAACCTCTAAAATGACCTAAAAAGATTAAAAACTATTTTTAGAAATTTTTAAACTAATAAAAACTATTTAAAATGATTTAAAAACCATTAAAACTTAAAATAATTATAAAAATTAATCTAGAAGTGATAAAATTATTCTAAAAGTTGCTAAAATCCTATTTTAATGTATTTAAGCTAAGAAAAATGTAAAAAGTTGGAAAATGTGAAATTTGAAAAATAATAATAAAATAATATTAAAATAATATTAAAAATCCAAAAATTATAAAAAATTTTAAAAACTTGCAAACTAGTTTATTTTAACCTAAATAATCAGAAAATCAAAGTGAAATGACCAGAATACCCCTAATGGGCCCTCAAATGGGCCAAAATAAAAAACAGTCAACACAAATGGGCTTTTTATCCCAAAAAGTCAAACTTGGCCCAATTGACTTGGAAAAGCCCTATCTGACTCAAAATTTAATTCTAAACACAAAACTCTAAAGGCCCAAAAGCTGAAAGTGAGCTTATCACAGCTTATTATGCAAACAGCTTATCCTTATTGGGCTTTTTAGCCCATTAAGCAATAAGCTAATGCCATAAGCTCTAATTTGACACACAACCTTCTTTTGGGATGCTTATGAGATCTGTAAAAAGAAATTTTGAAAAAGCACACTCAATAAGCCAGAAATAAGCAAAGTAATATTTCACTAAAAGACAAAATAGTCGTTTTTGAGAAATAAGGCACCACAGGACTTGATTCAACTTGCAAAATGTCACAAATGGACTCAATAAGCCAAAAAAATCAACAAAATTCCAATAAGCAACCAATAAGCCAGAATAAGCCAATAAGCACTTATGAAAAAGTCAATTAAGTTGGTTTTCTAGTCAAACCCTAAAGTCAACCCACCAAATGCTCCAGTATGAACAAATGGGTCAAATGATGAGCACCTATTACAAAATCCAAGTTGTTGCTGGTTAAAATAAGCTATTATAGCTTATTGATAAGCTGAAACCCAATTAACACTAGCAGTGGCAACTTTCAGTAGGAACTGGTTCCCACTGCTTTGACTATTTGACCAAGCTTTTTAGAGAGATTTTGTTGAATTCAATTGGAAACAGGGGCACCCTTGTGATCAGTGAATCACAAGGAGTCAATATCAACAAGAAAATTACAATTTGGTTCACACAATAAGCCAGAATCAATCAAACAGTCACCAGATCATGCACAGACATGGAAAATAAGCAGTAATGCACAAATAAGCAGATTAAGCCTGAATAAGCCAACCAAACTCAACATGATGCATACACAAGCTATATAAACTATGAATAAGCACAAATAAACTTAAATCAAACACTGAATCAAAGTAAATAAGCAGATCAAAGCAGATGAATGTTACTGATGAACAAGGTGCATATGCAAAAACCTATTTGCTGATCTAATTGACACTAGATCCAAATTCAAGCACTCAAATCTCTTCTCCTGGTGTAATTAACTAAGGTTTAGCACTTGTTAGCCCTAGCCTAAGCTTAGATCTAGGTGTACTCAAAATCCTAGCCAATTTTACCAAGTAACAAAGATTTTATACCCTTATTAAGAATCAAGGTGTTTCAAACCACAAAATGTGCAGCAAAGCAGCCAAGTATACCAGATAAGCATGTACCAACAGATAGCAACAATAAAAAACCACTCAAAACACCACAAATCCAATATATGCAGTTAACCCAAACACCCCTTAAAAACCTGTTTTCACAATTTTTCAAAGGATTATTCAGTTCTAACCCACCAATCAAACTAACAACACCTCATAAACATCAAACAATTCCAAATGAACAATAATCAACCATCAAATCACAGATTCACCAATAATCATGTAATAATCACCAAATTTAGAAAAATAAGAGAGAAAATGAAAAGGGAAGAAGATGCAAACCTCCAAGACCTACATCCAGGCCCTGGATTGTTTGAGCTTAGGTACTAGCAGAACAAGTACCAGCTTCTAGTGCTGCTAAGAAGAACAAACCAAAAAGTGAGATCAAATAACAAGTACTTTTCTGATTTTTGAGACCCAAGCTTTATCACTTAAAACCTTGCCTCAAAAACCTTCAAACATGTAAATGGAACTCAGAATCAGGCTATTCTAACACCAACTTTTAACAAAATATAAAAGAGATTTCTCAAAATTCAAAAAATTAAATTTTATTAATTTAAAAAGGAATTACAAAAAATGATAGCCTAAAACTGGAACAAAAGCTCTCTCACATGTTGAGGAGTCTATTTATAGGCAAATGCCAATGCTAGCACTATTCATTAACCCTAGAACTGAATTTCCTATTCTATCCTTGCAGAATCTTCTAGGCGTGTTGCCAGCTGGTTTGGGTGAATCCTGGACGTTTGTTTAGTGCTTGGTGACAAAGGAAAGGTTTTGGTTCATTGATTTTTGGAAAAGAGTGAATAGCATGTTTATTTGTCCAAACAAACGCATTCCTTTGTTATACAACTTTCACAACTTTGCACTTTTGACACCAAACTTTGGAAAAAGGTTTCAAAGGGTTATTTTTTGAACTTTTGCATAATTCAAGGGCTGATCTTGGACATTGTTGATCTTCAAAGGTCTTCAATGCAACTTTAACTTCATGAGGGACCATAATTGGCAATTTAGAATTGTTGAGGGACTAAACTTGCCATTTCTTCAAAGTTGAAGGACCATTTGTGTAATTTTGACAAACTTAAGGGACCAAACTTGTAATTATCAATATACAAGGGTTTTAAGTGTCATTTCTTCATTCATTGAGGATCAATCTTTCATGTCTTCAAGTCTTCAAGGATATTTGTTGAATATTTCATGATTTAGGGCCCGGTTCTTTGTACGGCTTCGTTTCTCGTGTCCGTTTTTCCTTGTTTCTTGTGATCTTTTGTCTTTCTCACGATATCCATACCGAAAATACACAAGTAAACAAACACAAGTATATATATATGGTATTTTATGACATTTTTATGCATTTAAAGCCCGAAAAGAACGATGAGATCATGTATAAATGCCATCTCATCACTCCCCCATACTAAGCCATTGCCGTGCCCTCACGCAATGCTAGAATAAAGTATCTAAGCATCACCAAAGTTCAATTTTATTAACCTTTATTGAAGAGTAAAAGACTTGCAACATACTACGAAGATGTGTAAAGACATAATGTATGATTTTCATCACAAACGTGACTTTTAGGGTCAAAGAATAGAAACAAGTAAATGTCCCTTAGAGTAAACTTTGTCATCCTTGATTGTCATACATTCCATGCTAAGTGCAAAAACGAGATCATTGTTGGTACAAGTCACAATGCTAACACTACTCATACGTCCAAATTGTGTAATACTTTTTCTCCCCGCAATCCTAGTTATTATAAAAGGAAATGGGTTAATATCATATTTTAACTATTTGTCATGGATCACAAGTGATTTATATTGACTTATTTGAGTAGTTATTAGTCCGAAAGCAAAGTAGCACGATTTAATCGATAGTTAGCCGAAGGACAAAATCTTTTAAAACGGCTTCTCGTGTATCTCCTTAAGTTCATATCTTGGCATAACTCGTTTCACGATTTGAGACCTTTCTCGAAACGATATTTGGCATGTACTTCATACTTTAAATCTTGGGAAGACGTTCTTGAAATTATGGTCTTCTCTTCATATACTTGGAATTTCTTCACTTGACGTTTTTGAGAGATTCTTCATATTTGGACCACGACTTCATCATGTTTCTTCAATCTTTACTTTGAATTTTGATATTCAACGATCCGCCTCCTTTTCAGACTTGGATATATTTATCCTCATACCTTGTAAGGGTCTTTTCAGATAGACTTTCTCCATGATCTTTAGGGGAGTAATTGCTTTTCGTCGTGTGTCTCGATCCTTCATATTGATTTAGGAATAATGATACTTTACATCATCTTGGATCTTTAGCAAAAATAGGGATCCTCATGCCTTGTTAGGGCCTTTTTGGATAATCGCCAATCTTCGCGTCCCGCTTCAATAAGTTATGCCTTGGCTATGAACTCTATTCAACCCCGAGCAACTTTTAAACGATCTTGCGCTAGAGGCTAAGTAACCTTTCAAATCGTACGACCTTACTTATTGCAATTATTATTTATTCCTAATGCATTGATCTTATGGGAAGAAAAAGCCACAATTAAAAACATATGAGTTTTTGAAAGAACATTTTCATGTTCTACGTTTAGCATGATCAATTGTCTAACTCAATCATCTCTCGTTCTTCACTATATAAAGACCTCTAATTAAAGAGACTCGTGAATACTTAGCCATGCAAGTCAAAATTAAGCCAAATTTGGATTAGCTTTCATTAAGACTATATCAAATCAAAGTTTTGGGTTTTCAAGCCACCTATAGGATCTTGCACTTTCTTGGAATTTTTTCAAGTTTAGAGAATGCATTTTATAGTTCCTTTGATAAGTGACTTTCTAGGATCAATTATAGGAACTTGCGAAAAGTTCTTGTTCTTAACCCGAATGAGCTAAGACTTTCGCGTTTTAAAGCTCCCTATATAAAAGTATAGCAAAACTTGAATTGAGCGGGTTAAGGAATGTAAATGGCTCCAAATGCCCATCAAGTCAAAAATTAGCTCTTATTCTACCCATCGGAAAATATACATTCGTGTCACAAAAACACTTATGAAAACTAAGAAAAATTTTAAAATTTGGCCATTTTTAGCCTTATTAGCAACAAAAACAAAACATTGAAAATTTGGAAAGCGTGAGGGCGTAGCAAAGCAAGTACCTATTCACCCCCATACCTAAAGTAAACATTGTCCTCAATGTTTCGAGTTTAAGGGTGGAGCACCCCCATACTAGAGACGAAGAGTCGAATGCTTAGGATCTAGTATGGAAAGGGTGATCAACAATATATCTAAAGCCGTTTATTAAGTATGCTAAACGATAATTGTTAGAACAATAAAGGATATGTCAATGGATTCGTGAAAAATTTCTTCAAGCAAACGATGGAGGCTCACGTAAACGAACACGAGAGTCTTCAATCGTAGATGATGATGATGATCTAGATAACACAATCACAAACAACCACGAGACAACGAGTTGGAAGGGTACAAGTCCCCTTATTAGTGAATAGTAAGCATAAAAGGATAAGCATGGGATCTCCCCCACGAGGCACCTCGTTTTTGATTACCGAGTCATGAGCTCGACTCGATCCCCTCAATGCTAATTATCATTGGGGAAGGTGACTTGGTCAAGGGCAACCATTGAAGGAATTTCCCCACCAAATTAGTTCTTAAGCCTATGTCCATTCACCTTGAAGTTAGGACCATCATCTTGAGCTAGCTCGATGGTC
This sequence comes from Glebionis coronaria, assembly GCA_025667525.1. NCBI lineage: Eukaryota > Viridiplantae > Streptophyta > Magnoliopsida > Asterales > Asteraceae > Glebionis > Glebionis coronaria. The sequence goes on along the minus strand of CM046881.1, from coordinate 426,465,384 downwards.
CCATAAGGAAACACTTGTGTAATGGTGAACGGACCCGACCAACGAGATTTCAATTTCCCGAAAAATATCTTAAGTCGAGAGTTAAAAAGTAACACTTGATCACCAACGTTAAAAACCCGGTTTTTAATCTTTGCATCATGAAACTTTTTAGTCTTTTCTTTAAAAATTAGTGAATTTTCATAAGCATTATCTCTTAATTCATCTAATTCATTCAATTGTATTTTCCGGTGATCTCCCGTGGTCTTCAAGTCAAAGTTTGCATGCTTAAGGGCCCAATATGCCTTGTGCTCCAATTCAATGGGCAAATGACAATTCTTCCCATAGACAAACTTATAAGGAGTGCAACCAATAGGTGTCTTATAAGCGGTCCTAAAGGCCCATAAAGCGTCATCGAGTTTGTCAGACCATGAAGCACGGTTTCCTCCAATTGACATTTCTAAAATCCTCTTCAATGCTTGGTTTGAAACCTCGACTTGCCCACTCGTTTGTGGGTGATAAGCCGTAGAAAGACGATGAGTAACTCCATATTTCTTTAAGACCTTCTCGAATTGGTCATTACAAAAATAGGTTCCACGATCGCTTATAATAGCACGAGGGGTTCCGAACCGAGAGAATAGTTGCTTCAAAAACTTCACTACCACACGAGCATCATTAGTAGGCAAAGCCTTAGCTTCCACCCACTTAGAAAGGTAGTACACCGCGACGAGGATATATTTGTTGCCATGAGACGATAGGAACGACCCCATAAATTCTATTCCCCATATGTCGAAAATCTCACACACTTGAATTATGTTTTGTGGCATTTCATCACGTTGAGATGATTTCCTTGACGTTGGCACGAATTACATGACTTCACAAGTGCGTGTGCATCACGATAGATAGAAGGCCAAAAGAAGCCGACATCGAACACTTTCTTAGCTGTGAGATTAGCACTGTGGTGACCACCCGTGGGTCCCTCGTGACAAGATCTAAGGATATTAGAAGCTTCGGCACCAAACACACAACGTCGAACGAGTTGATCCGCACAAACCCGAAAGAGATAAGGGTCGTCCCAAAAATAGAACTTGACGTCACGAAAGAATTTTCGCTTTTGTTGTGTCGTCATACCCTTGATTATGAATTTGCCAGCATGGTAATTTGCAATGTCGGCAAACCATGTGGTGGTGTCTTTAGAATTCACTACACCGAGAGTCTCGAGAGGAAATGTTTCGGTGATTTCCTTGTCCTCGAAAACATCTTTGTGAGGATCTTATAGACGAGAGAGATGATCGGTCGCTAGATTCTCGGCTCCTTTTTTGTCAAGCACGATGACATCAAATTCTTGGAGGAGGAGCATCCAACGAAGCAATCTCGGCTTAGCATCTTGCTTAGCTAAGAGATACTTTATAGCCGAATGGTCGGTATACACGATGCTTTTAGTTAAGACGAGATAAGGTCGGAATTTCTCAAAAGCATAGACCACGGCAAGGAATTCCTTTTTCCGTTGTGGTGTACTTTAATTGAGCCTCGGTCATCGTCTTACTAGCATAGTGGATGGGACGGAAATGCTTGTCATAACGTTGCCCTAAGACGACCCCTATAGCATAATCACTTGCATCGCACATGATTTCAAAGGGTAATTCCCAATTAGGAGAAACAAGAATAGGAGCTTCGGTAAGTTTCCTTTTGAGAGTTTCGCAAGCTTTAACATAATCCTCATTGAAATTAAAAGGAGCATCCTTCTCGAGAAGGTGTGTCATAGGTCGAGAGATTTTCGAAAAGTCCTTGATGAAACGACGACAAAAGCCCGCGTGGCCCAGGAAACTCCTAACTCCCTTAACGATTTTGGGATGAGGTAACTTGGCGATGACGTCTACCTTAGCTTTATCGACCTCAATCCCCGCTTTCGACACCTTATGTCCTAAGATGATTCCTTGTTTACACATAAAATGACATTTTTCCCAATTAAGCACAAGATTGGTTTCTTCACAACTTTTTAACATTTGCTCGAGACTAGATAAACATGACGTGAACGAATTGCCAAACACCGAGAAGTCATCCATAAACACTTCCATCGACTTCTCGATCATATCGTGAAAAATCGCCATCATACACCGTTGAAACGTACCCGGTGCATTACAAAGTCCGAAAGGCATCCTACGATAAGCGAACGTTCCATAAGGACACGTAAACGTAGTCTTCTCTTGATCACGAGGGTCGATAGGGATTTGAAAGTAACCGGAAAAACCATCTAAAAAGCAATAGAATTCATTTCCCGCGAGTCGCTCCAACATTTGATCCATGAAGGGCAAAGGAAAGTGGTCTTTACGAGTGGCGTCATTTAACTTTCGGTAGTCAATACACACCCTCTAACCGGTCACAACACGAGTGGGAATTAACTCGTTGTTTTCATTAGGCACAACGGCCATTCCTCCCTTTTTAGGGACACAATGGATTGGGCTCACCCATGGGCTATCGGAGATAGGATAAATCATTCCCGCGTCAAGGAGTTTCAATACTTCCTTTTTAATGACATCGTGAATTTTGGGATTCACCCTTCTTTGACTTTGAATTGCGGGTTTGTAGTCCTCCTCTATTAAAATCTTGTGAGTACAAAATTTTGGGTCAATACCCTTAATGTCGGAATTTTTCCACGTAATTGCCCCTTTATGAGCTTTAAGAACTTTCAAGAGCTCGGTTTTTTCATCATTAGTGATGTAGTGGTTTTGTATATACTTTATTTTAGGAAAAACAAAGCAACACAAAAAGCGGTAAGCGTTAAGCGTCGGTTTAGGAAAACTGAGCACTTATGACCCAATGAGTGGGGATCGTTCTCTCGAGGAGGCACGTGTGTTGTGTAATGAATGATTGAATTTGTTTTTGATTATTAATGAGAAGAAAAGAAGAGAAAATGACGAAGACGAAAAAAAAATAGAAAAATAAGGCAAAAACACTACTAGAAAGTTACGACGTAGAACGTGAAAAAGCACAAAATTTAAAATTTTAACCTAAAAATTCCTAAAAATTACTAGAAAATCCCAAATAATATTCTAAGAGTTTACAAAAAATCCAAACTTGCCAAAACCTTTTAATTAATTTAATAATGACTTTTTAATGCTAATTAAAGCCCTAAAAATCACTTTTAAATATTAAAAAGCCCTAAACAAGATTTTATAGTTTGTAAACCTTAAAAACAACCTAATTAAGCTAAAAACTATTTTTAAAAATTTTAAAACCAATTTAAACTATTTTTAAACTCCTAAAAACTATTAAAAACTATTAAATCTTAAATTAATTCTAAAAATTAATTGAAAAGCCTAAAAATTATTTGGAAAGTGACAAAGGTCCTATTTTAATGTCTAGTATCTAGGAAAAATGAAAAAAAGTTAAAAATAAAACTTTTTATTTTAATGAATAAAATAATATTAAAATATTCTAAAAAATTAAAAGTTCTTAAATAAATTCTAAAAAATTCTCTAAAATCCTAAATAATCTAACTAAGAAGAAAATGTAAATTAAAGTTCCTAAAACCTTTTAGTTAATTTTATATTAATTTTTAAAGTTGCCAAAAAACCCTAAAATTAAATAAAATGAAAAATTAAAGTTTCTGAAAACTTTTTGATATGTAAACCTCAAAAATACAAATTAAAACCTAAAAACTATTTTTTTGTATTTTTTAACTACTGTTTAATATTTTTAAATGACTTTTTAAAAATAAAACTAAAAATAATCCTAGAAATTAATTAAATAAAAGGAAAAATAAAACTTCTAGCCAGAAAAATCCTATAACCTATTTAAAACCTAGGAAAAATGAAAAGAAGCTAAGAAGCTTAATAAATAAGCTATAATAAGCCAAATAAGCCACGGCTTATTTAAACAAGCCCAAATGAAAATGTACTTAAGTATAATTCAAAACCAAGTCTATCAGTCAAAGTCCCCAGGGCGCAATGGTAACTTGTATGTGTTGTGAGAGGAGTGGCGCAGGTTCGAGTCCTGGCCACGTCCTTTTTGGAATTTATTTTTTTTTTCTTTTTAGCTTTTAAAAACTTGAACAGTGACCCTTAATAGCTTCTAAACACAATCCAACTCCAAATTTACCCAAGATTCAAAAAGTTATGATCAAAAACGTTGCCAGTTTTGCTTGTTCTTCTGATGAACAAGTGAAAAATTCTTCACTTGTCAAATTTTGAGCCAAGAGGACTTAGCTTTAGCTGTTGATGGTGATTTTGTGGAACACAAGGCACCCTTGTGCTCTTTCTGAGCACAAGGAGTCACAATAAGCAAGAAAAACAACACCTAGCACATAGATAAGCACTCACAAAACCAAATTAAGCAAAATCATGCACATCAAGGCAATACAATGTTTCTGTGATAAAATGATGAAGTCTGGTGGCTTTTTAAGCTTAGATCTTGCACTTCTAATGACTCTCAACTTCCCAAAATTGGTACACACCCTTACCAAGTAACATACAAGCCAAATCAAACTTAAATTGCCCTATCACTTAACAAGTATCAAAGATTTGAGCACACAATTTCATCACAAAAGGCACATATGGCAGCTTTGAAAACTTTTTATGCTAACTTCACTTTTAACCAAACAACTTGCTACAAAACTCTTCTAATCTATCTACCAACTAACATACCATCTATCTTGACCTTTTTCAACTGCTCTAACACTTTTTTAAACTCAATCTAAGATTTTAAGCCCTGTTAAAACCTGTTTCCAAACACCTCTTTAAATTTTAAAACACAACTTTTATCAAACCAAAGCTACTTAAAACCTAATCAAATTGACCCTAATGACATCTAACATGCATAATATCATATAAGAACACAAATCCAACAAATTTAACAACAATCCAACACTGAATCAAACAAAATCATACAGCTTCACTTTTCTGAAATTTTAACAAGGAAAAAGGTTTTTACCTTAGGGCTTTACATCCAAAGCCCTAGAGGATGTTAAATCCTCCTCCCTACCAACTCGGGTTGGTGCTGAATCAATTATCAACAAGTCTCCAAATGCTGCTAAGAAAAAAAAAAGAAAACAGGCACAAATACTTATACCACTGTTTACTTTTACTTTCTTAAAAACCTTTCTCAAACCTTTTTAAAACTCACTAACACGTTTCAAAAACCTCTTTCAAACTCATAAACACTCTCCTTTTCCACTTTCACTTCCAAGGAGGATTTATGAAATTTAAACAGAATTTTAAAACCTTTTTGAAAAATTTGAATCACACAAATTCTTTTAATCTTGGAACTCAGCCTTTTAGCATTCAACAATACACAAACTTTTTAAATTCAATTAAAGGAATTACAAATGTCTTTAACAAATACCAAACTTAATTAATTCAAAAAAGGGATTACAAGTTGAAAATGCTAAGAAAACTGGAACAAGGGGTATGAACAGGCTCATATCCTCCTTAAATAGACTAAGTAGAACATTCTAGGTCACTAAAACCCTAAGATATGAATTGCCAAAAAGGCCCTTGAGTCCTTGACTGAAAACGGGTCAAATTTGTGCTCCCATGTGACTTGACAGCTGGAATCTTCATCTTGAGTCGTTGGATGAACCTTTGGGACCAAGGGGATGATCCTGGGTGTTGGTTTGGTCGGGTGTGGGTTTTGGTGCGAAAGAGACGTTGCAGGGGAAGGCTGGGGAGGGTCCTACAGCCCATGTGGGTGTGTTTTGTTGAGTGGGAAAGGATGAGAGTGACGTGTATTAGTGATCTGGAGGGATTTAGCTAAAAACCCCTTGATTTGGGTGAGATGGGATCTGGGGTAGGACTAGGGTTTATGGGTTAATTAACAAGTGTTTAATCTGTTTTGGGTGTTATTTGTTTTTAAATTAATGTTAAGGAGGGAAATGGTGGGGTTGACTTGATGTTTTGACCAAGTTAAATAAATAACCGGGTTGGGTAATGGGTTGGGTGGTGGGTATTTGTTAAATGTGTGGGTAGGGTTGACGTGGCAAGGTTTGGTTGGTGGAAGGGTTTTGGTGGTTAGGCAGATTTGGTCCCCAAGGTTTCAACAATCTTTCAAGTTGTAAATAAAGTTTATCAGCGCCTGATTTAGCCTTATCAACTTTTGCCAAGTTGTCATATTTGGCACATAAAGTTTATAAACTTTTTCCAAGGGCTTAACTTGTATTATCTTCAAATTCCAGGGACTGATCTTGAACAATCTTCAAACATTAAGAATTATACTTGTACCTTTGATATTTTGAGGGTCAAATGTGACAAGTTCTTCAAAGATGAGGGGCCATTCTTGCCAATCTTCAATTCTTCAAGGGTATTTTTGCAAAATCCAAACTTGGGCCCGGTTCATTGTGCGACTTCATTTCCCGTGTTCGTTTTTGATTGATTCTTGTGTTCTTTTGCCAATTCCTCAATATCCGTACCTAAAAATACACAAGTAACAAACACGAGCATATATTTGGTCTATTTGATGATATTTTATGCAATTTAAGCCTGTTTTGGACGATGAGACCATGTATAAAAGCAGTCTCATCACTCCCCCATACTAAACCATTGCCGTGCCCTCACGCAATGCTAGAATAAAGTATCAAAGCATCTCCAAAATTTAATTTTATTTACTTTTATTTAAATGATAACTAGCTACACTACACTATTGCTACTACTTGCGTTAGAGACATAATGTATGATTTTCATCGCAAAATGGGACGTTTAGGTTCATAGAATAAGAACACGTGAATGCTTTGTTAGAAATAATTTCGTCGTCCTCGATTTTCACTCAATTCCATGCCAAGCGTGAAACGAGATCATTGTCATTATAAGTTAGTAACGCTAACACTACTCATATGCCCTAATCACGTACTTATTCTCCCATTATTCCTAAGTTGTATCTCTTATATTTTATTTTGTCTTAATGATCACGAGGATGCATCATTGACTTATGCGATAATAGAGATTTAGGTCTAAAAATAGAGTCCTAACGGTGTAACTAAGATCATCAAATCAATAACCCCTCCTAATAGACAACGATGTTAAAAAATTAAGTTGACAAGAAGAATCGATAAACACGGTTTTATAACGGTTTTGAACATGAGACTTATTACCAAGACTTTTATACGCCCCCTAACGGAAGGGCCTTATTATCTTTGGTTTACCTCCATCTTTTATTTAACTTCGCCATGAAGCTTTTATTATGACTTCGGTCTTGCCTTGCCTTTTATTATCCGCCTCATCGGTGGTTTTATTAGCCAAAGACGTATATCCTCACGCTAAAGCGAATTTTGGATCTTTAAAGCTTCGAAGATTAAGGCTTGATTCACTTTCAATTTTGCATAGATTTTAGGCCTTGTGGGGCTTCAAATTGTTTACTTGATTTAGGTGAGCACTTGAAATCTTATTATTGGGTGAAGCTTTCGATTATTCGGGTGCCAATACTTCAAAACCGTGACGCTGGCGATACCTTAATGTCTTCCCAATTTGATTACACGGAAGCTACTAGAAAAGACTAGAAACCCAACAATCCTATCTAAACCGCTAAGTCAATATTTATTAAGCAAAAAATATTTACATGCGAAGGGAGAATAAGCAAACAACGAGAACACATGAGTTTTTGAAAGAATACGAGTACTCTACGTTTAGCATAGTAACTTATAGTTAACTCTATCATTTCTCGTCCTCATTTAAGAGACTTAGCCTAATGTGTAGTTAAGGAATCAAAGCTAAGTGCTCAACACGCATGGTCGAGTCAAAAATTACTCTTATTCTCGCCATCGGAAAATCTACATTCGTGTCTTCAAACACTTATAAAAAACTAGAAAAATTTTAAAATTTGGCCATTTTTAGCCTTATTTTTCAAGAAAACGATAACAAAACGATAAACTTTGGAAAGCGTGAAGGTTTGGCAAGGCAAGTATCTATTCACCCCCCCATACTAAAGTTAAACATTGTCCTCAATGTTTCGAGTCTAGGGGTGCAAACACCCCCATACTAGAGACGTAGTCGAATGCCTAATCTAGCATGGAAAGGGTGTAACCAATAAGTAATAGCCGTTTATGAAGTGTGCTATAAACCTAAGGTTAGAACATAAAAGGATATATCATATGGATATTGGGAAAGGCCTCCAAAGCAAACGATCGAGTGCTCCCATGAAACGAACACGAGAGGCTCCAATCGTGAAGATGATGATCTAAAAGACACAATGCACAAACAACCACGGAACAAAGGTTGGAAGGGCACAAATCCCCTCACATTACACTAATTAGAAAGCAATAATATGTACATGGATAAGCATGGGTTTCCCCCACGAGGCACCTTGTTTTTGATAACCGAGTCAAAAGCTCGACTCGAATCCCCATAAATGTGATCATTTAGGGATAATCATGGTTTGGTCAATTTTTGGTGGGGCTTACATGATAAACAAGGCCCAAAAGCACGTGGAGTACTTTAAAAATCCGATAAACGTATACCGGGGTCAAAGATAGCGTCCTCGTTTTCGGATGAAAGACGAGACAACACAACTCCAACACAAATCCCAATGGGATAGAAGAAAATAGGAGAGAAGAAATAGAAGGGTGGGACAATGGGTAAGTCATAACATTGAGCTACTCGAGGTAGACTCGCACCAATCAAATGAAAAGATTTTCCATTTATTGCATCGGTGGAAGACCGAGATTTCCCTATAAATGCAATTCCAGGATCAAATATCTCGTCCTCGGTGGAGAAAGGGGGGGGGGAACATAAGGGGCTTCCCCCACACTAGGTCCACACAAAGCATCGTCAAAAGGGAAAGACGAGCTTGTAGTACTCAATAAACGCGGTGATGACGGAGTTAGGATTGTAGAAAAATCTTTTAAATTAGATTCAAAATCTTTTCCTTTTTCATCTTTAATACTCTCCTTGTGAAAACCCGATTTGATTATGTCAAAAATATTTGGTGTATCTAAAACAATGTTAGTCACACTAAAAATTCTCACATTTTGAAAGCGTTTTGGTTTAGGTGGTGGCAAGTTTTCAAATCTTTTGTCAACAAAGAAAACCTCCCCATCGGGATCAACGTATTCATCATCCGAAGAATCACTCGAGATTGGAATTATCGGCTTAACACTCTTAACCTCCATCGGCGGAGGGGACGGAACTTCATTTTTCTCAACTCCTAAAACTCTATTGGAAATTCTTTTGCAAATGCTTTTGATGGGATTGACATTGTACAAAGATGTGATCGAATAAACATGAGAAAGAGTGGAGTTTTGGGTTGCATTAATGACGAGTTCTTCCTCATTGAAACGAAGAGTGATTTTTCTTGCATGCACATCGATAAGTGCTCTCGAGGTATCCAAAAAAGATCGACCTAAAATTAACGGAACTTTAGGATCGATGGGAATATCAACAACAATGAAGTCCACGGGATAATAGAATTTCCCAACTTTCACAAAGACGTCCTCGGCAACTCCACAAGCTAGAATCGTAGAATGATCGGCCATTTCGATTGACATTCTTGAAGGAGTGAGATTTGGAAGATTGAGCGATTTAAAAATCTCAAGAGGCATCAAATTAATACTAGCACCAAGATCGGCCAAGGCGTAGCATTCTTCCATGTCTTGGATAGCACATGGGATTAAAAACTTTCCAGGATCACCGACTTTTTGAGGTATGCGGCTTAGAAAAACCGAAGAACAACTAGACGATTTTTGCAATTTCTCTTTGTTATTCAACATACTTTTGAAGTTAGCGGCAAATCGAGGCATCATGACTAAGGCGTCGGCAAAACTTATATTAAAATGCAAGTCACGAAACATTTTCATAAAAAGTTCAAATTGATAATTATTTCGTTCTTGTGCCTTTTCCTTGTTTCGTCTTGATGGGTAGGGTAAAGGTGGTGTGGGTTGGGGCAAATTAGGCATAGGCAACGGCCTTGGAATCTCGGGTTCCATGATTGGTATAGGTTCAACCGTAGGTGTGGTTTGAGCGGTACTTCGTGGGATTGTAATGTGCTCCTTTTCAACCACGACCTCGGGTTCTTTCTCTTTTTCCTTCTCCTTAGAAGTACTTGTACGAGAGATTGGTTCTTTGAAAGTTTTACCACTACGAGTAGTAATAACCTTCAATTCTCCTTTCGGGTTCACGATGGTATCACTAGGAAGACCACCCGAAGAAGAGGGCTTACACATGATAGCTTCAAACATTTTAGCCATTCGATCTTCAAACTTAGATTGCCTAGCATCCGCTTTCAACAATTCTTGCTTAATCTCATGTTGTCCTTGCTCCATTTTTTGTTGATTTTGTTGGAGTCGTGTGACATTTCCTTCCATTTTATTAGCATGAGTTTTAAGTTCATTAGCAAGTTCGGTTTTAAGCTCGTTTTTCAACTCGGATCTTAAGCTAATCATCTCACGTTGCATATTGTCAAACTTAGCATCATTAGCCTTAGCATAATCTAAAAATTCTCCTTGCAAATTTTTAGTGTGAGCATTTTGAAAACCTTGAGTGGGAGTTTGAAAATCACGGTTTTGGTTTTGGTTAGAAACTTGCCCATTTCCACTTTGGTAATTACCCTTGTTATAGTTCCTTTGATTTCCTTGGTAATTTCCACCTTGATTGTTGTTTCGATAGTTATTAGCATTTTGATTTTGTGGAGCTTGATTTGAACGTGAACCTTGACCGATTTGGTTATAAGTTCCCGTGGCTACATAAGCATTCGAAGTGTTACCATCCGCGGTAATACACTCGGAAAAATCGTGAGCTCCACCACATGAAATACAACTCTTAGCAACCGCTTTAACCGAAGCGGTGTTGGAAGCTTCTTGAGCTTTCCAATGAGACATAAGAGTCGAAAACCTATCGAAAAACCGATTCTCCTCATTTGCTTCATCTTGCAAGGCATTAATGGAACGAGACGATGACGAGCCCAAATTGGCAACACTCGGTGTGTTACGAGGGCTATAGACCTTAGACCTATTTTCTATGATTTTCAAAGCCTCATTGGTCGTTTTGCACAAAAAATTACCACCCGCGACGGCATTTAAATAATCTCGTTCATGTTCATTAAGCCCATTATAAAAAGTGTCAATTTGATGCAATTCGGAAAAATCATGGTGTGGACATTCATGTAGCATTTCTTTAAATCTCTCCCAAGCCATTGAAAAACTTTCATTTGGTCTTTGTGTAAAACGTGAAATCTCGTTTTTCAAATGTGTTGTCTTAGATGGTGGAAAAAATTGATTCACAAATTTAGACACGAGATCGGCCCATGTCAAAATCGAATTCGGCGGTTCTTTCTCAAGCCAAATCTTGGCGGGTCCATCTAACGAGTAAGGAAACAACATCATCTTAATGGCATCGTGTGGTACATCCTTAAACTTGCTTGTCGCGGTGAGACGATTAAATTGCCTAATGTGATAATGTGGGTTGTCTTTCTCATGACCGCGAAACTTGTTTGCTTGAAGCATAGACATTAAACCCGTTTTGATCTCAAAGTTCTCCGCAAGGATGGCGGGAATCACAATGGCCTCTCCAAAACCCTCGGTGGGTGCTTGAAGCAACTCCATCATAGTACGATTAGCCATGATAGCTTCTTGTTCTACAATAGGTTCCTCACTTGGAGACTTCTCACTAGATTGAGTGAGTGACTTGTTTCTTCGTTTACGAGCACGTCTAGCTTTAGAGCGAGTTTGCATAAACGTCACGTACAACGAGAAGGCGAGCAAAGAAGATTCTTTTTGGTATTTTGTGTTTTTTCAATTTTTTTGTGGTTTTTGATTGTATTAACTTTTTGGAATTTGGTGAATATATTAAGTAGACAATGAGTCCACAAATCTCCTCACTAATCAAATCTCTTGATTAAAAAGGCCTCAAGGAATGAAAACGATCACGTGGAGTGAACGCCTTCGATGACTTTAGAACGATGGTGGAACACCAAATCGTTCAAGAGGGTTTAATCAAATGAAAACCAAGAAAATATATATGATATGTAATAATACTTTGGGCGGCAAAACCCTCGATTCACTCTCAAAATCAAATACGCACAAGCAAGCGGGGAAACGAGGCGGCGCGAAGCACTTAAGAGCCTTTTTCCTTAGGATATATTTTATAATATCCGCCTTATACCCACCTTATAGTTTGTATTATCAAGATTAAGCTTCACGAAAGTATTTATCTATTTTTGCCTTTTTCTTTGGTTTGAGATTCGAATACAATGATCGAGTGATGAAATCCCGAATCAAGGTTGTGATTGCTCACGTATTTGGAGTACTTGTGAATTTATTGTTCTACGTATAAAATATAGTAATAATATTCACACAAAAACCGAAAAAACGATAATACGTATTAATAGAGTGCTATTAATACAATTACTATTATGGCTAATATAAAAAACAACAATGGTTCAATCAAAACACAACACGCCTCCCCGGCAGCGGCGCCAAAATTGATGTAGTGGTTTTGTATATACTTTATTTTAGGAAAAACAAAGCAACACAAAAAGCGGTAAGCGTTAAGCGTCGGTTTAGGAAAACCGAGCACTTATGACCCAATGAGTGGGGATCGTTCTCTCGAGGAGGCACGTGTGTTGTGTAATGAATGATTGAATTTGTTTTTGTTTATTAATGAGAAGAAAAGAAGAGAAAATGACGAAGACGAAAAAAAAATAGAAAAATAAGGCAAAAACACTACTAGAAAGTTACGACGTAGAACGTGAAAAAGCACAAAATTTAAAATTTTAACCTAAAAATTCCTAAAAATTACTAGAAAATCCCAAATAATATTCTAAGAGTTTACAAAAAATCCAAACTTGCCAAAACCTTTTAATTAATTTAATAATGACTTTTTAATGCTAATTAAAGCCCTAAAAATCACTTTTAAATATTAAAAAGCCCTAAACAAGATTTTATAGTTTGTAAACCTTAAAAACAACCTAATTAAGCTAAAAACTATTTTTAAAAATTTTAAAACCAATTTAAACTATTTTTAAACTCCTAAAAACTATTAAAAACTATTAAATCTTAAATTAATTCTAAAAATTAATTGAAAAGCCTAAAAATTATTTGGAAAGTGACAAAGGTCCTATTTTAATGTCTAGTATCTAGGAAAAATGAAAAAAAGTTAAAAATAAAACTTTTTATTTTAATGAATAAAATAATATTAAAATATTCTAAAAAATTAAAAGTTCTTAAATAAATTCTAAAAAATTCTCTAAAATCCTAAATAATCTAACTAAGAAGAAAATGTAAATTAAAGTTCCTAAAACCTTTTAGTTAATTTTATATTAATTTTTAAAGTTGCCAAAAAAACCCTAAAATTAAATAAAATCAAAAATTAAAGTTTCTGAAAACTTTTTGATATGTAAACCTCAAAAATACAAATTAAAACCTAAAAACTATTTTTTTGTATTTTTTAACTACTGTTTAATATTTTTAAATGACTTTTTAAAAATAAAACTAAAAATAATCCTAGAAATTAATTAAATAAAAGGAAAAATAAAACTTTTAGCCAGAAAAATCCTATAACCTATTTAAAACCTAGGAAAAATGAAAAGAAGCTAAGAAGCTTAATAAATAAGCTATAATAAGCCAAATAAGCCACGGCTTATTTAAACAAGCCCAAATGAAAATGTACTTAAGTATAATTCAAAACCAAGTCTATCAGTCAAAGTCCCCAGGGCGCAATGGTAACTTGTATGTGTTGTGAGAGGAGTGGCGCAGGTTCGAGTCCTGGCCACGTCCTTTTTGGAATTTATTTTTTTTTTCTTTTTAGCTTTTAAAAACTTGAACAGTGACCCTTAATAGCTTCTAAACACAATCCAACTCCAAATTTACCCAAGATTCAAAAAGTTATGATCAAAAACGTTGCCAGTTTTGCTTGTTCTTCTGATGAACAAGTGAAAAATTCTTCACTTGTCAAATTTTGAGCCAAGAGGACTTAGCTTTAGCTGTTGATGGTGATTTTGTGGAACACAAGGCACCCTTGTGCTCTTTCTGAGCACAAGGAGTCACAATAAGCAAGAAAAACAACACCTAGCACATAGATAAGCACTCACAAAACCAAATTAAGCAAAATCATGCACATCAAGGCAATACAATGTTTCTGTGATAAAATGATGAAGTCTGGTGGCTTTTTAAGCTTAGATCTTGCACTTCTAATGACTCTCAACTTCCCAAAATTGGTACACACCCTTACCAAGTAACATACAAGCCAAATCAAACTTAAATTGCCCTATCACTTAACAAGTTTCAAAGATTTGAGCACACAATTTCATCACAAAAGGCACATATGGCAGCTTTGAAAACTTTTTATGCTAACTTTACTTTTAACCAAACAACTTGCTACAAAACTCTTCTAATCTATCTACCAACTAACATACCATCTATCTTGACCTTTTTCAACTGCTCTAACACTTTTTTAAACTCAATCTAAGATTTTAAGCCCTGTTAAAACCTGTTTCCAAACACCTCTTTAAATTTTAAAACACAACTTTTATCAAACCAAAGCTACTTAAAACCTAATCAAATTGACCCTAATGACATCTAACATGCATAATATCATATAAGAACACAAATCCAACAAATTTAACAACAATCCAACACTGAATCAAACAAAATCATACAGCCTCACTTTTCTGAAATTTTAACAAGGAAAAAGGTTTTTACCTTAGGGCTTTACATCCAAAGCCCTAGAGGATGTTAAATCCTCCTCCCTACCAACTCGGGTTGGTGCTGAATCAATTATCAACAAGTCTCCAAATGCTGCTAAGAAAAAAAAAGAAAACAGGCACAAATACTTATACCACTGTTTACTTTTACTTTCTTAAAAACCTTTCTCAAACCTTTTTAAAACTCACTAACACGTTTCAAAAACCTCTTTCAAACTCATAAACACTCTCCTTTTCCACTTTCACTTCCAAGGAGGATTTATGAAATTTAAACAGAATTTTAAAACCTTTTTGAAAAATTTGAATCACACAAATTCTTTTAATCTTGGAACTCAGCCTTTTAGCATTCAACAATACACAAACTTTTTAAATTCAATTAAAGGAATTACAAATGTCTTTAACAAATACCAAACTTAATTATTTCAAAAAAGGGATTACAAGTTGAAAATGCTAAGAAAACTGGAACAAGGGGTATGAACAGGCTCATATCCTCCTTAAATAGACTAAGTAGAACATTCTAGGTCACTAAAACCCTAAGATATGAATTGCCAAAAAGGCCCTTGAGTCCTTGACTGAAAATGGGTCAAATTTGTGCTCCCATGTGACTTGACAGCTGGAATCTTCATCTTGAGTCGTTGGATGAACCTTTGGGACCAAGGGGATGATCCTGGGTGTTGGTTTGGTCGGGTGTGGGTTTTGGTGCGAAAGAGACGTTGCAGGGGAAGGCTGGGGAGGGTCCTACAGCCCATGTGGGTGTGTTTTGTTGAGTGGGAAAGGATGAGAGTGACGTGTATTAGTGATCTGGAGGGATTTAGCTAAAAACCCCTTGATTTGGGTGAGATGGGATCTGGGGTAGGACTAGGGTTTATGGGTTAATTAACAAGTGTTTAATCTGTTTTGGGTGTTATTTGTTTTTAAATTAATGTTAAGGAGGGAAATGGTGGGGTTGACTGGATGTTTTGACCAAGTTAAATAAATAACCGGGTTGGGTAATGGGTTGGGTGGTGGGTATTTGTTAAATGGGTGGGTAGGGTTGACGTGGCAAGGTTTGGTTGGTGGAAGGGTTTTGGTGGTTAGGCAGATTTGGTCCCCAAGGTTTCAACAATCTTTCAAGTTGTAAATAAAGTTTATCAGCGCCTGATTTAGCCTTATCAACTTTTGCCAAGTTGTCATATTTGGCACATAAAGTTTATAAACTTTTTCCAAGGGCTTAACTTGTATTATCTTCAAATTCCAGGGACTGATCTTGAACAATCTTCAAACATTAAGAATTATACTTGTACCTTTGATATTTTGAGGGTCAAATGTGACAAGTTCTTCAAAGATGAGGGGCCATTCTTGCCAATCTTCAATTCTTCAAGGGTATTTTTGCAAAATCCAAACTTGGGCCCGGTTCATTGTGCGACTTCATTTCCCGTGTTCGTTTTTGATTGATTCTTGTGTTCTTTTGCCAATTCCTCAATATCCGTACCTAAAAATACACAAGTAACAAACACGAGCATATATTTGGTCTATTTGATGATATTTTATACAATTTAAGCCTGTTTTGGACGATGAGACCATGTATAAAAGCAGTCTCATCAATTAGCATGACCTCTTGCAATAATAACCGGCAACTTGTCATCACCTTCCAAGAATGCGTATTCAAGGTGAGAAGGAAGATCTTTCAATTCAAGGATAGGTGGTTCCTCGATTGAAGATTTTGGTTCAACACTCATAACTTCCATCGGCGGAAGAAATGGTGGAATAGAAGTATCATCACTAGTTAACACCTCATCTTCATTGTCGATTTCATTTGAAGTGAGATCGCCTCCTTGGAATGGAGTGAGATTTGGTGTGGAATTAGCAAGAATCGGATCCAAAATAGTGGGATTGCCACTTGACGACCTATCGGAAAAACCTAACACTTCTTGTGAAAACTCATCGCAAACCACATGATGTCAGTGTGATTGATGGTAGCGATTGCATAAACATGAGAATGTTTCGAGTTTTGAGTAGCGTCTATAACAAGTTCCTCTTCGTTAAATCTCAAAGTGATAGTTCTCGCATGAACATCGATAAGTGATCTCGAGGTGTCTAAAAATGAACGACCTAAAATTAGAGGAACTTGAGGATCCGCGGGGATGTCAACTACTATAAAATCAACGGGATAGTAGAACTTCCCCACTTTCACGAAAACATCTTCGGCTACTCCACATGCTAAAATCGTAGAATGATCGGCCATCTCGATAGACATGTTCGAAGGAATAAGATCCGGAAGAGAAAGCGATTTCCAAACGGAAACTGGCATCAAATTAATGCTAGCACCAAGATCGGCCAAGGCGAGGCATTCTTTCATATCTTGTATGTCACAAGGAATGAGAAACTTTCCGGGGTCACCAACTTTTACCGGTATGCGGTTAAGATAAACCGAAGAACAATTAGCAAGCTTTGAAAGCTTTTCCTTATCGCTCATCATACTTTTAAAAGTGGAAGCGAAATGAGGCATATACAACAACGCGTCGGCTAAACTTACATCAAAATGCACTTGTTGAAACATTTTTATAAAAAGCTCGATTTGTTGTTTGTTACGTTCTTGCAATTTCTATTTGTTTCGTCTCGAAGGGTAAGGTAAGGGTGGTTTGGGTTGGACATTAGGCAACGGCCTTGGAATCTCGGGTTCCACAATTGGTATTGGTTCAGCCGTAGGTGTAGTTTGAGCGGTACTTCGTGGGCTTGTAATGTGCTCCTTTTCGACCATCACCTAGGGTTCTTTCTTGATTTCCTTCTCCGTAGAAGTACTTGGACGAGAGATTGGTTCCTTGAAAGTTTTACCACTTCGTGTAGTAATAACCTTCATTTCTCCCTTCGGGTTTGCAATGGTATCACTAGGAAGACCACCCGAGGAAGAGGGTTTACACATGATTGCTTCAAACATTTTAGCCATTCGGTCCTCAAATTTTGATTGCCTAGCATCCGCTTTTAACAACTCTTGCTTAATCGCATGTTGTCCTAATTCCATTTTTTGTTGGTTTTGTTGAAGACGTTGGACATTTCCTTCCATTTTATTTTCATGAGTTTTAAGTTCATTAGCAAGTTCGTTTTAAGCTTGTTTTTCAACTCGGATCTTAAGCTAATCATCTCACGTTGCATGTTATCAAATTTAGCATCATTTGCTTTAGCATAATCCAAAAATTCTCCTTGAAGATTTTTAGTGTGAGCATTTTGAAAACCTTGTGTAGTGTTTTGAAAATCACGGTTTTGGTTTTGATTAGTCACTTGTCCATTCCCATTTTGATAATTCCCTTTGTTGTAGTTACGTGAATTGCCTTGGTAATTACCACCTTGGTTGTTGTTTCGATAGTTATTAGCATTTTGATTTGGTGGAGCTTGATTTCGGCGGGAACCTTGACCGTTTTGGCTGTAAGTTCCCGTTGCTACATAAGCACTCGAAGTGTTACCATCTGCGGTAATGCACTCAGAAAGATCATGAGCTCCACCACAAGACAAACAACTCTTAGCAACCGCTTTAACCGAAGCAGAATTTGAAGCTTCTTGAGCTTTCCAATGGGATATAAAATTAGCAAATCTATCAAAAAACCGATTTTCCTCATTAGCTTCATCATGTAAGGCATTAATGCTACGAGACGATGACGACGATGACGAACCCAAATTGGCAACACTCGGTGTGTTACGAGGGCTATAAACCTTAGATCTATTCTCAATAATTTGTAAAGCCTCATTGGTCGTTTTGCACAAAAAATTACCACCCGCGGCGGCATTCAAGTAATCTCGTTCATGATCATTAAGCCCATTATAAAAAGTATCAATTTGATGCAATTCCGAAAAATCATGGTGTGGACATTCATGTAACATTTCTTTAAAGCGTTCCCATGCCATTGAAAAACTTTCATTATTTCTTTGAACAAATCGTGAAATCTCATTTTTCAAATGTGTTGTTTTAGATGGTGGAAAAAACTTGTTCACAAACTTAGAAACGAGATCACCCCATGTCAAAATCGAATTTGGCGGTTCTTTCTCAAGCCAAATTTTTGCGGGTCCATCTAACGAGTATGAAAACAACATCATCTTAATGGCGTCATGTGGAACATCCTTAAACTTGCTAGTAGCGGTGAGACGATTAAAATTCCTAATGTGATAGTGCGAGTTGTCTTTCTCGTGACCTCTAAACTTATTTGCTTGCAACATCGACATTAAACCCGTCTTAATCTCGAAATTCTCCTCAAGGATGGCGGGAATCACAATGGCCTCTCCAAAACCCTCGGTGGGTGCTTGTAGCAACTCCATCATAGTACGATTAGCCATGACGACTTCTTGTTCTACAATAGGTTCAACAATTGGAGGTTGTTCTTCAATCAACGTCTCTTGATTGGCTTGCTTTTGAAGACGTTTACGAGCTCGTTTTGCTTGATTACGAGTGATCATAAACTTCACGAAGAATGGGAGGTGAGCAAAGAAGATTCTTTTTGGGTGTTTTGTGAATTTTCAATTTTTTTGTGTTTTTGATTGTTTTTAATTTTTTTGGATTTTGGTGTATCTTCGTAGACAACAATCTACAAAATCTCTCCTCGAATCAAACTCTTGATTAAAGAAGCCTCAAAGGAATGAAAACGATCACGTGGAGTAAACGCCTTCGAATGACTTTAGAACTTTGGTGAAAACCAAATTGTTCAAGAGGTTTTAATCACAAAGAAACCAAGCAAATATATTATACGTAATAATACTTTGGGCGGCAAAACCCTCGATTAGCCTTCAATCTCAAAATACTCGCAAGCAAGCGGGGAAATGAGGCGGCGCGAAGCACTTAAGAGCCTTTTTCCTTAGGGTATATTTTATAATACCCGTCTTATACCCACCTTATAGTTTGTATTTTTCAAAATCGACCTTCACGAAAGTATTTATCTATTTTTGCCTTTTTCTTTTTGTTTGAGATTCGAATACAATAATTAGGAGATCAAATCCCAATTAAGGTTGTGTTTTCACACTTTTGGAGATATTGTTTATTTGTTGTGATACTTAATACAATATAGTAATAATAATTTCACAAGAAAAAACAAGAAAACCGATAATACGTATTAGTAGATTTCTACTAATACAAATACTATTTATGGTTAATATTAAAAACAACAATGCAAATTAATCACGACACACCTCCCCGGCAGCGGCGCCAAAATGATTGTAGGTAAAATACGTCCTTTAGGAAAAGGAGCGTATAAGCGGTAAGTATTAAACAAACGATTTTAGGAAAAATCAAGTGTTAATGACCCTTATGGTGTGAAATGAAAGTTCGTTTCCCAAGGAGGTATATGTGTGTGAAAAACTTATTAAATGTTTGTGATTAACAATTGGTTTAGAAGGGGATGAGAAAAGAAGATGACGAAGACGTGAAATTAATACTACGACGACAAAACGTAAAACCGTAAAAACTACAAAAATAAAAATTTATTCTAAAAATTACCAAAAATTCATGAAAAATCAAAATTAATAAACTAAGAGTTTACCAATGATCAAAACTTTTTCAAACCTTTTAAATAATTAAATATTCAATTTTTAAATGCTAATTAAAGCCCTAAAAATCAAATAAATCATCAAAAAGCCCAAATAAAGATTTTTAAATTGGTAAACCTCTAAAATGACCTAAAAAGATTAAAAACTATTTTTAGAAATTTTTAAACTAATAAAAACTATTTAAAATGATTTAAAAACTATTAAAACTTAAAATAATTATAAAAATTAATTTAGAAGTGATTAAATTATTCTAAAAGTTGCTAAAATCCTATTTTAATGTATTTAAGCTAAGAAAAATGTAAAAAATTGGAAAATGTGAAATTTGAAAAATAATAATAAAATAATATTAAAATAATATTAAAAATCCAAAAATTATAAAAAATTCTAAAAACTTGAAAACTAGTTTATTTTAACCTAAATACTCAGAAAATCAAAGTGAAATGACCAGAATACCCCTAATGGGCCCTCAAATGGGCCAAAATAAAAAACAGTCAACACAAATGGGTTTTTTAGTCCAAAAAGTCAAACTTGGCCCAATTGACTTGGAAAAGCCCTATCTGACTCAAAATTTAATTCTAAACACAAAACTCTAAAGGCCCAAAAGCTGAAAGTGAGCTTATCACAGCTTATTATGCAAACAGCTTATCCTTATTGGGCTTTTTAGCCCATTAAGCAATAAGCTAATGCCATAAGCTCTAATTTGACACACAGCCTTCTTTTGGGATGCTTATGAGATCTGTAAAAAGAAATTTTGAAAAAGCAAACTCAATAAGCCAGAAATAAGCAAAGTAATATTTCACTAAAAGACAAAATAGTCGTTTTTGAGAAATAAGGCACCACAGGACTTGATTCAACTTGCAAAATGTCACAAATGGACTCAATAAGCCAAAACAATCAACAAAATTCCAATAAGCAACCAATAAGCCAGAATAAGCCAATAAGCACTTATGAAAAAGTCAATTAAGTTGGTTTTCTAGTCAAACCCTAAAGTCAACCCACCAAATGCTCCAGTATGAACAAATGGGTCAAATGATGATCACCTATTACAAAATACAAGTTGTTGCTGGTTAAAATAAGCTATTATAGCTTATTGATAAGCTGTAACCCAATTAACACTAGCAGTGGCAACTTTCAGTAGGAACTGGTTCCCACTGCTTTGACTATTTGACCAAGCTTTTTAGAGATATTTAGTTGGATTCAATTGGAAACAAGGGCACCCTTGTGATCAGTGAATCACAAGGAGTCAATATCAACAAGAAAATCACAATTTGGTTCACACAATAAGCCAGAATCAATCAAACAGTCACCAGATCATGCACAGACATGGAAAATAAGCAGTAATGCACAAATAAGCAGATTAAGCCTGAATAAGCCAACCAAACTCAACAGGATGCATACACAAGCTATATAAACTATGAATAATCACAAATAAACTTAAATCAAACACTGAATCAAAGTAAATAAGCAGATCAAAGCAGATGAATGTTACTGATGAACAAGGTGCATATGCAGAAACCTATTTGTTGATCTAATTGACACTAGATCCAAATTCAAGCACTCAAATCTCTTCTCCTGGTGTAATTAACTAAGGTTTAGCACTTGTTAGCCCTAGCCTAAGCTTAGATCTAGGTGTCCTCAAAATCCTAGCCCATTTTACCAAGTAACAAAGATTTTATACCCTTATTAAGAATCAAGGTGTTTCAAACCACAAAATGTGCAGCAAAGCAGCCAAGTATACTAGATAAGCATGTACCAACAGATAGCAACAATAAACAACCACTCAAAAACCACAAATCCAATATATGCAGTTAACCCAAACACCCCTTAAAAACCTGTTTTCACAATTTTTCAAAGGATTATTCAGTTCTAACCCACCAATCAAACTAACAACACCTCATAAACATCAAACAACTCCAAATGAACAATAATCAACCATCAAATCACAGATTCACCAATAATCATGCAATAATCACCAAATTCAGAAAAATAAGAGAGAAAATGACTAGGGAAGAAGATGCAAACCTCCAAGACCTACATCTAGGCCCTGGATTGTTTGAGCTTAGGTACTAGCAGAACAAGTACCAGCTTCCAATGCTGCTAAGAAGAACACACCAAAAAGTGAGATCAAATAACAAGTACTTTTCTGATTTTTGAGACCCAAGCTTTATCACTTAAAACCTTGCCTCA
This sequence comes from Glebionis coronaria, assembly GCA_025667525.1. NCBI lineage: Eukaryota > Viridiplantae > Streptophyta > Magnoliopsida > Asterales > Asteraceae > Glebionis > Glebionis coronaria. The sequence continues at coordinate 426,443,091 of CM046881.1, read as the reverse complement.
AAAACCTTCAAACATGTAAATGGAACTCGGAATCAGGCTATTCTAACACCAACTTTTAACAAAATATAAAAGAGATTTCTCAAAATTCAGAAAATTAAATTTTATTAATTTAAAAAGGAATTACAAAGAAAGATAGCCTAAAACTGGAACAAAAGCTCTGTCACAGGTTGAGGAGTCTATTTATAGGCAAATGCCAATGCTAGCACTATTCACAAACCCTAGAACTGAATTTCCTATTCTATCCTTGCAGAATCTTCTAGGCGTGTTGCCAGCTGGTTTGGGTGAATCCTGGACGTTTGTTTAGTGCTTGGTGACAAAGGAAAGGTTTTGGTTCATTGATTTTTGGAAAAGAGTGAATAGCATGTTTATTTGTCCAAACAAACGCATTCCTTTGTTATACAACTTTCACAACTTTGCACTTTTGACACCAAACTTTGGAAAAAGGTTTCAAAGGGTTATTTTTGGAACTTTTGCATAATTCAAGGGCTGATCTTGGACATTGTTGATCTTCAAAGGTCTTCAATGCAACTTTAACTTCATGAGGGACCATAATTGGCAATTTAGAATTGTTGAGGGACTAAACTTGCCATTTCTTCAAAGTTGAAGGACCATTTGTGTAATTTTGACAAACTTAAGGGACCAAACTTGTAATTATCAATATACAAGGGTTTTAAGTGTCATTTCTTCATTCATTGAGGATCAATCTTGCATGTCTTCAAGTATTCAAGGATATTTGTTGAATATTTCATGATTTAGGGCCCGGTTCTTTGTACGGCTTCGTTTCTCGTGTCCGTTTTTCCTTGTTTCTTGTGATCTTTTGTCTTTTTCATGATATCCATACCTAAAATACACAAGTAAACAAACACAAGTATATATATGGTATGTTATGACATTTTTATGCATTTAAAGCCCGAAAAGAACGATGAGATCATGTATAAATGCCATCTCATCAGTATTCCCTTCCTATACATCCACAACATCAGTCTCCTTTATTGCTCAATCGGATGTATAGTGCAACCCGGATAAAGATCTCTTTGCATTTCCTGCTATCCATCCATAGCAGCAGTCTCCTTTACTGCTCAATCGGATGTATAGTGCAATCCAGATAAAGACCTCTTTTACGTTTCCTGCTATCCATCTATAGCAGTAGCCTTCTTTACTGCTCAATCGGATGTATAGTGCGATCCGGATAAAGATCTCTTTGCATTGCTTCCTATCCATCCATAGCAGCGGTCTCTTTTACTGCTCAATCGGATGAATAGTGCAACCCGGATAAAGATCTCTTTGCGTTCTCTTCTGTTCACCCGTAATAACAGAAGCCTTCATTATTGCCCAATCGGACGTATAAGGGTAACCTAGGTGTAGACCACTTCGCGTTCATGCCGCCATCCGTACCTGATAGAGAGAGAGAGAGAGAGAGAGTCTGAAATGAATCATATACTTAGAACATCTTTCACTTAAAAAATAACTACGTTTTTAGTAGCTTTGAGGACAAAGCTAAAATAACGGGGTGGTGCTATTAAAATCCATGATTTTACCATGATTTTATGAAATAAAGTTTCACCCATTAATCCTAGAACACATACTCATGGACTATACTTCTATAAGTTGTGTGTGAACTTGTCCATTATGTACTTATACCTTTACATCCATATTGGTTGTAAATAAGTTACATAGCTTAAACCTTGTACTTAAAACTAGGGATAACAAGTAGTAAAATATATACTTAATATTTGAAATATACAACACTTAACAAAATTTGGAAATCTACTACAATTAGGTATTGTAGCCGTGTGTATGAGTGTATGTAGACTAGGAGTTTACTTAACTCTTGGACTAGCCCAAGAATAGATGCCATTTGTGTGCAAGCCCAACATAAGCCTAAGCCAAAGGCCCATTTCTCCTTTTGGCTAGCTAGACACGGCACATAGACTTGTGTGGAAGGAGAAGAGTTGCCTTGGAAAGGCAAGGGAGGACACTTGGCACAACATGTCTTACCAAGGTGATTCATACCTTTTTTCATTCCCTTCCTCTCTCTTCTTTAAGCCGAAACACACACATACTACACACACACATTCTCATTTCACATGCATCCAATCTAACTCTCCTTGTTTCTCTCTCAAATCATTCGGCATTAAGCCACAAAAATCCAAAGTTGTTCATTAAATCAACTAAATCTTTGTCCCATCTTGATTGCAAATCATTTGGTAGCATAAATTCTTTTGGAATCACTATAAACAAGCCCTAACCGAATCTTTAAGGCCACGTCTTGGTTTATATTATGGTTTTCTTCATCAACTAGATTAGATCTCTAATCTCCTTGTTCATCTAGATCATCTTTGGTACTTTTAAGCAAGAATGGTATACACCTCATGCTCTTTCATTTCTTCATGCATGCATCATCATACATCTATAAACACAAGTAAATAACATGTTAAAACCAAGATTTGATAAAGCCATGACCATTATAGGTCACGACATATTTATGAAAATCATATTCATGATTAAAAATCTTTTAATAAGAAACCTATGGCTTGTATTCTATGTTTTAAACTTGATTTAAAAACCATATGAAACATTTTATGAATCTAAATGTAGCATGAGTTACAAATCTTGTTTTAATGGGACTTTGGTTAACTAATAATCATAGATCTCATAAAATGAACTTGTGTAACTTAAAAATCATGAAGACCATGACCTTAAAGGTCACGGCTAAAATGAATGAAGACCATATGATTTGTCTACTAAGTTTTAATAATGGAATATGAAATGATACATGTTAAATGGAATATTAAAAATCACAAAAATAACTTATGTGTATATATGTAGCCGTGGGTTAATATGACCTAAAATGGGTTAGATGTACATGCATGCTTATATAAACCTTAGATCTAATGATAGAGTTAACTTGAGCATGATAAACATAAAACAAGCTTATAAAATCTTATGGGAACATTGGGAGAAGACGATATAGCCGTGGGCTATATGTAGTCTCCTTGGTATAATGGTAACCTTGGAAACATGCATGAAACCTAGATAATCATGATTGTATTTTTGTAATTATTTACAAGACTTAAAATTAGCTAAAGTGTTCATCTTGGAAATACCAAGATTTAGAAATATAGCCATGGGGTATATATGAGTGTACATGGATCTATGATTGATTTTTAGGTCTAGACATAGTTTAGATCTCATTTTGGACTTGTGACTTGTTTTCTTGACTTGTACATAGCTAGATCTTAATTTGGACACATATAAGTGCATGCAACCTTAAAACAAGTTTAACTCATCTTAATAAGCTATAACTAATTATAGCTGTGAGTTCTAAGCTCATAATAGGGCTTATGACTTGCATGCAACCTTGTAACACACCTAGATCTAGATTGGAGCATCACATAAAACCAACTATTAGTTTTATTCTTTTTATTTAGATTTAAAACTAAATATGAATAAGCTCATAATAAACTTAAAAGAAAATCCTAAGTTAATACTTACATAAAATGTAAAGTAGTGTTAATGGACTATTTAAGCCCATGCAATGTTAGCCCAAGACTTTATGGACCTAATAAGCCCATTTAATAAATCTTAGTAAACTAAAGGACTTAAGTTTATACTTGAACCCACTTAAAATGATTAATGGACTTAAAATATATTTAAGACTAATAAATATGTTAAAAGGCCCATTTAACAAGTTAATAAACTAAAAAAGATATTTAGCCCATTAAATGGCCCATTAGATATTTTAATCCATTTAAATGAGCCAATATAATGTTTGAATGTTAAATAAAAGTTTAAATATAACTTATAAAAACTTTTTGGATTAAAATGACAATTTATGAAACTTAAGAACAAAAACCATAACTTATGAAACTTGTTTTGATAAACTAGTAAACACAAGGCCTGAAAATGAAAATATCCGAAAGTCTAGGGTTTAATAAATACCATCCGTGGAAAATTAAACCCTAGGGACCATTTTGGGAAGTTTTTAAAAGTTATTTTGTCATTTTATAACCCTAAGGACCATTCTTGTAATTAGCCGAAACTTAAAGAAGCCCTAGGCGCTGTTTTTGTAGTAAAGTTACAAAACCTAGATATAACTAGGGGGACTAAATCTGCCATAAGCCGAAACTTTAACAAGCCCTAGGTACCAAATGTGTAAAATCCGAAAGTTATACTTGTTTAAAATATGGAGGGACTAGTTTTGCCATATTCCGAAACATTAACAAGCCCTAACCCTAAAATTTATTTTAATTATAATAACACATAATTAAAAACCTAGACCATAAGAACTAATGTATAAATTCTTAAGTTTAAATTATTTTATAAATGTTAAATTAATTTACGGAAACTTTAAAGTTAAATAAAATATTATATTTTATTTTTCAAAATAAAATATTTATATTTGCTTAATGGAATAAATTATATAAACAATTATGAATATGTATTATTAATACATGAACTCATATACTTTTAGAAAATAAAATTTATATGAACGTTGGATAAGTTGAATACTAATATTTAAGTAGAAATTTTTATGTTTACTTAATAATGAAACTTAATAATAAATGTGAAGGTCTACGAAATCTAAGGATTTGGTAAATGATGGATGATCTATTGATAAGATGGTGGAAATGGGGAAGATGAAGATGGGATGTAGAGAGAGAAAGGATAGAAAAGATAAGTAGAGAGAGAAAGTGATTAGATTAATGAAAAAGTGTAAATGAATGAACCACCAACCCCTCCTAACATGCTAGGAGGGGTGTATATATAGCCCACCCTACATGTGGGCTATATGGACTATACATAACTAAGTGAGCCACGAGCCCATTACATAATTATCGTTGGAGCGACCGATCCTTCATAAATACGTAAAACGTATTTCCAACAATCTCCCCCTAAGGGAGGTCGCTCCAAGTTACAAAGTTCTAAATATTCTATGGCTCGTGATCTATGCTAATAATGATGTGACCGAGACTTCCTTTGGGAAAACATATTTCCAACAATCTCCCCCTAAGGGAGGTCACACCATTTTACAAAATCTTAAACCTAGCATACTATGCTTGAGTCTTCGATCTTGTTCTTGTGAATATGCTTGATGTGATCTTTGACTTTAGTCTTGAGCATGTTTCCTTGCCTTGACCTTGTGCATTCATCACTTGTGAAATTTGCCTCTTCGTGACTTCATGTTCCACATACTTATACCTTTAAATTCTTGAAAGCTTCAGAGTTTGATACAGCGGAAGACTTGACCTTCAGACTTTCTTGAATTTGTTGAAGTACTAAGTGTATGTAGTATAAGCATGTGGTGACGACTTCTTCTGGGTTGTACACCGCAATGCCACCTTCTTGTTACGCTGCATAAGACAGTTAGCAACAAACAATATACACGGATGAAATGGCCTTGAACATTTCATTCTAATTTGGTAGCATTTTACCTCCGGTAGGTGAAGACCGTTGGACGATATTAAATATCGTACTTGTGACAGGTAGTTTCAATAAAGAACCTCCTTGACAAGATTTCACGGGTAAACCCGTTCTCTTTACTCGACCGTCCAAAGCTGACTGCGAACGTAAAGAGTGAATCATTTGGATAATAATATCCGCATGATTTGAAGCCGTCAATTCATGTTCCTGGAACAAGTGAAGTTCAATTAAGAACCGCACCATCGTTGCTTTCCAGTTGTCACTAGCTTGATTCGTATAGAATCTTGCAAGTTACCTACCAAGTGTTGTTTGATGTTAACACTAGAAGGATTTCCATTCGTCACAGTAAATACTTAATAGTATTACTCTGAATGTTCTGGCAAGATCACTAAGATATTGCGTAGAGGCCTGGAACGTGTTTAAATTCATTGAAGAATTAAACAGCTGTTGCTTTCCAGTTATCACAATTTTAATTCATAAAGAATCGCACAAGTCACCTACCATGAGCTTTTTGATATTCGCTCAAGAAGGATTTCCATCTTCATTGTAAATACTTTCGTATTACTCAGATGTTCAGGCAAGATCATGAAGATTTTGCGTAGGACTCTTAAGATCTTTCTTACTTTTTACAGTGTGTGAAGAAGCAAGGAAATATGAAAGTGTGTCCTAATGAGATATTTGATGATCTCAAATGGCTCTAGACTCGATAGTGCATTTTGGATTTTAGTGATCGGAGGCTGGAGAGGAGTGCCACCTTTTCAATACCAGTCTATTCGGAGTGAATAAACCAATAGATAACGTGTTGATCTCCGTGTGATTAAAACAAATATCTTTTGAGAGATATCTGAGTTAGCTGGGATGGGTTGTGCCTTGCATCACTGGGTCCATGATGTCTATCTTCAATATCGAGAATCATAAATGATCTCAATAGCATATGAATTGACCCGGTTTCTGCCTAAGGTTGTAAGGAGGGCTTCTTTCTTTACACCCTTTATCTTTACAATTCTTTTTCATTCTTCAACCCCTTCAATGCTTACCAATACGTCATAACTAGCACCTTGTTGTGATTGTTCCAGTGCTAACTTAAGTACTTGGTCGGCATTCAGCTACGTTCACAATCTTTCTCCATCTTTCCTAAGGACTACTATTTCTAGCTATGGAATGTCCTTGGGAAGATTCCTCCGGTTCTAGAGAAATCATTGGACTTTAACCTATCCTACCATCCTTATGTCACCACAATCTTCACCGTCGTGAATAGAGATGTTTTGGGTAAGTGTATGTCACCATGAAATCCATTTTGAAGTGCAAATCCATTTTGCTCCCCTTTAACATATGCTACGATATTCGAAAACATTTCGCACATGTCGGGATGAGCTAACACGTTAAGTCAAACCATTTGTGATTAATCATTTCCCATATTAAATCACATTTTCTCCCCCATATTAAAAATATTAACCCAATCGATGTTTTTAATATCAATTGATTTAATAGCATTTTAAGAAAATTTGGGAAGAAAAATGCAAATCCAATTATCTTCGTGATTTACACATGCTCCCCCTCAAATTAATGAGGGTGTACTTGAAACGTAAATTAAATACCTTTTAAACACAAGTGTAAGGTATTTATCACGTGCAAAGATCATATATGATAATGTATTCACAAGATTAGCAAGTTACGAGGTTGGACCTGAATAATGGAGAACATCATATGAAAGAAGCACATGGTTCTTGTTCACGAATGTTGGTCACCTCGTCACGTCCCCGAGAAAATTAATTCCCGTTGTTGAGTCAAAGCTTTCCGGTGAAATGCTTGACTTGATTATGAAAAGCGGGTTGCTATCTGAAATAATAGCAAACCATATGGAGCATGTTTTAAATCTTTGAAACTTCTGCTCGAACTTTATTTACAACCCCGTGTCATTATTGAATGACATTTCTAGGTTCGTAAATATTATCGATTCCAGAAGACATGCTCTTTTTATCAAAACATTTTTGAACACACAATTTTGAAAGATTTAGAAAAACCTTTTGAAAAATTCTTGAAAAATTGTGTTCAAAGTTTTGAAAACCAATTACTTGAGCTTAAGATGTTGAATATCTTATAAAACGAGCTCAAGTCCGAGAAGTTGTAAACTTCCCGTTGTTAAGGATAAGTTTATCATCGGCGATAAACTTTCCTTTTATCTGAAGAACGAGTCCTAAGCTGACATTTACTTAGAAGTCGTTTTCATGAGCTTGAAAACTTTGACTGTTTTAACGGAAAGCTCATGACCGAGAAAGGTTAATTTCTCGTTATGAAGAAAAGTTCTCTTATTTAAAAGATACAATTTCCTTTCTGAGCTTAAAACTTCGAATGTTTTAAAACAAGCTCATGACCGAGAAAGGTGAATTTCTCGTTAAGAGGATAAGTTATCATAAACGATAATCTTTCCTTTATTTTACGTTCGAGTTACAGTCTGACATTTAATTGTAAGTCATGTACACGAGCTTAAAACCTTTGAATGGTTTTAATGTAAGCTCGTGTCCGAGAAAATTTTAATTTCTCGTTGTAAGGATAAGTTTATCATCGGCGATAAACTTTCCTGCCTTTGAAGTTCGGGTCATCATCTGATATTTAATGATGAGCCTTAATGCATGAGCTTAAAAACTTGGAATGTTTTTTATATAAGCTCATGCCCGAGAAAAATGAATTTCTCGTTTTTAGGATAAGTTTATCATCGGCGATAAACTTTCCTTTCTTTGATGAGCGAGTTACAGTCTGTTATGTGACTGTAAGTCCTTGTTTGCAGCTTAACCATGAATCCCCTGAGACATTTGTTTCTCTGATATCTGCTTCTTCAGCAACCAAACTCTAAGAGTGTCCTTAGTTGAACGGTATACAACGATTGGACCGCTTCGTTCTTTTGGAACATCAACTTTGGTACCTGCATTCTCATTAGGAGTTTGTATACTTTTGCATGGGTGAGAGATATCTATTTTTGAAGCACGTGGGGGTTCACAGTTGGCTTTACTTGTTTCAGAGGCTACCTGAGTAGATGATTCACTAGTCTTGGCTGGCAAACGTTTCCTTTTATAGAAAACCTTAAGTTTAGGCGTAAGTGAAGTATCATCTTTATCAGTTTCCTCCTTAGTAGTCTTAGTAGAATCGGAGACTATCCTAGTTAAAGGGCACTCGTTTCCTACAAGAGTGAAAGTTCTACCAGTGGGGCGCCAATCTTTACCAAAGGGTTTGATTTTAGCTATCCACTGGGACTTAATTCTAGCACGGGAGTTCACCTCATCAAGTAATTTCTTGATACAAGCATCATGATTTGCCGTAAAGACACATTTTCTACATGTTTTACAAGTAGCATATTTAATGTCTGAATAATTCCTAGATGATTGATCGATGCTCCTAGAAGATGGCATGCTATGGTTAGCAGTGTTGGGTAATCTAGAAGGCATCTGACTAGGTTAGACATTGCTATCTCTTGCATGTGTCTTTTGCTTAGCTTCCCCAAGACCAGATTTATAGCAAACGTCATTTGAACTAGTTCTAGACGTGGTCTTGGTATTTTTAGGGAAACTAGAGGCAATCATATGATTTGGTCTTGCTAAAGCTGGAGTGATCACATAGGGCCTAGTTGTTGGAGTGTCTGGTCTAGAAAGATGAACCAAATCAACTTGGGAGGCAAACCGCGGTCTCGAGGATTGTGGTCGCTCGGATCTAAATGAAGTAGGTTGTCTGACAATCGGTTGTCTGACGAACTGATTTGTAGGCGGTTTCCCCAAGATTGATGGTTTTTCAAGCTTAGTGTCCACACTAGTTCCTCTATTTTTCCTTAACTCGTTTTTCAACGCAGCTATAGCAAATACCTTTTCCTGAACTTGGGCTTTTAACGTTTCATTTTCTTTGAGCAAGTTATCTTGGGATGCCAACTTAGATTCAAGCAGTTGAATTTGTTTCAAAAAATTATCCTTTTCAGCTTTAGAATCTAGAACAGTTTGATCCAATTTTCTTTCAAGAACAACGTTTGACTTTTCAAGTTTTTCAAAGTATGTTTCAAATTTATCCGTTTTCTTAGAAAATTCAAGTTTGGCATCCTCAAGATCTTTTGATTGCCGAGCTACGATCGTTTCGAGCTCTTTAATCTTGGAATCAGAAGCAGTCAATGAAGGAGTTATAGGATAATTATCATGATGTTTAGCATTCTGAACAATCTCTCCCCCATTACGACTTACATCGGATGAATCAGAAGTGGTATTGCTATCACTCTTTTCCATCCCATGTTTGTCATAATTAGGTTCAGAATGGTCAATATGCGGCATATCATCAACATATACATCATAAACAACATTACATTGTACCATGTTTGCCGGCTCTTCGTCATAAACGGGTACGGTGTCAGCAAAAGAGATCTCGTGAACAGTTCCTGACATGCCACTGGTATCATGTTGTCCTCCTGATTCCGTGCTCTTGGCATTGATAGGCTCCAATTTTTCAACCGTATGACAATTCTCCTCTTGCATCTGCGACATTGATTCTTGCACTCCATTATCATACGTTTGCTGAAGTCGAGATCTTTCATAAATCGAAGACGAGACCGAGGTCATGAGTTTCAATATTGTATCACGAAAAACTCGAAGCTCGGTATTTGTATCTCGAAGAAAAGATTGGCAAAGCATCGAACTTTCAGACTTGATGATATTGAATTGGAGGAAAGGCGTGAGTTGTGTCACAAGAGCCTTATAAGCAAGTGCCGATGCAGAGTGATTAAAATTTTCATTGTTGAGTTGCTCTGCGAGTTGGGTCAAGATGGTGAACATTGATTCCATGAATATATGACGATCTTGACCAAAGATTGTCACAAATTCTCTCCCTCCTTGAATCCCCGAAAGAGTGACAAGATGAGATTGAAGCATTCGAAATGAAGTGATGCCACTTTCTCTGACCTTGTCTTGCAAATTATATGATTCTCCCTTGTTTGATGTCGAATTCAAAAAATCCATTGAAAGTCGAAGAAAGATAATCGTGGTAAATGTCGAAAGACCAATACGATACTTGACAAATCGTGGATAAACCAAGAAAATAAAATTCACAGGATTTTTCCACGTTAACTTTCAGAATAACCGCCTCAACAATCCGTCGGCTAAATAATCCTTGTCACTATATCACGTCACTTTGTCCTGACTATAACTTAATATCATAAAATTTTTCAAAATAAAAATTTGAATAAAAATAAAAATATGAATTGATAATCAAAATTAAAAAATATAATATCCAAAATAGAAATTAATATTCAAAAATATCCAAAATAACTAAAATATCCAAAAAAAATATTCAAAATAAAAAAGGAAAAGAAATAAAATTTAAAAGATAATAATAAAAGGATAAAACTAAAAAAAAACTGATTTGATTTTGAAAATAAAAAAAGCGGATATATTTTTGGAAAATGAATTTTAAAATTGCGTTAATCTTAAAAAAAATTACTTAATTTAAAAATTAAATTAATAAAAAAAAACGTTTCTTGTTTTATCCGCCCTACAACACGTGGCCCAAAAAAAAAATCTGATAACTTAATCTGATACAAGCGCCTTGTATACTCCGTCACTTCCCAAGACCTAGTATAATCCGCCCCATATTTACTCCTCTAACCTACCTAAACTCTCTCTCTCAACACCTAATAATACCCCTCGTCTTCTTTCTCTGATCTCTCTCACCAATCTCAATATCTCTCTCTCCTCACTTTGTAAACACCGCCCCAAATCTCAACCAAATCCTATTACAGCCTTCATGTGCTATAGACATCCAAAACGCAAATTTGAGTCATCTTCACAGAAAACTAATCTTTCCCATGACTAATCTCTATGAGTCTCTATACTCAAAACAATAAATCAAACCCCATCAGCCACGAATGAAGAACACAAGAAATATATGGCTTCAAGGTCTTGAAAAGGTCTCGGGTAGGTTTTTCTGTTCTATGTTTTCTTTGGATCGATGAGAGTTTTTTTTTTGAAACTGAGATCTTTATTTAATTGGTTGTCGTGTGTGTTGGAGTCTCTCTCATCTGTGAGTCCTTCTTGAGTCTTTGGTGTTCGTGTCTTGAGTGTTGATTGTGAGTCTTGAGTGTTTGTGTTTGGTTTGTAACTGTTTTGGTCAAGAGTTGTGTGTGTTTGTTACGAGGGGGTTTTTGAGGGTGTGAGGGTGAATGTTGTTTTTGTCTTCGTTGAGGGTTTGATGTGTTAAGGTGATGAGAGTGAGGCTGTGAGACGAGGTGTGACGGTTTGAGAGTAGGCGAGGGTGTTTGTTTGATGTGAGTGAGGGGTTCGAGGTGGAGTCGAGTGAGAGGTTGTGGGGGTGTGTGTGTCTGGTTTGTGGTTTGACGAAAGGTCTGTTTTGTAGTCGAGTCTCAGAAAAAAGGGTGTTCGAGAGATGAGAGATGAGAGTCAGTGAGTTGGGTTGCAAGTGTAAGCACAAAAAATGAATCGGAGATCTTTGTTATGTGATTTGGTTTTCGAGTCTGGGCCTGTCGAGTGTAGTTCGTTTGATTAGAGTCTTTGGTGTAAACTGATGAGTCGAGGGTGTGTGGTTGGGTTTGTTATATTTTTTCAGTCAGTCAATTCCGAATAGACTTCTATTCGGAAAGAAATGTATTTGGAAACCCTATGCGGAAACCCTATGCGAAATCCCTATGCGGAATCCCTATGCGGAAACCCTATGCGGAAACCCTATGCGGAATCCCTATGCGGAATCCTATACGGAAAATTTTGTCTATGCGGAAAACCTATTCAGAAAGATTTTCTATTCTGAAAAATGGTCTATTCGGAAAGTCTATTCGGAAAAAATGTCTATTCGGAAAGATTGTCTATCCGGAAAAAAATGTCTATTCGGAAAGACGGAAATCTGACCCGAGAACTGATAACTTTGGATATATTAGGACAAATTGATGGGAGATGAATTATTGGACTGATTTGACCAAAAACCTTAGACTTTGGACCGATTTGAAAATGAAGAAGAAACTGATTAAAAATGACATATTAAAAAAAATGATTAAAAAATGACTGATAAAAAAAATGATTAAAAAACTTGATTATTTTAAAATTTTTTTTAATAAAACTAGATGATTTAAAAAATGATAAAACTGATAATAAAAAAAAAAAAAACTGATAATAAAAAACTGATTGTAAAAAACACACGAAAAAAATAAAACTGATAATAAAAAATAAAAACTGATAAAATTTATAAAAATTGATAAAAAGTTGATCGAATGATGAAAAGATTGATAAAAAATTAGAAAAGAAAGGATTTTTACCACCAAATCAAAAGATAAAAAAAAAATGCAAATCCTAAGATTCAACCATGGCTCTTGATAACAATTGAAGGTCTACGATTTCTAAGGATTTGATAAATGATGGATAGATCTAAGGATTTGATGGTGGAATGAGGAAGGAGGAAGATGAAGTGTAGAAAGAGAGAAAAAGGAGAGGGAAGAAAAATAGAGAGAGAAAGGGAAATTAGATTAATGAATTGTTGTGAAATGAATGAACCACCAACCCCTCCTAACATGCTAGGAGGGGTATATATATAGCCCACCCTACATGTGAGCTATATGGACTATACATTACTAAGTGGACCACGAGCCCATTACATAATTATCGTTGGAGCGACCGATCCTTCATAAATACGTAAAACGTATTTCCAACAAAATGAGTGATTATAATACATGAACGGAGAACGTAAACTAATATTTTAAGTACGACATTTTATGTCTACTAAAATAAGAAACTTAAGTGTAAGTTGAACGATTATTATTAATACATGTATGCTAACTGATATTAATAGTTAAACATTTTATGTTTACTTAGAAGTGAAACTTATATAGATAAGTTTAAATGAATATTGTTGATACTGGAACTACGGTTACTTAGATAAATACCGTAGCATAAATGAACTGACTAAAAATTTGTATAAGCATACACATATGTTCTTTGTACTATCTATTAAGACTGTACAATTTGATTAGGCATAACTTTTGGCGTGAGCATTATTTGGATATTTGTGTTATACAGCTTTTGCCAACTCCCATGTGAGTTTACAACCGCATATAAACTTTTGATAATACTTTTCCTCTACGGGGGAGAAAAACATGCAAACACTTAATGGACATAACAGAATTGTATAAACTTGACTATGATTGATTATTATTGGAATTGTTAAATTGTTGTAAATCGCCCGAATGTTATAAATAGATCTATTAGGGATTGACCATCCCCATCTGGGTGAGTCATGCTCACTGTGCCTTGGCCGGGACAACAGATGTATACCATGTTGGAACTGGGTTGGGTGTCTTTTTGTAAGACACTACGTCCTCATCTGGTGAGGAATATGGAAGGTTAAGCTTCAGTTTCTAATAATAAACAAATGTAATCTAAATTTTAGTTAGAATGCTTTGTGCATTGTTACTTCTATAATTATTGTATGTCCAAACTAATAAATGTTAAACCTGTAAATTCACCAACTTTATGTTGACCCTCTAAGCATGTTTATCTCAGGGAAATGAAGTTAGAACGAGATATGTGCATGGACTCAAGCATCTATGTAATCTGCATCGTAGGATTCGTCAGGGGTTCTATTTGGGAAACATAAACAATCACCTTTTATCATGTTTAAGACATTTTTTATTTATTTGTTTATCAAACATGTAATCTGATTTGAATAACTCTTTATCTTATGCTCTATGGACAATATGCTATCGATCCACCCTAGTGACATCTCCGTGGATATTTCCGCATATTTTGACCCTACCCGGGGTGTCACACAATTCTCTACCCTGGGAAAGTTGCAAGGAATGAGAAAGCGACCCGGATCACCAAGTTTTGTTGGTAATTTCCTTAAAAGAACCGCGGAGCAATTTTCATTAAGTTGGGTTTGAACAATATCAAGAATTTTTTCTTTGTCACTTAGAAGATCTTTGAACATTTTAGCATATTTAGGCATGTAAGCGAGCGCCTCGGCAAAGGAGATGTTGAAATTCAATTGTTTGAACATTTTAAGAAAGTTTGAAACTTGAATATCATCCTTGTTCTTCAACTTCTCTTTCCTCAACCTTGAAGGATAAGGTATGTTGGGTTGAGATGAAGGCTTTGAAATGGATTTCTCACTCACGTCCTTGAGTGGTGGAGGGGTAGAAGTAGAAGGTGGAGGAATTGGTGAAAAGGGCTCGTTATCCTTTGTCACAATCAACGGAGTAGGTTTAGGAATCTCGGGTTCCTTATAACCTTTTCCACTTTGGGTGGTGATTGCTTTCATCTCCCCTCTTGGATTCGCAACGGTGTTACTCGGAAGAGAACCCGAAGCAGAGGGTTGATTACTTGGGAAGAAACTAGCCATCATATCCCTTAAGTCATTCGTTTGACTGCTTAAAGAGTTTCGCATGTCATTCCTAAGCTCGGATCGAAGATCATTCCCTTGTTTAGCCATGTCACCTTTCAAGTAAATAATTTGGCTCTGAAGATTCTTCACCAGCGCGTCATTTGTCCTCATGTAAGTTTTAACCTCGTGATTAAATGCCTTGGGTTGGTTGGGAGGGGGAGCTTGGTAAGCGGGTGTTTGATAGGTGGGTGGCTAGTAAACTTGATTATTTCCTTGAGGTGGATATGAATTTCTTTGGGTTTGATATTGATTAGGAGCTTGAGGCTGGTTTTGATTGTTGCGATTATTGTTGTTTTTGTTATGAGGAGGAAAACCGGGTGGTGAAAGAAAATTGTTTGAACGATAACTTAGCAAATTTCGGTCACCTTGAGGACGTGCTTGATAACCTTCCGTGGAAAAATTACCGTTAGCCGCATACACGTTTTCCGAATTGTCATGAGTAGAAGGACAATCGGTGTATGAATGAGGACCTCCGCATGTCTCACAAGAAAGTGCTACAACTTTAACTTGTTGAAATTGGTTCGAAGCCATGGTTAAGAAATTTCTGTTCATCTCGGCTATTTGGTGGGTGAGTTCAGTTAACTCGGGGTTTGATGAAGTAGAAGAAATATTGGCCCTTGGATTATTTCTTGAAGATGCGGATGAATCCTAATTTTTGTGATGAGTGGTCATGTTCTCTATAAGCTCTCTACACTCCTCGGGTCTTCTCTTCATAAACGTACCACCGTCGGCGGCATTAATCATATCACGATCACGAAAAGTTAAACCATTGTAGAAAGTATCAATTAAAGTGACGGGGAGCATATTATGGTTAGTACAACGATCGATCAAAACATTATAACATTCCCAATCATCGAAAAGAGACTCATCAGGTTCTTGAGTGAAACCACTGATTTGATTCCGAAGACTAGTGACCATGGATGGTGGAAAATATCTTGACAAAATTTTTTGAGTCATC
Organism: Glebionis coronaria; assembly: GCA_025667525.1. Classification (NCBI taxonomy): domain Eukaryota; kingdom Viridiplantae; phylum Streptophyta; class Magnoliopsida; order Asterales; family Asteraceae; genus Glebionis; species Glebionis coronaria. Next base: position 426,427,298 of record CM046881.1, on the reverse strand, counting down.
TCGTCCCATGTATGAATTGAGTTTTTAGGAAGATGATCAAACCATTTTTCGGCATGGTGGGATAAAGTGTGTGGAAAAAGATGAAGGCGGAGAAAATACATGGAAACACCAGGCAATTTCATGCTTTGAGTGACGTTTATGAATTTATCGAGGTGTTTGTTGGCATCATCATCTGGTAATCCGTGAAATGGACAAGCCTTTTGAACTTGTTGGATCATGTGATGCTTCAACGAAAATTCGAGAGCCATGATTTGCATCGGCGCAATCGGTCCTCCACGTCCATTCATAGTCGGTTGGCATAGCTCCTTCATCGTACGAAGGTCGGGTTGAGGGTCATGGTTTTTATTATTCACATTGGGGTGAGGTGGATTGTTATTATTAAGCACACCGGCCATATCTAAGTCTCTACGAGTCTCAGGCTCAAGATAAGACGAAGATCGAGTATGCATACACTAAAAATGAAATACAATATTTTTGATTTTTTTTTTATCTTTTTTATTTTTTTGGATTTTTGAAAATTTTATATTTTTTAGGATTTTTTTGAAATTTTTAATGCTTGAAAATAACGTTCACAAAAGAACGGATCCCAAAATCCAATTTTTCTCACTAAAAACCGTTAATCTTTACGAAAAGAACCGACAGCGGCGCCATTTTAATATGACTTTTATATGACAACTTGTGATGTGTGTGGAGTTTAAGTGTTGTTCGTACTCGATTCAATTCGATTTGATCACGGTTTAAGGTGGACTAATCGTTTTTGGTAACTAAAAGGGGGAGCTTTAGATTATCTATTTCTACTTGTAAAAATAAAAACTAAAATTATTAAACATAAATATAAAAATAAAAGAAAGAAAATAAATGCTAAAATTCTGTCAGAATACCCCCCTGTCGGAATACAATCGGAATAACCCTGTCGGAATGTGATCGAAAACCCTGTCGGAATAACTAAAAGTGTATCGGAATAACAGACGGTGAAAACTATCGGAATATGTATCGGAGATTCCGTCGGAATATCTGTCAGATACACCGTCGGAATGACAGATCACCAATTCTATCGGAATAACGATCGGAATACTTAAACCCAATTCTATCAGAATAATCGATCGGAAAAACGATCGGAATACATAAACCCTTTTTCGATGGAAGCAATCGGGATAACGATCGGAAAAGCTAAACCCTTTTCCGATGGAATGTAAAATGCAAATAAGCAAAACCGAATAAGCTCTTTTTTAATAAGCACTAACAGAAACTTAACCAAATTAATAATGAAAAGAACTAAATAAGCACGAATGAAAACTTTCAAAACACTAAATAAGCAAGATTTATAAAATAAAATTTAAAAAAATAAAACTTTTAAAAACACTTAAATGAAAATAAGCTAAACATGAAATAAACAAAAAGCACAATAAGTTGAACTTACCAATCGTATGACATTGATAAGCACAACAAGAAGAGCACTTTAATCAAATAAGCACCAAGATGAAAACTTTTCGAGATTAAATCAAATAAAACTCAAGATTAAAACAAACAAGAAAGGTAGAATGAGATGACTGTGAAAAGCTTTGAAAATTAAAGATTAAGATTCAATACAAATTAAAAACTTACATGATAAGAAAGAAGAACAATAATTAAAGACAATATAAAAAGCTTGAAAATGTAAAGTGGAGAGCTAAAAATGAATTAGCTAACACCTCAAAAATGAGGTTAAGGGTCTCTATTTATAGGAGAGGAGAGTTGGTAAGTGGGTGTGCTTCCTCCTTTCTTTCTTTTGTCTTCTCGGCTTTTTAAATAACTCGTCTTTCTCGACTTTGTCTCGGGATTAGTCGAAAGATAACTTGAACTCGTCTTCTAATTTCTTCTTTTAGTAGACTTGGTTCATCGAATTCGTTAAACTTCCGTCTTTTTGACTTTTTCTTCGATAAATCTTCAGAATAGGCCTTTTACTTCCGTTCTTCTTGCACTTTGATCTTTTGACTTCGTCTTTTGTCTTTTTCTTCGATAAAAGCCCGTGAAAGCCCGTGTTTTCTTCCTTTTCATATTTTTTTCCTAAAACACAATAAAAACACAAATCACGCATAATTCCGACTTTTACGACATAAAATACACGTTTTGGTCTCGTTTTTATTATAATTAAGTAGTAAAAGGATAAGTGTTTTCACACTTATTACCGTTCAAGCAACATTAATAATATGTGGTGATTTAAAGACAAAATTTAGGAGTTTATTAGTAACTATATATAGTTCGAGTAACGAACGACAAATTAACTATCATCGTTTTCGTCAACAATGTGGTTATACACCCCTAGGAGCTTGCTATGATAATAGTACTAGGTGGAATTTTACTTGCATTATGTTTGAAAATATATTACGACAACGTGATACTTTAAACGCTTTTAATGAAAAACTTGTTCGTAAAAATAATTACACTTCGATAAGCGACGAAGATTGGGAACGATTAGATGAACTGACAAAAATTTTACAAAATTTTAAAGTGTCAACAACTTTATTATTTGGTGTTTATTACCCAACTAGCCCATTAGTTTTAAAGCAAATTTTTGCTATAAGGGAAATCTAGACGAATTAAAAATGTCACCTTGTCGAATGTTTAGATTAAAGTTATAAAAAAGAAATTTGTAAAATATTTTGCTAGTATACCTTTGGTTTTTACTTGTTTCGCTGCACTTAATCCAATGATAAACTTCGAGAGGGGGGGGGGGTCGAAAATATAATGAGAAGAATATTAGGGAATTTAGAATTAGAAATTGAGCCAAACCCTAATGAACCTGATATGAACTATATAGACTCCCAAATTTTTAAATTTTAAAGATACTTTTGGAAAATTATTTGCAATATATGCAACAAAATATGGTGGACAACAAAACACATTTTTTGACCAAACGGAGGCCGGAACATCACAAATGGGAAAAGGGTGTCACGTGACATTGATATAAACTTTTGGAATCATTAAGTGAAGACGCTAACAAGCGTCAACGAACATCGGAATCAAGCGAGTTGGGTCAATATAAGTCACCATTTTTTTTACAAACTATTAAGCCCGAGGATTTTGGAACTTTTGACATTTTGGGATGGTGGAAAAAAATGGAGTTAACTTATTCAATTTTAGCCGTTATGGTTCGTGACTTATTTACGATTCAAGCTTCGACGGTAGCTTCCGAATCGGCTTTTTCGGTTAGCGGTAGAATTATATCTGAAAGAAGCTCAAGACTTACCCCTCAATCCGTGGAAGTATGTGTATGTTTGAAAGATTATTTGGAGGGAGTAGAAAGGATAAAACATGTTAGAAATACGTTTTAACGTATATTAGAAGTATCGGTCATTCCACAATATGATTTATGTTGTAATAGCTCGTAGTTAACAAATAGTTAATTGTTACTTATTAAGTTAAGTAAGAACCGGTCCATGGGCTTGTTATGGACCGGCCCAAGCCCAATGTTGCTTGGAAGTATAAATACCCCTTTCCACCATGGAAAGGGGTTGGTTGTTGTTCATTTGAAACTTTCACTTAATAAAATACACATAGTTTCTCTCACTTTCTCTCTCTAGTTTCTCTCACTAGAAAACATCAACCCACTTCATAGATTCATAGGTTATCAATATTCTACATTTGGTATCAAGAGCTATGGGGTGATTTAAGGTAAGGATTGTGTTGCTTTTTTAGTTTTTGAATCAATTAGTGATCTTTAGAAAAAATCAATCTTGAATCTTGTTGTTTTTGGTGTTTTTGTTATTGGGATTAATTGATAAGGATTAGGTTTAGCTTATTTTGGTAAAAATCATAAAACTTTTTGTGGTTTTTGATCAAAAAATCGGATTTAAAGCTGTTTTCAAAGTCTCGAACTATATTTCCAGATTATTCCGAATAGGAGAGTTTTCAGAATAGCAGGATTTTTTCCGAATAGACATTCCGAATAGAAGTGTTTTCCGAATAGCAGCATTTTTCCGAATAGGAAATTCTTTCCGAATAGGAATTCTTTCCGAATAGCAAATTCTTTCCGAATAGCAATTTGTTTCCGAATAGCAAAATCTTTCCGAATAAGCCCATCTTTCCGAATAGCCAAAAATTTTCCGAATAGCCAATTCTTTCCGAATAGCCGATCATTCCGAATAGCAAAGTTTTCCGAATAGCCAATAGCCAAATATTCCGAATTGAAGAATTATTCCGCATAAGGATTTTTCCGCATAAGGTTTATTCAGCATAGGGTCTATTCCGAATAGGGTCTTTTCAGAATAGGGTTATTCCGCATAGGGTTTTTCAGTATAAGGATTTTTTCAGCGTAGGGTTATTCCGAATAAAGATTATTCCGAATAGGGTTTATTCTGAGTTAGGGTTATTCCGTATAAGCAGGTTCAAGGGGTATTTGAGTTTTTTCGACGATCTTTAGTGGATTTAATCTCGATTTCAACCAACACAACACAAATTCTCAACCTTTCTTCACTGCTCGATCAACCGATAATCTTTGAGTCTCTTAAGTGATCACAATGAATCCGAGTTCATTAATGCCTCAAATGACATCTCTTACGGATATCTCAATCATAACGGGAACTGATAGTCGTCCACCGATGCTTATTAAAGAGGTGTTTGAGGCATGGCAGGGCCGCATGATGCAATACCTGAAGGGCAAACCAACATACGGAAGGCTTATGGTCAAATCGATTTTGAATGGTCCACTCGACTATGGTACCATTGTGGCAAATAACGTGTCTCGGCCAAGAGAATATGAAGAACTCACACCGGCACAACAACTCATTGCTGATGCTGATGAAAAGGCTCTACAGACTCTTCTCCAAGCTCTTCCGCATGATATTTATCGCATGGTAAGTCAATATACGGTTGCCAAGGATTTATGGGAACGTCTAAAGGTGTTGTTACAAGGTACGTCTCTTACCAAACAGGAAAGGGAATGTCAGCTGTATGATCTGTTTGATAGATTCACGTACAGCCCAGGGGAAACGCTACACGACTATTACTTCAGATTCACTACTCTAATGAATGATCTGAATGTATACAATCTCGTGATTGCTCCATTCCAGGTTAACACCAAGTTCTTGAATACTTTACCTCAAGCTGAATGGGGTGAGTATATTACCGATGTTAAGTTAACCCGGGATTTGCATAAGTGCAATTTAGATCAAATCTATGCTTTTCTTCAGCAGCATGAGAAACATGTGATCATGCACCGTTCTCCTCGAGGTATGTACCCTGATTCCTTAGCTTTGATGGCGAATCAACCAAGCTTGTCACACAACAACACACCTTATATCTTGGGACATCAAGCCTATCATCCATCACCTTATATGACACCAACCTTCCCCCAATACTCGATTCTACCGCAACCACCCACCTCACATCAGCAACAATATCGGTTTAATGCACCTTCACCACAGTATGCTTCACAACTTCACCCAGCAAACATTGCACCTTATGCTCAGCCTTCATATTCTTCTTATCAAGAGAATGCAGCATATCCAACAAGCTACCCTGATCAAATGAGTATTCCTTCTAGTGATTATGCCGCTCATCATGACCAAGCAATGTATTGTGATGATGAGGAAGTCCCCATTCCTGTATTCAAATAAGGAGCTGACCCAGTTGAAGTGTTAACCACTATGTCTGCTTATCTCACAAGGACTTTAAGCAAACGAGGATACAGAGGATCAGCTCCTACCAACAATCAGTTGAGGAATTCATCCAATTCTCGCCAACAAGCTACTATTGAGAATGGCAGGGTAATGGTTCAGCCTATTCAACCATATCAGGGGAGACCTACCACATCAACTACCAATGCTCGCATGGTCAATCAGGCTCCAATGGTTAATCCTGCTCCACGGGCTAATTCCACAGGCAATTTGAGAATGATTACATGCTATAACTGCAAGGAGGAAGGACACATGTCCAGGGATTGCAAGAAACCCAAGAGGAGAAGGGATGGACAATGGTTTGCAGAAAGGATCTATCTGGTAAATGCTCAGGCACAAGGAAGGGAACTTGATGAAGAGGAGCTTGCATTTCTTGCTGATCCAGGGATTGCTGAACAAGACGTTGTCACTACACAGAATGCAGCTTACCAAGCCGATGATCTTGATGCGTATGACTCAGACTGTGATGACTTTCAATCTACAAAGGCTGCTCTTATGGCAACTATCTCCAGCTTAGGGCCAGAAAAGAGATCTGAGGTACTTATTAATACCATCGATAATACCACTGATGCTAGTATTCAACCACATCATGTTGTGCAAGAGAGTGCTGATTCGAATGAGTCTTTGGTGGTGAGTCTATCAAATGAGGAGACAATCAATGATAGTAATATCAATGTGAGTCCCCAGACTTTGATTGAATCACAACCGGAAGCGATTTCGCATACGCCTACTCCTGCTCAACAAGACTTGGTCATGGTTCCTGCTACGTTACTTAGCCAAATGAATGCTGCACTCTTAGAAACCCTAGCTAAGAATAAGAATTTGTCTGATGAGCTTGCCTTAAGCAATGAGAAAGTTCAAACCTTGGAATTAGTGCCTTCGTCTAGTGTTCTAACTAATCCCGAATATGATCATTTTAGAAACAAACAAATGGGTCACTTGCAAGAAATCGAAACCTTAAGAGCAAATCTTTCTAAAGAACTTAGCGAAAAGGAGTTAGTGGTCACTAATTTTCAAAAACTTCAAACAGATTTTGAGTCACTCGAGTCTAAGAAGAATGAAATGGAGATTAATGCTGCTAATAAGATTAGAAGTCTAGATTACTTGCTTTTAAGACAATACGCTGCTTCTCAACTAGTGCACTTATTTGATGCTTCGTTTAGAGAATTTAACTTATCACGTTAAAAAGGCCTTCCCCCTAACCCAAGGTATGCAAAACAAGCTTTAAGACATAGTCCAAGACTTTATAATGCAACCCAATTAGGATTGGTCTTAGACCCGATTGTTATTTTCGATGATCGAACAAGTAAGGATCTAGTTGATGAGGATCGGTCATACAATTCTGCAAAATATCCCGAGTGTGATTATTTTAAAATGAATCAGGAGCTTGCTAAAACGGATTTTAGAATTCGCTTCCATATGGACAAAGATCTCATTACAGCACCAACCTACATGTTGAATGTAGAAAACCCTAGTACATTTCCTACACTTGTCAACATGGAAGGTCCTAAGGAAATTCCAAAGGATCTCCCACCTGTTAGCACTGTATGGTTAAACTTGCAAGAGATTAATCAATACTTTACTAATTTTGACAAGGTCATTTTGGAATGTACGACTTCAAATGGCCTAAACGCTGGAGAATGGGCTTTCGAACACATGAACGATGTGTTTAAAAATGAGATCAATCCATTTGTCAAAAGTCTAAAAGGAAGTTTTACATCTCTTAAGGAAAATCTTGAATTTGAAATTGGAGAAGTTCAAAAAGTGTTTTATGAAATGGACACCGCTTACGAGCTACAACTAATTGAAAAAGAAAAGATTTTAACCGAATATGACCGATTCTTGTCTGTAGTAATCTCGTGTGATGTGCTTACTACTGTAAATGTTAATTATTCGAATGAGCTTACATCCGCTATGATTAATTGTGATGCTGTGAATATTTGTGATGATATTTGTGATGATGTTTGTGATCTCTCTGTAAATGTTGCTGATACTGTAAATGAGGTAGATAATCATTCTTGTCACGAATCTAACGCTGAGTTTTTAAAGCTACAAGATTCTTACAATTTACTTTCAAAACGCTTTAATCAACTAGAACAACATTGTATATCTTTAGAATTAAAACAACAAACTCAAAATGAGAATCTTTTGATATCAAATGGTTGTGAAAACGGTGTTGAGACGAGTGACAAGATGATTGCAATTGTTAAGGCATTAGAGGAAGATATTATGAGATTGAAGAGAGATGTGTCATCAAATGAAACACTCAAATTGGAACTAGAGGCTGCAGAGTCTAAAAACCAGGTCTTAGAAATTAGACTTTCGTCTGTTCTAGGGGAGATGGATCGGACAAGACAGGGACTATCCGCTCTTTATAGTTCACTAGAAGAACGCTTCGCTTTTAATGCGGCACATCAAGAATCTTATGTTGAACAACTGAACCAAAAGTGCGAGGAAATCTCTGACTTGAACATCCTGCTCATTGACAAAAATATGGTTTTGGCCGAGTTAAAGGAGACACTTCTTCTCACCCGACAAGAAGTTGTTGATAACTCAGCTACCGACTCTGCACCGTCCACTAGTGCTCCAACAACCAAGTCAGTAGTGCTTTATAAGAACCCGCTTAATAAGAGAAACCCAGTTACCTATGATGATTATATGAAGAATGTCATTAAGCATGTAGATCTTGTTAGGGATATTTTAGACGATCTTTATGCCTTAGATCCCTCAAGTAGCTACTATTATTCAGCTCATGAATATATTAAGCAAGTTCAATATTGCTTAGCATATTTGCAATACATAGGTAAACCAGGCTCTGCTCTACTTACTATAGGCCCATTGCTGTAACTCCATTTAATAAGACTCCAGGAGCAAAACCGTCATTGGCACAATCAAGTAAGGCACCTTTAAAATCTGTTGCTAATATTCCCACTTTGCCTTCTATAGGATTAAAAGAGACTACTAAGGCTAAAGGATCGCCACTCAAGAAAGATAAGATCAAGCCCTCCACTAGTAGTGCCAAAAAGAAGGAAGTAGAAGCTCACCATAGGAATGTTAGTTCAGTTTTAAATAAAAAGAATCATGTTAAGACTAAAAGCTCTGCGCCTGTGTAGAAGCCAAAACCATTCGTGAATTCTAATTTGAATTGTTGGAATTGTAATGAATGTATGTTTTCCCAACGTCATGATTTGTGTCTTATTGATCATGTGAATGAAATGAATGCCATTAAGAATGGTCTTGAATGGAAGCCAATGGGTAGAACTCGTGCCCAGGTTGGCTGGCAATGGCGTCCCACTGGTAGGACCTTTACATTAGATGGAACAATGTGCCCTTTAACTAGGAATACATCCATTGAGGTTAGGTCTGAGCGTCCTTTAGTTAGGCACACTCGCACTCAAGTATGGAAACAGCGCCCTTTAACTAGGTCAGCTCCCACTATAGTGCCTATCAGTGAAGAAATACCACAGGATTTAAGCCAACTAGAATCTACACCATCAACTAGGAAGAAGAAGGCTAGGAAATCTAAGAAACCTAGAGTTAGCAAATCTAAGATTATTAAATCTGTACCTGCTAATAACAAGGAACACTCAGATTCCGATACCTCTACATTGTCTTCGTGTGGTGATATTTTCAGGTGGTCCAAATCATCCTCTGGTATTTGGACTCCGGTTGTTCAAAGCATATGACCGAAGATCGCTCGATGCTTCGAAATTTCGTCAGCAAGTTTCTTGGTACGGTTAAATTCGGGAATGATCATATAGCAAAGATAATGGGGTATGGTGAATATCAGATTGGAAACGTTACGATTTCAAGGGTATACTATGTAGAAGGTCTTGGTCATAACTTATTTTCAGTAGGACAATTTTGTGATTCCAACCTAGAGGTTGCTTTTCGACAACATACATGTTTCATCCGCAACTTGGAAGGAAAAGATTTGTTGAAGGGTTCTCGTGGTGCAAATCTTTATACGTTGTCCCTACAAGACATGATGGCCGCCTCTCCAGTATGTCTTCTCTCTAAAGCATCTAAGACCAAGTCTTGGTTATGGCATCGCAGATTATCTCATCTTAACTTTGATGCTATTAATCATCTGGCTAAAAACGAATTAGTTCGTGGTCTTCCAAAGCTTAAATTTCACAAGGACCATTTATGTTCCGCGTGTTCAAGGGGGAAAAGTACCAAGAAATCATACAGGCCCAAAGCTAAAGACACCAATCAAGAAAAACTTCATCTTTTGCATGTGGATCTTTGTGGGCCAATGAGAACTGAAAGTGTGAGCGGTAAGAAATTCATTCTGGTTATTGTGGATGATTTCTCCAGGTTTACATGGGTTAGATTTCTACGTACAAAGGATGAAGCACCGAAGGCTATCATCACTTTTCTGAAATTCATTCAGGTACGTTTGAATACTACTGTCCGCCGTATTCGTACAGACAATGGAACAAAGTTCGTCAACCAGACTCTTCGTGATTACTATGAAGGAGTTGGTATCTCACATGAAACATCCGCTGCACGCACTCCACAACAAAACGGTGTCGTTTAAAGACGAAATCGTACACTTATGGAAGCTGCTAGGACTATGCTTATTTATGCGAATGCTCCATTGTTCTTGTGGGCAGAGGCTATATCTACTGCATGTTTCACCCAAAACCGTTCTATCATTCGGAAACGCCATGGAAAAACACCTTATGAGCTTCTACATGACCGTAAACCCGATGTTTCATTTTTTCATGTGTTTGGTGCTCTTTGTTATCCAAACATTAATAGTGAGAACTTGGGTAAGCTTCAACCGAAAGCCGATATAGGTATTTTCATTGGTTACTCACCTTCCAAGAAAGCATACCGAATTTACAACCGTCGTCTTGGCAAGATTGTAGAAACTATGGACACAGATTTCGATGAGCTGACAGCGATTGCTTCTGAGCAACACAGCTCTGAACCCGCGCTTCATGAGATGGGAACCGGTGCTATTAGTTCCGGATTAGTTCCCAATAATCCTACTTCTACATCATTTTTACCACCAACAAGGCCCGAGTGGGATAAACTGTTTCAACCGTTGTTTGATGAATTCTTTGATCCCCCAAATGATGAAGTTCCAGCACCTGTAGTGATAGCTCCAATCCCTGAAGTTATTGCTCCTGCAAATGAAGCTTTATCTAATGCATCTTCAATTCACATTGAACCGGATGCTCCTTCACCAAGTGATTCTCAAACTACACCTGAATCGTCACCCCTACTTGTGCCTAATGATGTGGAAGAGGATTCTATTGATCACGACTTGGAATATGCTCACCTGCAAGAGCTTCCTTTCTTTGGTGTAGCGATACCTGAAAACCCTTCAGCCGCGTCTACCTCAGAAGAAGCTCCTTCTATTGTTCACTCCAGACCACCTAGGATTGAAAACCATAGCACTAAATGGACAAAAGATCACCCAAATTAGGAATGTCATTGGAGATCTAGATCGACCAGTCTCTACACGCCATCAATTACAAGAGAGTGCACTTTATTGCTACTTTGATGCATTTCTCTCTGAAGTTGAACCTAAAAATTGGCAGCAGGCTATGACCCAATCATCTTGGATTGAAGCCATGCAGGAGGAACTAAATGAATTTCAAAGACTTGAATTATGGGAATTAGTTCCTCTCCCTGACAAAGTTAACATCCTTACTTTGTTATGGGTTTATAAGGTTAAACTTGATGAGATGGGTGCAGTATTGAAGAACAAGGCTAGATTGGTCGCTAGAGGATATAAACAAGCCTTGGGTATAGATTTTGAAGAATCTTTTGCTCCTGTGGCAAGATTGGAGGCGATTAGACTATTCCTTGCGTATGCTGCTCATATGAACATGATCGTCTATCAAATGGATGTGAAGACGGAATTTTTGAACGGTGAACTAAGGGAAGAAGTCTATGTTAGTCAGCCGGATGGGTTCGTTAGCACGGAGTTTCCTAATCATGTGTACAAGCTTAAGAAGGCTCTTTATGGGTTGAAACAAGCTCCATGCGCGTGGTATGATCTCCTGTCCACATATCTCATTTCGGAAGGCTTCTCCAAAGGCAAGGTGGACCCCACTCTATTCACTCTCAAGGAGGGCAACGACATGATTCTGGTATAAATTTATGTTGATGATATAATATTTGCTGCCACTAACATAGAATTGTCAAATCGATTTGAGAAGATAATGTCCACACGCTTTCAGATGTCAATGATGGGAAAAATCTCATTTTTCTTAGGATTACAGATTTCTCAAAATCCCAGAGGCATCTTTATTAATCAATCCAAATATGCTCTAGAATCTTTAAAGAAATATAACTTTGATAATTGTGACCCCGTGGACACTCCAATGGTGGAGAAATCCAAGTTAGATGAAGATAGGAATGGGACTATTGTCGATCCAAAACTTTACCGTGGGATGATCGGCACCCTTCTATATCTGACTGCTAACAGGCCTGATTTGCAATTTGCTGTATGCATGTGTGCCCGGTATCAGGCTCGGCCTACCGAAAAGCACCTACATGTTGTGAAAAGGATCTTTCGGTATCTAAAAGGAACACTTCATCGTGGTCTATGGTATCCGAAAGATTCCTCCATTGCTTTAATATCATACGCAAATGCCGATCATGCTGGATGTCAAGACACGAGGCGTAGCATTCTGGATCTGTGCAACTCCTTGGAGATAGATTGATCAGTTGGTCTTCAAAAAGGCAGAAAAGCGCTGCAATTTCTAGCACGGAGGCTGAATACATCGCCATGTCCGGTTGTTGTGCTCAAGTCCTTTGGATGAGATCACAATTAACTGACTACGGTTTGGGATTTAACAAAATCCCGATGTATTGTGATAACAAGAGCGCCATTGCCCTTTGCTGCAACTATGTTCAACACTCCCGGGCCAAGCACATAGACATTCGCTACCATTTCATTAAGGAGCAGGTGGAGAACGGAGTGATCGAGCTGTATTTTGTCACTACTGAGTACCAGCTGGCAGATATGTTCACCAAAGCCTTAGATCGAGGACGGATCGAGTTTTTGATCGACAAGCTTGGCATGAAATCATTCACTCCAGCGACTCTCAAAGAGTTGGCAGAAGAATCAGCTGAATAGTGGTGGTAAACTATTCAGAGTATCCTTTGTTCGTGATCATGTATATTATCGTACATATATAAAACCACAAAAAGAAAAATACAAAAATATAAAACCAAGAAAATCCATAAAAAATATAAAACCTACAAAAACCATAAAAATTATAAAATCAAGAAAAACCAAAAATATTTTTCGTTTTTTAAATCGGGCATGTCTTTTAGTACGGTAATATTTACGGCCTTAGAAATGTCGATCAATATTGACACGGTGCCATAAATAGAGTCCGTATAAAAGTTTTACATTTTTAAAACATGCCTATTATGGCTTGTAGTTATTTCTGACTACAACCCGGTTTTCATATTAAAGTCACGTATTTCCTTGGAAAACGTTGGCTCACAACGGGAATTAATTTTCTCGGGCATGATTTACAAGCCAAATCATGCAAAGGGATCAAGTTTACTTTACAACTTGATCTAACACAAATTAGTGTACGTCTCAGTGCATTAATTTGTCAAAATAAGAGAAATCTTATTTCCACCACGAATCGATCTTTTCAAAACATCAATTGGAAAATGTTTTTCATCATCATGTGCCTCGTTAAACTATGACTACAGCTCTTTAAATAGAAAACGGGTCATCGTTTAAGGGGGAGAAAATGTTACATCATCTTTCACATCAAAAAGATCTTCAAAAGTTTTCAAGGAAACTCAAAAAGCTCAATGGTTAATGGTTGGTTTGCTTTGGCATTTGTCTTGTTGTTGCTTATAAGTTTGTCATGAATAGATTTGTGCGTGTGTTAAGATAGGTTAATCACTAAGGCTCGGGAATTTAACATAAGATAGGGTCAAAATGACAAGAATTAAAACTTGGAAAAATATAAGAATTTTGATTGAAGAAAGAAGAAAAGTTGAGGGGGTAAATTTGACAATATGCCAAACTTGTGAAAACTTGACCTAGTCAAATCTCACTCACCCCGTCTCTTTTTTTCATTCCCTGTCTGCTTGTTTTTTCTCCTTTGCCCGCCATTGAAACAATCACACAAACAAACACAAACGAAATCCCATATTTTCTGTGAATCAAACTTCAAGATCTTCAAAAAGGTATCTAATCGGTTTAATCATTCTTGCAATTCAAGTTAATTAACTCCTTTTAAATCACTCGAACGAAGTTACTGCTTAATTAGGGTTTAATTAATTGGGGGTTTTGCCTGGGATTGATTCGGAATAGCACGAATTGAACTAATATGGCCCTTAGAACACTTGAATCAAACGAATAAGTGCCTAATTAGAAAAATCGTATCTTTTTAAACTTTCCGAGTAGGATGATCTTTCCGTGTAAGAGCATTTTCCGAATAGAATGATCTTTCCGCATAAGAGCATTTTCTGAATAGAATGATCTTTCCGCATAAGAGCATTTTTTACGAATAGAATGATCTTTCCGCATAAGAGCATTTTTTTCCGAATAGAATGATCTTTCCGCATAAGAGAATTTTTCCGAATAGAATGAACATTCCGCATAGGAGCACTTTTTCCGAATAGAATGAACATTCCGCATAGGAGAACTTTTTCCGAATAGAATGAATATTCCGCATAGGCCAAATCTTTCCGAATAAGAATTTTATTCCGCATAGAGAAATCTTTCCGAATAGAACTTTTATTCCGCATAGGCCAAAAATTTCCGAATAAGCATTTTATTCCGCATAGAGAAATCTTTCCGAATAGGATTTTTATTCCAAATAGAAATTTTATTCCGCATAGATTGATCTTTCCGAATAGAGAATTTATTCCGCATAGGACTATCTTTCCGAATAGACCAAATATTCCGCATAGGATAATTATTCCGTATAGGAACATTATTTCGAATAGGAGGTTTATTCCGAATAATGGTTTATTCCGGTTAGGAGGTTTATTCCGGATAGGAAATTATTCCGAATTGTATGTTTATTCTGAATAGAAGATGTTTGAATGGTTTACAAGCTTAAGGGATTAGGTCATATGTTCAATGCTTAGGTTTAAAGTCATAATGATATTCATATTTGTATGTTTCAACCTTTGTGTTTTATCTTATGCAGAGACGATGACTAACCCTACAGTACAACAAATACAAGACACCAGAGCCACCGCCATTGCCGAAGCCAAGACTCTAAAGTTTCTTCCAAACAACTTCCGTTTGAAGGAGGTATCTCATTCTACCCATAATGGATTTAAGGTAGGTACAGCCATACTTGATAAATCTCATCTAAAGCATGCGCTAAGGAGAAGTGCTTCAGTGCCCTATGACTACCTTTACGAGTTCTGGGCTACCAAAGAGAGAACGTCGAACAAAATCACATTTTCCTTGGACAACAAGCAGCAGACGCTTACTGTGTTAGACTTCAGGAAGATCTTTGGATTTCGGCCGACACTCAAAGGCCTATCATACTCAGCCAACCCGACTAAGGACCAGATCATGGAAATGTTCACTGCCATTGGATGTCTTGACATACGAATCGTGTCTGAGTTTACTACTGCCAAAGTTGGTCAACCATGGAAAGCTATTTTTGGGATTCTAAGCCGATGTTTCACACCCAAAACAACTGGGTTTGATGCTGTTCGTCGGCCAATCATCAAGATGTTTTATGGTATGTTCAAAGGTATGGGTATTGATTATGCATCATTGCTATGGGAGGAGTTTACTTTTCAACTCTTCACAAACACGAAGGGTAAGGTTAAAAGTTACCAGTACCCTAGGTTCATTAAGCTGATCATACATTACTTTATGGAAAATGATGCATCTATTGATAAGCGTGCAGGTAGTCGTCACCACACGATAGATGATGATGATTTGGTAGACTTAAGGCAGAAGACTCATTCGAATACGGTTATTCCTGGTCCCATTCCCAGTCATCTTCTGACCGATGAGATTATCGCATCTGATGATTACAAGAACTTGCTACAAGAAATTGAGAATCAACGAGCAAGCATTCTAGCAGGTGAAGACTCATCTACCACGGTTAAGAGCAAAGGTAAACGGAAGCAAACAACTTTACCTGAACCCAAAGCCAAAAAGAAGAAGACTGCAGTTAAGAAGGGAAAGGGTACGGCTGATGAGTTAGTTCTCCACGATGAAGAAGATATTGATGATCCTACTCTTAACAAGGCTGAAAGAAAAGCAATGAAGATAGCTCTTGAAAGGAGTAGGAGAGATACGGGTGGTAGTGGTTCGGGTGCTCAGATGAATATTGAAGAAGAGTACGTGGAACCAGATGATGTTTTTGAGTTTGGATCACCTGAAAAGTATTCTACTTCGAAGGAGACATCCACCCCCCCTGTTTCAGCAAGTGTTGAAAAGGAGTCCGGTGCTCCTAAAACCATGGTACCTACTCAACCTTTAACACAACCTCCACCAATACAACCCTTACCAACCAGACCGGTTTCAACACCATTTCTTCCACCACCAATAACTCCCATCCTTAGTACCGTAGTAACAACCGAGCCTCTTCCATCAACCCAGAGCAGCTCTGCAACGTCTACAATGGCTGCATTGGTAATGGCCGAAATGTTGGATAAACATACGGATAATCACAAAAGAGAGATGGATGAACTTCGCCAAGAGCTACATAGACGAGTTCAAAGTGAAGAAGCATCTAGGAAAGCCCAAGAAGAGATGCTTGCTAAGTTTGCTGCCGAGATAGAATTGACGCGAAAAGCTCATGTAAAAGAACTAGCTCAGGTTAAGAAGGCTGAAGTTGATAGGTATGAAGCACGACTTACGAGACTTCGAGCTATTAAGGATAACTACAAGGAGCAGAAAGAAACTCTTGAAGCTTCTATTGAGGAGAGAGTGAAAGAATCCGTTGAATCCATTATGCCTAAACTGCGTGATGAATTGAAGACACTCGCTGCTGATAACTTGATGATCAAGTCATCCAATCCTTCTAAATCCGCCTACAAAATTGCCTATGACTTGACGGATTTTGAGCTAAAGAAGATCCTCAAAGCTCGTATGAGGGAACTTGGATCGTTTGATATATCTAAGATTCAACGGACACTCTATAAATCCCTGAATGACGCTATCATGGAGGATGATAGGTTGTTCAAGACGTTTGGAAGTGTGGTACCCTACCACATTCTCCCTGAGGAAGAAAGGGAAGAAAGTGAAGAAGAAGCGGGTACTGGTGAAGAAGAGGAAGAAGAAGAAGATAAGGATGATGATGATGATGAGGATGATGATGATAAGGATGACGATGATGATGAGGATGATGATGATAAGGATGATGATGATGATAAGGATGATGATGATGAGGATGATGATGATAATGATGGTAATGATGGTGGTGATGGTAATGAGGAGAGTGCTAAAGGGAGCAACGAGGATAGGGATGAGGATGATAATAGGGGTAAACAACCTGAAAAGGGGGATAAGGTTGCCAGCTCAAAGAAACCTGTTAAGTCTGGAATCAAGTCCAAGAAAGATGCAGCGCAGAAGGACAAATCAACATCAACGGAATCAAGACGATCCAAGTGGCGCCACGATGTGAATGCTACTGCAGCGTCATCGATTCCTGGTACATCTATTGTTGTATCTATACCTGTTACCACTAACCCTGTTAGTTCTATTGTTGTTGTTCCTATGATTGCAGAATCGGTAACTGAACCTGAAGCTGCACAACACTCACCTGTCCATGACACAGCCGAGATGCCTGAATCAGAACCAGCAGATGTTCACGTTTCCACTCCTCTACAACAAAAACCTCAATCTACTGTTCCTGAATCAAGCACACGGGACTGGGCAGACACGTTGGAGATTGACGAGACTGCACCGCCACAGGCTTGGATCACGGCAGCGGCGCAATATGATCCGATCACAGACGCTGACAAAGATGTTTTGTATCTCCGGATCCGCAGTCCGATTGACTTATGTGCATTTTTGGCTCATGAGTATAAGACTTCGGTTACTCCGTCATTGGTGAAGAGAGCACTGAAGGATAAGAGAATTCGCGCCAAAACCCGGTTAACCCAAATGGAGTTCGAGTACTATGCTGATGAGATCCTGAAAGCTCTGAATACCGTTCAACGGCCAGGTCTTCATGAATCAGAAAGAGCTCCACCTCCGCTTGATCCTTCTCAAGATAATCAGATTGCTCTTGACTTCTTCGTCACCAATGATCTTGTGTATCTTCTGAAAGGGTCATCAAAGTACGCAACCTCCCTGACCTTGCTGAAAGCTGCCAACTGGGGGACAATACCCTTTATCGAGGAAAAGGTAAACCGACTCTGGGTCCCAAAGGTAAATCATAATTATGATATGTATGCTGTCATAGGTGCATCACACTGGGACGAACGAGTTTGAAGGGCGTACAGGGGTTGCTGTCTAGTCAATTCAGGAAGTAACGTTAGATCCGATATCCGCATCTCCAGCATCTTAGGGTTGAAAACTGAAGCCAAGAATGGCTATTATCATGTGACGGAGATTCGTTTGAAAAGGGAGGATGACAGAGAATACAAAATCCAGCAGGGAGATTTTTCTATCATTCGCCTTGAGGATATCGAAGATATGTTGCTTCTGATGACCCGAGATCAACTCACACATATTCCTCGTGAAGACCTCATTGCTTTGAATACAGCACTTCGTATGTTCACACGAAGTGTTGTTATCAAGACACGAGTTGAAGATCTTCAGTTGGGAGTCGAAAGCTATCAAAGGAAGCTTAACCTAACCCGTCCAGTGAATCAAGTGTTACCTCAACATGTAGATAGATGTCCCTATACCGGCATTTCTGTCCCGAATTGTGGCATTTTCTACTTGAACAGTCGAGGTTTAATGAAGTTTATGAGGGTGGGTGAGCTTTATAAGTACAGTGATGGGACTCTTCTACAAGTTAGAGGAAAGTTGGAGCATCTTAATACAGGTGGGACTTTACCAGAGATGACCGAGGACTGACATAAGGGTTATCGGCAGATGGCGATTTATGTGATCAAGAAGATTGATCAAAAGCTCCGTGAACGTAGATTGATGAGGAGTTTGGAAAGATTCGTTGGTGGTAGACCATATCTAGTGCACCACAAGCTACTGCAACGATCCATCTAATGGGTCGTACATTTCAGGTCCACTTTATATTGGTTTTCAATTGTGAATATGTATATTTGTGAATATTGTGCTTTAATGGCTTGATGTAGTGTTAAGGTATGATAATTTTTCAAGAATTTTTCATGAGATTCTAAATCTTTCAAAATATATCATACTAAAGCACTACAACTATCCCTTATTAACTTAAGGGGGAGCATGAACATGTTCTATGGCCAAACATCGATTTCATTTTTACCCAAAGACCGGTTAATCCATTCAATATCCCAAATATTAATGGTTAACATTTTGGATAAGGGGAGAAAATGGGATTAAGGAGATTTAAATGATACTTGGCTAAAAGATGAAAAAGACTTAATGATTATCCAACTTAATATGTGTAAAGCACGTGTTAAGGGGGAGCGTTTTTGATGATCAAAAACACCTAAGGTACGAAACTTTTGATTTCAATATCACAAGTACTTTAGGTGATTTTCAATGATTTTTCATGGTGGCAATTCCTTCCCAAAACACGCTTAATTCACGACGAATGTGGTGACAAAAGGGTGGTAGGAATAGGTTTAGTCCAATGATTCATCAGAGCCGATGGAATCTTCCCAAGGACAATTCCCTAGATAGAATTAGAAGTCCTAGGAAAGTTGGAGAAAGATTGTGAACGTAGCTGAATGCCGACCAAGTACTTAAGCTAGCACTGGAACAATCACAACAAGGTGCTAGTGATGACGTATTGGTAAGCATTGAAGGGGTTGAAGAATGAAAAAGAATTGTAAAGATAAAGGGTGTAAAGAAAGAAGCCCTCCTTACAACTTTAGGCAGAAACCGGGTCAATACATATGCTATTGAGGTCATTTTTGCTAATGATTCTCGGTATTGAAGAAAGACATCATGGACCCAGTGATGCAATGCACAACCCTTCCCAGCTAACTCAAATATCTCTCAAAAGGTATTTGTTTTAATCACACGGAGATCAACACGTTATCTATTGGTTTATTCACTCCGGATAGACTGGTATTGAAAAGGTGGCACTCCTCTCCAGCCATCGCTCACTAAATCAAAACTCACAATCGAGTCTAGAGCCAAGAGATCATCAAAAGTCTCATTAGGACACTTTCCATTTATTCCTTGCTTTCTCACACACTGTGAAAAGTAAGAGATTCTCATGAGTCCTACGCAGTATTCCTGTAATATTGCTAGAACATCCGAGTAATACGCAAGTATTACAATGAAGATGGAAATCCTGCTTGAGCCAACATCAAACAAGCTCATGGTAGGTTACACGTGCGGTTCTTTTAGAACCAATCTTGTGAAAAACTGGAAGGAAACAGTGGTTTAATTCTTAATTGAACTTAAACTCGTTCCAGGCCTCTACGCATTATCATAAGATCTTGCCAGAACACTCAGAGTGACTCTTTATTGATCACAGTGACGAGTGGAAATCCTTCTAGTGTTAACATCAAACAACACTTGGTAGGTGACGTGCAAGATTCTTTATGAATTGAGCTCGTGACAACTGGAAAGCAACGATGGTGAAAATCTTAATTGAAATTCACTTGTTCCAGGTTTCATGAATTGACGGCTTCAAATCACAAGGATAAATTATCCAAGTGATTCACTCTTTATGTTCGCAGTCAGCTTTGGACGGTCGAATAAAGAGAACGGGTTTACCCGCGAAATCCTGTCAGGAAGTTACTTAATTGAAACTATCCGTCACGGGTACGATATCTGATATCGTCCAACGGTCTTCACCGACCGGAGGTAAAATGCTACCGAATTAGAATAAAATGTTCAAAGCCATTTTATTCGTGTCGTTGCTGTGTACCTGTTAAAGACAGTGGCGTTGCTGTGTACCTGTTGAAGACGGTGGCGTTGCTGTGTACCAGTTAAAGACGGTGGTATTGCGGTGTTCCTGTAGAAGTCGTTCCCACATGCTTATGTCTTTCTGCATCAAAGTTCAGCAAAAATTCAAGAAAGTACAAGATGAAGTCTTCCGCTGTAACAAACTCTGAAACTTTCGAGAATTCAACAAAAAGACATAAGTGTGTGGAACATGGAGTCACGAGGAGGCAAAATTCACAAGTAGGCAAAGATCGCACGTGAAAGGCCAAAAGAACAATGCTCTCAAGCCAAAGCCAAAAAGATCAAACCAACATATTCACAACAAAAGAAAGAAAAGAAGAAGAGACTACGAGCTAAAGAACGAAGACTTAGTATAGTATGCTAGGTTTAGAAATTTGTAACGTGGAGTGACCTCCCTTAGGGGGAGATTGTTAGAAATACGTTTTAACGTATATTAGAAGTATCGGTCATTCCACAATATGATTTATGTTGTAATAGCTCGTAGTTAACAAATAGTTAATTGTTACTTATAAAGTTAAGTAAGAACCGGTCCATGGGCTTGTCATGGACCGGCCCAAGCCCAATGTTGCTTGGAAGTATAAATACCCCTTTCCACCATGGAAAGGGGTTGGTTGTTGTTCATTTGAAACTTTCACTTAATAATATACACATAGTTTCTCTCACTTTCTCTCTCTAGTTTCTCTCACTAGAAAACATCAACCCAATTCATAGATTCATAGGTTATCAATATTCTACAAAACATGAAACAGCGTTGGAAGGTCCGATATTAAACGACATTGAAGAAACTATTGAAAACGAAGAAGTGGAATTTGGGGTTTCACCTCCAACTAGCGAATTAGACGAAGGTGAGTTTGAAGATATAGAAGTTGAAGCCGGAGATGTAGAAGAATATTTAGAGGATATACTTTGAGTATAACGGGTGTTGGCAATGCCGAGACATACTTGAAGTATACTAATATTTTTTGGATGATGGCCATGCCGAAGCTCGAAATTTAGCAGTGATTATGGTTGTTTTATTGTAGTTTTTAAATAAAAATTATGAAGGTGTATGATTGTATTGTCGAAATAGAAATTATTGTGTTATTTTTTTAATGTTTTATGGTTTTATTTTTTTAATATTTGTAAATAAATTCCGGGGAAGAAAACCGAAAAAACCGATTCGAGAAAAAACCAATAACTAAAATTTCTAACTGAAAAAACGATACGAACATTTTTAACCGAAAAATTCGATTCAGAAAAAATCGATCCGATCCGAAACCAGATTTTTGAAAATCCGGTTTTATCAAAACCGGTTTTAAAAAATCCGAAAGCAGCTTTGTCCAGTTTATTTGCACCTCTAGTTATAATACAAGTACCTTATAAATATATTCATAGTATCTAACGTAATATTCTTTCTATATACGAGTCAATTTGAGTGACTTTAAAAGATGGTTAATACATATAAAAGTTATTAAATTTATTAAAAAGTTTGATTATATTATTAAAGTTTTAAAAAGTTTTATTATATTACTAATGTTTAAAATGTTACGAATATATTGCTCAAGTATATATGTATTTATTTCATAGGTGAGTGAAAGTTTAAAAGTTATCCTCGCAACCAGATAATTTATCGAGGTTCTTTTTCCATGATCAATAAAATTCAAAATGTTATAAATAAGTTACTATCGTTCATGAGTTAATTAAATGGGTTAGTAATACGTTGAAAAAGTTACACTTATTAAATAATTACAGTATATATTTATTCTATCTGTCTTCGTATGTTTTCATCTGTTTTTGTACTTTTTATGTGTTTTTCTACGTTTTCTTACGTCTTGTACGTATTTATATGTTTGTTTATGTTTTGTATTTTTTGTACTAATCAATAAATAAATTTCACGTACATATCTATTTTGTCTGTTTTCTTTATTTTAGTATGTTTTGTATTTATGTATACATTTTTTTTTATTTTTTAATTTTTAATCGGATCACTTGTTTAGTTCGTTCATTGTATTGTGGTAACCAAATTTTGTAAACCTAATCATTTGTAGACCTAGGTTGCTCTTCGTTTCATCCTTCAATCCCTAATCTTGTTATATTACTCTAACCAGCTCGTGCAGTCACAATATATTTCCTTGTTAATGATTGTTGAAACTTATTCTATTGTTAAACATTTTTAAATTAAAAACAAAAAACATTAGATATTTTTACCCATTTTATTTAAATGATCTTATAGATTAGAAACAAAAAAAATTACATATTACTACCGTTTTTTCCGGTTCATACTAGTTTTACGTTATAATATTTTTATAAGTGTGTGTACATTTTCATATGTCTATGTACATTTTTCTAAGTTTTTATCTATTTTTGTATATTTTATACGTTTTTATGTATAAAAATGTAAAACAAAATTGTTAAAAAAATATGTAAAAAAATGTACAAAACATAAAAAAATATATAGGGTTTGAAAACGTATACGATATAAAGTTTAAAGAAAGTTTCGTTCTAATTTTATTTTTAAATAATCTAACCTAACTGTAACGTTTTAAACTTTAGTAACGTAATTGAACATTTCAACTAATTTTATTATTATTTTTGTCTATTAACACAAAAATAAAATAAAAGTTAATGCCATGCAGACTATCACGTGGATGATTTATCAGTATCAGTTAGTTAATACATATGAGATAACCTGTGTAACTAGTAAATTAAACTTTGGTAACCTATTTATTAGCGTTGAGAAAAAAAACCAGAAAAACTACAATCGAACAGAACTAAAAACCGAAAAAACCAAACCAAAAAAGCGGACCAAAACAAAAAACCGATGGTCCGGTTTTTACTTTTTCAAAAACCGAAAACATATGATTCGGTTTCGGTTTTCATCGAGAAATCGAACCGAACCGAACCGAACCGTATATGTGATTATCCATATAGACATGATATGAATAAATAATAAACGCATCGGACAGATCACCTATTAACGGATCCATAGAGTCATATGATTAATCAAACAATAAAGAGGATAAAAGTATACCTTTGTAGCGTGATTCAGTAGGATCAAACGGAGACCATCACCAATACATGATCTAACCAAGAAACCCAAGTGACCAAAGTAGATCACCTCTATGTAGAAACACACTACACATCATCGTATACAAAATCGATGCTAGTCTAATAACCTTGCTTCGTAACTAAACCTTGCACTACCATAGATACAAGATTTTTTAATTTCAAAAACTAGAAAAGAAAATGAGCACATCATATGTTCTCATATCTTTTTTTCCCACGTATGACATAGGATGGAAAGGAGTACTTATGTTACAATCTCATTGATTGTAATTGATAATGATTCCTTAAAAGTCAATCACCGTTATAAGATACATCATAGCGTTTTTTTTTTATTTCCAAGTTTAAATAAAACGTTTTTTTTTTTCTCATTTCCTTTTACTACCATGTGGTCGGACTAGAAGGCATACAAATGGGCTTGCTCATTTGTTATGTCTAACCCAATAAACTAAGTACTAGCTCAGTAATTAGGTGCCCGTAATTGATCTCGTGTTACGTAGGTTATACATATATCACATATACAATAAATACGATATATTAAGTGGTACCTCCGTGTATATGTGTGTGACCCCATAGGCTCACATGCATCTAGTCGTATAATTATTTATAATGACACGAGCATACTTCAACAGCTCCCACTTGCACACGTCATAATAGTCAAGTAATTATACAAGCAAAGGTTAGCGTCTAGCAACACGTCAATGCCCCCAGAAAAATATGAGGATAGTTTCTCAAACATCTTATTTAAATGGTTTAGATATCAGTCATCCTTTTGTTTTAGATACTCTATTAAACTTTAGACATGGATCATAAGTCATTCTTAAGTTTAACTATTCTGTTTCTCGATATCTATATTAAACTAGATTACCAAATGAATCAAGTATCATCTTTATTACATTTGGGTGTGGCCACACATACATCTGTAAAATTCATCGAGGGGCCCAGTAGTATCTAACTCCAATACATGTGGAGGAACAAATCCTAATTGTGACTACACGTGTCGTTCATGTGTTTCACATCACACCTAAAAATGGTCTTTATAGTAGCCTTGTTTAGGACAACGTTGAACCATATCAAAGATTGACATTCCACACATACAAAACCTACTTGCATCTCAAGTCTTAGGATGAGAAATTCAACCACTTACCAGATTCACAATTGACGACGATCCATTTAGTGAATTCTCGTAGGTTAAGTCAATCCAATGTTCATCCAATGAACACATATGAGTTTGGCGGCATCATCAATTAATATTCATTCCTAATGAATATGACCAACTCACATTTGTCTTAATTCGACAATACTCCCGTATTGTAAACTGACAATGGATAATTTAGAATAACTAAATTATTCATGGATTAAACATGCTAATATAGAACACAGTAGTACAAATGAAGACGATCTACCAAGTATATCAATTCATTATTTAGTAAAACTGCTTAACGTTCCATTATCCAAATACTAAAAAAATAGATATACATGAGACTACTCTAAAGTCAATGTCCAATGTTCCAAGCATGATGAACATGTTTGACTACAAGACATTAAATTTACACAAGGACCTGTTGAGTTGTCATTTGAGTGAACTTTGAGAATACTTATTTCAGAAACTCACAAATAGTAAAGATTTTGAATACGATGATTGTCATTTTGTATATGTGCACTCAAGTACTAATACAGTAATACTAGCATCGCCATAGTACATTACATAGGTTGTTTGAAGCAAGTAGAACACCTATTTAAGACAATCTTCTTAACAGCTTCCCAAACTGTAAAGTATTCTTATTTTACTAATGAGTAGTGCAACAATGCTTTTCATCAAGCACATCTAGGTAGTAGTATTATCAGTGAAGATGAAATCCTACCATCACTAGTATTGAGTACCATCTCAATCAAAGTAAGCATTAGTGTATAAACTCAACACTAATCTTCTTAGCTAAAATCCGTAAACGATGATCAAGTATATAGTAGTCTAATGACTTTCACTTAGATACTTTGTGATCAGTTCATCTTGCATTCATGCAAGTATTAACATTAGTCTAATACATCACATATCATATGTAATGGATCCACTAGGTAAACTGAAGGTTTCCATGTACATAATCAATCTTATCACATGAGATAGAACTTCGAGACATTCTTAGTGATGTGTCATATTTAGACTTATTAACCGCGTATGTCTTTTCCTAATAAGCATATGTTCCAAGGTTATATGTGTTATTTCTTATATCCCTCAATAGAAATATATTCCAAACCAAGGATTAAAACCTAGCTTTGATGGAATGTCATTTCCAATATGTTAACAACATATGAGATTTAAGAACAAACAAAACAATGTGCTCCTACTAGCTTAAAGAGTTATCTTTGTTTTAATCATGATCATATCCTTGATTCAAACTTAAGATTCCAGCTCCTAGATGCATGCTCTAATCCACACTTGGATTTCTAGAGTTTGTACACCAATTGCCATATTTCATATTTATGAAATCAAGTATGGTAATTAATATCTTTATTAATTTAACACTCGTAAATAAAATGAAGCCTTAAATCATGATCAATTGCTTGAGCATGCATTAAACTCTATTCAAAGAGAGTGTGTATAAATGTGTACATATGTGTCCATTTCTATCTTCTCATAGAAGACCATGTATAACCTATCAGTCTTACTGATTAGTGAAAGCTAATCAAATTCTAAAATTGATTTTCTTTTATGGACTACATCTAACCATTCATAGTTTTGAGTCATTCATTAGATTCCAAATCTAAAAACGAGTCTCGATAGTTATGAGGTTCACTATGATCCTCTAACTCAGATTCCTCAACATTGACATGACATTCATATCTTCAGGTGCTTGAGGTATCCTTCCAGATATGCGAATGGGAGTTACAACACTTTGTGGCTTTTGCATTTACATGCTCAGCCTCAATTGTGTCGTTCACTAGTGTATTCAGAAGGTTGTATTTTATTCATTACTTTCTTCAAAGATGCATAAAGGCTCCCACTTGCTTCTTGTAAGAGGAGACTTTCTCCAAGTACACAGCATGTCGAGCAACAATGAATTGTTCTCGTTTTGGGATGTATAAAATACATTGAAATTTCTTGATTCAAGTTTGTTAATAACACGTCTAGCATGATTTTAACAAGTTCAAGAGTTCAACTAAGACTTACTGGGAGTCATCCCATTCTATAAATTTGATGGTTTCTTAGTTACCTTCTTGTTTGGAACCATATTGAATAAGCACGGGCTCATTCAAATCTTTGTTAACCTTAATAAGATACGAGGGAGAGAGAGAGTAGTTAATGTTATCAAGGATCAAATAATAACAATAGTATTGATTTTACACATGAGACATAGTGTTGTGATTGTGAGACAGTATCACAATTCCTTTGATAACCTAATACTCTTTGGCTCACATATTTTATAATTTTGGTCAAACCAAATTGCATAAACAATATATTTAAGCCGATTGCATGCTATAAAGTATGATTATTTTAGCAGTTCAAGAACTTCATGTTCATGTTTTAACAAGAAAAGATAACATGTTGGTCGCTAAATATACTTTATAAGATATTGAACAATTCAATAACTTCATTGTATATGCCCTAACAGGAAGACACAACAAGTGAAGTACTTACTTTATTTTATAATTCTTTGAACAATTCAAGGAAGTTCATGTCTATGTCTTTAATTGAAAACATAAACATATTACAAATAAAGTATTATTGAATGCCTACTTTTGGCTTCAATAGTATTTTCAAGTTAATTTACATAATTCATATTTATGTCTTTACAAGAAGACATATGCTTATTAGCTAAAACATTTAGGTAATGTGATGAAGTAGTTTTTATTATTTCTTGGCATTTGTTCTCTATTAGACAACATACATCAATATGTGTAAGTCCTAATAGAATATTATAAGCCATATTGTGTTTTACCTTGCACACTATAATATTCCTCCCACTTGAGCATGACATAACATCATATATGAATAATATTAAAATATCACAGATATAATAAGATCTAAGTCATACTCAAATCAATATTGTATAGAAGGGTTATGTAGAACTTCATCGTTTAATAAGCAATCATGCATAACTATTTTTAGATAACATTACGGGAAGCGACATCAGAAAAGCGACTTGTTATCCTTTAAAATAATATGCAACAAGGCTTAGAAAACTATGATGTTATTTCAAGACAATCTAAAAATTAAGTGGGTCACTAACAAGGTGATAAGCTCATAGCTCCCATTGAATAAGACAACTTTACAAGTGTGTCCTATGGTTAAAAAATACATTGCTCCCATTAGTTTAGACAATATTTTGAATGTATCTATACTAGTGAAAAAGCAAGTAGAAATTTGTATACTTTCTAGTTCTTTGAATGTCTAACATTATAGCCAATGTGAGTCTCTTAGACTAGTAAACATGTACATAGATATTCAAAGAAAAGTATCAAGTTCTACTATATTTTTGATGATGTCCATCGATGCCATTAACTTGAAATTTTTGCATGCAATTCCTCTTTCTACTTTACCTCAAAGGTGTGTAGAATCTTATGGAACGTATTTGAGTAAGGAAAATATACTAGAAAAACATGCTAGTAATTTCCTTTCCTCTCACGGTTTATTGAGACTTCAATTTCTAATCAAGACTCATACAATATCTTAACACTTTAAGATGTGCAACCATACTTAATCGTTTTTGTCTTGTAACTTACACGACATTGCGATTCTTGAGTAGGTGTGTTTTAAGTTTGATTAGAGTTGAGAAGATTCAATATTTCCTATTATAGCTTTCTCATACAAGGAGAAAGGATGGGAACGAGTCTTACTCTTACAAGGAAAAAAGACTTAGTTTGTCTTCCTCTAGCACAAAAGGAAACAAACTTTGTTTACGGTTTGTGTTGCATAAAATCATTAATAGAAATACAAAGTTCATATTTAGTATTTTCGATAATTATCCTTTTTTAAATTAAATACCCAAGTTTATAAAAAACAATTAATTTTACGAAAAGGATAAGATCCTCATTGAGGTTCTACCATCACATCAGTTGATCTGCTAGCAATGACAGATTCAATAGGTAGATGACGTTCATCAATTGCAAATCTTGTGCAATTCTTAGATCCTTATGGGACTCATGACACAAGTAAACATTTCACTAAATGTCAAACTGGCATGTTTAGCCCCATCCTTGCCTCGGTCAAGGTCTCACCGTTGTACCGATTAAGTCATCCAATTTGAGAACATGCGAGAATAAGTCTAGGTCTCACGCATAGATAATAATCACCTTGGCTCACAATTCACATCCGTCTCACAAGATGTAAAAAGTAATTGCAAGTGATCTCAAACGATTGGACGACATGACTTAAATTTGAGACGGGTATAAAAGTTTGATTTACAAATCAAAAGTGTGTACGAGGAAGCATGCATTCATCCATCGTAGCACAAGTTAAAAACATTTCTTAACTTAATTCTAATCTTGTTTTAATTTATACGTGTCAAGTTGTCCAAGTTAAAGACTAATATAAAACCTAAGTGGAATTAATACTAGATTAGACAATACATAAAAGAAATAACATTCATAACACGTTACGAGTTATTATAAAAAGAAGATTTTAGTTTTAAATCATATTTAAAATTTAAACTAAATCAAAAATTCAGTTTTATAATTGGTTTGTGATTGGTTTTAAGTTTTTATAAAAACATTTGCAAGTTATTGCAAGATATCAAGCAAATAAGCAACCACACAACCACAAGTATGCAAAGCCTCAAACCGATGAAAACCTATGCTTGATCTCGTGAGCCATCACGAGGACCAAGAAGTCAACTAAGGGTAAGTAAACACAACCACAAAGTGGGCTCCCACTTGCTCCAAGACCATCTAAAGCAAGTAGAACCCAAAGTGAACATGAGGGCCAAAACTGCCATAAAACTTCAGTCGACTTCTAGGGCCCAAAACACATAGAAGGATTCCTCCCTAGCCTGAGCTCCAGTTGAGACTTTTGAGGCCCATGAGTTGTGAATCAGCACACCAAAATTGGGCTTCTATCTCCTTATAGAACTCCGAGAAATCACGTTTTAGTGCAGGTCACTCAGCAGCTCCGAATTTCACAATATGTCTTTAATTCTTTAGCCATTCCCATCCAAGCATCGGTTACAATTGATTTATGACTAAACACATTTAACCTATCATTAAACTACTGTAAAGTGCCCAAACAATGGCTATAAACAACATCAAAAACATATTAATTAAGCCGAAACAATGGCAAACCCCAAAACTGAAATTAAATGCAAATCAATACACAACATGTCACATTTGGGCTAGGTTTTCATCGGCTTTGCATACGAAACATAAGAATACCATAAGATTATGAATATAACAAGGTGTTGGCTAACTCCATGACCAAACATGTGATGAGATTGCTTTTATACATAGTCTCATCGTCCAAATCGGACTTAAAATGCATAAAATATCATTAAAACTACCAAATATATGCTCGTGTTTGTTACTTGTGTATTTTTAGGTACGGATATTGAGGAAATGGCAAAAGATCACAAGAATCATTCAATAACGAACACGGGAAACGAAGCCGCACAATGAACCGGGCCCAAGTTTTGAATTTCCAAAAATACCCTTGAAGAATTGAAGATTGGCAAGTTTGGTCCCTCAACTTTTAAAGATTAACACTTTATACCCCTCAAATATTCATAATTATGAATAGGGTCCCTAAAGTTTGAAGACATTACAAGTTCAGTCCTTGAAGAATCCAAGAATTGCATTTGAAGTCCTTGTTCAAGTTTGAAAAGAGATGTGCCAAAAATGACAAGATGCCAATCTTGTTTTCAAAGGGAAATGTGAGATTTGTTGTATTAATACAACATGAAGACAAGAGGAAACATGGGGGGGGCAATTCTGCCAGACAGCTAAACCTACACACCCACTCATGAGCTGACACCTCACATAACCCACCCATTTACCCATTTACCCGACCCTACCCACTAAACCAACCCAATACCCACCCAAACCCAACCAGTTTATTAAACTGGTCAAACGAACCAGTCAAACCCCCCCTAATCCCTTCCCTCCAAACAGATTTTTAAACATTTAATTTACCCAAAATAGATTAAACACCCTTTAATCACCCAAGAACCCTAAACCTACCCAGACTTAATCACCTTAAATCCAAAGGGGTTTTACCCAAATCTTTCCAGACTATTAATTCAACTAACCCTAACCAAAACCTACTCACCATATTCCCTTCACACTCACCCTATGTGACAACCCCATGGTCCCCTGCCCTGTCCCTTTCCACAAAACCCTAGGAGGGGACACATCCAACGTTTGATATCAACTCCTTGGTCCCCAAGACCAAACAAACGTCCAAGATGATGTTCCAACAGCTGGCCAAGTACAAGATCACATGATACCCTTTGACGAATTTCAAATCAGCAAGACTTCAAGGGCAACATAGGAATTTCAGAGACTAGGGTTTAGCATTCTAGTTTGTTCTATAGCCTAGTATAAATACACCCGTATCTGGGTTGTATTCTTTGTTCCAGTTTTTAGGCTTTCACATTGTAATCCCTTTTTAATGATATAAAAGTTTGGTGTTTGTTTAAATCAACTTAATTCCTTTTTATAATTATTAAAAGTTGTGTGTGTGTAGAAAGCCTAGCTGAGTTCCATTTTTAAATTGTGTAACACTTGTGTGTTTGAAATTTGAGTTTTCAAAAAAAGGTTTCAAAAGGTTTTAAGTTTTCAGAAATCCAAGGTTCATGAAGTGAAAGTGGATTGAACCATTGGATTTCTGATAATTTATACTTGTTTTCAGAAGTACTTCATTGGTTAAAAGTTGTGAGAAAGGTTTTAAAAAAGTTTTAAAAAAAATCAGAAAGTGTATTGTTTTTGTGTGTTCACTTTTTCTTAGCAGGTTGTTGAAGGATTGTTTGTCAAAGGTTCTGCATAGGCCCCAGCCTATTTGGAGGTGGCTAAGCTGCCACTAAGGGACCTGGATGTAGGTCCCTTAAGGTAAAAGCCTTGTTCCCTTTTCATTTTTCAGTCATTGGTGATTTTTGCATAATTTTTGTGCAAGTTGTTAGTTGTTGATGTTATATGGTTTGATTGTGCTCATTTCAGTTTTTTATGCATGTTATAGATAGTAGAATCAGTTTGCTTGAAGTCTTGTTAAGTTTGCTTTGAAAAATATCATTTTCAGTTTATAAAGGGGTGTTTGGATTTGCATGTTAATCAAGGCTGGTGAAATATATTTGGGGTATAATTTGGTTAGATACACTCATTAGATGGTTATTATATGATATAAGTACAATTGGTTTCAGTTTGGTAGGTTTAAAAGCATTTGCATGATCAAAAGTTTGGAAATTGGCATTAAATCTGAAACTGCCTAGTGTGTCTGTTTTTGGGTGAATTTGTGCCCCTAGTTTGATAATCTGTTAGATAATAGGCTGTTTTAGGGATTGTTATTGCTTATATACCAGTTAGTGGGATTGTATGCAAGTTCTTGGTCATTGAAATCCATTTGAGTGCCAAGTATATCAGCAACATACTCTCAGACCACTCATTTAGCTATATCAGTGATATTTGGTGAAATTTTGTGCTTGGATCTGTGTTATACTTTCTTGTTTCTTGTTGATTTTGACTCCCTATGCTCAACTGAGTATAGGGGTGCCCCATTTGTCCAACAAACATCACAAAAAACCAAGACAAGTCCTCTTGTCCTTAATTTTCACAAGTGAAGATTTCAATCTGTTTCCTTTGTGTTCATCAGAAACTCAACTCAATCTGGGCACGTTTTTATAATTCTTAGGGCTTAATCTTGGTCTAATTTGGATTTGATTTGGGTTTTTGAAGTTTAAACAGTCCTGGTTTTGTGTTTTTAAAATTAAAAAAAGAAAAAAAAATAAAAGATCAAAAAGGACGTGGCCAGGACTCGAACCTGCGCCACTCCCCCCACACACAAACGTCTTACCAGCGCGCCCTTGGGTCTTTTACTGATGAAGACTCAATTCAATACATACTTAAAGGGATTGTGTTTGGACTTTTCCAAAATAAGCCGTAGCTATTTCAGCTTATTTAAGCTTATTGTATAAGCTTTTTGGCTTGTTTTCTTTTTTTCTTGTGTTTGTCACCTCATTTAGGATTTTTCTGTGCTAAGTTTGGATTTTTCTCTTTCTTTATTTATTTTTTATTATTTTTTATTTATCCGTTTTTATTTAATTAGTTTAAAAATAGGAAAAAGCATTTTAAAAATCTAGAAAAATAGTTTTAGGTTTTGAATTATATTTTTGAGGTTTACATCACAAAAAGTTTTCAAAAAGTCTTATTTTTGATTTTATTGGATTTTAGGGTATTTTACCAACTTTAAAATTTAATATAAAATTATTAAATAGGTTTTAGAAACTTTTAATTGCATTTCTGTCTTAGTTACATTATTTAGGATTTTAGGTAATTTTTTAGAATTTTTTAGTAAACTTTAAATTTTTTTGATTATTTTAATATTATTTTATTATTAAAAATTAAAAGTTTAATTTTTCTACTTTTTTCATTTTTCCTAGATTGTAGACACATAATTAGGAATTTTGTAACATTCCAAATATTTTTAGGACTTTTCATTTATTTTATAGAATTAATTTAAGTTTTAATTGATTTTTATAGTTTTTAAGTGTTTAAAAATAGTTTTATTTGGTTTTAAAATTTTAAAAAATACCTTTTAGCTTAATTAGGTTATTTTTGAGGTTTACAAACTTTAAAATCTTGTTTGGGGCTTTTTAATAATTAATTGTGATTTTTAGGGCTTTAATTAGCATTAAAAAGTCATTATCTAATTAATTAAAAGGTTTTAGCAAGTTTGGATTTTTTGTAAACTCTTAGAATAATATTGTGGATTTTTAGTGATTTTTAGGAATTTTTAGGTTAAAATTTTAATTTTTGCACTATTTACGGTTTTACGTGAACGCCTTTTTCGACTTAGTTTAATCCGTTTTTGTAACCGTCAATTCTTTCTTCTTTTCTATTTTCTCTTTTCTTGTTAATAATCACAAACATCATTAATCATTTCATCACACAACACACTAGCCTCCTCGAGAACGAACTCACTTCATTGGGTCATAACTTGTGGTTTTCCTAAATCACTCGTTAATACTTACCCTAATTACCTTCCTTTTCCTAAAGGGGTAAAAATACTACAATCATTTTTGGCGCCGCTGTCGGGGAGGCGTGTTGTGTTTTGATTGAACATTGTTTTTTTTAATTAGCCATAATTAGTATTTGTATTAGTAGCACTCTACTAATACGTATTATCGTTTTTTCGGTTTTTGTGTGAATATTATTACTATATTTTATACGTAGAACAATAAATTCACAAGTACTCCAAATACGTGAGAAATCACAACCTTGACTTGGGAGGTCATTGTAACAACTGGTAATTTTCTTACTTGGTAAAATGACCATTTTACCCTTTGACTTTTTATTTAGTCAACTATGTACTTGAACTGTGTATAAACCGGGAAGTTATCCCGCGTTTTCTGAAAAACTGTTTTATGACAAGTAATGACTTGACTCTGAGCTCAGTCATCGTTTTGAAATCTTCTATGAATCTGACCGGACTGCTGTAACGGTCAATGAATTGACGATGATCCGTGAGATTATTCGTTATCTGTGAATTACGTGTTTAACTGCTTTACTTTAACTGCGTGACTGTTATTTTCATTAACTACGTATTTTATTAGCCCAGTACGTATTTATAAACATGTATTTTTGTATTTTTGCCATTTATAGTAATAAATCGTATTTTCTGTGAAAAATTACTTAACGTATCGCGTTTTCGTATTTTACGTCGTTTTTACGAGTAACCGTCGTAAGCATTCATAAAACACTTTACTAAACGTAAAATATCAGTTTTCGTCGAAAAATCATAAAATTAATATATTTCGTCAATTTTCTAAGTTTTACGCATTTTTAAACGTAACTGCATACTTTTCACTAATTACCTAAAACTAAATTAACCTTTTTACCTTAAACCTTTTAACTAATTACCAAGGTAAAAATTTTGAATAAATTACCCATGTGGGACCCCTCTAAAACCGGCCACACACTCCACCCATATGCACACTTTAACCAAATTTTTGCACTTGCTATTTTCATGTCTATTTTTCACTCTATCCTAAAAACCCTAATATGTCATATTCACCACAATAATTCACCTCATTTACCCTCATAATCTCACACACAAAATTCAAACAACACTCTCCTCTCTCTCTCTCTAAAAACACACGGCATAAACACATACACATATTCCACCATTGTTGAAAATTTAAAAGCTTCATTTTCTAAAGATTTAACACAAAACAATTACCCACAAAGACTTATAAACACAAAAGGAAGAATGGTTTTCCCTGGTTTGTAGATTTGAGTAGTTTTGGTTGGAGATTTGTTGAAGATATATTTTTGTTCTTGGTGATTATTTGTTGGGTAGATTATAGATCGTGTTCCTCTCGTTACGTAGAATCGTTACTCAAGGTTATTTCTTAAACCTTTTTCAATCTTTTCATTTTCATGCATAATCTTTGTAGATTCATGCATATATGTTACTCATCTTATATTTTCTTGAAAATAAAAGGGTAAAAACTATTTTGTTCATGATTTATTTTTTTAAATCTTAAGTATCTTGAATAAAGCTTTTAAATCCATGTATGAAAAAGTGTTAATTAAAAGGTTTATGAAATATATACATATTTATTTTTGTGATTTATGAACTTGAAAATAAATCTTTGATTCTTATGATGTTTATGAATATTTGGAAGGTAATAATAGTGTTATTATTAGTGGGTACGCTTTAAAAGGGTCGAAAACGCGTTTTTACGAAAAAGATACAAACTGTCCGAATTATTTATGAGGGTTAAAGGGTTGTAAAAATTGTTTTGACACTAGTTTAGTACGAGATTGTGAAAATATAAGTAAATACCTTCGTTTCGGTATATTATAAGCTAAAAACGGAGTTAAAACGAGAAAGATATGGGCGTTTAAAGTTTGGTGACGGAAAACTTATTATTTTGTGACGTACTAAAAATTTCACTTGCTGTCCGTATTTATAAAGTGGTCGAAAGGACGTTTTCGAGTTAAACCGAGTCGTTTTTAGTGTCAAAATGGATACGAGATGCTATATATGATTGTTCGGAACGATTTGAGAAAAGCGAAAGCGCTAATTAGATATTGTTGAAAGTGAAATTTGGGATATATTGCGAGAATAGATTAGTTGAGCGTTGTGGTTGAGAGAGTTGTTGAAAAATTGGGATTTTGAGTAGAGATTTGGGAACTTACCAAAAATGGCAAATTTTGAAATGGCGCCGAAAGGCTGCCGAATTTTCGTTGGAAAGCGTATTGATAAAATTTATTAAGATAAATTTCGGTAAATTAAATTTTACGCCGAAAGGCTGTCGAAATTCCGTTGACGAGCGTGTGGGGAAAAATTTATAAAGATAAATTCTGGTAGAGTAAAATTTACGCCGAAAGGCTGTCGAAATTTCGTTAAGTCCAAAAATAAATATTTTTGCCTAAGTATATGTGATAATACTTATAACGATACGATATTTAATAGTCACGTTTTTAAACAAGATATATATATATATATATATGAACGATGAGTAATGTACGTGACGATTTATTATGACTTATTTGCTAGCGCCTAAACTATAGTATTATATTTAGGTTGTTGCTAGAGTGCTCGCTTCTATTTGACCATACTTGTGCAATTTGCATCGTTGCTTGAGGTGAGTTTATAGTTCCCTATTAAACTGCTTTCTATGTTTAATGTTTTGGGATGTGATGAATGCTATTGATGCTTGCTTCTGAATGCAAGTAAAACTACTTTTATGTGAACACTATTTATGAGATAGCTTAAGTTGCTTGAGCCATAGTCCCCACCATCGTGAATCGTTAGTTACTCTGCCGGAGTAAGCTCTTATGTTACGGATAGATCTATTGAGGGTTGACAACCTCCACTCGGGCATTCTGACGCCGGACGAGTGTGTACCATTTGTATGAACGGAGTTATCTTGGCTAGGTACTCCATTGGGGCAAATTTATATGTGCAATCTATTGCATGTACTGGATCACTAGTTTCGATGTCACGAGCTTATCGCTATCATAAATATTGTGAACACCCAATTTATCCTACACTTGGTACTATATCTCCTATAGTTGCATGTGTACATGAAATGAAATATGAAAACGTATGACTATGAATTTTTACTTGAAACCTATATTCTCACCAACTTTATGTTGACCCAATTTAGCATTTATCTCAGGTAATTGATGATGATTTGTATCTGCTACGTGAAGTACTTGGAGTCCGCATGCATTCATGACCGCTCTTCGGACATTTATTTGCTTATGCTTTTGAACTATTATCTCGTTGATGTTTAAAACTTTTACATTCCGCTGCATTATCTTTTGAGACTTAGACCTTTCGTATTGCGACGCTTTTAATTTAAATTCAACGAGGTATTTTTATAAAACGTCTCATTTAGAGTCGTTCTCTTGTACCTTGAACTATGATACTATGACGTAACAGCCCCGAGCTTCACCGCTTCCGCATATCACATTTGGGGTGTTACAGAATTGGTAATCAGAGCCTTGGTTATAGAGAACTAGGTTTGCATCTTAGGCCTAGACTATAACCGATGTGGCTACTTGTTACTCTGTATATATGTGTACTACGTAATGTATTACGTAGGATCACACTATAAGTATAAGTAATATATATTATGTAATACGTAATATGTATTATATACATATGCATTTCTCCGATTTGCATACTTTAATTTCCATACATGATTATTTCATGCATACCCTACAACTGCTTATACGCGTTTTGGTTGTTGCAGGTTATGTCGTCATCCACTGTTACTTACCAGTCCGACTCTACTGACGGAGAGTGGGAAGATGAGATTGAGTTGATACCGGATCATGTTGAGCCGCAGGATGCTCCTGAGGAGGCCGATCCTGAGGAGGAAGATGAGGAGTATGATTCCGACGAGGAACCAGAGGAGGATGACGAGGATGAGATTGCTGTGTTGTCTGACACTTCTGACGTTGTTGATGGGATGCCGCCTGTTGTGCATCGTACTTTGATTGAGTGGGTCAGTGATAGTGAGGATGATAGGGAGGGTAATCCGATAGATTATCCAGAGGATGTTGATGAGGAGATAGAGAGTGATGGCATGGAGATTGCTTCTCCTGGACCGATTGGATCGCCGTTACCTGTGTTAGGACTTGAGGATGGAGATGGTATGGATGCTGAGGATAGAGATGGTATGGGACTTGAGGACATGGATGGATATGAGGTTGATCGAGAGGAGGAGGATGATATGGATGATGAGGATAGAGATGGTATGGGACTTGAGGACATGGATGGATATGAGGTTGATCGAGAGGATGAGGATGATATGGATGTCGAGGCCGATGAGGATATTGAGGTTACTGATGATGAGGCTAGGGTTGAGTTTCCACTTGTGTCGGATGATGAGGGACATCCCGACTTTCCTGCTCATCATGGATTGATGACTCGTGCTGCTGACCGTGATTTGACTGTTGTATCTGAGGGAGTTGAGCCTAGTAGGAGGACTGCGATTAGGAAGACGTCCAACCTGAAGAAGAAGTCTACTGTTCCACATCAGAGGTATAGGGAGCAGCGGGAAGCTTTATGGGGTACACCGACTGCTGAGGTTTATAGTGATTCTGATGATACCGTACCACCTGCTGATGGAGCTGGACCATCTGGCGTTAGGACTAGA
This sequence comes from Glebionis coronaria, assembly GCA_025667525.1. Lineage (NCBI taxonomy): Eukaryota > Viridiplantae > Streptophyta > Magnoliopsida > Asterales > Asteraceae > Glebionis > Glebionis coronaria. The sequence goes on along the minus strand of CM046881.1, from coordinate 426,388,779 downwards.
GCTGCATCTGATTCTGACTCATCATACACGCGTAAGAGGGTTCGTATGTCTGCTTCACCTGCTATACCTGAGACATCGCCTACTCATGGGAGTCGTGCTATGACTACTGCTTCTACACCATCTGCACATCATGATGGAGAGCCTTCTAGACGTAGGTCATGTGTTATCATGATAGGATCTGCTAGGGATTCCGATGCTGTTCGTTTTCGTCGACTTGAGGATGCAGTGTGGGATTTGTTAGAGGATCGTGAGGAGAGACAAGAGTTGTTGGATACTGCTCGTGAGGATATTGTTGCTTTGAGGAGTGAGTTGGAGACACTTCGTGGTGGAGACACTACGAGGGGTGCTTCACCGAGGTGTGCTGATTGTGAGCGTCGTCGTCGCCGTCATGGTTAGAGTGTTATCGTCATCGTGCTGAATTCTAGAGTAGATTACATCTTTTATCTTTTGGGCATTGTATCCACTAAACTAGAGTAGTACTCGGTTAGTTGGACTAGACTAGATGTGATCATAACTCTTATTTTATGACTATGTACTTGTATTGGATATTCTTATTTTGAATGAAAATGTGATCTTATGACTATGAATATTGACTATCTTTATTATGCTTGTTGTATCGTAATTTTGTATCATTAGCATAGAAATATATAACGTGTATATTCGTGCTTGAACCTTATTTGCATTGTTGTCTTAACGCAGAGAAACAATGGTGAACACGCGTAACGGAATGACTGACGCACAATTGGAAGCACTGATTACGCAGCGAGTGACTGCCGCTTTGGCAAACGTGCAAGCTAACAACAACGTGAACCAAGCACCGCCGAACGTTGTTGAGAACCGACCCCCTAAGCCATGCACTTACAAGGATTTTAGGAATTGTGACCCTTTGAATTTCAATGGTACTGAAGGAGCTGTTGGGTTAGCTCGATGGGTTGAAAAGATGGAATCGGTGTTCCGTGTGAGTGGATGTGCTGTTGAAACCCAAGTGACTTATGCTACTTGTACTTTAGCTGCTGGAGCGTTGACATGGTGGAACACCCATGTGCAAACTGTTGGAGCCGAGGAGGCGTATGCAATGACTTGGGAGGAACTCAAGAAGTTGTTGACTAAGGAATACTGTCCTCGTAATGAAATTCAGAAAATGGAAATTGAGCTGTGGAATTTGACTGTGAGAAACAATGACATTGGGGCTTATACAAGGAGATTCCAAGAGTTGTGTTTGCTATGTCCTGGAATGGTTCCAGATGAGGAAAAGAAAGTTGAGCGCTACATTTGGGGTTTACCTGGTAGAGTTCAAGGGAATGTGACGTCGTCTGGACCGACTAAGGTTAGTGATGCTATAAGGATGGCTCATAGTCTAATGGATCAAATTGTTCGAGCAAATGTTGGAAATGCTACGGACAATAAGAGAAAATGGGGAAACAACCAAAGGAACAACCGTGGGAATTATCCGAACAAGAGACAAGAGACTGTGAGGGCATACACTGCTGGTACTGGAGAAAGAGGGGTATACAATGGGACGTTACCTCTGTGCAACCGATGTAAGCGTCACCACACTGGGCAATGTAACGTGCAATGCCACAACTGCAAGAAAACTGGACACATTGCTAGAGACTGTAAGTCACCACAAAACCCGAAGGCCAATGTCACCTGTTTCGAATGCTAGCAAAAGGGACACTACAGCAACGAGTGCCCAAAGAAAAAGAACAAGGACCAAGGAAAAATTGCTAAGACTGGGGAAGCTCGTGGAAGAGTTTATGTGATAGGAGGAGGAGAGACACAAGAAAACCCCGACGTCGTTACGGGTACGTTTCTTCTCAATGGTCGTTATGCATCTATTTTATTTGATACTGGAGCCGATAGGAGTTTTGTGTCGACTGCCTTTAGTGCCTTAATTGATATGACCCCTTCGCCTTTAGACACTAAGTACACTATTGAGTTAGCTAATGGAAAGTTGATAGAAGCCGACACTATCCTTCGCGGATGTACTTTGAATCTGTTAGGTCGTCCTTTCGTTGTCGATCTTATGCCTGTTGAATTAGGGAGTTTTGACGTTATTATCGGAATGGATTGGTTATCGAAATACCGTGCTACGATTATCTGTGACGAGAAAGTCGTTCGTTTACCATGTGGAGATGAGGTTTTGGAGGTACAAGGTGTTGGATGTAGTGGAAAAGGGAAATCACGACTGAACATTATTTCGCGTATCAAGGCTCAGAAGTTGTTGTCGGAAGGTTGCCACGTATTCTTAGCCCGTGTTACGGAAAAGCGGACTGAAGAAAAGCGATTGGAAGATGTACGTATCGTACGGGATTTTCCGGAAGTCTTTCCCGAAGATTTGCCTGGATTGCCGCCGGCTAGACAAGTTGAATTCCAGATCGATTTAATACCGGGAGCAGCGCATGTTGCTCGAGCGCCTTATCGTTTAGCACCGTCGGAAATGCAAGAACTATCAACGCAACTACAAGAGTTGACTGATAAAGGATTCATAAGACCAAGTTCTTCACCCTGGGGAGCTCCGGTCTTGTTTGTAAAGAAAAAGGATGGAAGTTTTCGAATGTGTATCGACTATCGTGAGTTGAACAAACTTACCATCAAGAACCGTTATCCGTTACCTAGGATCGATGATTTGTTTGACCAATTACAAGGATCGAGTGTTTACTCAAAGATTGACCTTAGGTCTGGTTATCACCAATTGAAAGTTCGCGAGGAAGATGTTGCTAAGACTGCTTTTAGGACAAGGTACGGACACTACGAGTTCCAAGTGATGCCGTTTGGTCTGACAAACGCACCAGCTGTATTTATGGACCTCATGAACCGGGTGTGTAAACCGTATTTGGATAAGTTTGTCATTGTATTCATCGATGACATACTAATTTACTCAAGGAATGAGAAAGAACATGAGGAACACCTTAGGATAATATTGGAATTGCTTAAGAAGGAGGAGTTGTACGCTAAGTTCTCAAAGTGTGATTTTTGGTTGCCAAGAGTACAATTCCTAGGACACGTTATTGATAACAATGGGATTCATGTTGATCCTGCTAAGATTGAGTCAATTAGGGAGTGGACTGCTCCTACAACACCGACCGAAATTCGCCAATTTTTAGGACTCGCCGGATATTACCGAAGGTTTATCGAGGGATTCTCGAAGATCGCGAAACCATTGACAAAGTTGACTCAAAAGAAAGTGAAATACGAATGGGGAGACAAGGAGGAATTAGCATTCCAAAAGTTGAAACAAATGTTGTGTAGTGCACCTATTCTATCGTTACCAGAAGGATCGGAAGACTTTGTGGTCTACTGTGATGCATCAGGAAAAGGATTAGGAGCCGTGTTGATGCAAAGGAAGAAAGTTATTGCGTACGCATCACGACAATTGAAAACGCATGAGAAAAACTACACTACACACGACTTAGAACTAGGAGCCGTAGTATTTGCTTTGAAATTGTGGAGACACTACTTGTATGGAACCAAGTGTGTTGTCTACACCGATCACAAAAGTTTGCAACATATTCTTGACCAAAAGGAACTGAACATGAGACAACGTCGATGGATCGAGTTGCTCAGTGATTATGACTGTGAAATCCGCTACCACCCTGGGAAGGCCAATGTGGTGGCAGATGCACTAAGTAGAAAGGAACAATTGATGACACGTAGAGTTAGATCATTAGCTATGATTATTAACCCGAACTTACCCGTGCAAATTCGTGAAGCACAAACCGAAGCCCTTAAGCCTGAACATGTTGAAGCTGAAAAACTGGGAGGAATGGTTACTAAGAAATTGGAGACTAGCACAAATGGAACACTATGTCTGAATGGTAGAAGTTGGTTACCACTATTTGGAGGACTTAGGAACGTGATTATGCACGAGTCGCATAAATCTAAGTATTCGATCCACCCCGGATCTGACAAAATGTATCAGGATATGAAGAAGTTGTATTGGTGGCCAAATATGAAAGCTGAAATCGCTACTTATGTAGGGAAATGTTTGACTTGTGCTAGAGTGAAAACTGAACACCAAAAACCATCTGGACTGTTGGTTCAACCAGTAATTCCTATGTGGAAGTGGGAAAACATAACCATGGATTTCGTTACTAAGCTGCCTAAAACGACAAACGGATATGACACAATTTGGGTAATTGTTGATCGCCTTACGAAATCTGCACACTTTTTGGCTATGAAGGAAGACGATTCAATGGATAAGCTTACGAGACTTTACCTGAAGGAGGTAGTCGCTAAGCATGGAATACCGATCTCGATCATTTCCGATAGAGACGGTAGATTTACTTCTGAATTCTGGAAATCACTTCAGAAAGCGTTGGGTACGCAATTGGACATGAGTACTGCTTATCACCCGCAGACTGATGGACAAAGTGAGAGAACTATTCAAACGCTGGAGGACATGTTGCGCGCGTGTGTATTGGACTTCGGAAAACAATGGGATAGACACTTGCCTCTAGTGGAATTCTCTTACAATAACAGTTATCATACCAGTATTAAGGCTGCACCGTTTGAAGCGCTGTATGGTCGTAAATGTCGTTCGCCTGTGTGTTGGAGCGAAGTTGGGGATAGTCAACTTACCCGAACTAATCCGTGAAACAACTGAGAAGATCGTCCAGATCAAGAGCCGAATTCAAGCAGCCCGTGATCGTCAAAAGAGTTACGCCGATGTTCGACGTAAGCCTCTCGAATTTCAAGTAGGAGACCGTGTGATGCTGAAAGTATCGCCTTGGAAAGGTGTAGTACGTTTTGGCAAACGAGGAAAACTGAACCCCCGTTATATTGGACCATTCAAGATCTTAGCTAAGGTTGGAACCGTAGCCTATCGTCTTGAATTACCCCAAGCGTTGAGCCGTGTGCACAGCACTTTTCATGTTTCGAACTTGAAGAAGTGCCTTTCTGATGAAACACTTGTTATACCGATGGAGGAACTCCAAATCAACGACAAGATGCAATTTGTCGAGGAACCTGTTGAAATCATGGACCGTGAGGTCAAACAATTGAAACAAAGTCGTATACCGATTGTGAAGGTGAGGTGGAATTCTAAGCGTGGACCTGAATTCACCTGGGAGCGTGAGGATCAATTTCGCAAGATATATCCGCGTCTCTTTGACAACTCTAGAGCCCATGACACTCCTAAGCTTTGAGGACAAAGCTTCATTAACAATGGGATGATGTAACAACTGGTAATTTTCTTACTTGGTAAAATGACCATTTTACCCTTTGACTTTTTATTTAGTCAACTATGTACTTGAACTGTGTATAAACCGGGAAGTTATCCCGCGTTTTCTGAAAAACTGTTTTATGACAAGTAATGACTTGACTCTGAGCTCAGTCATCGTTTTGAAATCTTCTATGAATCTGACCGGACTGCTGTAACGGTCAATGAATTGACGATGATCCGTGAGATTATTCGTTATCTGTGAATTACGTGTTTAACTGCTTTACTTTAACTGCGTGACTGTTATTTTCATTAACTACGTATTTTATTAGCCCAGTACGTATTTATAAACATGTATTTTTGTATTTTTGCCATTTATAGTAATAAATCGTATTTTCTGTGAAAAATTACTTAACGTATCGCGTTTTCGTATTTTACGTCGTTTTTACGAGTAACCGTCGTAAGCATTCATAAAACACTTTACTAAACGTAAAATATCAGTTTTCGTCGAAAAATCATAAAATTAATATATTTCGTCAATTTTCTAAGTTTTACGCATTTTTAAACGTAACTGCATACTTTTCACTAATTACCTAAAACTAAATTAACCTTTTTACCTTAAACCTTTTAACTAATTACCAAGGTAAAAATTTTGAATAAATTACCCATGTGGGACCCCTCTAAAACCGGCCACACACTCCACCCATATGCACACTTTAACCAAATTTTTGCACTTGCTATTTTCATGTCTATTTTTCACTCTATCCTAAAAACCCTAATATGTCATATTCACCACAATAATTCACCTCATTTACCCTCATAATCTCACACACAAAATTCAAACAACACTCTCCTCTCTCTCTCTCTAAAAACACACGGCATAAACACATACACATATTCTACCATTGTTGAAAATTTAAAAGCTTCATTTTCTAAAGATTTAACACAAAACAATTACACACAAAGACTTATAAACACAAAAGGAAGAATGGTTTTCCATGGTTTGTAGATTTGAGTAGTTTTGGTTGGAGATTTGTTGAAGATATATTTTTGTTCTTGGTGATTATTTGTTGGGTAGATTATAGATCGTGTTCCTCTCGTTACGTAGAATCGTTACTCAAGGTTATTTCTTAAACCTTTTTCAATCTTTTCATTTTCATGCATAATCTTTGTAGATTCATGCATATATGTTACTCATCTTATATTTTCTTGAAAATAAAAGGGTAAAAACTATTTTGTTCATGATTTATTTTTTTAAATCTTAAGTATCTTGAATAAAGCTTTTAAATCCATGTATGAAAAAGTGTTAATTAAAAGGTTTATGAAATATATACATATTTATTTTTGTGATTTATGAACTTGAAAATAAATCTTTGATTCTTATGATGTTTATGAATATTTGGAAGGTAATAATAGTGTTATTATTAGTGGGTACGCTTTAAAAGGGTCGAAAACGCGTTTTTACGAAAAAGATACAAACTGTCCGAATTATTTATGAGGGTTAAAGGGTTGTAAAAATTGTTTTGACACTAGTTTAGTACGAGATTGTGAAAATATAAGTAAATACCTTCGTTTCGGTATATTATAAGCTAAAAACGGAGTTAAAACGAGAAAGATATGGGCGTTTAAAGTTTGGTGACGGAAAACTTATTATTTTGTGACGTACTAAAAATTTCACTTGCTGTCCGTATTTATAAAGTGGTCGAAAGGACGTTTTCGAGTTAAACCGAGTCGTTTTTAGTGTCAAAATGGATACGAGATGCTATATATGATTGTTCGGAACGATTTGAGAAAAGCGAAAGCGCTAATTAGATATTGTTGAAAGTGAAATTTGGGATATATTGCGAGAATAGATTAGTTGAGCGTTGTGGTTGAGAGAGTTGTTGAAAAATTGGGATTTTGAGTAGAGATTTGGGAACTTACCAAAAATGGCAAATTTTGAAATGGCGCCGAAAGGCTGCCGAATTTTCGTTGGAAAGCGTATTGATAAAATTTATTAAGATAAATTTCGGTAAATTAAATTTTACGCCGAAAGGCTGTCGAAATTCCGTTGACGAGCGTGTGGGGAAAAATTTATAAAGATAAATTTTGGTAGAGTAAAATTTACGCCGAAAGGCTGTCGAAATTTCGTTAAGTCCAAAAATAAATATTTTTGCCTAAGTATATGTGATAATACTTATAACGATACGATATTTAATAGTCACGTTTTTAAACAAGATATATATATATATATATATATGAACGATGAGTAATGTACGTGACGATTTATTATGACTTATTTGCTAGCGCCTAAACTATAGTATTATATTTAGGTTGTTGCTAGAGTGCTCGCTTCTATTTGACCATACTTGTGCAATTTGCATCGTTGCTTGAGGTGAGTTTATAGTTCCCTATTAAACTGCTTTCTATGTTTAATGTTTTGGGATGTGATGAATGCTATTGATGCTTGCTTCTGAATGCAAGTAAAACTACTTTTATGTGAACACTATTTATGAGATAGCTTAAGTTGCTTGAGCCATAGTCCCCACCATCGTGAATCGTTAGTTACTCTGCCGGAGTAAGCTCTTATGTTACGGATAGATCTATTGAGGGTTGACAACCTCCACTCGGGCATTCTGACGCCGGACGAGTGTGTACCATTTGTATGAACGGAGTTATCTTGGCTAGGTACTCCATTGGGGCAAATTTATATGTGCAATCTATTGCATGTACTGGATCACTAGTTTCGATGTCACGAGCTTATCGCTATCATAAATATTGTGAACACCCAATTTATCCTACACTTGGTACTATATCTCCTATAGTTGCATGTGTACATGAAATGAAATATGAAAACGTATGACTATGAATTTTTACTTGAAACCTATATTCTCACCAACTTTATGTTGACCCAATTTAGCATTTATCTCAGGTAATTGATGATGATTTGTATCTGATACGTGAAGTACTTGGAGTCCGCATGCATTCATGACCGCTCTTCGGACATTTATTTGCTTATGCTTTTGAACTATTATCTCGTTGATGTTTAAAACTTTTACATTCCGCTGCATTATCTTTTGAGACTTAGACCTTTCGTATTGCGACGCTTTTAATTTAAATTCAACGAGGTATTTTTATAAAACGTCTCATTTAGAGTCGTTCTCTTGTACCTTGAACTATGATACTATGACGTAACAGCCCCGAGCTTCACCGCTTCCGCATATCACATTTGGGGTGTTACAGTCATTACCCAATCATTGTATTCGAATCTCAAACCAAATAAAAAAGGCAAAAATAGATAAATACTTTCGTGAAGCTCGATTTTGAAAAATACAAACTATAAGGTGGGTATACGGCGGTTGTATTTCACGACCTAAAGGAAAAAGGCTCTTAAGTGCTTCGCGCCGCCTCGTTTCCTCCGCTTGCTTGTGCGTATTTGATTTTGAGAGTGAATCGAGGGTTTTGCCGCCCAAAGTATTATTACATATCATATATATTTTCTTGGTTTCTATTGATTAAACCCTCTTGAACGATTTGGTGTTCCACCATCGTTCTAAAGTCATCAAAGGCGTTCACTTCACGTGATCGTTTTCATTCCTTGATGCTTCTTTAATCAAGAGATTTGATTAAGGAGGAGATTTGTAGATTTTTGTCTACTTAATACATTCACCAATTTCCAAAAAAGTTAATACCATCAAAAACCACAAAAAAATTGAAAAATTAAAAACACCAAAAAGAATCTTCTTTGCTCGTCTCCTCGTTGTACGTGACGTTTATGCTAACTGGTAATCAAGCAAAACGTGCACGTAGACGAAAGAACAAAACTCCCACTCCAACTCATTCTAGTGAGGAGTCTCCTATTGACGAACCCATTGTACAAGAAGCACCAACCATGGTGAATCGAACTATGATGGAGTTACTTCAAGCACCCACCGAGGGTTATGGAGAAGCTATTGTGATTCCCGCAATCCTTGCGGAGAATTTTGAGGTGAAAACGGGTTTGTTGTCGATGATCCAAAACAACAAATTCCGTGGTGATGAGAAGGACAATCCCCACAACCATATCCGCCAATTCAATCGTCTTACCGCCACGTGCAAATTCAAGGATGTCTCGAATGACTCGATTAAGATGATGCTTTTTCCGTATTCCTTAGCGGGGCCCGCTAAAATTTGGTTAGAGAAAGAGCCACCCAATTCTATATTGACGTGGAAGGATCTCGTTTCAAAGTTCGTGAACCAATTTTTTCCGCCCTCTAAGACTACGCATTTGAAAAACGAGATTTCTAAATTTTCACAAGAATCAAATGAAAGTTTTTCAACGGCTTGGAATAGGTTTAAGGAGATGTTACATGAATGTCCTCATCACGGTTTTTCCGACTTGCACCAAATAGACACGTTTTACAATGGACTAACGATCATGAAAGAGATTAGTTAAATTCCGCCGCGGGTGGTAATTTTTTGTGTAAAACGGTTGAAGAAGCTTTGGTCATAATTGAGAATAGGTCTAAGGTTTATAGCCCTCGTAACACACCGAGTGTTGCCAAAATGGGCTCATCATCGTCTCGTAGTATCAATGCCTTACATGATGAAGCAAATGAAGAAAATCGGTTTTTCGATAGATTTGCTAGCCTTATGTCCCATTGGAAAGCTCAAGAAGCTTCGAATTCCGCTTCGGTTAAAGCGGTTTCTAAGAGTTGTTTGTCGTGTGGTGGAGCTCATGATCTTTCCGAGTGCATTACCGCGGATGGTAACACTTCGAGTGCTTATGTAGCCACGGGAACTTATAACCAAATCGGTCAAGGTTCCCGCCAAAATCAAGCTCCACCAAATCAAAATGCTAATAACTATCGAAACAACAACCAAGGTGGTAATTACCAAGGAAATCAAAGGAATTATAACAAGGGTAATTATCAAAGTGGAAATGGGCAAATTTCTAATCAAAACCAAAACCGTGATTTTCAAACTTCCACACAAGGTTTTCAAAATGATCACACCAAAAATCTTCAAGGAGAATTTTTGAATTATGCTAAGGCTAATGATGCTAAGTTTGACAATATGCAACGTGAAATGGTTAGCTTAAGATCCGAGTTGAAAAACAAGCTTAAAAACGAACTTGCTAATGAACTTAAAACTCATGCTAATAAAATGGAAGGAAATGTTCAAAGACTCCAACAAAATCAACAAAAAATGGAGCAAGGACAACATGAGATTAAGCAAGAATTGTTAAAAGCGGATGCTAGGCAATCTAAGTTTGAAGACCGAATGGCTAAGATGTTTGAAGCTATCATGCGTAAGCCCTCTTCTTCGGGTGGTCTTCCTAGTGATACCATCGTGAACCCGAAAGGAGAGTTGAAGGTTATTACTACTCGTAGTGGTAAAACTTTCAAAGAAACCATTTCTCGTCCAAGTACTTCTATGGAGAAGGAAAAAGAGAAAGAACCCGAGGTGGTGGTTGAAAAGGAGCACATTACAAGCCCACGAAGTACCGCTCAAACCACACCTACGGTTGAACCCACACCAAACATGGAACCCGAGATTCCAAGGCCGATGCCTATACCTATGCCCCAACCCACACCACCCTTACCTTACCCTTCAAGACGAGACAAGGAAAAGGCACAAGAATGAAATAATTATCAATTTGAACTTTTTATGAAAATGTTTCGTGACTTGCATTTTAATATAAGTTTTGCCGACGCCTTAGTCATGATGCCTCGATTTGCCGCGAACTTCAAAAGTATGTTGAATAACAAAGAGAAATTGCAAAATTCGTCTAGTTGTTCATCGGTTTTTCTAAGCCGCATACCTCAAAAAGTCGGTGATCCTGGAAAGTTTTTAATCCCATGTGCTATACAAGACATGGAAGAATGCTACGCCTTGGCCGATCTTGGTGCTAGTATTAATTTGATGCCTCTTGAGATTTTTAAATCGCTCAATCTTCCAAATCTCACTCCTTCAAGAATGTCAATCGAAATGGCCGATCATTCTACGATTCTAGCTTGTGGAGTAGCCGAGGACGTCTTTGTGAAAGTTGGAAAGTTATACTATCCTGTAGACTTTATTGTTGTTGACATTCCCATCGATCCTAAAGTTCCGTTAATTTTAGGTCGATCTTTTTTGGATACCTCGAGAGCACTTATCGATGTGCATGCAAGAAAAATCACTCTTCGTTTCAATGAGGAAGAACTCGTCATTAATGCAACCCAAAACTCCACACTCTCTCATGTGTATTCTATCACATCTTTGTACAATGGCAATCCAATCAAAAGCATTTGCAAAATAATTTCAAATAGAGTTTTAGGAGTTGTTGAGAAAAATGAAGTTCCGTCCCCTCCGCCGGTGGAGGTTAAGATTGTTAAGCCTACGGTTCCAATTGTGAATGATTCTTCGGATGATGAATACGTTGATCCTGATGGGGAAGTTTTCTTTGTCGACAAACGTTTTGAAAACTTACCACCACCTTTGCCAAAACGGTTTCAAAATGTGAGAATTTTTAGTGTGACTAACATTGCTTTAGATACACCAAATATTTTTGACATAATTAAATCGGGTTTTCACAAGGAGAGTGTAAAAGATGCAAAAGGAAAAGATTTTAAATTGGATTTAAAAGATTTTTCTACAACTCTAACTCCGTCATCACCGCGTGTATTGAGTACTACAAGCTCGTCTTCTCCTTTTGACGATGCTTTGTGTGGACTTAGTGTGGGGGAAGCCCCTTATGTTCCCTCCCCTTTCTCCACCGAGGACGAGATATTTGATCCTGGAATTGCTTATATAGGGAAATCTTGGTCTTCCACCGATGCAATAAATGGAAAATCTTTTCATTTGATTGGTGCGAGTCTACCTCGAGTAGCTCAATGTTTCTATGACTTACCCATTGTCCCACCCTTCTATTTCTTCTCTCCTATTTTCTTGAAACCCTTTGGGTTTTTGTTGACTCACGATGAAGTGGCGTTGGTTTGTTTTTCCAATGAAAACGAGAACGCCATCTTCGATCCCGGTATTTTGCATCATCAAAGGACTTAGTCCTTTATACCGGTTGTTGTTTTTGGGCCTTGTTTATCATGTAAGCCCCACTAAAAATTGACCATACCAAGATAATCCCTAAATGATCACATTTATGGGGATTCGAGTCGAGCTTTTGACTCGGTTACCAAAAACAAGGTGCCTCGTGGGGGAGACCCATGCTTATCCATGTACATATTATCGCTTTCTAATGTAGTTTAATGTGAGGGGATTTGTGCCCTTCCAACCTTTATTCCGTGGTTGTTTGTGCATTGTGGTTTTTAGATCATGATCTTCACGATTGGAGCCTCTCGTGTTCGTTTTTTATGGGAGCACTCGATCGTTTGCTTTGAAGAAATTTCTCAATATCCAAATGATATATCCTTATATGTTCTAACCTTAGGTTTTTTAGCACACTTCATAAACGGCTATTAATTTATTGGTTACACCATTTCCATGCTAGATTAGGCATTCGACTAAGTCTCTAGTATGGGGGTGTTTGGACCCCTAGACTCGAAACATTGAGGACAATGTTTAACTTTAGTATGAGGGGGGGTGAATAGATACTTGCCTTGCCAAACCTTCACGGTTTCCAAAGTTTATCGTTTTGTTTATCGTTTTGTTGCAAAATAAGGCTAAAAATGGCCAAATTTTAAAATTTTTGTTATGTTTCATAAGTGTTTGAAGACACGAATGTAGATTTTCCGATGGCGAGAATAAGAGTAATTTTTGACTCGACCGTGCGTGTTGAGCACTTAGCTTTGATTCCTTAACTTCACATTAGGCTAAGTCTCTTAAATGAGGACGAGAAATGATAGAGTTAATTATAAGTTACTATGCTAAACGTAGAGTACTCGTATTCTTTAAAAAACTCATGTGTTCTCGTTATTTGCTTATTATCCCTTCACTTGTAAATATTTTTTGCTTAATAAATATTGACTTAGCGGTTTAGTTAGGATTGTTGGGTTTCTAGTCTTTTCTAGTAGCTTCCGTGTAATTAAATTGGGAAGACATTAAGGTATCGCCAGCGTCACGGTTTTGAAGTATTGGCACCCGAATAATCGAAAGCTTCACCCAATAATAAGATTTCAAGTGCTCACCTAAATCTAGCAAACAATTTGAAGCCCCACAAGGCCTAAAATCTATGCAAAAATTGAAAGTGAATCAAGCCTTAATCTTCGAAGCTTTAAAGATCCAAAATTCGCTTTAGCGTGAGGATATACGTCTTTGGCTAATAAAACCACCGATGAGGCGGATAATAAAAGGCAAGGCAAGACCAAAGTCATAATAAAAGCTTCATGACGAAGTTGAATAAAAGATGGAGGTAAACCAAAGATAATAAGGCCCTTCCGTTAGGGGGCGTATAAAAGTCTTGGTAATAAGTCTCATGTTCAAAACCGTTATAAAACCGTGTTTATCGATTCTTCTTGTCAACTTAATTTTTTAACATCGTTGTCTATTAGGAGGGGTTATTGATTTGATGGTCTTAGTTACACCGTTAGGACTCTATTTTTAGACCTAAATCTCTATTATCGCATAAGTCAATGATGTATCCTCGTGATCATTAAGACATAATAAAATATAAGAGATACAACTTAGGAATAATGGGAGGATAAGTACGTGATTAGGGCATATGAGTAGTGTTAGCATTACTAACTTATAATGACAATGATCTCGTTGCACGCTTGGCATGGAATTAGGGTGAAAATCGAGGACGACGAAATTATTTCTAACGAAGCATTCACGTGTTCTTATTCTATGAACCTAAACGTCCCATTTTGCGATTAAAATCATACATTATGTCTAAAACGCAAGTAGTAGTAATAGTAATAGTATAGTTAGTTTATCATTCCAATAAAGTGAATAAAAATGGATTTTGGAGGTGCTACGATACTTTATTCTAGCATTGCGTGAGGGCACGGCAATGGTTTAGTATGGGGGAGTGATGAGACTGCTTTTATACATAGTCTCATCGTCCAAATCGGGCTTAAAATGCATAAAATATCATTAAAACTGCCAAATATATGCTCGTGTTTGTTACTTGTGTATTTTTAGGTACGGATATTAAGGAAATGGCAAAAGATCACAAGAATCATTCAATAACGAACACGGGAAACGAAGCCGCACAATGAACCGGGCCCAAGTTTTGAATTTCCAAAAATACCCTTGAAGAATTAAAGATTGGCAAGTTTGGTCCCTCAACTTTTGAAGATTAACACTTTATACCCCTCAAATATTCATAATTATGAATAGGGTCCCTAAAGTTTGAAGCCGTTACAAGTTCAGTCCTTGAAGAATCCAAGAATTGCATTTGAAGTCCTTGTTCAAGTTTGAAAGGAGATGTGCCAAAAATGACAAGATGCCAAACTTTTTTTCAAAGGGAAATGTGAGATTTGCTGTTTTAATACAACATGAAGACAAGAGGAAACATGGGGGGGCAATTCTGCCAGACAGCTAAACCTACACACCCACTCATGAGTTGACACCTCACATAACCCACCCATTTACCCATTTACCCGACCCTACCCACTAAACCAACCCAATACCCACCCAAACCCAACTAGTTTATTAAACTGGTCAAACGAACCTGTCAAACCCCCCCTAATCCCTTCCCTCCAAACAGATTTTTAAACATTTAATTTACCCAAAATAGATTAAACACCCTTTAATCACCCAAGAACCCTAAACCTACCCAGACTTAATCACCTTAAATCCAAAGGGGTTTTACCCAAATCTTTCCAGACTATTAATTCAACTAACCCTAACCAAAACCCACTCACCATATTCCCTTCACACTCACCCCATGTGCCAACCCCATGGTCCCCTGCCCTGTCCCTTTCCACAAAACCATAGGAGGGGGACACATCCAACGTTTGATATCAACTCCTTGGTCCCTAAGACCAAACACACGTCCAAGATGATGTTCCAACAGCTGGCCAAGTACAAGATCACACGATACCCTTTGACGAATTTCAAATCAGCAAGACTTCAAGGGCAACATAGGAATTTCAGAGACTAGGGTTTAGCATTCTAGTTTGTTCTATAGCCTAGTATAAATACACCCGTATGTGGGTTGTATTCTTTGTTCCAGTTTTTAGGCTTTCACATTGTAATCCCTTTTTAATGATATAAAAGTTTGGTGTTTGTTTAAATCAATTTAATTCCTTTTTATAATTATTAAAAGTTGTGTGTGTGTAGAAAGCCTAGCTGAGTTCCATTTTTAAATTGTGTAACACTTGTGTGTTTGAAATTTGAGTTTTCAAAAAAAGGTTTCAAAAGGTTTTAAGTTTTCAGAAATCCAAGGTTCATGAAGTGAAAGTGGATTGAACCATTGGATTTCTGATAATTTATACTTGTTTTCAGAAGTACTTCATTGGTTAAAAGTTATGAGAAAGGTTTTAAAAAAGTTTTAAAAAAAATCAGAAAGTGTATTGTTTTTGTGTGTTCACTTTTTCTTAGCAGGTTGTTGAAGGATTGTTTGTCAAAGGTTCTGCATAGGCCCCAGCCTATTTGGAGGTGGCTAAGCTGCCATTAAGGGACCTGGATGTAGGTCCCTTAAGGTAAAAGCCTTGTTCCCTTTTCATTTTTCAGTCATTGGTGATTTTTGCATGATTTTTGTGCAAGTTGTTAGTTGTTGATGTTATATGGTTTGATTGTGCTCATTTCAGTTTTTTATGCATGTTATAGATAGTAGAATCAGTTTGCTTGAAGTCTTGTTAAGTTTGCTTTGAAAAATATCATTTTCAGTTTATAAAGGGGTGTTTGGATTTGCATGTTAATCAAGGCTGGTGAAATATATTTGGGGTATAATTTGGTGAGATACACTCATTAGATGGTTATTATATGATATAAGTACAATTGGTTTCAGTTTGGTAGGTTTAAAAGCATTTGCATGATCAAAAGTTTGGAAATTGGCATTAAATCTGAAACTGCCTATTGTGTCTGTTTTTGAGTGAATTTGTGCCCCTAGTTTGATAATCTGTTAGATAATAGGCTGTTTTAGGGATTGTTATTGCTTATATACCAGTTAGTGGGATTGTATGCAAGTTCTTGGTCATTGAAATCCATTTGAGTGCCAAGTATATCAGCAACATACTCTTAGACCACTCATTTAGCTATATCAGTGATATTTGGTGAAATTTTGTGCTTGGATCTGTGTTATACTTTCTTGTTTCTTGTTGATTTTGACTCCCTATACTCAACTGAGTATAGTGGTGCCCCATTTGTCCAACAAACATCACAAAAAACCAAGACAAGTCCTCTTGTCCTTAATTTTCATAAGTGAAGATTTCAATCTGTTTCCTTTGTGTTCATCAGAAACTCAACTCAATCTGGGCACGTTTTTATAATTCTTAGGGCTTAATCTTGGTCTAATTTGGATTTGATTTGGGTTTTTGAAGTTTAAACAGTCCTGGTTTTGTGTTTTTAAAATTAAAAAAAGAAAAAAAATAAAAGATCAAAAATGACGTGGCAAGGACTCGAACCTGCGCCACTCCCCCCACACACAAACGTCTTACCAGCGCGCCCTTGGGTCTTTTACTGATAAAGACTCAATTCAATACATACTTAAAGGGATTGTGTTTGGACTTTTCCAAAATAAGCCGTAGCTATTTCAGCTTATTTAAGCTTATTGTATAAGCTTTTTGGCTTGTTTTCTTTTTTCTTGTGTTTGTCACCTCATTTAGGATTTTTCTGTGCTAAGTTTGGATTTTTCTCTTTCTTTATTTATTTTTTATTATTTTTTATTTAGCCGTTTTTATTTAATTAGTTTAAAAATAGGAAAAAGCATTTTAAAAATATAGAAAAATAGTTTTTAGGTTTTGATCTATATTTTTGAGGTTTACATCACAAAAAGTTTTCAAAAAGTCTTATTTTTGATTTTATTGGATTTTAGGGTATTTTACCACCTTTAAAATTTAAAATTATTAAATAGGTTTTAGAAACATTTAATTGCATTTCTGTCTTAGTTACATTATTTAGGATTTTTGGTAATTTTTTAGAATTTTTTAGTAAACTTTGAATTTTTTTGATTATTTTAATATTATTTTATTATTAAAAATTAAAAGTTTAATTTTTCTACTTTTTTCATTTTTCCTAGATTGTAGACACATAATTAGGAATTTTGTAACATTCCAAATATTTTTAGGACTTTTCATTTATTTTCTAGAATTAATTTAAGTTTTAATTGATTTTTATAGTTTTTAAGTGTTTAAAAATAGTTTTATTTGGTTTTAAAATTTTAAAAAATACATTTTAGCTTAATTAGGTTATTTTGAGGTTTACAAACTTTAAAATCTTGTTTGGGGCTTTTTAATAATTAATTGTGATTTTTAGGGCTTTAATTAGCATTAAAAAGTCATTATCTAATTAATTAAAAGGTTTTAGCAAGTTTGGATTTTTTGTAAACTCTTAGAATAATATTGTGGATTTTTAGTGATTTTTAGGAATTTTTAGGTTAACATTTTAATTTTTGCATTATTTACGGTTTTACGTGAACGCCTTTTTCGACTTAGTTTAATCCGTTTTCGTAACCGTCAATTCTTTCTTCTTTTCTATTTTCTCTTTTCTTGTTAATAATCACAAACATCATTAATCATTTCATCACACAACACACTAGCCTCCTCGAGAACGAACTCACTTCATTGGGTCATAACTTGTGGTTTTCCTAAATCACTCGTTAATACTTACCCTAATTACCTTCCTTTTCCTAAAGGGGTAGAAATACTACAATCAACATGCATGTATTTGCCATGGATATAAAATAAACAACAACATACACTTGTTAGCCAACGAAATCGAAGCAATAATCAACAATTAATTAAACCCTCGATTGGTACGTGTAACCAATGACCTTATGACCTCAAAACCACATTTTAGAAACCTTATAATTATCATATAATTACAGAAATAATGGTCATAAGGGCTGTTGAAAACCCGATTCAAAAATCGTTCCAAAAACGCGTTATAAGTCATTTTACACGTACCCGACAACAAACCCATTAAAGTATGCGTAACCCGTGGCTATTAGACCATTAAAAACAGATTATAAGACCTTCTAAAAATCTGTAATAAGTCTAAAATAAGGCCATAGGGGCTGTTTTAAAATTGGTTTAACAAAACAATCAAAAACACTTATTTTTAGCCATTTTTACGCATACCCGATAATCATATGACATCAATGATGGCTCGTGATACCACTATAGGTGATTATCCATATAGACATGATATGAATAAATAATAAACGCAGCGGACAAATTACCTATTAACGGATCCATAGAGTCATATAATTAATCAAATAATAAAGAGGATAAAAGTATACCTTTGTAGCGTGATTCAGTAGGATCGAACGGAGACCATCACCAATACATGATCTAACCAAGAAACCCAAGTGACCAAAGTAGATCACCTCTATGTAGAAACACACTACACATCATCATACCAAATTGATACTAGTCTAATAACCTTGCTTCGTAACTAAACCTTCCACTACCATAGATACAAGATTTTTTAATTTCAAAAACTAGAAAAGAAAATGAGCACATCATATGTTCTCATATCTTTTTTTTTCCCACGTATGACATAGGATGGAAAGGAGTACTAATGTTACAATCTCATTGATTGTAATTGATAATGATTCCTTAAAATTCAATCACCGTTATAAGATACATCATAACGTTTTTTTTATTTCCAAGTTTAAATAAAACGTTTTTTCTTTCATTTCCTTTGACTACCATGTGGTCGGACTAGAAGGCATACAAATGGGCTTGCTCATTTGTTATGTCTAACCCAATAAACTAAGTACTAGCTCAGTAATTAGGTGCCCGTAATTGATCTCATGTTACGTAGGTTATAGATATATCGCATCTACAATAAATACGATATATTAAGTGGTACCTCTGTGTATATGTGTGTGACCCCATAGGCTCACATGTATCTATCCGTATAATTATTTATAATGACACGAGCATACTCTAACAAACCGAACCATTTAATTACATAACAATATATATTTAATACTATATAAACAATAAAAAATAATTCTAAATACTAAGTATTCTTTTTGTGGGTGAAATATAATATATTCATCTTAATGTTTTTATGCGTATTTATATGTACGTGTATTTACTTCGCAATATATCATTCCATAAGTGACAATGATCGTTTATGTATAATTCATATGTTTACTTTTATTGTGTGTGTTTTATAGATGTATGTTTAATTTTAAATTATTTGGGATAAACGTTATTAGGCTTAGAATTAAAAAAATAAAAGAAGTAACCAATTTTTTACGTAAAAATAAGTTTGTTAGTATAAGTTGGCTATGCACAAATATAAATGGTTTTAAAACCGAAAAAATCAAGAAATCGAACAGAAAACGATTAAAAACCGAGAAAACCGAACCGCTCAAAACCGAACAGTTTTGGTTTTTGTTTTTATAAAAACCGAATATTACGGTTTGATTTCGGTTTCTGCCAAAAATCGACCCAAAATGAAGCGTGCACACTCTACTAGTATTTATTAGGTTCTAAACTTTGGTAAAGTAATAATTTTTTTTGACAAACTTTAATAAGTTTTATGAAATCTAGGACATAAATAGTTAAATTTATAAAATAAAACTCCGTTATTCAAATACTTGTGTAACAATTGCAAAGGAATATTTCACGAACAAGAGCATGACAATATGGGCTGGACGGGATGGAAATGTTTGTTTGCTCTAATACGGACGAAAACATGTAATACTTGATTTGTATGTGTATGTCTCGTCTCTCCTCTAGCATAAGTAATCTATTATTGGCATGGACATCTGATAGTAAAAATATGTTCTTAGTTTCTATGGATGGAAGAGAAAATATACTTCGTATTTGACATGCATCAAAATTATATAGGTCGAATTCGCCCGTGAAACCTCTTATAGTTTGTCACTCATTTGTGATCAATAACAAGTTCTATCACATCCATTTTTTCTTTCATTTCATATTTTTTTAAATTTACATAATATTAAAGCTAAAATTTCAAGTTTGTTGACCTATCGTCATCATTCAAATTCTTTGTGCATGTCATTTCATCGTGATTTTCATTGGTCATTGTGTAGTACGTACCTAAGATATTTTTTTACGGCGGATTTTATTAACACAAATTAGTAAGAAGCTAAAAAAATATAAACATTTAGAAGTAATAAGATGAGAGTTTTTAAGCCACTAAATCCATCTAAATAAAGTTTTACATCTATACTGACACCAAGTGAACGAATGAGAAAGCATATCATCAAAAATATCCACCTTGAATGACTATACTCTTGTTACAAAAGCTCCAAACATGCCACCAAAACACATAGAAAATATCTTCAAAAAGATTCTTGTGCTTCCACGAAAGACGAAGAGCCAATAATCACTATAACCATTCTTCATATGACGAGACCTCCTTATACTCAATATCCCACCATCGAGAAATCTTTCTCAAAGCCTCATTCGGAACTGGACAAGCAAAGAAAATATGCATAGAAGATTCGACCGTCTTATCACACATAGGACATAATATATAATCGATATCCACACCTGTACGAGAAATATTCTATCTAGTAGGAAGACAATCAAGCTCAACTTTTCATGCGTGAACGTTAACCTTGATGGGATTTATTTAATCCAACGAGTCTTAGTCGACACTTCCTGTATCGTGAAACCATCAATCAAATTTTTAACCGACAACACCGAGAAATCTCTCGATCCTTCCAAAGACTAAACCTACCTATCATTCTTATTAACTAAAGTTCAACCTTCTACCTTATCATTTAGCAACTCGAATTGTTCAACACCTCCCCTTGGGACACGTCGAAAAGAGGAATTCAAACCACATTGATACATTTTTGACGTAACATCACTGTTTTTTTGAGTTTCCAATTCAAACATTCTGGGATATAAAACTTTAAAAGGTGCACACCCAAGCAACTTTTCAGACAGAAGTATTCTTTCCATTACCAAGCTTCGAATGAATAAAGCTAACCAAATCAAGACCACACGACTTAAACCACCCCACCTCATGAATAATATCGAACCAAATAGACGAATAGCAGGTCTTTTACTTCTTTCCAATTTCCATCTTCTCCATGCAACACTATTATCACCCTAGCCCATAAACAAGACTTTTGGGTAATACACCACCACACCAATTTGAACATAAGAGCTCGATTTAGCGCAAATAAACTTGACACGCTAAGGCATCCTTTATCTTTTGAAGACAACACATTTTTCCACTTTACCCATGTTAGTTTCTTACTAGTAGAATCCACACCATTGAAAAATATAGAGCTTAACGACTCCATATGTTGTAATACCTTCATCGGAGTTTTAAATATAGACATATGATAGATCGACATTGAGCCTAAAATTGATTTAAGAAGCGAAAGTGTACCTCCTATTGAAAGGGTCTTTAACTTCCTTTTAGATAATCTAGTAACCATTTCATCAATCGAATCATTCCAAGAATGAATTCGGGACATATAACCTCCCACTTTTGATCGTAAATAAGTGAAAGGGGTATTGAGAATGTACACCTAAATTGTGCTGCTGCCTATTCCACTATTTCCACTTCCACGAAGATGCCCAAAAGCTTACTATTATACATATTTATATGGAGACCCAAAGCACGATGATAAGTCTACGACACTTTAAAAATAGTGTCAATATTAGACTCACTTCATTGACCAATAAATATAGCATCATCGGCATGACACATATGAGAAAGATACAAAGACGGAGCTAAACGAATTGCTTTGAACAAACTAACATCCACCACTCTTTCAAACGACATATGTAAAGTCTCCATGACCAGTGCAAACAAGAAAAGGGAAAGAGATTCGCCTTGTTTAAGACCTTTATAAAACTAAAATTCTTCCTTCGGGCTTCCATTAACGAAACCAAACCCCTAGAAGATGTAAGACAATTTTGTATCCACATATATCATTTCTCTCCGAATCCAAACTTCCTCAAGACATCGTCCATATAATCCCAACCAAATCGAATCATAAGCTTTTTCAAAATCACCCTTAAAGTTCAAAGATTGTTTTTTCTTCTTCTTGCACCATTGAGCGAGCTCGTTCAATATAAATGGACCATCAAAGATTTGTCTATCCGCCACAAAAGCATATTAAACCTCATTAACAAGATCTCCCACCACAATAATAAGACTATTCACCAATATCTTAGTAATAATTTTGTACATGCATCCAATAAGACTAATCAGTCTCAAGTCTCTAACCATATTAGCATTTGAGGTTTTTAGAATTAAAGTTACATATGAAGAATTAGTATCTTTCGGGAAGTAACCTTAACATAGAAACTTGCTACTGCATCAATAACATCTTTTTCAATAATATTGAAATATCTTCAATAAAAATCAAATGTACATATCGATATGGAACATCAAATTACCCTTTTTTTATCAATCCCATAATCCTATGCTACCCTTTTTTATATCCTCTTTTGAAACATCAAATTCTAAATTAGTTCGTTGGTCAGAAATAATTTTTTTCAAAAAATACATATCGATATGGAGAAGATTGTCTTGCTGATCAAAACGGTTTTTGAAGTGAGAAAATAATTCCTTTTTCACCAAAGCTGTAGATTCAATCCAAGTACCATCGGTGAAAATACCTCGAATATTATGCTGACTTCTTATTTTATTGAGAACACCATGAAAATTTTTAGAGTTCTCATCACCGTCAATGGCCCACTTAACTGTCGCTTTTTGATCCACTTCAAACGATTTAATCTTTACCATATCAAGTAACCACCTCATTTCTTCTATTAACAACTTCAGCCTTTGCTCCACCTTTATCAATAACCAAATTACATTCTTTTGACTCAGGCTTCAAGCCTTTCTTCCTACTAATTAGCTTATCTTTATACGTCTTAATCCATTCACGAATCTTACCTTTCAAATATATAAGTTTTTTGAACATTCTGACCAAAGCATTAGAATCAGACTTAGGAGTTTCATGCCAGGAAACAACAACAAGCTTATCGAATCCATCCACTTCGAACCAATAATGAGAAAATCTAAAAGGAACCAGCCTATAGTCAAAAAACGCCACCCGCATTAAAATCAAACGGTGATTGGATAAATAATGATCCAAAGAAGTTGAAGAGATAATAGGGCACAAACATATTAAATTATCCAGAATAAGAAAACGATCAAGTTTACTCATCTTAGTAGCAAATTTATGACACCAATTAAAGGAACATCTAACAAAGGGCACTTCTGTTAAACCCGTATTAGATATGAAAGCATTAAACATGTCCGTACCTTGCTTATTAAACACTCTTTATCCATTTGAGTAGATCTTAAGACTGTTAAGGACTGTACGTAGCTTGTAAACAAACTATGCACGAGAGAGACTCTACTACCAGAGATAAGTTATGTGGAATCTAACTTATCAAGGCTAAGAAGAACACAGGTTTAATAACTATCGATTCTTTTATTAATCGAATAACTGTGTTGAGGTACAACTTCCTCAATACCTACGGTTCCTTTTATACGATAAGGAATACTAGAATATTCTATATGATTACATATATCACACATGATATACTCCTAATATTACAATAACATATCGTTACTAAGATATATTCTTACTTATCGTTCTACCGGTACTTAACATTAACACTACCAGTACTTGCATATACCAACTTAATACTAATGATACATATCACTACTAGCGACACTACATATATAACTAGCAGTACTTTAGTACAAATACAAATAATTCCCAACAATCCTCCCCTAAACATGAATGATCAATTGTTATCTTCTTGTTTCTCTGTCTTGAATGTAGAGATCTTCATGTCTTCAGATTTAGCTTATATTCTTTAGGGTAAGGTTTGTAATCTTCCAATTTGTATCATAGAGGAATGCATTCAAACACCTTTGTAGAAATTTCTTCTTCTGGTATGATGAACTCTGAGATCATAGATATTTGGAGTTCATACTTGTCTTCAAGGCTTAATTCTTGTGAGTATTTGAATCTTGACAACAACAATCTTTCAGCAATATCTTGAATAGCAATTGATATTAGAGAGGGAGACTCTTGATATGTTAGCTTCAAAATATTCTTCTACTGTCATGTGAGCATCAATCATCTTTGTATCTTCTCACCTGCATAAGATAGTTAGCAATAAACAAATCTGTATTGGCTTTGTGATTTTTGGCACATCACCAGCCATTAACGGATTTGATTATTCTTTACCACTTAGTCGTTTATCTGGAATAGTCAATACTTTATTCATCAAGAATAAAATGTATTGATTAACCTACAAGTTTTTGGTAAACTGTCAACCATTAACGGATTTAACTTGTCTTTACCTATAGTCGTTTGCTCTTGGACAGCCAACTCTTTGAAGTTAAGCATGGTGAGTTAATGACCACGTAGTTTTTAGTGAACTACCATCTATTAACGGATTTAAGAAGTCTTTAACAAAAGTAGTTTGCTTATGGACTAGCTAGTTCTTATGTGGATTAGACATAGTGAACTGATTACCATTTGTGAAGTGTGGCTGAAAGTCAAACACTTACATTTCCTTTTCAGCTTCTCCATCTCTCTCAAGATCCTTGATGTGCTGCTTCACAAGTCTTCACAAGTCTTCACAAGTCTCTCAAGTATCACTATCTCAAAAGGATATCTTCTACCTTGTAACAAATAGACAGTGACATCATTGCTCTCTATGGTATGAATACCATAGGATTGATAAAACCTCATGATGTAGGAAAATTAGTAACTTGCTTTAGGAAAAACGAGAAACGATGGTAAGTATAAGTTTACACGTTTAGGAAAACATGAGAACCGACGTTGTGAGTTCGTTCGGTAAGAAAGTGTTAGTTAGTGTGCTAAAATAATAACGGATTTGGATTAGTTTTGTTTTTGAAAAGAAAAGAGGTGAAAAGTAAAGACGGATTACGCTAAAAATTACACGACGACGAATTCACGTTTTCACGCGAATCGAGACAAAAAACAAATTTATTCTAAAAAATTGCAATTAAATCATTAAAAGATTAACTAAAAATGAAAAATCAATAAAACTTTTTGAAATGTTTTTAATTAATTATTATTTAATTTTTAAAATCTAATTAAAGACCAAAAACTAAAAACAATGAAGAAAAAGTCCAAAATGAGATTTTATTAATTGTAAACCTCAGTCTATTTAAATAAAAGCTAAAAATAATTTTTTAAAAATCTTAAAACTTAATTTCCTATTTTTAAAGACTTAAATAAAAACTGAAAATAAAATAATAATTAAAAATATAAAAAGAAAAGAGAAAAATACAAAATTTTGTGGAAAAATCTAAAAATTATTCTAGTTGCTAGGAAAAATAAACAGGACGTGATAAGTCACTGAATAAGCTAGACAGAGCTAAAAACGTTATGGCTTATACTTTACTGAATGAAAAGAAAAGCGTATAAATAAAAGACTTTGCAAGGGATTACCAAATGAGAAGGATAGCACACTGGTAAGGCACATAATCCCCCATCAAGGGGTCGCGTGTTCGAGACACAGGCTATACCTTTTTTATTTTATTTTTATTTTTTTAATTTCTTTTTGGAAATCAGCAACCCCCAATACGCAATGACTTATTTGGGTGAGAATAAGCTAAAAACAAGCAAGAAATAAGCCCAAAGAAGCAAAATAAGCAGACAGAATAAGCAAAAACTGAAAACACAAATCTACTTAGTTATCAGATATCGAGCAATGGCAAGACAATTTTGTCAGATATCGGCTGAAACTAAAACAGACAAATCAGACGACAGGGTAAATTCTTGCTGATCTAGTTTGCTTTTTGGTGAATTTTAGTTTACTCTAGAAGCTACCCACACCCTATAGCATACTCACCCAAACACCCCTTAACCTACTGATTTCCAAAATTTTACAAAGAGATTATGATCAAAATAATTTTAACAAGCAAATTAACAACTGAAATAGATCTAAGATCAGATATTTGACAAATACAAGCCAAGAAAAACACAATCACATAACAAGCATACCAAAATCACTTAGAATCAAATATTTTGCATAAAAATTAAGAAGAAAGAAAAGAAAGTGCACCTCCCTCACACACAATCCAAGTGACGGTCAAAAAAGCTCTCTTAGTTCCTATTCACAACTGAATAGACCTAAGAGTGTCTTGAAATGGGTTGAAAAACCCTTGACTACAACAGTCAAGGGTAAAAATTCACAATGACTTTTTACTTCTTCTTGTTTAAGCCTGTATTGGAACATATAACAAACAAGTACACTTCAAGTCTTTTAAACCACCAAAATATAGTTATGAACCAGCTTATGAAGACAGTGAGTAGGGTTAGCACAAAAATAAACAAGTAACAAAGATTTTTCTTAAAATCTTTTGGGTACAATAAACAAGTAACCAAGGCAGAAAGTAAACAATCCACTTAAACTTTTCATAAATCAACTTAAGACTTAAAATGAAACGGATTTAATTCAAGAACTCAAACACTTGCATAAATTTAAAGAGGAACTCAGATTTGAACACCAACTTTTCATTAACTTCTGAAAAAGGAATTACCAGAAAATTTGGAACAAAGTAAACGGCTAAGTCTAATGGCCTTTATGTATAGGCCTTACAATTCATTATAGAAACTAAATAAGTTGTAAACCCTAAGCCTTTGAAGTTCTCATTGTGTCCTTGAAGATAGTTGGCATATGCCTTTGATTCGTTTGAAAATTTGAGGTCAAAAGAACCTATGTAATGCTGGTGGATTCTTGTGACCATGCCAGGGTGTAAGACTTGATCTTGACCTTTGAAATTGTTGTGGGCAACACATTTTCACTCTTAGCCGTTGATTCCCTGGTACTCTTTTGTTCTTAGTCCCAAAACAGAAACATAGGGGCAGGAGGGCTCCACAAGCATGTGAGGTGAAGTGAGGTGCGTTTTATGGATTTGGTTATGTTTAATAACCATGTAATCATTGATCTTGAGATAATTAACCCTTAATTCATTGATTAGTGTTTAATTGAGATTTAGGGTTCTTGGATGAACAGTGGGAATGTTTGATCTTGTTTTGAGGATAATAGGGTGTTTACCGCCTAAATATAATATTAATTAAACTTTTAAAACTTAATTAATATTAAACATAGACGGGTTGGGTTTAGTTAAGTGGGTGGATCAGGTATGGTTGTTGGGTGGGCTTTTGTTGGGCTAGGACGGGTAAAAGGGTGGGTACGGGTTTTAAACTTGGTAGAACTGACCCCTTATTTTATAAAAGATTGCAAATCAAGTGTTTGGCAGAATTATGGTTTTATCCTTTGTATTTCACTTTGACAAAATGGCAATAATAATCCTTCCACACTTATAAACTTGAAACAAGGACTATTTTAGCAATATGTGAAATCTTCAAGGGCTGTTTTTGTCATGTCTTGAAACTTTAAGGACCAATCTTGTATTTATGAGATTTATAAGGGTCTAAAGCGACAAGTCTTTGAAGTTGAGGGACCATTCTTGTACATATTCAGTTATTCAAGGACTTTTCTTGGAAAATAAATACTCGGGTCTGGTTCTTTATGCAGCTTCGTTTCCCGTGTTCGTTTTTGCTTGTTTCTTTGTGATCTTTTGGTCTTTTCACGATATTCATACCTAAAATAATACAATGAACAAACACAATGGTTTTGCAAGGTATTTATGATATTTTGTCGTCTTTTCAGCCTATTTATGGCAACGAGACCATGTATAAATGAGGTCGCATCACTCCCCCATACTAAACTATTGTCGTGCCCTCACGCAATGCTTGAATTAAGTATCGTAGCACTTCCAAAATTCATTATTACTCGACATTTAATGAAATTTAAACTTAAATTAACTACTACATGCGTTTTAGACATAATGTATGATTTTCATCACGAGAATGTGACTTTTAGTGTCAAATAATAAGAACACGTAAATTCCTCATAGAGATAAGTTAGTTGTCCTCAATTTTCACCCAATTCTATGCTAAGCGTAAAACGAGATCGTTGTCATTATAAGTTAGTAATGCTAACACTACTCATACGCCTTAATCACGTACTTAGAATCCCTTATTCCTAATTGGTATCTCTTATATTTTTTTTGTCTTAATGATCATGAAGATACATTTTTTTACTTATGCGATAATAGAGACTAAGGTCCAAAAATAGTGTTGTAACGGTGTAACCAAAATCATTGAATTAATAACCTTTCCTAATAGATAATGATAAGTGTGTAAACACTTACCCCTTTACCGCTAAAAACAAGCAAAAACCAAACCAAAATGTAAATAAATAAACGTAAAATCGGAATTACGCGTGGTTTTGTGTTTTGTTGTGAAATAGGTACAAAAAGACAAAAATGAAGAAAACACGGAATTTCATGGGCATTTATTGAAGAAAAATTCAAAGGCAAGCTTAAAGGACCAAAAGTGCAAAAAGAATCAAGTTTCAAGTGCTAAAGATGAAGATTTTACAAGATAGAAGGTTTTTGATCAAGTTTACCAAAGCTGAGGGTCAGAAGTGTAAAACTGCTCAAAGTTATACAAGACACTACCACATGGACCAATGGAAAGGCTATTTTGAGGCTGACACGGATAAACCTTTCTACCATTTATTACCTAGCTCATTTATTACCCATATATTAATTACCACCAGGTAATTAACATAATATCCCAACAGTGTAATTTTTACACATCCCAGCATACACACTCCAACGAATTAAAATGTACCACGTGGCTAGCTTCTTCATCAGTGAACTGACAACAATCCAGGATGATTCAAGCTTCGATCCAAACATCAAAATTACTCAGGAAGACGAGACGAATACAATGGTGTCAACCAATTGCTTTGCCGTTGCCTAAATAAAAAACGCCTAAATTTGTTCTTGAACATAAACCCTAATTACACGTGGTTGTTTATTGTTGGATCTTCGGCTGTCATTTACTGACACACATGTCACCTTAGCATTCCCCAACCGCCTCAAGACACTCCCCAATTACCTTTAAATAATAGGACGCTCCTCCAAAAACACATAGTTCACACATTAGCTTAAATTTTCAGCAATTCTCTCCCATTTTTAGTTAGTAGATGTAGAATGTAACTAGCATTAGCCTTTGTACTTTTACCTTTCACATTTGTACTTCAATTACATCAAATCAATAAAATTCACCTACGTTTACTGCTCATCATCTCCTTCACTCAGTTCTAATGTTCCTATGATCGAATTGTTACTGTTTGGTGTTGTATAGCTTGTTTACAAGTTATTGAAGCTGATTTGAGCAAGTGTTTGTGTTTTTGGGTAAGTTTTATTGCCGATCTAAGTTTTAGAGGGAATTTTGATCATTTGAATTCAAATCCTTGAGTTCAAGTGATCTAGCTGGTTATTGTTGTTGATTAGTGTTTGATAAGCAATTGTGTAAGTGATTTAGCTGCATCTTCTTCAATAGAGGCCTGGATGCATGTATCTCCTTATTTTCGATTTTTAGGCAAAACTAGATGTAACTGCTATTGAATGATCAGTTATGTTTCATGCTTGCTAAACTGCTTTAATTTCCTTTATTTGATCTATTTTAGTTCTATTATCATCTGTTTTAGCTTTATCTTCCTTAGATCATAAGTTACTTAGTTAATTTTGCATAAAACTAGTTTATTCAGTGTTTGGATGATCAGTTTAGGAATTTGTTGTTAAGGTTGTGGTTTGTAGCTTTGTAGCATCACATTTGCTTCATAAATCTAGCCTAAATTCAGTCAAGCAATAAGTCTAGGTCAAAGTCAAAACGAATAAAAAGTGTATTGTGCATTTGTTAATCTATCATGAAATAAGCGTAAACAGTCACTTTTGCAAGATCACAACTCATTAAATATTGAGCTTTAGCCTGTGAATTTTGGTGTTTTGGATAGTTCATAGTATTGGCTTAAAGTTCTTAGTTGTTCATTTTGTCTATAGCTTATTCAATAAGTTAGAATTTAGCCTCAAAAGTGGTTGATTAGACTAATTTTACATTTAGCTTATCTCAGTTTGCTTATAGCTTATCCAGTGATTTTCAATATTAAGTCCTTCACAAAAGTAGCTTATTTTTGCTTAGAAAGTCCTAATAAGTCATTAGATTGCTTATTTGAAAAAGTCATGTAAAACCCGCATGCTTTTACCATGAATAGTGCCCTTAAGATCGTACGTCCTAGATTAAAACTTACCTTATTCAGTATTGATCACATTCATGTGCTATTAATCAAGTAAGTACATACGTGTATGACATGATAAGTATCGATTACGTACGAACTCATGATAAACAGTTAATAGATATTTCACGTGAGCATAATTAAATCATGATCACCATCTTAAAACACGAACTAAAATAATTATGTAAATACATATAATATAATTACGAGCGTTAAGAATACGATAAACTACATGATAAAATAAACAGAAACACTTTAAACACGAACACGTTTAACCACGAACGAACACGAGGACACACTTATTATTTAGACACGAAAAACATTTGGGTTACCCCATGTGGGCCCCATGAACCACGAAATTAGGGACAAGAAATGGGCCTAGCCCATCATTTTACTAAACAAGGGGGTTAAGGGGAAAAAGTCATTCATTATCACATTTTATGGAAAATAAATAAAACCCTAAAAGTTTTTCCTCCTCCTTCCTTGCTTCCATTGTGGCCGCCACCTATAATCATCAAAAAGGAGGTGTTCTTGTTGATTTTGATCATGGATATTGTACAAGTGTTAGTGTTTGTTCATCCTCTATTGATCCACACATTCGGTATACCTTTTTAACCTTTCTTTTTAATTATTTCTTTTGATTTGATTTGGTAAAATTAATTAAGAACATGATGTTTTTAAAACCTAATTAAAAACATAAAATAAACATGTATTTGGTTAAAGGGTAAAATCAAAAGGGTGTTTTACGGGTGTTTGGTTTAGCCGACGCCTAGACCGTGCCCTAAGGGGGTCACGGCTTGGCCTAGAAACCACCATCGAGACCATGTGGTCCCGGTTTGGTGGTGTGGGTCCCACGGCAGCAAGGAACCAAGGGGAACCCCGATTTGGTTCGGGGTACGGTGTCGATATCATGACCGGTTCACGGTTCGTTGGTTAAATCATGATTTATGCTACATGTTAATTTTTATGAATTATGAACTTAGGATATAAATTAATTAATAACATGAGATATTAATTAAATCATGACTTAGGTTATATTAATTATTAATTTAGCATGATATTAATTTAACCTAAGTATTTTATGTTATAAGTTATAATTAATTAATTATTTAAAACATGCTTATAATTAATTAATTTAGACATGACTTAGGTTATATTATTAATACATAATAATACACATTTTAACCTAAGTATTTTATTCCATTTTAATTAAAACATGTTATACCTTAATTAAAATGCTTAACCTATAGTTTAATTAAAATACATGAAATGATAATTAAACTATACACTATATCATATGACTTAAGAAATAAGCTTATAAACACTTAGACTTATATGTTAGCTTATGTAACCAGCTTAATTCTAATTATAGAAACTTCTATTTATAGAACTTAATTATATAAGGCCACTAATCTATTAATGGAAACCTTCTATATATGGAAATCTATCTATTTCAGGCAGCTAATCTAATCATGGAAACCTTCTATATATGGAAACTTATTTAATTAAGGCAGCTGATCTATTTTTAGAAACTAATCTATTTTAAGCAGTAAATTCTATTTTAGGAAACTTTCTATTTTTGGAAACTTTCTATTTTTGGAAACTTTCTATTTTTGGTAACTTTCTATTTTTTTGGAAACTTTCTATTTTTGGAAACTTTCTATTTTTGGAAACTTTCTATTTTTGGAAACCTGCTATTTTTGGAAAGTTACTTATTATTACACAGTAAGTATAAAAATACATGAAATACCAGTAATACTTAATCAGATTAATCAGAATACAAGATAAACACAGTTTAAGGCTTTAAACAGTGAACCATGACCTAAAACATACCAAGTCAGCTAAAATGAGACATAAAACCCAGTACGTAATCAGTGAATCGATACTTATACACGTGTGTATTCATGTAGCGTTAGTGATCCAGAAGTAGGAGTCTTTCTTCCGTTCATTCACTGGACTTGAGGTACGGATTCCCGTCCTTTCAGTATGGACATTCTTTCCTTATTAGGATTTCCCCGTATGCAGCCAACTGTTTTCCCCAGTATTTGTTTTATTGTTTTGAACTGCTTATGTTTAATTAGCATAATCTATAGCCATATACAAGCATGACCAGTTTCACCTAGTTATGGAGGTACCATAACCATAGCATTGGAGGCACCGATGTTATGACTTCCCCACGGCAGAGTGATTGCTCGTGGCGTCCCTTTTCAGTTTTGGCCATATTATTATATCAGGTGGGGCGTATGGGTGCATCCTAGTTACATGTTTTATTAAGTATTTCATGGTGAATGTGGTGTGTGCCTTGCATCCTTCACAAGGAGTTGATCCCTCCTACCCAAACCAGTATATTGATTAGAGGCATCCCCTCTAATCAGCATGATGAGGTCACCCCTCCAAGTATTCATGCATGTGACCTTTTCATGACCTATATGGGCTATGGTATATTTATGTTAAAACAGTTTTCATAAGATAAACATAAGGCTTTTCAAACTATAAAACCAGTTTTCTCAATACTTAACCAGTCTACTCAGAACTTAGTCTTCCGCTGTTATATGTTTCATGCTTATCCTATCTCATGCTATATTGTATATCCGTGCACTGAGCGTTTTGCTCAGCCGTTACTTTCCTTTCCATGTCCCAAAACGGCAGGTACCCAAGACTCGAGCATTTGGAGGACATGCATAGGATGGAAGCTGCCATAGACTTCTTCTCCTGTTTCCTTCATATATTTATGCTTGTTTAGTCTTTCATTCAGTTCATTTACTTTGTTATGTTTTGGGCTTATGTGTGGGAACCGATGTTTGATTCCGGTTTTCCCTATGGTCATGTATGTTTTACTACATATTACCTTGCATGCTTTGATGACACGCCATAAGTACGCGTGACATTTCATTTATCAAAATGGGGTGTTACAATTATGGTATCAGAGCCAAGGCTTCGACCTGTAGGCTCTAAAACTTGACCTGTGACTAGTGGGTAGTCACCAGGAGCTTCCTAAGCCAACACTTGTTATTCCACGTATTGATCGTTTCAGCACCTTTTTGTTTTAGCCATGACGTTTTCAGCACCTTGTTGTTTTCACCATGATGTTTTCACCAGTATGGTTTTACTAATATGGAATGAACAACCGTCATCCATATTTAGTTATGTGTCATTGTCTATGCATGATGTTCCTAGTAAACTGTGACGATGTGGACTGACCCCAGTAGTTCATAATTTTCACATAAAGTTTTTCTGTTAAGTTTTGACAATGACTTTTAATATTTATGTTTCATGCATTCATGCATTTATATCATATGTCATCTGTTGCAGGAATTTTGACTAAGTAATGGTTGGTATAGGACTGGCCCTATTTAGTCGCATGTGCTTTTATCGAAACTTTTAACTTTGGGACCGACCCATAGGCGTCCCCTCGCCATGTCTTTTGTTTTGGAACCGACCCATAGGCGTTCCCTCGCACATATAAAGGTTTTATAAACTACATTACGCATTCATGCACTGTTTTTCTTGCATAAAATTTTTCTCATGATTTAAATTGGCATAAAAAAAAAAAATTCATGTCCCATCATAAGTTATTATGTTTTTATGTCAAGTATGCCTTCATACTGTCATGGTTAGCTTCAGTTTCATGCTGATTATGTTATACACTTTTCGTAATAAATGGTTTCATGTTTCCTCATGATAATTCTGTCTTCATGTTGATTATGTTTCACGCCTCTTTTGTTATTTACGTTGTCCTGCAAGACATTGTTAGATTTCTTGAATCATGCTTTCATGATAGTCATGGTTGGTTTTCATTGATCATACTGTCAGGCAAATCATCGTTGAATTTTATGTAACCACACTTTAGCGTTTCTCTATGCAACCAGAATGATGTCTATGCTGATACTGCCAGGTTATCATAATGGTTTTCCTAACCATTTAACCGGTTTACTTTCCTTAAATCATGACAAATGATCGAGCCCATACCAATCATTTCATGTGCATTCCATGTGTATTCCACGTACCGTATTTCATGTGTATTACATGTACCTTAATCCATGTGTATTCCACTTGCAATACTTCTCGAGTATTCGCTAGTCGATTCTAAATCATCTCAGGCGTATGTTCACTAGCTGATATTCTACAAGATTGTCGATGCCGCTCATAGCTTGGAGATGTTACTGAAGGTTGATGCTGCTGATGTTGGGAGACGCTACGAGATGCTGATGCTGATGCTGTTCACAACCTGGAGATCCTAAAAGACGAAGACAAAGGCGTCGGAGCAAAGCAATTGGACGAGAAGATGCTTCACCATCAGACAATTCCCATCAATCATTGTCCCAAATTCATAGTTACATGTCACACGTCGTTCGGCTGTCATTTCAGCCATATGAGTGCAAACCAGTACCAGCCGGCCACTCAGCTAAATAGTTACATGAGTCACGGTCATGAGAATTACCGTCATGGAACCGACAGACAAGATGATAGTAACCACTACTATGACAGCAACTATCCTAGAAATCGCAACCGAGGCTCCGACCACGGACGTGATCAGACATACAAATGATCAGTAGTCCAACCGATCCACCAATTCTGGCATATTAACCTAATATTTGTAGTTCTAATTGTTTCACATCTCGAGACACATGTCAAGACATCAGTCAAGACACATGTCTCACGTATACTTTCTGAGGACACATGTCAAGATACCAGTCAAGACATATGTCACGCTTACATTTCTCAAGACACGAGTCAAGACACATGACTCACGTCTAATTATGGAACATTTCTAAGAAATTCAGGGTACCCTCCAAGGGTATATCTATGTTGTTGTGCCATGTATTAATCAGGCCGCAAGAATTTCAATACCATTATCGGCGCATCAGTGAGAACTGTCACGTTGCCGACGTCACTTTCATTTCTTTCACCATAGTTCATATATTCATAACCATGAAGGACGCCTTTCGTATTCCCACGCATACGAAGGTTTTTCTTCAGCTTAATGATAAGATCCAAGCTGCTAACGCATTTCCTCGGACAGACACGAGATGAATTTATCCTAATTATGTACTATGAACACCACACCATGCTATGATTCATAATTATGTACAGTAATGTTCAGGCTCCTGAATACATTCAGCTTGATTTTCCATTAGGAAAATCTGTACAAACTATCTATGCTTTCCAAGCACGTGCCGTGTTAGCCATAATTGCTAAATTTTCTAGCTGTCAGTAACACACGACTACTAAGGTCCTTTTACGCATAACCAACGGATTATTCCAAAATTTTTCCTTACACTCCAGAAGAACCTTCAAGGAGAAGGATGGTACCATGAGATTATGTGTCGACTACCGTCGACTTAAACAAATCACCATTCATGACAGTTATTCTCCTCCACATATTGACAACATGTCTAATCAACCGTATGGTGTTAATCACTTTTCCAAGATCGAACTCACGATCATGCTGCCAACAGTGACGAGTGGAAAAGCAGGACATGTCCATGACTGCTATTCGTACACGACTTGGTCATGCTAGATTTATAATTTTGAATTAGTCTCATCAATGCTCCAACCGCATTATGGACTTAATAAATTGAGTTTCCATGAACTCCTAAACAAATTCATCAGCGTTTTCATTGAGGATAACCTGATTTCCTCTAAGCCTAGAGAAGAACAGGAAGACCATATCTGCACTATGTTGCAAATTCAATGACAAGAGAAATTCTACCCTGGAATTTTTTCCAATATCAATTCTGTTTGATTACAGTGACACACTGAATCACATGGGTTTCTATGGTTAATCTTACCATGACTCAGCTTATGCGCAAAGCAGAGAACCCTACACTACATTAGGTGTTCTAGAAAATTATACGCTAGGAGAAGTCTAGATTCAGAGACTCAGAGTTTCGCAAACTCCTAGGTATCAAGTTCTACGAAGCAAGATACAGTTACGTTCATATCTAGGTACCTGACATACCAACAGGTTAAGATAGGACACCAACAAACTGGGATGTTTTCATCATATGAAATTGTGAATCGAAAAGGGACAAGATCTCCATGGATTTTAGTTACCAGATTTCAGCAAACTCAGAAGAAGCATGATGCTATTTGGGTTATTGTCAACAGTTTGATCAAGTCTGCAGAATCCTTACATCCGTACGGATTTCAGAACCAACAGATTGAACAAACATGTTCCAGCCAAGGCTCATCCGATCACTTGGCAATCCTGTAGCTATCGTGACAGACAAAGATTCCCAATTGTACTCCTAACTTACTTCACGTCTTCATTCTGATTTCACGACTTGCTTTCGCGCTCACGTTCATGACACTATTCACGTTCATGATCGTATTTTGGCTTACGATTTTACGTTCATTTCTTTCCTCATTCTGGGAAGTTTGCAAGAACTTGTGAGACCAGACCCAAGTTTAGTATAACTCTCCATCATCAGATAGACGTTTCACGTCATATTCCACGTCTCACCTTGTCGCGTTTGGCGTTATCGCCATTATATTCTATGATCACGATATGTCTCACATGTCATGTTCATTCCACGTTCCTCATATCATGATCAAGATATGTTACACGTATCATGGATCACGATATGTTTACTTATACTACACTCGCCATATCTCCACGTAGCACGTTCAAAAATTTTCACGTATCACGTTCAAAATTTTTCACGTACTACGTTTCTTTATGTCTCGCGCATCGTTTCTAATTATCAGTTAAGTCAGATTGTCTTGCATCGTAACGTTCCAGTTACCCTTGCACGTTAACTCTTATTTTCCTCGATCGAATTTAGGGGATCTACCTTCCGTTGATAACCAAGAATTTCTTCGTATTCCAAGTCAAGGTCAGGAGGACCAAGATTTATCATTAGTGTCAGGATCTTCTGAAGGAACCGTTCCAAGAGGGAGGCCACTTGGAAACGGACAAGTTCATCCGGACTTCTTATCCATTTTTCTCTTATCGATTAGATATGTCCTTTCAGTTACGTCACGCTCCATGTCTTTTCAAGACATGTCACGTTCCACGTTCCCTTCTACCAGGTCACCTTCATTTCCGTTATTTTGCATACCTTTCCAGTTTGATTCGGGTATGTTTCGCTTCCAGTTACTTTATCTATTATTCGGGGACGAATTATTCTTTTTAGGGGGGAAGAATTGTAAAACCCGCATGCTTTTACCATGAATAGTGCCCTTAAGATCGTACGTCCTAGATTAAAACTTACCTTATTCAGTATTGATCACATTCATGTGCTATTAATCAAGTAAGTACATACGTGTATGACATGATAAGTATCGATTACGTACGAACTCATGATAAACAGTTAATAGATATTTCACGTGAGCATAATTAAATCATGATCACCATCTTAAAACACGAACTAAAATAATTATGTAAATACATATAATATAATTACGAGCGTTAAGAATACGATAAACTACATGATAAAATAAACAGAAACACTTTAAACACGAACACGTTTAACCACGAACGAACACGAGGACACACTTATTATTTAGACACGAAAAACATTTGGGTTACCCCATGTGGGCCCCATGAACCACGAAATTAGGGACAAGAAATGGGCCTAGCCCATCATTTTACTAAACAAGGGGGTTAAGGGGAAAAAGTCATTCATTATCACATTTTATGGAAAATAAATAAAACCCTAAAAGTTTTTCCTCCTCCTTCCTTGCTTCCATTGTGGCCGCCACCTATAATCATCAAAAAGGAGGTGTTCTTGTTGATTTTGATCATGGATATTGTACAAGTGTTAGTGTTTGTTCATCCTCTATTGATCCACACATTCGGTATACCTTTTTAACCTTTCTTTTTAATTATTTCTTTTGATTTGATTTGGTAAAATTAATTAAGAACATGATGTTTTTAAAACCTAATTAAAAACATAAAATAAACATGTATTTGGTTAAAGGGTAAAATCAAAAGGGTGTTTTACGGGTGTTTGGTTTAGCCGACGCCTAGACCGTGCCCTAAGGGGGTCACGGCTTGGCCTAGAAACCACCACCGAGACCATGTGGTCCCGGTTTGGTGGTGTGGGTCCCACGGCAGCAAGGAACCAAGGGGAACCCCGATTTGGTTCGGGGTACGGTGTCGATTTCATGACCGGTTCACGGTTCGTTGGTTAAATCATGATTTATGCTACATGTTAATTTTTATGAATTATGAACTTAGGATATAAATTAATTAATAACATGAGATATTAATTAAATCATGACTTAGGTTATATTAATTATTAATTTAGCATGATATTAATTTAACCTAAGTATTTTATGTTATAAGTTATAATTAATTAATTATTTAAAACATGCTTATAATTAATTAATTTAGACATGACTTAGGTTATATTATTAATACATAATAATACACATTTTAACCTAAGTATTTTATTCCATTTTAATTAAAACATGTTATACCTTAATTAAAATGCTTAACCTATAGTTTAATTAAAATACATGAAATGATAATTAAACTATACACTATATCATATGACTTAAGAAATAAGCTTATAAACACTTAGACTTATATGTTAGCTTATGTAACCAGCTTAATTCTAATTATAGAAACTTCTATTTATAGAACTTAATTATATAAGGCCACTAATCTATTAATGGAAACCTTCTATATATGGAAATCTATCTATTTCAGGAAGCTAATCTAATCATGGAAACCTTCTATATATGGAAACTTATTTAATTAAGGCAGCTGATCTATTTTTAGAAACTAATCTATTTTAAGCAGTAAATTCTATTTTAGGAAACTTTCTATTTTTGGAAACTTTCTATTTTTGGAAACTTTCTATTTTTGGTAACTTTCTATTTTTTTGGAAACTTTCTATTTTTGGAAACTTTCTATTTTTGGAAACTTTCTATTTTTGGAAACCTGCTATTTTTGGAAAGTTACTTATTATTACACAGTAAGTATAAAAATACATGAAATACCAGTAATACTTAATCAGATTAATCAGAATACAAGATAAACACAGTTTAAGGCTTTAAACAGTGAACCATGACCTAAAACATACCAAGTCAGCTAAAATGAGACATAAAACCCAGTACGTAATCAATGAATCGATACTTATACACGTGTGTATTCATGTAGCGTTAGTGATCCAGAAGTAGGAGTCTTTCTTCCGTTCATTCACTGGACTTGAGGTACGGATTCCCGTCCTTTCAGTATGGACATTCTTTCCTTATTAGGATTTCCCCGTATGCAGCCAACTGTTTTCCCCAGTATTTGTTTTATTGTTTTGAACTGCTTATGTTTAATTAGCATAATCTATAGCCATATACAAGCATGACCAGTTTCACCTAGTTATGGAGGTACCATAACCATAGCATTGGAGGCACCGATGTTATGACTTCCCCACGGCAGAGTGATTGCTCGTGGCGTCCCTTTTCAGTTTTGGCCATATTATTATATCAGGTGGGGCGTATGGGTGCATGCTAGTTACATGTTTTATTCAGTATTTCATGGTGAATGTGGTGTGTGCTTGCATCCTTCACAAGGAGTTGATCCCTCCTACCCAAACCAGTATATTGATTAGAGGCATCCCCTCTAATCAGCATGATGAGGTCACCCCTCCAAGTATTCATGCATGTGACCTTTTCATGACCTATATGGGCTATGGTATATTTATGTTAAAACAGTTTTCATAAGATTAACATAAGGCTTTTCAAACTATAAAACCAGTTTTCTCAATACTTAATCAGTCTACTCAGAACTTAGTCTTCCGCTGTTATATGTTTCATGCTTATCCTATCTCATGCTATATTGTATATCCGTGCACTGAGCGTTTTGCTCAGCCGTTACTTTCCTTTCCATGTCCCAAAACGGCAGGTACCCAAGACTCGAGCATTTGGAGGACATGCATAGGATGGAAGCTGCCATAGACTTCTTCTCCTGTTTCCTTCATATATTTATGCTTGTTTAGTCTTTCATTCAGTTCATTTACTTTGTTATGTTTTGGGCTTATGTGTGGGAACCGATGTTTGATTCCGGTTTTCCCTATGGTCATGTATGTTTTACTACATATTACCTTGCATGCTTTGATGACACGCCATAAGTACGCGTGACATTCCATTTATCAAAATGGGGTGTTACAAGTCAAAAAGTCAAAAATTGGTCAATATAAGCTGTTTGGTCAACATAGTGATTTTAGCTTATTCAGAGTGCTTATTTGGAATCTAATCAACATTTCGTTAATAATCTCACCTTATAGGTGTTTTTGAAAAGTTTTAGCTCATTTGGTTAAGCCAATAAGCTGTTTCATACTTTGTAGCTTATTGAAAAATCATTTCTAGAGTTTGAGCTTATCTCATATGTTGATTTTAAGTTTGGCTAGGTTAATCTTGATTTCAAGTGTTTTGCAAAAAGAATTTTTAAATTTGGTTAAGTAATAATCTCTAGCCAGCTTATTTGAGTTAATGAGCCTGTTTTTAGTTTTTATTTTCTAGTAATTGCACTTTGGTCCTTACTCTTTCAGTCTGTGTTCATTTTGAGTTGTTTGTTTGGTAGTTATAACAAAATTGCATCTTAGTCCTTGTTGTGTTAAATTTTTTTAAACCTTAGTTTTAAAGTTGAAAAATTTGTTATTTTTTGTATTTTGCATTTAAATTTTGTATTTTCCTTTTTATCATTTTAATATTTTTCATTTTCCTTTTATGTTTAGCATCATTTTAATAAATATTGTTTTGTGTGCATTGTTAGTGTCTATTTCGTGCTTTCTTCGCGGTATTTGTAACGCGTTTTTAGTTTAGTACGTATTACATATATAGCTATTTTTACATTTTGGCTTGCTTTGTTCTTAAATAGAAAGGGAATACCATTCAAGTACTTAAACCAAAAACGATAAATCTTAACGATAAAATTGGATTTCAATCCGAGTCGAACCGAGGAAAAACGCTATACATAAAAATGGTTATTAAACTAGCGCCGTTGTTGTTTCGATCTCGTTACGATTGACAATTTTTCGTGAGACGATTTGGACCTTGGGACCGGTTCACTTTTGAACGTTATTTTCTTGCAATCAAAAGTATAAAAAAACAAAAGAATCAAAAATTTAAAAATACGAAAAAATCACAAAAATCACAAATAGCAATTTCGTTCCTAAGAATTGCACCAAAAAAATCAAAAAATAAAAAACGTAACACTTTTCCTAAAGTGTTACACCAAAAATATTACGTATTACTATGCATATTATTTTTCTTATTTTTTTTCTCTCAATCTTTTCTTGTGAATATATCTTTTTAAAAAAATAAAAAAATAAAAAAATATTTTCTTTAATATTACTATAAGTAAATATATTACGTATACGTAGATACGAACCCTTAATACACATATCTCCATAAGTATTGCTTTGCAATACACCGTGATTAGTGGCGTTCCGGTGCTATTGACGTGCATCGATCAAAGAGTATTAAGGCACAATAGATAAATACTACGAACTATTTGATCTAGAGAGAGAGAACTCACTATGTGTGGGGGGGGGGTATAAGGAGAGTGTATTTCACATTCTAAAGGAGAAGGCTCTTAAGTGCTTCGCGTCGCCTCGTTCCTCCGCTCCCTTGTGATTCTTTTAAAGGTGATAGTAGCGAGTGGTGTGCCACCCAATTAGTATTACGTATATATTTTGTAGCTTTTTCATATCAAACCTCGATCGGGTAACCAATCCATTTCAAAGTCATCAAGGGCAATCTCCGTATTCCTCAGTTTTACTTGCATGCGCACACGCACGCGTGCAAACATACCGCATGGTGTACCTCGCCCTTCCAAGAGGACGAACAAAAATACCGTCAGAAATCAAGTCGATCCCGAGAATCGAGCTTTTGATACGGATTTAGCCATGGATAATCGACTGATGATTGAGATCTTGCAATCCCACGTTGAGGGAACGATGACGCGATTGTGGTACCGGATATTTGAGCGAATAATTTTGAACTTAAAACGAGTTTTACTCAAATGGTTTCTGCTACACCATTTTGGGTCGTACTCAAGATAACCCACACGCTCACATTAAGAGATTTTTACACTTGGCCAATCGTGAAATACAATGGGGTGCCTCAAGAGGCAATTAGATTGTTACTCTTTCCTTTCTCCCTCGAGGGGAAGCCCGGATTTGGCTTGACAAGGAGCCACCACAAAGTTTTAATACTTGGGCGGATTTAGAGACCAAATTCATTAACTACTTATTTCCAACTTCACGTACCACGACTTTAAGGACCGATATCATTAACTTTGAGCAAAAGTATGGTGAGACATTTAGAGAATCTTGGGATCTATTTAAGGAACTTTTGTGAAAATGTACACAAAACGGTTTTACCAAAGTTCACCAAGTTAATACCTTTTACAACGGTTTGAGTTTAAATGACCAAGATTCACTATATTCGGCCGCGAGGGATAATATTCTTGTGAAAACAATGCAAGTAGCTTGGGACATTATTGAAATCAAAGCTAAAGTTCCTAGTCGAACTAGGGATCAAATGGCTAGTGCTAGTGGAAGAGATTCTATAAATCATAAAGTTTCTAATCAAATTAAAGAACTTGCTTCTATTGTGAAAAATCTTGCTTTAAAAGTTGCAAACCCTCCTACTAGACACATTCATGCATTTAGTGAGACTTGTGAGAATTGTGGTGGATCACATTCATACTTTAATTGTGATAAGGTTTATAATCAACCCCATGGTTAAGTTTATGCTTACAATAATGATGAAAATGCAAGGGTTCATTTTAAATCAAATGTTGATGTCAACCATTTGTCATATAAGTCCACTAACTATTTGGCTCCCTCTTGTTTTGTACCTCACAGAAGACCACTCCCCCTACCGAAAATACCCAATACCAAAGTACCCAATACCCAAATAGGAACCAATGTCCACAAAGAGGTAATTTTCAAGAGAATTCAAATGTATGAGATTATAATTCAAACAAAGGGAATTTTAAAGGTCAAAATCAAGGGTTCAATAATCAAAACCAAAGGTTTCAAAATCAAGGCTTTAATAACCAAGGTTTTAATAATCAAGCATTTCAAAATTATAACCAATTTCAAAATCAAGGTTTTCCAAATCAAGGGTTCAATAATCAAGGGTTTAATCAAGGGAATCCTCAAATGGACTTGGTTCTTTAAAAGCTTAATGAACAAGATAGAAAACTTAAGGAAATTTGAGAGTCCACTGATAGGAAATTCATGCAACTGTTGCAAACCCTTCGACCCTAAGATGCTCTTCCTTCTAACACCGAACCCAGCCCTAGGGCCAATGTGAATGCTATCACTACAAGGAGTGGGAAAACTACTGAGGGACCTTCCATTTATTATCCAATAAAGGAGAAACAAGGCCCGTAGATCATAATGAGTTCTACTCCACCTTCGGCGATTTCTCCCTCACCCACTACTTGTGACATTCCTCCATTGAGCGACCCTTCAATTCCTAAGCCTATTCCCGAGATTGTAACTAAGCCGAGTCCTCCTCAACCTTCTCCACAACCCAATACACCTTACCCTTCAAGGTTGAGGAAGGAGAAGTTGAAGAACAAGGATGATATACAAGTTTCTAACTTCTTGAAAATGTTTAAGCAATTGAATTTCAATATCACCTTTTTCGAGGATCTCTCTCACATGCCTAAGTATGCTAAGATGTTTACGGGCCTCTTGACCGATAAGGAA
This sequence comes from Glebionis coronaria, assembly GCA_025667525.1. Taxonomy (NCBI): domain Eukaryota; kingdom Viridiplantae; phylum Streptophyta; class Magnoliopsida; order Asterales; family Asteraceae; genus Glebionis; species Glebionis coronaria. Next base: position 426,344,779 of record CM046881.1, on the reverse strand, counting down.
AATTTGCTTGATATCGCCAACACTCAACTTAATGAAAATTGTTCTGCGGTCTTATTGAGAAAATTACCGGTTAAGCTAGGTGACCCTGGGAGATTCCTTATTCCTTGTAATTTCCCTAAGGTGGAGAATTGTATGGATTTTTCGGACTTAGGAGCTAGTATCAATCTTATGGATTTATCTGTACGGAAACAATTATCTCTACCCGAGCTAGTACTTAACGCATGACTTTGGAATTAGCTAACCATACGATTACTTATCTGGTGGGGATAGCCGAGGACGTCTTTGTGGGAGTCGATAAATTCACTTTCCCTGCGGATTTCGTTGTAGTCGAATATGAGATAGATCCCCGCGTTCCCTTAATTGTGGGACGACCCTTCTTGAGGACCGGGCGTACATTGATTGATGTAGCCGTAGGTGAGTTTATCATGAGGGTAGGGGACGAAAAAACCGTCTTTAACATGGGTAAACTTGATAAATATACCAATGATCCCGAGACCGTGAATATAATTGACGTGCTTGACGAAGCATGTGAAGAAAGTTTTCACGAGGCTTGTAAGATTGGCAATTCTCCTTTGCCTAGTGTTGAGACCGTAGCTTCCAGTGCTCCTTTTGAAGCAAGTGACTTTCTCTTAGAAGAATTCGAGGAAAGCTTAGGAAATGTCGACTATGAATATTATTCAACTTCATATAACTGGGAGGAGTACATTCTTGAGCTTGAACGATTACTTAATGAAGACTCGAGTTTTTCACCGTCTCCTAAGGAAGTTACAAACGATGATCCAAATTTGACTAAGCCTTTCACCGAAAGACCTCCGGATTTAGAGCTTAAGGATTTACCTTCTCAACTAGAATACGCTTTCTTAGAAGGATTTGATAAGTTACCCGTGATTATTGCTAAGGACTTAAAAGAGGATGAAAAATCTAGGCTTATCGAAGTTCTTAAGAAACATAAAAAACAATTGCTTGGAAAATCTACGATATAGAGGAATTGATCCTAGTGTTTACACACATAAAATTCTCATGGAAGATGACTTTAAACCCGCGGTTCAAAGTCAAAGACGGGTAAATATAAAAATTCATGAAGTTATCAAACTTCTCGATGCCGGCATGATTTATCCTATTTAGGATTCACCTTGGGTTAGTCCGGTCGATAGTGTGCTAAAAAAGGGTAGGATAACCGTTGTTCCCAATGAAAACAATGAGTTAATTCCTACTAGACTTGTCACAGGTTGGAGACTTTGCATCGACTATCGTAAACTCAACGATGCCACTCGTAAGGATCCTTTCCCACTTCCTTTTATGGACCAAATGCTCGAGGACTTAGCGGGTAATGAATTCTATTGCTTTTTAGACGATTTCCCCGGATATTTCTAAATTCCAATAGATCCTAAAGACTAAGAGAAAACCACATTCACTTGCCCTTATGGGACATTTGGTTATAAGAGAATGCCTTTTGGTTTATACAATGCCCCTGGGACATTCCAAAGGTGTATGATGGCAATATTCCATGATATAGTTGAACAAACCATATAAGTCTTTATGGATGATTTCTCGGTTTTTGGAGATTCTTTCTCTTCTTGCCTTACCAATTTAGAACGTATGCTTAAACGGTGTGAAGACACTCGTCTTGTTCTAAATTGGAAAAATGTCACTTTATGGTAAAAGAAGGCATCGTCTTAGGACATAAAATTTCCAAAGCGGGTATTGAAGTGGACCGTGCTAAAGTAGACGTTATTTCTAAATTATCTCCACCTACTACCATCAAAGGAGTTAGAAGTTTCTTAGGTCGCGTGGGTTTTTATCGAAAATTTCTCTAAAATAGCCCGACCTATGAATCATCTCTTCGAAAAATAGACTCTTTTCATCTTTTCTCCCGAATGCTTAGAATCTTTTTAGATCCTTAAAGGTAAATTAACTAAGGCACCGGTCTTAGTCTCCCCTAATTACGAGTTACCTTTCGAGCTTATGTGCGATGCTAGTGATTTCGCGATAGGGGCGGTCTTGGGACAACGAGTTAATAAGCATTTACAACCCATTCATTATGCAAGTAAGACAATGACGGGGGCTCAATTGCATTATACCACTACTAAAAAAGAGCTTTTAGCTGTAGTGTATACTTTTGAGAAATTCTGCCACTATCTTGTGCTTTTCACTACTATTTAACACCCCCAAATTTACTACGCATCAGAATATACATTTGGGTGCTAAACACAAGTATCATTACACAAGCTACATTTAACGAGCTCAAAGTGAGACGTTTAAATTTAATAAGAATTAATTTCAACATTGTCTAAAACCTTCAATCCCAAAATAGTACACGTTTAAAAGTTTAGAGTAGCGTTTCGGTCCCCTTAAAGATCTTAACCACAAATCCAAGTTTATACCAAGACATTACCATAACATAAACTGTTTTATAAAAAGGGAAAGAAACCAAGTTTTAGACGAACAACCACAAAAGCAACCTGCAACCTTCCAAGCAAGCTCCTCACTATCATCCTCAATTACATGAAACACATTCTTAAAAGGGTCAACAAATAATGGTAAATGAATCTATAGATTTATCAAATCACATTTTGAACACAAGAATAAAATCATTCACAATTATTCAATAGCATTGTTGATCACATAATCTATTTATCAGGTATTTCATCTAATAGCAAAAGCTAGACAATTGTATTTAAGCTTATGACACCGCCCCATAACTTAATCACCCGCGCCAAATTTTCTGGCATGATCAAAGTAAAATATTGCCCCTCTTAAGGTATTCGTTGCCAAATTTATACCTTATTTTTTATCACAAGTTATCCGTATGTAGAGGGTACTCAGCGTACTACTCTTGTCTCGGATAGGGTCATTAATCCCATAATACTATTAATTGTATAAGCGGTTATTTTTGCTCACACAAGACCTAGACAATAGTTAACGTTTCATAAATTTAGGGCCTTTAGCAACAAGGTACTTAATACAATTCAAACGACATTCGGGTCCAAATAATTATTCACGACTTGTGTTCATTTTCATTTAAATAGCATGTATCTCCCTCGCGGATAAGATCATTTAAAACAAGTACAAAACGAGGCTATAGACTCACCTTAGGTAGTAGAAGCAGTAGTAAGACGATCGCTGACGATTAGATGCCCGGCAAAACACGAAAGCCACAACCTACCAAATAAGGCGCGCACTTTATCAATATACTCAAGTATCAACTCATACTTAGTAAAACCAAATTTAACAACTTAAAACCATAGTAAAACCACAAGAATAATCCACACAAGTGTTGATCCCAAACTTAGATCGGTTTAGCTTTGTATTATCGAGATTATATCAAGTATAATACGTAGAGAAATTTTGTGTTTGAAACAATCTAAGTACTATGCGGAATTAATACTTAAATGAAAGAACAAATGATTACCACACTTTCAACTATGATTAATAATACGAGGTACAAAAGTATTGAAAGTGTGGCTACAATAAACCCTAAGGCCTCTTTTATAGATATAAGGAGCCTTGAACAGAAAGCTAATGATCAACTATTCTAGGAAGATATTAAAGTGATAAACATAAGAAATACAATATTTGAACATATCTTCCTAACTTAAACAAAACGTGTTGATCTATACAACTAACGTGCTTTGACAGTGGCTTGGATTCTCTTTGTCAGCGTCTTGTTTGTCAGCGCCTTGATTCTTCTTGTCAGCGGCTAGAATCTTCTTTGTCAGCGGCTAGTGACTTAGTTAATTTTATTCCCAACAATCCTTCCTTAAACTTGATATTTACCCTAATCACCAAGTTTCTGAATAAAAAAAACACAAAGAGGATTCTTGAAAATACATCTATTCTTTAATTTGAGTGAGAAGAAATCTCATAAAGTCAACACCCACGCCACTAGTATAATCCACTTTCAGGTTTGTGCTCACCATTCTCTTCAACAGGTCTTGTGGAAAGGGATAGACTCTATCCCCTAAAAAATACTCTGAAAACTTTGTGGTGCAAAGATGATACACCCCTGTAGCTGAAAACAGACGCCACTCCAAATCACTTGTACCAACAAGATCAAGCCAAACTAAATCAGCTTCATCATGATCAAACATTCTCTGGAATGTAGACCAGATATTTATTACACCATTTTTTGAAGGAAATTCGTCATCATACTTATCCTTCAATAGACTCCAAAGAGCCTCCAATACTTCCCTATCCATACTGCCACAGGGACATAAGGGAAGTAAAACATGTACCCAATCATCAACCTGATGATCTTCCAAAAACCTATGCTTGGATCTTCTTCATACTTGATCACAGGATTTCTTAAATCGAGAGGCATAACAGCAGCAACATCACCAACTTCCAAAGAAGAGAGCTCAAAGTTTCCCTTCAACTTGCTATCACTTGGCAAACTTTGATCCAAAGGATCATATTCTAGAAACAAAAACTTCACTCCATTCTTTACAGGCCTAGGCACTTTAGATGCCTTATTTATCTTCAATTCTTCCTCGATCTCCTCTTGTCTCTCAACAGATAGCTAAAGATGTGTGTTATGCTCACTTACAGAGACCCAAATAGGATATGCAAGATACTCTAGCTGATCAAATGACAATCCTTGCAAATTCCTATAAGTTAATCATGTTTGATGACTTTTGAGCAACATATAATATAGCTCCCTGCTAGCTGTCTTTGACTTCTCCATTACCTTAGAAGCCTTATTTGCCTCAATCACTTTTAAGTCGTTTTACTCTCAACAAATTCTCCAACCCCCAAATCCTCGTTGAAAGTGTAACAATCGTGAATTTTTAATTGTTTAATTTATGATGAAACGCGACGTTTTCAGGTTAGCTAGGTACGTCTAATGAAATCCCCGATTGTTTCCGCGAACGTGTACAAATCAAAAATTTATATTGAGTGATCACCTTTTTCAAGAAGCCACATCCCTAGGTAAAATTTATCGATTATACATATATGTTAAACCGAGATTTGCGACATCAAATGCGCCTCTTGACAACCGATAAAATTCACGCCAATAAAATAAATATAGTTTACATGAAACGCTTAGTTTATGATGAGTTATTTTTATTTTCATCTTAAGTGCGAACGTAATTAATTTAGTTGACATCGAAAACTTATTTCACGTACTTTGGTTACATCCCGTCAACAATACGACGCTAGACAATTAAAACCAACTTATTCTACTAGCGACTCAATAATAATCAATGATGGTATTTTATAATTTATATAGTGTTATATAATTTATTTACGTAACCATTTAATAATGCGTACCATATAAAAAGCATACGTAACATAACCGATACCCAATAAACTAGCAAAACCAACCCCTTTTTCTTTTGGCCTTGAACCGTCCATTAATCTTTGAACTTCACCCTTTACACAACTCTTACACACCCACGTTTTTGGACAGCCCTCACCATTTCCCCATGTGCACTTTTGTCTCCTAAAGTACCATTAATCTAACTAAGATACTTGCAATGGAACCAAGCCTCTGACTAATACTCCCTCCCTTGTTTCGGTTATAAAAGTGATCCATTACACTTCTTATAAGCTCACAAACTACAACATCAAACTTACATTGTTTCACTTCTTATTTTCCTGCTGTTCAACATATCACAAGATACAATATATAACTATACCCTTTCTTTAAAATGTTAAACACTAAATATTCTTCTTCCTTTATGGTGACTGACGGTTTAAGCAGCAAACACACCCTTTTTAGTTCACTCGCGATCACAAAATGGGATGCAATGAGATGGTGTTAAACTCTTTTCTTGGTTTTCCTTCGTTTGGTTTGTGTTAGAGAAGAGCGGGTCTCTTGTTCGAATAGAGCCTAAGAACTAGAGCAACTGTTTGGTTCAGGTGGTGGTGATCTCGTGTCCATACTTGCTTGCGAGCTCACACTTCTTCCGTTTTCATTTTATGAATGCGCTATTCCCTTAGTTTAGTGTGCTTGAGATGATTTCAAAATAAAACAAACACACTTGTTGTGTCTTGCTTGTGTCTTACTGTCGCAAATAAACAATGAACAATAAGCATACCCTGCTAAGAAGATATCATTTTGGGGTCTTTGGTTATTAGTAATGTAAAGTTGAGCAATAAACTGGTATCAACCAAGAACATGCACTTGTTAATAGAATCAACCATACTAAAATATAAGCGAACATGTTTTTCTCTATATTTCACTTTTGTGGACTGGTACTGTACGACGGAAACAAAACACGCTGATTGATTAAGTCACTTTCGGATTCGGCCTTTGATTAAATGTGATATTTAAGCTTGTAGAACTCATTTGGCTGCATTATCCAATAGACAAACGCAACGCTTTTATTTTTCTGCTTAACTAAACGAACAAATACATGTAGGGTTAAATTCTTATAATCCAAAGGTAAATTAGTTATATGTGTAGTTAAGTTGATATATTGTGATTTCCGAAACCCTGTTGTGAGAAGTTATATGTTAAAATGGATAAACAGGACTTGCATATTTACGCATGTTAAGAAGTTGTCATGAGTTAACTTTGAGCCTTAGTTCTGACCCTTTTACTATATATACAACTGAATCGAGAATTAAGTGATAACAAAATACAATGTGTTAGGCTAGCATAGGAAAAAGAAAGGTTTAAAAGGGTTAAGAAATGAATGAGATATTAGTCATCGACGAACATCGAACATGACCTGTTTTCTTCGATCGGTGCAACACGAACCCTTTACGACCCATATTTCACCCTCGAAAAGACCTTGCCCCGAGACAGTCATATGACAGAAGTTGTAGACGGCCATGCCGTATACACGAGCATACTTTCGGTTTGACCCAAAAGTCATTATCGAGAATCGTAGACGGGATAAAAAAATACACGTTAAACACTTTCCTTTTAAATTGGTTTCACGACCCTTACTTCGAACCCAATTTTAACCCATCAAACGACCTCGGTTTATAAAACTTAAAACATGGGTCTATAGACGACCCTGCTGGCTATATAGTAGTGCTTTTAGTTTACTCCATAAGCTACTAACGGGCCCGCTATTTATGCCGAAAAATCGATGATATCTATATTATTTTCAAACGTGTTCACTTATGCATAATACGCTTTCTCTCAAATTATTTCCAAAGTAAAATATCTCATGTCAGGTGACATGAGACATGTTTTAACTTAATTATTTTTTAAATATATTATTAATTTTATTTATTTAATATTATTTAATAATAGAAATATAATATATATTTAGGATATTTGACCCATTAAATGACCTACCTAAATAAGTTTTCCTGACTGCGGAGTGACCAATATTACTAAATATATCCCGATCAAATGACTACATTGTTTTGTTAAAACGTTAAACTTTCGCAAGTGTTAAAAATAATCGATTTATTTAAATAAACAAACTCAAGCACACACTAGGGGACTAAATGCTACGTTTATTGCCATTATGCTTGTAAAGTAATGCGTACCTTATTTAATTTACACTGTGGATTGTTTCGAGCTATTATTTCTTCATGTCTATGTTATGCTGTTATACCGTTGCTATTACTTTGAGGTGAGTTTCATAGCCCCACTCTTTACTTGTTTTAAATGCTTTTGGGGTGAGAACATTGCTTATTATTTTTAAGGATGAACATAAGTGCTAAAACTTGATACGTTTGCCTACTTGAAGTCTAAGTCCCGATATCCTAAGTTGCCTTTAGCCCACTATCATGAACCATTAATTACTTAGTTGTAAAGCGCGAGTGTTATGGATAGATCTATCTGTATTGACCTCTCTATTTAATTGTGACTGTGTGGTCAAATTAGATACACTTACATTTGAATCCTTACAGATACTCCAGGATAGTTATCTGCTTTGGGCTCTTATTATATGGTTGGTTAACGCTTCGGTGTCATGAGCTTACACGTAGGAATACAAACGTATACTATTTTGATTATAGCCATGTTTGGTTATATGCCGGTTGCCTGATTAAATATTAAGGTTCATCACACTTATTTTGTAACTAAACCTAGGAACTCACCAAACTTTGTGTTGACACTATAGCAATGTTTTTCTCAGGTATCAAGACAGAGGAGTGACTTGGTTGTGCCATGGAGATAATAAATTGTCGTGACTATCTTTGAGAATCTAAACTTTTTGTTATGTCTTCAAAACTTGATTTACTTTATAATGTTGTATCAAATGCTTCTAAACAATTTTACTTATATCTAATGAATTTAAAATGAATTTTAAAGTCGTTCTTTTTAATCAATGTCTTGTGATAGTCTTGATAGTCACACCCCAGTGGACCCGTATACTCTGATAATTTGGAGGTGTGACAGATTGGTATCAGCGTCGTGGTGATAGAGAATTATGTTACTTTTATAAAAATTATTTTTACAAATGTTTTGGTCAAAAGTTAAATTTTTGGAAAAGAATAATACTAGACTATAACCGTTTTTCTATCTCCATGGACCACTTCACTCTACGTTTTTTATACAAGTAAGTTGTGACTTGAAATAGTTCATGTGTTTTGCCATGCTAAGTTTTGATCTTGATTGCTACGTGTTATTAGCATTAAGTATTCCTTTTCCTTGTTTGAATGATCCCTATGTACGATGTACTCATAGGAATGTGTACTAAAACGTTTTTTATGATGAAATAAAATACCCGACATCCTTGTATGGATTGTTATACTACTCAAATGGTTTGTGCCATATTCATTTGGTTTGTGTCATATTTAATTGGTTTGTGCCATATTTAAATGGTTTGCGTCATATTTAAATGATTTGTGCCATATTTATTTGGTTTGTGCCATATGTATATTTTGGGATTAAACGTACGCATATTTATGCCCTCACATATTTTAAATAGTATGCGGGGCTATTATCGACTATCGAAACGTTTGTGTGTTTCATATCACTATACGTCGAATTAAAAGTACCGCCACGATTCCTAGAACGAAAAAAAGATATGAATGTATTTATTTACCATGTGTTTGGTAGTATGTTAATTTGTAGTAATACTTGAATCAAGCGATGCTATTATAAAATTCGAGAGGAGCAACTATTTATTGGGTCCGGTAAATTGTTACTCCACTAAACATTTATAATAGACTCGGTTGAGGAAAAGTGACCTATATTAATTAACGGTTTGGAAAGTGAGATTGAATACGTAAATTACCATATCGAATTATTGTTTCCCTTGTTTTGAATACAACCAAGGAACGATGACGTCGTCACTCTTTATAAGACGACATATGACGATAAAACACCTTATACAAGTATTACCTTGTAATGCTCCAAAAGTACTATAATTCAAAGAACGAATAATATTTTCAATATGAGAACTATACCTAATTACGCCGACGCGTAAGTCGAGTGGTTATCGAAGGGAAATTTCATGTGGCATAAAATATGCTAAAACGAATCTAAAATTTTGAGTCCATTGATTGCGACTAAGTTATCATGAATTTACTATAAAATACAAAGTTATGATACTGATATAAGGGATGGACACCTAATTAAAACGATTGTGCCAATTTCTACATCAAATGGACTATCGCGTGTCGCGAACTTGAGAACCCAGATTTGAAATGTGGCCACGTATTGAAAAATTTAATTTCAGAATGGTTAATGATGAGTCGTGAGTGAATCTAAAACCATGACAAATCATCAAAAATGTTAAGTGGTATAACGATGCTTAGCAAGGTCTCAAGGCTGTTCTTGTTTGATCGGGTTACGAGACTAAGTTAAGTGTCATCCGTTACACAACTTAGGGCTTCAGATGAGTTCTCTTGATGATGGGTAAGACTCATGAATCTACATGTTGCCTGATCGTTAAGTTTTAACATAACTGATGAATTTTGTGCGGGTTTAATCGATGTTAAATTGTGCGAGTAATACCTAAACACGAGTAAAACAAAAAAATGAGAAAATAACTAAAACACTTGAGATGTAATAGAGCATGATCAAAACTCAAATTAATTCTTGTTATGGAATTGTGTAATTGATTAGGTTAAAAACAATGACAATATACGGACTAGCAACCCTAAGTTAAAGAAAGAGCTGATGAAAACAAAGAACTAGAAACGGATACGGTATGCCAATAGTTCGACTAAACTTCAAAGACATACTTGCTCAACCAAGTTACAAGTAGTAGATGTTTATCAAGAAATATTAGCAAAAATGAATATTGGAGAACACCTAAATTTATGAGGAATGAAATTTTGTTTTAAGGATAATTGTTTTTATTCATCCATAAATTATAACTACAAAGTGAAAGTACAAACAAAAGTGTGTGGAAGAGCATGTTAGAAGACTCTAACTTTCCACAATCGCCTATGATTCTCATTTAAGGAATACTTGGTGTTAGCCTCAAAATATTGAGTCAAACAAGAATGCTCGGTCATAGGTTTATATTGTAACATTTATTAGAATGTTGTAATAGTTAGTTAAAATAGTCGTGACATTACGGCCTTGATGGCTAGCTTAAAAGGCCTCTTTTAAAGTACTAAGCATTTATTCAAGCCAGACCCAAAACATATATAGTCCAATAGAAAGCCCACATGTGGATGGATTATATAAGCACCCTCCTAACATGTTAGGGGGGGGTTGGATCTTTCATTTTTCCTAATCTAATTTCAACTAGTTAATCATCTCTCTCTACTTTCTCTCTCTAATTTCTCTCTCTAGAAATCATCTATCTTTTCTTCTTTATTTCATTAAATCAGCCATGGTGAAGTGAATTAATATAGGAACAACATCTGGTATCAATCGCCACGGGGTAGATTAGTGAGTGGTTGTTATTATTGATTTGATTCGTGTGATTTATCATCAAATCATCCCGGATCTAATTTTTTTAGTGTTTTCGGGCTCTAAATCATGATATAAATCTTCTACATAGTTGTGGTAGGGATTTGGTTAAGTTTTTGTGGTTAAAATAGCAAGTTTTTGGGGTGTTTGGATGGTTTTTGGGGTTCGGTTCGAAGAACAGTAGGTAAATTGGCATAACAAATTTATCCGAAAAGTGGTGTTTCGGAAAAGGGTTTCGGTATTCCGAAGATTAGGATTTTTCCGAAATTAATTTATCCGAAGGTGAGTTTTTTTGGTTTGGTTTATCCGAAATGTTCTAGTTACTTTATCCGAAAATAGCTCCTTATTCCGAAAATAACAAGTTATCCGAAAAAGCTTTTATCCGAATTCAGTTGTTTATCCGAAAATAGCAGGTTATCCGAAAAAGCTTTTATCCGAACTCATACATTTCTCCGAAAGATACCAATATTCCGAAACCTTTCCATTTTTTCTGAAAATAGTGATTTTATCCGAAGAACCCAATTTTTCCAAAAACAGTGCTTTTATCCGAAAAAGTCAATTGTTCCGAAAACAGTACTTTTATCCGAAGAAGCCATTTTTTCCGAAGATAGTGATTTTATCCGAATTTCATTGCTTTTATCCGAAGAAATCCATTTATTCGAAAACGCCACATTTATCCGAAAATCACACATTATTCCGAAATTCCTCAGTTATTCCGAAATCCATACATTATCCAAAAATGTCCAAAATTCCGAAAATGAAATTTTTTTTACAAAAGTAAAAAAATTTTCATCGACAAGAACAATTTTTTCATCGACAAGATGAAATTTTTTCGTGTGATTTTTCGCCTTCGAATTTTTGGTTTCTTATGAAGACAATTTTTAGGGGATTTTAACATTTTTCATCGACAACAACAATCACAACACATCTACTTAAGATCCGTTTTCACTTCAACAATTTCAAATTTCTCAAAATGGATTCTACTCAAGAGTATCGTGTGACAAACAACAACATCATGGTGGCGGGTAACAAAGAGAGACCACTAATGCTTGTAACTGGTTGATATGCACAATGGCAATCACGTTTTATTCGATATCTTGACACTAAACCCAACGGTGATGTTCTTCGTCGTTGCATCACAGACGGACCTTATACTCCCACTACAATCACCATTCCTGCAACTCCAACAACTGAAACGACGCCAGGTGCCGCTGAGCAAACGATTAAGGAAACATATGAGAATACTTCAAAAGAGAATCGAGCTTGGATTGATGTAGAGAAGGAAGCAATCTATTTGTTTCTAAGTGGGATTGGGGATGATATTTACTCAACGGTTGATGCATGCTCTACTGCTAAAGAGATATGGTTTGCCATTGAACGTCTGCAACAAGGAGAATCACTAAACAAACAAGATGTCATGACAAACTAGTTTTGGAACTTTGGTAAGTTTACTTCATTGGATGGGGAATCAATTGATTCATATTACTCCAGGTTTTACAAAATGATGAATGATATGACAAGAAACAACTTGGAAGTCTCCACCATGCAAGTGAATGTGCAATTTCTACAACAACTTCAACCAAAGTGGACAAGATTTGTAACTTTGGTGAAACAACAAAATAAGTTGGACGTGGTCAACTATCACACGCTCTTTGACGTTTTGAAACAATTTCAGAATGAGGCATATGAACTTCAAGCTGAACGGGTAGCAAAGACTGCTAATCTACTTGCTTTGGTGTTTACCACTCACCATGTCCAAGATCATCGCTCTCGTGCTCCAAAGTCATACTCCACTACATCCTCCTTACCAAGATACTCCACTACATCCTCCTCACCAAGATACTCCACTTCATCTAAGTCTATAGCTCCCACAAGATCACGAGGCAAATAACCAAGAGCACTAATACAAGGTTTTTCACCAAGTATGAAATTTGTTCGTCTCGATTCAATTCGAATTGATTACTAGTTGAAAGTGCGACACAGTCGTTCTTGGTGGAAAATAAATAAAGAGGTGACGTTGTCTAAAACTAATTAAAGATAAAAAAAAGCTTTAAAAGGAAATGATAAAATATAAAAGAAATGCACTAAAAATTAAAACGATTGACAAATAATAAAGAAAGATATTAAAAACAAATATGAAAACGAAACAATTAATAAAAATAAAAATGAAAATAAAAATAAACTTTCGATTTAAAAATAAAACTCACTAAATAAAAATGAAAGAAATTGGATTATAAAACTTTTAAAAAGAAATGAAACTAATATTGAAACGAAAATTAAAAACGAAACAATTAATAAAAATAAAACTAAAAGAGGAAATGAACTTTCGACTTGAAAATAAAGTTTACCTAATGAAAAAGGAGGAAATGGGACTAAGTGGCTACTTTAAAACTGAACGAGGCAAAAGCTAAAGCGGGCACTAAATAAAAGATAACACTTAAACTTTTCGAAAAAATACTAATACTAAAAATTGACGAAAAATACAACTAAAAATACGTGACTTTTAGAATAAAAATCGGAACAACTTTCAGATAAAACTAAATCGATGCGGAACAATATTAAATAATAAGCAAGCAGGCAAGCTAGTAGCTAAAGCACCCAGGCTATTAGCTCAAAATGGCGGGAAACGTAGCAAGCATGCAAGCATGCAAGCATGACAATTCCTATACTTTGTTCGGAATCCATGGGTTTGGCTAGTTCGGAATGCATGATTTCATGTAGTTCGGAATATCCTTGTTTTCATGTAGTTCGGAATATCCTTGTTTTCATGTAGTTTGGGAAATGAGTATTTTGGACCTAATTCGGATTATACAAATGCTTAATCTAATTCGGGAAAAAGAGAATTGCTCTTAGTTCGGGAAAAGAAAGTTTGTATTTAGTTCGGGAAAAGAGGATTTTGGGAAAACCCGGATTAGAAACAGTAAAAGCAAACTAGAAAATAAGCTAAAACCAATTAAGCACTTATCTAAAAACTTGACCAAAATGATTTTAAGATAAACTAAATAAGCCAAAATTTAAAAACTTTTAAAAACACTAAATAATCAAAATATTTAAAATCAACTTTTAATAAAATAACTTTTAAAAACACTTAATTAAATATAAGAAAAGCACACAATAAGCTATAAAATCAATAATCTAGCACAATAAAAAACATAAAATCATAACAAACAATCAAATAAGCATGACAATAAGAAAATAAGCATAAAGATTAAATCAAAACAAGAAAGGTAGAATGATAGATTAATTAAAAACTTGATTAAAATTAAAGATTCAACAACACAAATTAAAACTTACTTGGAAATAACTTGAAATTAAAAATAATATAAGTAAATTGACAATATGAAAGTGCATGAAATAAAGTGGAGAGCTAAGTTGTCAATTTAGCTAACACCTCATAATGTGTCATTAGGAGGGTATTTATAGGAGGATTAACATGTGTTGTTCCTTTATTCTTCTTCACGTCTTTTCGTCTTCTAAATTCTTCGACTTTTTTGACTTTGTCTCCGGATTTGTCGATGGATAAATTGAACTTGTCTTATAATTTCTTCATTTAATAGACTTGAGTTCTTCGACTTCATTAAACTTCCGTCTTTAGACTTTTTCTTCGATAAATCTTCAGAATAGGCCTTGGACTTCCGTTCTTTTTGCACTCTTGATCTTTTGACTTCGTCTTATTTCTTTTTCTTTGATAAAATCCCGTGAAAGCCCGTGTTTTCTTACCTTTTCACATTTTGATCCTAAATCACAACAAAAACACAAACCACGCATAATTCCGACATTTACGACATAAAATACACGTTTTGGCTTGGTTCTTATTATAATTAAGTGGTAATGGATAAGTGTTTTCACACTTATTAAATCCCCTACACTTGACCGTTGCAATGCCCTCATGCAATGCATTAATTACAAAGTAAGGTTTACATTTTATATCATAATTAACCTACCTTGGCCTTTATTAAATACAAGGCATTAAGGAAACTTAAAGGTATAGAAAATTACCAAATATTTAAAGGGAGAAAACAAGTAAAGAAATCAAAGACTTACATTGGGGTTTTGGATGTCATGAATGTTATCACCCTCAAGTTTCACGTTCCCCATACCAAGCTTAAAAACGAGATCATTGTTATTATAAGTTAGCAAACTAACACAAACTCATGTGGCCCAATTATTCACTTAGACTCCCTTATTCCTAGGTGTATCTCTTATATTTTATTATTGACTTGAATGATCACGAGGATGCATTGTTGACTTATTTCGATAGTTTATTTAGGCTGAAAATAAAGTAGGACGATTTAATCAATAGTTAGCTAAAGGACAAAATCTTTTAAAACTGCTTCTCGGGACCTCATAAAGTTCATATCTTGGCATAACTCGCTTCAAGATTTGAGACCTTTCTCGTACCGATATTTGGCAGTGACTTCATACTTCGAATCTTGAGAGACGTTCATGAAATAATGGTCTTCTCTTCATAATATGAATTTCTTCACTTGAACTTTTTGAGAGATTCTTTATATTTGGACCACGACTTCTTCATTTTTCTCCAATCTTTATTTGGGATTTTGATATACAACGATCCGCCTCCTTTTAGGACTTGGATCTATTTATCCTCATTCCTTGCTAGGGTCTTTTCGGATAGACTTCTTCATGATCTTTTGGGGAGTATTTGCTTTTCGTCGTGTGTCTCGATCCTTCATATTGATTTTTGATAAATGATTCTTCACATCACTTTTGGATCTTTAGCAACAAAATGTAGCCCTCATGCCTCGTTAGGGCCTTTTCAGACTCGCCAATCTTCGCATCCCGCTTCAATAAGTTATGCCTTGGCTATGAACTCTAATTAATACCGAGCAACTTTTAAACGATCTTGTGCTAGAAGCCAAGTAACTTTTCAAATCGTACAACCTTATTTATTGCAAATATATTTATTAACAAGCGATGGGAGAAAAAGCTTATAATCAACTCACATAAATTCATGAAAGAATACCAAACTTATAATTGACTCTATCATCTCTCGTTCTCCACAATTTAGAATCTCAATGAATGAGACTCGTGGATGCTTAGCCAATTAAATCAAAGTTTTGGCTTTTCAAGTCATCTATAGGATCTTGCAACTTCATAGACTCTTTCAAGTTTAGAATTCGCATTTTAAAGTTCCCTTGATAAACGACTTTCTAGGATCAATTATAGGAACTTGCGAAAAGTTCTTGTTCTTATCCCGTAAGAGTTAAGACTTTCGTGTTTTAAAGTTCCCTATATAAAAGCCTAGCAAAACTTGACTTAAATACGTTAAGGATACTAGCTAGAGTAAACTTAGATAAGTAAACTCGGGTTGAGTCAAAAGATTCATAACGCTTGAAAATTTAAAACCACTTTATTAAACTTTCTTTTAGCAAAGAAAGTAAATAACGATAACAAAGGAAAAACTACTAGGCCAAAATAGATTAAAATTTTTGAAAAATGTCGAAAAATTAGATTTTCCAGTTAAAACAAGGACAAATTAATGGAAAAGCCCACTTAATTCGATAGAAGTCCCCCTACACATAATATAAACATTGTCCTCAATGTTTAAGCATGTGGAAGTAAACTCCCCTACACTTAGGACATTGTGTACGTTGTTTATATCTTGCTAAGGAAAGGACTACTAAAGTGATTCCTATCTTAATATTGAAGAATATAAAATAGTAAATCAAAAGAGTTTAGGATAGAACCGAGAAGACGGGAACACGGAATCACGGGTCGTCAAAAGTCATCAACAATGGATCTTTGAAAGCTCGAATCCCTGCACATGATAAGAAAGAAAACAACAAACACATACTAGGGTCTCCCCCTACACTTATTATCAAAACGGATAAAAAGGATAGATAATCGGGTTGCCTCCCGAGAAGCGCTTGTTTTTGTTAACCGAGTCACGAGCCTGACTCGTCCCCGAATTAAATGATCCATGGGGAAGCCTCGAATGTAATACCGGGATCAAAGACCTTGTCCTCGTTCCCGGAGGAAAATAAAACAGGAGAGGCCGGAGGATAAGTCTTAAATGGCAGAAAAGTCCTCTCAATAAAAGAAAAATAAGTGAAGTCTTGATCCACGGGAGGTGGGGTGGGTAAAGGAATCAAAATGTCATCCCCAAAAGACATATGATTATCACTGAGCGGCAAAGCCGTAAAGGTGTCAATCATAGAATGGTCAATGTCACCTCCCGGGTCAAAGCACTCATCCTCAGTAATGGTCTCCAAAGTATGGGATAAGAGGTGCTCGGGAGGGGGACTTGGGACAATAGCTTCAGGCATTGAAGTATCAAAAAGAATATCCTCATCCGTGTCATCATCATCAATACCCGGAGGTGTTGAGTGAATGTCGATTTCTTCCATAAATGTTTCATTATTCTCAACGGGAGTAATAGACGGAGGTAAAGACTCGGAAATAGGAGCAGAATTCAACGCTTCAATTTGAGCAATAAGAAGATGAACTTTCCGTAATTTGTCGCGAAGAATAACGTCTTCCACCTCATCTACAAGACCAAGTTCAGTGGTGAACTTCTCGTATGTCGGAGAGAATAAATCAACATTGCCCTCGTCTCCCGGAGGAGATTGAGAGGTTTCAAAGGTGAAATTCTCATAGCATGGAGAAAAATCATCATTAAGAGCGACCTCGTTTGTAAGCTCAGCAAAAGTCAGTACATCATAAACCTCTTCAAATAAGTTGTCGAGACCAAATTCACTAATCTCTCTCGATGTATCACAATCCTTAGACGCATTTGGGAGATCAAGAAAAGGAATGACAATTGCACTGGGATGTTGAGAAACAAGATCTCGGCAATAAATAGTAGTCTCATCGTCACCATCATAATAAAAGGGACGCACAAGAGGAGGAGTTTAATCACTAAGATTAGATACTTGCTCTTGTTGCGGTCGCTTTTCCTTCTCCCATGCTTCTTTTAGTTGAACTACGGCTTCTTGAAGTTTCAAAAGAAGGGCTTATCTTTCGTCATTCAGATTCAAAGAAGGTTGATGATCGAGGGTGTATGTGGGGGCTTAAAATTTTGAAAACCGGAATTATAGCATGGATGTGGCTCATCATAAATCAACGGTTGAAAAGAATTAAAACACAAATTTGTCTCATAATAATTCATCGGTTGAGAAGAATGAGAACACAGATTTGGCTCATAATAATTTATCGACTGACAAGAAAAGGTATCGCGAGGGCCCCCACAATTATGGCAACACAGGTATGGAGAAAAACCCGGTGCATTTTGTGGATATGGATTGTCATATATGGGAGAGGGTGAAATAGTGTCATTAGAAGGGAAGGATGAATTGAAGTATGAACTGATCGAATTGCACGATAGACAACGGCCAAATTCGTAATTAGGGATATCCATTCCACACCGTTCACATGAACACCATTGACAGGATTGACTACCAGAAGATGGTCTTCCACACCCTACACAATCAACAAACGTATCCATTAAACACAATTGATAAGTAAGAAGAATATTTTTGCTGCAAAACATTCGAAAAATAAATGCTTTTTATGATTTTTAGATGTTTTTGTATTTTTTAAATTTTTTTTATTTTTAGGATTTTTGAAAAATTTTTTACACGAAAAATAACGTTCACGAGTGAACGGATCCCAAAATCCAACGCGTCTCTCACAGAAAACCGTTAATCTTCACGAAAAGAGCCGGCAACGGCGCCATTTGATACAAGATTTTTCACCAAGTATGAAATTTGTTCGTCTCGATTCAATTCGAATTGATTACTAGTTGAAAGTGCGACTCAGTCGTTCTTGGTGGAAAATAAAGTGGTGACGTTGTCTAAAACTAATTAAAAATAAAAATAAAGGTTTAAAAGGAAATGACAAAATATAAAAGAAATGAACTAAAAATTAAAACGATTGACAAATAATAAAGAAACGATATTAAAAACAAATATGAAAATGAAACAATTAATAAAAATAAAACTGAAAATAAAAATAAACTTTCGATTTAAAAATAAAACTCACTAAATAAAAATGAAAGAAATTGGATTATAAAACTATTTTAAAAAGAAACGAAACAAATATTAAAACGAAAATTAAAAACGAAACAATTAATAAAAATAAAACTAAAAGAGAGAATTAACTTTCGACTTGAAAATAAAGTTTACCTAATGAAAAAGGAGGAAATAGGACTAAGTGGCTACTTTAAAACTGAACGAGGCAAAAGCTAAAGCGGGCACTAAATAAAAGATAAATCTTAAACTTTTCGAAAAAATACTAATACTAAAAATTGACAAAAAATACAACTAAAAATAAGTGACTTTTAGAATAAAAATCGGAACAACTTTCAGATAAAACTAAATCGATGCGGAACAATATTAACTAATAAGCAAGCAGGCAAGCTAGTAGCTCAAGCACCTAGGCTACTTGCTCAAAATGGCGGGAAACGTAGCAAGCATGCAAGCATGACAATTCATATACTTTGTTCGGAATCCATGGGTTTGGCTAGTTCGGAATGCATGATTTCATGTAGTTCGGAATATCCTTGTTTTCATGTAGTTCGGAATATCCTTGTTTTCATGTAGTTCGGGAAATGAGTATTTTGGACCTAATTCGGATTATACAAATGCTTAATCTAATTCGGGAAAAAGAGAAATTGCTCTTAGTTCAGGAAAAGAAAGTTTGTATTTAGTTCAGGAAAAGAGGGTTTTGGGAAAACCCGGATTAGAAACAGTAAAAGCAAACTAGAAAATAAGCTAAAACCAATTAAGCACTTATCTAAAAACTTGACCAAAATGATTTTAAGAACAACTAAATAAGCCAAAATTTAAAAACTTTTAAAAACACTAAATAATCAAAATATTTAAAATCAACTTTTTATTAAATAACTTTTAAAAACACTTAACTAAATTTAAGAAAAGCACACAATAAGCTATAAAATCAATAAGCTAGCACAATCAAAAGCATAAAATCATAACAAACAATCAAATAAGCATGACAATAAGAATATAAGCATAAAGATTAAATCAAAACAAGAAAGGTAGAATGAGAGATTAACTAAAAACTTGATTAAAATTAAAGATTCAACAACACAAATTAAAAACTTACTTGGAAATAACTTGAAATTAAAAACAATAAAAGTAAATTGACAATATGAAAGTGCATGAAATAAAGTGGAGGGCTAAGTTGTCAATTTAGCTAACACCTCCTAATGTGTCATTAGGAGGGTATTTATAGGAGGATTAACATGTGTTGTTCCTTTCTTCTTCTTCACGTCTTTTCGTCTTCTAAATTCTTCGACTTTTTCGACTTTGTCTCGGGATTTGTCGATGGATAAATTGAACTTGTCTTATAATTTCTTCATTTATTAGACTTGAGTTCTTCGACTTCATTAAACTTCCGTCTTTGGACTTTTTCTTCGATAAATCTTCAGAATAGGCCTTGGACTTCCGTTTTTTTTGCACTCTTCATCTTTTGACTTCGTCTTTTGTCTTTTTCTTCGATAAAAGCCCGTGAAAGCCCGTGTTTTCTTACCTTTTCACATTTTGATTCTAAATCACAACAAAAACACAAACCACGCATAATTCTGACATTTACGACATAAAATACACGTTTTGGCTTGGTTATTATTATAATTAAGTGGTAAAAGGATAAGTGTTTTCACACTTATTGAGCACCATCACCATCATCTGAGCCATCATCAGAAGAGGACAGTGATGAAGAACTAGCTCAGAAGGATAGGGAGGTGAAACAACAAATTGCTTTCATTATGAAGACCTACAAGAAAATCTTCAAACCCACCAACAACAATATTCGAACATTATCTAATACAAGGAACCAATATGTTGAGAGTTCTTGAAGGTATGAAACACGTCAACGTGATGAAAGTCCTCCTAGGTATGATCGACGTAATCTAACTCATTTCGAGGGTTCTGCAAGGTATGATCGACAAACTACTAAGTATGATACTCAGAGGATTGCTACTGTTGCTGGGAATAGGGAAACTGTTGGCACTCAAGTGGTTCAACAAAGTGGGATTCAGTGCTTTAATTGTCAAGGTTATGGGCATATGGCAAAGGAATGCAGAAAGCCGAAAAGAGTTAGGGACTCTGGTTATCATAAGGAAAAGATGTTGCTATGCAAGAAGATGGAAGTTGGGGTTAAATTGTCGGCTGAGGAAGGAGCACTTCTTGATGATACTGATGATGAAGCCTACGACCAAGAACTTGAAGCACATTACTCGTACATGGAAAATGTTGAAGAAGTTCTCAACGTCACTGAAGATGACAATGGTCCTATCTTTGATACTGAGCCAATCGATAAGGTACACACTGAAGAGGAATATAATGCGTTTGGTAATATTCATGAGCATTGTGAGCTACCCAAAGCCATTACTGACACATGTATGATGGAAACGGTTGATAACAATACCACACCTGATTCATCAGACATGTGCAATAATGAGTCTAAGGATGATCAACATGCAAATGAATATGATGATGACGAGGAGCGTATTGCGCTTGCTAACTTAATTGCTTCTTTACAAAAAGATGTCAAAGAAACTAGAAAAAGTCAAAAGCCATTAAAGAAGGAAAAGGCTACGCTCACTCAAAATTTTGAAGAAAGCAAAGCTGTAGTAATAAAATTTAGTGAGCTTCTTGCAAGCTGCAGAGCTGAGCTTATTCAAAAAGACAAAGAGCGTGCAAGGTACAAAGGGGGTGTTGTTACTACTGTAAAGGATGTTTTTGAAACTAAATACAATGAAACTCTTAAACTTTTAGAACAAGAGAAACGTAATTTTAACACCAAAGTGAATGAGTTAAGTCAAAAGATTGATTTTCTTCAAGAGGATAAAACTAAACTAGTCACTGTGAAGACGGAAGAGGTTGCTAACTTGCAAAAATCTTTCAAAATTAAACAAGAAAAAGACATCGACAAAGTCGTGGAACTTAAATTTCAAATAGATTTTTATAAGAAAATTGTTTATAAAACAAATCAATCTATTCAAACCATGCAAATGTTGGCACCTCATTCGATTTTCAAGGGTAAATCTAGTTTTGCTAGTCCTAAGTACCTCGAGCAAGCTCAATCTGAGAACCCGCGATTCTATCTTGAGGAGTTCCAATGGACCGACCGTGATTGTCTTCTTGTTAGGCCTGATAATGATGAGTCACTATGTTTTGAAGAGGAGAGTAGATCAACAGTGAGTAAAGACTTTGTGAAACCATATAATTATGCTTATGAAAATAGTCTTTATGAAATTTTCAAACCACAAAAACAGAAGTCTCGTGAGCAAATATTTTACGAATGTGAACAAATAAGAATTAAATGGAGACAAATTTTTGCCACTAAGAAAACTAATGTTTCAAAATTTATTGAGTACTTGCCATATAAAGCTTATGTAAGCAAGAGTAAGCAAACACATAGTTTTCTTAAAAAAACATCGAAAATTTCAAAATGGTTGTTGACGACGACTGGAAAGAACATGAATGTTTAAAAGGCAACAAAGAAATTCCTCACGATATGACTGTGCTCGTGAAAATTATTTTGATTTCGCTTGCGGAAAGAACGCAAAAACATTTTTTTGAATTTGAAACATTAATTAAGCAAGAAATGTTTGATGATTTGAAATATGTGAAATCTCTTGAACAAGAAGTTAACGACCATCAACCTAAAAGAGACGAATTTTCTATAGCATATGATCTACTCTTGCAAGAATACCTCTCTAAAGATATTATGTGTGTTTATGTTACATCTTGTGTTGATATTGATGAATATTCTGATGTTGCATGCAAATATCTTGATCAAGTCATAGAGTGTGAACGTCTTGAAACTGAGCTTTCGACTAAAGTTGACCAAAAAGAGTTTCCGTTACTTCAACATAGATATGATTATCTTCAAAAACATTGTCATTCACTTGAACTTGCTTTGCAAAACAAAGTTAGCAGCTTTTCAAATGATACAGCTTCAGAAGTAAAATTATCTGAGTCATGTCGATTACAAAACGAAAAAAGTCTTGATATTTCAGATTTGAAAGCTCAGTTACAAGAAAAAGACATAGCAATAGCAGAGTTGCAGAAACTCGTTGCTAAGATGGGTGGGAAAGTTGTGGAACCTAGCGTTAAGAAACATGTTGTTAGACAACCCAATGCCTATAAAGTGAATAGATCCTCTATCTTGGGAAAACCATCCGCTTTCTCAAATTCCTCGTTTACAAAACATGTGTTTTCCCCCAAGATAGATGGAAAGGAAAGGTTACCACATAATCAATCCATAAGGAATACTCAAGCACCAAGCGTTAAGCACAATAATGTGATTAAACCAGGGATGTATAGAATGACCACTAAATCCACAAACAAAGTTAGTCAATCGCCTCAGACTTCTAGAAACACTAATACTCGTATGTCTTCTACAGGAGTAGTCTACACTATTAGTGTTAGCCGGCCTCAGTTTAAGAGTACTCAAGTGAATGATAAGGTTTGGAAACACAAGAGTCAAGGGAAGATGAAGGAAGTAGAAGAACACCCTAGGAATTTGAATGTTTTTAAGAATAAAAAGTCTGTAATCGCGTGTAATGACGATTTGAATGCTTTGAATGATTTGAATGCGTTGAATGTTAAATTTGTTTGTGTCAAATGTGGAAAATGTGCTAATTCTAATCATTCTATGTGTGCTATGAATAATGTCAAAGGCGTAGATACTAGAACTAAGAAACAAGTTGTGATGCCTATTAGTGCTAGTAAACCCACATACAAAGTGAACCATTCTGGTGCAACCCCCACTAAGAAAAATAATGCATCAGACTCCACCACTAAGAACCCTAGAAGCAGAATTAGGGAATTATATGAGTCTGCTAGCAAGTCGTGGAAATGGTGGTTTGCTACTCAATGTCCTCCAGGATATAAATGGATGCCTAAGGTTAGGACAGAAAATGTGACAACGAGTGTTAGTATGCCTTTAAATGTTGCTAAGGACACTAATGATTCTGATATCACAACTAACATGGTATCCAATTTAGCAAATGCTCCATCGTGTTCTAACTCTTCTGCAGGTGATATAAATAATTCTCTTCATATTGGACTCCGGATGCACGAAGCACATGACGGGGAATCTCAAGCTTCTAATTAACTTCGTGGAGAAGTTTCTGGGTACGGTCCAATTAAAAAATGATCAATTTGTACCGATCCTAGGATATGGAGACTTGGTTTAGGGGAATATCACAACCAAAAGGGTTTACTACGGCGAAGGGCTCAATCATAATCTTTTCTCGGTTGGTCAATTCTGTGATACGGATTTGGAGGTTTCTTTCAGAAAGAAGACATGTTTTGTTCGTGATTATGATGGGAATGACTTACTTACCGATTCACGGGGTACCGATCTTTACACAATTTCACTACAAGATACAACTTCATCAACTCCAATTTGCTTCATGGCTAAAGCTTCAACGACTCAGGCATGGTTATGGCATCAACGTCTATCTCATCTCAACTTTGATACCATCAACTTGCTTTCCAAGAAAGATATTATGAGAGGCCTTCCAAGATTGAATTTCATCAAAGATCATCTTTGTTCTTCTTGTGAGCTTTGTAAAGCTAAACGAAGTAGCTTCAAGACAAAGACTACACCAAGCTCTAAAGGACGGTTAGATCTTTTTCATATCAATTTGTGTGGTCCCATGCGTGTTCAAAGTATCAATGGGAAGAAATACATTATGGTAATTGTCGATGATTACTCAAGGTACACATGGACTCATTTCTTGAGAACCAAGGATTAAACACCCGAAGTTCTCATCAACTTCCTTAATCTGATACAACGTGGTCTTCATGCTCAAGTAAAAGTGGTACGTACTAACAGAGGAACAAAATTTTTGAATTCAACTCTGAGGAACTATCTTGAAGCCGAAGGAATTAAACATCAAACATCTATTGCTCGAACACCCGAACAAAACGGCGTTGTTGAAATACGAAACCGTACTTTAGTTGAGGCTGCTCGAACATTATTATCTGCTTCAAAACTTCCACTATTCTTTTGGGCCGAAGCCGTGTCAACCGCATGCTACACACAAAACCGATCCTAAATTATTCCAAGACACGAAAAGACACCATATCACATAATTCATGATCGAAAACCTTTACTCAAACACATTCATGTTTTCGGATGTACTTGTTACATTATACGAGATGGTGAAAATTTGGATAAGATGAAAGGGAAAGGTGATGCATGTACTTTAGTGGGATATGCAACTCAGTCTAAGTGATATAGAGTTTACAACAAGAGAACAAAATTGATAGTCGAGACTATTCATATCAGATGATGAATTACAAGAGATGGAACTTGAACAAAACAGTTTAAGTCCCGATCCACAACGACAAACGACTTCCGTTCCCAACCGCACGGAACTCGGAACTCAAGACCACAACAATGAACCGTCAAGTTCAAAGCTGGTTCAATGAAATGTTCCAAGAGCAGACATGACAGTCAACATGACAATTGAAGAGTTTAAAATGTTATATGGACCAATGTATGATGAATACTTCACGGGGGAGAAACATGTTGTATCGAAGTCTTCCGCTGTCACTCATGATAAGAATGATGATACCGATCATCGTCAACAAAAGGAAACAACTTTATCTACTTCAACGCGGGTTGCTTCAGATTTATCTCCTCAGAATATCACATCAACAACCGCTCCTACAACATCAAAAACTACTGTCATTGCTCTAGAGAACATAAATCAAGCAGACAATGCATTATCTAACAAAGACCAATTTATCAACCCATTCGGTACACCGGTACACGAAACTGGAGAGTCTTCTACTCGCCATGTTGATCCGTCAAATATGCATACGTTCTATCAACGACCTCCTACAACACATCATTGGACCCGAGATCATCCTTTGGTTCAAGTAATTGGAAACCCTTTACAGCCCGTTCGTACAAGACGACAACTTGAAACCAATGGTGATGTTTGTATGTTCGCACTCGCCGTGAGTACAGATGAACCAACAAATATCAAAGAAGCCTTGGCTGATCATGCTTGGATTGAATCGATGCAAGATGAACTTCTTCAATTTGAAAGACTTAAATTCTGGGAACTTGTTGATAGACCATATGATGTAATTCCATTAAATCTTCGTTGGGTCTGGAAAAACAAGATGGATGAAGAAAACACGATTATCAAGAACAAAGCTAGGCTCGTGACTAAAGGGTATGGCCAGAAAGAGGGTATTGATTTTGAAGAATCATTTGCACCCGTAGCTCGTATGGAAGCGGTCAGAAATTTCCTTGCTTATGCTGCACATAAGGGATTCATCGTTTATCATATGGACATAAAGACGACGTTTATTAGTGGTCCTTTGAAGGAAAAGGTCTATGTCACACAGCCGGAAGGATTCGTCAATCCTCATTATCCTAACAACGTGTATCGTCTCCACAAAGTACTTTATGGACTCAAGCAAGCTCCAAGAGCATGGTATGACGAGCTCTCGAAATTTCTAGTATCCAAAGGTTTCTCAAAAGGTTCTGTTGATCTAACTTTGTTCACTTATAAATATGGGGATGACATTTTGCTTGTGCAGATTTATGTTGATGACATTATTTTCGGGTCTACAAACCCAAAACTCTTAAAATGGTTTGAAAAAGTAATGCACAACAAATTTGAAATGTCAATGATGGGCGAACTAAAATTCTTTTTAGGAATTCAAGTTCACTAATCCCCAAGTGGTATCTTTATCAACCAAGCTAAGTATTGTCAAGAGATAATCAAAAAGCATATGACCTCATGTGACCCCGTTGGGACACCATTATCAACCACATCCCTAGATGCTGATTTGGAGGGAGATGCCATAGATCTAACGAGATATCATTCCATGATCAGCTCCCTCATGTACTTAACAACAAGCTGACTAGATATATCACATGCTACGTGTTACTGTGCACGATATCAAGCATGACCCACTGAGAAGCACCTCAAGGAGGTTAAACTATCGTTCGGTACCTTAAGAATACCGATCACATGGGACTCTGGTATCCGAGGGAAACCGGTTTCTTTCTAACGACCTATTCAGATTCTGATCATGCAGGGTGCCTTGATACACGAAAAAGTAATTCTAGTGGTGCACAATTTTTAGGTCAAGATAAGCTCGTGGGATGGTCTTCCAAGAAGCAGGATTACACGTCACAATCATCAGTCGAAGCGGAGTATGTGTGTCTATCTGCTTGTTGTGCTCAAGTTCTTTGGATGAGAACACAACTCACGGATTATGGCTTCCACTTTGATAAAGTACCTATGTACTGTGACTCAAAGTCCGCCATAGCCATCTCCTGCAATCCAGTACAGCATTCCCGCACGAAGCACATTGATGTCAGATATCACTTCATTAAGGAACAAGTTGAAAGGGGTATCGCTGAACTATACTTTGTTGAAACTGATTACCAATTAGCTGACTTGTTTACAAAATCTCTTTCGAAAGAAATGTTTGCGTATCTAGTTAGGCAAATTTATACGAGATGTTTCACTCCAGCAGAACTGGAGATTCTGGCAAAGAAGCCTGCTTGATTCATCTATCAAACATCTACTTGTAAATATTAATGAAAAAGCAAAATACAAAATTAAAAAATCTTTGATAATCCAAAAATATTCTTCTCGACATGTCTTCCAGTATCAATAATATGGACATACCTAGAAATGTCGCTCAATAACGACACGGGTGTGTACATAAATCTCGAATGAAAGTTGTAAATATTTTTCAAAACCTATCATTTCTACTTTTTATAAAGGAAAATTTCTATTTTGGACAATTTATCCGCACAACGGGTAGAGCAATCTATCTTGGGTTGAGCTTGTCATAGAACATTCAAAGTTTTGAGCTCAACACAATGTCTTGTAATCACTTTCAGATTGCAACCCGGATCGATATTCATGGGGGAATGTACGATTTAGTGCGCTTACCCTCGAAAAGCGTTGAACATAAATTTTTTTCAAGACTTTTTCAATGATTATTCAAAATCTTTCAAAAATTGTGTGTTCAACAACTCCCATCCTCAAAAAGCTAAATGTGGATTATATCCTCACAATGACAATTCAATTGGATCAATTTTTGAGGGGGAGTGTTCCAAATTCATGCTAAGTTTGATACATTTTTCTCCCGAAGGTTTTTCAAGACTATTTTTCACAATGTATTTTAATCAAATTTGGTATCTCTAATATCAAAAAAATATATATATTAGAGATAGGCGGAGAAAATGTGATTAAAATGTGATCTAAAGACTCAAGCACTCATGGTTACGATCAAATACCTACAACATCTTTAATTTACGACGTTATTGGTGTCAAAAGGGTGGTTAGGTTTAAGTCTTATGATCCAACCAGAACCGGAGGGATCTTCCCAGGGACAATCCAATAGATTATTAGAAGTCCTTAGGAAAGATGGAGTAGAATGTGAACGAAGCAGAATGGCGACTAAGTACTGATGCTAGCACTGGAACAATCACAACAAGGTGCTAGTAATGATGTCTTGGTAAGCATTGAAGGGGTTGAAGAATGAAAAATAAATGTAAGGATAAATGGTTTAAAAAAAGAAGCCCTCCATACAACTTAGGCAGACACCGGGTCCACATTATGAAGACAACGCATCATGGACCCAGTGATGTAATACACAACCCTTTCCCAGCTGACTCATGCTTCTCTTAAAAGAAGTTTGTTTTATTGTCACGGAGATCAACACGACTTCTATTAACTTTATCACTCCGAGATAGTTGATATTGAATAGGTGGCATCTGCTCCAGCCCCCGACCACTAAAAATGCACTAATCGAGTCTAGAGCCAAGAGATCAATCAAATCTCGTTAGGATACACGAATGAAGATAAAGAGAGTCATACGCTATATCCTTGCGATATTGCTAGAACACTCATAGTGATACTATTTAGTACTCACAATGATGAGTGGAAATCCTTCCAATGTTAACATCAAACAGCACTGCGGTAGGTCATGTGTAAGATTCTTTATGAATTGAACATATGTAAAACTGAAAAGAAACAGTGGTTTGTTTCTTTATCGATTCAAACTCGTTTCAGGTTTCTACGCAATATCTTTATGGTCTTGCCAGAACATTCAGAGTGATATTTATTAATATTCACAGTGACGAATGGAAATACTTCTAGCGTCAACATTAAACAGCGCTACGGTAGGTAACTTGCGAGATTCTTATGAATCAAGCTTGTGTAAACTAGAAAGCAACAATGGTAAGATTCTTAATGAATCAAACTTGTTCCAGGAATTTAAATTGATGACTTTAATCAAACGGATATTTATCCAATTGATTCACTCTTTATGTTCGCAGTCTTTCTTTAAGACGATCGATTAAAGAGAACGGCTAGTACTGCCGCGAAACCCTGTCAAGGAGATTCTTAATTGAATCTACCTAATCACAGGTACGATATTTAATATCTTGTAACGGTCTTCACCGACCGGAGGTAAAACGCTACCGATTTAGGATGAATTTCAAATCCCTTTAGTCCGTGTCTAAGTTTTGTCTCGAGAAGGTGGCGTTACGGTGTACTCAGCAAAGTCAAAGATTCAAAACCACATACTCATACCCAAAGACATTCAACAATCAAGAAATCTAAAGACTTCCGCAATTCTGATGATCAAAATCTTCCTTATCAATTAAGTAGAGGAATGACCCTCTTCAAAGGAGATTGTTAGCAAGCTTTCAAGATAGTGCAATATATGAGCATGTGGATAAAGACACAAGACCGCAAGATGGCAAAGACAAGTCAAGAA
The DNA here is from genome assembly GCA_025667525.1 of Glebionis coronaria. NCBI lineage: Eukaryota > Viridiplantae > Streptophyta > Magnoliopsida > Asterales > Asteraceae > Glebionis > Glebionis coronaria. The sequence goes on along the minus strand of CM046881.1, from coordinate 426,315,238 downwards.
TGATTTGAAGATCTCAAGTTTAAAGGCAAAGTCGAAAGACAACGACAAAGGCTCAAAGATCACAACATGAAGGAACAAGACTACTATTACACGTTCAAGACTCATTTATGACGAGATTCGTAATCTCCATTGATCTCCAAATATCGAAGAGGAATGATCTCACATTGGGGGAGATTGTTAGCCTCAAAATATTGAGTCAAACAAGAATGCTCGGTCATAGGTTTATATTGTAACATTTATTAGAACGTTGTAATCGTTAGTTAAAATAGTCGTGACATTACGGGCTTTATGGCTAGCTTAAAAGGCCTCTTTTAAGGTACTAAGCATTTACTCAATCCCGGTACAAAACATATATAGTCCAATAGAAAGCCCGCATGTGGGTGGATTATATAAGCACCCTCCTAGCATGTTAGGAGGGTTGGATCTTTCATTTTTCTTAATCTAGTTTCACCTAGTTAATCATCTCTCTCTTCTTTCTCTCTCTAATTTTTCTCTCTGGAAATCATCTATCTTTCTTCTTTATTTCATTAAATCAACCATGGTGATGTGAATTAATATGAGAACAACACTTGGACATTTAAGTAAGCCTATGGAATGATCGTACAATAACTTATTCTAAGTGTTAGAAACTTACAAGACATCATACTACTATTTCTCATTTGAAGAACTTATGAACAATATACCTTATCTCTTCCTACCGAACGACTGTTATCTTTCATTGGCAACAAGTGAATTATGGAATTTTCCTCTCATTCCGTTTGTCATTTTACCATCCGGATCTGACAAGAACATTACCCCCATCCAGGGAGTGATCACAATCGTTACGGATATCAATCAAGATTCACCAGTCATGACACCAATGGTCGCCACGGGAAAATACCAAGAATATATGAATATCCCCTCTATTACCATACCATTTTCGACTCCTGTACCTTTTCACTTACCCAAAACATTCAAAAAACCGCTCATTTTCACCGCCACTAAATCCTAACACTACTACACATTCAGATGACGGGACTACTCAAGAAAACAACTAAGCGTGATGCAGAGGTTGTGATAGCCCGACTAGAGGATGTAGGACGTGATGTGGGTGTCGTTAATTCAAACAATGGGGATAAGAATCAATTGATAGTAGAATTTCAGAAGTCTCTTGAAGTCACGAAGAACGTGATTTCTATGAGGGCAGATGATGCTGAAGCCAGACAAGCTGCAGGTCGTGGTCAAATTCAGGAAATCCTACGCCATCTAGGCCTCTAGGATGTAGTACCTTTCGAATAAAAGTACGTTGTTTTGTAATGAAATATTTACGTTTTTTCGACACAAAAAGAAGTCATTCATTTCTTTAAATGAGAACTTGGTACTCTAAGCTTCGAAACTATGAATGAAACGTAATTCGAGGATTAAATGTACGACTTTTTATGATATGATCCCTCAATATATTTCTTACAATAACTGTGAGGAAAGATTAGTCAATTTGGGATAATCGTTATATTGATAACCATGAAGGAACTAAGGATTTGTATATCTAGTAAATTTAAAATATCACTGGTAAAGCAGAGACTAACCGCGAGAATCTTATGGAAATAATTCACCATCAACACTAGAACTCCATTGAGGCAGTCGACTCATTCGATGAGTATTCGTAGGAATAATCAAACCTTGAGCATGTGATCAAGAGTTAAGGAAACAAGAGTTAATTCAGTTAACACTCTTGGACCTCAAAAGGTCTTTTCAAAAACCAATCGGACTTGCATTTGTTGTGAAAGAAAAGAGCCTTACGAGAAGAAGTGTCCTTGACGGGAAGCAATCCAATGTTGGAATCAGTAAGGTAGGGTGAAGGGGGGATTATCCCTCACCATCCGACTAGACCAAAGAACCTACCTGGCAAGCACCGTATGCTAACCAAGGAAGGATTCCCAACAACCTATTCACTATGCAAGAACCATTCCCTCAAAGAACTTAACAAAGCCAACTCCTACTTTGAACAAAAGTGTTTTGGTAAACTACCGTTTTGTCATAAGTATGAGTTTTATCACAATGATACTTGCACAAACCACTATATGCTCTGTGATGATTTTGGACATTGGGAAAAAGACTGTCGCGTTGTTAAGGCACATGAGAAGTATGTGAAAACGTGTTACCTAGGAGAATGTTGAATGAAGAAAGATCGACTCCGGAAGAAAAACCAAAATTGCTCGAGAAGGAAAGCTCATATATGAAGAGAGTGAACTACCCCGCCAACGTCATGTATCGTGTATCACTTGGGGAGAGCGTCCCAACAACCTATAAGTATCAACCGCAGGACTTTTACCCCCGTCATATGTAAAGTTTAGAAATTTCGTGGCATATCAAATAATTTATTTATGTGCAAATCAAGTAACTTGACGTACGTCGAGGTTATCACCAACAAATTCTAATTATGAATCGTACTCTAAAATTTTTATTTAATTGTTTTCCAGTGACTTTAAAATTTGTCTTTTATATCTTGAAAAACTTTTAGTTAAGGAAAAGTTTTACCCTATAAAATTTTCTTTTAATGGGAATGAGAATTTTTTTTTTCTCTTACAATATCTTTTTTTATATGTCGGAGAAAAATTTATCAAACAAAATTTATTTAAGAAGGAGCTTTATAAAATATATATTTTGTTTTGGAAAATATTACAAATTTTTTAAGGAACTATCAACGAGAATTTTATTAGGAGGAATGGCAAAAACTTTGATAAAGTATTTTGGAAAATCGGTCAAAATATTATTGATAAAATACCATGTTTAATAAAGAAATGTTTTGATGAGAACTACCATGTAAAGTTTTTTTGAACTTGGTTGACGACCAACTCAATGTGGAAAATACAAACTAGTGATGAACTTAATGAAAATTACTACTAATAATTGTAAGAATTATATTGTTAATTGTGGAAATGAACAATGCTATGAACAATGGACTAATTTGTTGATTATGGAAATGAACAATGGGAACAAATGATATAAACTATGAATCATTTTCTTGATTGTGAAAGTGAACAATGGTAACATATGAATAAACTATGAACTACCAATATATAAATTTTAATCTCGGAGAAATAATTGATGACGAAAAGGAGGATCCGACCGTTGACCCGAGACGTACGTAGCTTGATCAACTACGTATGATCGTGGTCGAACGCAAGTATGATCATAGTAGTCATCCCATAAATGAGATATATTAGTACTATTAGAATATATTCAGGTTTTCCTTATTCGCCAATGAAAATTTTATTTTGTGCTATGAACATCGAATATTCCTATACCGTCGTTTAAATAAAAATGCCAAATCTATTATGACTACTTTCTTCGCCCATGACATACAAGAGCGAGTATGACGCGAGAAATACTAGGAGCGCTATTTACTACGACAATTAAACAAAAAAAAACACGTGAGTCGGAAGAACTAAGACAATAACAAAGCCTAAATAATAAAGCGAAGGACGAAACGCCATTTGAGTATAACTCAATTTAACGTCTACAGTAACACTACCATATGATAGTTGAAATCAAGAAGACGATTTGGTAGTAATGACGATGAGACGCCCAAAGGAGAAAAACCCAAATTTAACGGATGTCAAGAGCCTATTGTGACTTGACCGATGTCAAGGAACCAATTTGGTCGAGATAAGTATAACCTCTTGTATAAGAAGAGTAAATGCCTTGACCACACGGATAAGGATCTATTTTTACTTAACGAGACTGGGGTATAGACATACTCATCGAACTAAGAAAGTTAGATATTTTACACTACATTTGGAACATGAATCCGTACGAATCATAATAGTGAATTAATTATACATGGTTCACCCCTTTCTTCTCCATGATAAGAATGAGAAGGAAATGATTTAAATAATTTGACTAACAGGATTGTGTAGGAAGAAAATGCCATATAGAAGGAAGAAACGTCTCAACCACCTTGAGTTGAGACGACCATCTATTATACACCTTTGGGAAACCGATTCGAGAAACTTTGACGCATGTACTACTTAGTACTACCAATTAGATGATCAAAGTGAACGGAATTAACCAAACTATGTAGAACGGATTTTAAATGTGCATTGTTATCTTTAAGAGGACTTGGAATAAACACTCAATGTTTAGAAGATACTAGTAAAACTATAGTCACGTTGATGACATGGTTTGAAACCAAACGAGAATAGAAAGTATTAATACACATCATCTATGCGGAATGTGATAACATGCGACTCTTAGGATTGAAAATATATGCGAGATAACAAGAAAACTATTAATGATACAACTTCACTTAACGAAACCATTATCGTCGAGGGATTTCGACATACAAAGAAAATGACTACTACTAAAGGCCTTGAGGAACATCATATGCTCATGATGAAATGGGAAGAATATTTTAATCGATCTAATTTTAATGTGGTTGTAGTAAATTTTAAACCTCATAGAGAAACTAAGAAAAACATAAACGAGGAATTTCAAGAAAAGTAAATGAATCTGCGCAAAGTATATGAAAGTACTATATCTTATTTCTTGTTTTGTCTAACGAAATCGACGTTCGAGTTTTGTGGAAAAAACTCAATTTAACGGATATCGAATGTAACAATCGTGAATTTTGAATTATTTAATTTATGATTAAACGTGACATTTTCGGGTTAGACAGGTACGTCTATTGAAATCCCTGATTGTTTCCGCGTAAAACGTGTATTGAGTGATCACCTTTTTCAAGAAGCCACATCCCTAGGTAAAATTTATCGTTTCTACATATATGTTAAACCTAGATTTGCGACATCAAATGCTCCTCTTGACAACCGATAAAATTCACGCCAATGAAATAAATATAATTTACATGAAACGCTTAGTTTATGATGAGTTATTTTTATTTTCATCTTAAGTGTGAACGTAATTAATTTAGTTGAGATCGACAACTTATTTCGCGTACTTTGGTTATCATCCCGTCAACAATACGACGCTAGACAATTAAAACCGACTTAATTTACTAGCGACTCAATAATCAATTCATGATGGTATTTTATAATTTATATAGTGTTATATAAATTATTTAGTAACCGTTTAATAATGCGTGAAACCATATAAAAAGCATACGTAACTTACCCGATACCCAATAAACTAGCAAAACCGGCCCCTTTTTGTTTTGGCCTTGAACCGTCCATTTCCTCTACTTAAAACAACTCTCCATACAAAGTCAAACTTTAAACTTCACCCTTTACACAACTCTTACACACCCACGTTTTTGGACAACCCTCACCATTTCCGCATGTGTACTTTTGTCTCCTAAAGTACCATTAATCTAACTAAGATACTTGCAATGGAACCAAGCCTCTGACTAATACTCCCTCCCTTGTTTCGGTTATAAAAGGGATCCATTACACTTCTTATTAGCTCATAAACTACAACATCAAACTTACATTGTTTCACTTCTTATTTTCCTCCTGTTCAACATATCACAAGATACAATATATAACTATACCCTTTCAATAACATGTTAAACACTAAATGTTCTTCTTCCTTTATGGTGACCGACGGTTGAAGCATCAAACACACCCTTTTTAGTTCACTCACGATCAAAATGGGATGCAAGGAGATGGTATTCAACTCTTTTCTTGGTTTTCCTTGGTTTGGTTTGGGTTCGAGTAGAGCGAGTCTCTTATTCGAATAGATCCTAAGAACTAGAGCAATTGTTTGGTTCTGGTGGTGGTGATCTCGTGTCCATACTTGCTTGTAAGCTCACACTTCTTCCGTTTTCATTTTATGAATGCGCTATTCCCTTAGTTTAGTGTGCTTGAGATGATTTCAAAATAAAACAAACACACTTTTTGTGTCTTACTGTCACAAATAAACAATGAACAATAAAGATACCCTGCTAAGAAGATATCGTTTTGGGGTCTTTGGTTATTAGTAATGTAAAGTCGAGCAATAAACTGGTATCAACCAAGAACATGCACTTGTTAATAGAATCAACCATACTAAAATATATGAAAATATGTTTTTTTCTCTATATTTCACTTTTGTGGACTACTACTGTACGACGGAAACAAAACACGCTGATTGATTAAGTCATTTTCGGATTCGGCCTTTGGTCAAATGTGATATTTAGGCTTGTAGAACTCATTTGGCTGCATTTATCCAATAGACAAACACAACGCTTTTCTTTTTCTGCTTAACTAAACGAACAAATACATGTAGGGTTAAATTCTTATTATCAAAAGGTAAATTAGTTATATGTGTAGTTAAGTTGATATATTGTGATTTCCAAAACCCTGTTGTGAGAAGTTATATGTTAAAATGGATAAACAGGACTTGCATATTTACGCATGTTAAGAAGTTGTCATGAGTTAACTTTGAGCCTTAGTTCTGACCCTTTGACTATATATACAACAGAATCGAGTATTAAGTGATAACAAAATACAACGTGTTAGGCTAGCATAGGAAAAAGAGCGGTTTAAAAGGGTTAAGAATCGAATGAGATATTAGTCGCCGACGAACATCGAACATGACCTGTTTTCTTCGATCAGTGCAACACAAACCTTTTACGACCCATATTTCACCCTCGAAAAGACCTTGCCCCGAGACAATCACATGATGGAAGTTTTAGACGGCCATACTGTCTACACGAGCATACTTTTGGTTTGACCGAAAGTCATTATCGAGAACCGTAGACGAGATCGACAATTACTCGTTAAACACTTTCCTTTTAAATTGGTTTCACGACCCTTACTTCAAACCATATTTTAACCCATCAAATGACCTCGACTTATAAAACTTAAAACATGGGTCTATAGATGACCTTCTGGCTATTTAGTAGTACTTTTAGTTTACTCCGTGAGCTACTAACGGGCCCGCTATTTACGTCGAAGAATCGACGATATCTATACTGTTTTCAAACGTGTTCACTTATGCACAATACGCTTTCTCTCAAATTATTTCCCAAGTAAGATATCTCATGTCAGGTGACATGAGACATGTTTTAAGTTAATTATTTTTTAAATATAATTATTAATTTTATTTATTTAATATTATTTAATAATATAAATATAATATATATTTAGGATATTTGACCCATTAAATGACCTACCAAAATAAGTTGTCCTGACTGCGAAGTGACCAATATTACTAAATATATCCCGATCAAATGACTACATTTTTTTGTTATAACATTAAACTTTCGCAAGTGTTAAAAATAATCGATTTATTTAAATAAACAAACTCAAGAACACACTAGGGGGACTAAATGCTACGTTTATTGCCATTATGCTTGTATAGTAATGCGTACCTTATTTAATTTAGACTGCGGATTGTTTCAAGCTATTATTTCTCCATGTCTATGTTGTGCTGTTATACTATTGCTATTACTTCGAGGTGAGTTTCATAGCCCCACTCGTTACTTGTTTTAAATGCTTTTGGGGTGAGAACGTTGTGTTGTCCGATATAATATGATGATTAAACAAGAAAGAAAGGTAGAAGATAGATGAATTCTAGAGAGAGAAAGTAGAGAGAGAAAAGAAAGAGAAGTGTGTGAAACTTAGTGAATATTAGATTAGAGAAGAATAAGAATACTAAACCAACCTAACCTCTCCTTACATGCAAGGAGAGGTATTTATAGCCTTGCCTACATGTGGCATAATGGGCTATATGATAAAGAGTCGGGCTTTCCTTTTAGGCTTTAGTTACTTATGAATGAACTTTAGCTTAAAGTTAAGCCCGTAAAACACGACTAATCTACTACCTATTACAACGTTCTTAAATACGATACATAATAATCACATGATCGAACATTCTTGTTTGACTCAATATTTTGAGGCTAACAATCTCCCCCAATGAGAGGTCATTACCCTTTAAGAGAGGTCATTACCCTTTGTCATTTGGAGATTTTTAGAGATTACTAATCTCGCCATAAATGAGTCTTGAACGTGTAATAGTAGTCTTTTTCCTTCATGATGTGATCTTTGAACCTTTGTCGTTGTCTTTCGACTTTGTCTTTAATCTTGAGATCTTCAAATCATCCTTGACTTGTCTTTGCCATCTTGCGATCTTGTGTCTTCATCCACATGCTCACACTATTAATTGTTGAATATGTCTTTAGGCATGAGTATGTGTTTTTGAATCTTTGACTTTGCTGAGTACACCGTAACGCCACCTTCTTGAGACAAAACATAGACACGGACTGAATGGATTTGACATTAGTCCTAAATAGGTAGCGTTTTACCTCCGGTCGGTGAAGACCGTTATACGATATTAAATACCGTACCTGTGATAGGTAGATTCAATCAAGAATCTCCTTGACAGGGTTTCGTGGCTGTACTAGCTGTTCTCTTTACTCGACCGTCTCAAAGCAAGACTGCGAACATAAAGAGTGAATAAATTGGATAGATATCCGTTTGATTAACGTCGTCAATTCAAATTCCTGGAACAAGTTTGATTCATTAAGAATCTTACCATTGTTGCTTTCCAGTTGACACAAGCTTGATTCATAAAATCTCGCAAGTCACCTACCGTAGCGCTGTTTGAGGTTGACGCTAGAAGGATTTCTATTCATCACTGTGAATATTAATGAATATCACTCTGAATGTTCTGGCAAGATCATAAAGATATTGCGTAGAAACCTGAAACGAGTTTGAATTAATTCAGAATCAAACCATTGTTGCTTTTCAGTTCTACATATGTTTAATTCATAAAGAATCTTACATATGACCTACCGCAGTGCTGTTTGATGTAAACACTAGAAGGATTTCCACTCATCATTGTGAATACTGAGTAGTATCACTCTGAGTGTTCTAGCAATATCGCAAAGATATAGCGTAGGACTCTCTTTATCGTCATTCCATGTGTCCTAATGAGATTTGATTATTCTCTAGGCTCTTGACTCGATTTGTGCACTTTTAGTGGTCGGAGGCTGGAGCAGATGCCACCTATTCAATATCAACTATCTCGGAGTGATAAAGTCAATAGAAGTAGTGTTGATCTCCGTGTCAATAAAACAAACTTCTTTTGAGAGAAGCCTGAGTAGTTAGGTAAGGGTTGTGCATTACATCACTGGGTCCATGATGAGTTGTCTTCATGATGTGTTGACCCGGTTTCTGCCTAAGTAGAAGGCTAATTTCTTTACACCCTTTATCCTTACATTTTTTTTTCATTCTTCAACCCCTTCAATGCTTACCAAGACATCATTACTAGCACCTTGTTGTGATTGTTCTAGTTCCAGCATCAGTAGTTAGTCGGCATTCAGCTATGTTCACATTCTACTCCATCTTTCCTAAGGATTTCTAATAATCTATTGGATTGTCCCTGGGAAGATCCCTCCGGTTCTGGTTGGATCATAGGACTTAAACCTAACCACCCTTTTGACACCAATAACGTCGTGGATTAAAGATGATGTGGGTATTTGATCATAACCAGAAAAACCACTTCAAATGTCTAACGAGGTGTTTGAAAACATTTAACACCTTGATAGTTTTGTCGTTTCAGAAATAATCCCCCTTCACATGTGCATCGATAATCGAAAGTGTTTCGCACATGTAGGTAAGAGTTAAAGTGCTTGAGTCTTATATAAGATCACATTTTATCCCCCTATCTCTAATATATAAAATCTTTTGATATTAGAGATACCAAATTTGATTGAAATATATTTTGGAAAATAGTCTTGAAAATCTTTGGGAGAAAGACGTGTCAATCTTTTGCATGAAGTTGAAATGATCCCACTCAAAAATTGATCCAATTGAATTTTCATTGTGAGGATGTGATCCACATTTCTCTTTTTGAGGATGGGAGTTTGTTAAACACACAATTTTTGAAAGATTTTGAATAATCATTGAGATATTCGTGAAAAAATTGTGTTCAACGCTTTTTGAAAAATCCTATTTCTTTTTGGCGAAGAGGTTTTTCTAAAGCATAAACTTGAGTTCATAGACTCTGAATGTCATGACGAATCCACTCATGTGTAAGAAGATCTCTTCTTTGTTGATCCCAAACTTAGATCGATTAAGCTTTGTGTATACGAGATTAGATCAAGTACTACACGTAGAGAAACCTTTGCTTATGAATAAAGTAACTAAGTGTTATGCGGAATTAACACTTAATCTAAAACACAAAGATGTTAAACAAACTTTCACTTGTATTAGAATAATCGTACTTGATTACAATGAAAGAGGTTTAACTTGCGAATACTTATGAAACTGATTATTAACTTTAACCTAAAAGATCTTCTTTTATAGATTAAGAAGTCTTGTACAATAAGCTACGAATCAACTATTCTAGGTAAAGATAATGATAGAAAATACAATGTCGAGTTTATCTTTACCATACACATATAAAGAAACAAATAAACAAAAAGATTCGTATGAAGATATATATTCCATCAGTGTCAATCTTCAAGGCTGTCAGCGTTGACTTCTTCTGTGTCAACGCTTGGCTGTCAGCGTCCAATGTCTTCTTATCAGCGTTGACATTCTTCTTATCAGCGTCTAGTGAACTGACCCATATTTTATTCCCAACAATCCTCCCCTAAACTTGATATCTGTTCCAATGATCAAGTTTCTGAATAAAAACTTAAGACTTAGGAGGAATCTTGCAAAAACTTCTTATGTTGGTGATAAACATATCTAATCAAGTCCTTGGCCACGTCACTAGTATAATCAATCTCCAAGGGTGTCTCTAGCATCTTCTCCAACACTTCTTTGGACAAGAAATAGTCAGCATCCACAAGTAGATACTCTGAAAATTTTGTAGAGCTCAAATGAAATACACCACAAGTAGAATAAAGCCTCCAATGAAGATTACTGAGATCATCATCAAGATCCTTCCATATGGCAGGATCTGCTTCTCTTGGACCACACAAAGTCAAAAATGTGTTCCAAAGTCTTATTCCATTTGCTGAAGTAGGTGCTTCAGCTGTATACTTGGCCTCTATTAATCTCCATAGATGCACCAAGTCTTCTCTGTCCATGCTTGCAAAGATAGAAATAACTGAAGTGAAAGTATGTACCTCCTTTCCAAACCTGCCAATCTTCCAAAATCCACACTCATCTTCATCAAAACTGATGATTGGATTTCTGTCATCTAGAGGTACTACATTAACCAAATCTGAAGCTTCTAATGGAGAAAGCTTGAGATGCTTCCTTATGACACCTTCAGTTGGAAAATACACATCCATATCTTTGGGAAATTGGAGAGGATCTCCTTTCTTCACTGGTCTTTGAGCAATCCTCATTTCCTTTTGAATCTGCATTTCCTCAGCAAGCTCTTGTTTCCTTTCTTCTGAAAGAAACTGTAAGACATTTTGTTCTTGCACCTTCCTCCAAATAGGATGTGCCCTATACTCTAGCTCCTCAAAAGATAAAGCCAGCAACTTCTTGTATGTCCATCTGGGTTGATGGCATCTAAGCAACTTGTAATACAACTGCCTTCTATCTCTTTTGAGCCAGGTCTTGACCTCTTGTGCATTAAACCTCATAATCACCTTTATGTCATCTTGTACCCTGAGAAGAACTTCCAACCCCCAAATTTGATCTGACAAACTCATCCCTGGGTTGTCCATAACCTTGTCTTCCCAAGCATGGTACATTCTGGTGATTTCAGGAAGGTCCCAATCAATCTGATTCTTCAAATCACTCAACCTTTCCTTTGCTAACTCATCTCTATATTCAAGTCTTTCTGGATCTTCAATAATTTGAACACTTGAATCTGAGCTATCATCTTCTTTTCCATCACCACTTTCTTCCTCACTCTCAGAAGCAACAAATGGTGATCTACCACTCCTCTTCAAATCTCTTTCCAAAAATTGTGCAGCCAACTGTTCATCAAATGCAATTTGTGCTGCATCTTTCTTTGGAACATCTTCTTCAACCAATTTTCCTTTACCTTTGTCTTTTGGATCAATAATAGGTAAGGTAGAAGAAGAAACCTGTGTGGACACATCTTTGATGATTGTTGATGACTGGAATACATCAACACCACCTGCAACTTTGTCAGCGTTCAAGTTACCTCTATCAGCGCCACGATTACCTTTGTCAGCGCTGGATGTGTCAGCGTTCAAACCTGTATCAGCGCCCATTGTTTCTTTGAAAGATCCTTCCAAGTTTAATGGTGTCACCTTGGATGTATCAATAACTGGGTGCTTCTTCAAGTTGGTGAGTGCTTCAGCAACCTGTAAAGATTCACTAAATTGTGAACTCTTCTCTGAACTCTTCTCACTAGCTGTATGAATCAGCTCATCCTCTTCATCCTCTTCATCCTCCCCTTTGGAAGATTCCTCCATTAGACTCCTGCTACTTGGATTCTCCAAAACAGTTACCCGCTCCCTCAATACTTGGAGTTCACGGACCTGGTTGTTGACAATTTGTACAAGGCTGACATTTTGCTTTTGCAAGCTAATGACAGCAGCCGTCAATTCAGTCAAAGTCATAGGTTCCAATCTGCCCTCAGCTAGAATGGGGATTTGACCTCCCAAAATAGAATCATAGGGCATGGATGAGGTCTTAATGATGTTGGGACTGTCTTGACCAGCATCTAAGCTTGTGTCAATAGCCCCAGCCTCATCCATGGCACCAGCCACACTTGTGGAGGTGGTTCTCTCTGCTACAAGGCTAGGACCACTAGAGGAGAACACTCCAGTAGTCTTTTGGCGTTTATTCAACCTAGATTGTAATGGGGTGGAAGATGAAGTAGATTGTGTGGGTGTTGGTTGGTTAAGGGGTGTTTGGGATTGTTTAGGAATGGTATCAGCGTTGGGATTGGCTGTGTCAGCGCCAACATTTTGAGTGTCAGCATTGGGTTGGTCAATGTCCATGTGGTCTGGTGAAGGTAAAGGTTCATGGATAGGCTCAAGTTGAGGTGCAGGGTCTGGTTGTGGGTGAGCAGCCTGAATTACTTCAAGCATGGCTTGGGTGAGAGGTATGGATCTGTTTGTGGAGCTCATTTTAGCAAAAATGGTTTTCTGTTGTTTAGGGATCTCATAAAAAGTGTCATGATCCCTAGAACAATATTCTTGTAAATCAAAGACCATTTGTAAAAATCTTGGGTAAGCCAAAGTCATTTTACTTCCCTTATTTTTACACATCCCTTCAAAAATCATTTTTGAAAAATTATACTTAAGCCCACGTGTTAGACAAACCAAAGCACTTGCAATTGACCTGTTTATTTCATTAAAAGAAGTACATTTTGGACTTAAGCATTGTAAAAGGACATGTATCAAATATTTCCAGTCAGAGGGAAATTCCTGCTTATGATATTTATTTAAAGTGACATCAGCAGGAATAGGATAACCCAATTCCCTAAGACCTTGTTCTATTGTTGCAATGGCAAGGGTAGTCACACCATCAGCGTCATCAAGACGCAAAGCTTGGCGAACCAAGGCTTCAGTGACCACCCATGTTCTTCCATGAACAGTAGATGTTAATGTGGTCACTCCATTAGCTGTTGTGGAACTAGCATTGTTCCAAAACTGTCTAATGTGTGCGACAGGGACTAATGGTGTATGAGAAAGCGCATACCTTAAGAAGGATGCATTTAAAAATGCCACCATCTGTGAATACTGAGGGAACAAATCATTATCAGCAGTCAAGTAAGCTACCATATTATGTTGGCTCTTGAACTCCAATGTTAAATTCTTTGAGTTGAACTTGGGTGCCATAGTGAAAGCTGTTTAGGTTATGTGATATGGGAAAAATCTAGGAGAAAAATGTTAGACAAGAAAATATGAATACCCAGAATAAAAAGATTAGCCAAATTTATAGGAGAGATGCATGATTTTGATTGGTCAAAAATGAGGCAGTTATATTCAAAGAGCAATGATGAAAATATTGAATCAAATATAACTTATCTCATGCATTAATTAAAAGTAACAACTCCCCAAAATTACGGCCAAAGATTAGTCAAAAAATAACAACTGGGTAGGGCCCACTAGGTGTCAACGGTCAAAAATAGCCCATCAGCGCCCAACGGCTATATTTTCTTGTCAGCGTTTGCCTAAAGCCTTGTCAGCGTCACGATTGGACGTAACAGCGTTTGGAGAAAAACTTGTCAGCGTCTAAAAATAAAAATATTTAAAAAGAAAAAGACCTTAACAAAGTAATTTATCCTAAGGGAAATATCTTACAAGTTGATAATAATTACTGGGCGGCAAGCACTGTCCATTTATGCACACTTGCTTAAGCAAGATAGACACAAATGTCCTCTAGTGTCCCTTGCTAACCAAAATACTTACCAACAAAGTTATTTCATAAAATTCTTTGTAACTCCCAGGTAAACCCATAACAAAACTATTCCCAAGTCTCCCATCAGACCACAACCAATTCTAGGCCAAAAATGTCTTGGCAGCATGCATAGTTTATCAACTTTGCATGCTACAGTGCCTCATGGTTTAGTAAAACTAACCCATACTCACCTGTGGACACAATCTCGAATTGTGATGAGAGTATTGTAAGAATACCCAAGAGTCCTAAAGGTTCCTTAAACCTCCCCTCAAACTATGATACATGAGTTCTCAAAATATATATGAACATTAAAAATTTATGTCAAGATAGGAATATAAATATTCCAACCATCATCCATAAACAAAAACATGTCCAAATAGCTCTTCAAAGATCCATAAGCAACTCTGTATCCAATGGCATAAAGATACCACCACCTACACATTTAGATTGAAAACCACAAAACTAACATTTGTTGCTGACAGCGTCCCGACAACACTTAACAGCGTTGAAGGAACTCTTGTCAGCGTTAGACAATAATATCTCTAACAACGGCAAAATAACACTTATCAGCGTTACATGTACCTTTGTCAGTGTTAGAAAAATAAAGTGGAAAAATCTAAATCATCATAAAGACCAATAACAATGCATTATCCTGTACATACTTTTACAAAAAGGTTCCAAAACACATATTAAGTGAGATTAACCATTCCAATATTTGTGACCAAATATTGAAATCTTCCAGCATCAAAAGGTTTAGTTAATAAATCAGCCACATTATCTTCTGTGGCTACCCTATCTGGTTGTATTAAACCTTTCTCAAAGCAATCTCTTATAAAATGATGCCTAATTTCTATTGTTTGGTTTTAGAATGATGTACAGGATTTTTAATAATGCATAAAGTACTGTTATTGTCTACAAAAATCTTGGTATGCATGAAATTATACCCATAATCCAACAGCTGGTTCTGAATCCATAAGACTTGTCCACAACAAGCAGCTGCAGCCACATATTCTGCTTCAGTTGTAGAGTTTGCCACCACTGTTTGTTTCTTGCATTGCCAAGATATTAATCTGCTCCCAAGAAATTGACATCCACCAGTTGTGGATTTCCTATCAAACTTGTCACCACCATAATCACTGTCTGAATATGCAATAAGATCCAATGGAGAATCTTTTGGGTACCACAAGCCAAGATCTGGATAACATCTGAGGTACCTAAAAATTCTTTTCACAGCAAAAAGGTGACATTCTTTGGGAGTCACTTGATGGCGTGCACAAGCACACACAGCAAACATGATGTCAGGTCTTGAAGCTGTAAGATACATCAATGAACCAATCATTGATCTATAGTGCCTAACATCCACATCCTTTCCAGCTCCAATTTTTCCCCAAGGATGTTCCCTATCCATAGGAGTGGAAGCATCCTTTTCATGTGGAGAAAAACCATATTTCTTCAAGATTTCAGCTACATACTTGTCTTGGGAGATGAAGATACCATCTTCTTTCTGCTGAACTTGTAAACCTAGAAAGAAGTTCATCTCACCCATTGCACTCATCTTGAGTTTATCTGTCATGAGCTTAGAAAAATCCTCACTCATTTTTGGATCAGTAGACCCAAAAATGATGTCATCAACATAGACCTGCACAAGCAACACATGTTTTCCTTTCTTCTTTGTAAATAGTGTCTGATCTATGGTGCCCCTCTTGAATCTATTGTCCACCAAATATGTAGACAAGGTACCATACCATGCTCTTGGGGCCTGATGAAGTCCATACATTGCTTTCTTCACTCTATAGACCTTGTCTGGATTTTCAGGATCTTCAAAACTAGGAGGTTGCATAACGTATACCTCCTCAACAATTGTCCCATAGAGGAAAGCACTCTTCACATCCATTTGGTAAACAGTAAAATTCATACAAGAGGCATAAGCTAGAAAAATTCTTATAGCTTCAATTCGTGCAACTGGTGCAAAAACTTCTTCATAATCTATACCTTCCTCTTGTGTATATCCCTGAGCTACCAAACGTGCCTTGTTTCTGACCACAATGCCTCTTTCATCTTTCTTGTTTCTTAGAACCCATCTTGTCCCAATTGGTCTCACATATCTAGGACAATCAACCAGCTCCCAAACATCCTGTATAGCAAATTGATGAAGCTCATCCTGCATTGCTTCCACCCAACTAGGTTCTTTGAGAGCATCAAAAATCTTCTTGGGTTCTTCTTGTGACAGAAAACATGCAAACAAGCATGCTTGTACAAGAGGGGTATCAACCTTCTTGTGTATATTGGCAATAAATCCACCAAGACTTTGATGGGATCTTCTTGTCTGAACTGGAGCCATAACATCACCAATGATCTGAGATGAGGGGTGATCCTTTGCTGTGGAAGTGAGAACTCCTCCTTCAAAAAGTCTGGTGTCCTCAACTTCACGCTCCATGTTGCCAATATCTTCTTCATCAGACTCTCTTTGATCAACATGAATCTCTTCATGATCATTGGAAGGTCCACCTTGTTCAAAATGTGAAGAGAAAAGATGTGCAAAAGTGTTGTCAAAGTCTGATCCTTGTTTGTCAGCGCTTGGGCTAACAACGCTTAAATTGTTGCTGTCAGCGTCTGATCCATCAGCGTCTGAATTGCTCTTGTCAGCGCTTGATTTTTCTTTGTCAGCGCCTGAAGAGCCATGCATGTTTGTATTTTGTGGTATTTGAAAACCACCATTATCTTTTTTAGCAGCAGCAGCAGCAGCATAATACTCATCTGTCCATATAGGAAGTGTAACATATTCTTGTGTGGGAGATGACTCAACTGCTGGTGGTCCATCCTTCTCAGCAACCTGTATACCTGAAACATTACCAATTCTCTTTTCCAAAACACTTGAAGTTACCTTCACAATGTCTGGATCAGTAACAGGCATATAATTTAAAGCTCTAGATAAAGGTTCTAAGTCAGATAACCAATTTGGGCCACTTTCAGGATCACTAGGTTTACTCTCTAAAAACCTAACATGTACTTTTTCAAGTATACGTTTTTTCTTTTTAATGTAAACCCTATATCCTTTGCTCTGCACTGAATAACCCATGAAATAGCCTTCATCACCTTTTGAGTCAAATTTACCTAGGGCCTCACTAGTTTCTAAAACAACTACATGACATCCAAAAGGCTTGAGAAAGCCAATATTTGGCTTCCTTCCCCAAAGTAACTCATAAGGTGTCTTATTATGTATTTTGTTGACCAATGCCCTATTTTGAACATAACAAGCTGTGTTAACAGCTTCAGCCCAAAAGGCTATAGAAAAGTGGGCATCAGCCAACATGGTTCTGGCTGCTTCAATAAGGGTTCTATTCTTCCTTTCAGCAACCCCATTTTGCTGTGGGGTTCTAGCTATGCTAAACTGCCTAGTAATCCCTTTCTTGGCACAAAAATCATCTAACAACTGATTTCTAAACTCACCCCCATTGTCACTTCTAATAATTTTGACCTCATTACCATTCTTCTTTTCAATCTGGGTAATGAAATTAATCAGACTTTGGGCAGTTTCACTTTTCTTGGCGAAAAAGAAAGTCCATGTAAACCTGGAAAAATCATCAGTGATAACAAAACAATATGATTTACCCTTCAAACTTTCTATATTAGTTGGACCAAAGAGGTCCATATGCAATAAGTGAAGTGGTTTAGAACTAGAGTGCACCTGTTTAGACCTGAATGAGACCTTGTGCTGCTTGCCCTTAAGACATGCAACACAAGTGTGGTCCTTGTGGAAAGCCTTTTCAGGCAAACCATCAACTAAACCAAGCCTCACAAGTCTATTGATATTCT
The DNA here is from genome assembly GCA_025667525.1 of Glebionis coronaria. Classification (NCBI taxonomy): domain Eukaryota; kingdom Viridiplantae; phylum Streptophyta; class Magnoliopsida; order Asterales; family Asteraceae; genus Glebionis; species Glebionis coronaria. The sequence continues at coordinate 426,297,218 of CM046881.1, read as the reverse complement.
TAAAGTTTATGTGCCCTAATCTCCTGTGCCAAAGATTACTTTCATCTACTGAGGCTTTAGCATAAAAACATGACATCATTTTATTATTTATCTTAATTCCATTAAGATTCACATTATATATGTCTTTATGCCTTGGTGTTCTAAATTCTATGTATTTTTCCTCAGGGAGCTTGTAATCTTTACTTAACACCAAGCACTCAGTATCTGTGAAAAGAACCTTATTTTTGTTATCACACACTTGTGATACACTAAACAAATTATAATCCAGTTCTTTTACCAGGAATACATTCTCAAACCGTAGATTGTTGGTGACAAGGGTTCCTTTTCCAGTGATGGTGCCGTAGCCCCCTCCAAAGTATACCTTATCACCATCTTGAATAGGAGTAAAGTTTTTCAGATAGTCTTCCTTTCCTGTCATGTGCCTTGAGCATCCACTATCCCAATATCCATAATCATTGATCTTCTTCTGAATGCACTGCACATAAAGAAAACACATTAGTTTTCTTTGGGAACCCAAGCCTTGGAAGACTTGGATTCATCTGGTTGTTCAACAAGAACAGACTTGGTTCTCATAACAACCCCATTTTCATCCCTTCTTGAATGAAATTCCCAGTTAACCCCAATTGGTGTTGACATGGCTTTTGAAATATAATGAAACCTGTTGCATGTCATAGAAACACCAGTAGAATTAGAGTTTTGGTCTTGTTTTGGTCTCCATGTTAAGCTGGTAGAAGCTTTAGACCTATTTCCCTGTGGTTGCAAATACCTAGGTTTGGCAGTGTGTCTGTCAGCGCTGAAATTGTTCTTGTCAGCGCCCCGATTGCCTTTATCAGCGTTGAACCTAGGGTTTGCTACATGAACCCATTGCCTATTGGACCAAGTGTTTGACTTTTGAAAAGGTCTTAGGCCTTGTGTGTTAGACCCTCTAGAAAAGAATGGGGCTGGTCTAACAACTTGTGAACTTTGGTTCACAAAGGTATTGGGTCTGACAGTGTTTGACCTATGTTGACTTTTGTCAGCGCTGAAATGGTTCCTATCAGTGTTGACATTGGAAGCGTTGACACATTTGTATGCCAAATGTGAGAAGCTACCACATGTGTAACAAGCTTTTCTAGACATAGTCTTAGGTCTAGAAGCAAAGAAGCCTGTTCCATTGTTACTAACTTGGCTTTTTGGTGACCTAGTATTCCTATACATCTCTGCATACTTAACACTAGGTTTTCTAACAGTTTGTGGGCCAAGGTCAACAGCTTTGCCAGTGGTAGGGTGTGTGATTTTAATAGGTTTAGGATCATTGGACTCCACAATATTATGGCTCGTGTTTGGTGTGGGCTCATTTGGACTTTCACACAACAACCCTCCCTTAACAAACAAAGTGTGGTTAGCTTTCTTCCACTCATCTAGGTCAGTCAGTTTCTGTTTGTATTCTTCAACTGGGGAAGTCACTCTAGGTGGAGGAATAAATTCCTTCTCTTGGAGTTCTAGCAAGCCAGTCCAAGATAAGTCCTTTGATTGGACACCATAGAAATCCCCAGCTGGTGGTGGAACACCAGTATAATCTTTCATCCCAATCCCACTCATGTCCTTAGAGTCTCTTTGTTTACTAACACACTCTCCTAGGGATTGTGTGGCCTTATCAAATCTCTGGATTTTAAGACTCACATTATCTTTATTTTTGTTAGCCTCCTCTAACTGAGCTATCAAATCAAGATTAACCCTGTTTACTATATCTTGACAATCTTTACTTTGATGTAACTCATGTTTTAAGATATTTATTTGATCCTTTAAATCAAACTCCATTTTCTTATACTCAGCTACTGTCTTTTCTGTTTGGGTAAGAGCAATTTGATAATTAGATACTTTGCATCTTTCAGTACTTGCCTCATCTAATAATTTTACTATCTCTTGATTTAGTTTTTCAGTATTTAAACGACAACCCTTAGAACAGAAAGCATCATCATATACCTCATTATCTGATGAAGAGGAGGAGTGTGCCATAAGAGCAGATTCAACATGCTCTTCTTTAACTTCAGCAACCAAAGCTCTGTCCTCTTCCTCATCCTTAGCCATAAAGTTCCAGCTCCAGTCCCATCCTCCAACACCATCAATTTGTTGAACAGCAACCATGGCCTTGGGATCTTGGCTCTTAACCATTTGGCTTGAGGGCTTACCAGCATCAGATCTTCTTGGAGATCTACATTCCCTCATAAAGTGCCCCAACCGATGACAATTGTAGCACTCAACCTTTGATTTGTCAAATCCAGCAACATCCTTAGCATTAAAGGTCATCTTCTTCTTGAACCTTTTATTAAACCTGTTTGCTCTTAAACTTACAAGAGCCATAGTCCACTTGATGTCCATCTCTTCCAATTGTTCATCACTTATCTGCTCAAGATCTTTATATGTAATCCTTGAATCACTGGGCAAAGAAGCAATGAATGCACACACAGTATCTAGATCTAAACCAGCAGGCTTAATTCTATCAGTGCCAAAGTTGTGTGTGTCAGCGCTTGAGTATAAAGCGTTGACAGGATATGATCCAGCGCTGACAGACTGAGATCCAGCGTTGACACATTGAGATCCAGTGGCTGGATGTCCATAGAAGTTCATGGAATCAAATTGGCCTTCACTTTGTGAGAAGAAGGCCATGTTACTACTGGAAGATTTATTATCACTATCCAAAAGCCATTCATTCTCCAACAGTCTTAGTTTGTTGAAGATGTCATCAAACCTGGAGGTCTTGTGGGTGTTATTGACAAGAATGGATCTTGTCTCAATCTTCCATACATCACCAAGGCTTTTGAGAAAAGTAGCATTCAAGTCAGGGTCATCAATCTGTGTTCCCATGAAGGAAAGTTGACTTGTGATGTCAAGCAATCTACTTCTCACACTGCTGAGATTCTCATTTGGTTGAGCCTTAAAGACAGCATACTCATGCATGAGTTGCTTCTTCTTTTCATCTTTTGTGTCAGCATTGCCACCATGTGCTACTTCAAGAGCTTCCCAAAGCTCTTTTGCAGACTCAAAGCGTTTGTACTTGTGCTGATTCTCATGACCTAGGGCGTGTTTCATGATGTTCAAGATTTTCATGTCCACCCTTTTCTTGGCTATATCTTCAACAGATACAGCTCTACCATCTTCAGGATTTTCCTTCTTATCAGCTTCAGGACAATTAGGAAGAGCTACCCTTGCAGCAATAGCAGCAGCAATCTTTTGAGCTTTGTTGAATGTGTTCCCATATTCAACAATTTCCCAAAGAGTGTAGTCATGGATGGCTATATATTGCTCAAAATTAGACTTCCAAAGCTCAAAGTTCCTGGCATCAAACATGGGAATTTTGATACTAGGGTTTGTGGAGTTGTTTTGTAGCAAAGCAGAAGGCTGATTTGTGCCAGACATGATGTTTTTAGGGTTTTGAGAGATTTAGGGTTTTTAGGGTTTGGTGTTTTAGGGTTCTTGCGTTACTTAAAGATCAAAAGTTTCTCAACAAGCTCTGATACCACTTGTTGATCCCAAACTTAGATCGATTAAGCTTTGTGTATACGAGATTAGATCAAGTACTACACGTAGAGAAACCTTTGCTTATGAATAAAGTAACTAAGTGTTATGCGGAATTAACACTTAATCTAAAACACAAAGATGTTAAACAAACTTTCACTTGTATTAGAATAATCGTACTTGATTACAATGAAAGAGGTTTAACTTGCGAATACTTATGAAAACTGATTATTAACTTTAACCTAAAAGATCTTCTTTTATAGATTAAGAAGTCTTGTACAATAAGCTACGAATCAACTATTCTAGGTAAAGATAATGATAGAAAATACAATGTCGAGTTTATCTTTACCATACACATATAAAGAAACAAATAAACAAAAAGATTCGTATGAAGATATATATTCCATCAGTGTCAATCTTCAAGGCTGTCAGCGTTGACTTCTTCTGTGTCAACGCTTGGCTGTCAGCGTCCAATGTCTTCTTATCAGCGTTGACATTCTTCTTATCAGCGTCTAGTGAACTGACCCATATTTTATTCCCAACATTCTTTTGCTGAGGGTAAGGGCACTAAAGCGTACACTCTCCCGTGAATATAGAACCGGGTTGCAATCTGAAAGTGATTACAAGTCATTGTGTTGAGCTCAAAACGTTGAATGTTTTGTGACAAGCTCAACCCAAGATAGATTGCTCTACCTGTTGATGGAAATTTTTTCCAAAATAGACATTTTCATTTATTAAAAGTAGAAATGACATGTTTTGAAAAATATTTACAACTTTCATTCGAGCTTTATGTACACACCCGTGTCGTTATTGAGCGACATTTCTAGGTACGACCATGTTATCGATACTGAAAGACATGTCGAGAAGAATATTTTTGGATTTTGAAAGATTTTTAATTTTGTGTTTTGTTTTTATAGGTTTTATATTTTTGTATTTTGCTTTTTCAAAGATATTTACAAGTAGATGTTTGATATATAAATCAAGCAGGAACCTTTGCCAGAATCTCCAGGTCTGCTAGAGTCAAACATCTCATACCAATTTGCCAAACAAGGTACTCAAACCTATCTTTTGATAGAGCTTTCGTAAACAAGTCGGCTAATTGATAATCCGTTCCAACAAAGTATAGTTCAACGATACCTCTTTTAACTTGTTCCTTTATGAAGTGGTATCTGACATCAATGTGCTTTGTGCGGGAATGTTGTACCGGATTGCAGGAGATGGCTATGGCCAACTTTGAGTCACATACATAGGTACTTTATCAAAGTGGAAGCCATAATCCGTAAGTTGTGTTCTCATCCATAGAACTTGAGCACAACACGCAGATAGAGACACATACTCCGCTTTGGCTGATGACAGTGACGTGCAATCCTGCTTCTTGGAAGACCATCCCACAAGCTTATCTTGACCTAGAAATTATGCACCACCAGAAGTACTTTTTGTGTATCAAGACACCCTGCATGATCAGAATCTAAATAGGCCGTTAGAAAGAAACGGGTATCTGTCGGATACCAGAGTCCCAAATGAATGGTATTCTTGATGAACCAAAAGATCCGTTTAACCTCCTTGAGGTGCTTTTCAGTGGGTCATGCTTGATATCCTGCACAATAACACATAGCATGTGAAATAAAAGGTCTGCTTGCTATCATGTACATGAGGGAGCCGATCATGGAACGATATCTCGTTTGATCTATGGCATTTCCCTCCAAGTCAGCATCTAGCAATGTGGTTGATAATGGTGTCCCAACGGGGTCACATGAAGTCATACCATGCTTTTTGATTATCTCTTGACAATACTTAGCTTGGTTTATAAAGATACCACTTGGGGATTGGTGAACTTTAATTCCTAGAAAGAATTTTAGTTCGCCCATCATTGACATTTCAAAATTGTTGTGCATGACTTTTTCAAACCATTTTGAAGGTTTTGGGTTTGTAGACCCGAAAATAATGTCATCAACATAAATCTGCACACAAGCAAAATGTCATCCCCATATTTATAAGTGAACAAAGTTAGATCAATGGAACCTTTTGAGAAACCTTTGGATACTATAAATTTCAAGAGCTCATCGTACCACCGCCTTGGAGCTTGCTTGAGTCCATAAAGTGCCTTGTAGAGACGATACACCTTGTCAGGATAATGAGGATTTACGAATCCTTCCGGCTGTGTGACATAGACTTCTTCCTTCAATGGACCGTTAAGAAATGTTGTCTTCACATCCATTTGATAAACAATTAATCCCTTATGTGCAACATACGCAAGGAAAATCCTAACCGCTTCCATACGAGCAACTGGTGCAAATGATTCATCAAAATCAATTACCTCTTTCTGGCAGTACCCTCTAGCCAATAGCCTAGCTTTGTTCTTGATGATCGTGTTTTCTTCATCCATCTTGTTTTTCCAGATCCACCGAAGATTTAATGTTATTAAATCGTATGGTTTGTCAACAAGTTCCCAGACCTTATGTCTTTCAAATTATCGAAGTTCATCCGTCATCGATTCAATCCAATCATGATCAGCCATGGCTTCTTTGATGTTTTTTGGTTCAGTTGTACTCACGGGGAGTGCGAACATACAAACATCGCCATCGGTTTCTAATTGTCGTCTTGTACGAACAGGCTGTGAAGGGTTTCCAATTACTTGAAGAAAAGGATGATCTCGGGTCCAATGATGTGTTGACGGATGTCGTTGGTAAAATATATGCATATTTGACGGATCAACATGGCGAGTAGAAGACTCTCCAGTTTCTTGTGCCGATCGGCTCGTCAGATGATGCATCGTCTGTTTGATTTGTTTTCTCTAGAACAATGATAGTAGTTGTAGATGTTGTAGGATCGATTGTTGAAGTGATATTCTGAGGAGGTAAATCTGCAGCAACCCATGTTGAAGTAGATGGAGTTGTAGCCTTTTGTTGACGATGATCGATATCATCATTCTTATCATGAGTGACAACGGAAGACTTTGATACAACATGTTTCTCCCCCGTGAAATATTCATCAAACATTGGTCCATATAACATTTCCAACTCTTCAAGTGTCGTGTCCACTGTCATATCTGCTCTTGGAACATGTTCAAGAACCAACTTTGAACTTAACGGTTCATTGCTGTGGTCTTGAGTTCCGAGTTCCGTGCAGCTGTGCACATAAGTCTTTTGTCGTTGTGGATCGGGACTTAAACTGCTTTGTTCAAGTACCATTTCTTGCAATTCATCAAATCTGATATGAATAGACTCTACTATCAATTTTTTTCTCTTGTTGTACACTCTATATCCCTTTGACTGAGTTGAATATCCCACTAGAATGTATGCATCACCTTTTTCTTTCAACTTGTCCAGATTTTCACCATCTCGAATAATGTAACACATACATAAAAAAAACATGAAGGTGTTCGAGTGAAGGTTTACGATCATTAATTATGTGATATGGTGTCTTTTCGTGTCTTGGGATAATTAAGGAACGGTTTTGTGTGTAACATACGGTTGATACGGATTTGGCCCAAAAGAATAATGGTAGTTTTGGAGCGGATAATAATGTTCGAGCAGCCTCAACTAAAGTACGGTTTCGTCTTTCAACAACGCTGTTTTGTTTAGGTGTTCTAGCAATAGATGTTTTGTGTTTAATCCCTTCGGCTTTAAAATAATTCTTCAGAGTTGAATTCAAGAATTATGTGCCTCTGTCTGTACCTACCACTTTTACTTGAGCTTGAAGACCACGTTGTATCAGCTTAAGGAAGTTGATGAGAACTTCGGGTGTTTCATCCTTAGACCTCAAGAAGTGAGTCCAAGTGTACCTTGAGTAGTCATCGACAATTACCATAACATATTTCTTCCCATTGATGCTTTGAACTCGCATGGGGCCACACAAATCTATTTGAAGAAGATCTAACCGTCCTTTAGAGCTTGGTGTAGTCTTTGTCTTGAAACTACTCCATTTAGCTTTACAAAGCTAACAAGAAGAACAAAGATGATCTTTGATGAATTTCAAGTTAGGAAGGCTTCTAACAACATCTTGCTTGGAAATCAAGTTGATGGTATCAAAGTTAAGTTGAGATAATCGTTGATGCCATAACCAAGCTTGAGTCGTTGAAGCTTTAGCCATGAAACAGATTGGAGTTGAAGATGTGGAGTCTTGTAGTGAAATAGTGTAGAGATCAGTACCTCGTGAACCGGTAAGTAAGTCATTCCCATCATAATCACGAACAAAACATGTCTTCGTTCTAAAAGCAACCTCCAAATCTGCATCACAGAATTGTGCAACCGAGAAAAGATTGTGATTGAGTCCTTCAATGTAGTAAACCCTTTTGATTGTTATATTTCCCTGAACCAAGTCTCCATATCCTAGGATCGGTGAAAATTGATCATTTCCAAATCGGACCGTACCCAGGAACTTCTCCACGAAGTTAATTAGAAGCTTGAGATTCCCCGTCATGTGCTTCGTGCATCCGGAGTCTAGTATGAAGAGAATTAACTCGATCACCTGCAGAAGAATTAGAGCACGATAGAGAATTTGCTAAATTAGATTCCATGTTTGTTGTGATATCCGAATCATTAGTTTCACTTAAAGGCACACCAACGCTCGTTGTCACATTTTCTGTCCTAACCTTAGGCATCCATTTATATCCTGGAGAACATTGATTAGCAAACCACCATTTCCAAGACTTGCTAGCAGACTCATATAATTCCTTAATTCTGCTTCTAGGGTTCTTAGTGGTGGTGTCTGATGCAATAATTTTCTCAAGGGGGTTGCACCAGAATGGTTCACTTTGCGTTTGGGTTTTCTAGCACTAATAGGCATCGCAGTTTGCTTCTTAGTTCTAGTATCTACGCTTTTGACATCATTCGAAACACACATAGCATGATTAGCATTAGCGCACTTTACACATTTCACACAAACAAACTTAACATTCAAAGCATTCAAAGTCGAATCATTCAAATCGTCATTACACGCGATTACAGATGTTTTATTCTTAGAAACATTTTTAAATCCTAGGGTGGTCTTCTACTTTCTTCATCTTCCCTTGACTTTTGTTTTGCCAAACCTTTTCATTCATTCGAGTGCTCTTAAGCTGGGGCCGGCTAACACTATCAGTGGGGACTACTCCTGTAGTAAAAGACACACGTCTATTAGTGTTTCCAGAAGTCTGAGTTGATTGACTTTCTTTGTTGTGTGTAGGTTTAGTGGCCAATCTATACATCCCTGGTTTAATCACATTTGTGTTGTTAATGCTTTGTGACCGAATATGTGTTTTGGGAGTATTCTGTGGTAACCTATCCTTCCCATCCGTCTTAGGGGCAAACCCAGGTTTTGCAAATGCAAAATTAGAGAAAACAGATGGTTTTCCCAAGACAGAGGGTCTAGTCACTTTGTGCGCATTGGGTTGTCTTACAACGGGTTTCTTAACACTAGGTTCCACAATTTTCCCACCCATCTTAGGAATGAGTTTCTTCAACTCTGCTATCGCTATTTCCCTGTCTTGTAACTGAGCTTTCAACTCTTTAATTTCCAAACTCTTTTCATTCATTTCTCGAAACATTTAGGAAAGTTTTTCTTGCAATTTATTATCATGTGGAAAACTTCCTATGTCTTTTTGCAAAGCAAGTTCAAGAGAATGACAATGTTTTTGAAGGAAATCAGTTTTTTTGTTGAAGTAACTCAAAAGCCTTTTTATCAACATTTTCTTTACGTTTCGAAAGCTCAAGTTCAAGACGCTCACATTCTTTGATCCTATCAAGATATTTGCATGCAACATCATAATATTCATCAATATCAGCACAAGATTGAAGAGTAACATACAAAATATCTTTGGAGAGACATTCTTCTAAGAGTAGATCATATTTGTTTGATAAATCAGATTTGTCATTTTGAAGCTCATCAATTTATTTTTCAAGAGACTCAACATATTTCTAATCATCGAAATTTTCAGACCGAATTATTTTTTCAAACTCAAGAACATTTTCTTTGATTATCTTCGTATTTGGTATTAAAAGTTGTTTCACAAGCACAGTTATGTCGTGAGGAATCTCTGTTTTCCATATCCTTTTGACATTTTTCCCAATCGCTTTCAACAATTGATTTGACATTATCGATGTATTGTTTAAGAATAACAAGTGTTTTTCGACTTTGGCTTTTAGAAGCATCAAGAGGCAAATAGTTAAAATATTTAAAAACATTTGATTTCTTAGTGGAAAGAAATTTCTTCCATTGAATTCTTCGTTGTTTGCATTCAAGAAACAATTCCTCACGAGACTTCTATTTTTGTGGAGTGAAAAGACCATAAAGACGGTTTTCATAAGCATAATTATATGGTGTCACAAAATCTTTATTGACCGGTGATCTACTCTCCTCATCCCAAAGGGACGTCTCTTCACTATCGAGGCTAGCTATTGGGTAATCATGATCGGTCCATTCGGACTCATCAAGATATAAGTGAGGTTTAGTAGCTTGAGCTTGTTCGAGGTACTTGGGGCTTGCAAAACTAGGTTGAACCTTGAAAAATGACCGAGGTGCTATCATTCTAACGGTTTGAATAGAGTCATGTGTTTTATAAACAACTTTTTTTCAAAAAATCGACTTGTTCTTCGAGATCCTTTACTTTTTCAGTATCTTTGCCTTGTCTATTTTTGAAATGTTGTTTTAATTTTTCAACCTCTTGTTACTTTTTGTCAAGAATTTTAGCAGAATCGGTGGTATTCATAGAAAGCTTTTTTTCAAGTTCATTAACTTTTATTGTGGCAAGGTACCTTTTTTGATGTTCATCACTTAATAAGACATTAAATTGACGTTTCTTTAGTTAACAAAGCAAGAGCTTCGTTGTATTTATTTTCAAAATTGTCCTTTCTAACGTTGATAACACGACTTTTGTACCCCTCAAGCTCATTGGTCTTTTGGAGAAGCTCAGCCCTATAACTATTAATTGTCTCACTAGATTTTATAAGTGCGGCTTTGCTTTATTCAAAGTTTTGAGTGAGCGTTGCGTTTGCCTTCTTTAAATGCTTTTGACACTTTCTATTTTCATTGACATATTTTTGTAAACTAGCAATTAAATTAGCAAGCGCGACACGCTCCTCGTCATCATACTCATTTGCATGTTGATCATCCTCAAACTCATTATTGCACATGTCTGATGAATCGGGTGTGGTATTGCTATCAACCGTTTCCATCATACGCGTGTCAGTAATTGTTGTTGGTATATCACAATGCTCATGTGTATCACCAAACACATTATATTCATCATCATGTTGTACCTTATCAATTGGCTCGGTATCAAATATAGGACCATTGTCATATTCAGTGACGTTAAGGACCTCATGAATCTTTGCCACGTATGAATAATTTGCCTCGAGTTCTTGGTGAGAGTTCATCATCTGTGTCGTCAAGCATTTCTCCTTCCTCAGCTGATAGCTTGATCCCAGCTTCCATTTTCTAGCACAGCAGCATTTTTTCCTTATGATAACCATAATCTTTGACCCTCTTCGGCTGCATGCATTCCCTAGCCAAATGCCTATAATCTCGACAATTAAAACACTAAATCCCACTTTGTTTCACAACTTGAGTACCAACAGTTTCTCAATTTCCAACAACAGTAGCAACCCTCTGATTATCATACTTTGCGGGTTGTTGATCATACTTTGGAGGACTCTCAGCACGCCTTCGTGTATCATTCCTTGGAGGACTCTGAGCATAGTTGTTCCTCGTGTTAGATGATGTTCTGAGGTGTTGCTGGTGGGTTTGTAGATTTCTTGTATTGTTTCATAATGAAAGCCATTTGTTGCTTGAATTACCTATCCTTTTGAGCTAGTTCTTCATCACTGTCTTCTTCGGACGATTGCTCAGGTGTGGGTGATGGTGCTCTTGCAATTTTTTTGCCTCGAGATCTTGTTGGAGCATGTGACTTAGAAACAGTGGATGATAATGGTGATGATGATTGAGTAGAATAGGTCTTTGGAGCACGAGAATGATAATTTGGGTAATGTTGAGTGGTAGACACCAAAGCAAGTGGATTTAAAACCCTTGCAGCACGTTCAGATTGAAGTTCATTTGCCTCATTTTAAAACTGTTTCAAAATTTCATAGGGCGCGTAATATGAAAGTTCGTCTAACTTTTGTTGTTGTTTCACCAAGGTGACAAACCGTGACCACTCTGGTTGAAGTTGCTGTAGAAATTGGACGTTGACTTGCATGGTGGAAATTTGCAAGTTGTTTCGGGTCACGTCATTCATTATTTTGTAGAATCAGGAGTAATAAGAATCAATTGATTCCCCATCCTTTGATGTAAACTTGCCAAAGTTCTAAAACATCTTAGTTTTCATGTCTTGTTTGTTAAGTGATTCACCTTGTTGCAATCTTTCAATGGCCGTCCACATTTCTTTAGCAGTAGGGCATGCATCAACCGTGGAATAAATATCATCTCCAATGCCACTGAGAATTAAGTAAATTGCTTCCTTCTCTACATCAAACCAAGCACGGTTCTCTGGTGTAAGGTCGTTTCTCTTTTCATCACGTTCATATGCGAGTTTTGCGTCAGTTGTGTCTGTTGCTGGTACTGCAGGAACTTGAATCCTTGAGTGTTTATAGGGTCCATCAAAAATACATTGCCTTAAAGCATCACCGTTAGGTTTTGTGTCAAGATAACGTAGAAAATGGGATTGTCATTGATCATATCGACCCGACACAAGCATTGGTGGTCTCTCGTTGTTACCCGCCACCATTATGTTGTTGTTCATCACACGATATTCTGCAGTAGAATCCATCTCAAAATTCTCTTAAATGGTGAAGTGTATATGGATCTTAAGTAGATGTTATAGTGATTCTTGGTGAAGAGAAAAAGTGTTTAAATCCCTTAAAAATGCTATCGGAATGTGTAATCGCAATGCTATCGGAATGTTCTTATCGGAATGTCATCGGAATAGTCATCAGAATAGTCATCGGAATAGTCATCGGAATAGTCATCGGAATAACAGATTGCAATGAGTGATCGCAATAAGTGATCGCAATGTGATCGCAATGAGTGATCGCAATGTGATTGCAATGAGTGATCCCAATGTGATCGCAATGAGTGATCGCAATCAGTGATCGCAATAAGTGATTGCAATGCGTGATCGCAATAAGTGATTGTAATGCCTGATCGAAATAAGTGTAACACCCCCAAATTTATACAACTCAATTCATCGGAAGACTAGTTGGTGTTACGGGATAGCACATTACTCACATCATAGACAACGCTTAAAAATCGCGTCGTTTAATAATAAAGCATTTACATTCATAAATATCAAAGTTACATAGGTCCCAAGTCATTGTATTTAATACAAGTTTTACAAAGCATTTGAATGGAAATAAGTATTTAGGTGCGGGCCATGAATTCTTGTTGTCTTACCGAGAATTACCTTCAAGTACCTGAGATAAAACATGTTAAAAGAAAAGGTCAGCGATAACGCCGAGTGAATTCATAGAGTCTAATAAAATCCATCAGTATAATATCGGTATAAAATTATTACCGAAAATCATTTTGTACAAATCATTTTAATAGGCCATAAAATAGCCAAAGTCATTTTATACAAGTCCTTATCAAAATCATAATATAGGCGTTTGCCTTAAAAATCATTATACGAGCCAATGTCGTAAAAACATCATTACAATACGTCTTATGACGTTGTATGAAAATAAAAACCGTTATATGAATATGGTTATGAAAACCAAAACACGAACATAATATCAATAGTATGACCCCGTATTGCTAGTCAGGCAATACATCGTAATTCGGTGCGTCTAGTAGTATTTTGTTAACTGGATTATTATAAGTCGCATGACATTGTTACCTTACTAAACTAAACAACGGGTAGCTAACCCGATACTCAATTTGCCCATCTAAATTAGCGTGTCGTCACAAAGGTCACGCTATGGAAATCTTCTCATACATAAATTCGCTTACCAATCAATGTGGCACGACGGGGATCAACCGTCAAGGCGCGAACTGTGGTGATCGTCCCCAAATAGTACTATTATATGCACAAGCGTCTACCAAAACCCGGTATTTCACAATTCATGCTAATGGGACTTTTAGTGACATAACCTAACTTTAATAATCCATTTTATTTCATCTATCGGGTCCTTTAATCATTTATCGGGTCATACAATCGGGTCATACAATCATTCGGGTCCAAATCAATAAACAAACAATCGGGACAAATGGTGTCCTATTTTATAAAAACTAACATGTTATCTCCCTCGCGGGTTTATAAAACATTTCATAAAAAAATTTAAAAGAGTGCGAGGCTATGAACTCACGTTGATGTGGGAAGGCGGGTTATCGGCAATTCGGACGTACGGTACATGCTTCAATCACGAAAACCTAGACAAATAATACTCGTCTTAGACTCTTGTCCAATGACTTTATAAAAATAACAATTATGTATACATATGATGATTTTATATATATGATGATCAAGTGGGTTTACATATTCTCGTTTACTCATTTTAGTGTTATGTGTCGATAACTTTTATACTAGTTTACTAGTTTTACCTATTTACGTGTTTTAAGTCCAACAAGCTTATAATAAGTTCTTAACTTGTATTAATCCATTTCATACTTGTATTATCAGTATTTACACTTTACATGTTGGGCCCAAATGGGTTAAGCCCAATAAATAAGTTTATAAGTGTTTTAGTCCATTTTGTTGTATTATTAGTCCAATAACGTTAACTTAGTCCGTTAATGTCCGTATGTTATATAGTTCGGGTTTTATCGGCTTTTACTTGTTATATATGTTTATATATCAGTATATGAGTTTTATAAAGTTTACATTAGACGGGTCCAACCGTCTAAGTTTTATTTAGCAAAAACGTTAATTTTACGGTAATAGCCGAAAAAGTCGTAAAAATCATGTTTATAGTTTTATAACTTATAAAACTTAACAAGTTACCATTTTTATAAAATGTCCACTTATTTATCCTTGTATATATTTATATAAATGTATTATATAAGTTAGTGGGTTTTAATTTACAATTTATACTATTTTCATTTGAGTGCTTATATAATACTATTATACTTTAATTTCCAAAATCTGATTTTTATTTTCATCTTCACCAAAACTGCCATATCTAGAGTTCTATATGGAGATAGAAGCTCAAATTTTTATTACATAAACTACATGATATGTGCTTCATTTAACTCTTCTATAGCTACTGTTGAATCAGCTTCTAAGTATTTTCTAAAAATCGTCCAAAACAGTGAACTCAGATTGGTACTCTAAACTTGTTTTGATCATATCTCACTCATTACATTGATTCCATTGCATGTCCAACTCTCACATGTGTACAAGACCCATAGCTTACTGTATATCAATTTATTCAAGTCATTTTACCAGTTTAACATATGATTCTTTACTGTTTTATACAGCCATCTAAATTAAGCAAGATTTTAACCTTGTTTCTTATAGTTTTTCATCTTTTTAAGCATGTTTATCAACACCAAATCCCGACATAATATTTTTAATCATCATTCATTATCATATACATATACATAAGTAAAAGAAATACAAGATTACATAATCAAAAATAACAAGAGGATGAGGAGGACAATCTTTATACCACCAAGTTGATGTAGGTTGTGATTTGGACATGGATTTTGATGGAGAAACTTGTGATGAACCAAGACCATCTTCAAGACCACCATTCTTCTTGAATACCTTGTGTAAAATCAGCCCTAATACTCCATGGAAACTCCTCCTTGGATGGTAAAACTTGCACCAATCTTCCTCTTTTTGAATGGAGATTAACATATGTAAGTTATAACATATGTTTGTGGTTAAAAGTTGGATGATGGTGGTGTTTTGGTTGAAATGGGACGGCAACAAGGGAGAGTAGAGAGGAAATTGTGTGTGGTTTGCATGAGTTGCAAAATGAGAAGTGGTTTTGGTTTGTGGTTTTGTGTTGTATGGTTAGCTTATTTCATAAGCTTAGGACAAGTGTAAAACTTGTTAAGTAAACTTTGACACTTAAGGTGTTGGTGGAGCTAGTTGGGCCGGTTTGATTGGGGGTGGGACAAGTGTCCCACTTGTCTCATCCCCATTTATTTACGGGTACTCCTCGATTCCAGTTTCCTCGATTTGCGTGCCCTCGGGTCGTTTTACGAAAAACTTTTTATAAATTATGAATCAACGTCACAAAACGAATCCAATAAAAATTGTTTCATCAAAAACGGAGTTCGAAAACGTAAATACGTAATCCTAAGGTTTCAAGTTTAGTCGTAAAGGACGTTAAAATAAAATCGTAAGTCCTAATATCTTCTCGTAAATTTGTGAGTTTATGAACCAACACAAATTTAAAACTCCAAAATAATATTAACGAATAAATTTATTTTCTGAAATGTCGGACTGTCACCAAAGACGGTGTATGTAAACGTAAGCACGTAACGTAGAATCCTCCGGTTTAGACGTAGTCGACGCTACTTCAAGACGTAAATCCAAATTACTTCCCAAAAATAAGTGAGTTCATATTGTAATATTAAAATAATGTTTTCAAATAAATATTGAGAATAAAATATCAACCATAAATTGACGGATTGTCACAGCATTTACCCCTAAACAGGATCTTTGTCCTCAAAGATCATCTTACTACTCACTTATTATAGAGTTAAATCCATGTGGGTATTTCCTCCACATTCGGTCTTTTCTCACAAGTGCAATTCATTACAATACGCGAGTTTCATCAAACATAACTACGGGAATAAGATCAGGCTTAATGTTGACTTACTTTCTCTATCCATGATGTTCACGGGTTTTTGATGAATGCAACTTTTCGCCGATCTAAACTTTGTTAAGAAGAATTCAGATTTTCACTTGATAGATATTCCATCAAGTTCGATATACGAAACATAATTCACGCATCTCTTGAAGTCCTTGGGTAGATCCAGCTTATATGCCTTTCAAACCAAATCTTTTACATCATCTCAATGGTCCCATACAACGGGGACTTATATCCCATGATTTGTCAGATCATTAATTCATTTCTCCAAGGTTGAAAATTTTGGCATTACTTCGCTACCCATCTGGCACTTCAAGATCTACATTTCATATTCACATAACCTCTTGCCCACTACCGGTAGTCAATAATCAGATCCTAATTCCAACAATCATTTCAGATCTCGCGGGTCGGGTATTTTGTAAGGTTAGGTTCGCTATCATAGGAAACCTTAAACCTAAAAGACATGTCCAACTCACAATGGGTGTATGTCGGATGTCTTCATCCCAATCCTTACTTAC
Source organism: Glebionis coronaria (assembly GCA_025667525.1). Taxonomy (NCBI): domain Eukaryota; kingdom Viridiplantae; phylum Streptophyta; class Magnoliopsida; order Asterales; family Asteraceae; genus Glebionis; species Glebionis coronaria. The sequence goes on along the minus strand of CM046881.1, from coordinate 426,280,468 downwards.
TGATACTCTTATATAGGTCCTAACAAGATTCGATCTCGATCCTAATACGATGATTAGCAATGATAATCCTTCCAAAGGAAAACGATTATACGGTTTATTGCCAAAGGTCATTCATTCAAACATAAAACAACACTTATATTACTTTGTATCGTTACTTTACCTCGTCCCTTCGATTGGGGTGGTACATAGTACTCTCATCAAGGTTCGTTCTCAATGATTTCAAAGCAAATCTCTAGAAATTCGATGCGAAGCGAGGATCTTGATAAAGATGTTCGATACAGGCACACTATGTTTACATAACTCTTTTGCATTTATCATTAACGGGAATGATATTAGCAGATTTGGTCAGTCTGTCGACGATGACCCAAATCGAATCAAATTCAGATGATGACCTTTGCAATAGCTAGACGTTTACTAATGTATGAGACGATGTCTGCCTACATAATTTGTCATTAGTACAACTTCTTCTGATAATGATACATTAAATCATAAATGTCAAGAATAGAATACTTATACTTACAAGTTTCCAATATAACTATATCTCACAATCTCTATATTTAGACAACCACATGTGGCCTTTAAAACATTCAACACTATTGGTTTCTCAATTTTAATGGTTCACATTAGCCGCGAATCCCTTTTTTATTATCCTTTTTATAAGCATCTGCTATATTTTAAATTGTTCGGCAATTCATTTTACACATTCATTATTAAGAAATACATCGTAATTGATTCTTTATCCTTTCCTGATGATATAATTATCATGTCCGTATTTATTCAAAATTTCTTTCTTTATATTTTCTAAGTTCTAGTCTCGTCTCCACTATTATTTTTATCAGTTTTACTCAATCCGACGTCTAAAGCGTCGATAATTATTACAACTAATTAAATATTAAACATTCAATTTTTATGAAACGTAAACGTAAAGATTTTATATTTCTTAGTCCATCCAATTATATTAAAATGTTCAAAGTAAATTTGAATCTAATTAACAAAATTTTCAGTTGATTTATCGAAAGTAATTAATAAGATTCGTAAATGTTCGAGAAACCTTTGTTTATATTTTGGTCAAAATTTTCTTAGTTGCAAAGCAAAAATTGTTGTTTCAAATTTCAAGTTATGGTTTAAATGGTTTTCCTCAATCCTTCTTAAGTTGTCCTAAGGTATGCAAAAACATTTATCCCTAAACAGGAGTTTAGTTAAATGTTTTGTGTATAAGGGAATAATCCCTTTAAAATCATTTGTTAAAACATTTGTCAAAACATATTTCCATTTTCTTTTTGGTAAAACCCAAAGTCTTAAAAGGGCTCTAAATTTTTAAAGAGTCAATATATATATATATATATATATATATATATATATATATATATATATATATATATATATATCTTACCATCATTAGTCAAACGGTCATTTAATATAAAGGATTAAGTCTTAAATCACATGTTAATTATTCAAGGTACATGTTTTTATTGTTCGGCCAATTCAGGGCAATCTATAAATGATTATTAACTCATTCTTATTCTTATAAACAAACATATAGTCCTTAATGATCACGAGCATGAATTTATCAAATTACAGCCTACACACGTGATTCACCAAATTTATGAATGCTACATGTGTATTAGTCAATCCAAACGTCACCACGTGAAACTCATAATGTTTATTACAAGTACCGGATGTAGTGATTGGAATACAAAATCTTTTCCGCAGATGCGAAGTTGATGATAACCATGCCGTGGATCAAATCTTTAAAACATACACTAGAACCTTGTAAATGATCGAACAAATCTTCCATTTCGAGTTATGGATATCGTTTTCGATTGTCAATTTACTCAGTTCACAGTAATCTATAAATATAAGGAATGATAACACCATAGCTCTTCATGATGACGAGCTCGGTAGAATAAAATCTTTCTCCGGCAACTCTCTCGGTTGTACGATAATTCCTTTAATTTAGATGGTGCTGACGTACAGTGCACAAGCCACAGATGCAGCACCGGGAATATAATCAATACCAATTTCAATCTGCCTTAATAGCAAAAGTCTAGGTAATTTACCAACAAATACCTCCTAAAGTTTTAGATAACATAAACATCTTTTAATACATTTATTTTAAGTTCTTTCTAGATTATAATATCTATGACTAATTCACAACCATTCACAGTATAATTTCAAGTCTAAATGCAGGATAAAATCATCCATCAAGAATTATTTAGATCACTTTTGATAATCAACATCTTATCATTTAGGGGAATTCAATTCGAGTTCCCATCAATTAAGACAATGTCATCATGTCATAATCAATTAATCCATTCTACTGGCACTATCAACTTTCCAGTTTCGTTGTCGTTGATAAGATGTGATCTTCTCAAAAGACTAATAATAACTCATAATCCTTCACAAATTCAGGGATATCTGGATACCTAACTAACCTTAAAAGAGTAAGGTCAACGCATGATCTATGCGAGAGAATTTCAAATCAGATACAGACGAAAACATTTAACGAATATGAATATATCCCATGTTTTCATAATTTGAGTACGCATTCGAAAGCTCCTCGGATCGTTACCCAGGTCATTAAAATGAAATCAAATCATAAGAAATGATAGGAATGTCGATACATCCAGTCAGGTATCAACACTCGGTAATCAGATACTTTCCCTAAGAATCTTACTACGGGAGAATCGGACAAGAAAGAATTGTCAATTGTTAAATAAGACAATTTCCACAGATGAGTAAATTCAACTCAGAAGAATAGATGCTACAGGCACATATGTAGGTGTCCCTAACACTATGTCCCTATTTTTCACTTTTTGCAGATCTCATAAAATTTATTCTTTCACAATCTTCAAAGAAAATTTAGTGATTATTCATTAGTTTTATGGTGACTACTAATTAGCCTTGCATGGTCCATTCCAAATTGTATGTAGGCGCGCAACTATATACAGTTTCAAGATTAACGATGCAATACTCAGTTCGTCAAAACTTTATCATCATGTTTATAATAAAAACATTTTCATGCTTAATTCTTAAATAAGAATCAATAATAGATTTACAAGGATTTTCTTTGTTCTGAAGACAATTAAGTTTTTCTAAGGTGTTTTATAAACAGCCTCATTTCGTTGACAATCACTTATAAATTTTTCTTTAAATAATCCTTATGGTGATGAAAATTCAATTTTTCTCAAAGGATACTATTGTATCTTATAAAAACAATGAGTGATCTGCAGAAGAGTGATGAAAGCTTGTTCACCAAGAATTAACTACGATATGACAGGAAATGAGCTTTAGCCAAATAATCATGAGGTTCGTGATTTCGATGGCACTCAAAAAGAATAATCCACAACGTAACTCAAACAGAGATGAGTACTTTCTCAATGGTTGCATCACTAATGCGAACATTAGGATGAAGCAATAAAGGATAGATAACATCAATACATGTAGGATTTAGCAATCAAAGGTAGTCTTTTCATTAATCACAAACAAGTTAAAATTGTATCGTAACACATTGCGTGTCACTATGTCATACAATTCTCAGAACTCATCCTACCAACTGATATCTCATTTAAGTTAGGGATTTTTAAAAGATACCACAATGAATACTAACCTACAAGAGTCATTAGGTGTTCCATATGTCCCGGAAGATCCATTGGTCCCAATTCAGAAGAAGATTTCTTCAATTTATTTCTTGGACACTGGGCATCCTCGTTAGTGGACAATGGCCTAGGAACAACCCTTAACACGAATCAACAATCAATTAAAACCTTATAATTCAATCACAGAACTTAACGACTTCCTCTTAACAATTTATTATTCCATGCAAGTTAAATTTTACATTATTCAAGTTTCAATCAACTTATACTCAATTCGATATCCTACCTCATTTTCCAATACTTTCAATCTTATTCTTAGGCCTTAAAAGGGAAATAAAAGCTCAATATGAATAACACTTAATTTCCGATTCTATAACTCTTTTATCAATAATTATCAAATGAGTCACTAGCATGAGATGACTCACACATTCAATTAGATTTCTCGGAAAGGTACTAGTGGCATGAGGCTTTTGGGTAATGGTTCCGCGGAAGACTAGTTGGTGTTACGGGATAGCACATTACTCACATCATAGACAACGCTTAAAAATCGCGTCGTTTAATAATAAAGCATTTCCATTCATAAATATCAAAGTTACATAGGTCCCAAGTCATTGTATTTAATACAGGTTTTACAAAGCATTTGAATGGAAATAAGTATTTAGGTGCGGGCCATGAATTCTTGTTGTCTTACCGAGAATTACCTTCAAGTACCTGAGATAAAACATGTTAAAAGAAAAGGTCAGCGATAACGCCGAGTGAATTCATAGAGTCTAATAAAATCCATCAGTATAATATCGGTATAAAATTATTACCGAAAATCATTTTGTACAAATCATTTTAATAGGCCATAAAATAGCCAGAGTCATTTTATACAAGTCCTTATCAAAATCATAATATAGGCGTTCGCCTTAAAAATCATTATACGAGCCAATGTCGTAAAAACATCATACAATACGTCTTATGACGTTGTATGAAAATAAAAACCGTTATATGAATATGGTTATGAAAACCAAAACACGAACATAATATCAATAGTATGACCCCGTATTGCTAGTCAGGCAATACATCGTAATTCGGTGCGTTTAGTAATATTTTGTTAACTGGATTATTATAAGCCGCATGACATTGTTACCTTACTAAACTAAACAACGGGTAGCTAACCCGATACTCAATTTGCCCATCTAAATTAGCGTGTCGTCACAAAGGTCACGCTATGGAAATCTTCTCATACATAAATTTGCTTACCAATCAATGTGGCACGACGGGGATCAACCGTCAAGGCGTGAACTGGGGTGATCGTCCCTAAATAGTACTATTATATGCACAAGCGTCTACCAAATCCCGGTAGTTCATAATTCATGCTAATGGGACTTTTAGTGACATAACCTAACTTTAATAATCTATTTTATTTCATCTATCGGGTCCTTTAATCATTTATCGGGTCATACAATCGGGTCATACAATCATTCGGGTCCAAATCAATAAACAAATAATCGGGACAAATGGTGTCCTATTTTATAAAAACTAGCATGTTATCTCCCTCGCGGGTTTATAAAACATTTCATAAAAACATTTAAAAGAGTGCGAGGCTATGAACTCACGTTGATGTGGGAAGGCGGGTTATCGGCAATTCGGACGTACGGTACGTGCTTCAATCACGGAAACCTAGACAAATAATACTCGTCTTAGACTCTTGTCCAATGACTTTATAAAAATAACAATTATGTATACATATGATGATTTTATATATATGATGATTAATATTTCGTTTTTAGTGTAGTTGTCTTCTCAGCTCGATTCGAATTGATATAACGTTTTTAAGCAAAGACTTGATTGTTTTTGGTTGTAAGATCTTTTCTTGGTAATCTATTTCTAATTTGCACAAAGCATTCAAAAAGGTAAAAATAGCTATAATCCTACGTATATGTACTACTCTAAAACATATTGCAAGTACGACATTTAAATGCACAAAATATAGAATGAAAGAAAAATACAAATTTATACTTCTAAAAAAATACAAAATACAAAATAGAAAACACAAAATATAAAATCTAAAAGGAAATTTGTAAATCTAAAAATTCAATTCTAAGAATAGATTGCACTAGTAAAACATTAACTGAAATCAATCCAAATTAAAGTTCTGGACAGCTGGCCCAAAAACAATCTAACTGACAACCCACTAAATTCTTAAAATCCAACTACCATTTAACGGGCCTAAAATGAACTAAATCTAAAATGGGATTTCTAATTACTTGGACTGTTTAAATCAACTAATAGGCCCAAAACTATTCTCACTACCCTACAGTCTGAAACTGATCCATTAAAGTGGAAAACGATTAACCTGAATTATCCACAGGTCAAAAGAAATGCAGTAAAATCAAAACAGATGCAAAGATTTATCTTTAAGGTAACTGAACTAACTCAACAGCTATCAAACGACTTAAGTTTTAACTCCATTATTCTCACCATACTGCTATAAACCTGATTGCCAAACACCCTATAACAGCTAAATGAAGATATCCAGAAAGCGAAATCAGATTAATCAAGCAGTACACAAAGTTTTACACTACTCTTTACGCTATGTTTAACTACAAATACAGCTAATTATAGTCTACTCTAAGAAATTTCAGAAATGTAAAATGGAGCTTAACCGTTTCATCCGAAGTTAAGACCTTTGAGTCGAGAAGCGCGGCGCTGAACCGGCTTAAGAAAACGCTAAACTTCCTCACGATTCCTACTGAAACTGACGGATTAAGTCTATTAATGACGAAATCTGCATAACCTTCAAATTAGACCTGCAAAACTGAAAGGAAAACAAGAAACCAAACTCTGATCTGTATCGAGTGATTTTTCCAAACTTTTTTAACCAAAACTCAATCTGAACAATCTGAATTCAAGGTAACGAAAAATTCTATTTAAAACTGATTCTATTTTCAACTGATTAAACTGAAAAACTTTTTAAGCTATAAAACCAAATCAAACTGTAAACACTGATTAATCTATATATCTTTTACTAAATCTCGACGTAATCAAATCCTCAAACTCGAATAACTGCTAGTAACACTTACAACCTTAAGCTCTACGAGCTAAAAAGAAAACAGTAAACAAGCTTATAAGCTGAAACGAATCAATGAACAGTAACGAGAAGAGATTGAAGAAAATTAAAGCTTTTATGGTAAGTAAAACACTCTCAGTAACTAAAAGTTCCAATCATAAGCTCGATTGAGAACTTATGAACAATAAGCAAACAGTTAGAGAAAGAAGATAAAACTTGAGAAAATATCAAACTTCATTAATGGAGAAAACGGTTACATTCTTAAACTGATTAACAGATTCTAAACAATATTCTAACTGAAAATCATAAAGCATTTGAGAGAGAAAAGCTAACTAATTCCTAACTAACTATGTGCTAATCTACTCCTAAGCTAACCAGTTGCAAATGAGGGCCTTCATCTCTTATTTATAGCCGTCTAGATGGTAGAAGTGACGTGTTCTCTCCAATGAGGAGTGGACACGTGTTTAATACGAGGTTTACACTTCGTTCTTCATCATCTTCAAAATTGGGGATTTCTTTACCTTCACTCCTTGATCTAATTAACTTGTACCTCCATGTAGAGAAGAAGGAGAGGAGTATTTTTGCTGTTGAAGACTTTGGCTAAAACTCTCTTGATCGTCCTTGAATCTTGATTGCAGGTTTTGGAGATAGAAAAGATAAACCGACTTTCTTTCTCTCTCTTGAAGATGGAGAAGACGCGTGTGTATGGAGGTGTGTTTTGACTGGTTTGGTCAAACAGACCTAGTATAAAGTTAACTTTTCCCTTGTTTGCTATTTAGTCCTTTTCTTTAAATTTCTTTTCAAATGGTTATAAGACTTTTAGGTAATCACTTTTCCATCCTTTATCTTGTTGAAATTGCAAGTCTAGTCCTCCATCTTGTAAAAGTTGAAACTTAAGCCCTTGAAATTTGTGAATAATGCCAAGTATAGTCCTTGAAAGCTTCTTTCGTCTTTTTCTTCGTCTTTTGATCAAATAAGTCCTTGAAAACTCGTGTTTATCTCAAATGTACCTATATTACCTGAAAATACACAAACACCAAATACACGCGTAATTCTGATAATTAACAGTTAAAATAATGTATTTGACAGTGTTTTTAATGGTTTTAGGATCATAATTGATGAGTGTTTTCACACTTATCAACTCCCCTCCACTTGACCATTGCCATGTCCTCATGCAATGCAGCATTTTAAAGCTCTAAAGTTACACTTTTCTCATAATTAACCAACCTTGGCCATTTTATGATTTAATAACGATACTATACTACATGATGAATGGTTTTGAATATTTACAATGCAATGCAAAGAAATCAATTCTATTTATATCTTTTTGATTTTTATTGAAATGGTTTTGATGGAAATAACTCATAAAGAATTCAATGACTTTGATTAGGGCCTTGGTACCATGGACACTTATCACCCTCAAGTTTCACTTTCCCCATACCAAGCTAGTAAATGGGATCATTGCATTCACAAGTAAAAAGTGCATCAACTTATTCATGACAATTAAATGTGGAACCGGTTATTATTTGAGCAAATTGCTTGTGGGCAAATTTGTCATTATTAAAGCGTGAAATATAAGAAGTGTAAAATCCAAAAATAAGGAAGCACGGTTTTAATCCTAAGTAATCTTCTCATTCATTACTTGAAAAACCGCTCACAATTAATATAAGTCCGTTTCAAGAATAATAAGTCATTCGCCTTATGTGTAAAATCCTCATGTCATGCTTTCATAAGTAACTACACACTCGCTAAGAAAAGAAAAATAAAACTCACGCAATAATTTACATCCGCATCTTTTTGAGATTTTGGATCTTCAACCCCGCAACCCGTCAAGGTAATATTGGATTGGAGCAATCTATTGAATCCCCGCAACCCGTCAAGGTAATATTGGAACTCAATAGTCACTATAATTAACACCACACTGCCCCTCTTGGGAGTCTTGCATTATTTTTTTTTTTTTTTTTTTTTTTCTTTTTCTTCTTTTTTTTTTCTAGCCACTCATTTTTTTTCATAAGCCGCTCTTATTTTTCTTTATTCCTCACCAAAAAAATTGCAAAGAAGAAAAGGAAAAACACCCGCTAAATATGGAGCATGACACAAGTCTAGTACACATAAAACGTGCTAACTTAGAATCTTAAGACGTACTCATATCAACCATAAATGATTAGCCAAAAATGCATAAGAGATTACAAACCAATTAAAACCGTACTTGATTATTTATTAACAATTATATACAAGCGAAGAAAAATAGAGGTAGAGAAGAGAAGGGTTTAGCCACAAGTAATTGCCATGAAGTTTATCTAGCCCTTTTACACTTGCTTCAACTCTATCATTTCCCATTCTCCACAAATTTAAAATTTCAAAGAATGAAATTGGTGGAAGCTTAGCCTAATAGACCAATGAAGGACTACATGGTTAAGGATACTAGCTAGAGAGTGCTAAAATAAGCAAACTCGGGTTGAGTCAAAATATCCATGGCGGGCCTAATATGTCAAAGAAGTCTAAATTTGTTAAAACCATGTTTTATTATATTTTTCCTTTTTATATTTTTGATGAAAAACAAAAGAAGAAATATATACAATGCAAATGTGTTATGCAAAAATGATTGATGCAAAAATTATGAATGCATATTTTTGGTGGCCAAAGTAGATTAAAAATTTGAAAAATGATCAAAAAAATTAATTTTCCCAATTATCATGAAGTTAAGGCAATGGTCTAGGTAAAGTCACTTCGATAGAAGTCTCCCCTACACTTAAGATAAACATTGTCCTCAATGTTTAAGAGTATTGGAGTGAACTCCCCTACACTTAAGACAGTGATAACTTTGCTTAACTCAAGTTAAGGAAAAGACAACTAAAGGGTATTCATTTTAAGCACAAGTTTTTTAATATCACAATAGCAAAAACTAATCGAAGTGAACCAGATACACGGGCCTCCTCCATAAGCTCCAAGCATGAAATGTGAGAGAGCAACCCTAGAAACAAACACCAAAAGACGAAGAAAGGCACCCCTCCACTTCAACTTTACTATAACATCCTTTTAATTAAACCTAACCTATTGAAAATCTACTCTACGTTTTCTAACCTAGTTATTCAATGCTTGAGTTTTTTTTAACCCTAAGTCGCTAGCTCGACTCGGCCCCGAATTAAGTTGTCCTTGGGGAAACCACCATGGAGAATAAAGAATATCCACTTTGAAGCTCATCTCACATGATACACTCAAACTTAGCACGTTGCCATTTACTATAAGATTGACAAAATCCGCCTCGATAAATGGAACGGTCCAACGTGTCTCAAGTTTGTCCAACATATGAAATCTCTCATAAAGGAAGCACTCCAGGATCAAATACAAAGTTTCCATCTCTACATTCGAACAACTCCAAAATAGGTAGCATCACCAAAATAAGCTCATACAAGAAGCCCAGATCAATCGAAATCACACTCTTAAGTGGACTAGATGAAAACCAATTTTTCCCAAATTTATGTATCCCAGGATCAAAAACCTTTCCCTTCATGGGAAAAAAAGAAGATAAACTCGTATCAACCATATAAGATTCCCCCTTAGTGATCAAAGCATCATGAGAATATGAAGGTGTAGGTATCAAAACATTCATAACAAGTATATCCATATTAGGCTCATCATCATCAAAAGGTGGGTAATCTTCCATAGAAGGCATAGAAAAAGGAGGATCAAGATTAATAGTGTCTTGTGAAGGAGGTGTAATCTCTATGTTCCCAAAAAGCAAGTTCTCACTAAGACGAATCTCCTCTTCCCAATTAGAATCACTATCATCAACCTCAATATCAATATTAGCAAGATAAGCCTCTATGGTGTCATCAATATCCATATGAGAATCCATATCAAAGGTTTTGGGTTCTAAAGGTGCCATAGGTGAAAAAGGATCAATCTCTAAGAGTATAGGATCTTCATCAATAACCAACTTCAAGGGTGGAAGGGTGGGAATAGAAGGCTCAAAAGAAGGTGTATTGAGAGAGTCACTCAAAGGGATGATATCATCATAAAAATCAGTAGGTGCAACCTCAAAAACCGGTGAAGAAATATCAATGAAAGGTTCTTCTTCTATGGAATCATCATTATGGTCTTCATTCAAAGCTTCAATCGAGGAGATAAGATTATAGACGTGTGATAAAACCTCTCGAATATGAATATCTTCCACTTCTTCTATATGATCAACATCATCATCCAAATTAGGAAGGTCATCTTGACATGAAAAGTCCTCGGATAATATATCATAAGATGCCTCACTAGAATCACAATCATCATCCTCTATATCTTGCATAAACTCTTCCTCAATCTCATTATCCCTTTCTTTGAACAATTCATCAAGATCAAAATCACCAAAATCACTAGTAGTAGCATGAAGGTCAACATGTGATGAAATCTCAATGTGATCATGAGGAGAAGAGGTATCAATACAAAGCTCATCACATGGTTCAATGGAAATACCCTCAAACTCTTTTTGGATTGGGATAAGGTTCTCAACACTAGAAACGGTTAATTCATCCAAATCGGTATTTGTATTAGTGCTAAGAGGCTCGTCCCCCATGGTTAAAGATTCGGTGGGTTCCACGTGAGGTAAAGGTGAGGAAGGTGTGTCATCATTAAGTGTCATACAACTCGAAGGTTCCTCAGCATCTTCATCTAATAATGGATCAGGCCTACGAGTAAAAGTAGTCATGTAATGTCCGTCTTCCTCGATTATAAGAGTCTTAAGGAATAAATCATTTGAATATTTCCTGAGGCGACAAGAAAATTTGTTCAACGATTCACGATACAAATCACCGAATTCCTTGTAATCATATTGCCGAGACTCAATTTCCGTTTCCTCAGTAGAGTTAATTAATTCCTTTAACCATCGATGAGTGTCTTTCATTTCCTTGTAGCTCATGTTTTTCATACCATCAAGCATCTTATAAACGTCATCGTTCGACTTGTTCATTTTCTCAAGTAAAGAATGAAACTTCTTGTCATTATCAAGGACATAGGATGGCGGATCTCTCGGTCTACAATCAGAACCATAATGGGGTGCGTTCCCACAAAGCTCACATGAATAAGTCGAAGAATATGGTGGAGGTGGATTTCCATAATTAGGTGGATTATAGTTTTGAAAAGAGTCATGATGATGAAAGTTCTCATGATTGTAACCTTGAAAATTCCCTTTATCACTAATAGTATCATCCTCAGCATCAACTCTCAAAGACGGCTCAATATCACATGGTAAAGCTCCTTGAGTTAGATAAGATTGTAAACAGAGAAGTTGTCTTTGCCAATTTTCCTCGAAACGTCCAAGTATCCTCCTTTCCATCTCTTGAAGTTTCCTCTCAAAGGATTCACGAAATTGAGAGACATTTTGCATATTCTCTTGGTTAAACCCTTGATTATATCCTTGATTATGAAAAGTTTCTTGATTATAGCCTTGAAAATTATCATTAGTTTGAAAACCTTCATTGTTTGAAAATCCTTGATTATGAAAGGTTTCTTGATTATAGCCTTGAAAAGTATCATTATTTTGAAAACCTTCATAATTGGAAAATCCTTGGTTTTGGTATGGCACATTAAAGGTTTGATCATGAAATGATGGTGGAGGTTGTGATGAAAAACCGGAATATCCCATATAGTCATTACAAGTGTAGTCCATTTGAGTGTTAGGTTGAAAATTAGGGTTCTCGGTTCCATTGTAAGCATATCCCTCCCCATAATAACCATTATTTTGATCACATAAATAAGTGTCGTGTGGACCACCACAAGTCGAGTAAGGCGAATAAATAGCGTTGGCGGATCGTTGTTGCAAAATCTCCAACATGGAACGAGTATCCATGTGTAACAAGGTGGCCGAATGTATATACAAGTATAATGACGTTTAAAAGCTTCCTCGGGGAAGGAAGTAATACACCAAAGGTGGTATGTTTACACGTGTGCGAGTACACGTGTAAGTAAACACGAGGAATGAGGGAGTAGCCCTCGGTCGACTTTGAAGAGAAAAGGATGATCCTCTTCGAGTTTCGATATGAAATATCCACAAGAAAGTATATATATAATTACTACTTGGGTGCAAGACCTCCAATTAAGCCTTCCTTCTTAGAATACGCACTAGTGAACGGGGGGTTAGGTGGCGCGAAGCACTTAAGTACCTATTGACCCTTAGACGGCATTTTATAGCACGTCGCCTATCTATTCACTTTAGTAGTTTGTATTCTTCGAATTATTGCCAATTGGAAGTATTTATCTATTCTTGCTTAATTTTATTTGATCGATACGCGTGTCAAGGACCGGAACGCCCCTCAACACGGTGTATTGCCTCGGCAATACTTATGGAAGATATGTTTATTGGTTGTTCTTATACGTATACTTATTTACATATAATAATATATCAAAAATATTTTTGTATTTATTTGATTTTTAAGAAAAATACTATATCTACGTAAAAAGCGATGAAAACGATATAATATATATTTTTGGGTGTAATCTTTTAGGAAAAAGATTACTTTTTGGATTTTTTATTTTTTTGGTTCAATTCTTTAGGAAAAGAATTGGTTTTTGTGATTTTTTATTTTTTTGTATTTTTATCTTTTTGATTTTTTTTTTTGAATCTTTTTGATTTATAATACGTAAAAATAACGTTCACAAAGTGAACGGATCCCAAAATCCAATCGTCTCACTCGAAATCGTTAATCTTCACGAAAAGAACCGGCAGCGGCGCCATTTAATATTTCGTTTTTAGTGTAGTTGTCTTCTCAGCTCGATTCGAATTGATATAACGTTTTTAAGCAAAGACTTGATTGTTTTTGGTTGTAAGATCTTTTCTTGGTAATCTATTTCTAATTTGCACAAAGCATTCAAAAAGGTAAAAATAGCTATAATCCTACGTATATGTACTACTCTAAAACATATTGCAAGTACGACATTTAAATGCACAAAATATAGAATGAAAGAAAAATACAAATTTATACTTCTAAAAAAATACAAAATACAAAATAGAAAACACAAAATATAAAATCTAAAAGGAAATTTGTAAATCTAAAAATTCAATTCTAAGAATAGATTGCACTAGTAAAACATTAACTGAAATCAATCCAAATTAAAGTTCTGGACAGCTGGCCCAAAAACAATCTAACTGACAACCCACTAAATTCTTAAAATCCAACTACCATTTAACGGGCCTAAAATGAACTAAATCTAAAATGGGATTTCTAATTACTTGGACTGTTTAAATCAACTAATAGGCCCAAAACTATTCTCACTACCCTACAGTCTGAAACTGATCCATTAAAGTGGAAAACGATTAACCTGAATTATCCACAGGTCAAAAGAAATGCAGTAAAATCAAAACAGATGCAAAGATTTATCTTTAAGGTAACTGAACTAACTCAACAGCTATCAAACGACTTAAGTTTTAACTCCATTATTCTCACCATACTGCTATAAACCTGATTGCCAAACACCCTATAACAGCTAAATGAAGATATCCAGAAAGCGAAATCAGATTAATCAAGCAGTACACAAAGTTTTACACTACTCTTTACGCTATGTTTAACTACAAATACAGCTAATTATAGTCTACTCTAAGAAATTTCAGAAATGTAAAATGGAGCTTAACCGTTTCATCCGAAGTTAAGACCTTTGAGTCGAGAAGCGCGGCGCTGAACCGGCTTAAGAAAACGCTAAACTTCCTCACGATTCCTACTGAAACTGACGGATTAAGTCTATTAATGACGAAATCTGCATAACCTTCAAATTAGACCTGCAAAACTGAAAGGAAAACAAGAAACCAAACTCTGATCTGTATCGAGTGATTTTTCCAAACTTTTTTAACCAAAACTCAATCTGAACAATCTGAATTCAAGGTAACGAAAAATTCTATTTAAAACTGATTCTATTTTCAACTGATTAAACTGAAAAACTTTTTAAGCTATAAAACCAAATCAAACTGTAAACACTGATTAATCTATATATCTTTTACTAAATCTCGACGTAATCAAATCCTCAAACTCGAATAACTGCTAGTAACACTTACAACCTTAAGCTCTACGAGCTAAAAAGAAAACAGTAAACAAGCTTATAAGCTGAAACGAATCAATGAACAGTAACGAGAAGAGATTGAAGAAAATTAAAGCTTTTATGGTAAGTAAAACACTCTCAGTAACTAAAAGTTCCAATCATAAGCTCGATTGAGAACTTATGAACAATAAGCAAACAGTTAGAGAAAGAAGATAAAACTTGAGAAAATATCAAACTTCATTAATGGAGAAAACGGTTACATTCTTAAACTGATTAACAGATTCTAAACAATATTCTAACTGAAAATCATAAAGCATTTGAGAGAGAAAAGCTAACTAATTCCTAACTAACTATGTGCTAATCTACTCCTAAGCTAACCAGTTGCAAATGAGGGCCTTCATCTCTTATTTATAGCCGTCTAGATGGTAGAAGTGACGTGTTCGCTCCAATGAGGAGTGGACACGTGTTTAATACGAGGTTTACACTTCGTTCTTCATCATCTTCAAAATTGGGGATTTCTTTACCTTCACTCCTTGATCTAATTAACTTGTACCTCCATGTAGAGAAGAAGGAGAGGAGTATTTTTGCTGTTGAAGACTTTGGCTAAAACTCTCTTGATCGTCCTTGAATCTTGATTGCAGGTTTTGGAGATAGAAAAGATAAACCGACTTTCTTTCTCTCTCTTGAAGATGGAGAAGACGCGTGTGTATGGAGGTGTGTTTTGACTGGTTTGGTCAAACAGACCTAGTATAAAGTTAACTTTTCCCTTGTTTGCTATTTAGTCCTTTTCTTTAAATTTCTTTTCAAATGGTTATAAGACTTTTAGGTAATCACTTTTCCATCCTTTATCTTGTTGAAATTGCAAGTCTAGTCCTCCATCTTGTAAAAGTTGAAACTTAAGCCCTTGAAATTTGTGAATAATGCCAAGTATAGTCCTTGAAAGCTTCTTTCGTCTTTTTCTTCGTCTTTTGATCAAATAAGTCCTTGAAAACTCGTGTTTATCTCAAATGTACCTATATTACCTGAAAATACACAAACACCAAATACACGCGTAATTCTGATAATTAACAGTTAAAATAATGTATTTGACAGTGTTTTTAATGGTTTTAGGATCATAATTGATGAGTGTTTTCACACTTATCAATGATCAAGTGGGTTTACATATTCTCGTTTACTCATTTTAGTGTTATGTGTCGATAACTTTTATACTAGTTTACTAGTTTTACCTATTTTCGTGTTTTAAGTCCAACAAGCTTATTATAAGTTCTTAACTTTTATTAATCCATTTCATACTTGTATTATCAGTATTTACACTTTACATGTTGGACCCAAATGGGTTAAGCACAATAAATAAGTTTATAAGTGTTTTAGTCCATTTTGTTGTATTATTAGTCCAATAACGTTAACTTAGTCCGTTAATGTCCGTATGTTATATAGTTCGGGTTTTATCGGTTTTTACTTGTTATATATGTTTATATATCAGTATATGAGTTTTATAAAGTTTACGTTAGACGGGTCCAACCGTCTAAGTTTTATTTAGCAAAAACGTTAATTTTACGGTTATAGCCGAAAAAGTCGTAAAAATCATGTTTATAGTTTTATAACTTATAAAACTTAACAAGTTACCATTTTTATAAAATGTCCACTTATTTATCCTTGTATATATTTATATAAATGTATTATATAAGTTAGTGGGTTTTAATTTACATTTTATACTATTTTCATTTGAGTGCTTATATAATACTATTATACTTTAATTTCCAAAATCTGATTTTTATTTTCATCTTCACCAAAACTGCCATATCTAGAGTTCTATATGGAGATAGAAGCTCAAATCATTATGACATAAACTACATGATATGTGCTCCATTTAACTCTACTATAGCTACTGTTGAATCAGCCTCTAAGTATTTTCTAAAAATCGTCTAAAACAGTGAACTGAGATTGGTACTCTAAACTTGTTTTGATCATATCTCACTCATTACAATGATTCCATTGCATGGCCAACTCTCACATGTGTACAAGACCCATAGCTTACTGTATATCAATTTATTCAAGTCATTTTACCAGTTTACCATATGATTCTTTACTGTTTTATACAGCCGTCTAAATTAAGCAAGATTTTAACCTTGTTTCTTATAGTTTTTCATCTTTTTAAGCATGTTTATCAACACCAAATCCCCACACAATATTTTTAATCATCATTCATCATCAAATACATATACATAAGTAAAAGAAATACAAGATTACATAATCAAAAATAACAAGAGGATGAGGAGGACAATCTTTATACCACCAAGTTGATGTAGGTTGTGATTTGGACATGGATTTTGATGGAGAAACTTGTGATGAACCAAGACCATCTTCAAGACCACCATTCTTCATGAATACCTTGTGGAAAGTCAGCCCTAATACTCCATGGAAACTCTTCCTTGGATGGTAAAACTTGCACCAATCTTCCTCTTTTTGAATGGAGATTAACAAATGTAAGTTATAACATATGTTTGTGGTTAAAAATTGGATGATGGTGGTGTTTTGGTTGAAATGGGACGACAACAAGGGAGAGTAGAGAGGAAATTGTGTGTGGTTTGCATGAGTTGCAAAATGAGAAGTGGTTTTGGTTTGTGGTTTTGTGTTGTATGGTTAGCTTATTTCATAAGCTTAGGACAAGTGTAAAACTTGTTAAGTAAAATTTGACACTTAAGGTGTTGGTGGAGCTAGTTAGGCCGGTTTAAGTGGGCGTGGGACAAGTGTCCCACTTGCCTCATCCCCATTTATTTACGGGTACTCCTCGATTCTAGTTTCCTCGATTTGCGTGCCCTCGGGTCGTTTTACGAAAAATATTTTTATAAATTATGAATCAACGTCACAAAACGAATCCAATAAAAATTGTTTCATCAAAAACGGAGTTCGAAAACGTAAATACGTAATCCTAAGGTTTCCGGTTTAGTCGTAAAGGACGTTAAAATAAAATCGTAAGTCCTAATCTCTTCTCGTAAATTTGTGAGTTTATGAACCAACACAAATTTAAAACTCCAAAATAATATTCACGAATAAATTTATTTTCTGAAATGTCGGACTGTCACCAAAGACGGTGTATGTAAACGTAAGCACGTAACGTAGAATCCTCCGGTTTAGATGTAGTCGACGCTACTTCAAGACGTAAATCCAAATTACTTCCCAAAAATAAGTGAGTTCATATTGTAATATTAAAATAATATTTTCAAATAAATATTGAGAATAAAATATCAACCATAAATTGACGGATTGTCACAATAAGTGATCGCAATGCATGATCGCAATAAGTGATTTTAACGCGTGATCACAATGTAGAAACCCTTAGGCTTTTGTGATCGATGTTGGGAATAAAATTAACCAAGTCCCTAGACACTGAGAAGAGGAACTTGGACGCTGACAAGAGTAAACGAGGCGCTGACAGGTGAGACGCTGATAAGAATTATCAAGGCGCTAACAAGAAGAATCTTAACACAAAGATAAGGACTAAATCTGCTAATGATGATTTCTTCAAGCTGGTGGACAAAATATGAAGATAAGAATTTAGAATATATTCTTAATGTTTAAAAGATTTAGTCAAGAAGTTATTTGAATATGTTTATCTTGTGTCTCTTCCTAAAATAGTTTATCTTAGCTTTTTGTACAAGGCTCCTTAAACCTATAAAAGGAGGCTTTAGGGTTAGACATAAGACACACCTCTTACACACCTCTTACACACCTCTTACACACCTCTTACATATATGTTTTACACACTTTCATTGTACGCAAGTTCGATTATTCAATAAAAGTGAAAGTTTGGCTTATCTGTTTTGTTTGTTCTTCATTCAAGTATTAATTCCGCATAGTACTTGAATTGTTTATACAACAAAGTTTCTCTAAGTGTTTAACTTGATTTAATCTCGTTTACACAAAGCTAAATCGATCTAAGTTTGGGATCAACAAGTGGTACTAGAGCTTGTTGAGAAACTTTGATTTGAAGAACGAAATCTAATATCGTGAGGTAAACAAGGCTAGAGAAGAAGTTGAAGAAAAGTCTGATGATGTTTTCAGTTAAGGCCAAGTCTACTTCAAGTTCCACAAGTTCCAATTCTTCTTCAAGTTCTGATAATGAGGTATGTTATGAATCTTCTTGTAGGTTAAATACTGAAAGACTTAATAAAGAAGTTTTAAAATTGAAATCAGATGTTTTAGACGTAAAAGCTAGACTTTCAAATTATCAAGTGGCACTTGTTCAAATTGTAAAGACTGTAGAAGAGTATAAGAAAATGGAATTTGACCTAAAAGATCACATTAACGTTTTGTCTCATGACCTCAAAGTTAGTGTTGAACTTAGGGACATACTAGTGAGATCCAAAGGTGTAATACAAGCTAAATTAGATGAGGCCATTAAAGATAAAGAGAATGTAGAGCTTAAGATTCCAAAGTTTGATAAAGCTAGCCAAACGCTAGAAAAGTGTGTAAGTGAACAAAGAGACTCTAGGGACATGTCTGGGATTGGGTTGAAAGAATATGTGGCTGTTCCACCACCTGCTGGGAACTTCTATGGTGTCCATAGAAAGGATCTCTCTTGGACTGGTATTCCAGAACTCCAAGAAGAGGAATTTATTCCTCTACCTAGAGTCCTTTCCCCAGTTGAGGAATATCAACAAAAGGTTATTGACCTAGAAGAGTGGAAGAAGGCCAACCCCACTTTGTTTCTTAAGGGTGGGATGCTTAGTTGTTGATCCCAAACTTAGATCGATTTAGCTTGTGTAAACGAGATTAAATCAAGTTAAACACGTAGAGAAACTTTGTTGTCTATAAAACAATTTAAGTATTATGCGGAATTAATACTCAAACAAGAACACAAAAACAATGTAAACCAAACTTTCACTTGATTGATAAAACAAACTTGCGTACAATGAAAGTGTTAAAACGTATATGAAACATAAACCTAAAGGTCTCCTTTTATAGACATAAGGAGCCTTGTACAAGAGTCTACGTATCAGCTATTTTAGGTAAATATAAACATAGAAAATACATTGTTGAACATATCTTTACTAGAAACAAACTAGAAACATAATACGTGTAGACTAAGTCTTCTATCAGTGCTTGACTTCATCCTATCAACGCTTGACATCTTCCTGACAATGCTTGTCCTGTCAACGCTTGTTTTCTTCTTATCAACGTCCCGATTGTTCTTGTCAGCGTCTAAGTGTACTGGCTACATTTTATTCCCAACAATCCTCCCCTAAACTTGATATCTACTCTAGTAATCAAGTTTCTGAATAAAAACTAAGAACTAGGAGGATTCTTACAAATCTTATCAAATTTGTAATAAACATGCCTAATCAAATCTTTGGCCACGTCACTTGAGTAGTCAATCTCCAGCTGGGTTGTCTTCATCTTTTCAAAAACTTCTTTGGACATGGGATACTCAACATCCACAAAAAGATATTCAGAAAACTTTGTAGAACTCAAATGATACACACCATCTGCTAAATACAAACGCCATTGAAGTCCACTGATATCATCCTCAAGATCCTTCCAAACAGGATCTTCTTCTTCTGGTGCACACATTCTCTTGAATGTTGACCAAAGCTTTATTCCATTGACTGAAGTAGGTGCTTCAGTCTCATACTTGGCCAACAATAACCTCCAAAGGTCTGCCAAGTCTTCCCTATCCATACTTGCAAATAGAGACATAAGAGTAGTAAATGTGTGTACCTCTTTCCTATATCTGCCAATCATCCAAAACCCACTTACTTCTTCTTCATAGCTAATGATAGGGTTTCTGGCATCAAGAGGTAACACTTGTACCATATCTGAAGCCTCCATGGGTGAGAGCTTAATGCTCCTTCTAATAGCAGCTTCACTGGGATTCACTTTATTCAAATCTTTAGGAAACTCAAGTGGAACTCCCTTCTTCAAAGTCCTTGGAACAGTCATAGCCTTTTGTATCTCCATCTCTTCTACAAGTTCTTCTCTCCTTTCATTTGAAAGAAGTCTGATAGTGTTCATTTCTTGCACACTTGCCCAAATAGGATAAGCCTTATACTCCAATTCTTCAAAGGATAATCCCTGCAATTTCTAAAAAGTCCATCCTGTTTGATGACATCTGAGCAACATGTAATAAATCTCCCTTCTATCTCTCTTCATGTGACAATCGTGGTTTTGAGGTTCGTCACTTGGTCCTATTTTTAGGTTAATTTATGTGTGACTATATGATTAGCGTGTTTACATGTTTATTTTGCGTGAGCGAGGTTGGTGTGGATATCGTATATGGGTATGAAGTACTCATAAGTAAATCGAGGAACGGTTATTTTATGTTTATGAGCTCACAATTAGTGACTATGAAATGAAATGGTGTTATTTTGGTGCTTACGTATACGTATAAGTATTATAGTAAATTGTATTTTTTTTAGGATTTGGGGTTTAGCATTTAGAGGTCTCGGGTAAGGTGTTCGGTCATGTGAGTATTTTTCGGGATGGTTTTAAGTCATTTAGGACTTAGTTATAAAGTTTATTTCAAAATTTAAGATTTTTTTAAAACTGTATATTTTACGTCTTTTACGGTAAACGCGTAAAATTGACTAGTTTCTCGGTTTTGAGATTTTAGAAACTTTAGGGGCTGAAATAAATTAAGTAAATTTAAGAAAATATTAGTAAAGTAATAATAATAAATAAAAAGAAAAATAAAATAAAAAAGGGGTATATAGTCGGTTTTATACGACTTAAACAAAAAAAATTTTTATGGTAAGTGGGCTTTTGGTTGGTCTAGGATTTTTTTTACTATATAAGGAACACCACACATAATATCAAACGCATAATTTCTTGTTCCTGGAGTCTTTGGTCGACGAAACATCACAGAAGAATTAGGGTTTTCATAAATCAAGTGTTTTAATTCTTTCTCAATCATCTTATGATGGATTTAGGTTAGGGTTTAAATTAAAATCTCTATATTAATGATATTATAATGATTAGGTGAATTAGGGCTTGTAATTAGTGGAGTTATGGGTAATTAATTACGTTAATTTAATTGAATTCGTAATAAAAAACTGGGCAGAATTTTTGGTCCATTGTTTTGATCATATCTAGAGTTCTAGGAACTTTCATGGTTCGATCCAAGTATCCCTGAATACCTAATTGATTTGGCTTTCAAATTCAAGAAACGAGAACTAAATTGGAGGTGCGAGGTGGGGAAAAACAGGTTACAACAGTCGGAGGTCAAAACAGTTTTGAAATTTGTCGGGTTTAGTTTAATGTTTTAGGGTGATTGGGGTACTTAGAAGTACACTTGAGCTCTCTAATGAGTATGGTAATTGGTTTATATATTAAATAAGAGACCTGAAAGGTGGCTAAGAAAATGGGTTAGGGTAAGACCCCCCAATCATAACAAACTTTTTGTATGTTCAAAATCTATAAAATCTGGATAGACAAAAGTATATATATATATATATATATACTGGGGCCTTAACATTAGCTTTAAGGTTGGGGCAAATGGGAGGAGTTATCTAACATATGTAAGGGCATAGGGTTTCCTTTATAGAGGTCATGGGTATGGTTAGCTTGGCGTTTGGCTTATAGTTTGGAGACCTAAAAACCGGGACTGTTTTGGGTAAAATGTTAACGAGACGGGTTATGAAGTAAACTAAGTTAAGGGCTTTATAGAGGGGTGAAATGAGATGCTTAGAGCATATAAATGAGGTATATATATGGGATAAGGTTAGATGTCCATCATGGGTTGATGAGCCATCTTAGTGTTTGGTTCATGTTTTGATTGTGTGCTTTTGTTTGTTAGCTTTTTGCTAGTGCGCGGATTTTTGGAGAAGCTCAATCAGGTGAGTTTCATAGTCCCATATCTTTTAATGATTTTCACTTCCAGATGGGATGGAAGAGACACTGTATGGTTTTGTAACTAATGTTGTGAATGTTTTTATGGTTTGTTATGGACTTGTGTGTGCACTTATGTGATTAACTGCTATGTGATTCTTGATTGTGTTTATGATTTGGATCGGGGGACACGTACCGTCTCAGTTATTGTGGTTTGACTTGGTACCAAGGGGATGTTAACAAGGCGGGGCTTTTGGGAGGTACATAGATGTGTGAGCATCTATGGGACCAATGGATAATGACAAGGCGGGGGCCTTGGGATTGGTACATAGGTGTATGGGCGCCTATGGTACCATGGTGTTTGGTAAGGCTGGGAGCCTTGGATTTGGTTTAGAATGATTGATCTTGAATGTTAGTTGCTAATGCATACTTGTAGCACATTGTCCATATGTTTAGTGGTTTATGGCTGTTCACAGCTTATTATAATCTATTTTTTGTTGGAGTCTAAACCTATGACTCTCACCAACATTATGTTGACCTGTTTTAGTGTCTCTTTCAGGTGATAAAGTGGTTAAGCGTGAGAACATATGTGGCTAGGATTGGAGTCGCGTAGGAATGCATTTAGAAGGAGATCCCCGTTCCTTCTTAGTTTATTTTTCTGTTTGTTTCAATAAGTGATACTATGAACCTATATGTTGATTTGTTTGTGTTATTTGTTTGTCTTGGTTAAGAGGTAGGACAGTTACCTACTTACCTAGACTCCTGCATTGATGAGATATTGTCATGACATTTGTGTCACCTTTTATGACATTTCTAGTTCATATAGTTCTCTCTATGGACACGCTATTGTTGTGATGATATCCATGCGTCGCGTCCCATATTCCGCCATGGTGGGGTGTGACAGAATGGTATCAGAGACAATGGTTATAGAGAATTAGGTTGCCTAGTCGCGTAGCCTAGTCTATAGCTTAAGGGTCCCTGCATATAGGCGTCATAGGAGTATGTGTGCATTTTATAATAATTGATGTGTTTGGATGTTATTTTGTGATGTTTGTTAAGTTATGAACTACTATGGTTCATACTTAGCCACATGTTATTTTCTTTTCGGGGTGTGACTAGTGTTGGTTGAACCATAATCATCCACGCTAGTCATTGTCGTATTTTGCTTAAATTGTACATTATAGTACATAATTTGGTACATGGTAGTTTCTATCTTTTGTTGGGTTATTTTATGTACCTGAGGTATAGTATTTTTCTTTTGATGTTGAAGTCATGTTCCCTAAAAATCATGTGGTGGTTAGAGTTATTAGGAGTAGGTGGATATGAAGGATTTTAAGTTGTTTCCACTCTTATGGGCGACATGACTTATAACTGATTATGTTTTCGTTTTGGATTTAGTCTATGCTGTTATGTTTTCGTTTTGGATTTAGTCTATGCTGTTTTAGAATGGTGTTATTGGTTTTAAGTCTATTGAAATAACTTAGGATTTCTTTTGAGATAATGAAATCTTTTGTGTTGGGTCTTACATTTCTTTTGGTCGGTATGTATTAAAAAAAGGGACTTGGAAATCTACTATAGAGTTAGATAGTTGGTTGTATTTGGTAAAATAAGGGTAAGGTGTTGGAGTCGTGCTTGAAACAAGATGTAACATAAGATTTTTTTTAATCAACACTTATTTATTTCAAATTCTAAAAGACTTTCTTTAAAATAAATCGAAATAAATTTTCTTTCTACTTAAGTAGTTTATATAAGTGAGCTTAATCAATATACGTCATTTATAATTATTTATGCAAGACTAAACAAAGTTCATGAAAATTTCACATACATTTATTTCTTTTCATTTAAAAAGGATTACGTTAATTACTAAGAGGATTCTTTAGTTTTTTTTAAAAAACAACTAGTATAAAACTGTTTTGGTCATAACTTGTTCGTTTTTAAAGCTTTTTGGGTGATTCAAAAGCCTAAAATTATGTAATCGGAATGTACTTTTCAAATATTTAGTATGTATAGTCATGGGGTGTCAGTAGCTTGACCGAAATTTTGGTACAAGTGACGGGTTCAAGGTTGAGTTTTGAATAGTAGTTTTTTATGATTTGGGATACACGGGATACCTAGTCTTTGAGTTGAGTTTTGAGATCGTCTAGAAGGTCGTTTGTAGATTGTTTGAGTCACATAGATGTGGTAAGGAAAGAAAAAAATATTCTTTTGGAAAAGTCGATCTTGTGCACGGTTTAAATAATATGTCACGGGGCATAAGAAGTTTTGGTTTCCATTAAGTGTTTCTTGGATCATTTTTCGTTGTCATGAGTCATTTGAATTGGTACATGTTTGAGTTTTCCTTTTGAGTTTTCGTGGTATTGGTCTGTTTTAACTCGTGCACATGAAATGTCGTTAGTTATCCGTGGGTTTGATTCGTTGATCGTATCTAGTGGATTCAGGATGTAGTTTTAGGTTCGTATTGATTGGGTGCGTTGAGGTAGACATATGAAAGACTTGGTCACGCCTACACGATTAAGTAGGTGGCCCTGAGATAATGGTCGGAATGCCCTTAGTGGGGATGAAAGAGTTAAAAGTTCGTAGACGAACTAATGTGGTCATTAGGTCTCTTAGGAGTGCCAAGGGATATGAATAGAGATTTGTATAATGTATGGATATTGGCACAAGTAACGCGCCATAGAGAGTGTTGGAAGGGGATATAATACCTCAAAGGTATTTATGATTGTTCGTAAGGCATGTAAGTTTTCTGAAAATTTCCTGAGGTTTAGTAGGTTTGCCTATTACTGTGAGGTAGAACCATAAATAGAGCAAGTAGGAGAAGTGAGAGGAGTTGTAGTTAGTGCCTTTCCAAGGAAATTGTTGATGGAATGATTTTAAGAGCAAGAGTTGTTAGAAATTGCAACGGATGCAAGGTAAAATTTGAGTTGCTTAGTAGTAGATTGGCTGTGAAAAGCGGTTGAGTGGTCTGATAAGAGGAAGTATTGGTCTTTTAGAATACGTGTAGATTTTCGCGAGTAGAACGAGGTAGAAATTTATTCGTATTGCTTCTAAGAGAGGGTGCAAGGAGGACATAGTTGAAACTGCTAAGGATGTTGTATGAACGCTTTGGTTTTACGGTTATGATTTTGGCTTCGCCGAGGCGCTAGCAGTTTTCATGGAGTCAATGAACCGGGGGTGCATGACAATATATAAACGAGTTGTCATTGGGAGCATCGACGACATCTTGATCTACTCAAATCTAAGAAGGAGAGTGAGGCGAATTATGAGTTGGTTTTGGAGTTGTTAGGAAAGGGAATTATACGTGAGATTTTCAAGTGTGAGTTTTAGGATTAAGTTGGCCAGGACGAGTAGTCAGAGATGATGGCATATCGTGGAACCAGCAAGGGGCAAAGTGAAGAAGGGTGAGGAAGCGTTTTGGAGGCTGAAGAGGTGGATTATATAATGAGCAGATCTTGGAATTATCGGAAGGACTGGATTAATTCGCGAAGCATGACGATACGTGGAGCAAGGATTTGGATGTATACGAGAACAACAAAGAAAGGCGTTTGTTTATACGTTGTGGGAACTAAAGATTTGGAAGAACTAAATAGACTTAGTTAGTGGAGCTGGATTGTTATATCTGCCTAGAATGCTAGAGGCATTTGGGATACGAGACGTAGAGAATGATCTATACGTATCATGAACGTCTCCAACACATATTTAATCATCTTGATTGAACATTTGGAAAAGGTGATGGGTGGAGTTAAGTGATGAAAGAAAATTGCAAGGCCAAGTACCATCTGGGAAAGGCAAGCATGGTTGATGAGACATGGAATAAGAAGAATGAAGTGAAGCTGAGACGAAGTTGAACTATATGGATGACGTATTAGGGTGGTTTGGATGAAGGATGTAGGTTGCACGAGTTGAGTTGTCTAAAGCAGAGAACGCGTCAACATGTATGTTGCGTGGCTTGGACAATCATATGGAGAAAAAGGACGTAGATTATACTTCCTACATAGATAGGAGTAGCTTAGAAAGGGCGATGTATGGACGAAGTTGGTGAAAGGGATACATAATGGGGTAGAGGAATAAGTACGACGAGAGTTGGGTGATAGTCGATAGACTGACTAATTCATCTCATATTTCAAGAGGAATGAGAAGTTACGTAGTTGAGAAGTTGGAAGGATTGCGTACGGATGTGATGGAATAGAGGGTTTTGTGTAAAAGTTAGCCTAATATGTATGGAATGCCTTATGAAGGATTATGGCAAGGGAAGAAACGATGGGAAGCAAGCGTAGTATACCGTTGATAGACTAATGTTTGGTATGAGCATACTATAGGGGTAATTGAGAAACACGCCTAGAGCATTGGCGTGAGATTTGGAGATAGTTGGAGAACGCATTATATTAGGAAGAATTCTCCTACAAAGAGAGAGTCATCGGTGAGAGGGGCATATTCCCCATTGGTGAGAATGTAGGGAATAAAAGAGGATCGCCTAAATTATTGGTTGAAGATGAGATAGAAGATGGTATAGAAATTAAGATTATAGAGAGACAAGCAAGAAGTAGTATGGAGGAAGAATGGCTTGAGGGAGCAAAGGGTTGTCAAGATAGTGTAGTGATATAGAAGGGAAAACCGTTAGGTCTGGTGATGGGAAATGTAGTAGAAACTGCTTGAGTTAATCCATAGAAGATGAGGTGGATGACCGTTACGGTGGGGTGAAGTTAGAGGCAGTCAACATATTGGACCGGAGTTGGAACGGAAAACTACAAGAGGTGGTGGTAGTGCTTAAGTAGAGGTTGAAAATGGCAAAGGACCGACAAGAGAGCTGTGTGGACAAGAGGCGTAAGCCGTTGAGATTTGAGATAAAGTTATGCTAAAGATTTCACCATGGAAATGGGTGATGCGGTTTGGAAAGAAAAGGGAAGTTAGCTGATAGGTGTGTAAACACCCATCCTTTTTACCACTTAACTACAATAATAACCAAGCTAAAACGTGTATTTTATATCATAAATGTCGGAATTATGTGTGGTTTGTGTTTTTGTTGTGATTTAGGACGAAAATGTGAAAAGGGGAGAAAACACGGGCTTTCGCGGGCTTTTATCGAAGAAAAAGACAAAAGACCAAGTCAAGAAATCAAGAGTGCAAAAAGAACGGAAGTCCAAGGCCTATTCTAAAGATTTATCGAAGAAAAAAGTCCAAAGACGGAAGTTTAATAAAAGCCGAAGAACTCAAGTCTAAATTAATGAAGAAATTACAAGACGAGTTTATTAATCCCGAGATAAAAGTCGAAGAATTAAGAAGACGAGGACTAAACGAGAAATAAAGAAAGAAGAAATAGAGGAGGAAGCTTCCTTCCACTAATCACCTCCTCCCTTATAAATAGAGTCATTGGGATTTCATTTGTTTTTGTTGGCTAATTTGACACATTAGTTCTTCCATCTTTAATTACTTGCACATTTACTTAATTGCACCTTTAATTACTTGTCTTGCACCTTCAATTTGTAAGTTTAATCTTTTTTTAATTGTTGAATCTTTATCTTAATCAAGTTTTATTTTAATCTCTCATTCTATCTTTCTTAATTTTGTTAATCTTTGTGCTTATTATCTTATTGTCATGCTTATTTGATTACTTGTTATGCTTTTATGTTTTTGATCTTGTTAGCTTATTGATTTTATAGCTTATTGTGTTTTTCTTAAATTTAATCACGTGAGTTAATTATTATAAAAAGTTGATTTTTAATATTTTTATTGTTTAGTGTTT
Organism: Glebionis coronaria; assembly: GCA_025667525.1. Lineage (NCBI taxonomy): Eukaryota > Viridiplantae > Streptophyta > Magnoliopsida > Asterales > Asteraceae > Glebionis > Glebionis coronaria. Next base: position 426,252,231 of record CM046881.1, on the reverse strand, counting down.
TTAAAAGTTTTTAAATTTTGGTTCAATAGCTTTTTCCTATAAGTGTTTTGGTTTAGTTTTTAGATTAGAGCTTATTGATTTTTGGCTTATTTCATCTCTTAGCTTATTTCTAGATCCGGATCATTAGCCTTTATCTTCTGTTTTTCCGGATAAGGGGTAAAACCCTCTTATTCCGGATAAAGGCACAAAGAACACCACTTTGCGGATAAGACTTCGTAGCCCGTTTTCCGGATAAGGTCCCAAAGGCGGATTCCGGATAAGCAATATAATACGTTTTTCGGATAAGGAATTTAACTCGTATTCCGGATAGTGCTAGTTTGCGTTCTCTGGATAAGATTTTTAACTCCTTTTCCGGATAAGGGTATTAGTGCGTTTTCCGGATAACGTTTTAGGACGTTTTCCAGGTAAGGGGGTTTGAGCGTTTTTCCGGATAAGGCCTAGTGACGTTTTGCGGATAAGGATTTTTGAAGTTATTCCGGATAAGCTTAGACACTCGTATTCCGGATAGTGCTGGCAACACGTTTTGCGGATAAGAGCTGAAAAGTGTATTCTGGATAGTTGGTAGTTTGTTTTTCCGGATTAGGACTTGTTTGTTTTCCGGATAAGTGACATATTTTGGATTCCGGATAAGACTAATTTTGTGGTAGTTTTCGCACTTAGGTTTTTCTAGTTTTAAGCTTTATTTTTTCCGCCTTTTCCTTAGTCGCACTTTTATTTTAAGCTTGCCTTAGATTAAGTTTAAGTTTGCCTTTAGGATAGTTTTAAGTTCGCGTTATTTACGTTAATTGCCATTTACTTTTCGTCACGCTTTAATTTCCCGTCATTTATTATTAATTACTTTTAGCTTTATTTTACCTACCTTTATTTTAAAGTCTTACACTTTATTTTCACTACAACGACAAATACTTTTCTTAACCAAAAACAATTGAGTCGCACTTTGAACCAGTAATCAATTCGATTAGACCACTTCAACGAACTTTAATTTTCATACTAGGCCAAAAGACTCGTATTAAATGGCGCCGCTGCAGGCTCTTTTCGTGAAGATTAACGGTTTTCTGTGAGAGACGCGTTGCTTTTTGGGATCCGTTCATTCGTGAGCGTTATTTTCTTGCTCAAAAATTTCAAAAAACCATAAAAATTAAAAATTGTTAAAAATCCATAAAAATTAAAAATTTTCAAAAATCCAAAAAGATTTTATTTTTCTTTTTATAGTGTATATATATTGTCTATTACTTTGGTATCTTTTTCTTTTGCTTTCGCAGGTGTATGCGTACTAGATCTTCAATTTATCCAGAGCCCGAGAATCGTGAAGATTTAGCTATGGCAGGTGTGAACAACAACAATAATCCACCGCACCTCAACAATAACAACAACAATGTTCTTCCACAGCCCGATCTTCGGACAATGGAGGAGCTTTGTCAACCCACAATGTTTGGACGAGGAGGATCGATTGCGCCGATGCAAATCACGGCTCCGGAGTTTTCGTTGAAGCATCACATGATACAACAAGTGCAAACTAATCCATTCCGCGGAATGCCTGATGATGATGCCAACAAACACCTCGACAAATTCATTACTATTACTCAAAGCATGAAGTTGCCCGGTGCTACAATGGATGTCCTTCGCCTTCAACTCTTTCCACATACTTTATCCCACCATGTCGAAAAATGGTTTGATCTTCTCCCGAAGAATTCCATTCATACTTGGGACGACATGACTCAACGCTTTTTGTCGCGCTACTTTCCACCATCCATGGTCACGAGCCTTCGAAATCAAATTAGCGGTTTTATGCAAGAACACGATGAATCTATCTTTGATGCTTGGGAAAGATATAATGTTTTGATCGATCGATTTCCAAACCACAACATGATCCCAGTTACCTTAATTGATACTTTCTACAATGGTTTGACTTTTCGTGATCGTGATACGATTAATGCAGCCGCCGGTGGCACATTTATGAAAAGAAGACCCGAGGAGTGTAGAGAGGTTATTAAGAACATGACTACTCATCACAAAAATTGGTATTCCTCCGCATCTTCAAGGAACAACCCGAGAGTCAATGTTTCTTCTACTTCAGCAAACCCCGATATGACCGAATTCACCCGCATGATGGTCGAAATGAACAAAATATCTTGCTCATCGCTTCAAACCAACAACAACATGTTAAAGCGATAGCCAATCCTTGTGAGACATGCGGCGGTCCTCACTCATACACTGATTGTCCTTCTACTCAAGGCAATCCGGAAAACGTGTATGCGGCTTATGGTAATTATTCACTGGAAAATTACCAATCCCGACCTCAAGGGGATCGAAATTTGCTAAGTTACTGGTCTAACAACTATCTTTCACCCGGTTTTCTCCTCAAAACCACAACCCCAACAACAATTACAATAGAAGCAACCAAATCCCACCTCGAGCTTCTAATCCTTATCACCTACCAGCTCAACAAGCCCCACCCATCAATCAAGATGTTGAAGCTTTAATGAGAACCCAAGGAGAGCAAATTAAGAATCTACAAAGCCAAATTATCAATTTGAAAGGGGGTATCACTAATCAAGGGAATGACATTAGATCCGAGCTTCAAAATGATATACAATCCTCCTTCAGCAATCAAACGAATGATTTGAAGAATATGCTGGCAAGTTTCTTACCCACCACTCAACCCTCTACTTCGGGATCTCTACCTTCAAACACCGTCACCAATCCGAGAGCGAATGTGAGTGCTATTACTACCCGTAGTGGAGCTACTTTAGTAGGACCATCTATCCCGCCCCTAGTTACATCATCTACACCTCCTCCACCACCATTTATCCCTACTACTCCCACACCTAGTATTAGTTCACCATTACCGTCTCCTCCTCGTCATGAAGAAGTACCCAAGAAGAACCCTTCAACATCTCAACCTTCACCAACCCCACCTTCCACCTATAACCCCAGCATTCCTTACCCTTCTCGACTCAACAAGGCTAGAATTTTGACTAAGAATGACATTCAAGTCGCTAACTTTTTGGAAAAGATTACCGGCATGAAAGTCACCTTTACCCTTGTTGAAGCTCTTGCCCAAATGCCACAATTTGTCAAGATGTTTAAGGAATTGCTTAATAAGAAGGAGAAGATGGTCGAGTTTGTTAATACTCGCTTGAATGAAAATTGCTCTGCAATCCTTCTTAAAGAACTTCCGGAAAAACTTGGAGATCCCGGTCGTTTTGTGCTACCTTGTACTTTTAACCAAACCGACAAATTTACTGCCTTAGCCGATCTCGGGGCAAGTATAAATTTGATGCCTTTAAGTGTTTGGAAAAAGTTATCATTGCCCGACCTTACTCCCACCAAGATGACTCTTGAGCTAGCCAATCGTACTCTCGCTTACCCCGTTGGTATTGCCAAAGATGTGTTTATTAAAGTTGGCACATTCACTTTTCCGGTCGACTTCGGCGTTGTTGATTATGAAATAGACCCTCGTATTCCGTTAATACTTGGACGCCCATTTTTGAGAACCGGTAGAGCTTTAATAGATGTGGATAAGTGTGAACTCATCTTAAGAGTCGGGGATGATGCACAAGTTTTTGAAATGGGGAAGCTTACAAGCAAATCCTATGGAAGAGAATCGGCGAATATGATTAATGTGCTTGATGATTTTGTCATCTACAACAATCCTCTATTCGATTCTTGCAATGATAATCCACTATTTCAAGATGATGTGGATAATTCTCTCTACAATTTGGAACCTTCACCCATGTATGATTCTCCACCGATCTATGATGCTTATGATGATGCTTCTAGCTCCGATGGGGATGATTATGATGATTTTACTTCCGAGTATCCCGACATGCCCACTTATGATGATTTTGATGAGGCCGATACTCTATCGAGTGATTCTTCACATGATGAAGATCCTCCGCCATCCATGCTTGATCCTACTTTGGATGACTACTCATTTGAGGAAGACTTTTCTACTTTTCTCAATACATACTTCCCTCATGAGAGTGATGCCCCTCCTTTGGACTTTGATGATTATGGTCTTCATCCTTCTATGGATTTGAAGAAAATTATTTCAAAGGAGACGACACCAACATCCGCAGCACGTATGTTTTGACACCTCTTTGTCCACCTTCTGAGGACGAGGTTGTGCATTTTCTGAGGGGATCTTCTTCAAGATCTGCTGAGCCCGAGTGCTATTTTCCCCTAAAGGAAAAGGTGTTCGACCCCGGTATCGATATTCTTCAACCATCTCAGTATCCATCTGATGCAATAAAAGGAAAAATCTTTGGAACTTTTGAAGATATGCTTGCACCTCTTCACCCTTGCTTCCACCATGCTCCATCTTTGCTTAAGGGAACCTTGCCTACTCTTTTTTGGATTGCCTTGTTCGCCTTAAGCTTGTGCTATTTGATGGACGAAAACTATGTCTTTGATCCCGGTGGATGTGTTTCAAGTTTCTTTCCATGATAATCAAGGTCGAGTCAGGCTCACGACTCGGTGATCAAAAATCAAGTGCTTCTTGGGAGGCAACCCATGTTTCTATCTTTTAGCTATTTCTATCCTAAGTGTAGGGGAGACCCGTTGGTGTTTGCTATTTTCTCTCTTCTCATACTCAGGGATTCGCGCTTTCAAAGATCCACTCTTGATGACTTTTGACGACCCGTGATTTCGTGTTTCGTCTTCCCGGTTCTATCCTAAACTCTTTTCGATTCACTATTTCATATTTTCCAATATTAAAATAGGAATCTCGTTAGTTGTCTTTTCCTTAGCAAGATTTAAATAACGTGCACAATGTCCTAAGTGTAGGCGAGTTTACTCCCACATGCTTAAACATTGAGGACAATGTTTATATCAAGTGTAGGGGGGATTCTATCGAAGTTAAGTGGTCTTTTCCTTGTATTTGTCCTTATTTTAACCGGAAAATCAATTTTTCGACATTTTTCAAAATTTTTGATCTATTTTGGCCTAGTAGTTTTACCTTTGTATAGTTATTTTCTCTCTTTGTTAGAATAAATTTAATAAAGTGGTTTTAATTTTCAAACGTTGTGAATCTTTTGACTCAACCCGAGTTTACTTATCTAAGTTTACTCTAGCTAGTATCCTTAACGTGTTTAAGTCAAGTTTTGCTAGGCTTTTATATAGGGAGCTTTAAAACGCGAAAGTCTTAACTCTCACGGGTTAAGAACAAGAACTTTTCACAAGTTCCTATAATTGATCCTAGAGAGTCATTTATCAAGGGAACTTTAAAATGTGATTTCCAAACTTGAAAAAGTCTAAGAATTTGCAAGATCCTATAGACGACTCGAAAACCCAAAACTTTGATTTAATAGGCTAAGCATCCACGAGTCTCATTCCTTGAGATTTTAAATTGTGGAGAACGAGAGATGATAGAGTCAATTATAAGTTTGGTATTCTTTCGTGAATTTATGTGAGTTAATTATGAGCCTATTCTCCCATCGCTTGCTAATAAATTTATCTGCAATAAATAAGGTTGTACGATTTGAAAAGTTACTTAGCTTCTAGCCCAAGATCGTTTAAAAGTTGCTCGGTAATGATTAGAGTTCATAGCCAAGGCATAACTTACTGAAGCGGGATGCGAAGATTGGCGAGTCCAAAAAGGTCCTAACAAGGCATGAGGACTACATTTTGTTGCTAAAGACCCCAAGTGATGTGAAGAATCATTTATCAAAAATCAATATGAAGGATCGAGACACACGACGAAAAGCAAATACTCCCGTAAAGATCATGGAGAAGTCTATCCAAAAAGGCCCTAACAAGGTATGAGGATAAACAGATCCAAGTCCTAAAAGGAGGCGGATCGTTGTATATCAAAGTACAAAATAAAGATTGGAGAAAAATGAAGAAGTCGTGGTCCAAATATGAAGAATCTCTCAAAACTTCAAGTGAAGAAATTCCTATTATGAAGAGAAGGCCATTATTTCATGAACATCTCTCAAGATTTGAAGTATGAAGTCGCTGCCAAATATCGGTCCGAGAAAGGACTCAAATCGTGAAGCGAGTTATGCCAAAATATGAACTTTATGAGGTCCCGAGAAGCAGTTTTAAAAGATTTTGTCCTTTAGCTAACTATTGATTAAATCGTCCCACTTTATTTTCAGCCTAAATAACTATCGAAATAAGTCAACAATGCATCCTCGTGATCATTCAAGACAATAATAAAATATAAGAGATACACCTAGGAATAAGGGAGTCTAAGTAAATAATTGGCCCACATGAGTTCATGTTAGTTTACTAACTTATAATAACAATGATCTCGTTTTTAAGCTTGGTATGGGGAACGTGAAACTTGAGGATGATAATCATGCATGACATTTCCAAAACCCTAAGGTATGTCTTTGATTTCTTTACTTACTTTCTTCCTTTGAATGTTGATAATTTTCTATCTCTTTAATAAAGGCCAATATGGATTGATTATGATGGAAAATGTAAAACGTGCTTTGTAATTAATGCATTGCATGAGGACATTGCAATGGTCAAGTGTAGGGGATTTGATAGGTGTGTAAACACCCATCCTTTTTACCACTTAACTACAATAATAACCAAGCTAAAACGTGTATCTTATGTCATAAATGTCGGAATTATACGTGGTTTGTGTTTTTGTTGTGATTTAGGACGAAAATGTGAAAAGGGGAGAAAACACGGGCTTTCACGGGCTTTTATCGAAGAAAAAGACAAAAGATGAAGTCAAGAAATCAAGAGTGCAAAAAGAACGGAAGTCCAAGGCCTATTCTAAAGATTTATCGAAGAAAAAAGTCCAAAGACGAAAGTTTAATAAAAGCCGAAGAACTCAATTCTAAATCAATGAAGAAATTACAAGACGAGTTTATTAATCCCGAGACAAAAGTCGAAGAATTAAGAAGACGATGACTAAAGGAGAAATAAAGAAAGAAGAAAGAGAGGAGGAAGCTTCCTTCCACTAATCACCTCATCCCCTATAAATAGAGTCATTAGGATTTCATTTGTTTTTGTTGGCTAATTTGACACATTAGTTCTTCCATCTTTAATTACTTGCACATTTACTTAATTGCACCTTTAATTACTTGTCTTGCACCTTCAATTTGTAAGTTTAATCTTTCTTTAATTGTTGAATCTTTATCTTAATCAAGTTTTATTTTAATCTCTCATTCTACCTTTCTTAATTTTGTTAATCTTTGTGCTTATTATCTTATTGTCATGCTTATTTGATTACTTGTTATGCTTTTATGTTTTTGATCTTGTTAGCTTATTGATTTTATAGCTTATTGTGTTTTTCTTAAATTTAATCACGTGCTTATTAGTTAATTTTTATAAAAAGTTGATTTTTAATATTTTTATTGTTTAGTGTTTTTAAAAGTTTTTAAATTTTGGTTCAATAGCTTTTTCCTATAAGTGTTTTGGTTTAGTTTTTAGATTAGAGCTTATTGATTTTTGGCTTATTTCATCTCTTAGCTTATTTCTAGATCCGGATCATTAGCCTTCATCTTCTGTTTTTCCGGATAAGGGGTAAAACCCTCTTATTCCGGATAAAGGCACAAAGAACACCACTTTTCGGATAAGACTTCGTAGCCCGTTTTCCGGATAAGGTCCCAAAGGCGGATTCCAGATAAGCAATATAATACGTTTTCCGGATAAGGAATTTAACTCGTATTCCGGATAGTGCTAGTTTGCGTTCTCCGGATAAGATTTTTAACTCCTTTTCCGGATAAGGGTATTAGTGCGTTTTCCGGATAACGTTTTAGGACGTTTTCCGGATAAGGGGGTTTGAGCGTTTTTCCGGATAAGGCCTAGTGACGTTTTGCGGATAAGGATTTTTGAAGTTATTCCGGATAAGCTTAGACACTCGTATTCCGGATAGTGCTGACAACACGTTTTGCGGATAAGAGCTGAAAAGTGTATTCCGGAATAGTAGGTAGTTTGTTTTTCCGGATTAGGACTTGTTTGTTTTCCGGATAAGTGACATATTTTGGATTCCGGATAAGGCTAATTTTGTGGTAGTTTTCGCACTTAGGTTTTTCTAGTTTTAAGCTTTATTTTTCCCGCCTTTTCCTTAGTCGCACTTTTATTTTAAGCTTGCCTTAGATTAAGTTTAAGTTTGCCTTTAGGATAGTTTTATGTTCGCGTTATTTACGTTAATTGCCATTTACTTTTCGTCACGCTTTAATTTCCCGTCATTTATTATTAATTACTTTTAGCTTTATTTTACCTACCTTTATTTTAAAATCTTGCACTTTATTTTCACTACAACGACAAATACTTTTCTTAACCAAAAACAATTGAGTCGCACTTTGAACCAGTAATCAATTCGATTAGACCACTTCAACGAACTTTAATTTTCATACTAGGCCAAAAGACTCGTATTATTAGCACCTAGATTTGTGGGTCCATTTGAATTCCTTGAAAGGATTGGGCTAGTGGCGTATAGGTTGAGATTACCGGAGGAATTGAGTAGTGTGCATGACGTATTTCATGTATCAAACTTGAGGAAATGCTTAGCAAGAACTGACTTGCAAGTACCGTTAGATGATATTAGTATGGATACGAGTCTTCGTTTTATCGAAGAGCCGATAGTGATTTTGGGTCGTGAAGCTAGGACTTTGGATAAAAAGGGTAATATACCGTAGTTATGGGTAGATGGAATTTGGAACGTGGACCAGGGTTCACGTGGGAACGGGAAGGATTTATGAGGAGCAAGTATCCTCAGCTAATTGATAATGACGATCCTAAAGAGTAAATCTCGGGACGAGATTTCTATTAGGAGGGAGTGATGTGACAACCGTGGTTTTGAGGTTCGTCACTTGGTCCTATTTTTAGGTTAATTTATGTGTGACTATATGATTAGCGCGTTTACATGTTTATTTTGCGTGAACGAGGTTGGTGTGGATATCGTATATGGGCATGAAGTACTCATAAGTAAATCGAGGAACGGTTATTTCATGTTCATGAGCTCACAGTTAGTGACTATGAAATGAAATGGTGTTATTTTGGTGTTTACGTATACGTATAAGTATTATAGTAAATTGTATTTTTTTTAGGATTTGGGGTTTAGCATTTAGAGGTCTCGGGTAAGGTGTTTAGTCATGTGAGTATTTTTCGGGATGGTTTTAAGTCATTTAGGACTTAGTTATAAAGTTTATTTCAAAATTTCAGATTTTTTTTAAAACTGTATATTTTACGTCTTTTACGGTAAACGCGTAAAATTGACTAGTTTCTCGGTTTTGAGATTTTAGAAACTTTAGGGGCTGAAATAAATTAAGTAAATTTAAGGAAATATTCGTAAAGTAATAATAATAAATAAAAAGAAAAAAAAAATAAAAAAGGGGTATATAGTCGGTTTTATACGACTTAAACAAAAAAAAATTATGGTAAGTGGGCTTTTGGTTGGTCTAGGATTTCTGTACTATATAAGGAACACCACACATAATTTCTTGTTCCTGGAGTCTTTGGTCGACGAAACATCACAGAAGAATTAGGGTTTTCATAAAAATCTTGGTTTTCATAAATCAAAGGTAAATCTTTATAACCCTTTTTAATTAAAGTGTTTTAATTCTTTCTCAATCATCTTATGATGGATTTAGGTGAGGGTTTAAATTAAAATCTGTATATTAATAAAATTATAATGATTAGGTGAATTAGGACTTGTAATTAGTGGAGTTATGGGTAATTAATCAGGTTAATTTAATTGAATTCGTAATTAAAAACTGGGCAGAATTTTTGGTCCATTGTTTTGATCATATCTGGAGTTCTAAGAACTTTCATGGTTTGATCCAAGTATCCATGAATAACTAATTGAGTTGGATTTCAAATTCAAGAAACGAGAACTAAATTGGAGGTGGGGAGGTGGGTCAAAAATAGGTTACAACAGTCGGAGGTCAAAACAGTTTTGAAATTTGTCGGGTTTAGATTAATGTTTTAGGGTGATTGGGGTACTGAGGAGTACACTTGAGCTCTCTAATGAGCATGGTAGTTGGTTTATATATTAAATAAGATACCTAAAGGGTCGCTAAGCAAATAGGCTAGGGTAAGACCCCTCAATCATAACAAACTTTTTGTATGTTCAAAATCAGTAAAAATCCGGATAGACAAAAGTATATATATATATATATATATATATATATATATATATATATATATATATATATATATATATATATATATATATATATATATATATATATATATATATATATATATATATATATATATATATATATATATATATATATATATATATATATATATATATATATATATATATATATATATATATATATATATTGGGGCCTTAGCAGTAGCTTTAAGGTTGGGGCAAAGGGGAGGAGTTAGCTAACATATGTAAGGGCATAGGGTTTCCTTTACAGAGGTCATAGGTATGGTTAGGTGGGAGTTTGGCTTATAGTTTGGAGACCTAAAAACCAAGACTGTTTTGGGTAAAATGTTAACGAGACGGGTTATGAAGTAAACTAAGTTAAGGGCTTTATAGAGGGGTGTAATGAGTTGCTTACAGCATATAAATGAGGTATATATATGGGAGAAGGTTAGATGTCCATCATGGGTTGATGAGCCATCTTAGTATTTGGTTCATGTTTTGATTGTGTGCTTTTGTTTGTTAGCTTTTTGCTAGTGCGCGGATTTTTGGAGAAGCTCAATCAGGTGAGTTTCATAGTCCCATATCTTTTAATGATTTTCACTTCCAGATGGGATGGAAGAGACACTGTATGGTTTTGTAACTAATGCTGTGAATGTTTTTATGGTTTGTGATGGATTTGTGTGTGCACTTATGTGATTAACTGCTATGTGATTCTTGATTGTGTTTATGATTTGGATCGGGGTACACGTACCGTCTTAGTTATTGTGGTTTGACTTGGTACCAAGGGGATGTTGAAAAGGAGGTACCTTGGGGAGGCACATAGATGTGTGAGCATCTATGGGACCAATGGATAATGACAAGGCGGGGCCTTGGGATTGGTACATAGGTCTATGGGCGCCTCTGGTACAATGGTGTTTGGTAAAGCTGGGAGCCTTGGATTTGGTTTGGAATGATTGATCTTGAATGTTAGTTGTTAATGCATACTTATAGAACATTGTCCATATGTTTAGTGGTTTATGGTCGTTCACAGCTTATTATAATCTATTCGGTTGGAGTCTAAACGTATGACTCTCACCAACATTATGTTGACGTGTTTTAGTGTCTCTTTCAGGTGATAAAGTGGTTAAGCGTGAGAACATATGTGGCTAGGATTGGAGTCGCGTAGGAATGCATTTAGAAGGAGATCCCCGTTCCTTCTTAGTTTATTTTTCTGTTTGTTTCAATAAGTGATACTATGAACCTATATGTTGATTTGTTTGTGTTATTTGTTTGTCTTGGGTAAGAGGTAGGACTGTTACCTACTTACCTAGACTCCCGCATTGATGAGATATTGTCATGACATTTGTGTCACCTTTTATGACATTCTAGTTCATATAGTTCTCTCTATGGACACGCTATTTTTGTGATGATATCCATGCGTCGCGTCCTATATTCCGCCATGGTGGGGTGTGACACTTCAGCAGTGAGAAAACTTTGCTAGCCTTATGCTTCAGAATTACCTTGCAATCTCTTTGAACTCTTAGAAGAATCTTCAAACCCTAAATTTGATCTGAAATTGTCATATATGGATTCTCCATAACCTTATTCTCCCAAGCATGATACATCTGAGCAACTTCTAGCATATCATAATCTACCTGCATTTTTAACTCTACAAGTTTCTCCCTTGCCAACTCATCACCATATTCAAGTCTTTCTGGTTCTTCAATTATCATAACACTTGAATCTGAACTTTCATCATTACTTCCTTCTTGCTCCTCAGAAGTAACTACAAATGGTGACTCACCAGCCTTCTTCTTTTCTTGTTCCATAAGATGTGCAGCCAACTTTGAATCAAACTCTACTTGAGTTGCATCCTTGGGAACCTCTGCTACTACCATGATTACTTTACCCTTATCTAATAGATCAATGATGGGTAAAGATGATGATGGTATTTGTGAAGACACTTCCTTGATGATAGCTGATGACTGGAATACATCAACCATATCTACAGGTCTGTTAACGTTCAAATCCTGTGTGTCAACGCCCAACTTACTCTTGTCAGCGCTTGGTGTGTCAGCGTCCAAAATCTGCTTATCAACGCTCACCTTATTCTTGTTAGCGCTTCTTATGAACTGCTCCATCATTGCTGTAAAGGATAAGTTCAAATTTGTAGGAGTAACCAAAGATACATCAAAACCTGGTTGCTTCTACAATTCAGTAAGAGCTTCAGCCACACCCAAAGATTCTCCATCATGTGAGCCTTTGTCACTCACATGTACATGCTCATCCTCCCCTTTGGAAGAACCCTTCATACCACGCCGATTGTTAGCATCTTCAAAAAGAACAATCCTCTCCCTCAATTGTTTGAGTTCAAGGCCTTGTGTACTGACTGTTTGTACGAGGTCTGCATTTTGCTTTTGCAAGCTAATGCAGACAACCGTCAATTCCAACATTGTGTATGGTTCCAATCTGCCCTCCTCTAGAATGGGGATTTGACCTCCGAAAATAGAGTCATAGGGCATGGATGAGGTCTTAATGATGTTAGGACTCGCTTGGCCTGCATCTAAGCGAGTACCAATAGTCCCAACCTCATCCATATCACCAACCACACTTGTGGTGGTGGTTCTCTCTGCAACATGGCTAGGACCACTAGAGGAGAACACTCCAGTAGTCCTTGGGCGTTTTACCAACCTAAATTCAGGGGGTGTAGAAGGTTATGGGGTGTTTGGGTCTGTTGTAGAAAGGTGTCAACGTTTGGATTTAAAGTGTCAACGCCAACATTTAACGTGTCATCGTTGAAGGGATCTTGGTCAAGTTACATGTGTTGAGGTGAAGATGATGGTTCAGGAAATGGGTCAAGTTGTGGATGTGGGGCAGGTTGAGGTTGTGCTGCTATAATAACAGCAAGCATGGCTTGGGTAAGGGGTAATTCTATGTGAGGGGGTGAATTCATCTTACTAAAAATAGCTTTCTTTTGCACAGATATCGCATAAAAATCATGATGATCCCTGGTGCAATACCTTTGTTCATCAAAAATCATTTGTAAAATCTTGGGTAAGCTAAGGTCATCTTATTACCCTTGTTTTTACACATGCCATCAAAAATCAGTTTAGAAAAATTATACTTATGCCCATTTGTAATACACACAATTGCAATAGCAATAGATCTGTTAATTTCATTATGTGCAGTACATTTAGGACTCAAACATTGAAGGATGACATGTATTAAGTACTTCCAAGCTGGGGGAAATTCCTGTTTGTTATATTTATTTAAAGTTCCCTCTTCATGGAAAGGATAACCCAAAGCTTGGAGTCCCTGTTCTATCTCACCAATGGGAAGAGTGGTTATACCATCTGCATCATTAAGATGCAAAGCCTGGCGAACCAAGGCTTCAGTAACCACCCATGAACGCCCATGGACAATAGCTGTTAATGTAGTCACATTATTAAGTGTTGAGGAACTAACAGTGTTCCAAAACTGTTTAATATGAGTGACAGGGATGAGAGGAGCATGAGAAAGAGCATACCGTAATGGAGATGCATTCAAATACGCCACCATCTGGGTGTATTGAGGAAACAGAGCATCATCAGCCTCCAAATAAGCAATCATATTATGCTGACTTCTGAATCCCAATACCAAGTCACTTGGTTTGAACTTAGGCGCCATTGATGTAGAAAGCTGTTTGAGAAAGATTATAAAAGATGAATTATAGGGGAAAAGTTGTTTGACAAGAATATTAGAGTACCCTGTTTAAAAAAAAGGAGCCAAATTTATAGGAGGGATAGGCACATGTGATTGGTAAAAAATGAGGCAAGTATTTTCAAAATATAACGATGAAAATATTGAAAAGAAAATAAGTTATCTTGTGCATTAATTAAAAGCTATCAACTCCCAAAATTATGACCCCAATTTTCGTCAAAAATAACAACTCGGTAGGACCCAATGAGTGTCAACGGTAAAAAATAATCCAACAACGCCCAACGACTATATTCTTGTCAACGTTGGTAAAAGCCATGTCAACGTCTAAATTGGTCATAACAACGTTTGGAAAGATACATGTCAACGTCCAAAAATAAAAATAGTAAAAATGAAAAAGGACCTTAACAAAGTGATTTATCCTAGTGAAGATAACCTATAAACTGAAAATTACTATAGGGTGGCAAGAACTGTCCAATCATGCACACTTGCTTATGCAAGATAGACATAACAGTCCTCTAGTGTCCCTTGCTAACCAGAATTCTTAACAGTGAAGTTATCTCATAAAACCCTTTGTAACTTCCCAGGTAAGCCCAATATAAATCATACCCAAGTCTCCCAACAGACCACTCCCAATTCTAGGCCAAAAAGTCTTTGCAGCATGCATAGTATATCAAATTTGCATGCTACAGTGCCTCATGAGATAGTAAACTAAATCATACTCACCAGTGGACACAATCTAGAATTGTGATAAGAGTATGATAAGAATACCCAAAAAGTCCTAAAATGTTCCTAAACCTCTCCTTAAACTATGATACATAACTTGCCAAATAATATGCATGTAAATAAAAATTTATGTCAAGATAGGAATATAAATATTCCAACCATCATCCATAAACTGAAACATGCTTCCAATAATTCTCCAAGAATCCATAAGCAACTCTGTATCCAATGGTACAATGCTAGCAACGCTTGCACAATTAGATCAAAAACCACAAAACTAACATGTTGCTGACAATTTAACGATAACACTTCTCAGCGTTAAGATAACCTTTGTCAGTGTTAGAAAAATAAAGTGGAAAATCTAATTTCACATAAAGACCAATAACAATGCATATCCTGTACATACTTTTACAATAAGTTCTCAAAACACATTTTAAGTAAGATTGATCATTTCAATACTTGTTACCAAGTATTGAAATCTCCAAGTATCAAAAGGTTTAGTCAATAAATCAGACACATTCTCTTCAGTGTCAACCCTATCTGGTTGTATTAAACCTTTTTCAAAACAATCTCTTATAAAATGATGTCTAGTTTCTATGTGTTTTGTTTTAGAGTGATGTACAGGGTTTTTAATAATGCATAAAGTGCTGTTATCGTCTACAAAAATCTTGGTATGTATGAAATTATACCTATAATCCAACAGCTGGTTCTGAATCCACAAAACTTGTCCACAACGAGCAGCTGCTGCAACATACTATGCTTCAGTTGTAGAATTGGCCACCACTGTTTGTTTCTTGCATTGCCAAGAGATCAATCTACTCCCAAGAAACTGACATCCACCAGTTGTGGATTTTCTATCAAATTTGTCACCACCATAATCACTGTCTGAATATGCAATAAGCTCAAATGGTGAATCTTTTGGATGCCATAATCCCAGGTCTGGATAACATCTAAGGTATCTAAAGATCCTCTTGACAGCATGAAGATGACACTCTTTGGGAGTCACTTGATGGCGTGCACATGCACACACAACAAACATAATGTCAGGTCTTGAAGCTGTGAGATACATCAATGAACCAATCATTGACCTATAGTGCCTGACATCTACTTCTTTTCCATCTCCAACTTTTCCCCAAGGGTGTTCTCTATCCATAGGAGTGCTAGCCCTTTTCTTATGTGGAGAAAAGCCAAACTTCTTCAATATTTCTGCTACATATTTATCTTGAGAGATGAAGATACCATCTTCTTTCTACTGAACTTGTAACCCTAGAAAGAAGTGCATCTCCCCCATTGCACTCATCTTGAACTTGTCTGTCATAAGCTTGGAAAAGTCTTCACTCATCTTTAGACTTGAAGAGCCAAAGATGATATCATCCACATAAACCTGAACAAGTAAGAAATCCTTACCAGTCTTCTTTGTAAATAGTGTCTGGTCTATGGTGCCCCTTTTGAATCCATTTTCCACCAGATAGGTGGATAATGTGCCATACCATGCTCTTGGGGCTTGATGAAGTCCATACATAGCTTTCTTTACTCTATACACCTTGTCTAGATGTTCTGAATCTTCAAAACCAGGAGGCTGCATGACATAAACCTCCTCTTTAATTTTGCCATAAAGAAAAGCACTCTTCACATCCATTTGATAGACTGTAAAGCCCATGCAGGAAGCATAGGCTAGAAAAATCCTTATAGCCTCAATCCTTGCAACTGGTGCAAAGACCTCCTCATAGTCTATCCCTCCCTCTTGTGTATATCCTTGAGCCACTAAACGTGCCTTGTTTCTGACAATAATGCCTCTTTCATCCTTTTTATTTCTAAGAACCCATCTTGTCCCAATATGTCTGACATGTCTGGGACAATCAACCAACTCCCAAACATCCTGGATAGCAAATTGGTGAAGCTCATCTTACATTGCTTCCACCCAACTTGGTTCTTTGAGAGCATCAAAAATCTTTTTGGGTTCCTGTTGTGACAGAAAACAGGCAAACAAACATGCTTGAACAAGAGGGGTATCAACCTTCTTGTGAATATAGGTAATAAATCCACCAAGATTTTGATGAGATCTTTTAGTTTGCACAGGAGTCATCACATCACCAATAATTAGAGAAGGAGGGTGATTTTTGATTGTAGAAGTAAGCACTCCTCCCTCAATAAATGTGTTGTCCTCAATCTCATCTTCCATGTTACCAATATCCTCTTCAGACTCTCTTCCATCTCCATCTGAATGAACCTCTCCATTTCTGTTTGAAGGTTCACCTTATTCAAAATTATTGGAAGAGAAAATATGGTCAAAATATCTGTCAACGCTTGGACCAAGGCTGTCAACGTTTGAGCCATCAACGCCTGAATTTGTCTTTTCAGCGCCAGAATTTCCTTTGTTAGCGCCTGAAAGAGCATGCATGTTATCAACTGGTGATACTTGGGGACCATCTTTTTCCTTTTCAGCAGCAAATGCATCTGTCTATATGGGAATAGTAACATACTTCAAGTATGGGTGCTGATTTTTCTGCTTGTGATTCAACCTCTTCATCAACCTGTTTACCTGAAACATTAAGAAATGGTTCTTCCACAACATTTGAAGTCACCTTCACAATGTTTGGATTAGTAACAAGCATATAATTCAATGACCTAGATAGAGGTTCCAAGTCAAATAACTAATTTGGACCACTTTCAGGATCACTAGGTTTACTTTCTAAAAACCTAACATGTACTTTTTCAAGTATAAGTTTTTCTTTCTTAAGGTAAACTCTATATCCTCTACTCTGCATAGAATAAACCATGAAGTAGCCTTCATCATCTTTAGCACTAAACTTACCTAAGGCATCACTAGTGTCTAGAACAACTACATGACATCCAAAAGTTTTAAGAAAACTAATATTAGGTTTCCTGCCCCAAAGTAACTCATAAGGTGTTTTGTTGTGAATCTTGTTGACTAATGCCCTATTCTATACATAACAAGCTGTATTCACAGCCTCAGCCCAAAAAGCAATGGGAAAGTAAGCATCAGCCAACATAGTCCTGGCTGCTTCTATGAGGGTTATGTTCTTTCTCTCAGCTACCCCATTTTGTTGTGGGGTTCTAGCTACACTAAATTGTCTAGTAATCCCTTTCTTGGCACAAAAATCATCTAACAACTTATTCCTAAACTCACCACCATTGTCACTTCTAAGTATCTTAACCTCATTACCAGACTTCTTTTCAATTTGGGTAATGAAGTTAATCAAAGTATCAGCAGTGCCACTTTTCAAAGCTAAAAAGAAAGTCCAAGTAAATCTAGAAAAATCATTAGTGATGATAAAATAGTAAGATTTACCATTTAAGCTTTCTATATTAGTTGGACCAAACAAGTCCATATGCAGCAAGTGAAGTGGTTTAGAACTAGAGTGCACCTGTTTAGACTTAAATGAGACCTTGTGTTGTTTGCCTTTAAGGCATGCAACACAAGAATGGTCATTGTGGAAAGCCTTTTCAGGCAAACCATCAACCAAACCATGTCTCACAAGTCTATTTATGTTTTTAAAATTAATGTGCCCTAATCTCCTGTGCCAAAGATTACTCTCATCAACTGAAGCCTTAGGATATAGACATGACAAATTATTATTTATCCTAATTCCATTAAGATTCACATTATAAATGTCCTTATGCCTAGGTGTCCTATAATCAATGAATTTCTCATCTGGAATTTTAAAATCTTTGCTCAACACCAAGCATTCACTATCAGTAAAAAGAACCTTATTTTTGTTATCACAAACTTGTGATACACTAAACAGATTATAGTCAAGTTCTTTTACCAGAAACACGTTTTCAAAACGCAAATTGTTGGTGAGAAGAGTTCCTTTGCCAGTGATAGTTCCATATCCGCCTCCAAAGTAAACTTTATCACCATCCTTAATGGGAGTGAAGTTAGTAAGATAATCTTCCTTCCCAGTCATGTACCTAGAGCATCCATTATCCCAATAGCCATAATCATTAACCTGCTTTTGAATGCCCTGCACTATAAGAAAACAAATTAGTTTTCTTTGGGAACCTAAGCCTGAGCAGACTTGGATTCATTTTGTTGTTCAACAAGAACAGATTTAGTCCTTATGACAACCCCTTATTCATCCCTTTTTGGATTAAACACCCAGTTAACCCTAATTGATTTTGTTATGACCTTTGAAATATAATAAAATCTGTTACAGGTCATAGAAATCCCATCTGAATTAGGGTTTTGGTCTTGCTTAGGTCTCCATGTCAAGCTGGAAGAAGCTTTAGACCCCTTACCCTTTGGTTGCAAATATTTACCATTATTTGGTCTAGCAATGTTTCTGCCAGTGTTTAATTTGGTCTTATCAACGCTGAAATTACCCTTATCAGCGTTGAACCTAGGGTTTGCTACAGGAACCCATTGTCTATTAGACCATGTATTGGTCCTCTGAAAAGGTCTTTGTCCATAAGAATTAGAACCTTTAGTAAAGAATAGGGCTGGTCTAACAACTTGTAGACTTTGTTGGACAAAAGGTTTGAGTTTGACAGTGTTTGACTTTTTATCAGCGTTGACTTTTGAAGCATTGACACACTTATAGGCTAAATGTGAAAAACTTCCACAAGTATAACAGGCTTTTCTAGACATAACTCTAGGTCTAGAAGAAAAGAAACCTGTTCCATTATCACTAATTTGGCTTTTTGGTGACCTAGGTTTTCTATACATTTCTGCATATTTAATACTAGGTTTTCTATCAACGTTTAAGCCAAGGTCAACAGTCTTGCAAGTAGTTAGGTTTGTCAGTTTGATGGGTGTAGACTTATTTGGGCTATCACTAAGCATGTCACCCTTAACAAACAAGGTAGGGTTGGCTTTCTTCCATTGGTCCAAATCAGTCAACTTCTGCCTGTATTCCTCTACTGGGGTAAGAACTCTTGGTGGAGGAATAAATTCCTCTTCTTGGAGTTATGGTAAACCAGTTCAAGACAAGTCCTTTCTAAGGACACCATAGAAGTTCCCAGCAGGTGGTGGAACACCAGCATACTCTTTCATCCCAATCCCAGTCATATCCCTAGAATCCCTTTGTTCACTGACACATTTTTCTAGGGTTTGTGAAGCTTTATCAAATCTCTGAATTTTAAGATCTACATTATCTTTATTTTTGATAGCCTCATCTAATTTAGCTTGTAAAGTAGCATTGACTCTCTCCATGATGTTTCTAATCTCAATACTAGCATTTAAATTATGATTTAAAATATTGATTTGATCTTTTAGGTCAAGCTCCATTTTCTTATACTCAGCTACAGTTTTTTCAGTTTGAGTAAGGGCAAGTTGATAGTTAAATAACTTGCATCTTTCATTAACCACATCTGTTGTCAATTTTAAAACTTCTTTGTTAAGTTTTTCAGTGTTTAGACGACAACCCATACTACAAAATGCATCATCATATACCTCATTGTCTGATGAAGATGAGGAGTGTGTCATGAGAGCATAGTGAACATGCTCTTCTTCTTCCTTTTCTGCAACCAAAGATTTGTTCTCTTCCTCATCCTTGGCCAAGTAGCTCCAATCCCAGCCAACACCATCAATGTCTTGCATGGCAACCATAGCTTTGGAATCCGGAGCCTTGATGATTTGGCTTGAGGGTTTTCCAGCATCAGATCTTCTTGGAGATCTGCATTCTCTCGTAAAGTGTCCCATTCGATGACAATTATAACACTCAACCTTGGATTTATCAAATCCAGCAGTGTCCTTAGCATTAAAAGTCATATTCTTCTTGAATCATCGATTCCATCTGTTTGCTCTTATACTTGCAAGATCCATATTCTACTTTATGTCCATCTCCTCCAAATGCTCATCACTAATTTGCTCAAGGTCCTCATATGTAATCACTGAACCATTGGGCAATGAAGCAATGTTTGCACAAACAGTATCTAGATCAATACCAGCAGGCTTAACTCTTGGTGAGTTAACTTTGTATGTGTCAGCGTCTGAATGTAAGGCGTTGACAAGGCTTGGTCCAGCGTTCACACAAGTTGATCCAGAAACGGGGTGTATGTATGACTCCTTTTGATCAAATTGACCTTCACTATGTGAGAAGAAGGCCATATTTCCATTGGTAGACTTGCTTCCATGATCAAAAGGAGTTTCATTCTCTACCAGCCTCAGTTTATTGTAAGCATCATCAAAAGTAGAACTTTTGTGAGTGTTATTAGCAATTATAGACCTTGCTTCAATCTTCCATGCATCACCAATACTTTTAAGAAAAGTAGTGATAATATCAACATCACCAAGCACTGTTCCCATGAAGGACAGCTTGCTTGTAATGTTAAGAAGTCTGCTTCTCACTCCACTTAGCTTCTCACTGGGTTGAGCTTTAAAAATAGCATACTCATGCAAGAGTTGATTCTTTTTCTCTTCTACACTATCAGCATTACCACCATAAGCAACTTCAAGGGCTGCCCAAAGATATTTTGCAGACTCATAGCTTCTATATTTGTGCTGATTTTCTTGTCCCAAAGAGAGTTTCAGAATGCTTAGGGTTTTCATGTCATTCCTTCTCTTTGCTATGTCCTCAGTTGAGACAGCTCTACCATCTTCAGGTTTTTCTTTTCGATCCTCTTCAGTAGAGCCTTGAACATTTGTTCTTTGTAAGATGACAGCTGCAATCTTTTGAGCTTTATTGAATGTGTTTCCATATTCAATAATTTCCCATAGGGTGTAGTCATGGATTTGTAGATACTGTTCAAAGTTAAACTTACACAGCTCAAAATTGTCTAGTTCTAGCATGGGAATCTTGATGTTGGGGGTTCAGGAGGAGGAGGAGTTTACTTCTGGGGTAGACATGATGTTTTTAGGTTTTCTTGAAAATTAGGGTTTTTGGCGATTTAGGGTTCTTGTGTTCTTTAGATCAAATTTTCTCAACAAGCTCTATACCACTTGTTGATCCCAAACTTAGATGGATTTAGCTTGTGTAAATGAGATTAAATCAAGTTAAACACGTAGAGAAACTTTGTTGTGTATAAAACAATTTAAGTATTATGCGGAATTAATACTCAAACAAGAACACACAAACAATGTAAACCAAACTTTCACTTTATTGATAAAACAAAATTGCGTACAATGAAAGTGTTAAAACGTATATGAAACATAAACCTAAAGGTCTCCTTTTATAGACATAAGGAGCCTTGTACAAGAGTCTACGTATCAGCTATTTTAGGTAAAGATAAACATATAAAATACATTGTTGATCATATCTTTACTAGAAACAAACTAGAAACATAATACGTGTAGACTAAGTCTTCTATCAGTGCTTGACTTCATCCTATCAACGCTTGACATCTTCCTGACAATGCTTGTCCTGTCAATGCTTGTTTTCTTCTTATCAACGTCCCGATTGCTCTTGTCAGCGTCCAAGTGTACTGGCTACATTTTATTCCCAACATTAGTGAGAGTCCATTTGTGCCTACACCCATTGAGAGTCCAGTAGTATCTACACCTATCACTGTGACCAATCCCATCACTGGAAAAGCTGTTAATCTTGGCTCCCCAATTAAGAAACAACCTAGTGTTAAATATGATGAAATGTATAGGAAACCTAGGTCTCTCAAAAGCCAAGCAAGTGTTAATGGGACAGGGTTCTATCAGTCTAAGCCTAAGTTTGTGTCCAAAAAGGCTTGTTACTCATGTGGGAGCTTCTCACACTTGGCCTATAATTATGTCAGTGGATACAATTCATTCGCTAACAATAGGTCATCCAATGTCAACCATAGGCCTTTTGTCCACACTAGACCACATGCTACTAGACCAGCTCCTTTCTTCTCTAAGGCAGTTAATACCCATGGACAAAGGCCCTTTCAAAAGACCAACACTTGGTCAAACAGGCAATATGTTCCTATAGCAAACCCTAATTTGGGCGCTGACAAGAACAAATTTTAGTGCTGACAAGAACAAATTCAGCGCTGACAGGAACAAATTCAACACTAACAACTACAAGTTTGGCATGAAAACGCCACAAATAGCTGTTGTCAGACCTCATGTTAGACCATATAAACAAAGATACTTGGTTAATAAGGGTCAGGGGTCTAGGGTATCATCTCATTTAACATAGAAACCTAAACAAGAGCAAAATTCTAATTTTAATGGTATTTCAATGACTCGCAATAGATTTAAATATGTTGAGAAAGTCATTACTAGACTCATTGGAACAAATTGGGTGATTAGGTCACAAAGGGATGAACAGGGATTTGTGGTAAAGAATAAGACCACTCTAGTTAAACAACTAGACAGATCTAAGTATGTCAAGGCTTGGATCTCCAAAGAAAACTAATTTGTTTTATTTTTGAGCAGCCTATCCAAAAGCATGTTAATGATCAAGGATATTGGGATATTGGATGCTCAAGGAACATGCATTGTTGGTCTTTCCACTGTTATTATTTTTCTCCATTAACATGTTATCTATACCCATTATTGTAGGAAAGGGTAGCCTTTGTTGGTGTGTTTTTGTGGTTTTTGTCTAACTATGCAGGAATGTGGAGCTACATTTGGATGGATACAAAGTTACAAACTTTTATTTATGATGGTTAGAATTTTTACATTCTAATCTTGAGATAAAATTTTGATTCTTTACATATAATGATTTGTATGCTTCTGTTAAGGGGAGGTAAACCTTTAGGTTTTTGGGTACTCTTAGAGCACTCTTGCACAATTCTAGATTGCGTCCACTGGTGAGTGGGGGTTAGAAATAATGAATGCTCTTTCCTTATGAAATTGTTGAAATTTCTAAACCTCGAGGCACTGTAGCATGCACGTAATTTATTTTGCATGCATGCTGTCAAGACATTTGACCTAGATTTGGGATTGGTCGGTTGGGTGACTTGGGGTAGATATATTTTTGGGCTTCCTTGGGGAGTTGCAAAGGTTTTATATGAGTTAACTTTATCTTTGGGGCATTTGCGAACAAAGTACTCTAGAGTTCATGTGTGTCTATCATGCTTTTTTGCATGAGTGTATGCATGAACAGTGTTTGTCATTCTTGCTTATTAGAGACTAGTTAATTTCCTTAGGATTATTACCTTTGTTTATGTTCTAACGAAAGTTTTCCATTCTCAAGTCCATTTTATGCTATGACATCTTAGCTGGTGTCATTTATAAACTTCTTTATAGACCCAAAACGTTTCATCACCCTTTCATTTTTTAGAATTTTTAGATATCTGGAAGCCTAATGATCATTGAGATGTTTTTCCAAGTGATTAACATCTAGTAGCAGCAGAGATCACTTTCACAAGGGTGAATAGTGTTATGGAGATGGCTGAGACTATTGTCACTAGATTTAATGCAAGTCAAGTTAGTCTTATCATCAGTTAGTCCATCTCCATGTCCTATGAATCAACATTGAGGATTCATTTCCCGAATGTGGATGAGGACAGTATGAAACCTTTGACATTAATCGAATTGACGAAAATTTGTATTAGCTTGCAAAAGCAAAATACAGAACTGGTACAAATTATCAAGGATCACTGTTTTGAACTGATAGACTTGTTGTTTTGGAAGCTGATATGAAGCTATGGAGGATATTCATGGTTATGTCCTTTGATACTAATCTTGGAGATGAGTCTTAAAAAGGGGAGGAGTAATTGAATTTGAGTGACAAAAGTTATAAAGAGGGCTCCAAAAGACTCAATAGGTAACTCAAGAAGCTTGCTGTTATAAGATGTCTTGTAGAAGATGATCAAGATCAAGTTTGAATGTTGACTTTTTGAGGTTTATTCATACTTAAATTCAAGGATAGAGCATGTTTGTGAGAATCCTCTCTGTATGTTTTATTTTATTCAAAAACTTGATTACTATAGTAGATATCAAGTTTACGGGAGGATTGTTGGGAATAAAATTGACCAAGTCCCTACACGCTGACAAGAGGAACTTGGACGCTGACAAGAGTAAACGAGGCACTGATAGGTGAGACGCTGATAAGAATTATCAAGGCGCTGACAAGAAGAATCTTAACACAAAGATAAGGACTAAATCTGTCAATGATGAATTCTTCAAGCTGGTGGACAAAATATGAAGATAAGAATTCAGAATATATTCTTAATGTTTAAAAGATTTAGTCAATAAGTTATTTGAATATGTTTATCTTGTGTCTCTTCCTACAATAGTTTATCTTAGTTTTTTGTACAAGGCTCCTTAAACCTATAAAAGGAGGCCATAGGTTTAGACATAAGGCACACCTCTTACACACCTCTTACATATATGTTTTACACACTTTCATTGTACGCAAGTTCGATTATTCAATCAAAGTGAAAGTTTGGCTTATCTGTTTTGTTTGTTCTTCATTCAAGTATTAATTCCGCATAGTACTTGAATTTTTTATTCAACAAAGTTTCTCTAAGTGTTTAACTTGATTTAATCTCGTTTACACAAATCTAAATCGATCTAAGTTTGGGATCAACAATCAGAATACAAGATCAGAATACAGAATCCCTTATCGCAATATGTGAACACTTCCGAGACTTAAGGTAAAAACTTGAGCTTTTTACAAGAAATCCGTGATAATAAGCAAACCACAACAACCAAATCCTTACCACACATATGAAAGAGATACATAGGAAGATTTAGAGCACATAAAGTACAAGAAAAACTTGAATTCGAGATTATTTTAGGTGTAAATCATACGAACCAAATATTATATGAACAACGAATCACAAAACTACCCCATGGAGACTGATACCAACTATTGTCCCATATAATATGATGATTAAACAAGAAATAAAGGTAGAAGATAGATGAATTCTAGAGAGAGAAAGTAGAGAGAGAAAAGAGAGAGAAGTGTGTGAAACTTAGTGAATATTCGATTAGAGAAGAATGAGAATAATGAACCAACCTAACCTCTCCTTACATGCAAGGAGAGGTATTTATAGCCTTGCCTACATGTGGCATAATGGGCTATATGATAATGGCAGGGGCTTTCCTTTTAGGCTTTAGTTACTTATGAATGAACTTTAGCTTAAAGTTAAGCCCGTAAAACACGACTAATCTACTACCTATTACAACGTTCTTAAATACGAAACATAATAATCACATGACCGAACATTCTTGTTTGACTTAATATTTTGAGGCTAACACATTGCTTATTATTTTTACGGATGAACATAAGTGCTAAAACTTGATACGTTTTCCTACTTGAAGTCTAAGTCCCGATATCCTAAGTTGACTTTAGCCCACTATCATGAACCGTTAATTACTTAGTTGTAAAGTGCGAATGTTATGGATAGATCTATCGGGATCTACCTCCCTATTTAATTGTGACTGTGTGGTCAAATTTGATACACTTACATTTGAATCCTTACAGATACTTCAGGATAGGTATCTGCTTTAGGCTCTTATTATATGGTTGGTTAACGCTTCGGTGTCATGAGCTTAGACGTAGGAATACAAACGTATACTATTTTGATTATAGCCATGTTTGGTTATATGGAGATAGAAAAACATTTACTAGACTATAAATGTTTTTCTATCTCCATAGGTCACTTCATTCCACGTTTTCGATACAAGTAAGTTGTGACTTGAAATAGTTCATGTGTTTTTCCATGGTAAGTTTTGATCTTGATTGCTACGTGTTATTAGCATTAAGTATTCTCTTTCCTTGTTTGAATGATCCCTATGTACGATGTACTCATAGGAATGTGTACTACAACTATTTGTATGATGAAATAAAATACGCGACATCCTTGTATGCATTGTTATACTACTTAAATGGTTTGTGCCATATTCATTTGGTTTGTGCCATATTTATTTGGTTTGTGTCCTATTTAAATGGTTTGCGTCATATTTAAATGGTTTGTGCCATATTTATTTGGTTTGTTCCATATGTATATTCTGGGATTAAACGTACGCAAATTTATGCCCTCACATATTTTAAATAGTCTGCGGGGCTATTATTTACTATCAAAACGTTTGTGTGTTTCATATCACTATACGTCGAATTAAAAGCACAGCCACGATTCCTAGAACTAAAAAAGATATGAATGTATTTATTTACCATGTGTTTGGTAGTATGTTAATTTGTAGTAATACTTGAATCAAGCGATGCTGTTATAAAATTCAAGAGGAGCAGCTATTTATTGGGTCCGGTAAATTTTTACTCCACTAAACATTTATAATAGACCCGGTTGAGGAAAAGTGACCTACATTAATTAACAGTTTGGAAAGTGAGATTGAATACGCAAATTACCGTATCGAATTATTGTTTCCCTTGTTTTGAATACAACCAAGGAACGATGACTTCGTCACTATTTATAAGACGACATATGATGATAAAACACCTTATAGAAGTATTACCTTATAATGCTCCAAAAGTACTATATTTCAAAGAACGAATAATATTTTCAATATGAGAACTATACTTAATTACGCCGACGCATAAGTCGAGTGGTTACCGAAGGGAAATTTCATGTGGGATAAAATATGCTAAAATGAATCTAAAATTTTGAGTCCATTGATTGCAACTAAGTTATCATAAATTTACTATAAAATACAAAGTTATGATACTGATATAAGGGATGGACACCTAATTAAAACGATTGTGCCAATTTCTACATCAAATGGATTACCGCGTGTCACGAACTTGAGAACCCAGATTTGAAATGTGGCCACGTATTGGAAAATTTAATTTCGGAATGGTTAATGATGAGTCGTGAGTGAACCTAAAACCAAGACAAATCATAAAAATGTTAAGTGGTATAACGATGCTTAGAAAGGTCTCAAGGCTGTTCTTGTTTGATTGGGTTACGAGACTAAGTTAAGTGTCATCCGTCACACAACTTAGGGTTTCTGATGAGTTTTCTTGATGATGGGTAAGACTCATGAATATACATGTTGCCTGATTGTTAAGTTTTAACATAATTGATGAATTTTGTGCAGGTTTAATCGATGCTAAATTGTGCGAGTAATACCTAAACACGAGTAAAACACAAAGACGAGAAAATACCTAAAACACTTGAGATGTAATAGAGCATGATCAACACTCAAATTAATTCTTGTGATGGAGTTGAGTAGTTGATTAGGTTAAAAACAATGACAATATACGGACTAGCAACCCTAAGTTAAGGAAAGAGCTGATGAACACAAAGAACTAGATACGGATACGGTATGCCCGTAGTTCGACTAAACTTCAAAGACATACTTGCTCATCCGAGTTACAAGTAGTAGATGTTTATCAAGAATGAAGGATATGTAAATCTTGCTTATGTTTTTAGAGAGAGAAAGAGATAGAGAGATGGTGGATTTCACACAAAGATAGAGAGAGAAAGTAAGAAGAACTATGTGAAAATTATGAAACCACACACCCTCTCCATCAAAGGAGAGGGTTTATATACCCAAGCCCTTGTCATGGGCTTGGGCTTACATTTGGGCCGGCCTACACATGTTGTAGGCTAGGCTTGTTCTTGTTTGATAAATAAATAAAGTTAACTAAACTATGAGCTATTACATGGATTATCGTTGGAGTGACCGATCCTTCTTAATACGTAAAACGTATTTCCAACAATCTCCCCCTAAGGGAGGTCACTCCAAACAAGGGCGTTACCCGAGTTACAATAATGAAATAAACCTAGCATACTATGCTTGTCTTGAGCTCGTAGTCTTCGTCTTTCTTTTTCTTTTTCTTTTCTGGTGAACATGCTGATGTGATCTTTGATATCAATCTTGAGCATTAATCTCTTGCCTTAATCTTGTGCATCCATCACTTGTGATCTTTGCCTCTTCGTGACCTCACGTCCCATGTACTTATACCTTAGTAATTCTTGAAAGCTTCAGAGTTCGATACAGCGGAAGACTTGAGGTATTAAGTGCATAAAGTATAAGCATACGGGGACGACTTCTTCTCGGATTCCGCAACGCCACCGTCTTCAAATGCCGCAACATAAGTAGACACGAACGAAATGGCTTTGAACATTTCATTCTAAATCGGTAGCATTTTACCTCCGGTCGGTGAAGACCATTGGACGTTATTAGATATCGTACCCGTGACGGATAGTTTCAATTAAGTAACTTCCTGATAGGATTTCGCGGGTAAACCCGTTCTCTTTATTCGACCGTCCAAAGCTGACTGCGAACATAAAGAGTGAATCATTTGGATAAAAATATCCGCATGATTTGAAGCCGTCAATTCATGTTCCTGGAACAAGTGAAATTCAATTAAGAACCGCACCATCGTTGCTTTCCAGTTGTCACGAGCTTGATTCGTATAGAATCTTACAAGTTACCTACCAAGTGCTGTTTGAGGTTAACACTAGAAGGATTTCCACTCATCACCGGGAACACTGAGGTACCACTCTGAGTGTTCTGGCAAGATCATTTAGATATTGCGTAGAGGCCTGGAACGTGTTTAAGTTCAGTTAAGAATTAAACCACTGTTGCTTTCCAGTTATCACAAGTTTGATTCATAAAGAATCGCACAATCACCTACCATGAGCTTTTTGATATTCGTTCAAGAAGGATTTCCATCTTCATTGTAAATACTTTCGTATTACTCGGATGTTCAGGCAAGATCATGAAGATTTTGCGTAGGACTCTTAAGATCTTTCTTACTTTTCACAGTGTATGAAGAAGCAAGGAATTATGAAAGTGTGTCCTAATGAGATATTTAATGATCTCAAATGGCTCTAGACTCGATCGTGCATTTTGGATTTTAGTGATCGGAGGCTGGAGAGGAGTGCCACCTTTTCAATACCAATTTATTCGGAGTGAATAAATCAATAGATAATGTGTTGTCTCCGTGTGATTAAAACAAATACCTTTTGAGAGATATCTGAGTTAGCTGGGATGGGTTGTGCATTGCATCACTGGGTCCATGATGACTGTCTTCAATATCGAGAATCATTAAAATGATCTCAATAGCATATGTGTTGACCCGGTTTCTGCCTAAGGTTGTAAGGAGGGCTTCTTTCTTTACACCCTTTATCTTTACAATTCTTTTTCATTCTTCAACCCCTTTAATGCTTACCAATACGTCATAACTAGCACCTTGTTGTGATTGTTCCAGCGCTAACTTAAGTACTTGGTCGGCATTCAGCTACGTTTACAATCTTTTTCCATCTTTCCTAAGGACTACTATTTCTTGCTATGGAATGTCCTTGGGAAGATTCCTCCGGTTCTAGAATAATCATTGGACTTAACCTATCCTACCATCCTTATGTCACCACAGTCTTCATCGTCGTGAAATAAATGGGTTTTGGGTAAGTATATGTCACCATGAAAATCCATTTTGATATAGCAAATCTATTTTGCTCCCCATTAACATATGCCACGATATTCGAAAACATTTCGTACATGTCGGGATGAGCCAGCACATTAAGTCAAACCATTTGTGATAATATCCCATATTAAATCACATTTTCTCCCCCATATTAAAAATATGAACCGAATCGATGTTTTTAATATCAATTGATTTAATGAAGTTTTAACAAAGGTTTTGGGAAGAAAAATGCAAGTCCATGTTATCTTCATGATATCAAATGTATGAGATATGATACCGATTTATGACATGATCACATATCCACCATATTAAAAAGAATTGACAAGGTTGGACCTGATTAATGTGAACATCATATGATAAGATCAAATGGTTCTTGTCAGCATATGTTGGTCGCCTCGTCACGTCTGAAGTCATCTCTTGACACCACATGTATGATTGGTATTGTTGTCTTGACACCAACTTGTGATCTAGGCACGTTCGGCATCGAAGATTCTGAATGCTTGACAGTTGCTCCCCCTCAAATGTTGACCCGTGTTCTATTGAAAGAGTTGTAGTCGTTGGTTGAGTAGTCGCATCGTCGAGTATGTAGATACCAATTGTAGATAACGATGGTTGTAGAGATGATAGCTTCATAAAAACAAGACTTCTCTTGTTTTAACAAATACATGCACTAAAACGTACATAGATTTGTGTTAGACCAAGTTATAAAGTAAACTTGATCCCTTACAAGGTTTTAAAGTAAACCTTGCCCGAGAAAATTAATTCCCGTTGTGAGCCAAAGCTTTCATAAGAAATACCTGACTTTAATGTGAAAACCGGGTTGCAGTCTGAAATAACTACAAGCCATTAGGCATGTTTTATGAAATATTTACCACTTTTGTACGAACTCTATTTATGGCGCCGTGTCAATATTAATCGAAATTTCTAAGGCCGTAAATATTATCGTACCAAAAGACATGCCTTTGAAAAATAAAGGAAAAATATTTTTGGATTTTTCTAGATTTTTCAATTTTTATGGTTTTTATATGGTTTTATATTTTTGTATTTTGCTTTTGTGGATAAAAATATAAACAATATATACAAATGATCACCAAGGATACGGAGAATAGTTTTACCACCACTATTCTTTCGCTTCATCTGCTAGTTCCTTTAGAGTCTCAGGCGAGAAAGTTCTCATTCCTAGCTTGTCGGCCAAAAATTCAATTCGAGCGTGATCTAAAGCCTTCGTGAAAATATCCGCCAGTTGATACTCAGATCATACAAAGTAAAGTTCTATTACTCCATTTTCCACTTGCTCCTTGAAGAAATGGTAGCGAATGTCAATATGCTTCGACCGGGAGAATTGAACATTGTTGCAGCATAAGGCAATTGCACTCTTGTTGTCACAGTACATCGGAATCTTGTTGAAACCTAGACCATAGTCTGTTAATTGCGATCTCATCCAAAGAATTTGAGCACAACAACCGGACATAGCTATGTATTCTGCTTCCGTACTTGAAATTGCAGCGCTTTTCTGCCTTTTCGATGCCCAACTGATTAGTCGATCTCCTAGTAGTTGCAAAGTTCCACTCGTGCTACGCCTGGTATCTTGACAACCCGCGTGATCCGCATCTGCATATGCCATTAGTGCAATAGAAGAGTCCTTCGAATACCAAAGTCCCCGATTAATGGTTCCTTTAAGATATCTAAAGATCCTTTTAACAGTAGCTAAGTGTAATTCAGTAGGCCTAGTTTGATACCTGGCACAAATACATATAGCAAACTAAAGATCAGGTCGACTAGCTGTGATATACAGAAGAGTACCGATCATTCCACGATAAAGTGTCGGATCAACGGCAACTCTATGTGGATCTGCATCAAGCTTAGTTCGTTCCACAATTGGAGTATCCACGGGGTCGCAAGATTCCATCTTATATTTCTTAAGCGATTCAAGGGCATACTTGGATTGATTGATAAAGATGCCTCTAGGACTCTGAGATATCTGAAGACCTAAGAAGAATGATACCTTGCCCATCATTGACATCTTAAACTTGGAAGACATGAGTGTCCCAAACTCATCCGATAAGGTTTGGGTTGAGGCTGCAAATATAATATCATCAACATATATTTGTACCATAATCATATCTTTACCTCGTTTGTATGAACAGCGTGGGATCCACCTTGCCTTTTGCGAAGCCTTGTGTAATGAGGAATTGTGACAAAAGATCATACCATGCGCGAGGAGCTTGCTTCAACCCATAGAGAGCCTTCTTAAGCTTGTACACATGATTAGGATAATTAGGATTCACAAAACCATCCGGTTGTTGAACATAGACCTCTTCCTTGAGTTCACCATTAAGAAATGCCGTCTTCACATCCATCTGATAGACAATCATATTCATATGGGCTGCATAAGCGAGGAATAGTCGAATAGCTTCCAAACGGGCAACAGGTGCAAAGGATTCCATAAAGTCGATGCCCAATAATTGCTTGTATCCACGAGCTACTAGTCGAGCTTTGTTCTTCAATATTCCGCCTAACTCATCGAGTTTCACCTTGTAAACCCATTTCAAAGTGAGTAACTGCACTTGATCCGGGCATGGGACAAGTTCCCAAACATCAAGACGTATGAATTAGTTAAGTTCTTCTTGCATAGCTTCTATCCAACAGGATTGAGTAAAAGCTTGTTGCCATGTCTTAGGTTCAACTTCAGTGAGAAACGCATCAAAGTGACAAAACATTGCACTTTCTTGTAACTGACTTCGTGTGGATACCGGACGATTAGGGTCACCAGTAATAGAATCTATAGGATGATCCTTTGTCCACTTGCTGTCATGTTCATGAATCCGTGGATTGGAGTAAACTGTAGAAGGAGCTTCCTCTGAGGTGGACGACCCGACTTGTTTAGGGTCGGGAATTGGTACACCAAAGAATGGAAGTTCACGCATTTGGGCGAATTCCAAATCGTGATCATCATCATCCTCTTCATCATCAATAGGCATGACATGGATAGTTGAAACATGTGTTGGTTGAGAATTACTTGTTGAAGGTATATCTTGACCAATTGTAGGTGCAGATGTATCTGATTGTGCAACGGTTGCTGGAGCGACAACTTCGGTTACCGGAGCTATTACCTCAGGTACTGGAGCAACAATACTTGGAGGAGTAAAGAATTAATCAAAGAACGGTTGAAACAACGTATCCCATTCTTTCCTAGTAGGTGGTGTAAATGATGATGAAGTAGGGTTGTTTGGGAAAAGACCAGAACTAATATTACTGGGTCCCATTTCATGAAGTGCGGGTTCAGAGCTGCTTTGCTCAGAAGCCATTGATGTCAGCTCGTCAAAATCAACATTCATAGTTTCAAGGATCTTGCGAGAGTTACGGTTGTAGATTCGGTATGCCTTCTTTGCGGGTGCGTAACCAATGAAAATACCAATATCAGCCTTTGGTTGAAGTTTTCCCAAATTGTCACCATCATTATTTGGATAGCAAAGAGAACCAAATACATGAAGATATGATAAATCTGGTACTTTTCCATGGAGAAGCTCATAAGGTGTTTTACCATGGCGTTTACGAATTAGTGACCGGTTTTGGGTGTACACTACTGTAGATACTGCTTCTGCCCATAAAAGCAATGGAGCCTTTGCGTAAATTAACATCGTTCGAGCAGCTTCCATAAGTGTGCGATTTCGCCTTTCAACGACACCGTTTTGTTGTGGAGTGCGTGCAACGGATGTTTCATGAGATATGCCAACTTCTTCATAATAATCACGCAAGATTTGATTCACAAATTCGGTTCCATTATCTGTACGAATGCGTCAGACAGTAGTGTTGAGACGCACTTGAATCATCTTGAGAAATCCGATGATGAATTTAGGTGCCTCATTTTTTGCTTTAAGAAATTTCACCCATGTAAACCGAGAGTAATCATCGACAATGACGAGGATGTACTTTTTGCCACTAAGACTTTCAACACGCATTGGCCCACAAAGATCCATATGCAACAGAGAAAGTTTCTCTTGGTTGGTGTCTTCAGTCTTGGGTTTGTAAGACTTCTTAGTGCTTTTCCCCATTGTACACGTGGAACACAAATGATCCTTGTGAAATGAAAGTTTAGGAAGACCACGAACAAGTTCATTTTTCGCCAAATGATTAATAGCGTCAAAGTTAAGATGAGATAACCGTCGATGCCATAACCATGACTTAGTCTTCGATGCTTTGGAGAGAAGACATACGGGAGAAGCGGCCATCATGTCTTGTAGAGACAAAGTATACAAATTATTCCCTCGAGTACCTTTCAATAAATCAACCCCTTGCAAATTACGAATGAAGCAGGTATGCTCTCGAAAAGCAACTTCTAGGTTTGCATCACAAAATTGTCCCACAGAAAATAAGTTGTGACCGAGACCTTCCACATAATACACTCTTGAAATAATAACAATCCCAATATGATATTCACCATAACCCATTATCTTTGCAATATGATCATTACCAAATCGAACCATACCAAGAAACTTGCTGACGAAATTTCTGAGCTGAGAGCGATCTCCGGTCATATGCTTGGAGCAACCAGAGTCCAAATACCAGAGAACAATTTGGACCACCTGTTTTCAATAACAACAGTAGACAATGCATTGGAAACTATTGGTTCCGGAGTGTTAGCAGATACAGATATAGAATTATCAGAGTTGCTAACATTTTTTAGACCCTTAGATGTCCTGCGTTTTCTAATGTGAGTTTTAGCACTAACAGGTTTTACAGTTCCAATTTTCTTAGGTTTTGGATTACTCGCGGGCACTACAGTGGGAGTAGACCTATTTAAAGGGCACTTGGTTCCTACAGTGGTGTCAGTGTTCCTAATTAAAGGACACGCTTGTGTTTTGGTAGCCTTGGTACTCCTAGTTAAAGGGCACGCTTTCTTCGCTGTAGTGGGAGTGATCCTAGTCAAAGGGCACATATTTCCTACTATAGTGAAAGTTCTACCAGTGGGGCGCCACATCCAACCAACTTGGGTTAACACTTTCCCAGTCGGTTTCCATTCTAATCCATTTTTCCGGGCATGCATCTCATTCACATGGTCAATAAGGCAAGAATCATGACGACTAGAAAACATACATTCATTGCAATTCCAACATTTCAAATTTGAATTCACAGTAGGCTTAGAACGTTGCACAACCGCAGAGCCTTTAGGTTTAACTACATGATTCTTTTTATTCAAAACAGAAATAACATTCCTAGAATGGGCTTCTACTTTCTTCTTCACTTGACTACTAGATGGGGGCAAGCTCCTATCATTCTTCTTGTTTCTTTTAAGCTTAGATCTTTGAGCCTTAGTAGTGGTGCTTACTCCTGTAGAAGGCAACACGAGAATATTAGAAGCTGGTTTTGATTCCGCCTTATCTTTAGTGACCAAATTTTGAGATGGGTTAGTCCTAGGGCCCTTATTAAGTGGTGTGACGGCTATAAGGTTCCTTTTGATTGCACTAGAGGACGATGCTGAGACAGTGGCTGCGTTATCCACAACATTCTTACCTTTTAGAGTACGAAGTGTTTCCTTTAACTCAGCCAAGACCAGATTCTTATCACAAATTTGTTCCCTCAAATCAGATATTTCCATCGACTTTCGATTCAATTGTTCAATCAATGATTGATTTTGTGCAGTGGTATCAACACATGCGGGCTGTACTGAATCGAAGAGTCGTGTATTTTTCTGTTTTAAGTTATCAACTTTGGACAAAATCTTGGAAACTCGATTATCTAGATCAAGTTTAAGATTCTCAGCAGCCTCAAGTACGTTCACACAGTTAAGCTCCTTAGATTTCTCTATGTCTATCGACAAAGATTGCGCAAATTGTCACTTGGCTGACGCTGTTTTGATTGTAAATTCAATCGAAAATTCTTTTCAAAGTTTGCATCATCGATTGACACCTTCGAATGACGTTTCAAAGATTTCTTGAATAAATTGTTGCTTGCATTCAAGCGAAATACAATGTGTTTGAATCTCATCAAAACGTTTTGAAAGCAAAGAGTATGAATCTTGAAGCTTTAAAAATTCAGCGTCAGATTCGTGACAAGTACTATCTACCATATTATCCAAAGATTCAACATTATGCACAATAGAATCATTATCAACACTTTTATTCACACAGACAGAAACTATATCATGAGACATCACTTGCTTCAGAAGCAGATCATTTTGGCGTGAAACCCGTTCTATTTCAAGTAAACTGTTTTCATAAGCATCTTCCATTTCATTGAAAACATGTCTAACTTCTTCTATTTCCAAAAACAAATCTTGATCAATATTACGAAGACAAGCTTTAACATTGTCAACAAACGGAACAATTTCATCTCGAAACGCAGCTCTAGTGTGCTCAAAGTTCCATTCACCTTCCGTTATGGCCGTGGCCGTCGTACGTTCCAAAATGACCTTGTCAAAATCGGCTAAGTGTTGGTGAACCGCATTTAAGTTAACGGACGCCTTACTTACCGGTGGAATTAACTTCGTTAAATCCTTTTTGACAAGTGTAGGAGACGTACTTGGAAAGTTTTCATTTGACAAACTTTGGGGCACAAGAACTGTTAATTCTGCTAATTCCTTTTGTAAGCGAATGCGTGTCTTTTTCGAAAATTGATCTTTGTTGTGTTGATCATAATCAATTGTATGGAATTTTGAAAGCATTTTAGAATGAGTTTCATCCGCAAGTGATTGTGTCTTCTCAGTACTACGAACATAAGGTGCTTCTTTCGATTTCCCAATTATGGTCATATCATAAAGACCGGGAATATATTCTTGAGCTTTTTTTGCATAACCGGGATTAGGTGGTAAATCTTGAAGACGTTTAAGTTCGAGTTCTTTAAATGATTGAGTTAAAAGATGAACTTTTTCTGTGGAAGCGTATTGTTTTAAAAGATGTTGTTCTTTGAATTTAAGAAGTTTGGTGGCATTAATTTCTGATTCAACCTTTTTAGACTCGAGAGTTTCGAAATCCATTTTAAGTTTCTGAAAATCATTGACAACCGAGTCCTTTTCTTTTAATTCATTAAAAAGATTAGCTTTTAATGATTCTATTTCTTTCAAGTGTTCAATCTTTTCAAAACGAAATTGGTCAAATTCAGAACATGTTATTTTCTCTGCTTGAGGGACCATTTCAAAAGCTTTGACCTTTTCTTTATGCAACGCAAGCTCAGCAGTTAGGGTGGAATTGGTATCTACGCATTGTCTGAGGGCCATATGCATTTGATCAATAATATGTTTAGGCACCATGACCAAATCATGTTGAGCATAAGATTCCATACCCGTCGTAGCATTTGGTTGAGGTTCACTCAAATGTGTTGGATTGGGTACCACATCATTTGAATTACTAGTTCCCGAATGCTGTTCGAGGTTGTCATTTTCATGCCCAACTTGATGTTGGTTATCATCAATATTATTAGATGTGGTTGGTACCTCACTGATGACATCAGAACCGTAGTGAGAGAGATTAGCAACGAGAG
Organism: Glebionis coronaria; assembly: GCA_025667525.1. Lineage (NCBI taxonomy): Eukaryota > Viridiplantae > Streptophyta > Magnoliopsida > Asterales > Asteraceae > Glebionis > Glebionis coronaria. The sequence continues at coordinate 426,215,064 of CM046881.1, read as the reverse complement.
CAGCTTGGGCAGAGTGAATGTCATCACAATCCGAATCGTATGCATCAAGATCGTCCGCTTGATAAGCTGCATTAGAAGTGGAAACAACTGCAATGCCTTCAGTATCTGCTGCCCCTGGGTCTGCAAGAAATGCTAACTCCTCTGAACCTAAAATCTTCCCCTTAGACTGAGCATCAACCAAATACATCTTCTCACGAAACCATGCATCATCCCTTCTCCTTTTCGGCTGAGTGCATTCCTTAGCCATATGACCTTGTCCTCGGCAATTGTAGCACGTCACAACCTTCTTAGGACCAATAGGACTCCTATTTCCACTATCTTGAGAATTCACAGCTTGATTGTTCCCAGTCCTTGTAGGAGGTCCATATGAATTTTGCCTTCCCTGAATTGGTTGCACCGTCACTTGACCATCTTGAACAGTGGCTTGTTGTCGAGGATTTGATGAGGTGCGGAGCTGATTGTTTGTTGTTGAAATCCTCTAGTTGCAACAAGTTTTGACAAGTAGGCTGTGAGATGGTTTAGAACATCAGCTGGTGTATCATTTGGAGTAAACACCGGTGCTTGGATTGGTGGAAGTTCATTAGAGTAGAAAGCTTGTGCTGGTTGTGCTTCAATTGGAAAATATCCTTGCTGAGGAGTATAGCCCATTGGAGAAGTGTTGGCTTGTGATGGTGATGTCTGATATGGTGGTTGCTGCGGAAAAGATTGTTGATGAACACTTTGTTGATATGCTTGCTGTGGCATCACTAGTGGTGGATAAGATGGTTGTTGTGGTTGCTGATAGTTGTGTGGTGGTGTCTGCTGCAAGTATGATGGTTGCTGATAAGTATAAGCCATGTTTTGTTGAGAAGCATACATTGCAAGTGGATCATGAACTTGAGGTGTAGACAACCGAGCCTCGATCACATGGCATTCGTGTTGTTGAAGAAAAGCTTGAAGTTGATCCACATTGGTGTTATGCAAGTCCTTAGCCAATTTAACATCCGTCACGTATTTTTTCCATTCTGAAGGAAGAGTGTTCAAATACTTGGTGTTCAATTGAAAGGTAGGAATTGTCATGCCATAGATATTGAGCTCATTCAACAATAGGGTAAATCTCAGATAGTAATCATTGAGAGTCTCCCCTGGCACATAGGCAAACTTATCAAAAGTATCATAAAGCTTACACTCTCGTTCTTGTTTAGTTAACGAGGTGCCTTGCATGAGAACACGAATTCTATCCCATAACTCTTTGGCAACTTTATGTTTGCTGACGAGTTTGTAGACATCTGGAGGAAGGGCTTGGAGAATGATGTTTGTAGCATACTTATCACATTTGTATTGAATCTTCATATCTCCAGTCAATTCACCCGTTGTGCGAGGACGAGTAGTTGTACCTTCCGTCACTGTACCATAATCTAATGGTCCATTGAGCACCGATGCCTAAATGAGATGTCCATTCTCCTTGTTCAACATATAAAGTTCCATTCGGGAAGCCCATTCCTCATACATAGTCTTCACCAACATTGGTGGACGATTATCCGTACCCGAGAGGATGGACTTATCCGTAAGAGATGTGTACTCCATTTCAATAAGTTAAGATTTACAAACGTTGATCGATCAATGAAAGAAAGTAAATGTGTTTGTTGTTGTGAGTTGAACTCGAGAAACAATGTTAAAATCCCTTAAAATATGTTCTCAATAAACCAAAAATTCCAAGTCAAAATTACACACGTTTTTTAATGAATAATTTTTGTTATCGGAATGTTGATCGGAATAGTGATCGGAATATCAGTCGGAATAATGATCGGAATATCAGTCGGAATCACCCAAATCGGAATACCTTGATCGGAATACCAAATCTGAATACCAATCGGAATGTACCTAATCGGAATGCCTAATCGGAATACCTAATCGGAATACCTGATCGGAATGTACCCAAAATCGTAATCCCTAAACCCTATTCCGATTACAATGATCGGAATGTCCTATAAACCCTTTTCCGATGACCTGATCAGAATAATTCCCATTTTTCTCGGACAAAACTCAACCAATTCGTGATTTTAAGCCAAAAAATGATCAAAACACCCAAAAAATTTATGTTATTAGCCAAAGTAACTATACTAAATCCCTACCACAACTATGTAGAAGATTTGTATCAAGAAAAAAACCATCAAAAACACAAAAAAAAATTTGGACGTGTGAAAATGGATAAAAAATGGCGTATGAATCAAGAACACAAACACATGAACAATACAATCATCCCATGGCTCTTGATACCATTTGAAGGATATGAAAATCTTGCTTATGTTTTTAGAGAGAGAAAGAGATAGAGAGATGGTGGATTTCACACAAAGCTAGAGAGAGAAAGTAAGAAGAACTATGTGAAAATTATGAAACCACACACCCTCTCCATCAAAGGAGAGGGTTTATATACCCAAGCCCTTGTCATGGGCTTGGGCTTACATTTGGGCCGGCCTACACATGTTGTAGGCTAGGCTTGTTCTTGTTTGATAAATAAACAAAGTTAACTAAACTACGAGCTATTACATGGATTATCGTTGGAGTGACCGATCCTTCTTAATACGTAAAACGTATTTCCAACAAAGAAATATTGGCAAAAATGAATATTGGAGAACACCTAAATTTATGATGAATGAAATTTTGTTTTAAGGATAATTGTTTTTATTCATCCACAATTTATGACTACAAAGTGAAAGTACAAACATAAGTGTGTGGAAGAGCATGTTAGAAGACTCTAACTTTCCACAATCACTTATGATTCTCATTTAAGGAATACTTAGACATTTAAGTAAGCCTATGGAATGATCGTACAAGAACTTTTTCTAAGTGTTAGAAACTTACAAGACATCATACTACTATTTCTCATTTGTTGAACTTATGAACAATATACATTATCTCTTCCTACCGGATGACTGTTATCTTTCATTGGCAACAAGTGAATTATGGAATTTTCCTCTCATTCCGTTTTTCATTTTACCATCCGGATCTGACAAGAAAACTACCCCATCCAGGAAGTGATCACAATCGTTACGGATATCAATCAAGATTCACCAGTCATGACACCAATGGTCGCCACGGGAAAACCCCCAGAACTTTAGAATATCCCCTCTATTATCATACCATTTTCGACTCCTATACCTTTACACTTACCAAAACATCAAAAAAAACCGCTCGTTTTCACCGCCACTAAATCCTAACACTACTACTCATTCAAATGACAGGACTACTCAATAAAACAACTAAGCGTTATGCAGAGGTTGTGATAGCCCGACTAGAGGATGTAGGACGTGAAGTAGAAGCCGTTAATTCAAACAATGGGATAAGAATCAATTGATAGTAGAATTTCAGAAGTCTCTTGAAGTCACGAAGAACGTGATTTCTATGAGGGCAGATGATGCTGAAGTCAGACAAGCTGCAGATCGAGCTCAAAATCAGGAAATCCTACGCCATCTAGGCCTCTACGATGTAGTACCTTTTGAATAAAAGTATGATGTTTCGTAATGAAATATTTACGTTTTTTCGAGACAAAAAGAAGTCATTCATTTCTTTAAATGAGAACTTTGTACTCTAAGCTTTGAAACTATGAATGAAACGTAATTCAAGGATTAAATGTATGACTTTTTATGATATGATCAATCAATTATTATCTTACAATAACTGTGAGGAAACCTTAGTCAATTTAGGATAATCCTTAATTTGATAACCATGAAGGAACTAAGGATTTGTATATCTAGAAAATTTAAAATATCACTTGTAAAGCAAAGACTAACCGCGAGAATCTTAAGGAAATAATTCACCATCAACACTAGAACGCCATTGAGGCAGTCGACTCATTCAATGAGTATTCGTAGGAACAATCAAACCGTGAGCATGTGATCAAGAGTTAAGGAAAGAAGAGTTACTCCAGTTAACACTCTTGGACCTCAAAAGGTCTTTTCAAAAACCAACCGGACTTGCATTGGTTGTGAAAGAAAATAGCATTACGAGAAGAAGTATCCTATGACGGGAAGCAATCCAATGTTAGAATCTGTAAGGCAGGGTGAAGGGGGATTTTCCCTCACTATCCGACTGGACCAAAGAACCTACCATGGAAAACACCGTATGCTAACCCAGGAAGGATTCCCAACCACCTATTAACTATGCCAGAACCATTCCCTCAAAGAACTTAACAAAGCCAACTCCTACTTTGAACAAAGAGTTTTTTGGTAAACTACCTTTTTGTCATAAGTGTGAGTTTTATCACAACGGTACTTGCCTGAACCATTGTATGCTCTGTGATGATTTTGGACATTGGGAAAAAGACTGTCGCATTGTTAAGGCACATGAGAAGTATGTGAAAACGTGTTACCTAGGAGAATGTTGAATGAAAAAAGATCGACTCCGGAAGAAAAACCAAAATTGCTCGAGAAGGAAAACTCATGTATCGTGTTATGAAAGAAAAAGGTGATGCATGTATTTTTATGGGTTATGCTACATTGTCGAAAGGATATCGAGTTTACAACAAGAGAACAAGGATTATTGTAGAAAAAATTCATGTGAACTTTGAGGAATTGCCACAAATGGTACTTGATCACAACAGTTCAAGTCCCGCACCTCAATGCACAGCAATGGCACCTACACACAACAGTGTACGGCCCGTGCAAGAATGTCAAGAAAGTACTCCTACAGCAAACTCGACGGATAAGACACAAATAAATGAGTTGGTTGATTTATATGATCCAATGTTTGATGAATATTACTATGGAAACAATCAAGTTGTGTCAAAGCCTTTCGTTGTCAATAATGTTGATGCACCCGAACAAAGTCAAAAAGACACAACTGCATCTACTTCAGCAACCGTTGCTCAAGAGACAATTTCATTGGATACTCAACAAACTCAAGAAACCGTCATACAACCAACATCACCAACCATCAATGCTGAAGGAGGAAACAAAAATCAAGCAGTCGATGCACAATCTGACGAAGAAGAATTTATCAACCCATTCGGTACACTGGTATGCAACGTCACAGAGTCTTCTACTCAACACTTTGATCCCTCAAACATGCACACATTCTATCAACGATATCCATCCACTCACCATTGGACACGTGATCATCTATTGGTGCAAGTTATTGGAAATCCTTCATAATTGGTTCGAACATGCAGACAACTCGAAACCGATGGCGATGTATGTACGTATGCACTCACCGTGTGTTTCACTGTACCTGCAAACATCAAACAAGCCATGACTGATCATGCGTGGATTGAATCAATGCAAGAAGAACTTCATCAATTTGAAAGACTTGGAGTATGGGAACTTATTGACAGACCATATGGAACATCGGTTCTCGACTTCAAATGGATCTGGAAAAACAAATTGGATGAATAACAAACAATCATCAAAAACAAATCTCGTCTTGTGGTTAAGGGATACCATCAACAAGAAGGAATAGATTACGATGAATCATTTGCTCCAGTCGCTCGTTTGGAAGCATTAAGGATATTCCTTGCTTATGCTGCACATAAGGGCTTCACGGTTTATCAGATGGACGTTAAAACTGTGTTTCTCAACGGTAATTTGAAGGAAGAAGTGTATGTGAATCAGCCAAAAGGATTCGTAGATCCTCATCATCCTGAAAAAGTCTACCGTCTTAAGAAGGTTGTATATGGACTTAAACAAGCTTCAAGGGCGTGGTACGAAGAACTATCAAACTTTTTGGTTTCCAAAGGATTCTCCAAAGGTTCTATTGATCCTACTCTCTTTATTAACAAATATGGGGATGACGTACTGCTGGTGCAGGTTCATGTTGATGACATTATTTTTGGTTCTACGAAGCCAAAACTTCAAAACGTTTTGAAAAACTAATGCACATCAGATTTGAAATGTCAATGATGGGGGGCTAAAATTCTTTTTACGCCTCAAGATTAATCAATCCCCACGTGGTATGACCTCATGTGCTCACGTTGGTACACCTCTGTCGACCTCATCCCTAGATGCTGACTTGTACTCACCTCTCATAGATCAAACGCGATATCGCAGTATGATCGGGTCTCTCATGTACCTTACAACTAGCAGACCTGATATTCATCATGCCACATGTTATTATGCATGATATCAAGCCAGTCCTACTGAAAAGCACCTCAAGGAGGTTAAAAGGATCTTTCGGTACCTTAAGAATACCATTCACATGGGACTCTGGTATCCTAAGGAAACCGTTTTTCATCTAATTGCTTTTTCAGATTCTGATCATGCAAGTTCCCTTGATACTAGAAAGAGCACCTCTGGTGGGGTACAATTTCTAGGGGAAGACAAGCTCGTGAGTTGGTTGTCAAAGAAGCAGGATTGCACCTCGCTGTCATCCGTTGAAGCAGAGTATGTGTCTCTATCCGCGTGTTGTGCTCAAGTCCTCTGGATGAGAACTCAACTCACATATTATGGCTTCCACTTTGATAAAAATACCTATGCATTGTGACTCAAAGTCGGCCATAGCCATCTCTTGTAATCCGGTTCTGCACTCCCGCACCAAGCACATCGATGTCAGATATCACTTCATCAAGAAACAAGTGCGTGACATCGTGGAATTAATCTTTGTCAGAACTTAGTACCCGCTGGTAGACTTGTTTACAAAAGCTCTATCGCAAGATAGGTTTGCGTGTCTAGCTGGTCGTCTTGGTATGAAGTATATGACTCCAGATGACTTGGAGGTTCTGGCAAATGAAGTTGCTTGATATTCTCTCATAATGACTTCTAACCACATCACAGCTTAGGACTCGGACCTCAAATAAGGAAAGTTTATCACGGATGATAACTTATCTTTCTCAATGAGAAATTCATATTTCTCGGTCATGAGCTTCTCATAAAAACATTCTAAGTTTTTAAGTTCATGAAAAACGACTTATAAGTAAATGTCAGCTTAGAACTCGAACTTCAACTTAAGGGAGTTTATCACGGATGATAACTTATCCCTCACAACGGCAAATTAGTTTTTCTTGGTCATGATCTAGTCGCAAAATAATAAAAGTTTTGAGCTCATGAAAAACGAACCCTAAAGGGAAGTGTACATTTCAGTGTGCTTTCCCTATGCAATATAAGAGAATTCTTCTATCATGATTATTTTAAAACCGTTGAACACAATTTTTCAATAACTTCTCAAAATGTTTTTCTAAATCTTTTAAAATTGTGTGTTCAACACTCCCTTCCTCATAAAATGATTTTTATATCTCAAAAATATCATATGTTATTTTGATCAATTTTTGAGGGGGGACGTTTTAAAATCAAGCCTTTAATGTTGTTGGGTACATCTCTGAAATTGTCATATTTTATGTATCCACCACATTCCAAAAAAGGTTCAAAAATATCATACGTAATAAATTATATCGGATAATGCATCTCAACTCCGTACCTCAACATATTTTATGGTGTCGTTTTTCTCCAAAATTTTGTCAAATTTTGTCTCAAGACACACATATATTGTTGAGGGGGAGCTACACGACTTCAAAAGTTCCATGATTCATGCGTGCACACATGTTTCTCTCCCAATCGGTTTTAGAAATTTTCATATTATAATCAATTGGTATCTCTAATATTAAATTTTTATATTAGAGATAGGGGAGAAAATGTGATTAAAATGTAACATATCACAACATGTGATCTTAAATACTCAAGTGCAACTCTTTCCTTCACATTCTAAACTATTTCGAATATCAATGCATGTGTGTAGGGGGAGCTTTTCGGAAATGTAAAACTTTTAAATTGTTAAAAGTTTTGATTTTTATCAAGCACTTTGAATGGTTTTTCAATGGTTTTTATGGTTATGATTGATACCCTAACTACCTACTATCCACGACAAAACGATGGAGTCAAAAGGTGGTTTAGGATAGGAACCTAAGTCCTATGATCCAACTAGAACCGAAGGGATCTACCCCAAGGATATTTCATAGCTAGAAATAGTTGTCCTTAGGAAAGATGAAGTGGAATGAAGCTGAATGCGGACTAATTACTTAAGCTAGTACTGGAACAATCACAACAACGTACTAGTGATGACGTATTGGTAAGCATTGAAAGAGTTGAATATTCTATGCAACTTAGGCAGAAACTGGGTTAACATATCTATCGAAGACAAGTGTCATGGACCTAGTGATGTGATGCACAACCCTTCCCCAGCCATTCGAGTTTCTCTCAAAAGAAACTTGTCTCATTGCCACGAAGATCAAAACGTATCTATCAACTTTCTCACTCCGAGTTAGTTAATATTGAAAAGGTGGCTGTTGTCCCATATTTGTGATGATTAAGCAAGGAAGAAAGAAAGAAAATAGATGAAGTAGATGAATTGTAGAGAGAGAAAGTAGTGAGAGAAAGTAGAGAGAAGTGTGTGAAACTTTTGGAATATTAGATTAAGAAATAATGACAATCAACACCCTTCCTAACATGCTAGGAAGGGTATTTATAGCCTAGCCTACATGTGGCTTAATGGGCTATATGTTTGATTGGGCCGGGCTTGAATAAAATTCTTAGTACCTTGAAAGAGGCCTTTTAAGCTAGCCATCAAGCCCGTAATGTCACGACTATTTTAACTAACTATTACAACGTTCTAATAAATGTTACAATATAAACCTATGACCGAACATTCTTGTTTGACTCAATAATTTGAGGCTAACAATCTCCCCCAATGTGAGGTCATTCTTCTTCGATATTTGGAGATCAATACAGATTACGAATTTCGTCATAAATGAGTCTTGAACGTGTAATATGTTAGAAATACGTTTTACGTATATTAGAAGTATCGATCACTCCACAATATTATTAATGTTGTAATAGCTCGTAGTTAGTGTTACTTATTAAGTTAAGTAAGAAACCGACCCATGGGCTTGTCATGGGTCGGCCCAAGCCCAGATAAAGCCTTGGATATAAATACCCCTTTCCACCATGTAAAGGGGTTGGTTGTTGTTCATTCCTTATTTCATTTGAATAAACATACACATAGTTTCTCTCTCACTTTCTCTCTCTAGTTTCTCTCTCTAGGAATCTTCAACCTACTTCATAGATTCATAGGTTATCAAGATTCTACATTTGGTATCAAGAGCTATGGGGTGATTTAAGGTAATGATTTGTGTTGTTATTTAGTTTTTGATTGTATTAGTGTTCTTTAAGAAGATCCATCTTGATTCTTGGAGTTTTTAGTGTTTTGTGATTGGGATTAGTATATAAGTATTAGTTTTTACTTATTTTAGTTGAAATCACAAAACTTTTTGGGTAACTTGGTAAAAATCTGGGTTTTTTCATCATTCTTTTGATCGACTGTACACGAAACAAGGTTTCTGTTTCCCAGACAAAAGTTCCGAACCAAAAGTTCCGGATCAACCAAAGTTCCGGATCAAAAAGTTCCGAACCAAAAGTTCCGGATCAAGGAAAGTTCCGAATCAAAAAGTTCCGAACCAAAAGTTCCGGATCAAGGAAAGTTCCGGATAAAGGAATGTTCCGAACCAAAAGTTCCGGATCAAGGAAAGTTCCGGATCAAGGAAAGTTCCGGATCAAGGTAAAGTTCCGGATCAAGGGAAAGTTCCGGATCAAGGGAAGTTCGGGATCAAAGAAAAGTTCCGGATCAAGGAAAGTTCCAGATCAAATCTTCCGAACCAAAAGTTCCGGATCAAGGAGTTCCGAGCCAAAATCTTCCGAATCAACACTTCCGAATCAACAAAATTTCCGAATCAAGGGATATTTTACTTGTTTTTTCGACGATTTTTTAGAGGATTTAATCTTGGTTTCTTACAACAAAAACTCAACACAATTCACAAGCTTTACTTCACTGCTCGATCAACCGATAATCTTTGTTTCTTTGAAGTGAACAAAATGAATCCGAATTCATTAATGCCTCAGATGACATCACTTACCGACATTTCAGTCATTACAGGAACGGATAATCGCCCTCCAATGCTCATTAAAGAAGTCTTTGAAGCATGGCAAGGCCGTATGATGTCATACCTTTAGGGAAAACCGGTATATGGGAGGCTTATGGTTAAGTCAATTCTAAATGGTCCACTTGACTATGGTACCATCGTGGTTAACAATGTGACTCGACCAAGGGAGTTTGAAGAACTTACACCATCTCAACAACTTGTTGCCGATGCAGACGAAAAGGCTCTTCAAACCATTATCCAAGCTCTTCCACATGACATCTATCGAATGGTAAGTCAGTATACGGTGGCAAAGGATTTATGGGAACGTCTAAAGGTGTTGCTACAAGGTACGTCTCTTACCAAACATGAAAGGGAATGTCAGTTGTATGATCTGTTTGATAGATTCACGTACAGCCCAGGGGAAACGCTTCACGACTATTACTTCAGATTCACTACTCTCATGAATGATCTGAATGTATACAATCTCGTGATTGCTCCATTCCAGGTTAACACCAAGTTTTTGAATACTTTACCTCAAGCTGAATGGGGTGAGTATATTACCGATGTTAAGTTAACCAGGGATTTGCATAAGTGCAATTTGGATCAACTCTATGCTTTTCTTCAGCAGCATGAGAAACACGTGATCATGCACCGTTCGCCTCGAGGTATGTACCCTGATTCTTTAGCTTTGATGGCGAATCAACCAAGCTTGTCACACAACAACACTCCTTATATCTTGGGACACCAAGCCTATCATCCATCACCTTACATGACAACAACCTTCCCCCAATATTCGATTCTACCGCAACCACCCACCTCACATCAGCAACAATATCGGTTTAATGCACCTTCATCACACTATGCTTCACAACCTCACCCAGCAAGTATTGCACCTTATGCTCAGTATTCATATTCTTCTTATCAAGAGAATGCAGCATATCCATCAAGCTACTCTGACCACATGAGTGTTCCTTCTAGTACTTATGCAGCTCAACAAGACCAAGCACTGTATTGTGATGATGATGAAGTCCCTATTCCTGAATTCAAACAAGGAACTGATCCAGTTGAAGTGTTAGCCACTATGTCTGCTTACCTCACAAGGACTTTAAGCAAACGAGGATTTAGAGGACCAGCTCCTACTAACAATCAGCTGAGGAATTCATCCAATTCTCGCCAACAAGCTACTATTGAGAATGGCAGGGTAATGGTTCAACCTATTCAACCTTATCAGGGGAGACCTACTACATCAACTACCAATGCTCGCACGGTCAATCCTGCTCCAATGGTCAACACTCCTCCACGGGCTAATTCCACAGGAAAGTTGAGAATGATTACATGCTACAACTGCAAGGAAGAAGGTCACATGTCCAGGGATTGCAAGAAACCCAAGAGGAGAAGGGATGGTCAATGGTTTGCAGAGAAGATTTATCTGGTGAATGCTCGGGCACAAGGAAGGGAACTTGATGAAGAGGAGCTTGCATTTCTTGCTGATCCAGGGATTGCTGAACAAGACCTTGTCACTACACAGAATGCAGCATACCAAGCAGATGATCTTGATGCTTATGATTCAGACTGCGATGAACTTCAATCTGCACAGGCAGCTCTTATGGCAACTATCTCTAGCTTAGGGCCAGAAAAAAGATCCGAGGTACTTATTAATACCACTGATAATACCACTGATACTAGTATTCAACCACATCAAGTTGTGCAAGAGAGTGCAGATTCGAATAAGTCTTCGGTGGTGAGTCTTTCAAATGAGGAGACAATCAATGATAGTAATATCAATGTGAGTCCCCAGACTTTGAGTGAATCACAACCGGGAGCCATTTCGCATACGCATACTCCTGCTCAACAAGATTTGGTCATGGTTCCTGCTACATTACTTAGCCAAATAAATGTTGCACTCTTAGAAACCCTAGCTAAGAATAAGAATTTGTCTGATGAGCTTGCCTTATGCAACGAGAAAGTTCAAACTTTGGAATTAGTTCCTTCGTCTAGTGTTCTAACAAATCCCGAATATGATCATTTTCGAAACAAACAAATGGGTCATTTGCAAGAAATTGAAACCTTAAGAGCAGATCTTTCTAACGAACTTAAAGAAAAAGAGTTAGTGGTCACTAATTTTCAAAAACTTCAAACGGATTTTGAATTACTCGAGTCTAAGAAGAATGAAATGGAAATTAATGCAGCTAATAAGATTAGAAGTCTAGATTATTTGCTTTTAAGACAATACGCTGCTTCTCAACTAGTGCACTTATTTGATGCTTCGTTTAGAGAATTTAAATTATCACGTCAAAAAGGCCTTCCCCCTAACCCACGGTATGCAAAACAAGCTTTAAGCCATAGTCCAAGACTTTATAATGCATGTGGAACCTATAGATCGTTGGGCTCAATGGTTATGAACCATATATCTAGGTTTGATCATCATTCATATGATAACATAGCGGAAAAGAACAATGATCATGACAAGGTGTTTAGGCACAAAGAACACATGAATTAAACAAATGGGTTGCTCATTATATTAATAATAAACAACCACTAGACGTGTATACATTGAATCCCACGTCTAGTGCGACACACACTTTAGGTTTACATTGTGAATGAATTGAATATTATAAAACCTAAGACTCTTGTTTCTTTTATAGTGGAAGAAACAGAATCTACAAGAGATAAAATCAAATAAACATCTAAATCTTCTATTTAGATAAACTATATATTGTGTATATCATAAATAATATACTCAATATATTCCCTAAATAGAATTCTCCATCAAATCTTCAATATTCATCAGCGTTTGACTTTTTGACCGCGTTTGACTTTTGTTGACTTTCTGTCAGTGCCTGAATTGCTCCTGTCAGTGCCTGAATTGCTCTTGTCAGTGCCTGAATATATTACTTGATATTTTCTTCGATTTTGAGTTTCTGCCACATCAACTTTTTGACCCAACAATGCAACCCAATTAGGATTGGTCTTAGACCCGATTGTTATTTTCGATGATCGCACAAGTAAGGATCTAGTTGATGAGGATCGGTCATACAACTTTGCAAAATATCCCGAGTGTGATTATTTTAAAATGAATCAGGAGCTTGCAAAAACGGATTTTAGAATTCGCTTCCATATGGATAAAGATCTCATCACGGCACCAACCTACATGTTAAATGAAGAAAACCCTAGTACACTTCCTACACTTGTCAAAATGGAAGGACCTAAGGAAATTCCAAAGGATCTTCCACCTGTTAGCACTGTATGGTTAAACTTGCAAGAGATAAACAATACTTTGCTAGTTTTGACAAGGTCATTTTGGAATGTACGACTTCAAATGGCCTAAACGCCGGAGAATGGGCTTTCGAACACATGAACGAGGAGTTTAAGAATGAGATCAATCCGTTTGTCGAAAGTCTAAAAGGAAGTTTTGCATCTCTTAAGGAAAATCTTGAGTTTGAAATTGGAGAAGTTCAAAAAGTGTTTTATGAAATGGACACCGCTTACGAACTACAACTAATTGAAAAGGAAAAGATTTTATCCGAATATGACCAATTCTTGTCCCAAGTAATTTCGTGTGATGTGCTTACTACTGTAAATGTTAATTATTCGAATGAGCTTACATCCGCTATGATTAAATGTGATGATGTGAATATTTGTGATGATGTGTGTGATCTCTCTGTAAATGTTGCTGATACTGTAAATGAGGTAGATAATCATTCTTGTCACGAATCTAACGCTGAATTTTTAAAGCTACAAGATTCTTACAATTTACTTTCAAAACGCTTTAATCAACTTGAACAACATTGTATATCTTTAGAATTAAAACAACAAACTCAAAATGAGGATCTTTTGATAACAAATGGTTGTGAAAACGGTGTTGAGACAAGTGACAAGATGATTGCAATAGTTAAGGCATTAGAGGAAGAGATTATGAGATTGAAGAGAGATGTGTCATCAAATGAAACATTAAAATTGGAACTAGAGGCCGCAGAGTCTAAAAACCAGGACTTAGAAATTAGACTTTCGTCTATTCTAGGGTAGATGGATCGGGCAAGACAGGGACTATCCGCTCTTTATGGTTCAATAGAAGAACGCTTAGCTTTTAATGCAGCACAGCAACAATCTTATGTTGAACAACTGAACCAAAAGTGTGAGGAAATCTCTGACTTAAACATCCTGCTCATTGACAAAAACATGGTTTTGGCCGAGTTAAAGGAGACACTTCTTCTCACCCGACAAGAAGTTGTTGATAACTTAGCTACCGACTCTGCACCGTCCTCTAGTGCTCCAACAACCAAGTCAGTAGTGCTTTATAAGAACCCGCTCCATAAGAAAAACCCGGTTACCTACGATGATTATATGAGGAATGCAATTAAGCATGTAGATCTTGTTAGGGATATTTTAGACGATCTTTATGCCTTAGATCCCTCATGTAGCTACTATTACTCAGCTCATGAATACATTAAGCGAGTTCAATATTGCTTAGCATATTTGCAATACATAGGTAAACCAGGTTCTGCACTACTCATTAATCGACCCATTGCTGTAACTCCATTCAATAAGACCCCAGGATCAAAACCGTCATTGGCACCATCAAGTAAGGCACCTTTAAAATCTGTTGCTAATGTTCCCACTTTGCCTTCTACAGGAGTAAAAGAGTCTACTAAGGCTAAAGGATCGCCACTCAAGAAAGATAAGATCAAGCCCTTCACTAGTAGTACCAACAAGAAGAAAGTAGAAGCTCACCATAGGAATGTTAGTTCAGTTTTAAATAAAAAGAATCATGTTAAGACTAAAAGCTCTGCGCCTGTGCAGAAGTCTAAACCATTTGTGAATTCTGATTTAAAATGTTGGAATTGTAATGAATGTATGTTTTCCCAACGTCATGATTTGTGTCTTATTGATCATGTGAATGAAATTAATGCCATTAGGAATAATCTTGAATGGAAGCCAACTGTGCCCAAGTTGGCTAGCAATGGCGTCCCACTGGTAGGACCTTTACATTAGATGGAAAAATGTGCCCTTTAACTAGGAATGCATCCATTAAGATTAGGTCTGAGCGTCCTTTAGTTAGGCACACTAGCACTAAAGTATGGAAACAGCGCCCTTTAATTAGGTCAGCCCCCACTATAGTGCCTATCAGTGAAGAAATACCTCAGGATTTAAGCCAACTAGAATCTACACCACCAACTAGGAAGAAGAAGGCTAGGAAATCTAAGAAACCTAAAATTAGCAAATCTAAGATTATTAAATCTCTACCTGCTAATAACAAGGAACATTCAGATTCCGATACCTCTACATTGTCCTCGTCTGGTGATATTTTCAGGTGGTCTAAATCATCCTCTGGTATTTGGACTCTGGTTGTTCAAAACATATGACCGGATATCGCTCGATGCTCCGAAATTTTGTCAGCAAGTTTCTTGGAACGGTTAAATTCGGTAATGATCATATTGCAAAGATAATGGGGTATGGTGAATATCAGATTGGAAACGTTACGATTTCAAGGGTATACTATGTAGAAGGTCTTGGTCATAATTTATTTTCAGTAGGACAGTTTTGTGATTCCAACCTAGAGGTTGCTTTTCGACAACATACTTGTTTCATCCGCAACTTGGAAGGAAAAGACTTGTTGAAGGGTTCTCGTGGTGCAAATCTTTATACGTTGTCCCTACAAGACATGATGGTCGCTTCTCCAGTATGTCTTGTCTCTAAAGCATCTAAGACCAAGTCATGGTTATGGCATCGCAGATTATCTCATCTCAACTTTGATGCTATTAATCATCTGGCTAAAAACGAATTAGTTCGTGGTCTTCCAAAGCTCAAATTTCACAAGGACCATTTATGTTCCGCGTGTTCAAGGGGGAAGAGTACCAAGAAATTATACAAGCCCAAAGCTGAAGACACCAATCAAGAAAAACTTCATCTTTTGCATATGGATCTTTGTGGGCCAATGAGAACTGAAAGTGTGAGCGGTAAGAAATTCATTCTTGTTATAGTGGATGATTTCTCCAGGTTTACATGGGTTAGATTTCTACGTACAAAGGATGAAGCACCGAAGGCTATCATCACTTTTCTGAAATTCATTCAAGTACGTTTAAATACTACTGTCCGCCGTATTCGTACAGACAATGGAACAGAGTTCGTCAACCAGACTCTTCGTGATTACTATGAAGGAGTTGGTATCTCTCATGAAACATCCGCTGCACGTACTCCACAACAAAACGGTGTCGTTGAAAGACGGAATCGTACGCTTTTGGAAGCTGCTAGGACTATGCTGATTTATGCGAACGCTCCATTGTTCTTGTGGGCAGAAGCTATATCTACTGCATGTTTCACCCAAAACCGTTCTATCATTCGGAAATGCCATGGAAAAACACCTTACGAGCTTCTACATGATCGTAAACCCGATGTTTCATTTTTTCATGTGTTTGGGGCTCTTTGTTATCCAAACATTAATAGTGAGAACTTGGGCAAGCATCAACCGAAAGCCGATATAGGTATTTTCATTGGTTACTCACCCTCCAAGAAAGCCTACCGAATTTACAACCGTCGTCTTGGTAAGATAGTAGAAACTATGGACGCAGATTTCAATGAGCTAACAGCGATGGCTTCTGAGCAACGCAGCTCTGAACCCGCGCTTCATGAGATGGGAACCGGTGCTATTAGTTCCAGATTAGTTCCCAAAAATCCTACTTCTACATCATTTTTACCACCTACAAGGCCCGAGTGGGATAAACTGTTTCAACCGTTGTTTGATGAATTCTTTGATCCCCCAAATGATGAAGTTCCAGCACCTGTAGTGATAGCTCCAATCCCTGAAGTTGTTGCTCAAGCAAATGAAGCTTTATCTAATGCATCTTCAATTAACATTGAACCGGATGCACCTTTACCAAGTGATTCTCAAACAACACCTGAATCGTCACCCTTACTTGTGCCTAATGATGTTGAAGAGGATTCTATTGATCACGATTTGGAATATGCTCACCTACAAGAGCTTCCCTTCTTTGGTGTACCGATACCTGAAAACCCTTCAGCCGTGTCTACCTCAGAAGAAGCTCCTTCTATTGTTCACTCCAGACCACCTAGGATTGAAAAACATAGCACCAAATGGACAAAAGATCACCCAATTAGGAATGTCATTGGAGATCCATATCGACCAGTCTCTACACGCCATCAATTACAAGAGAGTGCACTCTATTGCTATTTTGATGCATTTCTCTCCGAAGTTGAACCTAAAAATTGGCAACAGGCTATGACTCAATCATCTTGGATTGAAGCCATGCAGGAGGAACTAAATGAATTCCAAAGACTTGAAGTATGGGAATTAGTTCCTCTCCCTGACAAAGTTAACATCCTTACTTTGTTATGGGTTTATAAGGTTAAACTCGATGAGATGGGTGTAGTATTGAAGAATAAGGCTAGATTGGTCGCTAGAGGATACAAACAAGCCTTAGGTATAGACTTTGAAGAATCTTTTGCTCCTGTTGCAAGATTGGAGGCCATTAGACTATTCCTTGCGTATGCTGCTCATATGAACATGATCGTCTATCAAATGGATGTGAAGACGGCATTTTTGAACGTTGAACTAAGGGAAGAAGTCTATGTTAGTCATCCGGATGGGTTCGTTAGCACGGAGTTTCCTAATCATGTGTACAAGCTTAAGAAGGCTCTCTATGGGTTGAAACAAGCTCCACGCGCGTGGTATGATCTCCTTTCAACATATCTCATTTCGGAAGGCTTCTCCAAAGGCAAAGTGGACCCCACTCTATTCACTCTCAAGGAGGACAATGACATGATTCTGGTACAAATTTATGTTGATGATATAATATTTGCTACCTCTAACATAGAATTGTCCAAACGCTTTGAGAAGATAATGTCCACACGCTTTCAGATGTCAATGATGGGAAAATTTTCATTTTTCTTAGGATTACAGATTTCTCAGAATCCTAGAGGCATCTTTATTAATCAATCCAAATATGCTCTAGAATCTTTAAAGAAATATAACTTTGAAAATTATGACCCCGTGGACACTCTAATGGTGGAGAAATCCAAGTTAGATGAAGATAGGAATGGGACTATTGTCGATCCAAAACTTTACCGTGGGATGATCGGCACCCTTCTCTATCTGACTACTAGCAGGCCTGATTTGCAATTTGCCGTATACATGTGTGCCCGGTATCAGGCTCGGCCTACCGAAAAGCACCTACATGTTGTTAAAAGGATCTTTCGGTATCTAAAAGGAACACTTCATCGTGGTCTATGGTATCCGAAAGATTCCTCTATTGCTTTAATATCATACGCAGATGCCGATCATGCTGGGTGTCAAGACACGAGGCGTAGCACTTTTGGATCTGTGCAACTCCTTGGAGACAGATTGATCAGTTGCTCTTCAAAAAGGCAGAAAAGCGCTGCAATTTCTAGCACGGAGGCTGAATACATCGCCATGTCCGGTTGTTGTGCTCAAGTCCTTTGGATGAGATCACAATTAACTGACTACGGTTTGGGTTTCAACAAAATCCCGATGTATTGTGACAACAAGAGCGCCATTGCCCTTTGCTGCAACTATGTTCAACACTCCCGGTCCAAGCACATAGACATTCGCTACCATTTCATTAAAGAGCAGGTGGAGAACGGAGTGATCGAGCTGTATTTTGTCACTACTGAGTATCAGCTGGCAGATATGTTCACCAAAGCCTTAGATCGAGGACGAATCGAGTTTTTGATCGACAAGCTTGGCATGAAATCATTCACTCCAGCGACTCTTAAAGAATTGGCAGAAGAATCAGCTGAATAGTAGTGGTAAACTATTCAGGCGTATCCTTTGTTCGTGATCATGTATATTATCGTATATATATAAAGCACAAAAAGAAAAATACAAAAATATAAAACCAAGAAAAACCATAAAAATATAAAACCTAGAAAAACCATAAAAATTACAAAATCCAGAAAAACCAAAAATATTTTTCGTTTTTAAAACGGGCATGTCTTTTAGTACGGTAATATTTATGGCCTTAGAAATGTCGATCAATATTGACACGGTGCCATAAATAGAGTCCGTATAAAAGTTGTACATCTTTAAAACATGCCCATTATGGCTTGTAGTTATTTCAGACTGCAACCCGGTTTTCATATTAAAGTCATGTATTTCCTTGGAAAACGTTGGCTCACAACGGGAATTAATTTTCTCGGGCATGATTTACAAGCCAAATCATGCAAAGGGATCAAGTTTACTTTATAACTTGGTCTAACACGAGTTAGTGTACGTCTCAGTGCATTAATTTGTCAAAATAAGAGAAATCTTATTGCCACCACGAATCAATCTTTTTCAAGATACTAATTGGAAATGCTTTCATCAATATTTGACTCTTTAAACAATGACTACAGCTCTTTAAATAGAAAACGGGTCATCGTTTAAGGGGGAGAAAATGTTAAATCATCTTCGTCATCAAAACGATTTTCAAAAGTGTTTGTGGAAAATTAATTGGCTAAATGGTTTATGAGTGGTCTTGCTTTAGAATACGACTTGTGCTCATTCAATGTGATAGGAATTGCTTTAAGATCTTGGAGATTTGCTAATAGGTTGCGATGCTTAAGTTGTGTTGGCGAAATTTAACAATTGTTAGGAAAAAATGAAAAGATAAGGAATAAAAAGGGAAAAGGAGTGAAAACTGTAGGGACTTAAGTGACAATTTGTGAAATTTGTCAAAAATTGACCTAAGTCAAACCAAACCCCCCCCCCCCCCCCCCCCCGTCTTTCATATTCACTGTATTTACTTTATCTTCTTCACTGTTTATTTTCCGCCATTAAAACACACATACAAGCTTTCAAAAACTCTCGATTCAAGCAATTCAATCCGTTTCATTCGATCAAACAAGGTACAAGCATCAATCTTTGATTATTAATTCGCCTAATTCATTGAAATCCACTTAATTAATTCGTTTGAATTAAGATTATCAAATTAGGGTTCGTTTGCCAAATTAGGGATCAATTAATTAAGGGTTTTAGGTGGGTTATACTCGGAATATCCTTAGATAGATGTTGTGTTGCCTTAGCATGCCTTAAAACTCCCAAATCGCGCTTAGAATAATCATCAATAGGCTGCGTTTAAGAAGTTCCGGATGAACATGGTGAACAAACTTCCGAATGAAGGAAGTTCTGAACAAACTTCCGAATGAAGGAAGTTCTGAACAAACTTCCGAATGAAGGAAGTTCCGAACGAACTTCCGAATGTAAGAAGATCCGGATGAACTTCCGAATGAAAGAAGTTCCGAATGAACTTCCGAATGAAGGAAGTTCTGGATGAACTTCCGAATGAAAGAAGTTCCGAACGAACTTCCGAATGAAGGAAGTTCCAGATGAACTTCCGAATGAAGAAGTTCCGGATGAACTTCCGAATGAAGAAGTTCCGGATGAACTTCCGAATGAAGAAGTTCCAAGTGAACTTCCGAATGAAGAAGTTCCGAGTGAACTTCCGAATGAAGAAGTTCCGAATGAACTTCCGAATGAAGAAGTTCCGAATGAACTTCCGAATGAAGAAGTTCCGGATGAACTTCCGAATGAAGAAGTTCCGGATGAACTTCCGAATGAAGAAGTTCCGAATGAAGGACTTCCGAATGAAGAGTTCCGAATGAAGGACATCCGAATGAAGAGTTCCGAATGAAGGACTTCCGAATGAAGAGTTCCGAATGAAGGACTTCCGAATGAAGAGTTCCGAATGAAGGACTTCCGAATGAAGGAGTTCCGAATGAAGAGTTCCGAATGAAGAGTTCCGAATAAAGAAGTTCTGAATGAAAAGTTCCGAATGAAGAGTTGTTGGATTGATAGTTGTTTGCCTATTATAATTACTTGTTGAAATGTGTTATGCTTAGAAGTAATAATGATACATATCTATATATTTTTGTGCATCAACCTTTCATGTCTTATCTTAAGCAGATACGATGACTAATCCAACAGTACAAGCAATCCAAGACTCTAGAGCAGCCGCAATTGCTGAAGCAAGAGCCCTCAAGTTCATACCAAACAATTACCGGCTGAAGCAAGTCTCAAAATCCACTCACCATGGATTTAAAGTCGCCATAGCAATCCTTGATCACTCTCACTTTAAGAATGCTTTAAGGAGTACTGCCTCGGTGCCATATGATTACATGTTTGAGTTCTGGGCTACCAAGGAGAGTACTTCAAACAAGATCACCTTCACCCTCGACAACAAGCAGCAGACACTTACTGTTTCAGACTTCCGTAAGATATTTGGCATTCGGGATACACCAAAAGGTATGGCATTTTCTAGGGATCCTACCAAAGATGAACTCATGGAGATGTTAGATGCTCTTGGATGTCCTGACATACGAGTTGTGTCGGAGTTTACCACCGCTAAAGTAGGTCAACCTTGGAGAGCAATCTTGGGTATTCTCAGTAGATGTCTTACACCTAAAACCAGTGGGCATGATGCTTTGGGTAGTCCAATTATGAACATCTTCCATGGAATGTACACAGGTTCAAATGCAGATTATGCATTATTGTTATGGGAAGAATTCACCTTTCAACTCTTCCAAAACAAGAAGCTGAAGACTAATTTCTTTCCTTACCCTCGGTTTATCAAGCTTATCATTAATTATTTTATGAAGAATGATGTTACTATTGATAGGCGTGCAGCAAGTCGTCATCACACTGAAGAGGCTGATCACACTGTGGATCTGAGGCATGAAGGACCATCTGGTGGTGTTATTCCTGGTCCTATTCCCGATTATCTTCTGACGGATAGAATTAAAGCTTCAGCTGATTACAAGCTACTGCTGCTAGAAATCAAGAAGCTAAAAGCAAGCCTTCAGACAGGAGAAGACTCATCTACTACGGTCAAGAGTAAAGGTAAATGCAAGCAACCAGCTGCTTTACCTGAACCTGAAACCAAGAAGAAGAAGACTGAGACTAAGAAGGGAAAAGGCACTGCTGATGAGTTAGTTCTACGTGACGAAGAAGATGTTGATGATCCTACTCTTGACAAGGCTGAGAGAAAATTAATGAAGATAGCTATTGAAAGGAGTAGGAGAGATACGGGCGGTAGTGGTTCAGGTGCACAGATGAATGTTGAAGAAGAGTACCAGGAGCCAGATGATATTGATGAGTTTGGATCACCTGAAAGGTATTCTACTTCGAAGGAGACATCCATCCCTGTTTCAGCAAGTGTTGAAAAGGAGTCCGGTGCTCCTACAATCATGGTACCTACTCAGCCTTTAGTAACTCAACCTCCACCAATACAGCCCTTACCAACCCGACCGGTTTCAACACCATTCCTTCCACCTCCAATAACTCCCATCCTAAGTACTGTGGTTACAACCGAGCCTCTTCAACCAACCCAGAGTAGCTCTGCATCATCTTCAATGGCTGCATTTGTAATGGCAGAAATGTTGGATAAGCATACGGATAATCAAAAAAGAGAGATGAATGAACTTCGCCAAGAGCTACATAGACGAGTTCAAAGTGAAGAAGCATCTAAGAAAGCCCAAGAAGAGATGCTTGCTAAGTTCGCTGCAGAGATGGAGTTGACACGTAAAGCTCATGCAGAAGAACTAGCTCAGGTTAAGCAGGCTGAAGCTGATAAGCATGCTGCACGAATCACGAGACTTCAAGCTATGAGGGATAAATACAAGGAGCAGAAAGAAGCACTTGAAGCTTCTGTTGAAGAGAGAGTGAAAGAATCCGTTGAATCCATTATGCCTAAACTGCGTGATGAGTTGAAGACACTCGCGGCTGATAACTTGATGATCAAGTCATCCAATCCTTCTCAATCCGCCTACAAAATTGCATATGACTTGACGGATTTTGAATTAAAGAAGATTCTCAAAGCTCGCATGAGGGAACTTGGATCTTTTAATAAATCTAAGATTCAACGGGCTCTCTACAAGTCACTCAATGACGCTATTATGGAGGATGATCGGTTATTTAAAACGTTTGGAAGTGTGGTACCTTAACACATTCTGCTTGAGGAAGAAAGGGAAGAAAGTGAACAGGAAGAGGGTACTGGTGAAGAAGAAGAGGAAGAAGAAGGAGAAGAAGAAGAAGAAGGAGATGATGATGATGGTGACGATGGGGGTGATGATGATGAGGATGATGATGATGATGATGGTGATGATGGTGGTGATGGAAATGAGGAGAGTGCTAAGGGAAGCAACGAGGGTGACGATGAGGATGATGATGGTAAACAGACTAAAAAGGGGGACAAGGTAGCCAGCACAAAGAAACCATCTAAGTCTGGTACCAAGTCTCAAAAAGATGTTGCGTAGAAGGAAAAATCCACATCAACGGAATCAAGACGATCCAAGTGGCGCCACGATGTGAATGCTACTACGGCGTCATCGATTCCTGGTACATCTATTGCTGTGTCTATACATGTTACCACTAACCCTGTTAGTTCTGTTGTTGCTCCTGTGATTGCAGAGTCAGTAACTGAACCTGAAGCAGCACAACACTCGCCTGTTCTTGACACCGCCGAGATGCCTGAATCAGAACCAGCACGTGTTCATGTCTCTACTCCTCTACAACAAGAACCACAATCTACTGTTCCTGAGTCAAGCACACAGGACTGGGCAGACACGTTGGAGATTGACGAGACTGCACCGCCACAAGCTTGGATCACGGCAGCGGCTCAATATGATCCAATCACAGACGCTGACAGAGATGTTTTATATCTCCGTATCCGTAGTCCGATTGACTTGTGCGCATTTCTGGGTCATGAGTATATGTTGGAAATACGTTTTTCCCAATAAAGTCTCGGTCACATCTTAGTTAGCATAGATCACGAGTTATAGACTATTTAGAACTTTGTTTCTTGGAGCGACCTCCCTTAGGGGGAGATTGTTAGAAATACGTTTTTACGTATTTATGAAGGATCGGTCGCTCCAACGATAATTATGTAATGGGCTCGTGATCTATTTAATTAGTGTATAGTCCATATAGCCCACATGTAGGGTGGGCTATATATATCCCCTCCTAGCATGTTAGGAGGGGTTGTTGATTGTCATTTCACTTAATCACAATTCCACTTTCACTTTCTCTCTCTAACTTCTCTCCCTTCTCTCCTTTCTCTCTCTAATCCCTCATCTCTTTCCTTCATCTTCTTCTTTATTAATCAATCAATCAACCATATTAATCCATCAAATCAATCACTTAGAATAGGCCAATGATCACGTAGACCTTTAGTATAAATCTTCGGTCACTCCGTCATTGGTAAAGAGAGCGCTAAAGGATAAGAGAATTCGCGCCAAAACCAGGTTAACCAGAATGGAGTTCGAGTATTATGCTGACGAGGTCCTGAAAGCTCTTAACACCGTTCAAAGGCCAGGCCTCCATGAATCAGAAAGAGCTCCACCTCCACTTGATCCTTCTCAAGATAATCAAATTGCTCTCGACTTCTTCGTCACCAATGATCTTGATTATCTTCTCAAGGGTTCATCAAAGTACGCAACCTCGCTGACCTTGCTAAAAGCTGCCAACTGGGGGACAATACCCTGGATCGAGGAAAAGGTAAACCGACTCTGGGTCCCAAAGGTAATTCGTAATTATGATATGTATGCTATTATAGGTGCATCACATTGGGACGAACGAGTCCGAAGGGCGTACAGAGGTTGTTGCTTGGTCAATTCAGGAAGCAACGTTAGATCCGATATTTGCATCTCCAGCATTTTGGGACTGAAAACTGAAGCCAAGAATGGCTATTATCATGTGACGGAGATTCGTCTAAAAAGGGAGGATGACAGAGAATAAAAAATCCAGCAGGGAGATTTTTCTATCATTCGCCTTGAGGATATCGAAGATATGTTGCTTATGATGACCCGGGATCAACTCACCCATATTGCTCGTGAAGACATCATTGCCTTGAATACAGCACTTCGTATGTTCACACGAAGCGTTGTTATCAAGAAACGAGTTGAAGATCTTCAATTGGGAGTCGAAAGCTACCAAAGGAAGCTTAACCTAACCCGTCCAGTGAATCAAGTGTTACCTCAACATGTCAACAGATGTCCCTATACCGGCATTTCTGTTCCGAGCTACGGGATTTTTTACTTGAACAGTCGAGGGTTAATGAAGTTTATGAGGGTGGGTGAGCTTTATAAGTACAGTGATGGGACTCTCCTATACGTCAGAGGAAAGTTGGATCATCTCAATTCGGGTGGGTCTTTACCAGAGATGACTGAGGATTGGCATCAGGGTTATCAGCAAATGGAAAAGTATGTGATCAAGAAGATTGATCAAAAGCTCCGTGAACGTAGATTGATGAGGAGCTTAGAAAGATTCGTTGGTGGAAGACCATATGGAGTGCACCATAAGTTACTTCAACGATCCATCTAATGGGTCGTACATTTTAGGTCCACTTTATATTGGTTTTTAATTGTGAATATGTAAATTTGTGAATATTGTGCTTTTATGGCTTGATGTAGTGTTAAGGTATGATAATTTTTCAAGAATTTCTCACGAGATTCCAAATCTTTCAAAATATATCATACTAAAGCACTACAACTATCCCTTATTAATTTAAGGGGGAGCATTAACATGTTCTATGGCCAAACATCGATTTCATTTTTTACCCAAAGACCGGTTAATCCATTCAATATCCCAAATATTAATGGTTAACATTTTGGATAAGGGGAGAAAATGGGATTAAGGAGACTTAAATGATACTTGGCTAAAAGATGAAAAAGACTTAACAATGATCCAACTTAATATGTGTAAAGCACGTGTTAAGGGGGAGCGTTTTTGATGAACAAAACACCTAAGGTACAAAACTTTTGATTTTCAATATCACAAGTACCTTAGGTGATTTTCAATGATTTTTCATGGTGGCTATACTTTCCCAAAACACGCTTAACTCACGACGAATGTGGTGACAAAAGGGTGGTAGGAATAGGTTTAGTCCAATGATTCATCAGAGCCGATGGAATCTTCCCAAGGAAAATTCCCTAGATAGAATTAGAAGTCCTAGGAAAGTTGGAGAAAGATTGTGAACGTAGCTGAATGCCGACCAAGTACTTAAGCTAGCACTGGAACAATCACAACAAGGTGCTAGTTATGACGTATTGGTAAGCATTGAAGGGGTTGAAAAATGAAAAAGAATTGTAAAGATAAAGGGTGTAAAGAAAGAAGCTCTCCTTACAACTTTAGGCAGAAACCGGGTCAATGCATATGCTATTGAGATCATTTTTGTTAATGATTCTCGATATTGAAGAAAGACGTCATGGACCCAGTGATGCAATGCACAACCCTTCCCATCTAACTCAAATATCTCTCAAAAGGTATTTGTTTTAATCACACGGAGATCAACACGTTATCTATTGGTTTATTCACTCCGAATAGACTGATATTGAAAAGGTGGCAGTCCTCTCCAGCCATCGCTCACTAAATCAAAACGCACTATCGAGTCTAGAGCCAAGAGATCATCAAAAGTCTCATTAGGACACTTTCCATTTATTCCTTGCTTTCTCACACACTGTGAAAAGTAAGAGATTTTCATGAGTCCTACGCAGTATTCCTGTAATATTGCCAGAACATCCGAGTAATACGTAAGTATTACAATGAAGATGGAAATCCTGCTTGAGCCAACATCAAACAAGCTCAGGGTAGGTTACACGTGCGGTTCTTTTAGAACCAATCTTGTGAAAAACTGGAAAGAAACAGTGGTTTAATTCTTAATTGAACTTAAACTCGTTCCAGGCCTCTACGCATTATCATATGATCTTGCCAGAACACTCAGAGTGACTCTTTATTGATCACAGTGACGAGTGGAAATCCTTCTAGTGTTAACATCAAACAGCACTTGGTAGGTGACGTGTAAGATTCTTTATGAATTGAGCTCGTGATAACTGGAAAGCAACGATGGTGAAAATCTTAATTGAAATTCACTTGTTCCAGGTTTCATGAATTGACGGCTTCAAATCACAAGGATAAATTATCCAAGTGATTCACTCTTTATGTTCGCAGTCAGCTTTGGACGGTCGAATAAAGAGAACGGGTTTACCCGCGAAATCCTGTTAGGAAGTTACTTAATTGAAACTATCCGTCACGAGTACGATATCTAATATCGTCCAACGGTCTTCACCGACCGGAGGTAAAATGCTACCGAATTAGAATAAAATGTCAAAGCCATTTTATTCGTGTCGTTGCTGTGTACCTGTTAAAGACGGTGGCGTTGATGTGTACCTGTTGAAGACGGTGGCGTTGCTGTGTACCAGTTGAAGACGGTGGCGTTGTGGTGTACCTGTTGAAGTCGTTCCCACATGCTTATGTTTTTCTGCATCAAAGTTCAGCAAAATTCAAGAAAGTGCAAAATGAAGTCTTCCGCTGTACCAAACTCTGAAGCTTTCGAGAATTCAACAAAAAGACATAAGTGTGTGGAACATGGAGTCACGAGGAGGCAAGTTTCACAAGAAGGTAAAGATCGCACGTGAAAGGCCAAAAGAACAATGCTCTCAAGCCAAAGCCTAAAAGATCAAATCAAAATATTCACAACAAAAAGAAAGAAGAAAAGACTACGAGCTGAAGAACGAAGACTTAGTATAGTATGCTAGGTTTAGAACTTTGTAAACGTGGAGTGACCTCCCTTAGGGGGAGATTGTTAGAAATACGTTTTTACGTATATTAGAAGTATCGGTCACTCCACAATATTATTAATGTTGTAATAGCTCGTAGTTAGTGTTACTTATTAAGTTAAGTAAGAAACCGACCCATGGGCTTGTCATGGGTCGGCTCAAGCCCAAATAAGGCCTTGGATATAAATACCCCTTTCCACCATGGAAAGGGGTTGGTTGTTGTTCATTCCTTATTTCATTTGAATAAAAATACACATAGTTTCTCTCTCACTTTCTCTCTCTAGGAATCTTCAACCCACTTCATAGATTCATAGGTTATCAAGATTCTACATAATAGTAGTCTTGTTCCTTCATGTTGTGATCTTTGAGCCTTTGTCGTTGTCTTTCAACTTTGTCTTTTATCTTGAGATCTTCAAATTATCCTTGACTTGTCTTTTCCATCTTGCGATCATGTGTCTTTATCCACATGCTCATACTTCGCACCATCTTGAAAGTTTGCTAACAATCTCCTTATAATAGAAGTCATTCCTCTACATAAATTGTTAAGGAAGATTTTGATCGTCAGAGTTGCGGAAGTCTTTAGCTTTCTTGATTGTTGAATGTCTTTGGGCATGAGTATGTGGTTTTGAATCTCTGACTTTGCTGAGTACACCGTAACGTCACCTTCTTGAGACAAAACATAGACACGGACTGAATGGCTTTGATATTCGTCCTAAATCGGTAGCGTTTTACCTCCGGTCGGTGAAGACCGTTACACGATATTAAATACCGTACCTGTGATTAGATAGATTCAATTAAGAATCTCCTTGACAGGGTTTCGCGGCTGTATTAGCCGTTCTCTTTATTCGACCGTCTCAAAGCAAGACTGCGAACATAAAGAGAGAATCAATTGGATAAATATCCGCTTGATTAAAGTCGTCAATTTAAATTCCTGGAACAAGTTTGATTCATTAAGAATCTTACCATTGTTGCTTTCCAGTTGACACAAGCTTGATTCATAAGAATCTCGCAAGTTACCTACCGTTGGGCTGTTTGATGTTGACGCTAGAAAGGATTTCCATTCATCACTGTGAATATTAATAACTATCACTCTAAATGTTATGGCAAGACCATAAAGATATTGCGTAGAAACCTGAAACGAGTTTGAATCGATTAAGAAACAAACCACTGTTGCTTTTCAGTTTTACATGTGTTCAATTCATAAAGAATCTTACACAAGACCTACCGCAGTGCTGTTTGATGTTAACACTGGAAGGATTTCCACTCATCATTGTGAATACTAAGTAGTATCACTCTGAGTGTTCTAGCAATATCGCAAGGATATAGCATAGGACTCTCTTGATCGCCATCCGTGTGTCCTAACGAGATTTGATTTATCTCTTGGCTCTAGACTCGATTCGTGCACTTTTAGTGGTCGGAGGCTGGAGCAGATGCCACCTATTCAATATCAACTATCTCGGAGTGAGAAAGTTAATAGAATTCATGTTGATCTGCGTGACAATAAAACAAACTTCTTTTGAGAGAAGCCTGAGTCAGCTGGGGAGAGGTTGTGCATTACATCACTGGGTCCATGATGTGTTGTCTTCATGATGTGTTGACCCGGTTTCTGCCTAAGTTGTATGGAGGGCTTCTTTGTTTACACCCTTTATCCTTACATTTCTTTTTCATTCTTCAAGCCCTTCAATGCTTACCAAGCCATCATTACTAGCACCTTGTTGTGATTGTTCCAGTGCTAGCATTAGTACTTAGTCGGCATTCAGCTACGTTCACATTCTACTCCATCTTTCCTAAGGACTTTTAATAATCTATTGGATTGTCCCTAGGAAGATCCCTCCAGTTCTGGTTGGATCATAGGACTTAAACCAAACCACCCTTTTGACACCACTAACGTCGTGAATTAAAGATGTTGTAGGTATTTGATCGTAACCATGAGTGCTTGAGTCTTTAGATCGCATTTTAATCACATTTTCTCCCCCTATCTCTAATATATAAAATCAATTGATATTAGAGATACCAAATTTGATTAAAATATATTGTGAAAAATAGCCTTGAAAAACTTTCGAGAGAAAAATGTGTCAACAATAGCATGAATTTGGAACGCTCCCCCTCAAAAGTTGATCCAATGGAATTGTCATTACGAGGATATGATCCACATTAAACTTTTGAGGATAGGAGTTGTTGAACACACAATTTTTGAAAGATTTTGAATATCAATGAGAAATTCTTGAAAAAATTGTGTTCAACTCTTTTTGAAAAATCAATTCTTTTTGGCGAAAAGGTTTTTCTAAAGCATTAACTTGAGTTCATAGACTTTTAATGTCTTGACGAATCCACCCAAGTGTAAGAAGATTTCTCTTCTTTTGCTAAGGGTAAGGGCACTAAAACGTACACTCCCCCGTGAATATAGATTCGGATTGCAATCTGAAAGTGATTACAAGCCATAGTGTTGAGCTCAAAACGTTGAATGTTTTGTGACAAGCTCTACCCAAGATAGATTGCTCTACCCGTTGTTAGGATAAGTTATCTTTAAAGATACACTTTCCTTTATTTGAAGTTCGAGTTACAGTCTAACATTTAACTCTAAGTCGTTTACATGAGCTTAAAAACTTGGAATGTTTTTAATGAAAGCTCATGACCGAGAATTTTAATTTTCCCGTTGTTGAGGATAAGTTATCAACCATGATCAACTTTCCTTTCTTTGAAGCACGAGTCACAATTTGAAGTAATTGTAAATCACTGAAATGACATGTTTTGAAAAATACTTACAACTTTCATTCGAGCTTTATGTACACACCCGTGTCGTTATAGAGCGACATTTCTAGGTACATCCATATTATCGATACTGAAAGACATGTCGAGAAGAATATTTTTGGTATTTTGAAAATTTTTCATTTTTTTTTTCTATGGATATTTACGTTTTATTATATTTTTGTGTTTTCTCAAGTTTTTCGAAAATAATCTAAAATAGAACTTTGTACAGCAGAAGAAGGTGATATCGAATGTACAGAATTGGAACCCTTTGAAGAAGGAGAAGTGGGTTCAGAATCCGTTGTTGTACCTGCAATGACAGAAGAAGAATTTGCAGAAATACTAGTGTTAGGAGTAACAAATTCATTGTCTATATTCAGAACACCCGCATTAGTGCTGGAGCCAGTTTCAACACTCTTCTCTGTGGGTATCCACTTAAGACCAACGTCCTTAAAGATCCTACCCGTTGGTTTCCACTGAAGACTAGATTTAGGAGTAGTTTTCTCTTGCACAGCGGAAGACTTCTTTGGAGAGAAACTATGTCCTTTTTTCATCCACTTTTCAGATTTGTTGTTATTGCTTTTCTTTGCGACGGGTTTGTATCTCCTTGTTGTCTTATGGGATTCAGTATTCGATCTCCGTTCAAAGGAACAAGATTTGACCTCATAGAGGTATTGAAGAATGCAATGGTCATGATCTTCATTGTGAATGCCCTTTTTGCAAGTGGGACATACAGGGATATTGGGATTCACGTAAGTACTTGTTTTCCTTGGTTTTCCACATCGTTCAGGCGTAGTGTTCGAAACACGACTATTCATGGATGGTTTACAATTCCTAGATTGCTGGTAAGGGATCCTAGGTTTTGGTTGACTACCATTAGGAGTGTGTTGAACTCTAGCGGGATTTGGTGAACTAGGTTTTGAATACACGGGTTTGTCTTTCTGAATCTTCCCTTTTTGCGTAGCATCCTATTGGTTGTTGGTATGAAGTAGGTCATTTGAACCTACAGATTCCTTTGTGGACGCAAATGTCATACATTTTAGAGGAGTCCTAGAAGTGCTAGGTGCATTCACATGGTTTGGTTTAGCAACAGTGTGCTTTGTAAATGGAGGAACATAGGGTGATATGGATGGTTTTGGAACACTTGGTTGCACATTAGTTTTAGGGGGTAACCTAGATTTTACATGGGAAATTGGAGAAAGGAGTCGGTTTTCCTAAGATAGATGGCTTTGGATCCTTGTAGGCATTGGGTTGTCGAACAATAGGGTTCACAACCTTAGGTTCCAAAGTTTTCCCACCCATTTTGGCAACAAGTTTCTTCAACTCTTCTATCGCTATGTCCTTTTCTTGTAACCGAGCTTTCAAGTCTGTAATTTCCATACTCTTTTCGCTCATTTCTTGACACAAGGCGGAAAGTTTTACTTGTAAGTTGTTATCATTTGGACCTTTTCCGACTTTGTCTTGCAAAGCAAGTTCCAGAGTATGACAGTGTTTTTGAAGGAATTCACATCGGTGTCGAATCAACGTAAAAGCCTTTTGATCAACATTATTGTGTGTTTCGAAAGCTCTGTTTCAAGACGTTCACACTCTTTGACTTGATCAAGATATTTGCATGCCACGTCAGAATATTCGTCTATATCTGCACAAGATGTGAGAGCAACACACAAAATATATTTGGAGAGGCATTCTTGTAAGAGTAGATCATATGCTATGGAAAACTCGTCTCTTTCAGGCTGATGATCGTCAATTTCTTTTTCAAGAGATTCCACATATTTAAAGTCGTCAAACATTTCTTGTTCGATTAACTTTTCAAATTCCAAAGCATGTTTCTTTGTTCTTTCTGTAAGCAGAATCAAAATAGTTTTCACAAGCACAGTTATATCGTGAGGAATTTGTTTATCACCTTTCTAAAGTTCACGTTTTTTCCAGTCATCATCAACAACCTTTTTGAAATTTTCAATGTTACTCTTAAGAATACTAAGTGCTTGCTTACTCTTGCTTATAGAAGTTTGATGCGGCAAGTACCCAATATATTTGGAAACATTAGTTTACTTAGTGGCAAAAACTTGTCTCCATTTAATTCTTATTTGTTCACATTCGAAAAATATTTGCTCACGAGACTTCTGTGTTTGCGGTGTGAAAAGACCATAAAGACTGTTTTCATAAGCATAATTATATGGTTTAACAAAGTCTGTATTAACTTTTGGTCTACTCTCTTCTTCCAAATCAGTTGTCTCTTCACTGTCAGGCCTAATAACAAGGCAATCAAGATCGGTCCATTAGGACTCATCAAGATATAGGTGCTGATTCTCAGATTGAGCTTGCTCAAGGTACTTAGGATTTGCAAAACTAGGTCTATCCTTGAAAAATGAACGAGGTGCCAACATTCTCATGGTTTGAATTGATTTATTAGTTTTGTAAACAATTTTCTTGTAAAAATCAATTTGAGTTTCAAGTTCCACCATTTTGTCGATGTCATTTGCTTGTTTAGTTTTGAAATCCTTTTCCATCTTTTCAAACACTATTTTCTGTTCATTAACAAGTTTAGTTTTATCCTCTTGAAGAAAACCATTTACTTGAGTTAGCTCATTAACTTTAGTGGTAGCAAGATACGTTTTGTGACGTTCAGTACTCAAAGAGGTGTTATAATTACGTTTCTCTTGTTCTAGAAGCTTAAGAGTTTTATTATATTTCTGTTGAAAATCGTCCTTTTTAACATTAATTAAACACCCTTTGTACCCCTCAATCTCATTGGTCTTTTGAAGAAGTTGAGCTCTGTAGCTATCAATGGTCTCACTAGATTTAATTAGAGCAGCTTTGCATTCTTCAAAATTTTGAGTGAGCGTAGCGTTTGCCTTTTTTAATTGCTCTTGACTCTTTCTAGTTTCTTTGACATCTTTTTGTAAAATAGCAATTAAATTAGCAAGCGTAATACGCTCCTCATCATCATACTCATTTGCATGTTGATCATTGTCAGACTCATTATTGCATGTGTCTGAGGGATCAGGTATGGTATTGCTATCAACCTTCTCCGTCATACATGTGTCAATAAGGGTTTGAGTTTGATCACAATGCTCATGCGTATTATCATTAGCAAACACATTATATTCATCAGTGTGTACCTCTTCCATTGGGTCAGAGTCGAAGACAGGACTATTATCATAGGAAGGTGTGTTGCTGATGATAATCTCAGAACTGATGCCTTGTGTGCCAGTGCTGCTGCTTTCGTTCCCATGTCTGGTATGATCATCCTGCGTACCATGCTTTGTATGCCGTGATGTGAAGCTTTCATTCACATGACCCGATACTGTACCACAATTTGCCTTGCACATTTTATCTATCTCTTGTTCGTGAATTAGTATTCTGTGGACATAGGTTTCAATGGATTTTATGTTACTTGGGATAAGGTATTTGAATGTTTGAGCAGTTTTATGATGTCTCATGAAGCATTGATGTGTACTCGAAGACATGAGAAATTCTGAATCAAAGGTCTTTTCAAATGTCGTGTTGAGTTCAGTGAAGGTGCTCCTCTATTCATTCCCAAAAATTCTTTCTTTGATAAGTTGTGCCGCAAGTTTCTCCATGGCTTGTGTGAATACGCTTATGACCGTGCTAGTGGATTCACCTAAGTCTAGCAGGACTTTTGAAAGACTCTCAAACGATGATTGAATTATTCTTAAACTTTCCATGCATTTATCTCTCAAGAAGCGTGTCCGTTGTTGTAATTGTTCCATCTCGAGAGTTGTTACAACTGAACACTCATTGCGCTTTTCCATTATGATGGTGTCTTTGTTGATGAAGTGAATTCGGATCTTAAGTAGATATGGTGTGATTGTGTTGTTGTTGAAATTCCGAAAATTCCACTTTTTTCCCAGTCCGACAATATATTCCTCAGTCCGACAAAAACGGTAAACCGAAAAATTTTGAATAACAAATTTTGAATTCAAGTTAGAAATAGACAATAACTAGTAGGGAAAAATTTCGAAAAAATGAAAATTTTAACAAAAAATAAAACCTAAAAAATTTGAAATTTGGCCTAAAAATTTGAATTTTGGTCCGAAAATTTGAATTTTGGGTCGAAAAATTTTTCGATTCGCCAAAATTTGAAATTGAAGCTTAAATGGCCTAAAAATGGTCTAGAAAAAAAATTATTTTACTTGGGACTAGTCTACATAGTGGCTAAGTCTAAAAATTACACGAACAAAATATCCATCGGAATACCATCGGAATGTTCATCGGAATGTGCATCGGAATGTGTCATCGGAATGTTCTATCGGAATGCTATCGGAATACTTGTCGGAATATCTGTCGGAATACCTGTCAGAATATCTGTCGGAATAACCGTCGGAATGTATTTCCGATTGAATTCTATCGGAATATCTGTCAGAATCTTAAAACCCTTTTCCGATGGAATTCCGTCGGAATACTTTGTCGGAATATAGTAACAGTACTGAAATTTTAGGTAAAAATTTGAGATTTTTGACAAGAAATTAGCGATTTTAACCAACCGAAAACAACCAAATCCCTACCACAACTATGTAGAAGATGTAAATCAAGATGTAGAGCACGAAAAACACAAAAAGATTTGAATTCGAGATGAAGTATGGATTAAATCATACGAATCAAATGATATAACAACAATCAATCACAAAACTACCCCATGGCGATTGATACCAATTGTTGTCCCATATTTGTGATGATTAAGCAAGGAAGAAAGAAAGAAAATAGATGAAGTAGATGAATTCTAGAGAGAGAAAGTAGTGAGAGAAAGTAGAGAGAAGTGTGTGAAACTTTTGGAAGATTAGATTAAGAAATAATGACAATCAACACCCTTCCTAACATGCTAGGAAGGGTATTTATAGCCTAGCCTACATGTGGCTTAATGGGCTATATGTTTGATTGGGTCGGGCTTGAATAAATGCTTAGTACCTCGAAAGAGGCCTTTTAAGCTAGCCATCAATCTCGTAATGTCACGACTATTTTAACTAACTATTACAACGTTCTAATAAATGTTACAATATAAACCTATGACCGAACATTCTTGTTTGACTTAATAATTTGAGGCTAACAGTGGCAGTCTGCTTCAGCCTCCGATGACCAAAATGCACTTATTGAGTCTAGAGCCAAATGGAGATCTATCTATCATCTCCTTAGGACACAATCGAGTCCTACGCATTATCCTTGTGATATTGCCAGAACATCTAAGTGATACGATTCATAATGAAGCTGGAAATCCTGCTTGAGCCAACATCTAACAAGCTCATGGTAGGTAACTTGTGCGATTCTACATGAATCAAACTTGTGAGAACTGGAAAGCAACTAAGTTTGGATTGTTAATTGATTCAAACTTGATTCCAGGTCTCTACGCAAAATCCGTGTGATCTTGCCAGAACATTCAGAGTGACACTCTTTAGTGCTCACAGTAACAAATGGAAATCCTTTCAGTGGCAACATCAAACAACACTGCGGTAGGTGAATCTCAAGATTCTTTATGAATCAAGCTTGTGACAAACTGGAAAGCAACAATGGTGAGATTCTCTTAGAATCAAACTTGTTCCAGGAATTCTAAATTGACGACTCTAATCAGATGGATAATTTATCCTGATGATTCACTCTTTACGTTCGCAGTTTGCTTTAAGACGGTCGAGTAAAGAGAACTGGTTACTACCGCCGGGAAACCCTGTCAAGGAGGTTCTTAATCGAATCTACCCGATCACAGGTACGGTATCTAATACCGTCTAACGGTCTTCACCTACCGGAGGTAAAATGCTACCGAGTTAGGATGAAATGTTCAAAGCCATTTTAGCCATGTCTATATAAGTTGCAGCATATCAAGAAGGTTGTTTAGCAGTGTACTAACCAAAGTCGTCTTCACATGTTCATACTAAAAGTTAAAGTCTTCCGTAACTCTGATGAATATTTGAAGGACTAACTACAACTATATTTGTGTGGGAGATCGTTAGCCTTTCGAAATCAACAAAGTATGAATATGTCGATTCAGAAGTCACAAGAGCACAAGATGGAGATAATCAAGATACTTAATAATGTAATAGATCATCTTCTCACAAGAGCACAATATGAACACTATCAAGGATAGACTGAAGATCTCAAGAACTCAAAGTCAAATGATAAAGGCTCAAGATAAAGATCACAAAGGCATGAAGGAACAAAACCGCTACAAACAAGATCAAGACCAAAATACAAGACCAAAGAAGGAAGATCACCTCCACAAGAATGTATTCACTCAATCATCTTATGTATTTAAAGATTACCGATACATTAGGGGAGATTGTTAGCCCTATATTTTATATAGTCGAACAAGAATGTAATAGGTCATCTTAGTCGTTAATGGTCTTATATTGTAATAGGTTAGTCAGGAAAACCGGGCTTGGACTTTAAGCTAATATTGTCTAAGGTAGGGGCTTTATGCCCAAGATAGGCCAAGCTCGACCCAAGAAACAAGCCCATGAGCCCACCAAGATCATGGGTATATAAACCCTCTTCCATGTGTGGAAGAGGGTGTTAGTTCATTTTACTTTCTCTCTCTAGTAAACATTAACCTTCCACCATTCTCTCTACTTTCTCTCTCTAACTTTCTTCTCTTTTTCTACTCTAAATCTACTCTAAATATTGTGTTATGGATTGAAGTAGGATTACTAGAGATGCTTCTAGGAACTCCAAGATGTCCAAAGACTCCTCTCGCTTTGGGACGTCACCGAGGTAGGCGACCTTGTTGTGATCAGGCTTGTATTGGAGGGAAGCCATGGATGATGATTGAAAATTGAAAGGGTGATGCTAGAAGATGGTTAAGGGTAGGAGCGTGTGTGAGTGTGTTTTCAAGTATGATAAGTGAGGCAAATGATCCCATTGACCATAAATATTTCTTAGTGAAACTATTCATTGACCCCTAATTATGGGGGTTGCCCTTTCCAAGTTAAGGCATTAATTGGTAGTAACCACTTGTCTGTTATTCCATTAATATCCAATTCTAGTTACCAAAGAAATAGATAAATGGATGCACCAAAAGTAATTTATGTTGACTAAAAGTCAAATCGTCTAGAAGTCAACACAAGTAGCAGCGAGTGGTCAACAAAAGTCAACAGTATGAACAATGACCCAAAGAAATACTAGGATCCAACACAACTGGATATGAAGGACTATTGACCCACTAGGAGCAGGAGAGAGCCACTAGGAGTAACCAAATCCTTCCACCAGGAGTAGCACCCATACAAAAACCCATGAAGAATAGCGAAAGAAGCTATCAGAAGTAAGAATGTACAAGCATACATGTACAATAAGCCTCCCCTTAGGCTTTGCCTCCCCTCAATCCTAGACTTTAAGGATTGACCATACCAATGTAAACCACCAAGTGGTTAAACGTTGGACCATCAAATGCTTTATTCAACAAATCAGCAACATTATCATCCGTATGTACCTTGAGAACCTGTATCAGCTTCTTTTCATTTGCATCCCGTATGAAATGGTGTCGAATCTCTATATGCTTGGTTCTTTGATGAAACACAAGATTCTTCACAATGTAGATAGTGCTTTGATTGTCAATGAAGATTTTGGTGTTCATAAAATTGAACCCATAGTCTAACATTTGGTTTTGTATCCACAAGACTTATCCACAACAACTAGCAGCAACTACATATTCAGCCTCTGTTGACGAAGTAGCTACTATGGTTTGTTTCTTACATTGCTATGAAATAAGCCTGCGTCCCAAAAACTGACAACCACCAGTAGTTGACATTCTGTCATTATTAGCACCTGCATAGTCACTATCACTATAGGCTTCAAGAACAAAAGGGGATTCCCTTGGATACCATAAGCCTAGCTTGGGTTGTGCCTTGATATACTTGAAGATTTTCTTAACAGCATTCAAATTTGACACGGTAGGTGCCACCTGATGTCTATAGCAAGCACTAACAACAAACATAATATCTGGGCGTGAAGTAGTCCAATACAAGAGTGAGCCTATCATTGACATGTACAAATGAACATTAATAGGAGGATCCGGCTCATTCTTGAGTTTGACTTTAGTTACCTCATAAGGTGTTGTTGCTGGTCTAAGAGGTTCCACATCAAATTTCTGAATAATGTCATGAACATATTTATCTTGACTAATGAAGATACCATCCTGTTGCTGCGTCCAAGGAAAAATGTTAGTTCGCCCATGGCACTCATCTGAAACTCACCTTTCATCAGCTGTTGAAACTCATCACGCCATTTCTTCTTAGTAGAACCAAAGATAATATCATCCACATACACCTGAACTAGGATGATGTCTTTGGCATCCTCTTAAGGAACAATGTTTTGTCAATAGTGCCTCTTCTGTAGCCATGCTTCAACACGAAAGTAGATAGACGCTCATACCAGGCTCTAGGAGCTTGATGAAGACCATAAAGAGCTTTGACAACCTTGTAGACCTTCTTAGGATGAAGTGGATCCACAAAGCCCTTAGGTTGAGTGACATATACTTCTTCGTCAATCTTTCCATACATAAATGCACCCTTGACATCCATTTGAAATATTGTAAAGCCAATATAAGAAGCAAAAGCCAAAAATAGACGTATGGCCTCAATTTGTGCAACAGGAGAAAAAATTTCATTATAGTCAATTCCTTCAAGATGAGGGTGGCCCTGTGCTACTAGTCTTGCCTTATTCCTCACCACAATAACCCGAGCATCTTTCTTGTTTTTGAGAATCCATTTGGTACCAATTGATGTCTTTCCATTCGATAAAGCCACTAGGATCCATACATTCTGAAACAAGAATTGTTGCATCTCCTCCTGCATAGCTTCTACCCAATTTTGATCCTCAAGAGCATGTGAGATAGACCTAGGTTCCACCTGTGACAGAAAACAAGCAAACAAGCAGTGAAGAAAATCTGTGTGATTATTTTGATTTTGGTCTTTAATGTAGCTCACAAGAGCATGATGACCAGAAGTTGTTTTCTTATGCATGCCTCGAGTCTTGACAGTAGAACCAGGATCTCCTATGATTTGAGTTGTAGGATGCACTTTATGGATCTGTTGAATAGTAGTAGGAGCTACTTCTACTTCTTGTGCCAAGTTATTAAGATCCCCAGCAATGCCATCATCATATGAGGTAGAGTCGAAAATGCCTTCTATTGGTTGCTTATGAATATCATCCAGCTTAGTCGAAGACTTCTTATGATAGTTTCCTAGGTCAGAAGGACCAGAGAACCTAGTTGTGGAAGTTGGATCACTAATAGAAATTCCAATAGTAGTTGAACTTGCACCAGGAGCATCAAGAGGCTCATTAGGAGTAGCTGGTATAGCAGAAGTATCCATAGGAAACTCAAAGCCTCCTTGGGTAGCTGCAGTAGTAGCATCTTGTTGTTGCTTAAGTAGTGTATCAAGGGCTCCTTGTGAGTCAAGAATGTCTGGTGAAGTAGCACCATCAGGGAATAGCAGAGGTGTCGGGAGCGACCGTTGTGGAATAGGATGGTATGACAAAAATGTCATCATCCTCATCTGAGTCCGAAAAGCTAGTAGTAGCACCTGCATTAGAAGACATAAATACTTGTGGACCTGCATGTTGGTTAGTTTTGAAATGAAAATATCCCAATGAGTCGCTAAGATAGTCAAGATCAAAATACCATTCAGGACCTTTGCCTTGGATGTTTGTCTTCTCCTCAAAGTACCTTAGATTGATAGTTTCAGTGACACGCTTGGCAGTGAGATTATAGACCCTATAGGCTCTTGAGTGAGCTGAATAACCTATAATGAAACCTTCATCCGCCTTGCCATCAAATTTCCTTAAATAGTCACTAATTTTAAGAATGGTAACAGGACAGCCAAAAGGTTTCAAATGATCAATGCTTGGAACTTTGGCTTTGAGTAGCTCATAGGGAGTCTTCTGATGTGGATTGGTTATGGAGACCCTATTCAACACATAACACGTAGTGTTGACCGCTTCTGTCCAAAACATAGTCGGAAGCTTCGAATCAGCAAGCATGGTTCTTGCTGCTTTTATAAGAATCCTGTTTTTCCTTTCTGTAACACCATTCTGTTGAGGAGTCCTGGCAGTACTGTAGTCTCTTTTGATACCTTTGGAATTGAAAAGTGCTACGAGGTCTGCATTCTTGAACTCAGTCACATTGTCACGTCGAATAAATTTTACCTTCTTTGACAACTGATTTTCAATTAAGGCAATGAAGTCTTTGAGAATGGGGTAGGTCTCACTTTTAGCAGCCAGAAAGAAAAGCCATGAAAACCTGCTATAACCATCAGTTACCACAAGGAAGTAGTGTGTATGGTCAATGCTCCTAATGGAGGTAGGACCAAACAGATCCATATGAAGTAACTACAAAGGTTCAGTTATTAAACTGAGGGTAGTAATTGCTTTGAAGGATGCTTTATGTTGTTTGCCTTTGCTGCAAGCAAGGCAATTGATGTCATTTTTGAAAGTTTTGGTAGGTAAACCAGAGACCAGGTTCATATTAGCCAGATGTGAATGGTCTTGAATTTTACATGCCCCATCTTCTATGCCATTTTGTGGCTTCATCTTATGATGCTTTGGCAACCAAGCAAGCTAGTTGATCAGTAGGATTAACTTCATTCAACTTGATACTATAGAGGTTATGTCTTCTTGGAATTTTGAGTAGGACTTGGGAGTCATCTGGTAGCTTAAAGTCTTTAGACAACACCAAGTAATCAATATCCGTAAAGAGGACAACCTGCTTCTTGTCACAAATCTGAGAGACAGAGATCAAGTTGAAGTGTTGTAGTGCTTACACATAGTAAACCTGCTCAAAATTAAGGTTAAGTGTCTGAATAGTTCCTTTGCCAGAAATCCTCCCTTCACCGCCACTAAAGTACACTTTCCCGCCTTGAAATGGTACAAAATTAGTCAAAAGTCCTTTGTTCCCTGTCATGCTCCTAGAGCAACCACTATCTACAATGCCAAGAGATGGATCTTGGTATGGATTAATCTACAACAACAGAAAAGTATGTAACAGTTAGTGTCTTAAGGGGACCCAAACCATTTCTGGCTTGAGTCTGCCTTGTGGATCATTATAAGATAGTCATGGATATTGATGAGATCCACTATTGTTCTTGTGTTTCCTTGGCATCATATGGGATTTATGTTATGTCCAAGAACAACCTGTTGAGGGCTTAACAACAGAACCCAAATTTCCCAACCCAAAATACATTTGGTTTTAAGTAGTAGGATAAGTGTTAACAGAATTATGAAAATAATTATTGGTTGGTCTGTTAAAGGTACTAGCATTGCTTCTCCAATTAGTAGAAGCTGAAGGAGAGGTCCTCCTAGAAGAAGGAAAGGATTGAGCACTTGGGTTTAGTCTTCTAGAAGCAAAACCCACACTAATAGGAGCAGCTCCTGGTGGACCAGGAGTACCATAACAAAGATAACCAGCAGGCTTTTGATCATAAAAATTACAATCTTTTATCAAATGAAATTTACTACCACAAACAAAGCATGTTTTAAAAGACCTTTTATTCAAATGACATTGTTTTGTACTGCTATTCTTATTAGAAACGACTCTAGGAGAATCAACATTCCTAGAATTCAGAAAACAAGAATAAAAAACAATGGAAGTAGATGCAATAGCAACTCTGTCATCACTCATCCTAGCACTAGAAGCAGCAGTGTCATTTTGTCTTGGGACTCGAGGGACTTGACTCTTCATTTGAACCACACGATGCATAGTCACTTGCCTTGTCACTAAAAGTACAAGAGACAAAGTCATTAATGTTAGCAGAACTTTTAGGAGACTCATGTATCGGTGATTCATCCAAGTCTTTATGCATTGATGTAGGCATAAATATTCCTGTAAGAGGTGGAGGAATAACATGCATTGCTACAGCTGGTTTAAACCTATTGTAACTAGGTTTTCCCTCCTCCTCTTTGTCAGGATCAAAGACACTTGAAAAGGAAAAATCAAAAACATCATCTGGGCCTATATAGTTGTCAAATCCTAACCCTCTTTTAGTTCTTCCAGACATACTGCTATCTATTAGTTTGGAAAGATTCTTGGGTGCTTTTTGCCATTTATCAAATTTTTAATAAAGTAGCATCTAATTTCACTTGCATATCTTGTTTTGCCTGAATACTTTCAGTATTAAATTTTTAGTATACTTAATCAAGTTAGTGGTGTTCTTTAAGTCAATACTTAACACCTAATCTTATCCTCATACTCAAGTTGAGCATTTTGTAACCACTTCTTTTGCTGTTCAAAAGTTTTGAGAGAACTCTTATAAGCTTGAACTTCTAAAAAATACTTGTCATTCTGAGCATTTAGTTCCTTGCATTGTGTTAAGAGGCCAGAATATTTATCATTACAACCAAGAGGGCAATTTTGTACCTAAGGAGAGATTCCCATTAGAGCAAATTTCTTTGCTTCCTCTGCCTCAGATAAGTGAACAACAATCGTAGCAAACACATCAGTAGAAGACTCGGCTATATCCAAAGTTGGAGTCATATGATCATTCCAATTTACCATGGTATCAACAGATACCAAGGCTTTCTTATCCTCCTGAAGCTCTTGAACCTTGAAGGCTGAATACATGTTCTTC
The DNA here is from genome assembly GCA_025667525.1 of Glebionis coronaria. NCBI lineage: Eukaryota > Viridiplantae > Streptophyta > Magnoliopsida > Asterales > Asteraceae > Glebionis > Glebionis coronaria. Next base: position 426,172,305 of record CM046881.1, on the reverse strand, counting down.
TCCTGATCATTTTTATTAGGGCATCCCTAGCAAAATGTCTTTGCTGATGGCAGTTGTAGCATTTGACTTTGCTCCTATCAAACCTGGCTGGCTCTCTTGGGTTGTAGCTAAATTTTCTACCAGCCTTCTTCTCAAACTTTTGAACTCGGAGAGTAAGCATAGCCATCTGCCACTTGAGGTCCATTCCATCCAAGTCAAGCTTATCAACTTGTTTGAAGTCATCAAAAGCTAGCTGTTGTTGTGGATCAACATCAGCAACAAAGGAGTTAAGAACAGTTTTTACCATGCTACTGGTCTTAACTTTTGATTGAAGAGTAGGAGTATGTTGTGATGACAAAGTATAGCTTGAGCTACTAGTATAGGGCATTGGACTGGAGCCCATGGAACTAACAAAAGCAGAATTAGCAGGAGTGGAGTAGGAATCACTTGGGTATACTCTTATATGAGACTAAAAAGTTTTGAGTTTGTAAAATAAGTCATCAAATGAGAGATACTCAAGTCCTCCTTTCACTTTGAGAGAGATAACAACCTGGTTCCATGAATGAGGCAGGGCTCTAAGAAACCTGGCATTGATGTCTTCATTTTCTGGTTTGGACCTGAGTTGATGCAATTGGCTGAGAATCTTTTAAAACTTGTCATAGCCTTGATGAAGACCTTTTGTCTCAGAAATCTTGAATTCTGTAAATTCATCTCTCAGCATTGATCTTCGCATCTTCTTGGATCCTCATTTCCTCCAAATCTTGCCTTGATGCCATTCCAGATTTCCCTGGAATCATCCAAGTGATAGAAATCACCCATATGATCATTAGGAAGAGACTGAAGCAAAATAGTTTTTGCTTTGATTTCTTTTTGTACTGATGTGATTTCTTCATGAGTTTTAGGATCTAGAATGGTGATATTACCATTCTTATCCCTACCCATAGTCTTCTTACTCTTGCCATTCGGAACAATTTTCCATAAGTCTAGATCAGTGTTGGTGATCCAGCATTCCATCTTCATGGCCCAGCTGTCATATTCTTCCTTCTTCAGGAGTGGGAATTTCCCATTTGTATTAGAGACAGTAGCAATGATTTGCTGTGTTTGTTGTGTTGTAGTGGTGCTTGGTTGTCCTGTATCAGTAGAACTAGAAGCAGACATGTTTTAGTTAGTAAAAAATGAAAGAAAATGTTTCTTCTTGTACAGAGACTCTCCCAGGCTCTGATACCACTTGTTGGGTCCTTTATTGTAGATCTTTCAGCCTATTTAAGGATGGTGAACGACTTCTGTAATCACAAGTCTATTCACAGAGAGACTCTAATGAAACACAAAGTATTAGTGCAGAATACAAATATTAAGAACAAGAAGAAACAAAATAACTAGATAAATAACTTGATCCTTTCTAAGGATTTTTACTATATTGATATGAAATGAAAACTGGTGAAGGTGTCTCTAACCCTTCTGCCAATGGGTTCATTTTATACTACAAGGAAACCCTAACTACATTAATCATAAAAACGTATAACAGATGATATGCATATCCTTTCCTAAGATATCTCATGCATATCCTAACAAACTACTACAAATACTACTGTTTGACTTTACTAATAGACTAGGAGCACGTGTTGCTCCTACTACTACTAGGACCATGAGGAACTACATACCTCCTAGTTCACCTATTACAAGTAATCTATTACATAGGTCCTAACAACTTGACATAGCTACATGATAAGGATCAATCTATTTCTAGTCATTATCTCTTCCTTAGGCCACAAGCGTAGGAGACCCCAGCCAGGACTCTCTCGGGTATAAAAGGAACCCTGAGTTTCCATAAAGGTACGATACACACAATACTCTAAGCCCTCACATATACTCAAACCGATTACTTACTCTCACGCTGGAGTCTAATCGTGGGACAAGCGCCCATGGTAAGCTTAACGGTGTCTGTTCTTAGTGTGCAGGGTCCTTAAACAAGATTCACATGGTGCAAGAGCCAGAACCCACAAGACCTCGAATTAAGCCTAATGCGGATCAAACTAGGTCCATCCAACTTTTGTATCAACATTGCAAAAAGAATTTTTGAAAGTGGTTAAGTGATAAGCTCTAGCCAGCTTATTTGAGTTAATAAGCCCGTTTTTAGTTTTATTTTCTAGTAATTGCACTATGGTCCTTACTCTTTCAATCTGTGTTCTGAGTTGTTTGTTTAGTAGTTATAATAGAATTTCATCTTAGTACCTGTTCTTTTAAGATTTGTTTAAACCTTAGTTTTAAAGTTTGAAAACTTTGTTATTTTTTGTATTTTGCATTTAAATTTTGTATTTTCCTTTTTATCATTTTAACATTTTGCATTTTCCTTTTATTTTTAGCATCATTTTAATAAATCTTGTTTTATGTGCATTTTTAGTTTATACTTCGTTCTTTCTTTGCGGTATTTGCAACGTGTTTTTAGTTTAGTACGTATTACATATATATAGCTATTTTTACATTTTTTTTTCTTGCTTTGTGCTTAAATAGAAATAGAATACCATTCAATTACTTGAACCAAAAATGATAAATCTTAAAGATAAAATTGGATTTCAATTCGAGTCGACTCGAGGAAAAACGATATACATAAAAAATGGTTATTAGATAACGATGTCAAAAATTAAGTTAACAAATAAGATTCGATAAACACGGTTTCACAACGGTTTTGAACATTTTACTTACTACCAAGACTTTTATATGCCCCCTAATGGATGGGCTTTATTATCTTTGGTTTACCTCCATCTTTTATTCAACTCCGTAATGGAGCTTTTATTATGACTTCGGTCCTGCCTTGCCTTTTATTTTAACCTCACCATGAGGTGTTTATTATGGCCAAAAACGTATATCCTCAACACAAAACGTAATTTTGGATCTTTAATGCTTCGCGGTTTTAATACATTCACTTATAATTTTGCATAGATTTTCAGCCTTGTGAGCTTTGGATTTTTTCTTGATTTAGGTGAAGATGTGCTTAAAAATTATTATTGGGGGAAGTTTCGATTATTAGGTTTTCCAATACTTCAAAACCATGACGTTGGAGAATCCTAAGTGTTTTCCCAATTTAATTACATGGAAACGATTAGAATTAGTTAGAAACCAATAATAGAGATTAAACTGCTAAGGCCAATACTAATTAACAATTTAATATATACAAGGGATGGGAGGAAAAGTAAATAATTAAAAAACGTGAGTTTTTTAAAGAATGCGAGTACTCTACGTTTAGCATAGTAACTTATAATCAACGCTATCATTTCTCATCCTCAATTTAATGAGACTTAGCCTAATATAGTTAAGGACAAAGCTAAGTGCTTAACACGCACGGTCCAGTCAAAAATTACTCTTTTTCTCACCATCGGAAAACCTATATTCGTGTCTTAAACACTTATGAAAAACGAGAAAAATTTTAAATTTGGCCGTTTTCACCTTATTTTGAAACAAAAAGATGAAAATTGGAGAGCGTGAAGGCGTAGCAAAGTAAAGTATCTATTCACCCCTCATAGTCCTCAATGTTTCGAGTCTAAGGGTGAAACACCCCCATACTAGAGACGAAAAGTCGAATGCTTACTCCTAGCATGGAAAGGGTTTAACAATTAATCTTAAGCCGTTTATGAAGTGTGAAAAAAGATAATAGTTAGAACGAAAAAAGATATATCATCGAATATCGGAATTCTTCAAAGCAAATGATCGAAGCTCATGTAAAACGAATACGAGAGGCTTCAATCATGATGATGATCCTAGTTAACCACAATTCACAAACAACCACGGAACAAAGGTTGGAAGGGCACAAATCCCCTCACATTAACTACATTAGAATGTGATAATACGTACATGGATAAGCATGGGAGGTCTCCCACGAGGCAACTCGTTTTTTTACCGAGTTATGAGCTCGACTCGATCCCCTCAATCTAACTATCATTAGAGAAGGTGTCTTGGTCGAGGTCAACCATTAAAGGAATTTCCCCACTAAAGTAGTGCTTAAGCCTATGACCATTCACTTTGAAATTAGGACCGTCATTTTGAGCTAGCTCAACGGTCCCATATGGAAACACGTGGGAGATAGTGAATGGCCCCAACCAACGGGATTTCAATTTTCCGGAAAATATCTTCAAATGTGAGTTAAAAAGTAGAACTTGATCACCAATGTTAAAAACCTGGTTTTTTAATTTTAGCATCATGAAACTTTTTAGTTTTCTCCTTATAAATCAAATAATTTTCATAAGCAAGATCACGTAATTCATCCAATTCATTTAATTGTATTTTCCGGTGATCCCCCGCGGTTTAAAAGTCAAAGTTACAATGCTTTAGGGCCCAATAAGCTTTTTGTTCAAGTTCAATTGTTAAGTGATAATTCTTCCCATACATAAGCTTATAAGGAGTACACCCCGTAGGTGTTTTGTGAGCGGTACGAAAGGCCCATAAAGCATCATCAAGTTTGTCGGACCAAGATTGTCGGTTCACTCAAATAGACCTCTCCAAAAATCTCTTCAAAGCACGGTTAGAAACCTCCACTTGCCCACTCGTTTGTGGGTGATAAGTCGTCGAAAGCCGATGAGTAACACCATATTTCTTTAAGACTTTTTCAAATTGGTCATTACAAAAATAGATTCTACGATCGCTTATAATAGCACGAGGAGTTCCGAATTGAGAGAACATTTGCTTCAAAAATTTGACTACCACACGAGCATCATTAGTGGGCAAAGCTTTCATTTCCACCCACTTAGAAAGGTAGTCAACGGCAACAAGGATATATTTGTTACCACGAGATGATGGGAAAGGTCACATAAAATCAATGCCCCACGCATCGAAGATCTCACAAACTTCGATAGCATTTTATGGCATTTCATACTTTTGTGAGGTTTTTCCTTGACGTTGGCACGAGTCACATGACTTGACAAGTGCATGTGCATCTCGGTAAATGGTAGGACAAAAGAACCCGACATCAAACACCTTCTTAGCCGTGAGATTAGCACCATGATGACCTCCCGTAGGGCCTTCGTGACAAGATCTAAGGATATTAGAAGCTTTGATGCCAAACACACAACGTCGAACTAGTTGGTCCGCACAAACCCGAAAGAGATAAGAGTCGTCCCAAAAATAGAACTTGACGTCTCAAAATTTTTTTCTCTTTTATTGAGTCATCATACCCTTAATGAAGAAATTGCCAGCATGGTAATTTGCAATGTTCGCACACCATGGGGTGGATGAGTCATCCTTAGAGTTAACCACACCAAGTGTCTCGAGAGGAAATGTTTCGATTATATCCTTGTTCTCGAGCTCACTTTGATGAGGTTCCTCTGAACGAGAAAGATGATCGGTCGCGAGATTCTCAGCTCCCTTTTTGTCAAAGATTTTGACATCAAATTCTTGTAGCGTAGAATCCAAGGAAGCAAACTCGGCTTAGCATCAAGTTTAGCAAAGAGGTACTTGATAGCCAAATAATCCGTATACACTATGCTTTTAGTCAAGACAAGATAAGGTAAGAATTTCTCAAATGCATACACCACGGAAAGTAATTCTTTTTCCATTGTGGTGTACTTGATTTAAGTCTCGGCCATTGTCTTACTAGCATAGTGTATAGGCAAGAAGTGATGATTATAACGTTGCCCCAAAATGGATCCCATAGAAAAATCACTTACATTGCACATGATCTCGAATGGTAGTTCCCAATTTGGTGCAACAAGAATATGAGCTTCGGTAAGTTTCTTATTAAGAATTTCAAAGGCCCGAACACAATATTCCGAAAAGACAAAAGGGGCATCTTTTTCGAGAAGGTATGTCATGGGTCGAGATATCTTGGAAAATTCTTTGATGAAACGACGATAAAAACCCGTGTGGACCAAGAAACTCCGAACTCCTTTGACGGTTTTGGGATGAGGTAATTTAGCGATGATGTCAATTTTAGCTTTGTCTACCTCAATCCCCGATTTAGAAACCTTATGCCTTAAGACGATTCCTTCTCGACACATAAAATGACATTTTTCCCAATTAAGTACAAGGTTTGTTTCTTCACAACATTTTAACATTTTTTCCAGGTTGTTTAAACATGATGTGAACGATTCACCAAACATCGAAAAGTCGTCCATGAAAGCTCCATTGTTTTCTCGATCATGTCATGAAAAGTAGCCATCATACATCTTTGAAAGGTTCCCGATGAATTAGAAAGTCTGAATGAATTCTACGATAAGCTAATGTTCCATATAGACACGTAAACGTAGTCTTTTCATGATCACGAGGGTCGATAGGGGTTCAAATGTAACCAGAAAAACCATATAAAAAGCAATAGAATTCGTTTCCCCCTAAACGCTCCAACATTTGATCCATGAAGGGCAATGGAAAATGGTCTTCGCGAGTGGCATCATCGAGCTTTCGATAGTCAATGCACACCCTCCAACTGGTTACGAGTCGAGTTGGAATTAACTAGTTGTCATCATTGGGGACAACGGTCATTCCTCCCCTCTTAGGGACACAATGGTTTGGGCTCACCCAAGGGCTATCGGAAATTGGGTAAATCATTCTCGCATCAAGAAGTTTTAAGACTTCCTTTTTATGACATCATGAATTTTGGGATTAACCCGCCTTTGACATTGGATTGCGGGTTCGTAGTCTTCCTCCATTAAAATTTTATGAGTACAAAATTTTGGGTGAATACCCTCAATGTCAGAAATTCACCCCGCAATTGCCCTTTTGCGAGCTTTGAAATTTTTTATAAGTGCGGTTTTCTCATCATTCGAAAGATTTTTCGTAATAATAAGCGGTAACTTATCTTTTCCTTCCAAGAAAGCATATTCGAGATGAGGTGGAAGATCTTTTAATTCGAGAATTGGTGGTTCCTCGATTGAAGATTTTGGTTCAACACTCGTAATCTCTATTAGCGGAGAATATGATTAAAATTGATTGAGAAAATCCTCGGTAATTTTCAAGTCCTCTTCATTGTTGATTTCATCGGAACTAGTACAAGGTATATCGACATCTTCCAAAGTGAAACCGCCTCCTTCGAATGGAGTGAGAGAAGGTGAAGAATTAGCAAGAACTGGATCTGAAATAGTGGGATTGCCACTATTATAACTATCGAAAAAGCCTAAAAATTCTTGTGAAAATTCATCGCAAACGACATCGATTAGATCAAAATGGTTTATAGTCGCGATTGAATAAACATGAGAAAGTTTTGAATTTTGAGTGGCGTTTATAACAAGTTCCTCTTTGTTGAGTCGTAAAGTTATTTTCCTTGCATGAACGTCGATTAGAGCTCTCAAGGTGTCTAGAAATGGACGACCTAAAATTAGAGCAACTTGAGGATCCATCGGAATATCTACCACGCTAAATTCAATCAGATAGTAGAATTTTCCAACTTTTACGAAAACTTCTTCGGCCATTCCACGCGCGATCATTGTGGAATGATCGGCTAGCTCGATGGACATTTTAGAAGGAGTAAGATCCAGAAGTGATAGCGATTTCCACATAGAAAAGGACATCAAGTTAATGATCGCGCCAAGATCAGCCAAGTCGAGGCATCCTTCCATTTCTTTAATATCACATGAAATTAAAAACTTACCGCGATCAGCTACTTTTTCTAGAATTCGGTAAAGAAAAATCGATGAACAATTAGATAGTTTTAATAACTTCTCCATATCGTTCATCATACTCTTAAAAGTAGAGGTGAATCTCGGTATGTAGAGCAAAGCATCCGCGAAACTTATGTTGAAATATGTTTTACGAAACAACTTAATGAAATATCTACATGTTGACTATTACGCTCATGCACTTTCTTTTTGTTTTGTCTCGATGGGTAGGGTAAGGGTGGTGTGGGTAAAGGCAAAGGTCTCGGAATCTCAGGTTCCAGAATGGGCAAAGGGTCAACCGTAGGTGTGGTTTGAGGGTACTTTGTGGGCTAGAAATATGCTCCTTTTCGACCACCACCTCAGGTTCTTTCTCAATTTCCTTCTTCGTAGAAGTACTCAATTGAGAAATGGGATCAATGGAAGTTTTACAACTTTGGTGGTAATAGCTTTCATTTCTTCCTTCGGGTTTGCAATGGTATCACTTGGAAGACCACTCGAAGTAGAAGGCTTACACATTATGGCCTCAAACATATATGTGAGCTTGTTTTCAAACTTATTTCTTTCTTCTTCACTTTTTGCTTGCTTTTGTTCCATCCTAAGTTGATTTTGCTCCTTTTTATGTTGATTTTGCTCAAGTCTTGTTATATTAAGTTCAATCTTGTTGTTTTGACCCTTAATTTGAGTGCAAAATCGTTTTTCAAATCGGTTCTTATGCTTGTCATTTCTCTTTGGATGTTATCAAGAGTAACGTTATTTGCCTTTGCGTAATTCTAAAATTCATTTGGAAGCTCTTTTGTATATTGGTTTTGAAAACCTTGACTTGGATTTTAAAAATTACGGTTCTGGTTTTGATTTTGAAATTGACCATTACTCCCTTGATTCCCGTTGTTGTAATTTCCTTTATTATAGGTTCTTTGATTCCCATTATAACCACTGTTATTATTGTTTCAATAATTGTTACTTTGATCGTTTTGAGCGGGTGGAAAACCCGGTGGAGTCGTTTGATTTTGGCGGGCAACTTGACCGTTTTGGTTATAAGTTCCCGTGGCCGTGAAGGCACTCGAAGTGGTACCACCGGTGGCAATGCACTCGGAGCAATCATGAGCTCCACCACAATACAAACACGATTTCTCAACCGCTTTAACTGTAGCGGGAGCGGGATTCTCTCTTGCTTTCCAATCGTTTAACAAAGACGAAATTTTATCGAACAATTTGTTTTCCAAACAAGACTCTATTTGATTCACATCAATAATAGGTAAAGACGAAAACGAGCCCATATTGGCAACACTCGGTGTGTTACGAGGGCTATAAACCTTAGACCTATTCTCAATGATCGTTAATGCTTCATCGGTAATTTTACCGAAAATATTACCACCCGCGGTGACATTAAGATAATCTCGTTCATGATCATTCAACCCATTGTAAAACATATCAATTTGATGCAATTCGAAAAAACCATGGTGAGGACAATCATGAAGCATTTCTTTAAAACGTTCCCAAGCCGTAGAAAAACTCTCATGAGTTTTTTGCGTAAATCTCGAAATTTCATTTTTCAAATACGTAGTCTTAGGGGGTGGGAAAAATTGATTCACAAATTTAGACACGAGATCCTTCCACGTCAATATGGAGTTTGGTGGTTCTTTCTCGAGACAAATTTTAGCGGGTCCCTCTAAGGAGTACAGAAAAAGCATCATCTTAATAGCATCGTGAGGAACATCCTTAAACTTTCTTGTCGCGGTAAGTCGATTGATATTACGAATGTGATTATGCGGGTTATCTCTTTGGTCACCTCGAAACTTGTTAGCTTGAAGCATCGATAACAAACCCGTCTTAATATCGAAATTCTCCGCAAGGATAGCGGGAATTAAAATCGCATCTCCATAACCCTCAGTGGGTGCTTGAAGTAACTCCATCATAATACGATTAGCCATGGCGACTATTGGTTCTACAAAGGGTTCAAAAATTGGAAGATTTTCAATGATACTTGGAATTGGGGTTCCTTCTCTTCGTTGTCGACGTCTACGATTACGTTTCGCTTGTAAACGAGTTATCATAAACATAACATGGAAATTGGGGGTAGCAAAGAAGATACTTATTGGGGTTTTTTGAATTTTCTATTTTTTTTGTGTTTTTTATTGTTTTTAGATTTTTTGGAATTTTCTTGTGAATTACGTAAATTACAAATCTACAAAAATATCTCCTCGAATCAAACTCTTGATTAGAGAAACCAAAGGTAGTGAAGGTAATGACGTGAAATGAAAACCTTCGTTCGACTTTAAAACGTTGGTGGAACACCAAAAAGTTTTGAGGGTTCACTAATTTAGAATCCACAAATATAGATACGTAATAATAATTTGGGTGGCAAACCTTTAATTAGCCTTCACTTTCAAAGTACGCACAAGCAAGCGGAGGAAACGAGGGGGCGCGAAGCACTTAAGAGACTTTTTCCTTTAGGTCGTGAAATACAACCGCCTTATACCCACCTTATAGTTTTTACTAATCGATATTAAGCTTCTTAAAAGTATTTATCTATTTTGCCTTTCTTTTTGTTTGAATTTGATACACCCAATAATTACCGGAACGCTAACTATTGAGGTGCGTTTTCACACTTGTTTGGAGATATTTTGTATTTACTTGTGATACGTAATACAATATAGTAATAATATTCACAATAAAAAATTGAATAACAAACGATAATACGTATAATTAGAGTTCTAATTACGCAAATATTATTATGTGTAATAATAAAACAAAACTTTTCAAAATTGAAACGGCGCCAAAAATTGATGTAGACAAAAGGGTCACAAGTATTTAAAAGAAGTCCCAAAAATTACAAATAAATCCTAAATAATATAAATAAGATTGAAAAATAAATAAAACCTTTTATACACTTTTTATTAAATTATTATATAATTTTAAAGTCTAATAAAAGACCTAAAATCAAAAATAATTAAAAAAAGTCTCAACAAAGATTTTATGACTTGTAAACCTTAAAAATATTAAACTAATGCTAAAAGGTATTTTTCAAAAAATTTAAACTTAATTTAACTATTTTTAAATGAATTAAATAAAATATGAAAATAAAAATAGATTAAAAATAATTGAAAAGTGGGAAAAAGCCCAAACCAGTGTTGAAAAATCTTAAAGTTATACTAAGACGGGGGAAAAATAAAAGAAACAAGAAATGCTAACAAAATAAGCCAGAAAAATGGCAAATACGCCACGGCTTATTAATAAGAAAATGGATGAAAAAGGCTTTAAGTAACAAGTGGAATGGAAGGGTGACAAGAAGGGTAACACGTATAGTCCCCCTATGAGAGGTCCCGTATTCGAGCCCAGGCCTAGTATGTTTTTCTTTTGGACAAAGGCACCCCTAAAAGCCTTCTACTTATGGGGAGTCAATAATAAGCAAAAACAAGAATGTAGTAAGCCTGTTAAGCCACACAAATCACACAGATCATCAAAACAATAAGCACAACTTATCTCCTTATGTCTGATATCTGACAAGGAACAAGTTCCTTTGTCAGATATCAGATACAACTACGACTAGTTATCTCAAAAAGATGCCACTAATGAACTTTTTGGTGAAATTTAGTTTGAACAATAAGCTACCATAAGCTACAATATTAAACACCAAGTATCAGCAACCCTAAAACTACCCTAAACTTAACTTTCTACCAAATTTTATCACTTAAAACAAAGTTTAACACTCAAAATCACAGTCTGATGGTTTTAGTTGTTTTGGTGAAATTTAGAACAAGTGTTAAGCACAAAATGGTCAACAAAGTAACTCAAACAACTTAGCTTGCATTCATAATAGTCCATTCATCTATTTTTATACCACAAATCATGTTTAACATGTTGAAACTCAAACAGCTATAAAAATTGACAAGTTTAACAAAAGTCGCACAATTCAATTTTTAAACCTAACCCTAGGATTTTAACTCAAAAATCACTTAACCTAAGCTAGTGGAGCATGTGTAGACCAATTCTATCCAAAGTTGTGGTCACCCACACCCAGTAGCAGACTCACCCAAACACCCCTTAACCTACTGATTTCCAAAATTTTACAAGAGATTATGATCAAAACACTTTTAACAATCAAATTAACAACTTAAATAGATCTAAGATCAAATATTTGACAGATTCAAGCCAAGAAAACATAATCATAGAACAAGCATACCAAAATCACTTAGAATCAAAAGAATTTCATAAAAATTAAGAAGAAGGAAAAGAAAATGCACCTCCCTCACTCACAATCCAAGTAAGTGTCAGCAACGCTCTCTTAGGTCTTATTCACAATTAAATAGACCTAAGAGTGTCTTGAAATGGGTTGAAAAACCCTTGACTACAACAGTCAAGGGTAAAAAGTCACAATGACTTTTTATTTTTTCTTTTTAGGCCTGTATTAGAACACACAACAGATTGAACTCTTAATTCATTGATTAGTGTTCAATTGAGATTTAGGGTTCTTGGATGAACAGTGGAAATGTTTGATCTTGTTTTGGGGATAATGGGGTGTTTATCGCCTAAATATAATATTAATTAAACTTTTAAAACTTAATTAATATTAAACATAGACGGGTCGGGTTTAGTTAACTGGGTGGATCGGGTTTGTTTGTTGGGTGGGCTTTTGTTGGGCTAGACGGGCAAAAGGGTGGGTACGGGTTTTAAACTTTGCAGAACTAACCCCTTGACTTTGTAAAATATTGCAAATCAAGTCTTTGGCAGAACTAGGGTTTTATCCTTTGTATTTCACTTTGACAAAATGGCAATAATAGTCCTTCCACACTTATAAGCTTGAAACAAGGACAATTATGGCAATATGTGAAATCTTCAAGGGTTGTTTTTGTCATGTCTTGAAACTTTATAGACCAATCTTGTATTTATGAGATTTACAAGGGTCTAAAGTGACAACTCTTTAAAGTTGAGGGACCATTCTTGTACATCTTCAATTCTTCAAGTAATTTTTTTGGAAAACCAATACTCGGGTCTGGTTCTTTGTGCAGCTTCGTTTCTCGTGTTCGTTTTTGCTTGTTTCTTTGTGATGTTTTGGTATTTTCACGAAACTCGTAACTAAAATAACACAATGAACAAACACAATGGTTTTGCAAGTTATTTATGATATTTTTCCGTCTTTTAAGCCCGTTTATGGCAATGAGACCATGTATAATCGAGGTCTCATCATTTATTCATATATGTTACTAATGAAAGCGAAACGCTTAGAGCCGGGAAATTGTCCGCTGATGGCTTTTCGCGCCAGACTGATCAGGACTCATCATTTTCTGGTTAGTGTCGTTGAGCCTTGTGTCGTGACGAAAAACCCATCCTATGTTGCGTTTTTTATCTTTTTAATTCGGACGTAGGAACTAAATATAGCCGTTGGGCTTTTTTAAAACCTAAAATTTTCAAATTTTAACCCCTACAAATTTTTTAAAGCCATCCTTTATCACGCAAATTTTTATATTCCTTAAATATATTTTATAACACACATCTTCATACTTTCCTAACCAAAATGAACTCAAATAATCAATGGATAACCAACGTGCTTGATGATCCTTCAAACCAAATCTTGAGCTCGTCGTCAAATTCAAACACCAATTCGGGCTCGTCTTCGAATCTGGCTCAACCGCCCTACTTTCCCACCTTCAACCCATACGTTAATCCCGATCACCATATGATGTATAATTCATTTCATATCTAACAACAATTTGCTCAAATGTCTCAACAATCCCATCTGCAATCCAACCAACAATCTTATCAACCACAAGATGAAGATGAAGAAGAGCAACTCATGACGCCTACTTCCAAAAAAGTAAAAGGAATCGTGGAAACCATGAATCCACGGATCTTTAGGCTGCTAGGCATGATTATCATTCATATGACGTTTAATCATAGCCGAAAAGAACAATATTCATGAACAAGGTGTTTAAACACAAGATGAATTTCCCCGACGATTGCTTGCATTAAACATTAACAAACAATGACTAGGCGTGTATATATTGAAACCCACGCCTAGTACACGACACACACTTTAGGTTTACATTGTGAATGAAAGTTATGAATGAAACCTACGTCTGTCATTCTTTGTATAATAGAATGTCCAAACTTACAAAAGAAACTAGATATTAACTAAATCTTTTATTTTCTTGATGTGATCTTCTACAAAGTTTATCCACCGGCTTGTAGAATCTTCTTTTGTCAGATTTAGTCCTTGTCTTTTTTGTTTTGACTTATCAAATCATAAATTCGACCCAACAATCTTCCCTTATTTGATGATGTCAAAAAACTTCCCCTTAAGCGCGAATCCTTTGTATGTGACACATGATCTCCAAGAAACTTCCCCTTAAGTATAGCACCTTTTTCCCTTTTGACACATCAATAGGGGACGTGTGAAAGTATGAAATCTTGAAGACTCTCCATATGTAGGCTCTGTGTAATGATCTTGAAGAAAAAAATACAATATTCTTGATGTAGAAGTAGAATAACCTAAACCTGTGTTCTGTGTCTTGTACCATCCACGTGACAAAGAGCTGCAACATACAAGATCCTCATTTATCATTAAAACGTGACAATGAGCATGATAATAACTCCTTCAAGTGATAGAAAATATGTGCATAGAGTACCATAAGAAAATTTGCACATTCCTAGATCTTGTACCACTTTGTCACTAATAATGTAAGCATGAACAAGTTATCTTAAAAGTCAGTGGTAGACTGATCGCGACTTTAAGATATGATAAAACACAAACCCGCGAAAATATACTTCGAACATCAATCGTATCATAAACATTCTTCCCCTTAATCATATACTACGATGTGAAATATGTCCGAGCCATTAATATCATAATGATATTTTGTATAAAATCAGACATCCCATGTACCTGTGTGTAACCATCTCGTTTGTGTGCAAAAACTCAACCAAAACTCTAAACAACAGCAAATCATTCATCATCTGATAACCTTCTTTGTCCAATATCTTTTCAGCGTGTATTGTCCAATATCGGACAATACTATTCAGGGGGTATAACCAATATATCCGACAAAACTCTCAGTGGCTAAAATATCACTGTCAGTGGCTAGAATATCAGTCAGTGGCTAGAATATCTGTTAGTGGCTAGAATCTGTCAACGGCTAGAGCCAGCCTTTAACACACCTCCAACAGTGGCTAGAAAACAACTAACAGTGGCTACGTAATATGTTAGCGGCTAGATTATTCTTCCTTTAGCCCATACATATTCAGCCCACATCACAGCACAGCAGCTTTTCCAAACAAGAAATCCTTTAGATATTATAACAATCAACAAATGTAGGTCGTGAAAACCCTAATCTGCTATCATGTTCAAAACTTTAGACGAATTCTTTTTCTTCAATTACGTTTAATTATACTCGGGTTCATCATTGATTCAAGAATCAACTCAATAAAGCTAGTATAACCACCACCATGACTATGATCCTACTGCCCCTATACTCTTTTCTGTTTTATAATCGAGCTAGGGTTTATACAAACCTAGTTTAAGTTTATAACAAAAAACATAAAACTTTTACCATTCTCTGCAGCGAACGATCAATAACTCACTCATAACAGATCAAATCGACGATCACTCTAGTGAGATCCTAGATACTTGTGTCGAGAACCTACGGCACGAATTTCACAACGATCCAAAAGTTAACGAAGGATATATCATCGTTTTACCGCAACTGCTCACAGAAAAACTACACATAAACACTTTTTCTGCAGTCATAATCGACACCCTATAACTTTTTCTTGGAGGCTGATCACGAAGATCCCTCCGTTGAAAACCTAGCCACATATGTGTAGAACACACACACCAAATTTCGTGGTGATCAAACGGTTAACGAAAAGTTATGGCCTTCCAACTGCTGTTGTGCATACAAAACCGACCAGAAAACCCTATACGGGTTTCTTCTTTATTTTATGATACGAACACCCCATTAATCCTAGCATTGAGAGCCACGAGGCTCTGGTACCAATTGTGGAAACCATGAACCCACGGATCTTTAGGATGCTAGGCATGATTATTATTCATATGACGTTTAATCTGATTTTCAAAAGTAAAATAGTAAAATCATCTTCGTCATTAAAATTGATTTTCAAAAGTGAATGTGAAAATTAAGGGCTACATGGTAATTGAGTGGTTTTGCTTTAGAATACGACTTGTGTTCGTTCTAAGTGATAGGCATTGCTTTTAGATTTTGGAGATATGCTAATAGATTGCGTTTGCTAAGTTTTGTGTAAGTTAAACAAGGGATAAGAAAAATGAAAAAAATTATAGA
Source organism: Glebionis coronaria (assembly GCA_025667525.1). Classification (NCBI taxonomy): domain Eukaryota; kingdom Viridiplantae; phylum Streptophyta; class Magnoliopsida; order Asterales; family Asteraceae; genus Glebionis; species Glebionis coronaria. The sequence goes on along the minus strand of CM046881.1, from coordinate 426,156,449 downwards.
CAAAAAGGAAAAGGAAAGATAAATAGAGGGACTTAAAGTGTTAGTTGTTTAACTTGTCAAAACTTTTGACCTAGTCAACTAAATAACCCCCGCCCCCCTATTTTCTATTCACTGTTTTCCTGCTCATTTGCCGCCATTGTTATAAACACACTCAAGCTCTACAAATCTCTCGTTTAATCCATCTAACTCCTGTTCATTCGACTAAATAAGGTATATACATCAATTATTCAATTTCTAATTCATTTAAATCATGTAAATCCAATTGATTACTTCAGATAATCAACTTAAATCTAGATAGGGTTCGTTCGCCCCAATTTAGGCTTAATTGATTAGGGATTTATGGTGGGATTTGCTCGGAATAGGTTAAATGATGCTTAAATTGCTTTAGTTTGCCTTAGAAACTCACAAACGCGCTAGAATAATCATCATAGCTGTGTTTGAAAAAGTTCTGGATGAACATGGATTAAATCTTCCGAATGAAGGATTTCTTCTGAAAAACTTCCGAATGAGGAAGTTCCGAACGAAGAACTTCCGAATGAAGGAAGTTCCGAATGAAGAACTTCCGGATGAAGGAAGTTCCGAATGAAGAACTTCCGAATGAAGGAAGTTCCGAATGAAGAACTTCCGGATGAAGGAAGTTCCGAATGAAGAACTTCCGAATGAAGGAAGTTCCGAATGAAGGAATGTTCCGGATAAAGGATGTTCCGAATGAAGAACTTCCGGATGAAGGAAGTTCCGAATGAAGAACTTCCGGATGAAGGAAGTTCCAGATGAAGAACTTCCGGATGAAGGAAGTTCCGAATGAAGGAATGTTCCGGATGAAGAAGTTCCGAATGAGGAAATGTTCCGGATGAAGAGTTGTTTGATTATTACTGTTTGCATGCTATATGTACTTGTTGTTTTATGATATGAAATGTGTTATGCTTAGAAGTAAGAATGATATATATCTATATGTTTTTGTGCATCAACCTTTCATGTCTTATCTTAAGCAGATATAATGACTAATCCAACAGTACAAGCAATCCAAGAATCTAGAGAAGCCGATATTGCTAAAGCACGAACCCTTAAGTTTATACCCAACAACTATCGGCTGAAGCAAGTCTCAAAGTCCACTCACCATGGTTTTAAGGTTGCCATAGCCATCCTCGATAACTCTCATTTCAAGAACGCCCTTAGGAGTAGTGCCTCGGTGCCTTATGAGTATATGTATGAATTTTGGGCTACCAAGGAAATTACTTCAAACAAGATCACCTTCACCATCGACAACAAGCAGCAGACACTCACGGTTTCAGACTTCCGTAAGATTCTTGGTATACGGGATACACCCAAAGGCATGTCATTCTCGAGGGATCCTACTAAAGATGAACTCGTGGAGTTATTTGACGCACTTGGATGTCCGGAAATACGAGTTGCATCTGAGTTTACCACTGCTAAGGTAGGACAACCTTGGAGAGCATTGATGGGTATTCTCAGTAAATGTCTTACACCAAAAACGAGTGGCCATGATGCTTTGCGCAGTCCGATAATAAACCTCTTCTATGGCATGTACAAAGCTGCAAATTCGGATTATGCTTTGTTGATATGGGAAGAATTCACCTTTCAACTCTTTTATAACAAGAAGCTGAAGACAAACTTCTTTCCTTATCCTCGGTTTATTAAGCTTATCATCAATTATTTTATGAAGAATGATGCTACTATTGATAGGCGTGCAGCAGGTCGCTATCACACTGAAGAAGCTGATGATACTGTGGATTTGAGGCATGAAGGACCGTCTATTGGTGTGATTCCGGGTCCTATTCCTGATTACCTTCTGACCGATAAAATTAAGGGTTCTGCTGATTACAAGCTACTGCAGATAGAAATCAAGAGGCTGAAAGCAAACCTTCAGATTGGTGAAGACTCGTCTACAACGGTTAAGAGTAAAGGTAAACGCAAACAACCATCTGCGTTACCTGAACCCGAAACCAAAAAGAAGAAGACTGAGGGTAAGAAGGGAAAGGGTAAGGCTGATGAGATGCGTCTACGTGACGAAGAAGACATTGTTGATCCTACTCTTGATAAAACCGAGAAACAAATGATGAAGATTGCTATTCAAAGGAGTAGGAAAGATACTGGCGGGAGTGGGTCAGGTGCAAGGGTAGATATTGAGGATGAGTACGTGGAACCAGATGATGTTGATGAGTTTGGGTCACCTGAACACTATTCTACTTCGAAGGAGCCTTCAATCCCTATTTTAGCAAGTGTGGAAAAGGAGTCTGTTGCTCCTACTATCATGGTGTCAACTCAACCCTTAGCAACTCAACCTCCACCCATACAACCCTTACCAACCAGACCAACTTCAACACCATTTCTTCCACCACCTACAATTCCCATCCTTAGTACCGCAGTAACAGCCGAGGCTCTCCAATCTCTCCAATCAACCCAAAGCAGCTCTGCAACATCTACAATGGCTGCATTGGTGATGGCCGAACTGTTGGATAAACATGTGGACACGCACAAACGAGAAATGGATGAACTTCGCCAAGAGTTACAAAGACGAGCTCAAAGTGAAGAAGCATCTAGAAAAGCTCAAGAGGAGATGATTGCTAGGTTCGCTGCGGATATGGAGTTGACCCGAAAAGCACATGCAGAAGAACTAGCTCGGGTTAAACAGGCTGAGGCTGATAAGCATGCTGCGCGTATCACCAGACTTCAAGCGATGAGGGATAAGTATAAAGAACAAAAAGAAGCACTTGAAGCCTCTATGAAAGAAAGAGTGCAAGAATCCGTTGAATCCCTAATGCCTAAACTGCGCGATGAGTTGAAGACACTTGCTGCTGACAACTTGATGATCAAATCATCCAATCCATCAGAAGCCGCATACAAGATTGCTTATGACTTGACGGATTTTGAATTGAAGAAGATCCTTAAGGCTCGTATGGTAGAACTTGGATCGTTTGACAAGTCTAGGATTCAACGGGCTCTATATAAATCCCTGAATGATGCTATCATGGAGGATGATAGGTTATTCAAAACGTTTGGAAGTGTGGTACCTTATCACATTCTACCTGAAGAAGAAAGGGAAGAAAGTGAGGAGGAAGAGGGTGAAGAGGAAGAGGAAGAGGAAGAAGAAGGAGAAGAAGAGGAAAAGGATGACGATGATGGTGATGATGAGGATAAGGATGAGGATGATGATGACGATGATGAGGATGATGATGATGGCGATGATGGTGGTGATGGGAATGAGGAGAGTGCAAGGGGTAGTAACGGGGATGACAATCAGGATGATGATGGGGGTGAACAACCGAAAGAGGGAGACAAGGTTACCAGCTCCAAGAAAACGGCTAAGACTGGAACCAAGAAAGATGCAGCGCAGAAGGACAAATCTACATCATCGGAATCAAGACGAACTAAGTGGCGCCACGATGTGAATGCCACCACAGCGTCATCAGTTCCCGGTATCTCTATTGCTGTATCTTTACCTGTTACAACTAACCCCATTAGTTCTATTGTTGTTGCTCCTGTGATTGCAGAATCAGTAACGGAACCCGAAGCTGCACAACACTCACCCGTTCACGACACTGCTGAAATGCCTGAAACTGAACCAACAGATGTTCGCACTTCTACTCCTCAACAACAAGCACAACAATCTACGGTTCCTGAACCAAGCACACGAGACTGGGCAGACACGTTGGAGATAGACGAGACTGCACCACCACAAGCTTGGATCACGACAGCAGCACAATATGATCCGATCACAGACGCTGACAAGGATGTGCTGTATCTCCGTATCCGAAGTCCGATTGACTTATGTGCATTTTTTGCTCATGAGTATAAGACTTCGGTTACTCCATCCGTGGTGAAGAAAGCGTTGAAAGATAAGAGACTGCATGCCAAAACCTGATTAACCCGAATGGAGTTCGAGTACTATGCCGATGAGATCCTGAAGGCTCTGAATACCGTTCAACGGCCAGGTCTTCATGAATCAGAAAGAGCTCCACCTCCAATGGATCCTGCTCAAGATAATCAGATTGCTCTTGACTTCTTCGTCACCAATGATCTTGTCTATCTACTGAAGGGGTCATCAAAGTACGCAACCTCCCTGACCTTGCTGAAAGCTGCCAACTGGGGGACAATACCCTTTATCGAGGAAAAGGTAAACAGACTCTGGGTCCCTAAGATAAATCGTAATTATGATATGTATGCTGTCATAGGTGCATCTCATTGGGACGAACGAGTCCGAAGGGCGTACAGGGGTTGCTGCCTGGTCAATTCTGGAAGCAATGTTAGATCCGACATCCGCATCTCCAGCATCTTAGGAATGAAAACTGAAGCCAAGAATGGCTATTATCATGTGACGGAGATTCGCTTGAAAAGGGAGGATGACCGGGAATACAAAATCCAGCAGGGAGATTTTTCCATCATTCGCCTTGAGGATATCGAAGATATGCTGCTTCTGATGACCAGAGATCAACTCACACATATTCCTCGTGAAGACCTGATTGCTTTGAATACAGCACTTCGTATGTTCACACGAAGCGTTGTCATCAAGTCACGAGTTGAAGATCTTTAGTTGGGAGTCAAAAGCTATCAAAGGAAGCTCAACTTAACCCGTCCTGTGAATCAAGTGCTACCTCAACATGTAGAAAGATGTCCCTATACCGGCATTTCTGTCCCGAATTACGGCATTTTCTACTTGAACAGTCGAGGTTTGATGAAGTTTATGAGGGTGGGTGAGCTCCACAAGTACAGTGATGGAACCCTTCTACAAGTCAGAGGAAAGTTGGAGCATCTAAACTCGGGTGGGACTTTGCCAGAGATGACGGAGGATTGGCATCCGGGTTACCGCAGATGGCAAAGTACGTGATCAAGAAAATTGATCAAAAGCTCCGTGAACGTAGATTGATGAGGAGCTTGGAAAGATTCGTGGGTGGAAGACCGTATTTAGTGCACCACAAGCTACTGCAACGATCCATCTAATGGGTCGTACATTTCAGGTCCACTTTATATTGGTTTTCAATTGTGAATATGTATATTTGTGAATATTGTGCTTGTATGGCTTGATGTAGTGTTAAGGTATGATAATTTTTCAAGAATTTCTCACGAGATTCTAAATCTTTCAAAATATATCATACTAAAGCACTACAACTATCCCTTATTAACTTAAGGGGGAGCAATAACTTGTTCTATGGCCAAACATCGATTTCATTTTTTACCCAAAGACCGGTTAATCCATTCAATATCCCAAATATTAATGGTTAACATTTTGGATAAGCGGAGAAAATGGGATTAAGGAGACGTAAGTGATACTTGGCTAAAAGATGAAAAAGACTTAACGATTATCCAACTTAATATGTGTAAAGCACGTGTTAAGGGGGAGCGTTTTTGATGAACAAAACACCTAAGGTACAAAACTTTTGATTTCAATATCACAAGTACTTTAAGTGATTTTCAATGATTTTTCATGGTGGCAATTCCTTCCCAAAACACACTAAATTCACGACGAATGTGGTGACAAAAGGGTGGTAGGAATAGGTTTAGTCCAATGATTCATCAGAGCCGATGGAATCTTCCCAAGGACAATTCCCTAGATAGAATTAGAAGTCCTAGGAAAGATGGAGAAAGAATGTGAACGTAGCTGAATGCCGACCAAGTACTTAAGCTAGCACTGGAACAATCACAACAAGGTGCTAGTGATGACGTATTGGTAAGCATTGAAGGGGTTGAAGAATGAAAAAGAATTGTAAAGATAAAGGGTGTAAAGAAAGAAGCCCTCCTTACAACTTTAGGCAGAAACCGGGTCAATACATATGCTATTGAGGTCATTTTTGCTAATGATTCTCGGTATTGAAGAAAGACATCATGGACCCAGTGATGCAATGCACAACCCTTCCCAGCTAACTCAAATATCTCTCAAAAGGTATTTGTTTTAATCACACGGAGATCAACACGTTATCTATTGGTTTATTCACTCCGAATAGACTGGCATTGAAAAGGTGGCACTCCTCTCCAGCCATCGCTCACTAAATAAAAACGCACAATCGAGTCTAGAGCCAAGAGATCATCAAAAGTCTCATTAGGACACTTTTCATTTATTCCTTGCTTTCTCACACACTGTGAAAAGTAAGAGATTTTCATGAGTCCTACGCAATATTCCTGTAATATTGCCAGAACATCCGAGTAATACGCAAGTATTACAATGAAGATGGAAATCCTGCTTGAGCCAACATCAAACAAGCTCATGGTAGGTTACACGTGCGATTCTTTTAGAACCAATCTTGTGAAAAACTGGAAGGTAACAGTGGTTTAATTCTTAATTGAACTTAAACTCGTTCCAGGCCTCTTCGCATTATCATATGATCTTGCCAGAACACTCAGAGTGACTCTTTATTGACCACAGTGACGAGTGGAAATCCTTCTAGTGTCAACATCAAACAGCACTTGGTAGGTGACGTGCAAGATTCTTTATGAATTGAGCTCGTGACAACTGGAAAGCAACGATGGTGAAAATCTTAATTGAAATTCACTTGTTCCAGGTTTCATGAATTGACGGCTTTTAATCACAAGGATAATTTATCCAATTGATTCACTCTTTATGTTCGCAGTCAGCTTTGGACGGTCGAATAAAGAGAACGGGTTTACCCGCGAAATCCTGTCAGGAAGTTACTTAATTGAAACTATCCGTCACGGGTACGATATCTAATATCGTCCAACGGTCTTCACCGACCGGAGGTAAAATGCTACCGAATTAGAATAAAATGTTCAAAGCCATTTTATTCGTGTCGTTGCTGTGTACCTGTTAAAGACGGTGGCGTTGCTGTGTACCTGTTGAAGACGGTGGCGTTGCTGTGAACCAGTGAAGACGGTGGTGTTGCGGTGTACCTGTAAAAGTCGTTCCCACATGCTTATGTCTTTTGCAACAAAGTTCAGCAAAAATTCAAGAAAGTACAAAATGAAGTCTTCCGCTGTACCAAACTCTGAAGCTTTCGAGAATTCAACAAAAAGACGTAAGTGTGTGGAACATGAAGTCACGAGGAGGCAAAGTTCACAAGAAAGGCAAAGATCGCACGTGAAAGGCCAAAGAACAATGCTCTCAAGTCAAAGCCAAAAAGATCAAATCAACATATTCACAACAAAAGAAAGAAAAGAAGAAAAGACTACGAGCTAAAGAACGAAGACTTAGTATAGTATGCTAGGTTTAGAACTTTGTAACGTGGAGTGACCTCCCTTAGGGGGAGATTGTTAGAAATACGTTTTAACGTATATTAGAAGTATCGGTCACTCCACAATATGATTTATGTTGTAATAGCTCGTAGTTAGCAAATAGTTATTAGTTACTTATTAAGTTAAGTAAGAACCGGTCCATGGGCTTGTCATGGACCGGCCCAAGCCCAATGTTAGGCTTGGAGTATAAATACCCCTTTCCACCATGGAAAGGGGTTGGTTGTTGTCATTTCTTGTTTTCCATTTATTAAAATAACACATAGTTTCTCTCACTTTCTCTCTCTAACTTTCTCTCTCTAGAAATCAACAAACCCCTTCATAGATTCATTGATTATCAATATTCTACATTTGGTATCAAGAGCTATGGGGTGATTTAAGGTAGTGATTTGTGTGGTTTTTTTAGTTTTTGATTGTATTAGTGTTCTTTAAGAAAAACCATCTTGATTCTTGGTGTTTTTGGTGTTTTTGTGATTGGGATTAGTGGATAAGTATTAGTTTTTACTTATTATTGTTGAAATCACAAAACTTTTTGGGTTATTTGGTCAAAATCTGGGCTTAATCTTCATTTTTGGTGTTCGACTGTTCATCGGAACAAGTTACTGTTTATTCAGCAAAAGTTCCGGATCAAGAAGTTCCGGATCAAGGAGTTCCGGATCAAGGAGTTCCGGATCAAGGAGTTCCGGATCAAGGAGTTCCGGATCAAGAAGTTCCGGATCAAGAAGTTCCGGATCAAGGAGTTCCGGATCAAGGAGTTCCGGATCAAGAAGTTCCGGATCAAAAAAGTTCCGAACCAAGAACTTCCGAGTCAAGAAGTTCCGGATCAAGCCAAAGTTCCGAACCAAGAACTTCCGAATCAAGAAGTTCCGGGTCAAGCCAAAAGTTCCGAATCAAGGTAATTCCAAGGTAATCTTCCGAATCAAACTTCCGAATCAACAAAAGTTCCGAATCAAGGGTTATTTTGCTTGTTTTTTCGACGATTTTTTAGAGGATTTAATCTTGGTTTCTTACAACAAAAACACAACACAATTCACAAGCTTTACTTCACTGCTCGATCAACCGATAATCTTTGTCTCTTTGAAGTTAACAAAATGAATCCCAATTCAGTAATGCCTCATATGACATCACTTACGGATATTTCGGTGATTACGGGAACGGATAATCGCCCGCCAATGCTCATCAAAGAAGTTTTTGAAGCTTGGCAAGGCCGGATGATGTCTTATCTTAAGGGAAAACCGGTCTATGGGAGGCTTATGGTTAAGTCTATCTTAAATGGTCCACTCGACTATGGTACCATTGTGGCTAACAATGTGACTCGACCAAGAGAATTTGAAGAACTTACTCCAGCCCAACAACTTGTTGCCGATGCAGACGAGAAAGCTCTTCAAACAATTCTCCAAGCTCTTCCCCATGACATCTATAGGATGGTGAGTCAGTATACAGTGGCAAAGGATTTATGGGAACGTCTTAAGGTGTTGCTACAAGGTACGTCTCTCACCAAGCAGGAAAGGGAGTGTCAGTTGTATGACCTGTTTGACAGATTCACTTACAACCCAGGGGAAACGCTTCACGATTATTACTTCAGATTCACCACACTCATGAATGATCTGAATGTATACAATCTGGTGATTGCTCCATTCCAGGTTAACACCAAATTCTTGAATACTTTACCTCAAGCTGAATGGGGTGAGTATATTACCGACGTTAAGTTAACCAGGGATCTGCATAAGTGCAATTTGGATCAACTATATGCTTTTCTTCAGCAACATGAGAAACATGTGATCATGCACCGTTCTCCACGAGGTATGTACCCTGATTCATTAGCTTTGATGGCGAATCAACCTAGCTTGTCTCACAACAACACTCCTTATATTTTGGGACATCAAGCCTATCATCCATCACCTTACATGACACCAGCCTTTCCCCAATACTCGATTTTACCACAACCACCCACCTCACATCAGCAAAAATATCGGTTCAGTGCACCTTCATCACAATATGCTATACAACCTCACCAAGCAAATGTTGCACCTTATGCTCAATCTTCATATTCATCTTATCAAGAGAATGCAGCATATGCAACAAGCTACCCTGATCAAATGAGTATTCCTACTAGTGATTATGCAGCTCAAGATCAAGCAATGTACTGTGATGATGAGGAAGTCCCCGTTCCTGTATTTAAACAAGGTGCTGATCCAGTTGAAGTGTTAACCACTATGTCTGCCTATCTCACAAGGACTTTAAGCAAACGAGGATTTAGGGGATCAGCTCCTACCAACAATCAGTTGAGGAATTCATCCAATTCTCGCCAACAAGCTACAATTGAGAATGGTAGGGTAATGGTTCAGCCAATTCAACCATATCAGGGGAGACCTTCCACATCAACCAATGCTCGCACGGTCAATCCTGCTCCTGCTCCAATGGTCAACAATCCTCCACGGGCTAATACAGGCAAGTTGAGAATGATTACATGCTACAACTGCAAGGAAGAGGGTCATATGTCCAGGGATTGTAAGAAACCCAAGAGGAGAAGGGATGGACAATGGTTTGCAGAAAAGATCTATCTGGTGAATGCTCAAGCACAAGGCAGGGAACTTGATGAAGAGGAGCTTGCTTTTCTTGCTGATCCAGGGATTGCTGAACAAGACACTGTCACCACACAGAATGCAGCATACCAAGCAGATGATCTCGATGCGTATGACTCAGACTGTGATGACTTTCAATCTGCAAAGGCTGCTCTCATGGCAACTATCTCCAGCTTAGGGCCAGAAAAGAGATCTGAGGTACTTATTGATACCACCGATAATACCACTGATGCTAGTATTCAACCACATCAAGTTGTGCAAGAGAGAGCTGATTCGAATGAATCTTCGGTGGTGAGTCCTTCAAATGAGGAGACAAACAATGATAGCAATATCAATGTGAGTCCCCAGACTTTGAGTGAATCACAACCGGGACCCATTTCGAATACGCCTACTCCTGCTCAACAAGATTTGGTCATGGTTCCTGCTACACTACTTAGCCAAATGAATGCTGCACTCTTAGAAACCTTAGCTAAGAATAAGAATTTGTCTGATGAGCTTGCCTTAAGAAATGAAAAAGTTCAAACCTTGGAACTAGTGCCTTCGTCTAGTGTTCTAACTAATCCCGAATATGATCACTTCAGAAACAAACAAATGGGTCACTTGCAAGAAATAGAAAACTTAAGAGCAAATCTGTCTAATGAACTTCAAGAAAAAGAGTTAGTGGTCACTAATTTTCAAAAACTTCAAACGGATTTTGAATCACTAGAGTCTAAGAAGAACGAAATGGAGATTAATGCCACTAATAAGATTAGAAGTCTAGATTACTTGCTGTTAAGACAATACGCTGCTTCACAACTAGTGCACTTATTTGATGCGTCATTTAGAGAATTTAACTTATCTCGTCTAAAAGGCCTTCCCCCTAATCCACGGTATGCAAAACAAGCTTTAAGACATAGACCTAGACTTTATAATGCAACTCAATTAGGATTGGCCTTAGAACCGATTGTTTTTCCTGGTGATCGAACAAGTAAGGAACTAGTTGATGAGGATCGGTCATACAATTCTGCAAAATATCCCGAGTGTGATTATTTTAAATTGAATAAGGAGCTTGCAAAAACGGATTTTAGAATTCGCTTCCATATGGACAAAGATCTCATAACAGCACCAACCTACATATTAGATGAAGAAAACCCTAGTACGTTTCCTACACTTGTCAATATGGAAGGTCCTAAGGAAATTCCAAAGGATCTTCCACCTGTTAGCACTGTATGGTTAAACTTGCAAGAGATTAATCAATACTTTACTAATTTTGACAAGGTCATTTTGGAACGTACGACTTCAAATGGCCTAAACGCCGGAGAATGGGCTTTCGAACATATGAACGAGGTGTTTAAAACTGAGATCAATCCGTTTGTCGAAAGTCTAAAAGGAATTTTTGCATCTCTTAAGGAAAATCTTGTTTTTGAAATTGGTGAAGTTCAAAAAGTGTTTTATGAAATGGACACCGCTTACGAACTACAACTAGTTGAAAAAGAAAAGATTTTAACCGAATATGACCGATTCTTGTCTGCAGTAATCTCGTGTGATGTGCTTACTACTGTAAATGTTAATTATTCGAATGAGCTTACATCCGCTATGATTAATTGTGATGCTGTGAATATTTGTAATGATATTTGTGATGATGTTTGTGATATCTCTGTAAATGTTGCTGATACTGTAAATGAGGTAGAAAATCAGTCTTGTCACGAATCTAACGCTGAGTTTTTAAAGCTACAAGATTCTTACAATTTACTTTCAAAACGCTTTAATCAACTAGAACAACATTGTATATCTTTAGAATTAAAACAACAAACTCAAAATGAGAATCTTTTGATATCAAATGTTTGTGAAAACGGTGTTGAGAATAGTGACAAGATGATTGCAATTGTTAAGACATTAGAGGAAGAAATCATGAGACTGAAGAGAGAGGTATCATCAAAGGAAACATTAAAATTGGAACTAGAGGCTGCAGAGTCTAAAAACCAAGTCTTAGAAATTAGACTTTCGTCTGTTCTAGGGGAGATGGATCGGACAAGACAGGGATTATCCGCTCTTTATGGTTCACTAGAAGAACGCTTCGCTTTTAATGCAGCACAGCAACAATATTTTGTTGAACAACTGAACCAAAAGTGCGAGGAAATCTCTGATCTGAACATCCTTCTCATAGACAAAAATATGGTTTTGGCTGAGTTAAAGGAGACACTTCTTCTCACCCGACAAGAAGTTGTTGATAACTCAGCTACCGACTCTGCACCGTCCACTAGTGCTCCAACAACCAAGTCAGTAGTGCTTTATAAGAATCCACTTCATAAGAGAAACCCGGTTACCTACGATGATTATATGAGGAATGCCATTAAGCATGTCGATCTTCTTAGGGATATTTTAGACGATCTTTATGCCTTAGATCCCTCAAGTAGCGACTATTATTCGGCTCATGAATATGTTAAGCGAGTTCAATATTGCCTAGCATATTTGCAATACATAGGTACACCAGGTTCTGCACTACTTAATAATAGGCCCATTGCTGTCACTCCATTTAATAAGACTCCAGGAGCGAAACCGTCATTGGCACAATCAAGTAAGACACCTTTAAAATCTGTTGCTAATGTTCCCACTTTGCCTTCTACAGGATTAAAAGAGACTACTAAGGCTAAAGGATCGCCACTCAAGAAAGCTAAGATCAAGCCCTCCACTAGTAGTGCTACAAAGAAGAAAGTAGAAGTTCACAATAGGAATGCTAGTTCAGTTTTAAATAAAAAGAATCATGTTAAGACTAAAAGCTCTGCGCCTGTGCAGCAGCCTAAACCATTCGTGAATTCTGATTTAAATTGTTGGAATTGTAATGAATGTATGTTTTCCCATCGTCATGATTTGTGTCTGATTGATCACGTTAATGAAATGAATGCTATTAAGAATGGTCTTGAATGGAAGCCAACGGGTAGAACTCGTGCCCAAGTTGGCTGGCAATGGCGTCCCACTGGTAGGACCTTTACATTAGATGGAAAAATGTGCCCTTTAACTAGGAATGCATCCATTGAGGTTAGGTCTGAGCGTCCTTTAGTTAGGAACACTCGCACTCAAGTATGGAAACAGCGCCCTTTAATTAGGTCTGCCCCCACTATAGTGCCTATCAGTGAAGAAATACCCCAGGATTTAAGCCAACTAGAATCTACACCACCAATTAAGAAGAAAAGGAAGGCTAGGAAATCTAAGAAACCTAGAGTTAGCAAATCTAAGATTATTAAATCTGTACCTGCTAATAACAAGGAACACTCAGATTCCGATACCTCTACATTGTATTTGTGTGGTGATATTTTCAGGTGGTCCAAATCATCCTGTGGTATTTGGACTCCGGTTGTTCAAAACATATGACCAGAAATCGCTCGATGCTCCGAAATTTCGTCAGCAAGTTTCTTGGTACGGTTAAATTCGGGAATGATCATATAGCAAAGATTATGGGGTATGGTGAATATCAGATTGGAAACGTGACGATTTCTAGGGTATACTATGTGGAAGGTCTTGGTCATAACTTATTCTCAGTAGGACAGTTTTGTGATTCCAACCTTGAGGTTGCTTTTCGACAACACACTTGTTTCATCCGCAACTTGGAAGGAAAAGATTTGTTGAAGGGATCTCGTGGTGCAAATCTTTATACTTTGTCCTTACAAGACATGATGGCCGCTTCTCCAGTATGTCTTCTCTCTAAAGCTTCTAAGACCAAGTCATGGTTATGGCATCGCAGATTATCTCATCTTAATTTTGATGCTATTAATCATCTGGCTAAAAACGAATTAGTTTGTGGTCTTCCAAAGCTTAAATTTCACAAGGACCATTTATGTTCCGCGTGTTCAAGGGGGAAAAGCACCAAGAAATCTTACAAGCCCAAAGCTGAAGACACCAATCAAGAAAAACTTCATCTTTTGCATATGGATCTTTGTGGGCCGATGAGAACTGAAAGTGTGAGCGGTAAGAAATTCATTCTCGTCATTGTGGATGATTTTTCCAGGTTTACATGGGTTAGATTTCTACGTACAAAGGATGAAGCACCAAAGGCTATCATCACTTTTCTGAAGTTCATTCAGGTACGTTTGAATACCACTGTCCGCCGTATTCGTACAGACAATGGTACAGAGTTCGTCAACCAGACTCTTCGTGATTATTATGAAGGAGTTGGTATATCACATGAAACATCCGCTGCACGCACTCCACAACAAAACGGTGTCGTTGAAAGACGGAATCGTACACTTATGGAGGCTGCTAGGACCATGCTTATTTATGCGAACGCTCCATTGTTCTTGTGGGCAGAGGCTATTTCTACTGCATGTTTCACCCAAAACCGTTCTATCCTTCGGAAACGCCATGGAAAAACACCTTATGAGCTTTTACATGACCGTAAACCCGATGTCTCATTTTTCCATGTGTTTGGTGCTCTGTGTTATCCAAACATCAATAGTGAGAACTTGGGTAAGCTTGAACCGAAAGCCGATATAGGTATTTTCATTGGTTACTCACCGTCCAAAAGAGCATACCGAATCTATAACCGTCGTCTTGGCAAGATTGTAGAAACTATGGACGCAGATTTCGACGAGCTGACAGCGATGGCTTCTGAGCAACACAGCTCTGAACCCGCGCTTCATGAGATGGGAACCGGTGCTATAAGTTCCGGATTAGTTCCCAATAATCCTTCTTCTACATCATTTTTACCACCAACTAGACCTGAGTGGGATAAACTGTTTCAACCGTTGTTTGATGAATTCTTCGATCCCCCGACTGATGAAGTTCCAGCACCTGTAGCAATTGCTCCAATACCTGAAGAGGTTGCTCAAGCTAATGAACCTTTATCTAATGCATCTACAATTCACATTGAACCGGATGCACCTTCACCAAGTGATTCTCAAACTACACCTGAATCATCACCCCTACTTGTGCCTAATGATGTGGAAGAGGATTCTATTGATCACGACTTGGAATATGCTCACTTGCAAGAGCTTCCTTTCTTTGGTGTAGCGATCCCTGAAAACCCTTCAGCCGCGTCTACCTCAGAAGAAGCTCCTTCTATTGTTCACTCCAGACCTCCTAGGATTGAAAACCATAGCACTAAATGGACAAAAGATCACCCAATTAGGAATGTTATTGGAGATCTAGATCGACCCGTCTCTACACGCCATCAATTACAAGAGAGTGCACTTTATTGCTACTTTGATGCATTTCTCTCTGAAGTTGAACCTAAAAATTGGCAGCAGGCTATGACCCAATCTTCTTGGATTGAAGCTATGCAGGAGGAACTAAATGAATTCCAACGACTTGAAGTATGGGAATTGGTTCCTCTCCCTGACAAGGTCAACATCCTTACTTTGTTATGGGTTTATAAGGTTAAACTTGATGAGATGGGTGCGGTATTGAAGAATAAGGCTAGATTGGTCGCTAGAGGATATAAACAAGCCTTGGGTATAGACTTTGAAGAATCTTTTGCTCCTGTGGCTAGATTGGAGGCGATTAGACTTTTCCTTGCGTATGCTGCTCATATGAATATGATCGTCTATCAAATGGATGTGAAGACGGCATTTTTGAACGGTGAACTAAGGGAAGAAGTCTATGTTAGTCAGCCGGATGGGTTCGTCAGTACGGAGTTTCCTAATCATGTGTACAAGCTTAAGAAGGCTCTCTACGGGTTGAAACAAGCTCCACGCGCGTGGTATGATCTCCTGTCAACATATCTCATTTCGGAAGGCTTCTCCAAAGGCAAGGTGGACCCCACATTATTCACTCTCAAAGAAGGCAACGACATGATTCTGGTACAAATTTATGTTGATGATATAATTTTTGCTGCCACTAACATAGAATTGTCAAACCGATTTGAGAAGATAATGTCCACACGCTTTCAGATGTCGATGATGGGAAAAATTTCATTTTTCTTAGGATTACAGATTTCTCAGAATCCCAGAGGCATCTTTATTAATCAATCCAAATATGCTCTAGAATCTCTTAAGAAATATAACTTTGAAAATTGTGACCCCGTGGACACTCCAATGGTGGAGAAATCCAAGTTAGATGAAGATAGGAATGGGACTATTGTCGATCCAAAACTTTACCGTGGGATGATCGGCACCCTTCTATATCTGACTGCTAGCAGGCCTGATTTGCAATTTGCTGTATGCATGTGTGCCCGGTATCAGGCTCGGCCTACCGAAAAGCACCTACATGTAGTTAAAAGGATCTTTCGGTATCTAAAAGGAACACTTCATCGTGGTCTATGGTATCCGAAAGATTCCTCGATTGCTTTAATATCATACGCAGATGCCGATCATGCTGGATGTCAAGACACGAGGCGTAGCACTTCTGGATCTGTGCAACTCCTAGGAGATAGATTGATCAGTTGGTCTTCAAAAAGGCAGAAAAGCGCTGCAATTTCTAGCACGGAGGCTGAATACATCGCCATGTCCGGTTGTTGTGCTCAAGTCCTTTGGATGAGATCACAATTAACTGACTACGGTCTTGGATTTAACAAAATCCCGATGTATTGTGACAACAAGAGCGCCATTGCCCTTTGCTGCAACTATGTTCAACACTCCCGGGCCAAGCACATAGACATTCGCTACCATTTCATTAAGGAGCAGGTGGAGAACGTAGTGATCGAGCTGTATTTTGTCACTACTGAGTACCAGCTGGCGGATATGTTCACCAAAGCCTTAGATCGAGGACGAATCGAGTTTTTGATCGACAATCTTGGCATGAAATCATTCACCCCAGCGACTCTCAAAGAGTTGGCAGAAGAATCAGCTGAATAGTGGTGGTAAACTATTCAGAGTATCCTTTGTTCGTGATCATGTATATTATCGTAAATATATAAAACACAAAAAGAAAATACAAAAATATAAAACCAAGAAAAACCATAAAAAATATAAAACCAAGAAAAACCATAGAAATTATAAAATCAAGAAAAACCAAAAATATTTTTCGTTTAAAACGGGCATGTCTTTTAGTACGGTAATATTTACGGCCTTAGAAATGTCGATTAATATTGACACGGTGCCATAAATAGAGTCCGTATAAAAGTTGTAATGTTTTTAAAACATGCCCATTATGGCTTGTAGTTATTTCTGACTGCAACCCGGTTTTCATATTAAAGTCACGTATTTCCTTGGAAAACGTTGGCTCAGAACGGGAATTAATTTTCTCGGGCGTGATTTACAAGCCAAATCACGCAAAGGGATCAAGTTTACTTTACAACTTGGTCTAACACGAATTAGTGTACGTCTCAGTGCATTAATTTGTTAAAATAAGAGAAATCTTATTGTCACCACGAATCAAAATTTTTCAAGATATAAATTGGAAACGCTTTCATCACTATTTGACTCTTTAAACAATGACTACAGCTCTTTAAATAGAAAACGGGTCATCGTTTAAGGGGGAGAAAATAGTAAAATCATCTTCGTC
Organism: Glebionis coronaria; assembly: GCA_025667525.1. Taxonomy (NCBI): domain Eukaryota; kingdom Viridiplantae; phylum Streptophyta; class Magnoliopsida; order Asterales; family Asteraceae; genus Glebionis; species Glebionis coronaria. Next base: position 426,139,248 of record CM046881.1, on the reverse strand, counting down.
ATTAAAATTGATTTTCAAAAGTGAATGTGAAAATTAAGGGCTACATGGTAATTGAGTGGTTTTGCTTTAGAATACGACTTGTGTTCGTTCTAAGTGATAGGCATTGCTTTTAGATTTTGGAGATATGCTAATAGATTGCGTTTGCTAAGTTGTGTGTAAGTTAAACAAGGGATAAGAAAAATGAAAAAAAATTATAGACAAAAAGGAAAAGGAAAGATAAATAGAGGGACTTAAAGTGTTAGTTGTTTAACTTGTCAAAACTTTTGACCTAGTCAACTAAATAACCCCCGCCCCCCTATTTTCTATTCACTGTTTTCCTGCTCATTTGCCGCCATTGTTATAAACACACTCAAGCTCTACAAATCTCTCGTTTAATCCATCTAACTCCTGTTCATTCGACTAAATAAGGTATATACATCAATTATTCAATTTCTAATTCATTTAAATCATGTAAATCCAATTGATTACTTCAGATAATCAACTTAAATCTAGATAGGGTTCGTTCGCCCTAATTTAGGCTTAATTGATTAGGGATTTATGGTGGGATTTGCTCGGAATAGGTTAAATGATGCTTAAATTGCTTTAGTTTGCCTTAGAAACTCACAAACGCGCTAGAATAATCATCATAGCTGTGTTTGAAAAAGTTCCGGATGAACATGGATTAAAACTTCCGAATGAAGGATTTCTTCTGAAAAACTTCCGAATGAGGAAGTTCCGAACGAAGAACTTCCGAATGAAGGAAGTTCCGAATGAAGAACTTCCGGATGAAGGAAGTTCCGAATGAAGAACTTCCGAATGAAGGAAGTTCCGAATGAAGAACTTCCGGATGAAGGAAGTTCCGAATGAAGAACTTCCGAATGAAGGAAGTTCCGAATGAAGGAATGTTCCGGATAAAGGAAGTTCCGAATGAAGAACTTCCGGATGAAGGAAGTTCCGAATGAAGAACTTCCGGATGAAGGAAGTTCCGGATGAAGAACTTCCGGATGAAGGAAGTTCCGAATGAAGGAATGTTCCGGATGAAGAAGTTCCGAATGAGGAAATGTTCCGGATGAAGAGTTGTTTGATTATTACTGTTTGCATGCTATATGTACTTGTTGTTTTATGATATGAAATGTGTTATGCTTAGAAGTAAGAATGATATATATCTATATGTTTTTGTGCATCAACCTTTCATGTCTTATCTTAAGCAGATATAATGACTAATCCAACAGTACAAGCAATCCAAGAATCTAGAGAAGCCGATATTGCTAAAGCACGAACCCTTAAGTTTATACCCAACAACTATCGGTTGAAGCAAGTCTCAAAGTCCACTCACCATGGTTTTAAGGTTGCCATAGCCATCCTCGATAACTCTCATTTCAAGAACGCCCTTAGGAGTAGTGCCTCGGTGCCTTATGAGTATATGTATGAATTTTGGGCTACCAAGGAAATTACTTCAAACAAGATCACCTTCACCATCGACAAGAGGCAGCAGACACTCACGGTTTCAGACTTCCGTAAGATTCTTGGTATACGGGATACACCCAAAGGCATGTCATTCTCGAGGGATCCTACTAAAGATGAACTCGTGGAGTTATTTGACGCACTTGGATGTCCGGAAATACGAGTTGCGTCTGAGTTTACCACTGCTAAGGTAGGACAACCTTGGAGAGCATTGATGGGTATTCTCAGTAAATGTCTTACACCAAAAACGAGTGGCCATGATGCTTTGCGCAGTCCGATAATAAACCTCTTCTATGGCATGTACAAAGCTGCAAATTCGGATTATGCTTTGTTGATATGGGAAGAATTCACCTTTCAACTCTTTTATAACAAGAATCTGAAGACAAACTTCTTTCCTTATCCTCGGTTTATTAAGCTTATCATCAATTATTTTATGAAGAATGATACTACTATTGATAGGCGTGCAGCAGGTCGCTATCACACTGAAGAAGCTGATGATACTGTGGATTTGAGGCATGAAGGACCGTCTATTGGTGTGATTCCGGGTCCTATTCCTGATTACCTTCTGACCGATAAAATTAAGGGTTCTGCTGATTACAAGCTACTGCAGATAGAAATCAAGAGGCTGAAAGCAAACCTTCAGACTGGTGAAGACTCGTCTACAACGGTTAAGAGTAAAGGTAAACGCAAACAACCAGCTGCGTTACCTGAACCCGAAACCAAGAAGAAGAAGACTGAGGGTAAGAAGGGAAAGGGTAAGGCTGATGAGATGCGTCTACGTGACGAAGAAGACATTGTTGATCCTACTCTTGATAAAACCGAGAAACAAATGATGAAGATTGCTATTCAAAGGAGTAGGAAAGATACTGGCGGGAGTGGGTCAGGTGCAAGGGTAGATATTGAGGATGAGTACGTGGAACCAGATGATGTTGATGAGTTTGGGTCACCTGAACACTATTCTACTTCGAAGGAGCCTTCAATCCCTATTTCAGCAAGTGTGGAAAAGGAGTCTGTTGCTCCTACTATCATGGTGTCAACTCAACCCTTAGCAACTCAACCTCCACCCATACAACCCTTACCAACCAGACCAACTTCAACACCATTTCTTCCACCACCTACAATTCCCATCCTTAGTACCGCAGTAACAGCCGAGGCTCTCCAATCTCTCCAATCAACCCAAAGCAGCTCTGCAACATCTACAATGGCTGCATTGGTGATGGCCGAACTGTTGGATAAACATGTGGACACGCACGAACGAGAAATGGATGAACTTCGCCAAGAGTTACAAAGACGAGCTCAAAGTGAAGAAGCATCTAGAAAAGCTCAAGAGGAGATGATTGCTAGGTTCGCTGCGGATATGGAGTTGACCTGAAAAGCACATGCAGAAGAACTAGCTCGGGTTAAACAGGCTGAGGCTGATAAGCATGCTGCGCGTATCACCAGACTTCAAGCGATGAGGGATAAGTATAAAGAACAAAAAGAAGCACTTGAAGCCTCTATGAAAGAAAGAGTGCAAGAATCCGTTGAATCCCTAATGCCTAAACTGCGCGATGAGTTGAAGACACTTGCTGCTGACAACTTGATGATCAAATCATCCAATCCATCAGAAGCCGCATACAAGATTGCTTATGACTTGACGGATTTTGAATTGAAGAAGATCCTTAAGGCTCGTATGGTAGAACTTGGATCGTTTGACAAGTCTAGGATTCAACGGGCTCTATATAAATCCCTGAATGATGCTATCATGGAGGATGATAGGTTATTCAAAATGTTTGGAAGTGTGGTACCTTATCACATTCTACCTGAAGAAGAAAGGGAAGAAAGTGAGGAGGAAGAGGGTGAAGAGGAAGAGGAAGAGGAAGAAGAAGGAGAAGAAGAGGAAAAGGATGACGATGATGGTGATGATGAGGATAAGGATGAGGATGATGATGACGATGATGAGGATGATGATGATGGCGATGATGGTGGTGATGGGAATGAGGAGAGTGCAAGGGGTAGTAACGGGGATGACAATCAGGATGATGATGGGGGTGAACAGCCGAAAGAGGGAGACAAGGTTACCAGCTCCAAGAAAACGGCTAAGACTGGAACCAAGAAAGATGCAGCGCAGAAGGACAAATCTACATCATCGGAATCAAGACGAACTAAGTGGCGCCACGATGTGAATGCCACCACAGCGTCATCAGTTCCCGGTATCTCTATCGCTGTATCTTTACCTGTTACAACTAACCCCATTAGTTCTATTGTTGTTGCTCCTGTGATTGCAGAATCAGTAATGGAACCCGAAGCTGCACAACACTCACCCGTTCACGACACTGCTGAAATGCCTGAAACTGAACCAACAGATGTTCGCACTTCTACTCCTCAACAACAAGCACAACAATCTACGGTTCCTGAACCAAGCACACGAGACTGGGCAGACACGTTGGAGATAGACGAGACTGCACCACCACAAGCTTGGATCACGGCAGCAGCACAATATGATCCGATCACAGACGCTGACAAGGATGTGTTGTATCTCCGTATCCGAAGTCCGATGACTTATGTGCATTTTTTGCTCATGAGTATAAGACTTCGGTTACTCCATCCGTGGTGAAGAAAGCGCTGAAAGATAAGAGACTGCGTGCCAAAACCCGATTAACCCGAATGGAGTTCGAGTACTATGCCGATGAGATCCTGAAGGCTCTGAATACCGTTCAACGGCCAGGTCTTCATGAATCAGAAAGAGCTCCACCTCCAATGGATCCTACTCAAGATAATCAGATTGCTCTTGACTTCTTCGTCACCAATGATCTTGTCTATCTACTGAAGGGGTCATCAAAGTACGCAACCTCCCTGACCTTGCTGAAAGCTGCCAACTGGGGGACAATACCCTTTATCGAAGAAAAGGTAAACAGACTCTGGGTCCCTAAGATAAATCGTAATTATGATATGTATGCTGTCATAGGTGCATCTCATTGGGACGAACGAGTCCGAAGGGCGTACAGGGGTTGCTGCCTGGTCAATTCTGGAAGCAATGTTAGATCCGACATCCGCATCTCCAGCATCTTAGGAATGAAAACTGAAGCCAAGAATGGCTATTATCATGTGACGGAGATTCTCTTGAAAAGGGAGGATGACCGGGAATACAAAATCCAGCAGGGAGATTTTTCCATCATTCGCCTTGAGGATATCGAAGATATGCTGCTTCTGATGACCAGAGATCAACTCACACATATTCCTCGTGAAGACCTGATTGCTTTGAATACAGCACTTCGTATGTTCACACGAAGCATTGTCATCAAGTCACGAGTTGAAGATCTTCAGTTGGGAGTCGAAAGCTATCAAAGGAAGCTCAACTTAACCCGTCCTGTGAATCAAGTGCTACCTCAACATGTAGAAAGATGTCCCTATACTGGCATTTCTGTCCCGAATTACGGCATTTTCTACTTGAACAGTCGAGGTTTGATGAAGTTTATGAGGGTGGGTGAGCTCCACAAGTACAGTGATGGAACCCTTCTACAAGTCAGAGGAAAGTTGGAGCATCTGAACTCGGGTGGGACTTTGCCAGAGATGACGGAGGATTGGCATCCGGGTTACCGGCAGATGGCAAAGTACGTGATCAAGAAAATTGATCAAAAGCTCCGTGAACGTAGATTGATGAGGAGCTTGGAAAGATTCGTGGGTGGAAGACCGTATTTAGTGCACCACAAGCTACTGCAACGATCCATCTAATGGGTCGTACATTTCAGGTCCACTTTATATTGGTTTTCAATTGTGAATATGTATATTTGTGAATATTGTGCTTGTATGGCTTGATGTAGTGTTAAGGTATGATATTTTTCAAGAATTTCTCACGAGATTCTAAATCTTTCAAAATATATCATACTAAAGCACTACAACTATCCCTTATTAACTTAAGGGGAGCAATAACTTGTTCTATGGCCAAACATCGATTTCATTTTTTACCCAAAGACCGGTTAATCCATTCAATATCCCAAATATTAATGGTTAACATTTTGGATAAGGGGAGAAAATGGGATTAAGGAGACGTAAGTGATACTTGGCTAAAAGATGAAAAAGACTTAACGATTATCCAACTTAATATGTGTAAAGCACGTGTTAAGGGGGAGCGTTTTTGATGAACAAAACACCTAAGGTACAAAACTTTTGATTTCAATATCACAAGTACTTTAAGTGATTTTCAATGATTTTTCATGGTGGCAATTCCTTCCCAAAACACACTAAATTCACGACGAATGTGGTGACAAAAGGGTGGTAGGAATAGGTTTAGTCCAATGATTCATCAGAGCCGATGGAATCTTCCCAAGGACAATTCCCTAGATAGAATTAGAAGTCCTAGGAAAGATGGAGAAAGAATGTGAACGTAGCTGAATGCCGACCAAGTACTTAAGCTAGCACTGGAACAATCACAACAAGGTGCTAGTGATAACGTATTGGTAAGCATTGAAGGGGTTGAAGAATGAAAAAGAATTGTAAAGATAAAGGGTGTAAAGAAAGAAGCCCTCCTTACAACTTTAGGCAGAAACCGGGTCAATACATATGCTATTGAGGTCATTTTTGCAAATGATTCTCGGTATTGAGGAAAGACATCATGGACCCAGTGATGCAATGCACAACCCTTCCCAGCTAACTCAAATATCTCTCAAAAGGTATTTGTTTTAATCACACGGAGATCAACACGTTATCTATTGGTTTATTCACTCCGAATAGACTGGTATTGAAAAGGTGGCACTCCTCTCCAGCCATCGCTCACTAAATCAAAACGCACAATCGAGTCTAGAGCCAAGAGATCATCAAAAGTCTCATTAGGACACTTTTCATTTATTCCTTGCTTTCTCACACACTGTGAAAAGTAAGAGATTTTCATGAGTCCTACGCAATATTCCTGTAATATTGCCAGAACATCCGAGTAATATGCAAGTATTACAATGAAGATGGAAATCCTGCTTGAGCCAACATCAAACAAGCTCATGGTAGGTTACACGTGCGGTTCTTTTAGAACCAATCTTTTGAAAAACTAGAAGGTAACAGTGGTTTAATTCTTAATTGAACTTAAACTCGTTCCAGGCCTCTTCGCATTATCATATGATCTTGCCAGAACACTCAGAGTGACTCTTTATTGACCACAGTGACGAGTGGAAATCCTTCTAGTGTCAACATCAAACAGCACTTGGTAGGTGACGTGCAAGATTCTTTATGAATTGAGCTCGTGACAACTGGAAAGCAACGATGGTGAAAATCTTAATTGAAATTCACTTGTTCCAGGTTTCATGAATTGACGGCTTTTAATCACAAGGATAATTTATCCAAGTGATTCACTCTTTATGTTCGCAGTCAGATTTGGACGGTCGAATAAAGAGAACGGGTTTACCCGCGAAATCCTGTCAGGAAGTTACTTAATTGAAACTATCCGTCACGGGTACGATATCTAATATCGTCCAACGGTCTTCACCGACCGGAGGTAAAATGCTACCGAATTAGAATAAAATGTTCAAAGCCATTTTATTCGTGTCGTTGCTGTGTACCTGTTAAAGACGGTGGCGTTGCTGTGTACCTGTTGAAGACAGTGGCGTTGCTGTGTACCAGTGAAGACGGTGGTGTTGCGGTGTACCTGTAAAAGTCGTTCCCACATGCTTATGTCTTTTGCAACAAAGTTCAGCAAAAATTCAAGAAAGTACAAGATGAAGTCTTCCGCTGTACCAAACTCTGAAGCTTTCGAGAATTCAACAAAAAGACGTAAGTGTGTGGAACATGAAGTCACGAGGAGGCAAAGTTCACAAGAAAGGCAAAGATCGCACGTGAAAGGCCAAAGAACAATGCTCTCAAGTCAAAGCCAAAAAGATCAAATCAACATATTCACAACAAAAGAAAGAAAAGAAGAAAAGACTACGAGCTAAAGAACGAAGACTTAGTATAGTATGCTAGGTTTAGAACTTTGTAACGTGGAGTGACCTCCCTTAGGGGGAGATTGTTAGAAATACGTTTTAACGTATATTAGAAGTATCGGTCACTCCACAATATGATTTATGTTGTAATAGCTCGTAGTTAGCAAATAGTTATTAGTTACTTATTAAGTTAAGTAAGAACCGGTCCATGGGTTTGTCATGGACCGGCCCAAGCCCAATGTTAGGCTTGGAGTATAAATACCCCTTTCCACCATGGAAAGGGGTTGGTTGTTGTCATTTCTTGTTTTCCATTTATTAAAATAACACATAGTTTCTCTCACTTTCTCTCTCTAACTTTCTCTCTCTAGAAATCAACAAACCCCTTCATAGATTCATTGATTATCAATATTCTACATAATCATAGCGGAAAAGAACAATAATCATAAACAAGGTGTTTAACACAAGATGAATTTCAACAACGATTGCTTGCATTAAACAGTAACAATCACTAGGCGTGTATATATTGAATCCTACGCCTAGTACATGACACACACTTTAGGTTTACATTGTGAATAAAAGTTATGAATGAAACCTACGTCTGCCTTTCTTTATATAATAGAATGTCCAAACTTATAAAGGAAACTAGATAATGACTAAGTCTTTTATTTTCTTGATGTGATCTTCTACAAAGTTTGTCCATTGTCTTGTAGAATCTTCTTTTGTCAGATTTAGTCCTTGTCTTTTGTGTTTTGACTTATCGGCTCATAAATTCGACCCAACAGGAATGACAAAAGTAAAGGCTAAGAAAACAAGTGAACCAGAACCCGAAGTTACTTATAAATTGAGTCAAATATGAGGGTGCTTAAAATCGAAACGAGCATCATGGATCTCGTTAACTCGAGTATTGTCAACGCCAACAAATATATGATTTAGGCTCGTTACGCAACCAATAATCAGTTTTTATTTTGGTTTTTAATTTTAATGGCTTCTATTTTTATTTAATATTTTTTTAATTATAATATTTTTATTGTAATGTTTTTTATGAATAAAATGTTTGCTTTTATTTAATAATTAAATGCACATTTTTAACTTATTTAAATAATTAAATGCACATTTTTACGTAACACACTTTTTTCCCATAACACCACGTTTTGATGCCAACCGTATAAAAAATTATATCTTTATTGTAATGTTTTTTAATTATAATATTTTATTGTAATATTTTTTTATGAATAAAATGTTTTCTTTTATTTAATAAACTTTATTTATAAAATTAAATTAAATTAAATCACGACACCATTTTTCTGATGTCAATCACTCCCCACCGGAATGTGATGTCAAAGGGTTTCTGGTACCATATGTTACGTAACACACTTTTTCCTATAACACCATGTTCTGATGCCAACCGTATAAAAATCATGATAATCGTTTTCAACAAAACAAAACTGAACATATATATAATTAAATTTGAAAAGTTAGTAATAAATGGGATCACTAAAAGTTTATTCAGTGAATTCTTATTATTAAAAGAAAGTCACTAAAAACTATGTTTTAGCTCCTATTAAAATAAAAGTAATTAACAGAGGAGATTAATAAAAGGTTATTCTTATTCAATGTTTAGTAAGTAAAAGAATAAAAAATTTAATTATTTTTTAATAACAAAAAGTTGTGAGTTTCTTTTACCTACTTTTATATTAAATATGTATTAAAAATAATAATAAGCAAAAAAATTCTAAATTAATTATTTTATAATATAATGTTATTATTATATTTTTGTTTAGCAAAAAAATTTAATTGTCCCATTTACTAAAACGCCCATAAAACTCGTTATATATAACTAGTAGGATACCTGCGCGTTGCGGCTGCGGGTATCCTGTAACATAATTTTCGATCAACGAAATATCATTTTTATGTTTTTTACAACATCCTAAAAAACGATAATTTAAGGTTTAGATAACTTTATTATTTTTAACCGAACAGATGACTACTTTTGTTTCCAATTAAACCCGTTCGTCTAGTTCGGTATTGAAACTACACACCATCATTTTAAATAAACAACATATATATGTTCTTTAAATTGTAGTATAATGTGATATAAAATTATGTATTTAATTAATGATTTGTATTAGTTATATATTAATTATTGATTAGTTTTGAAAAAATAAAATGAAGTGACATTTGTATTAATGTGTTGTTTATTTTTAATTGTGTTAATGAGGTGTTTTAATTATAAAGTTAGTTACTTAATTAGTATTAAATGTAATGTGTTGTTGTAAAAAAAATTGTTGTGGTTGTACATAGTCATTAATAGCTTGTATTATTTAAATTTAGGGTTTTGCTAACCAACACACACTGGGTGGTTTTTTACCTTTCCGTAATTAAAATTATTTCCAAATATGAACTCATTATTTCTCTAAATACATAATTTCAACATATAGAATTAAGGTAACTTAGTTTTAATAAGGTATGCATTAATATTAAGTAAGTTCATATTTGGAAATGTTTTTAATTATGGAAAAGTAAAAAACCACCATGTGGGTGATGGTTAGCAAAACCCTTATATTTATTATGTAAGAGTGTTTTAATACTTGTATTATATGTTGTTTTACTTGTAAAATAAGTTTATGGGATGTTTTAATAGTACAAATTAATGCAATATGTTGTTTAAATAGTAAAATTACGTGTTATATGTTTTCTACTTTTACTAAGCTTGCTTTACTTGTACAAATATTATTATGTATTATAATCTGAAGATTTTAAATATATTATAAATAAAAATGCAAAATACTTTATAAGATAATATGATTACATGGTGGGTAAAACTCATACAATACCATTGTACTTATCAAATATACCGACTTTAAACACTTATAATTTAATTGCTACGCAATAACAATGAACCTTCAAAATTGTTTCGCCTTTACTAATTTGGTAACTTGTTACCGACACGCTGGCACGGTAATATCCACGTAATTAATTTATTCAAAAAAATTCTACGTATGATTTCCACTTGATAAGTAAGAGTTTTTTTTATATATATCAAGTTCGGTCCCTTCCACGCTGATATGTATTGTATGCCTGAACTTAAATAAAACAACTTTGTTTCTTTTTTTCTTCTTGCTAAAAGATTTAAAAATAGTCTGTTTTAAATTTTATCTTGAAAAAATCTCATCTCAGTAACTTGTTATATCAATTGCCAAAAAATAATCCAGATCCATTTATCACACTCTTTGTCCCAAATCACCATCATCAACTTTCATGACCTAAGGAACTTTAGATTTTATCCCATCAACTACATACCATCATCATCACTATCGCTGTCGCTTCACGCCTCATCATCACCATCACCAACTAAAATTACATAAAAAATATAAATCTCAATAATGTCAAACATAAACAGATTAATGGATGATTGTAACCAACAGAAATCATATATTCAATGTTTTGAAAAGTGAGATCATAAAATCTAACCTTTAGTTCCAATAAATCCTTCATTCCATTTTGCTTCCACTTCTGGCATGATTTACGTCAGTAATTTATACGCCGGTGCAATATCGACTGCAACATAGTCGATCAAGTTACATGTCATAATCATTCATCGTAAGTTGTGTCATGGGATATAGCGAAGTAAAATCATCATATTGTGTTATCTGGATTCATGTTAATCTAATTAAACTGATATGAGATTTTGTGATGAAGATGGAAGTAGAAGTGAAAATTGGCGTAGTTGACTTTTGCGGATTAAAAGGGGAAAAGAGACACGTGAAAGCACTTGGGTGGTTTGGTAATATATGGGCCGGGTAATATAGTATTAGATCGGGTATGATATGTATAGTATTTAATTTGGGTCAAGTATTTATAATCGAGGTTGGCACATGTAAAGATACTTTTATTATTAAAAAGAATTTAATTAATTATGTGGAATTAAACCGGTAATATTGGTAATATTGGTACAAAACAAACAAATTCATGTCCAGCGATTAAATTGTAAGTGTTTAAAGTCGATACATTTTGATAAAGTCGATACATTTTGCATCGCATATACCCTTACATGGTATATACGATGCAAAGTGACTTTGAAATAAAGCATCATGGTTTGTAGGTCGTTATCGGGTTTTTTGGAAACTCTAGATAAAAACACCAAATAAGGCCCTCAATAGTTAGTGTCATATAAAATGTGTCTCTCTACCTTATAAGATGCAATCAAATTCACTGTGTAAGATATTTGTATCCTTCAAAAATGATTTATGCATATATTTTAAAATCAAATCTTCGTGTTAACGTAACACATTGAAGAGTCAAGATGATAAATACAGATAGCATATATCATGTATTCATGTTTACCAATAACTACATAAATGTATGTCTAACAAATGAAAAAATCAAGTTACATATTTTTCCCTAATTGCTTTCTTTCTTACAAAACGATTATGTGTACATATGTATATACACCGGGTAAAAATTTGAGACTTTCAAATTGGGAAAACTTGCGTAGCCGCTCATCTCGCCATCCCTTAAAGCGACACTCTTATGCTCTCTTGGTATTGATGATTATCGTTGCCAACTACTCTCTCTTCACTCCATCACATAACACTGTTTACCATCCCTACCAATTTCAAGACATGACCATATGCATACATGTTTGTGTGGATATAACATGATCACTAATCATGAAATCATTTTATATGGCCTACAAGATACCATGATCAATGCATGATTGTCTTGAGAGCATTAGCTTTTGATTTGGATATTTTGCTGGACTCATAAATAGGTGAATTTAATTGGAGGTTGCATGTCTAGGGAACACATGTTTGACCATTCATGTTCAATGCCTATTTGTCAATCGTGACACCAACAAAGCATCCATGCTATTTTGCTTTTTTGTTCCATTTCCCCCTTCTGCTCCAATGTCAATGTTAAATCAAACATTCCAATCTCTCAATGTTGGTTCTCTTTAATTTCATAGTTCATTATATTTAGCGAGAATACATAATAAAATGTATTTGAGTAAACATCTTGTTCTACTATCACATATTTTCTTCGGAATATTGCAACTCATTAAGCTTGCGCAATGTGTTGGAATTTCAAAACTATTCAGTTGCAAGATAAGTTGCAATGGTTAAGTGCCTAGGTGGAATTTGTTACAGAGTACTGTATTATGTTTAAGATTATACTACAATTTAGAGACATTCTCGTAGACACCGAATCGGTGACTTCGACAACTTTGACATAACCTCCCTTCCCCTGGACAACCGCCTCTGGCTTAACCCGCCCGCTCCTTGCTTTTGACATGACATTAAAGCAGACATGCCCCATCACAATAACTAAAATATCTTCTTTAGTTCCGCAAGATACACAAAACGCTCATCTCCGCAATTAACTTAATTGACTCCAATAAGCGACTATAAACTTTAACTCTAAAAAAATGTTCTAGTTCGCTCGCGTCTGATGAGAGATGTTGGGATCATTGCCTACAACAGACTACAGAGATCATACAAAGATATCGTCAATAATGTAAAATGAAATATATAATAATTTGGGATCATCTTGCATACTTCAACCCGAAAGAATTGTTTTGGGAGGATGAGATTAAATAAATCAATAATCAATATCATTCGATGTTTTGATGTTAGTCACGGGAGTGGTGAGGTAAAACCCACCTTCTACCTCATAGACACGTTAATTTAATCCATATTTTCATCAACTTATTAAAAAACTTATCTTTGTGTATTAAAGAATTTTTTTTTATTTTAGCTTCAGTTTTTCACTATCATTTTATTTATCAAGTTATTTTTAAAAATCAAAAAACGTAAAAATATACGTACGAAAATAATAAAATCGTAAAACTTATTGAATTTAAAAAATTTATTTATCAAAGAGTGAATTTTTATAAATAAAAGAAGTTAATTGAAAAAATATTTTGCTTTTTTGAAAAATAAAAAACGATCGAATTTTTAATGACGGGCTCATTTTTTTTTTTTGTTGTTCAAGTTGTGAGTAACTCTCTTTAAAGGGTGTTTGGTTAAGCTTACGTATTGGGTTTATATAATCTTATAAAAGCCATGAATTATATATAATAAGCTTATAAGATTTACTTAAGTGTTTGTGTTAATGCAATGATGCCTAAAAACGTTACTTACATTTTTCGGTATCGCTTTGTTTTGATTACGACAATATGCAAAAACAAGCATTTACGAAAACAACGAAAAACGAATTCTTGAGTTCAAGTATTTTTCATTTCTATCATTATCACTTAAGGTATGTACAAACAAGTACTCGTCGTAATTAAGTGATCAAGGATTTAATCTTTTCTTAAAACTCACTTTTTATTAAGCGTGACAAGTTTTTATTAAACTTTCTTTTAAAGAACATGTTTTATTCAATTAATTATTTGAAAATTTGAAAATCTGAAAATGGCGTATTCTATCTTGGTTTGTAATATCTATTCAGGATATTTTAATCACCAGATTCGAACTATGCCACTAAAAGACAAAAAGGAGAGGAGTCTACTCCGGCGGTTCCTTAAGTGGCTATGCGATTCCTTATCGGGAAGGAACCGCGGGCTGCAATAAGGAACCGCGGGCAGATATAGTCGTTGGATCCCTGTCTTATAAATAGTGGACCATTCTCAGATTTTCTTTTCACCTCTTTTGCACATATAATTCCAGATTCTTTCATACTTCTAAAATCACTCAAATCCTTGGTCATTTGGTTGATTACTACTTGTTTAGAAGTGAATATTTCTTCTCCCATCTCTTCCTCTCCAAGTGCAAAGAGAAGAACACTTTCATCCTTGAAGTGTTGTGTCTACATCAAAGATCCATTAAAGATCAAATCTTATTTAGTGATTGTTGTGTCATAGTTGTGAAGATCCAAGTAGTTGTGTCTATTTGGAAGTTGTGTATGTACTAAGGTTTATACTTGGTCCTTAAAGTATACTAGTGTAGATTGGTCCTAGCTAAGATTGGCGCTCGACTTTAGCTTAGATTCAGAAATTGGATAAGCAACGTTGTGTATGGTTTCTCCACCTTAAGGAGCTTGTTGATTAGTGAACGCTCGAGTAATGAGTACTCGATGAGTGGAATAGGGACGAGGAGTGAGCTTCGTTGCCGAACCACTATAAATCCTTGGTGTTTGGTTTGATCTTTCTTTCCCTTATCTCTTTACATTCATTATTCTTTGTACTTGTGATTATTAGTTTAGTTGCACTATACCTTGTTCATATTGTGTATAAGAAGGTTTCACATAATGACTCAAGTCTAAGTTTTTAAAAAGGATTTTTAAAAACCATCTTTTGACAAATAAATTTTAAGAAACTATTCAACCCCCCCCCCCCTCCCCCTTAGTTTATACAATTGGTATCATAGTGTGGTTGCTCAAGCCTCTTTAAAATATATTTTATTTTAAAACTTGCATCGATCTATGGATTCCAATATGTATCTAGAAGGGCAATCCATGCAAAGATCACCTCTTTTCGAAACTGATAGTTTTATTTATTGGAAAAATAGATTTGAGACTTATGTGAAATCAAAAGATTTAGATCTTTGGCAAGTTATTGTCCATGGTGAGTTTTTGCCTTATCAATATAACTAAGTTTCTAGAAGCAAAGAGATAGTCACTTTTGACAAAGCTAATGATGACACTAAAAGGAAACTTGCTAAAAATAATGAGGCTAAAATGATGATTTTTAATGCTTTACCAAAGAAAGAGTACGAAATGATTTTTATGTGTGAAACCGCTAAAGATATTTGGAACACTCTTTTAGTGACCCACCAAGGTAATAGCCAAGTCAAAGAAAGCAAAATCGATCTTCTTGTTCAACAATATGAACAATTTATCATCTTAGAAGATGAAACTAAAGATAGTGTATTTGCTAAATTTAACACTATTATTACTAGTCTAAAAGCACTTGATGAAGGTTTTTCTAGCAAGAACAATGTTAGGAATTTCTTAGGGCATTGCATCCAAAGTGGAGAGCCAAAGGTCACAGCGATTGAATAATCAAAGGAGCTCACCACATTATCACTCGATGAACTAATTGGCAACTTGAAAGTTCATGAGACGATAATTTTGAAGGACTCAGAATTGGTGAAAACCAAGAGTGAAAGAAATTCTCTAGCACTTAAAGCCAAGAAGGCACAAAGTGACCATGAAAGCTCCTCGGATAGTGATGATGAGGAATATGCCATGACGGTTAAAGACTTCAAGAAGTTATTCAAAAGACGAGGTCAACACGTGAGGCAACCAAGCAACGAAAAGAAATACTTCTCCAAAAATCATTTTACCAAGGAGAACGAAGGTGATAGGAAATGCTTTAGATGTGGTGATCCGAATCATTTCATCGCTGATTGTCCTAAGCCTTCACGCGACAAGAACCACACGGCATTCATTGGAGGTTCATGGAGCGATAGTGGTGAAGATCTTGATGACAAGCCCAAAGATGAGAAATATCTCATGGCTCACACTTCTAAAGAGGTACATTCTGAAACCGATTACTATAGTAATAATAGTTCTTCTCAAGATGATACAGAATTAGAAGGCCAATACAAAAACTTAAACACACTTAGCCTTAAATTCATTGAAAAGAACAAACTATTAAAATCAACTAGAACTAAGCTTGAAAATGAGATTAGTGAGCTAAGATAGAAATTAACTAAGCTTGAGAAAAACAAAGAAATTGATTTAGGTTGACTAAAATGTGAAAGCGTTAGACAAGATAATGAAGATCTCAAGAGTACCTCCATTAAATTGGAAAAGTTCATGAAAGGTACTAGTGCTCTTGATAATATGTTAAACAAACAAATTCATTCAAAGGAAAGACTTGGGTTGGGTTATAACACAAATGAAGCATCTAATAGTGAACCTAAACAAGTTAGGTTTTCAGAAAAACGAACCACTGTACGCGGTACGCCAGTATATGGAGCGGTTCCCTATTACTATGGAACCACGGGTACTGATAACGAACCGCGGACAGAGGATATTTTTGTTAAAATCCTTAACTTTCTGAAAATTATATTTTAGGTAAAGGGCTAAAACATATTCTTATTAACAAGGTCAAAGTACTTATTATTGAAAAGCCTACTCTAGATAAACTCTACAAGCCCTTGAGTAAACCTCTAATGGGAACTAGAAACTTATCTAGACAAACATCTACTCCTCCAAGAGTACGAAATTAATCAAGACCTAGAAGTAGAACACCTACACCAAAAAGGGACGATCAAGCTAAGTCGCGACCTAGAAGTAAAACTCTAACACCTAGAAGAAATAACAATAATTCTTGATCAAGATCAAAGACACCTAGGAGAAAAAATGGACAACAAAATGGCCATATGAATTGGAATAATTTCAACAACAATACTTTTCCCCATGGGGAATGTCTCCTCCCTTCATGCATCCCAACCAAATGCAAGGGATATTTGGAACTAACAACTTTGGACCCATGAGATATTGGGGACCAAATGTGTGATCTTGCGTGTTGTTACCCTAGATATGTTTTGGAATCGATTTAGAGCCCGACGAGTGGATTAAGGATAGTGGATGTTCTAAACACATGACGGATAATCGAATTTTTTTCTCACACTACAAAGCATATGATGGAGGTAACGTTACATTCGCAAGTAATTGACGTGGTAATATCATTGGCAAAGGTACGGTCTCTCTTGACTCTATAACCATAGAAAACGTAGAGCACGTAGATAACTTAGGTTTTAACCTTATAAGTATATGTCAAATTTGTGACAATAACTGTAAGGTCATCTTTTCGGAATATGACAGTGAAATCGTAAAAGATGGAAAGGTCATTGGAAAAGGTGTTAGAAAGCATGGGCTTTACGTCATGAAGGTCAATAGGAATTCAAAGAACAACTTATGTCTAGCGAATTTAGATGATAGCTCTACTCTTTGGCATAGGAGATTAGGTCATGCTAATATGCGTTTAATTTAATCTTTAGTCTCTAAGGAGTTGGTAAGACATCTCCCTAAGATGAAGTTTGATAGTCACTTTTGTGATGTTTGCAAAGTTGGGAAGCAAGTTCACTCAAGTCATAAAGCCAAGAATTTGGTTTCGACCACTCGGTGCTTAGAGCTCCTACATATAGATCTCTTTGGACCTTCCGCCATACAGAGTTATGGAGGTAACCTTTATACCCTATTCATAGTTGACGACTAGTCTAGATTCACTTGGACTAGATTTTTGGCGTCTAAGAATGAGGCTTTCGATCACTTCGAAATCTTTGCGCGAAGAATCCAAAATCAACTATGATGTTCAATTGTCTCTATTAGGACGGATCATGGTATGGAATTTGATAATGAAGTGCAATTCGGTGCCTTTTGTGAAGCTCGTGGTATTACCCATAACTTCTTGGCTCCTCGCACTCCTCAATCAAATGGGGTAGTTGAAAGGAAGAATAGGACCCTCCAAGAGATGATTAGAACGATGTTAAATGAGAAATCTTTGCCTCAAAAATTTTGGTGCAATGTCGTGGACACATCGACTTATATTCTCAACCGAATTCTTATTCGACCTTTCTTAGGAATGACCCCCTGAGATTCTTAAAGGTAAGAAGCCCTCACTGGATTACATTAGGGTATTTCGAAGCAAGTGCTTTATTCTCAACACCAAAGAGTACCTTACTAAGTTCGACCCAAAGTCGTACGAAGGTATCTTTTTAGGTTATTCCCAAACTAGCAAAGCCTACATAGTCCTCAATAGATACTCGGGTGTAATTGAAGAATCACTTAACGTGACATTCGATGAAACCCCTCCTTCATCTAAGACATCACCTTTGGTAGATGATGACTTGGATGAAATAGACATAGTCAAAGCCAAAGATGTTAGAAACATAGGAGTTGAAGACCTTAATGTTGAAAAGGGAGTAAACATTAAAGAGTCAAAGGATCATGCTCTCGAAAACGTCATAGGCGAATTAAATCAAAGGACCCTAAGATCTCAAGTCCAAAATCAAAGTAACTTCTTTTTTTTCGTCTCCTTTATTGAACCAAAGAATGTTAAAGAAGCTTTGATGGACGAGAGTTGGGTCATCGCCATGCAAGAAGAATTGAATCGATTCATTGCTAATGACGTTTGTGAACTTGTTCCTCCACCTAGAAGTTCAACCATCATAGGAACCAAATGGGTATATAGGAATAAGTTAGACGAAAATGGTGTTGTGTCTCGTAACAATGCTAGACTTGTAGCTCAAGGCTATAATCAACAAGAAGGTATTGATTATGAAGAGACATACCACCCGTAGCAAGATTAGAATCCATTAGAATCATTTTAGCCTACGCTTGTGCCTTAGACTTTAAGCTTCAACAAATGGATGTAAAGAGTGCGTTTCTTAACGGTTTGATCAATGAGGAGGTATATGTGTCTCAACCTCCCGGCTTCATTGATTTTGAGAAACCGGATCATGTTTACAAGATTACGAAAGCTCTTTACGGTCTCAAACAAGCATCTAAAGCTTGTTATGATAGACTTAAAGTGTTTCTTGTAAAACATGAGTATACGATAGGGATGGTAGACAATACGCTCTTTACAAAGAAGAAAGGTTCTCACCTCATTATCGTACAAATATATGTTGATGACATTATATTTGGTTCAACTTGTCAGTCATTGTGTGATGACTTTGCCAAAATCATGCATGATGAGTTTGAAATGAGTATGATGGGAGAACTTAACTTCTTTTTAGGAATCCAAATTAAACAAATGGACGATGTTATTTTCTTTAATCAATCCAAGTATGTTAAAGAAATGCTAAAGAAATTTAGATTAGAAGACTCTAGACCAATGAAGACCCATATGGCCTCGGATACTAAACTCGCCGTAGATGATGATTGTGAGTCGGTAGATAACACCAAATATAGAGGTATGATTGGTAGTTTTTTATACCTAACGGCAAGTCGACCGGATATCATGTTTAGTGTTTGCCTTTGTGCTCGCTTCTAAGAGGCTCCCAAACCTCTCATCTTGAAGCGGTTAAGCGTATCTTCTGATACATTAAGGGCACTATACATTTAGGATTATGGTATCCTAAAGGGACTGGCGTATAAACCATTGTCTACGCGGACTTGGATCATGCGGGAGACTATGTGTACTAGAAAAGCACTAGTGGAGTTTGTACCTTCATAGGTTATTGTTTCACTTCTTGGTTCTCCAAGAAACATACCGCTCTTGCTATATCCACCACGGAAGCCGAGTATGTGAGTGCCAGTAAAGTTTGTCAACAAGCTCTATGGATGAAACAAGCACTTGTTGGTTACAGGAATTCTCTTGATGATGTTCCCATCATGTGCGACAATAAGGGTGCAATAGACCTTAGCAAGAATCTCGTGCAACATTCGCGAACCAAGCACATAGAGATTCACCACCATTTCCTTAGGGATAATGTTCAAAAGGGGAACATTACGTTTAAGAAGGTGCCCTCGGTAGAAAACTTAGCCGAAAGCCACTTAAGAGGGAACCTTTTAATTATTTGCGTCTAGGTCTAGGTTTAATAGAACATATTCCTTAATTGCGCATCTTATTAATCGAGTCTTTTTCTCTTTTGAGTCTCTTCTCTCTTTGAGTCATCGAGTCTTGTAAACTCTTTTTAGAAAACCTTTCTTCTCTTTTTCGAAATTCTCAAAGTTCATTCGAAAATGGTCGAGAAATGTTTTTGCATTGTTAATTCAATCTGAAAATGTTTTTCATATCTTCTTGCTATTAATCATGAGCTTACATAATTCATATTTATGCGTCTCTCAAATATAGCAAGAACAAAAGAGAACTATGGAGGATCATTGTGTCATGACTTATTGTCTAGCTCTATACACCTCCAACATCGATTTTCTTTAAAATCCATGTATTTTGGTCAAAACCTTGTTTGGTGAGTTCTTGTGTGTTTTCTTTGTCTATCTTTGCTTTTT
Source organism: Glebionis coronaria (assembly GCA_025667525.1). Taxonomy (NCBI): domain Eukaryota; kingdom Viridiplantae; phylum Streptophyta; class Magnoliopsida; order Asterales; family Asteraceae; genus Glebionis; species Glebionis coronaria. Next base: position 426,119,011 of record CM046881.1, on the reverse strand, counting down.
AGCATATCTCTATGATTAGTTAGACTAGAAAAATAGGATTTGCTGAATTAGAAAACCCCCTCATCACCAAAATCAACCCTCTGTGGGCGGTTCTTTATAGAAACCATGGCTCCATATAGATATGGAACCGCCGGTGGAGAAAAGGAACCGCGTACAGTGATTCCTATTTCGGGTATTTCTGAAACTCCAAATTTGTTTTAACACCTTTTATAATCTTTGTTTCAACCCTTTGACCATCCTCAAAATAACTTGAGCTTTCTTTACTTAACCCTAAACATTTTGTATCCTCTCTCAAATCAAAATGTCTTATTCTCCAAATGAAAGTCTTGATTCTCCTCCATTTTCTCCAATTGCTTTCAATCCCAATTCACCCAAGAACACTCAAAATCACATTATCTTCTCCTTCTAATAATGTTGATTGTGGAACTTCTTTTCTTCCACCTCTACCCTTTAGTGTTCTTCCTCCTTCACATGATAATGTCATGCATCATGGAACATATTGCCAATGTTGTCAATATCAACATCTTGCTATGGCTCATATATATAAGGAGCTGAATTACATCAAAAGTCTCTTAGTCAGATCTTCTCTTCACTATGACTATGAGATAACTATCAAGCCACCACCACCTCCTTCCGCCACTACCTTATCTTTTATCTAAGCATTGGTTGCTTATCTTCAAGACATCTAGTTCAAGCAAATCTTAGAGTTCTAATTTAATTAGGATTAGATTTATGCTTTCGGCTTGTTTTATTTTACATACATCGTTGTATGTTTTGTTTCCTTGTATCTTTTATTCATGTTTTCCTTTTAACATGACTTATCTTGGATCTTAGTTTCTTCTCTTTTATTTTATTTTTTGTGTGACCTTTGCTATATTATGTTGGGTGTTTCTTCTCTTCTACTAACCCTTCTATGTAGCTTGTCATCATATCTCGATTCCTTGGTGCCCTAAGCAATGGGGAGTAAGCACCAAGGGGGAGCATTTGCAAAGTCCGACTCTTCTCTTCTACAAAGACTTTTACAACCTTTTTGCTTCGACAAAGGGGGAGAAGTGAAATAAACTCGTCTTCCAAAATCTTGTTTTTCTTGTGATTGAGTTTATGTATTGTCGAAATCAAAAAGGGGGAGATTGTTAATGCACTGATGGCTAAAAACGTTACTTGCATTTTTCGGTCTCACTTTGTTTTAATTACGACAATATGTAAAAACAAGCATTTACGAAAACAACGAAAAACGAATTCTAGAGTTCAAGTATTTTTCATTTCTATCATTATCACTTAAGGTATGTACAAACAAGTACTCATCCTAATTAAGTGATCAAGGATTTAATCTTTTCTTAAAACTCACTTTTTATTAAGTGTGACAAGTTTTTATTAAACTTACTTTTTAAGAAAATATTTTATTAAATTAATTATTTGAAAATTTGAAAATTTGAAAATGACATATTCTATCTTGGTTTGGAATATCCTTTCATGATATTTTAATCACCAGATTTGAACCATACCACTAAAAGACAAAAAGGAGCGGAGTCTACTCTGGCGGTTCCTTAAGTGGCTATGCGGTTCCTTATCGATAAGGAACCGCGGGCTGCAATAAGGAACCGCAGGCAGATATAGCCGTTGGAGCCTTGTCTTATAAATAGTGGACCATTCTCAGATTTTCTTTTCACCTCTTTTGCACATATAATTCCAGATTCTTTCATACTCCTAAAATCACTCACATCCTTGGTCATTTGGTTGATTACTACTTGTTTAGAAGTGAATCTTGCTTCTCCCATCTCTTCCTCTCCAAGTGCAAAAATAAGAACACTTTCATCCTTGAAGTGTTGTGTCTACATCAAAGATCCATTGAAGATCAAATCTTATTTATTGATTGTTGTGTCATAGTTGTGAAGATCCAAGTAGTTGTGTCTATTTGGAATTTGTGTATGTACTAAGGTTTATACTTGGTCCTTAAAGTATAATAGTGTAGATTGGTCCTAGCTAAGATTAGGGCTCGAATTTTAGCTTAGAGTCGGAAATTGGATAAGCAACGTTGTGTACGGTTTCTCCACCTTAAGGAGCTTGTTGATTAGTGAACTCTCGAGTAAGGAGTACTCGAGGAGTTGAGTAGGGACGAGGAGTGAGCTTCGTTGCCGAACCACTATAAATCCTTGGTGTTTGGTGTGATCTTTCTTTCCCTTATCTCTTTACATTCATTATTCTTTATACTTGTGATTATTGGTTTAGTTGCACTATACCTTGTTCATATTGTGTATAAGAAGATTTCACATAATCACTCAAGTCTAAGTTTTTGAAAAGAATTTTTAAAAACCATCTTTTGACAAGTAAATTTTAAGAAACTATTCAACCCCCCCTCCCCCCCCCCCCCCCTTTCTAGTTTCTGAAGGTTGGTTTAGCTTACATAACTAATAAGATAAAATGATAAAAAAATATATAAAAAATAAAAAGGATTTAATTATCAAATGAGAGTATAAATGTTTTTGTTAGAATGATTAAACACCATGAATATTATGTTTATTGATCAACCATTTATAATGGTGATTACATGAAACCCTAATGGACCTAAACCCAAAAACTGGGTCAGGCCATATTTATCCACTAATACTCCCCTGCAGTTCGAGCGATAAAATCGCAAAAGCTCGAACTGGAGTAGTAAACAAAATAAAATATGGAAAATAAAACATTAATAACGCCCCGCATTTTCGATTATCTTCCTAAACTCCAACCAGATCAACACAAATCCACAAAATCCTGCACAACCTCTAATTCTTCTTCATAAACGTCAACCGTGGATTGTGACTTTTGCACAAACATCCAACCAAATAGACAACTGTGTGGATTTGTGACCTTTGTACAAATCACCAACACCCGAAGTTAAAACAAAAGAGTTTAGTTATTTTATAAGATTGAGCCGAAGAGTGAAAAGTTCAAGGTTGTTAAATGAAAAAGCAGTACAAAACAATAAACATTAACTTTTTTAATAAAAAAGAAACTAACTTGACGAAAAAAATGAATCAGATCTACCATTAGAAAGCAAAATACCGTCAACCTTGGCGTGCTTCATGTCATAAAATAAATACCATCTATCACAACTTAGGATTGTGTATAACAAAATCATAATGACGTGGTTTTTTTTATTAATTACTAATGAATGGGACGGTTGTAGAGTAAATGATAATGACGGCAAAGAAGTGTGAAATAGATTTGTGTTATAAAGTGACGGCGTATGAATCACAAAAATATTTTGTGATTTTAGGGTTTTTGTTTGAAATAGCGGAAGCGTTTTTGGGATGAATCAGAGTATGGTCTGATACCATGTTATAATGATTAAACCTCATGAAAATTATGTTTATTGATCAACCATTTATGATTACATGAAACCCTAATGGACCTAAACCCACAAACCGGGTCGTGCCATATTTATCCGCTAATAGTTTTTTCATATAATATTCTTATATAAAAAGCCACTGATCTCTTATATAAGCAACAAATTATTTGTTTACCAAAACCTTCTTATATAAACTTATAAGTCTACTTATATAAGATTAACCAAACACTTGATTTGGGCTTATAAGCTTATAAGCCCATTATATAAGCTAAAACAAACACACGTAATCTAAAGTTGTTGTATAACAAAACTCACGTCTAATTTTTAGAGATAAGATGAAAATTCACGCATAATTTTTACCTCGTAAAACTCACCCATGGCTTTTAACACCACGCCCGAGCTTGCAAGTATAAGTTGAACCTATCCACCCGATAGATTTTAACATTTCCTTTTTTTACTCGTCCTAGTAACTATAGTTGATTTCTCAGCTATTTAAATTGATTAGAGTATCTGGGATGTTTGGTAAAGCTTTTTTTGTTTCTTTTATAGCTGTTTGTGTTTTATTTTATTTTCTATCAAGTCTCGTGTGTGTAATTGAAATTAATAGATAAAAATCTACTAACATTTATTCGCCTCGTAAATCGTCACCAAATATCGTCGTCGAATTATGCATACCATGGTAGTTGGTCTTTGAAATTTTTACAAATCATACCGTACGTCTAGATGAGATAAAACACACCATGTGTGAATCGCGGTAACAAAACCTGGTTAGAATAATTAAAATGGGAGTTTTATTCAATGAATTAAAGACGCGCTCACCTAGCTACTCCATCAACAACGACATGATATGCGACTATGCGAGTATAATGTCTAACTAGTACAGTAATGCTTTAGTGGGTTGAATGTGGTGCAAGTCTAATCTTGGTTAGTGATATCTAGTAACTGTATGATCTAAGCATTATCTTCCTCAACCACTTTTTATATAACCTGTTTTTATGTGAGTTTTATGCATTAAAACTTGTATTTTGGGGAAATATGTAATTTATGAAGTTTCATTGGGTATATATGAAATTATCCCTTTCATTAATTTAATCATTAAGGGTCAACATGCCATGTTGTGATTATTACTCACTTAAAGGCTAAAGCCACTTTTTATATGACATGTTTTTATGTGGGTTTTCATTAAGTTAATCATTATAGGGTAAACCCTATCTCTACTACCATATGTAATCTGATTAACACTAACAACTACAGTAAGAAATATTATAAATTAATCAAATACTCAACCTTCAGTGTACATGGTATTTTTTTTTTTAGTATCATTAATATATAACTCACGTTCTACAATCCAGATGTTTGGCCTAGTTTTAGTCTAGGATCATTAAATAGTTGAAGATTCAGGTTGATGTCTTCATATGAGATACAAAAGCAGGCCCGTGCATGTGAGTTATGTTACCCAAAAAGTGAGCATGCAATTCTACCAAATATCGAACAATTGTAAAGTTCTCTAATACAGGTGTTGTAAAATGCAGGATATTAAGGGCACGGCATGCATTCTACTAAACTTGTGCCTTTCCGAGACGGTTTAACTTTTTTATGTGGGTGTATCTGGCTAGAGAATCTGCAATATGTTATGGTTAGAAGAACCTTACTCTGGATGTTTGTCATACGTGAGACTGTAAAGATCTAGCTGGGATGTGGCCGTGTGGGGTTGTCTATAGATCTACCGAAAGAAGTCGCACACTGTAAAACCCGCATACTTTTACCATGAATATTGCCCTTAAGATCGTACGTCCTAGATTAAAACTTACCTCATTTAGTTATGATCACATTCATGTGCTAATAATCAAGCAAGTGCATACGTGTATGACATGATAAGTATCGATTACGTACGAACCCATGATAAACAATTAATAAATATGTCACGTGAACATAATTAAATCATGATCACCATTTAAAATACGAACTAGAATAATTACGTAAATACATATAATATAATTACGAGCGTTAAGATTACGATAAACTACATGATAAAATAAACAGAAACGCTTCAGACACGAACACGTTTAACCACGAACGAACACGAAACATCGGGACACGAAAAAAACATTTGGGTTACCCCTTGTGGGCCCCATATCCACGAAATTTGGAAGAAGAATGGGCCTAGCCCATCATTTTACTAAACAAGGGGGTTAAGGGAAAGAAATGCATTCATTTTCACTTTTCAAGAAATTAAACATAAAACCCTAAAAAGTTTTCTCCTCTCCTTCCTTTTCCCTTTTGTAGCCGCCACCTATAATCATCAAAAGGAGGTGTTCTTGTTGATTTTGATCATGGATATTGTACAAGTATTAGTGTTTGTTCATCCTTAATTCATCTACACAATCGGTATACCTTTTTAACCTTTCTTTTTAATTATTTCTTTTGATTTGATTTGGTAAAAATTAATTAAGAACATGATGTTTTTAAAACCTAATTAAAAACATAAAATAAACATGTATTTGGTTATAGGGTAAAATCAAAAGGGTGTTTTACGGGTGTTTGGTTTAGCCGACGCCTAGACCGTGCCCTAAGGGGGTCACGGCTTGGCCTAAAAACCACCACCGAGACCATGTGGTCCCGGTTTGGTGGTGTGGGTCCCACGGCAGCAAGGAACCAAGGGGAACCCCGATTTGGTTCGGGGTACGGTGTCGATTTCATGCCCGGTTCACGGTTCGTTGGTTAAAATCATGATCTATGTTACATGTTAATTTTTATGAATTATGAACTTAGGATATAATTAATTAATAACATGAAATATTAATTAAATCATGACTTAGGTTATTTTAATTATTAGTTTATCATGACATTAATTTAACCTAAGTATTTTATGTTATAAGTTATAATTAATTAATTATTAAAACATGCCTATAATTAATTAATTTAGACATGACTTAGGTTATATTATTAATAATAATAATACACATTTTAACCTAAGTATATTCATTTCATTTTAATTAAAACATGTTATACTTTAATTAAAATGCCTAACCTATAGTTTAATTAAAATACATGAAATAATAATTAAACTATATACTATATCATATGATTTAAGAAACAAGCTTATAAACACTTAGACTTATATGTTAGCTTATGTAACCAGCTTAATTCTAAATATGGAAACTTCTATTTATAGAAACTTAATTAAATAAGGCAACTAATCTAATTATGGAAACCTTCTATATATGGAAATCTATCTATTTCAGGCAGCTAATCTAATCATGGAAACCTTCTATATATGGAAACTTATTTAATTAAGGCAGCTGATCTATTTTTGGAAACTTTCTATTTTTAGAAACTAATCTATTTTAAGCAGTAAATTCTATTTTAGGAAACTTTCAATTTTTGGAAACTTTCTATTTTTGGAAACTTTCTATTTTTGGAAACTTTCTATTTTTGGAAACTTTCTATTTTTGGTAACTTTCTATTTTTGGAAACTTTCTATTTTTGGAAACTTTCTATTTTTGGAAACTTTCTATTTTTGGGAAACCTGCTATTTTTGGAAAGTTACTTATTATTACACAGTAAGTATATTAATACATGAAACACCAGTAATACCTAATCAGATAAATCAGAATACAAGATAAACACAGTTTAAGGCTTTAACAGTGAACCATGACCTAAAACATACCACATCAGCTATAATGAGACAGAAAACCCAGTACGTAATCAGTGAATCGATACTTATACACGTGTGTATTCATGTAGCGTTAGTGATCCAGAAGTAGGAGTCTTTCTTCCGTTCATTCACTGGACTTGAGGTACGGATTCCCGTCCTTTCAGTATGGACATTCTTTCCTTATTAGGATTTCCCCGTATGCAGCCAACTGTTTTCCCCAGCATTTGTTTTATTGTTTTGAACTGCTTATGTTTAATTAGCATAATCTATAGCCATATACAAGCATGACCAGTTTCACCTAGTTATGGAGGTACCATAACCATAGCATTGGAGGCACCGATGTTATGACTTCCCCACGGCGGAGTGATTGCTCGTGGCGTCCCTTTTCAGTTTTGGCCATATTATTATATCAGGTGGGGCGTATGGGTGCATCCTAGTTACATGTTTTATTCAGTTTATCATGGTGAATGTGGTGTGTGCCTTGCACCCTTCACAAGGAGTTGATCCCTCCTACCCAAACCAGTATATTAATTAGAGGCATCCCCTCTAATCAGCATGATGAGGTCACCCCTCCAAGTATTCATGCACGTGACCTTTTCATGACCTATATGGGCTATGGTATATATATGTTAAAACAGTTTTCACAAGATAAACATAAGGCTTTTCAAACTATAAAACCAGTTTTCTTGATACTTAACCAGTTTACTCAGAACTTAGTCTTCCGCTGTTATATGTTACATGCTTATCCTATTTCATGCTATATTGTATATCCGTGCACTGAGCGTTTTGCTCAGCCGTTACTTTCCTTTCCATGTCCCAAAACGGCAGGTACCCAAGACTCGAGCATTTGGAGGGCATGCATAGGATGGAAGCTGCCACAGACTTCTTCTCCTGTTTCCTTCATATATTTATGCTTGTTTAGTCTTTCTTTCAGTTCATTTACTTTCTTATGTTTTGGGCTTATGTTTGGGAACCGATGTTTGATTCCGGTTTTCCCTATGGTCATGTATGTTTTACTACATATTACCTTGCATGCTTTGATGACACGCCATAAGTACGCGTGACATTCCATTTATCAAAATGGGGTGTTACACACACTCATAACATTTCGTAATGAATGAATGTTTTGTCAATTGAATGTAATCATTAGCATTGTTTAGAATTTACGGTCAAGTAGTTTTATTTGGATATTATGAGGAATAAGCTTAAGCATATCACATAGCCTTTGCCGAGTTGACAACATGCCATGTTGTGTTTATTATCACTTAAAGCCTTCCACGAAGCATGGGATCCAAGTGGTTTGAGTTTTTTTTACCTTTTCGACGGTACACTCAGAGCTAAGAGCAAAATATCAATTCCATGAAAAACAAAATATAATAAAATGGAAAATATCTATCATCCTACTTGTTAGAAGGCTAGGTGTTATGAAGAGCCATGCTCGCCACTCTTAGCTAGAGCCTCGCCAAAGCTCGTCATCTCTCCCCATGGTACCATGTTGGCTCGCCAAAAAAGTTTTTCGCCACTAAACTCAGAAAGAAAAAGACAAAAAAAATATAAGCTTTTATTTTCGACCATTGTACAACGGCTACAAACTTTTTTTCTTTAATTTTTTTTACCCTATTTCTAATATAAATACACTCATTAACCCACATTTTACACACAATCTTCTCAAATAATCTCTTCACACTTTAAAAAAAATGTCTTAAAATCTAAATGACGGGTATTATACCAATCTCCTTAACACCAACCGCCACAATATTCACCTTCTTCTAATCCCTCTACTCCGTCGTCACAAAACTCCGTCGGATCCTCGCAACAATATCCGACTAACTTATCTCAGTTTTCACCTGACCAGAATTACCAATTTGGCTATCAAAATTACGAACCACAACTAGAATTTCAAAATTTTCAGAATCCGAGAAACAATGCACCAAATTTTTTTTCATCATAACCGTCTCACCAAAATTACTTTCCATCACAACATTTACCTCCGCAACAACAACCATTTGCTACACAATCACAAGGTCAATTCAAAGTACCACAACCATCATCTCAAGAAGAAATACGCAAAGGCAAACGTCCCTTGAAACAATCCAAATCGAAAAAGAAAGCCCCGATTAATTTGGATGATGATGACGATGAGATCAAGCAGAACGCACCACGTATTATTACCCGTTGGTCAACCGTTGAAGAAACGTTACTTACAGATACTTGGATCGAGGTTTCACAAAACGTTGACATCGAAAATGACCAATCTGAAGAAGTGTTTTGAAACCAAATTATGGAAGAATTTAAATGTAGTACAGCTGGGGATCAACGGACGAAGAATATGACTACCGAAAATTGGACACAAATTAACGGAGATTGCCAAAACTTCAATGGTGTCTACAAGCATTTGCAAGTAAGAGCGGTGAATGAGAATGATCACATCGAGAATGCAAAGAAGACGTTCGCTCAACGTGGCGATGGGAAAAGTTTAATTACGTCCACTGTTGGAATATTTTGAAAAAATATCCAAATTGGGATGCAGCCGAACCAATTGACAAACACACTCTTGAAGAACTATTCGGGTCAGATCCACGATCTCGTCCTGTCGGAAAGCCACGTCCGCCAAATAAAATAAAATCTGAAACTTCTGCGAGTACCGGTGGAAGTAACAAAGTCGCGTTCATCTGACAGGGAAGTGGCGGTGAGGGGGTGTAGAGAGCTGGAGTTTCTGTTGTTGGATCTCGACAACGCACCACCAAACAAAGCCGCGTTCATCCGAAAGAAACAAGAAAACATAATGAAGCGATATCCAAATGTTTAGAACGGGCAAAAAAATAAATGTTATTTCGTATTTGTTATTTCGTAATTTTTATATTTTTTTCGTACTTCCTCCGTCCCAAAATTATTGTCCACCGACAAAAAACACACAGTTTAAGAAAAGTATCACTTTTACAGCTTTCTCTCTCTTACTTTTTGCATAAAGATAATTTTACGAAGAAGATGACATGTTCTTCCAGTCATATGGAAAGGTAGTTTCGATTAAAAGGAAACGGGACGATAACGATGGGGATGATGAGATGATGACGTTGACGAGCCTAAATCAAAAGAAGGAGAGTCGCACCAAACATAAGCATGACAAGGGCAAAGCTCCAGCAACCCAAGCAACTCTTGCATCTAAATCCTCTTCTAAGACCAAGACACATAAAAAGAAAGGTATGTCTTCTAAATAAAAATAAGTTCAAGAAGACTCAACAATCATTGAACATGTTCTAGAAGAAGATCCACCAGTCACCCAAGAAGATCAAGATGAACCATTTCTTGAACATGATCAAGAATTCAATCCTGACACAAAGGAGCCAAAACTAGTTCTAGCTTCAACTCAAACTCAAGCGTCAAGACCAAAAAGAATCTTTGATCCAAACTATCAAAATGGTTTGTAAAAGATAAGCCAAAGCCTTATGAGACTCCTGATCCAGAATGGGTAACAAGAGTGAACGTGGGTAGAGATGCAACGGGACAACCTTGGGTTTCAGAAGTCGGACTTGAAAATCAAGTTTCTCATAAGGAACAAGAAGAGCTCAATGCATTCATCAATAATCCAATCGAATTTTTCGGCTTTATCATGTGCAAGTACAGAGTTAAAGATATCACTCCGGCTATTCTAATGGATGTTACTCCAGACCAAGACTTCTTCGCTAGCACATCCGTCAGCAAGCCTGAATTTGAATACCATTCCAACGAACTCCTCAAAGCTACGAGTGCACTACTTGAATGGTGTTCGTGTATGTGTCCGGAACGTATGACCCGATACAGAACACATGACCCGATCCGGAACGAACACATCCTTCTAGAAGAAGTCAACGATAGTCAACAGAGAACTCAGCAGGCACACTTCCTATAAAATAGGGAGTATGTCCCCAATCGGGCCAACCAAGGCCCATCACCATTCCCGGCCTTTTAGGAATCAGACTAGTATAAATACCCCCTTTGGGTTCAAGGTTTAGGTTAACTCTTTTACCCTTATTACTTTTTACTTATATTCTTTTACTCTCATTCCCCTTCGGATTTTTACCCTTTACTTACTCTCACGACGGAGCTTGGTCTGGGTTCTCACACCCGGACGAGGCTAACGCGTTGCTTTGGTTTCAGGATATCCGAAGCATACATCACCCAAGATCCGATCCGGTCACCCCATTCGGATCTCCGCAAAGGATTGCACGAACATTTGGCGCCATCCGTGGGACTTGATATTCTATCTACCAATTGTATAGAATGGCAGGTCCTACTCCTCTTGTCACTCCGATAGGTCCTAACCTTCCGATTGACTTGACTTCTCCGAACAATCAGAATCTCACAAAGGAACAACTTGAACAACACATCTCAACCTTGCGACTGCTAGTCAAAGAGCATAACCGGAACGCCGTGGAACCTGTCCGTCTAAGTTTCATTGAAGAAGATGAGGGAAGCAGCAACACTAAGATAGTAAGAGGCAAGGTGGTGTCCGATGCGTATTTAAAGAAACCTTTCAAGGAAGCCGTCAAATCCCCTCTCACTCAAAGAACTATTGACTTCTCCAGACCCGAGTACAAGATGCCTGCCACAGTCAAGACATACGACGGAACGGGAGATCCGGAGGACCATTTGAATCGCTTCACCAGAGCAGCCAATTCGAGCGAATGGCCAATGCCGGTATGGTGCAGAATGTTCCAGCAAACGCTAGAAGGGGGAGCTAGGGGATGGCTTGAAAGCCTTGACACTGACAGCATTGATGAATGGGCAGAGCTAAGGAAGGCATTTGTCAAGAGATACTCGATCCGAAAGCTATGTCATAAAGGCCCACATGAGATAACCAAGATTGTGAGAAAGGCAAATGAGTCATTAACAGATTTTAAAGAACGATGGACAGTCGAAGTAGGTCTTATCCATGGAGTTCCGGAAGTCATGAAGATTTCAGCATTTATGGATTCGGTCAAAAGTCCAGAACTGGCAAAAAGGTACTCGGACAAAGTTCCTGAATCGGTGGACGACATGATGGAGAGGTTGGATGATTTTTTTCGATCCGAGGAGGCATTCGCTAACACTGAGCTACCAAAAGTGGAAGGAACGGAGCCATACCGGAAGCTCAACCCTCCCACCCAAAGAAGGGATGATCGCAACCAAAAGTACCATGGCTGGAACAACAATAGAAGAAATGATGGCCGAGATGCATATAAGGGAAGAGATTTCTTTAACAACAGAAACAGGGATAGAGACAACAGGGCACCATACCCACCACCCAGGAATGACAATTATCACAGGAATGATTACAACCGAAACAATTACCATGACCGAAACAGAGTGGCCCCGGTCCTAAGTGTTAATTCCTTGACAAAGAACCTAAAAGAAATCCTTGCTACCGAAACACAGCTTCGTCTACCCCCTCCCCGTCCAATGAACAATCCGGCAAGAGGTGGAAACATAGATCGTTATTGTGACTACCATCAGGATAAGGGGCACTTTACCAACGATTGCATCCAGCTAAGGAAACAAATTGAGCTAGCCCTAGAATCTGGAAAATTGAATCATCTTGTCCGGACGTACGTCAGAGAGGACGAGACAATCGAAGAGAAGAGGCTCCAAGGACGAGATTATAAACATGGTCCGGACGTTACCGGAAAGGGAAAAAAGGAAAGCTAGAGAAGCAACCAAGAGCTGGATGAGAGCCCCAATCACTTTTCCACCATTGGAAGAAGATGAGATGTTCGATGATCCAATTATCATAGAGGCCGAGTTGGGAGGTTATTTGGTACGAAGAGTTTACGTAGATGAGGGAGCATCGGTGGAAATTATGTTCGAGCATTGCTTCGAGAAACTTCCAACAAGCATCAAGTCAAAATTGAGGAACACGCAAACTGATCTCGTCGGATTCGCTGGAGAAGTAGTCAAACCAATGGGAAATATCGAACTAGAAGTCTGTTTCGGATCAGATAGCTTAGTCCGAAGAACTCATATGAAGTTTGTAGTGATCAGCGCCCCGTCACCATACAATGTGATCCTAGGGAGGACAGGCATCCGGATCCTCCGAGCTGTACCATCAACCATTCATGCCATGATGAAGTTTCCCACTCCAAGAGGAGTAGCCTCGCTAGTCTCTCGTTCAGTCATCGTCTCGGAATGCAGGCAAATAGCAAAAAGGCAAGCGCCAACACCCACAACCAACAACAAGACCGTGACGGCTGAGTTACCATGCGGTACGGAAAGCATCATGATTAACCCTGCCTATCCGGAACAGTTTACCACTATTGGGGGCGGATTAACCCGAGCTTGCCAAACAGCATTAAAGAACCTGCTGAAAGACAACTTGGACGTATTCGCATGGAAACCATCAGATATGACAGGAGTGCCGAGGCGAATCATGCAACATAACTTGAATGTCAATGAGAGCTTAGACCCGGTATGTCAGAAAAGACGAATGCTAGGATCCGAAAAGAGCAAGGCCGTAACCAAAGAAGTGGAAGAACTAGTGGCAGCAGGAATAGTCAGACTGGTAAAGTACCCAACGTATATCTCCAATCCAGTCACGGTGAAAAAGAGTGATGGGTCATGGAGGATGTGCGTAGATTTCAAAAATCTTAATTCAGCATGTCCGAAGGACTACTACTCACCTCCGGACATTGACGAAAAAATTGAATCCGTAGTAGAATCTCGCTTTAAGTGTTTCTTGGACGCATACAAGGGTTACCATCAAATTGAATCCGTAGTAGAATCTCGCTTTAACTTGCCAACCCTTACCACACCAAGACCAAAGGAACCCCTGTACATGTACTTGGCAGCATAACAAGAGTCAATTAGTGCAGTGCTGCTCACTGAAAGGAATGAAAGACAAAGAGGTCCCGAGGGTGTGGCATGCAATGAACCTCAGGAGGTGTTATTTGTAATTTCATTTCTATCTTTTAATGGCTCTTTCTCCCTTCAGCAAGGGAAGAGTCCAGTTTAGCACTTCATCTAGATTTTATTTCAAAATGTATCAACCTTCACTCCCTCCAGAAGGGAAAGGTCATGTCCTTTGATTTTAATGAAAAAGCTTCTCCTCTCGTCATTAAAGGAGGAAGCACCTTTGCAGCAATTATAAATAGCATGAATGATAAGACGTGCCGCTAAAATCACACCCTAGCAATACGCGTCGAATTCTTTCTCCCTTCAACAAGGGAAGAATTTGGTTAAGTCCTATCCGGAATGGAAGGCATACGCGTCTAATTCTTTCTCCCTTCAACAAGGGAAGAATTTGGTTAAGTCCTATCCGGAATGGAAGGCATACGCGTCCAATTCTTTCTCCCCTCAACAAGGGAAGAATTTGGTTATTTTTGAAAAAAGTCCTATCCGGAATGGAAGGCATACGCGTCCAATTCTTTCTCCCTTCGACAAGGGAAGAATTTGGTTAAGGCGTACGCGTCCAATTCTTTCTCCCTTCAGCAAGGGAAGAATTTGGTTATTTATAAGTAAGTCCTATCCGAAATGGAAGGCATACGCGTCCAATTCTTTCTCCCTTCAGCAAGGGAAGAATTTGGTTGTTTTTGAGTAAGTCCTATCTGAAATGGAAGGCATACGCTTCTAATTCTCTCTCCCTTCAACAAGGGAAGAATTTGGTTATTTATAAAAAAGTCCTGTCCGGAATGGAAGGCATACGCGTCCAATTCTTTCTCCCTTCAGCAAGGGAAGAATTTGGTTGTTTTCGAGTAAGTCCTATCCGAAACGGAAGGCATACGCGTCCAATTCTTTCTCCCTTCAACAAGGGAAGAATTTGGTTGTTTTTGAGTAAGTCCTATCCGAAATGGAAGGCATACGCTTCCAATTCTTTCTCCCTTCAAAAAGGGAAGGATTTGGTAATTCTTATCCGAAATGGAAAATTTAGAAATAATCTTGTTTGCTTTCGCTTTAAATCCCAAGCTGAAAGGCGAGGCGTATTTATATGCAATTATATTCACAAACAAGAATCACAAGAGGGGCATACATATATTTAACAAAACATAAACGTAAACATAAGGAAACAGTGTCATTGTTACAACCTTCCAGATCAAAAGAGGCATAAGGAAAGACAAGACAACAGAAATAAATAGTCTACGAATATTACATTCATCCAAATAAAGTTAAGTTTAGAAACAAGTGTCAAGCAAATCACAGAGAAATCAGGCAGCCGGGGCGTCTTTGCTTCCGGAGGCATCAGCATTGTCTTGGAGGGATACCAGATCTTCATCAATGAGGGTCTCTGCCGAAGGATCCACAGTCTTGGGAGGAGCAGGAGCGGGCTCAATTTCCATCAAACGTTCAATAGGCAAGTAGAAATTGGAGGCGACCTCTTGGATGTAAGGGTATTTAGCTTCCGGAAGGGCATCAACCATTGGCCCCATCTTCTTCTCACAATACAGATCGAAGCCCGGAGTGGCAACAACAACGGCCAATTTCTCCTCAAGAGGTCTCCAAACCTTGATCCCTGTGGCCCAGCCAGCCTCAATAGCTTTGTTGAAGCAATCATTTATATTCTTCTTGTGCTCATGGCTGTTCAAAAGCTTAGAAACTACGGTAGGAAGTAATGTCCGGATAGCGTTATACCTCCCCATCTCGGAGGTATTGCACTTGCTCTGCAGCTCATCCCTCTCGGCTTTCAAGGCTTTGACCTCCTCGGTACATCTCTCCTTGTCAGCATTCACAACGTGCAAAGTTGCCTCGAGATCAGCAATCCGGGCATCACGACCTTTGAGCCTCTCGGTTAAGTCAAATTTCTCGCCCACCGCGGCAGCTAGCTCCGAATCCCTAGTAGCGCATACCTTTTCGGCATTCTCGAGCTGAGAGGAAAGTCTAGAATTGGCTTGGATCTTGTAACACCCCATTTTGGAAATGGAATATTACGCATATCATGGCGTGTCATCAAAGCATACAAGGATAAATGTCTAAGCATTATTCAACCATAAGAGGAAATACCGGAATCAAACATCGGTATCCCAAAGTAAAGCTCATCACACACAAACATAAATACTGTAAAAGGAAGGACGAAACAATGTCCAAAGCAACTGTATCAAAGTAAAGGAAATGCATAAAGTAAAGAAAGACAGTAAAGCTTCCAGTCCATATGCACCTACGTTTGAGATCTACGATCGTCCCTGAGTACCTGCCGTTTTGGGAACATGAAAAGGAAAACGGCTGAGCAAGACGCTCAGTGCACGGATGTACAATAAAGCATGAAATAGGATAAGCATGTAACATATAACAGCGGAAGACTAAGTACTGAGTAAACTGGTTAAGTATCATGAAAACTGGTTTTATAGTTTGAAAAGCCTTATGTTTAACCTGTGAAAACTGTTTTAACATATATATACTATAGCCCATATAGGTCATGAAAAGGTCACGTACATGAATACTTGGAGGGGTGACCTCATCATGCTGATTAGAGGGGATGCCTCTAATCAATATACTGATTTGGGTAGGAGGGATCAGCTCCTTGTGAAGGGTGCAAGGCACACACCACATTCACCATGATAAACTGAATAAAACATGTAACTAGGATGCACCCATACGCCCCAACTGATATAATAATATGGCCAAACTGAAAAGGGACGCCACGAGCAATCACTCCGCCGTGGGGAAGTCATAACATCGGTGCCTCCAATGCTATGGTTATGGTACCTCCATAACTAGGTGAAACTGGTCATGCTTGTATATGGCTATAGTTTATGCTAAATTAACATAAGCAGTTCAAAACAATAAAACAAATGCTGGGGAAAACAGTTGGCTGCATACGGGGAAATCCTAATAAGGAAGGAATGTCCATACTGAAAGGACGGGAATCCGTACCTCAAGTCCAGTGAAATGAACGGAAGAAAGACTCCTACTTCTGGATCACTAATGCTACATGAATACACACGTGTATAAGTATCGATTTACTGATTACGTACTGGGTTCTGTGTCTTATTATAGCTGATTTGGTATGTTTTAGGTCATGGTTCACTGTTTAAAGCCTTAAACTGTGTTTATCTTGTATTCTGATTAATCTGATTAAGTATTACTGGTGTTTCATGTATTAATATACTTACTGTGTAATAATAAGTAACTTTCCAAAAATAGCAGGTTTCCAAAAATAGAAAGTTTCCAAAAATAGAAAGTTTCCAAAAATAGAAAGTTACCAAAAATAGAAAGTTTCCAAAAATAGAAAGTTTCCAAAAATAGAAAGTTTCCAAAAATAGAAAGTTTCCAAAAATAGAATTTACTGCCTAAAATAGATTAGTTTCTAAAAATAGAAAGTTTCCAAAAATAGATCAGCTGCCTTAATTAAATAAGTTTCCATATATAGAATTTACTGCCTAAAATAGATTAGCTGCCTGAAATAGATTGATTTCCATATATAGAAGGTTTCCATAATTAGATTAGTTGCCTTATTTAATTAAGTTTCTATAAATAGAAGTTTCCATAATTAGAATTAAGCTGATTACATAAGCTAACATATAAGTCTAAGTGTTATAAGCTTATTTCTTAAGTCATATGATATAGTGTATAGTTTAATTATTACTTCATGTATTTTAATTAAACTATAGGTTAAGTATTTTAATTAAAGTATAACATGTATAATTAAAATGAAATGAAAATACTTAGGTTAAAATGTGTATTATTATTAATAATAATATAACCTAAGTCATGTCTAAATTAATTAATTATAGGCACGTTTTTAATAATTAATTAATTATAACTTATAACATAAAATACTTAGGTTAAATTAATGTCATGATAAACTAATAATTAAAATAACCTAAGTCATGATTTAATTAATATTTCATGTTATTAATTAATTATATCCTAAGTTCATGATTCATAAAAATTACATGTAACATAGATCATGATTTTAACCAACGAACCATGAATCGGGTATGAATCCGACACCGTACCCCGGGCCAAACCCGGGGCACACGTGTCCCCTTGCTGCCATGGGTCCCACATGAGCCAACCAAGACCAATTGTGGTCTTGGTGGTGGCGGCAATAGCAAACCAAACCCCCCTCGGGTTTGTTTTGCTAGGCGGCTAGAAACAAACACCCCTTTAAATCATTCCTTGATTTTATTTAATACCAAAACATGTTAGATCAATGATTAATTATCTTGTTTTCATAAGAAAAATAATAACATGTTCATGAAAATAATCAAAGATCAAAAGAAATAAAAAGAATTAAAAAGAAGGGTTAGAAAGGTATACCACTATGTAGCTTGGAAAAAGGATGAACAAACACGTATTCTAACACTTGTTTTTAAGATCAAAATCAATCAAACACCCTCTTATGGTGGTGTAAGGGTGGCGGCAACAAGAGAGCAAAAAGGAGAGGAGAAAACTCTTTTAGGGTTTTAGTTTATTTTCTTGAAAATGAAAAGTAAAAACATGTTTTACTCTTTACCCCCCCTTAACTTGTAAAGTCCATGGGCCAAGCCCATTTTGTCTATGTGTGCCGTGGGTATGGGGGCCCCACGTGGGGTACCCGTACCTTTCTCGTGTCCCGATGTTTCGTGTTCGTTCGTGGTTAAACGTGCTCGTGTTTAACGTGTTTCTGTTTCTTTTAACGTGTCGTTTATCGTAAACTCCACGCTCGTGAATATATTCTGAGTATTTACGTAATTATTATAATTAGTATTTTAAATGGTGTTCATGATTTAATTATGTTCACGTGATATATTATTAACTGTTTATCATGAGTTCGTACGTAATCGATACTTGTCATGTCATACACGTATGCACTTGCTTGATTATTAGCACATGAATGTGATCAATACTACATGAGGTAAGTTTTAATCTAGAACGTACGATCTTAAGGGCACTATTCATGGTAAAAGCATGTGGGTTTTACAATTCTTCCCCCCTAAAAAGAATAATTCGTCCCCGAATTATAGATAAAGTAAGCTGAAATAGAAGTGACATACCCGAACTCAAAATATGAAGTGAGGGTAAGAAGCCCGGATAGACTCCTCTGTTTCCCAAGTGGCTTCCCGTTCGGTATGGTCCCTCCAAAGGATTTTGACGAAAGGAATCGTCTTTCTTCTCATGACTCGTTCTTGCCTGTCGAGTACTCGTTCGGGTTCTTCTATAAACGTGAGATCTTCACGTATCTGTTCCAGTGGATACTGAACCATGTGAAGGGGATGATAATTGTACCCTCTGAGTAAGGACACATGGAACACGTTATGCACGTGCGAAAGCTGAGGAGGTAACGCCAATCGGTAAGATACTTCGCCGATTCGTTCAACGATATCAAATGGTCCGATGAACTGAGGACTGAGTTTTCCCTTGATCCCGAAGCGTTTAACACCACGTGCCGGCGAAACCTTGAGGAAGACGTGATCTCCCACATTAAAATGTATGTCCCTACGATGCTTATCGGCGTAACTCTTCTGACGTGAACGCACTTCCTGCAGCTTCTGTTTAGCTACCTCAATCTTCTCATTGGTCATTTCTATAATCTCAGGTCCTTCGAGTGTTCGCTCTCCCACTTGATCCCAGCAAGTTGGAGCGCGACACTTCCTGCCATACAACATTTCGAAAGGAGCACATTTGATACTTGCGTGCCAGCTGTTGTTGTATGCAAACTCGACTAAACAGATGTAATCGTCCCAATCACCTGTCCATTCCAACGCACACGACCTTAACATATCTTCCAATGTCTGAATTGTTCGCTCTGACTGTCCGTCCGTTTGAGGATGAAAGGCTGTGCTCAGCTTAAGTTGTGTACCCCAAGCTTTTTGCAGACCTTTCCAGAATCGCGACGTGAAACGAGGATCTCTGTCTGAGACGATGCTGGAGGGAGTGCCGTGGAGTCTCATGATCTCCCTTCTGTACGTATCTGCGAGTTTACTTACCGGATCTTCCTTGCGTATCGGTAAGAAATGAGCTGATTTGGTGAGTCGATCAACAATGACCCAAATAGCATCGTGCTTTCTCTTGGTAGGCGGAAGACCGGTAACAAAATCCATGGTGATTTTATCCTACTTCCACTCTGGAATATCCAACGGTTGAAGGAGACTGCCAGATCGCTGATGTTCAATCTTAACCTGCTGACAGGTAAGACATTTGGAGACATACGTGGCTACATCCTGTTTCATACCACTCCACCAAAAGTGCTGTCTGATGTCATGGTACATTTTTGTCGACCCAGGATGTATAGAAAATGGGGAGCTGTGAGCTTCAGCTAACAATGCTTCCCGGAGTTCTTGATTATCAGGAACACAAAGTCTCGTGCCCTGCCAAACGATACCGTCTGCGTCCATTCTGAATTCTGTCTGCTTCTCCAAATTCTGAATTATCGCCCAAATCTCTCCATCATCCTTCTGCGCTTCCTTAATCCTAGTCAGTAACTCAGGTTCTACTGTAAGATTCGCCCAGTATCCGTGCTGCCCACGTACCATGATTTCAATGTCAAGCCGCTCCAAGTCCCTTATGTTTTGTTCCTTGATCTCAATGCCGTTTATCATTCCAGACTTTCTGCTGAGTGCATCTGCTACTACATTAGCTTTCCCGGGATGATACTGTAGGTTAATATCATAATCCTTCAACAGTTCCAACCATCTCCTTTGTCTCATGTTCAATTCTCGCTGTGTGAAGATATACTTCAAGCTCTTGTGATCCGTGAAAATGTCGCATGATTCTCCGTATAAGTAATGCCTCCATATCTTCAATGCGAACACCACTGCAGCAAGTTCCAGGTCATGTGTAGGGTAGTTTTCTTCATAGGGCTTAAGCTGCCGTGAAGCATACGCGATCACTTTCCCATGTTGCATGAGAACACAGCCCAGTCCCTTCCCCGATGCATCGCTATAGATCTGAAATCCACCTGTACCAGATGGGAGAGTAAGAATAGGTGCAGATACTAACTTCTGCTTTAGGTCTTCGAAGCTCTTCTCTCGATCTTCCGTCCAGACGAATTTCTCTCCTTTTCGCATCAGTTTGGTGAGAGGCAATGCCAGCCGAGAAAAGTTCTCCACGAATCTTCGATAATATCCAGCTAAGCCTAAGAAACTGCGGACTTCTGTCGCTGATGTTGGTCTTGGCCATTTAGTGATAGCCTCAACCTTTGCTGGGTCCATAGTGATCCCTTCTGCTGATACAATGTGACCTAAGAACGCCACCTTGTTTAACCAGAACTCACACTTGGAGAATTTCGCATACAGCTGCTTCTGACGAAGAATCTGTAGTACAGTATGGAGATGATCTTCGTGTTCCTCCGTGGACTTTGAGAATATCAAGATGTCATCGATGAATACAATGACAAATTTATCAAGGAATTCATGGAAGATTCTGTTCATCAGATCCATGAATACTGCTGGAGCGTTAGTCAGGCCGAATGGCATGACTACAAACTCATAATGGCCATAGCGGGTACGAAAAGCAGTCTTGGCAATATCCTGCTCTTTAACCCTTAGCTGATGGTAGCCTGACCTTAGATCGATCTTTGAGAAGTGTTTGGCTCCTTGAAGTTGGTCAAACAGATCGTCTATACGTGGCAGTGGATATCTGTTGCGGATGGTAATCTTATTAAGTTCACGGTAGTCAATGCAAAGTCGCATGCTGCCGTCCTTCTTCTTAACGAACAAGACCGGTGCGCCCCATGGAGATGCGCTCGGTCTAATGAACCCTCGTTCAAGAAGTTCCTGCAATTGGTCCTTCAGTTCTTTTAGCTCTATGGGAGCCATACGATACGGAGCCTTAGAGATTGGCTCAGCTCCTGGAACAAGGTCGATGTTGAACTCCACTTCTCTTGCAGGTGGTATGCCTGGAAGTTCATCTGGGAAGACGTCTTGAAATTCTGAAACTACTGGTTGATCCTGAATCGATGGGGATTCAGCATCCATGTCATGAACCGTAGCGAGATAACCTTCGCAGCCATGTGACAGTAATGCACGTGCTTGCAAGGTAGATATGACTTGTACAGACCGTCCGGGTATGAACCCGTTATGGATGTACTCTGGTGCATTAATGTCGCCGAAGATCACTCTATATGAGTGGCAGTCTATGGTAGCATGGTGCTTGGATAGCCAATCCATGCCGAGAATCATATCGAACTCAATCATGTCTAGAGGAAGTGCATCTACTGCACGAACTTTATCGTCAAACTCTAGAGGAAGACTCTTGTATACATGAGTTATTAATACAGAGTCCCTCAGAGGCGTGGAAATGGTAAGCTTATTTTCTAGTGGCGAGGGAAGTGTCCTGATGTTCTTAGCATAAGTAGTGGAAACAACTGAATGAGTGGCACCCGTGTCGAAAAGAACACATGCAGCCTGGCCGTACATATACAAAATTCCAGTAATGGTACCTGTAGATTTGTTTGCCTGATCGCGCGATGTCGTGTAGACACGCCAGTGGTAGGAGGCGGTTTAGTATCGGCATGACCCGAAGTACCCTCCATTTCACCCTTACGGCAATCTCTCATACGATGGCCAGGGAGGCCGCACTTGTAGCACGCATCGAAGTCACGACGACATGGGCCAGGGTGTCTGCGATGGCAGGTGCTGCAAAGAGGATGAGTGAATCCTCCAGCAGGAGTCCTTGCTTGCTGAGGGCCTGCTGATGACAGAACGTGTTAAGAATAAGGTATATGCACGAGTATAGGACGTAAACGTCGTAAGATGCTTACCAGTGTTAGCTGAACGGTTGGGCTGAGAACCCCTGTGGTTCTGGTCCCTTCCGTTACCGTGGTTCCTGGTAGAGATTAACATAGTGTCAGCATGGGAGATATAACATGAAATCATAAGAAGATGCGTAAATAGTAGGACCTGCTGTTGTTGGACTGTCCCGCATTGTTACGGTAATTGTCATTACCGCTGCGCCTTTCCACAACAGAACGGTCGTTAGAGTGACCGTTTCCTTTGGGCTGATTGGGCTGCTGCTGAGTAGCCGGCTGAGACCGGTCCCCAGTTTTCTGCCTGGAAGATACAGTTTAAGAGATGATTATAGAACATATAACGATAGGATGCGGTCTGGTTAACGCTAGAACATGAAATGTTTTACCTCTTGTCGGGTCTTTCTGCTTCCCCGAACTCATCACGTTCCTGCAACATCTCGAGCTTTCTTGCTGCGTCAGCCACTTGTGCTACCGTATTGAACGTAGCACATACTAGATTGTTCGCAACCGAGGTGCGAAGTGCCCACCTAAAATGGTGTGCCTGCTCCTCAGGAGTACCAGCCGCTGCTCCTAGAAAACCAGCAAGGCGAAGAAAGCGCTGCATGAATTCATTGCTATTCTCGCCCTGTCTCTGACGTATCCCGTGGTATTCACGCTTGAGTTTGTCCTGCTCTGCCTTAGGAAAGAACTGTTCCATCACTGTCTCCTTGAATTGGGCCCATGTCAAACCAGCTACCCATTCATCACCTCCTTCTGACTGCGTCAAAGCTAGCCACCAGTTGAGTACATCGCCTTCAAACCTGTAGCACGCCAATCTTGCCTTGAAGGCGGGGTCACATCCCATAGCATTGAAGATTTTCTCAATGTGAGTCAGCCAGCTTTCAGCATCGCTGGGGCTATCAGTCTTTTCAAAAGCTCTCGGACGGAGCTTGTTAAATCTTTCCAACCATACCGCTAGAGTCACTGGGGGAGGAGGAGGAGGAGGTGCCTGATTCTGTGGCTGCTGATTATTCGCAGCTTGGACTTCAGCACGAATGTCATTCCTCAGTTGAGGAAGTAGGGCTTGCATGGCAGCCTGAATCGCAGCATTGAGCTGCTCTTGCTCGCGTGTGAGAACCATCTGACAGTATAACATAAAACATATGATTAACAGTTCAAACATAAAATATATAAAAGAAAAATTTTATGCCAAAATTTCACGAGAAAAATTTTATGCAAGAAAATCTTTGTATGAATGCATGATGCAGTTTTATGAAAACTTTTGATGCTCGAGAGTGAACGCCTTTGGTCAGTTCACTCAAAATAAAAGACATATCGAGGGGACGCCTATGGGTCGGTCCCAAATCTAAAAGTTTCGATAAAACACATGCGACTAAATAGGGCCAGTCCTGTACCAACCATTACTTAGTCAAAAACCCTGTAACAATGACATGTATATGTATGCTTAAAAATGATGAATGCATGAAAACAACTGTCAGTTCTAGGAAGACCGTAGTGACTACCCACTAATCACAGGTCATATTTGAGAGCCTACAGGTCGAAGCCTTGGCTCTGATACCATAATTGTAACACCCCATTTTGGAAATGGAATATTACGCATATCATGGCGTGTCATCAAAGCATACAAGGATAAATGTCTAAGCATTATTCAACCATAAGAGGAAATACCGGAATCAAACATCGGTATCCCAAAGTAAAGCTCATCACACACAAACATAAATACTGTAAAAGGAAGGACGAAACAATGTCCAAAGCAACTGTATCAAAGTAAAGGAAATGCATAAAGTAAAGAAAGACAGTAAAGCTTCCAGTCCATATGCACCTACGTTTGAGATCTACGATCGTCCCTGAGTACCTGCCGTTTTGGGAACATGAAAAGGAAAACGGCTGAGCAAGACGCTCAGTGCACGGATGTACAATAAAGCATGAAATAGGATAAGCATGTAACATATAACAGCGGAAGACTAAGTACTGAGTAAACTGGTTAAGTATCATGAAAACTGGTTTTATAGTTTGAAAAGCCTTATGTTTAACCTGTGAAAACTGTTTTAACATATATATACCATAGCCCATATAGGTCATGAAAAGGTCACGTGCATGAATACTTGGAGGGGTGACCTCATCATGCTGATTAGAAGGGATGCCTCTAATCAATATACTGATTTGGGTAGGAGGGATCAGCTCCTTGTGAAGGGTGCAAGGCACACACCACATTCACCATGATAAACTGAATAAAACATGTAACTAGGATGCACCCATACGCCCCAACTGATATAATAATATGGCCAAACTGAAAAGGGACGCCACGAGCAATCACTCCGCCGTGGGGAAGTCATAACATCGGTGCCTCCAATGCTATGGTTATGGTACCTCCATAACTAGGTGAAACTGGTCATGCTTGTATATGGCTATAGTTTATGCTAAATTAACATAAGCAGTTCAAAACAATAAAACAAATGCTGGGGAAAACAGTTGGCTGCATACGGGGAAATCCTAATAAGGAAGGAATGTCCATACTGAAAGGACGGGAATCCGTACCTCAAGTCCAGTGAAATGAACGGAAGAAAGACTCCTACTTCTGGATCACTAATGCTACATGAATACACACGTGTATAAGTATCGATTTACTGATTACGTACTGGGTTCTGTGTCTTATTATAGCTGATTTGGTATGTTTTAGGTCATGGTTCACTGTTTAAAGCCTTAAACTGTGTTTATCTTGTATTCTGATTAATCTGATTAAGTATTACTCGTGTTTCATGTATTAATATACTTACTGTGTAATAATAAGTAACTTTCCAAAAATAGCAGGTTTCCAAAAATAGAAAGTTTCCAAAAACAGAAAGTTTCCAAAAATAGAAAGTTACCAAAAATAGAAAGTTTCCAAAAATAGAAAGTTTCCAAAAATAGAAAGTTTCCAAAAATAGAAAGTTTCCAAAAATAGAAAGTTTCCAAAAATAGAATTTACTGCCTAAAATAGATTAGTTTCTAAAAATAGAAAGTTTCCAAAAATAGATCAGCTGCCTTAATTAAATAAGTTTCCATATATAGAATTTACTGCCTAAAATAGATTAGCTGCCTGAAATAGATTGATTTCCATATATAGAAGGTTTCCATAATTAGATTAGTTGCCTTATTTAATTAAGTTTCTATAAATAGAAGTTTCCATAATTAGAATTAAGCTGATTACATAAGCTAACATATAAGTCTAAGTGTTATAAGCTTATTTCTTAAGTCATATGATATAGTGTATAGTTTAATTATTACTTCATGTATTTTAATTAAACTATAGGTTAAGCATTTTAATTAAAGTATAACATGTATAATTAAAATGAAATGAAAATACTTAGGTTAAAATATGTATTATTATTAATAATAATATAACCTAAGTCATGTCTAAATTAATTAATTATAGGCACGTTTTTAATAATTAATTAATTATAACTTATAACATAAAATACTTAGGTTAAATTAATGTCATGATAAACTAATAATTAAAATAACCTAAGTCATGATTTAATTAATATTTCATGTTATTAATTAATTATATCCTAAGTTCATGATTCATAAAAATTACATGTAACATAGATCATGATTTTAACCAACGAACCATGAATCGGGTATGAATCCGACACCGTACCCCGGGCCAAACCCGGGGCACACGTGTCCCCTTGCTGCCGTGGGTCCCACATGAGCCAACCAAGACCAATTGTGGTCTTGGTGGTGGCGGCAATAGCAAACCAAACCCCCCTCGGGTTTGTTTTGCTAGGCGGCTAGAAACAAACACCCCTTTAAATCATTCCTTGATTTTATTTAATACCAAAACATGTTAGATCAATGATTAATTATCTTGTTTTCATAAGAAAAATAATAACATGTTCATGAAAATAATCAAAGATCAAAAGAAATAAAAAGAATTAAAAAGAAGGGTTAGAAAGGTATACCACTATGTAGCTTAGAAAAAGGATGAACAAACACGTATTCTAACACTTGTTTTTAAGATCAAAATCAATCAAACACCCTCTTATGGTGGTGTAAGGGTGGCGGCAACAAGAGAGCAAAAAGGAGAGGAGAAAACTCTTTTAGGGTTTTAGTTTATTTTCTTGAAAATGAAAAGTAAAAACATGTTTTACTCTTTACCCCCCCTTAACTTGTAAAGTCCATGGGCCAAGCCCATTTTGTCTATGTGTGCCGTGGGTATGGGGGCCCCACATGGGGTACCCGTACCTTTCTCGCGTCCCGATGTTTCGTATTCGTTCGTGGTTAAACGTGCTCGTGTTTAACGTGTTTCTGTTTCTTTTAACGTGTCGTTTATCGTAAACTCCACGCTCGTGAATATATTCTGAGTATTTACGTAATTATTATAATTAGTATTTTAAATGGTGTTCATGATTTAATTATGTTCACGTGATATATTATTAACTGTTTACCATGAGTTCGTACGTAATCGATACTTGTCATGTCATACACGTATGCACTTGCTTGATTATTAGCACATGAATGTGATCAATACTACATGAGGTAAGTTTTAATCTAGAACGTACGATCTTAAGGGCACTATTCATGGTAAAAGCATGCGGGTTTTACAGATCTGTTCCGACAACTTAACGTTAGAAGCTTGCAGAAGCACTTTGTATTCCTCACACTCATCCATAAGGTTGCCTTGGTCATGGGATTCCTCCTCCAACCTCCGAAGGGAGTCTACCATTCCCATCGTACTCCTAGCAAGTTGGTACCAGCTACGGCTTAGGGCAAGGGAAGGTGGATAGGAACTCAATTCTTGTTGCATATCCGGAGGGATAAGATTCAGCATTAGGTCGCGACACTCCGAAGGGGTATCCACCCGGCTAGCAGCATTGATATTCCAATTCGGAACGTACTTAGCACTTGGGCCAGTTGCCCCCTCCTCCGCAGCAAACACACCTGTTTCGGACAAACATAAACTTTGTTAACAAAAGAAACAAACGACATGACACGCATAAGCAAGATAAGAGGAAAGCATGGAAAGGAAGATACTTACGTGTCGAGTGATGATGATCCGGATGCATCACCCCTTTGCCCTCCCTCTGCTTAACAGGCTCTTCAGCATCATCAGAGAAAACACCCTTGGAGCTTGATCCATCCAAATACGAACTACCAAGAACGGGGCTTTTTTTCTTATTTTGTTCCGAAACAGGATCTTTACCATCCCCTTTTGACCCCTCCTCGTGTGTCTTCTCCGAACCAGTGCCATCAGGTCCGGGAGAGTCGTCGTCCACGTTAATATTCAAATTAACCGACCGAAGAGGCGAAGGACTGAGTATGCGATCCTCATCAAGGATTTCCTCTTCATTAACATCAGCACCTCCACTCGCATCAACCTTTCTTCTTTTGGCCGAACCATCAGAGGCCGCAGTCTTCTCAGTCATACGCTTCATACTCCGATGAAGATCGCTGATAGCTTTACTCACTTTAGTAGAAGCACCAGAAGAACCACCCTTCTCGGAAGTTTTCTTCTTCCCCTTTGGTTTCCCTATCGCTTCCCCACCTTCCTCTTTCCTTTTCTTTTCCTCCGCGGCACGAAGAGCAGCAAGCCTTTTCTTCTCACGAGCGGTCTTAACAACCTCGCTCTCACTCATAGCAATGATCTGGTCAGCAGTGGGGGCACTCAAACGCTCTCCGGTCGCAAGGGCCTCGGAGACATGAGGAGTAATCCGGTTGGCATCAGTCAAACGATCGCCTTTAGCAATTTTGCACGGAGCAGTAACAGGGAACCTCGGGTATTTAGACATGGTGATAGCTGCAAGAAAAGAAAGAAAACGCAACGAAAGCAATAAAAACTTACAACCATAAAAAGGAAAAAGACAAAGTATAGAAAGAGAGGGAATGAAAGCAAGGGTAATATCATTCCCCTCCGGATCCATAAAACGTGGCAAGAATCTTGGACACTCCCAAGTCAAAGACACACCGGCCATATACAAAACTCCTTCCGGAAGGGCAGCCAAATCTACAACATGCTCTTCAAGACGACGAGCATCCGATTCACTAAAACCATCACGGGGAATATAATCATTCAAGTCCGAATCAACATGTCTCCATGACATAAAATCTGGAACAGCTTTGCGATCTATGACAAAAAAACTCCCATTTCTAATTCTTCAAGCAAGTGAGGGTGTCACGGAAAATCTGCTTACGAGAACCCTTTCCGGGCCTCTTTTCAAAAGAAAACCAATGACCTTGTTTACTAAGCCTATAGTAAAGACGGAACAGAGGAGAGGTAGGTTCGATGGAGAGGCTCCGGCAATAAACTTCAAAGGTGATAACACGATTTAATCCTAAGGGAACTAATTGTGAGATATGTACAGCAAAGTCTTTCAAAACGGCTAAAAGGAAGGTGGAGAAGGGGACTCGTAGTCCAGATAGTTTGAAGAACTGCTCATATAAACCGATCCGGTTTTGAGGGAGGCGATCCATAGTCATACCTTCCGGAGCAACTTGGGGGTTGCAACTTTCCGGAATGTGATAGGTCTTCACCAAATATTTAACATAAGCCTCGTTGAGGGTAGTCGTATATTTAGGCATGTCAAACTTGGGAGCGTAACGGGTTGAGCCGGAAGGCCCAGGAAGATTCTCATCTGCCATAACGTACAAAGGATGGATCCGGAAGGGTAACCAGGAAAGGAAGAAAAGATACCTGAATAGAGAAGTCCGGATTGGTAGAGAGAAGGAAAACTTGAGAGAAAAGTGAAAACACACACAAACAAGTGACGAATGGGTAGGTATTTATAGGCTCAATATGGGAAACCGTGAAAGGAACAGTAAAAACACACGTGTCATCAATCCAAGCAAGCTAATGCCACGTGTCAGCCATCGTAAGGAAGTAGGGTAAAAGTGGTTAGGCCTTGATGGGCTTTAGCTAGAAAATGGGCCGAGAAGTTGGTCCAGCCCACACCAATCGCGAAAGAAATGGGCTTTAAGTCTTGATTCGACTAAAAATTTTTCGAAAAAAGTTAGCCCAATCAACACTTGGGGGGGACTTGTTCGTGTATGTGTCCGGAACGTATGACCCGATCCGGAACACATGACCCGATCTGGAACGAACACATCCTTCTAGAAGAAGTCGATGATAGTCAACAGAGAACTCAGCAGGCACACTTCCTATAAAATAGGGAGTGTGTCCCCAATCGGGCCAACCAAGGCCCATCACCATTCCCGGCCCTTTAGGAATCAGACTAGTATAAATACCCCCTTTGGGTTCAAGGTTTAGGTTAACTCTTTTACCCTTATTACTTTTTACTTATATTCTTTTACTCTCATTCCCCTTCGGATTTTTACCCTTTACTTACTCTCACGCCGGAGCTTGGTCTGGGTTCTCACACCCGGACGAGGCTAACGCGTTGCTTTGGTTTCAAGATATCCGAAGCATACATCACCCAAGATCCGATCCGGTCACCCCATTCGGATCTCCGCAAAGGATTGCACGAACAAATGGGAGAATCCAAAGAACGAAGTATACCCTCACAAGCTTCATCAGACTCTACCGCTTGATTTAGACATTTCAGGAAACACTACAATCCCTATCAGGTTCTTCGTCAGCAATGACTTCAAGTACTTGCAAGACGGAGACGGCGGTGCAAAGAAGTATGTTACCTCGTTAACCATGACCAAAGCTGCACTATGGGATAAAATACCTTGGATTGAAGAAAAAGTCAGCAAGCTATAGAGTTCACGGGTTTATAAATACTACCATTATGCTGAATTGGAAGTTTATCACTAGGGGCCAAACAAACGAAGGTTCTACAATTACGTCTGTTGGGTTCAATCCAATTATAATGTCTTCTTTACGATTCACATTAAAAGTGTTACTGGAGTAACAATTGAAAGTCATCACGATTATCCTTACTTGAAAGAAATCAAACTTCGACGATTTGATGACAAGATCTATACTATCTGTGAAGGAGATTTCTCGCGGCTTCGTCTCGAAGATATAGAAGACTTGCTGCTACTATTGACTCAAGACAAACTCAGCCATTTGGAAGCAGCAGAAAAGATCGCGTTAAACGGAGCAGTATGGATGTTCACACGTAGGGTTGTCATCAAGAAACGGGTAGAAGATCTTCAACTTGGAGTAGAAAGCTACCAACGGAAACTGAATATGACAAGACCTGATGTGATGCATGATGTATCTAAGCATAAGTCTCCCTACACAAGTACACTCACCCCCACCAAGGCACCTTCTAACTAAATGAATCCGGCTGCTTACGATTTATGAGAACCGATGAAATTCAAAAATTCAGTGACGGGACTCTTAATCATGTTCGGAAGAAGTTAGTTGATCTCAATGCCGAGAAAAAGCTTCAAGAGGTTCGTGTCAAGTGGAAACCAGCATATCGGCAAAGTGCCAAATACATGCTCAACAGAATTGATGAGAAGTTACGGGAAAGGCGGTTGATGAGGAGCCTAGAACGGTTCGTTGGTAGAAGACCGTATGACTGTCACCTCAAGCTGATGGAACGAGCCACTTAACGTGATGCTCGATATATCTGAGGTCACTTCCATGCAATTTTTTTTGTAAATATGTGAATATGTAAATATTAAACTTTCCGAACTCGCTCAATTGTTTGAATATCATCTTTGTGCTTCAAGTACTTTATGTTTAAAGTATAATCTGTTTAATAAATAAAAGTTGAAGTTTAGTGTATAAAACGCAAATGTAAGAAATAAGAACTCGAACCGAACCATGGCTGAACAAAACCGAGAAAGAAAAAAAAGTTTGTTCGACTTGTACCGGTTACAAATCGGCCCAATTTTCCCTCCCAAAACCAAACCGAACCGAACCGAACCAGTTTTTGGTCAAAACCGATTTCCACGCTATGACTAAAATTCAGTCTAGTTTTCAAACCTGAACCAGTTTCTGAAAAAAAAAATAACGGTTTGCGGATAAGGTAGAAGTAGCTAACTTTGAGACTTCCAGTGGGACTTGGGCATTTGAACTATAGGGCCACAAATTGGGCTCCGAAAAGAACTTGGATACAAAATATAATAAGCAAACAGGCATTGGCTGAAAATAACAATAAAAATGGCTAATTAACTAAGAACTTTATTTGCTACAGTAAGAAACTAGAAAGAATTTATATTTTTAAACAAGCAAGAACTTAATTTTGTAAATCCTTACTTTAAGACGTAAAAAGTAATATGTGTTACTCAGTTCAATGATTCAAGTGTTATTACATCACAAGTTCACTACACGGAGGCCTATTGGTAATATCCTGCAGATTATCCTTCACACGTTAAGGTTTGGAGTTCATAGTTTTTTTGGTAACCTACAAGGGGATTCTTTTTCTCCTAGTTGGATATCAACCTTTGACCTCCATTTTAGTATGATGTATTCTTATCGTTGAGTCACACCTTGTGATTGAGTTCAAAGTTCAAGAGGTTTAAGAACTCAATTTAAAAACAGTAGCAATGGTAAATTCAGATTATAATCACACAATCTTGTTTGGAGAACCAGTTTTCGAAATTGTTGCAACTTGCAAGAATCACAACTGATGGGGTAAAAAACTAAGTTGGCTATAATTTACTACGAAAACTTGATTTTTCAACTTTGCAACACATATTGATTGCCTTATACTGTACATGTAAAAGAGGACGAGTATGTGATAGGCCACAACCCTTGAGACTGCTATCTACCTAAGTCCCATTTAAGTTGAGTTGCATACTATCACTCAACATAATTTGACAGACTTGCATCCTGGCCAGATAATATAAATGCATCAAATATTCATCTAAAAAATTTTTACAAGTCTTCATGTTCATGTTACACGAACAGGAATACCACGGGGCAAAAGAATACATTTAAGAAAGAAGTAAATGTGAAGCAAAGAAGTGAAACAACAGTGAGGTATTTATAATTTGGAATAAGCAGAAATCAACTTTTAATAGTCACAGACACACATCAACATCTGCGAAACATCTACAGTTCTACACACATGACTTATTTTGCTGATTACAGCAAGTCCGCAATACAAAGTTTTCATCATGATTCACATAATAGACTTGAAGATATATCAGGTACAAACCCATTTAACAGAAGGCTAAAAAGATCTAATTCTTGTTTTTCTCAGGTGAAACCGGTGAATCCTTGGTGTCAGGTGACACGGCATACGATATTGAGATCAGGTTGCACCTAACTTTATCTTTTTCATCAGCATTTACAGCTTCTGTGACACTTTTCACGTTTTTGCGGAGTTCTGTTGGAGGAAGATCGGAATCTGGGAGAGAATATGATAGAGCAATTAGTGACTCTCTTGTCAAGTCCTCAGCAACGTCACTTCCAACTTTTCTACCAGCCATATAACGGAAACTCCTGCAAATATATTATGCAAATGATTCAGCCAAAACCAAACCAGCTGTATCCATTTCAGGTAAAATGCAGGGTCAAATTTTAAGCAGTTTTTCGTAGAAACATTAACCAACAATTATCACAATATACACGAGTAAAACGATTACAATATACACGCTGACATGGATCAAGTTGAGCAATAGATGCGAGTCTTCGCTAGGGCTTAAAAGAGATAGATGTATATGCAATCTAACCTGACACGGTGATGTATATGCAATCTAACCTGGCATGGTCTTAATATTATGTAAAAGGAAGGTGGCAGTTTTAAATAAGCATCAAAATCAGTTGTTCGCAGATGCATTGGCTAAGATAAGTGCAATGATGGGTAAGGACTCACCCCTCACCTCACCTCTAACGCGCCACCCCCACCACAGCCCCCCACGTGCAATGCAAGCAAAAATGGAGAGAAGCGGCGAGGCATCTCACAATCGTGTACCGGGTAAGTTGTGGACCCCATGGATGTTTTATTATTATCTATTTGATTTGTGAGTGTGTGTGAGGTATTTTGTAGGGTGTCTTTGTATAAAGCGGTATTTTTTAATATTGGTGAGGGGAGTGGTGACCATTGTAACTGAAAGTTGAGGGGAGCGGTGGTGATGTGTTGAATGGTGATGTGGCCTACCTTGGAGGTGAGGGAAATGGTGACCATTGTGTCTAGCCTAACAGCAACATGGAGCATCTCTCTGTCAATGTTACCCACCAACGCTAGCTAACCTAAACTAATTGCACTTTATTCTATGACATCATCTAAAGCATTGAAATTTTAACTGCTTATTGTCTAAAAATAGGTACCTATTGTCTTTATAATGCTCATTTAAAGAAAAATAAAGAGATAAGCAGGTTCGTGCAAACACTAAAAATTGCTATTTTTACTTTATCAGTAAGCAATCCAAACACCTAACTAGTAGATCAAATACAAAAAAACTAAAAGTCTTATCACTGATACAAAAGTTCAACTATAACAAGAACTACAACCAAGAATTTTCACACAAAATGGACTATCTGTGAGTTCATGAATAGGCTACAGATGGCATAATAACTAGCATGTACCAACAATACACAAAAGGGAGATGCAATCCACAATATCAAAATAACTACAAATATAAAATTAACAAAACACGGAAAGCCAATAACTAACATCGAGTCCAAGAAACGAAGCCAACTACAACAATCCGAGATCATCCAATCTTCTAAGCTGCTAAAACAAATGAAAACTCCTATAATAACAAACCTGTCTTCGTGTAATGTTGAGAAGAATCCCAAACATTACATAAACTAAACCAAAGCTCATCCATGAAGCAACATAGACCATCAGGGTGCGCTTCGCAAGACTATTAACCGCACTTACCTGAAAAAAAGTAAGAAACTTCACATTGCAAATGAGCTAGGTTCCCTTCCGTGCCGGTCAATGCAGCTTCCTCTCTATCAACGATCAAAACCTTAACTCTGTTCCATTAGGCCCGAGTGTCGTGCGAATGAACACCCTCGGGTGCTCCTGAGGAGCTAAAGGACCTTCTCGAGCAGATGATAGGTAAATCCAGCAAAGTGTTAACTCCATGATAATTTTATCATTGTTCCCACAATCAACTGTAGGAAAACAAACTTTTGAAACACAACGCTGCTTAATTCACCTATAAGCTAAAACCTAGTTCTAACTTTTAAAACCCCAAAAGCAAAGTCCACCCACAAACAGTTAAAACTATCACGCCATCAAGTTCTACAAGAACTCGATACCAAGATTAAATTTTAAGCCTAAATAACAAGGTCGGGAAACCATTACTGGGCACACATCACATCAAATAAAGGTCCTAAACAGCAATTTCAAAAAACTTGGAATATCCATAATCATCAAAATCAATACAAGCAACTCATAGCAAAAAAAAGAAAAAAAAAGTAAACAAAATTCAACCTTAAGTCAGACCAAGTCAAATGAAAATCTTAAACAGATCATAACATGTTACCTAAAACAAAGTTTGATGAAAATTAATAAAACCAAAACTGAAAAGGGTACCTTCTTGATTTCTTTGAGTTGTGAGATCTTGGTGTGTGTCTTGATACTTTTCCTACTTTTTTGTTGGAATTGTCAAAGGGCGACTCTCGAAGGGTTGAAATGTTGGTGTTCTTTTTATAAAGTGGAGTAATGTTTGAGGGTAGCTGGATAAGACGTTGACGTGTATTTTTAGCATTCTGAATAGTATTTACAATGTGACAAATTAGTAGTCACTATACGCGTGACGTTACAAGGGCGGGTTATATAGCTTATCGTGCGCTTCGCCCCTATGTTTGACGATAACTGGATAGGATGTTGACGTGTAGTTTTAACATCCGAAATTTTACAATGTGAAAAATGAGAGTAGTTAATGTGTGTGACGTATGAGAGACGGGTGATATCTTATTGTGTTGCCTTGTGACTATGTTTGATGGTAGCTGGATAAAGCGTCGACGTGTAGTTTTAGCATTCGAAATTTTACAATGTGAAAAATGAGAGTAGTCAATGTATGTGACGTTACGAGAGACGGGTGGTATTTTATTGTGTCGCCTCACCTCACTCTTGCGCTATAGGTTTTGCGTCATGACCTATTTTGGGTTGTTTAGATGATACGCGTGATTACGAGCACAAGAGCCTTTTGTTCTTTTGTTGTTTCTCATATGAACCATTTGTTTTGAAAAGTTTTTCGAAAATTAAATCATATTGTAATATCTTATAAAAGAGATTAGACCATCTCTCTTCATTTAATACTAAAAAAATAAGTAATACAACAAATATAACATAATGTACAACATATTAGTGCAGCCAGGAATGAAATTTAAGTAGTACAAGATTTTAATGCATATGTACAACTTTATATCTCTAATATATACAAAACATTTAATCATACTTAATAAAAAATAATTAATAATACAATTAAAACACCTCATCACCACAACTTACAAGCAAAATAATACATTATACAAATATCCGCTATCATATTTTTCTCCCTTTTTCCTTGCAATCATATGTACAAACCACTTTTAGGTTGATCTTCTCATTCAAATGTTCAAAAGAGGTTATGTCAATTCTCGCGCTTAATTAAGTTCCAAAAATAAAGTTACACATATTACATATTACATATACGCCACAAGTAAGAATATCCCTATATCAAAATGATGTTTTTGAGACATGTTTTTACGTGAAAACTATCATCATCCATAAATTATTGCTATGAAAGACGAATAACCGAATAACATTCACTCTCAAAAAAATTTAGTCACATGGTACCCGCCGCCGCATCGCGCGGGTACCCTGTTAGTTTTATAAAGAAAAAATTACACGTTTTGTCTGTATGGGATATATCATATATCATGTTTCGTTCTTATTTCATTTTAAATACACTAACAATCTTTAAGTTTGTAAGTTGTAACCTCAACGATCCATATTCTGAATAATAGGGACTATGTGTGTAATTAATTTTTTTGAAACTTGTAACACGGATAGTCCCTATTTTTCAAAATAAGGACCGTCCGGGTTACAACTTGCAAAATTAAGGATTGTCAGTGTATTTAAATTAAAATAGAAACGAAACATGATTTTTGATATAAATCATAGGCACAAAACGTGTAATTTTTCCTTTTATAAATAATCTTCTCCAAAATCATTATACAAGTACATTGCCACACCTACTTCTTACTTTTCATCAAAATAAATAGCTCAAATAACAATTTTGTGTCTTATATGAATCAGAATGGTTTAACTCAAATGTCGAATTTTAAATGTGACGTTGTTCTAAAGAAAAACATACTCAGAATAGCTTGAACAAAACTCATCATCTTCATCTATACTTGCTACACTTTTCTTCGTATGATACTTAATAATATTTCACATTCACGCAATAGCATTTCGATCGACTACAACACAATTATCGTCAACAACAACTCGATACGAATCAAACTGGCTAAAAATTGTTTCATTAAGAAATAATAAGATTTCCATTATCTTAAGAAATGAGAAGAAAAAGAAAAAATAATAACACATTTGGCGTTTTAGAGTGTAAACATTGCCTAGTCAATATCTCATAAATCTCCATGCCTACTAGCATAATTTTGAGGTCTATATAAACACCCAAACTTGTTAAAACAAAAAATATGTAAAAGAAACATATTCGTATCTTAAAAGATGAATATTAAAAAAAACACTTCTAACATAGCAATATTAATTATTGCTCCTTTAACTTGTCTATAATATTGGAACATCTTGCCCTACTTAAGATACATATAAGCAATGTTTTTAAATTTGGGTTAAACTGATTGGTTGACTTGTGAATTGGTATGGTGACATGTCCGGATGTGACCAGGGTTTTCTTTATTTGATAACCGGATTGAACTATCGGTTTTTTGTTAACCCGGTTTGATTAACCGGTCGGGTCACAATATTTTATAAAAAAAAGAAAAAATTTCACGTTTGGTCCCTATCGTTTACCCCAAATATCATGTTCAGTCCCTATCTCAAACTAAGTGCACAGATAGTCCCTATCGTTTATACTTTGGATCAGAATTGGTCCCTATCTCAAACGGGAGTTAATTTAGCTCGTTAAGTCTTGTAAGTGGAAGGGTATTTTGGGGCATTCACTTGATTTCCCATGCATTAATTACAAACACTTGCTCCATTACTTCACATTCGATCACGACTGAAAATCAAAACACTCCCTCCCTCCCTCCCTCCATTAAACCTGGAAACAAAAACCCCCAATTCAATCGCTGTTTTTTCTTATATCCCCCAAAATGGATGGTTCTGGTTGGAAGATTAAAGAGGGGTTTGGACCTTATAAGATGCCTATTGAATACGGTAATACCAATTGATCTATTTGCCCTAATTTTTTTCATTAATTAATTAAGAATGTAATTGATGTAATTAAGCATATTTAAAGGTTTTTTTTAATTGTATTTTGCAGAAAAGGACACTGCTCTTTTTTCCCTAAAAATCCATCATGCAGGTAAGATCATTTGTGTTAAGAATAGAAGGAGATATGTAAATGGGTTAGTTAGTTATGTCGAATGGGTAGATATAGATAGGTTTTCAGTTCATGAGTTGAATGCTGTAATGTGGGAATTAGGATATGTTAAACAGGAACCTATATACTATCATTATATGATTCCTGGGACTGACCTTGATGTGGGATTGAGAGCTTTAGGTAATGATCAAGATGTGATTGGGTTAGCTAAGTATATCCCCAACAACAAACTAATTATGGTCTACTGTGAACACTTAGAGTCTGTGGTAGACACCTATGCTTGCCCCCCTCCTTCTAGTAGTGTTGTCATTGAGGAGATAAACCCTTGTTTGATCCCTAGGAATGTGTTGTATTTAACATACCCCAACCAACACTCTTCTACTTCAACACATACACCCTCCACCA
This sequence comes from Glebionis coronaria, assembly GCA_025667525.1. Lineage (NCBI taxonomy): Eukaryota > Viridiplantae > Streptophyta > Magnoliopsida > Asterales > Asteraceae > Glebionis > Glebionis coronaria. The sequence continues at coordinate 426,080,632 of CM046881.1, read as the reverse complement.
AACAGCCTTCTAGTTCAATTCCTACACCCTCACCTCATCAGCCTTCTAGCTCAACTCCTACACCATCACCTCAACAGCATGTTACTTCAACTCCCATACTCTCCAACAATGAGTCTTTGCCTACACACCATGAGACTGTGGAAACCATATATGAAGAGTTGTTGAACATGGAGTATGAGTTTGATCCATTTGATGATATAGCTGTGAATGAACCAGAAAGTGATAGGGTGGTGAATGAACCACATATTGATAGGGTGGTGAATGAAGCAGAAAGTGATAGGTTGGTGAATGAACCACAGATTGATAGGGTGGTGAATGAAGCAGAAAGTGATAGGGTGGTTGTCAACAATGAACCAACAGAAACATTGTTTGAGGGGCAAACAATGGTTGGAGATGAGGATGGCAGTAGTACAGAGAATGATTATAGTGATTCAGAGGATGATGAGGATTACTTTGTAGATGAAGACACATTTTTAGAAGAGGTAAATGTAGACATGGATGATTATCACTTTAACATAGATGCAGATGTAGAGTGGGTTAGGCATGATAAGGAGGTACAAGTTGTTACTGAATTAGATCCCAGTGAGGTAAATGTAATTGATAATGACCAGTTTGATAGTGGAACAGATTCAGAGTGTGAAGGGATTGAGCATATTAGGAGAAAGAAGCTTAGAGAGGTCAAAAAAGCAAATGAGAGTGAAAATGACACTGTCTTCAAACATTTTTTCTATGTTGGCCAATGTTTCTCAAGTGCAAATGTTGTAAAAGAAAGGGTTAAACTTCACTCTATTGAAACTAGAAGGAATTTGTGGTTGGCAAAGAATGATAAACAGAGAATTAGAGCAAAGTGTGTTGGAAAAAATCATGTCTTTTTACTAGAGGGTGAAGGGGCTAGTAACACTGAAGATGTTGGTGCAAGTGGCAAAGGTCAAACAGATGTTGGGCCTAATAAGAAAGTAGGTAAAGGTAAAACAGATGTTGGTGCAAGTGGTAAAGGTGAAACAGATGTTGGGCCTAATAAGAAAGTAGGTGGTAGAGGAAGGCCCAAACCACTTGCACCAGATGAATGTCCATGGGCTTTGCAGGTTACCAAAGTTAAAAACACAGAGTCATGGGAGGTCAGGACATATAATAATGTCCATACTTGCTTGCAGACAAGGATAGTAAGTGCTTGTACTTCCAAGTTCTTGAGCAAGGCATCATTGACCAAGTTGAAAAAAACCCAAACATACCCTTAAGAGCTCTTCAAGATGAACTGCAAAAGAAGTATGAGTTAGGTGTGTCTATTCAAAAAGCAGGTAGAGCTAAAACAACAGCTGTAAATCAAGTCAAAGGTGATTATAAGCACCAGTACACCATGTTGAGGGATTACTGTCTAGAATTAAGAAGGGCTAATCCAGATACAACAGTAAGGATTGAAGTTGAAAGAGATGCAACTACTGATGATAACACAAGAATTTTCAAGAGGATCTATGTTTGTCTAGGCCCCTTAAAGAAAGGTTTCAGATCTTGTGGTAGAGAGTTGTTGGGACTAGATGGTGCATTTATGAAGGGACCATATCCAGGCCAACTACTCACTGCTATTGGGTTAGATGCAAACAATGGCATTTATCCACTTGCATATGCCATTGTTGAGAAAGAAACAACATGTTCTTGGACATGGTTTTTAGAATGCCTAGGTGATGATCTTGGGTTGATAAAGGAATCAAATTTCACCTTTATCAGTGATAGACAAAAGGTATTTTGTCATTTTACTACATTTGACTTTTTTATTCAATCTTGTGGTCCCTAAGATTTTAACTCACCAATACTTTATCTTTTTTCTACAGGGTTTATCCATTGCTATTGCAAATGTTTTTCCTTGTGCTGAGCATAGATATTGCCTTAGGCATATCCATGAAAACATGAAAAAGCAATGGAGTGGACTGGCTTACAAAGAGCATTTGTGGAGATGTGCTTCTGCAACAACTGTTCCATACTTTGATACTGCAATGGAAGCATTGAAAGAGTTTGACAAAGGAGCTTTTGAATGGTTGGCTAAAATACCAGCTCACAGTTGGGCTAGATCACAGGTTAAAAGACATGTTGTTTAATATTCTTTCAGCTTAATTTGTAGTTAAACAGACACTAATTACTCCCCATTATAATGATAACAGGTAGAGCAAAATCAGACATCTTGTTGAACAATTTATGTGAGTGCTTCAATGGTAAGATTTTAGATGCTAGGGATGCACCAATAATCACAGCCTTAGAATACATTAGGGAGTACTTAATGAGAAGAATGGTTAATGTTATTGCTGTGATTAAGAAGTCTGATGGGCCACTTACCCCTGCTGCTACTAAGTTTGTAATCTGAACAAGTATCATGTTTGTAATCTGAACAAGTATCATCTGATCTATGTTTGTAATCTGAACAAGTTTCACTAATGTTTCAATGATTCAGTGCTTTTGTTAACTTCTTGTGTTTCATGTATGTTTCAATGATTTAGTGCTTTTGTTAACTTATTGTGTTTCATGTATGCTTCATCTGAACAATGTAAAAAAATAACATACTAAACTTGAACTTCATTCCATTAGCCAAAATTAATTGACCACACCATCATCTGTGGTCAATTTGATGTTCAAGGATTACATAAGTAGAAAGCAGATGAAACTAACACAATACATGAAAAAGCTAACAACCATGAAGACAACAACCAACCATCAACACCACAAGCTTCAAACAACAGCCTTCCCCTTCCCCTTCCCTTGGTTACCAGCAGCCCCTCTCTTTCCCATCTTAGTGACAATCTGCTCCCAAGTGGCCTTGTTGGGAAGTCCAAGCACAGCATTGTAGATAGGAGTTGGGCTTTTGATGATGTTTGTGGCAACATAGGTGACATCAGGGCCTTGTTTTTTCTGGATGACTTCTTTGCCTTTCAAAGTGTCCTCATAAAACTCTAGTGACTCAGAGCTTTCATCATCATCAGAATCAACAAAAGGGCTACCAAAATCCTCATCCCATGTATCCCAGTAATCCTTATCAGCATGATACTCAGCCTCATCCACATAGCCATAGAATTTTAGGCCTTTAAGTGTCATTGTCCCATTCTTGAACCTTTCTGCAACAGCCTTGGTAACATAAGTCCTAGGCCTTGCACTGGATCCAATGGGAGGAAGAGGAAGTGCTCTAGATGATCCTTCACAACCCTTATCATCTTTCCACTCAGCATCACCACTTGGACAATAGACAGCCTCACTGCTAGTGTCACTCAACACAATGACTTCTTTTTTTGACATTTTTTGAATTTCAGATAGGATAGAAAGATAGAAATGGTGATGCAGAAGTGATGTGTGTGGCGTTGGGTTTTATAAGCAAGCAGATGAAGGGGGGGTGGGGTATTTACTCTTAACCATTCAATGCCCTCAACCCCTCAACTCCTCAACTACTTATCTGCAAAAACAGAGTTAGTAAATGCTTAGTGGAAAATGAGTCTGCAAAAGAGAGTTAGTAACAGAACTTAGTAAATGAACAAGACAAAACAAGAACTTCTAGAAGAGATGGAAAAGATTTTTCATTGATAACCCCAAAATCTGGTAAAGATTTTACATGTTCATCAGATTAGCCTTTACATTTTTCTTAGGCAAATCTGGAAAAAAATAAAACTAAACCAAACCCTAGCCAACTAATCAACAAGTATTTTTTTAGAAAACAAACTTCATTACTAAGTTTTTTGATGGAATCTTCATGCCTATTTCTAGCCCTAAGCAACCCAGGTATGATTTGAACAGCTCGAGGACACATTGGTGGATCAAACCAATCAATCCACCTACATGCTGGTCCTTGGAATTCGCAAGCATAGAAACGACGACCTGGATGACGATCTGACCAAGAAGTCTTTACTGTAGCAACACGGCCACATGAGCAGAAAACCATTTCTTCTTTTTGATTTTAGGGTTTTGATACTGGATTGATGAAAAGGTAGGTGTGATTGTGTGTGTGTTCGTGTATTGTGTGTGTGTGTAAAGATTGGGTGTGTTTGTAATTAATGCATGGGAAATCAAGTGAATGCCCCAAAATACCCTTCCACTTACAAGACTTAACGAGCTAAATTAACTCCCGTTTGAGATAGGGACCAATTCTGATCCAAAGTGTAAACGATAGGGACTATCTGTGCACTTAGTTTGAGATAGGGACTGAACATGATATTTGGGGTAAACGATAGGGACCAAACGTGAAATTTTTTCTAAAAAAAATATTTCAAAAACTTTTTTTTCATAAACATTTCTAAGTTTAAAAATAAATTAATGTGATGATTACTATTGTTAGTTAAAATAAAGTCAAACTAAGTTAAAACATCAATTAATATTGCTTTATTATATTCCAAATTATAATCACAAATTATTTATTTTTGCATACTTTTAATGTTATATATATATAACTAAAAACTAAGGTAATGAGTAAAAATATAAATATTTTTCATCGGTTTAATTTGACGTAAGATAAGTTATAAGATCATACAAAACTACATACTAAAAATATAAAAAAAATACACATATATATAATCGGGTAAACTCCGACGGTTCAACCGGTTGAACCAGTTGACTCGTGAACCAATTGACTCGTGAACCAGTCATTAGACCGGGTCAACTAAAAACTCGGGTTTTAAAATATTTCATATGTATCATTAGTCTTGTGTTAGTTTAGTGCCATTCACTCTCTAAATATATTTGAATGACTTAAATGTTTTAGTTATGTTGAAGATAGTTTGACGTTTAACTCCTTGAAAGTTTTTTTGAATACAAAAAAAGTCTTCCATTTAGCAGCTGATGTAGTTCATCAACTTAGGTACAAGGTCCGATAGAAGAAGTTCAGTTCAGCAAGGATGAAAATTCGTCGTTGAGCGATGTTGATCTCATCTAAGAAGCTTGAAAATGATCTTTGCTTCTAGAAGTCTATAAGAGAAGAAACTTTGCTTTATATAAACAAAATTAAACAAATCTTATTGAGAATAACTTATTTCAAAGTTAGTAAAGATGTACAAACAGTGTACTCAATTGTTCCTTAGCAGTTTTAAATGGTATCTCAACCACCCATTTAATGTTCAACACATGTAAAGGAGAACCTGGGGTAAACCTTAATTATTCGTCTATAAAATAAAATGTTGTAAAAGAGTAATTGTTATCTCTTACAGCTAATGGGAAGAATATTTAAGAGCATTTACTATATTAATCAAACTTATGTCGTTGAAGCTTTGGCACTGCTTTAGCATATGGTAAACTTTGTACTTAAACAATAACTTTGATTAGAATTTAAGTCACTGATGTAATTCTAAATTTTTCATACAACTGGTTTACTATTCAACAAGTAAACCATGTAATAAATTCTTTTTATTTATTCAAATAAGAGTTTATATGTTTAATATTATCTTTGTTGTTATTATATTATATCTTATATCTGTTTATGGTAATAGTGGTATCTCACATATGTTATAGTAGCTATTATTTTAATCACACTTTTGAGTTTGCGCGGAAAAGTATTTATCCACATGTGTCTACCACATCTCAACGTGTCCTCATTGTACTTCTTCTTCACCAAACCAAATCATCATATCTGTAAAAAAACCACCCTCACAAACACCAACTGATTATAAAACCTTTGTCCTTACGACTCTTTTTCATTTCTTTAATTTGAAAAAAAAAGATGTCATTCGATCAACCCACAAGTAAGGGTCGACTTCTTAGTTCTAATGTGAGGTCGATGCGGTGGAATTGACGGTGCGGTGTAGGTACAATTTCGATTGGGTCAAGATAGACATTATATACAGTTAGTCATTTAGTCATAAACACAAAGAAAGGTATGAAATTGTTGTTTTATTGGATGAAAATGATGTTGATATTGATCGTAAGAGGCTGTTTTCACTTGATTTTAGCAGGTGTTGTAGGTTTGAAGAATCTATTATTAAGCTTGGAATTCTATGTAAGATGGTTTTCTTTAATCCACTTTGTAAGTTTATTTACCCTAATTCAAGTATGTTTATATCAGTGTATTTTATGTTTTTGGATATGGGTTTTGCTTAAAAGTGTGGTTTTTAAGTGCTTATTAAGTGCATGTTAAAAGGTGATTTGGGTTTTACTGATGTTGTTTTTTTAGAAGTGTCTTTTGCTTAAATTTGGTTTTGAGAAACTTTATATAAAAAATATATATAACAAGTGTTGAGACGAAGATATAATCTTAGTTCATATTGTTCTATATGGAATGCGACAGATTTAGCTCTACCTGTAACACCCCATTTTGATAATGGAATGTCACGCGTAATTATGGCGTGTCATCAAAGCATACAAGGATAAATGTCTAAAACATTACATAACCATAGGGATAATCAGAATCAAACATCGTTTCCCAAACATAAGCCCAAAACATAATAAAGCAAAAGAAATGAATGAAAGACTAAACAAGCATAAGTATATAAAGGCAAAAAGGGAAAAAAAAGTCTCTAGCAGCTTCCATCCTATGCACGTCCTCCAAATGCTCGAGTCTTTCCTAGGGTACCTGCCGTTTTGGGACATGGAAAGGAAAGTAACGGCTGTGCAAAACGCTCAGTGCAAGGATATAGACATAGTATAAATTACTAAAACATAATAAAGACTTAATAGCAGCGGAAATGTATAAGTCCTAGAAAACCTGGAACATGTTCATAAAACTGGTTTTATAGTTTGAAAAGCCTTATGTTTATCTTATGAAAACTGTTTAACATATTTTACCATTAGCCAATATAGGTCATGAAAATCCACCGTGCGTGAATACTTGGAGGGGTGACCTCATCATGCAAATTAGAGGGGCTGCCTCTAATTTAATATACTGGTTTTGGGTAGAAGGGATCAGCTCCTTGTGAAGGATGCAAGGGACACACCAAATTCACACTGAGTAATCTGCTGAAAACATGTAACTAGGATGCACCCATACGCCTCACATGATAAATATAATAATATGGCCAAAAGCTGAAGGGACGCCACGAGCAATCACTCTACCGTGGGGAAGTCATAACACCAGTGCCTCTAGTGTTATGGTTATGGTACCTCCATAACTTGGTGAAACTAGTCATGCATGTATACGGCTATAGGTATTCTAAATTAAACATAAGCAAATCAAACATATAAACTTATACTACGGGAAAACAGTTGGCTACATACGGGAAATCCTAATAAGGAAAGAATGTCCATACTGAAAGGACGGGAATCCGTACCTTATGTCCAGTGAACGAAGAAGACGGACGGAAGAGAGTCCTACTTTGGTATCACTAATACTATATAAATACATACGTGTATAAGTGTCTGATTACTAAATACGTAACTGATTTTATGTCATGTCTTAGCTTATTTTATACGTTCATGTCATGTTTTACTGTTTTAAGCTTTAAACTGTATTTATCTTATATTCTGTCTATTCTGATTAAGTATTACTTGTATTTCATGTATTATTATACTTACTGTGTAATAATAAGTAACTTTCTAAAAATAGCAGGTTTCCTAAAATAGAAAGTTTCCAAAAATAGAAAGTTACCAAAAATAGAAAGTTTCCAAAAATAGAAAGTTTCCAAAAATAGAAAGTTTCCAAAAAATAGAAAGTTTCCAAAAAAAAAGTACTGCTTAAAATAGATAAGTTTCTATAAATAGAAAGTTTCCATAAATAGATTAGCTGCCTTCATTAAATAAGTTTCTAAAAATAGAAAGTTTTCATAAATAGATTAGTTGCCTTAATTAATAAGTTTCTAAGAATAGAAAGTTTCCATAATTAGATATAATCTGGTTAAATAAGCTAATTATATAAGCTTAAGTGTTTTCTGATTATTTTCTAAGTCATATTGATATAAGGTATAGTTTATTAATCATTACATGTAAATTAATTAAACTATAGGTTAAAAGTATCTAATTAAATATATCATGTTTTTAATTAAATAAAGTTAAATACTTAGGTTAAAACATGTATTATTAATTATTAATAATATAACCTAAGTCATGTTAATTAATTAATTATAGCCATGATTTTTAATAATTAATTAATTATAAAGTCTAGAAAATATAAATACTTAGGTTAAAAACTCCATGATCTAATAATTAAATTATAACCTAAGTCATGTTTTATTAAATTAATCATGTCATATTTTATTAATTTAGTTTTTAACATATGATTATTAAAAACATAACCTTAACATAAACCATGAACCAGATCGTGACTAGAAACCATGAACCGGACCCGTAATCAACACCATACCCCGAACCACTTCGGGGTTCTCCCTTGTTTGCTGCTGCCGTGGGACCCACACCACCAAACCGAGACCATGAGGTCTCGGTGGTGGTTCACAAGCCAAGCCGAGACCCCTTAGGGGTTCGGTTTAGGCGTCGGCTAGACAAACACCCCTAAAAACCCTTGTTTTGATTTACCCCATAATCATAGACATGTTTAATAAATGTTTTTAATTAGTTTTTAAAACATCATGATCTTATGTAATTTATTAAAGCAAAACATAAAAGAAAAAGGTTAAAAAGGTTATACCGAATGCGTGGATCAATCAAGGACGAACACACAACGATCATTGTAAAAATTCCAAGGTTAAAATCAAACCAAATCACCCCTTGTTGATGCTTATAGGTGGCGGCCAAAAGGGAGCAAAGAAGGAGGAGGAAAACTTTTAGGGTTTTTGATGTTTTACTATAAAGTGAAAAGTGACCAAAAGAATTACCTTTACCCCTTTCTTAGTAAAATTTAGATTGGCTTGGCCCATCTCCTTGGTGTAGCCGCGGGTAGGGGGCCCCACATGGGGTACCCGTACCATTTTCCGAGTCTATTTATTTTAGTGTTCGTTCGTGTTTAGTCGTGTTCGTGTTTTATGTGTTCTCGTTAATTATTAACCGTGACTTAATATATTTATTCGTGTTCGTAATAAATATATATACATACGTAATATTAGTTCGTGATTAATTTACGTTCATGATTTCATGATCGCATGTTCGTGATTAAAATAATTATTTGAATAATTATTGTGTGTTCATACGTAATAAATACTTATCGTGTTCTAACACGTACGTAATACTTAAAATTCTTATACGTGAACGTAAACATGCTATAAAAGGAAAGTTTTAATCTTGTACGTACGATCTAAAGGGTACTACTCATGGTAAAAGTATGCGGGTTTTACAACTCTTCCCCCCTAAAAAGAATAATTCGTCCCCGAATTATGGATAACGTAAACTGAAAGAGGAACATACCCGAATCAACTTAGAGGGTATGTGGGATAAATGAACGTGCAGGTGACCTGGCAGAAGGAACGCGGAACGTGATATGTCTTGAAAGGACATGGAACGTGACGTGACTGAAAGGACATATCTAATTGATAAGAGAAAAACGGATAAGAAGTCCGGATGAACTTGTCCGTTTCCAAGTGGCCTCCCTCTTGGAACGGTTCCTTCACAAGATCTTGACGCGAATGATAAATCTTGGTCCTCCTGACTTTGACTTGAAATACGAAGTAGTTCTTGGTTATTAACTTACGGTAGATCCCCTAAATTTGATCGAGGGAATAAGAATTAACGTGTAAGGGCAACTAAAATGTTATCGTGCAAAACACTTCTAACTTAACTGATAATTAGCAATGATGCGCGAGACATAAGGAAACGTAGTACGTGAAAATTTTTGAACGTAATACATGAAAAATTTTGAACGTGATACATGGAGTTATGATGAGTGTAATATGAGTAAACATATCATGATCCATGATACGTGTAACATATCTTGATCATGATATGAGGAACGTGGAATGTACATGACATGTGAAACATATCGTGAACATAGAATATAATGGCGGTAACACCAAACGCTACAAGGTGAGACATAGAATATGACGAGAAACGTCTATCTGAGGATAGGGAGTTATACTAAACTTAGGTCTGGTCTCTCAAGTTCTTGCAAAACTTCCCAGAATGAGAAAAATGAACGTAAAATCGTAAGCCGAGATGCCATCATGAACGTGAATAGTGTCATGAACGCGAGCGCGAAAGCAAGTCGTGAAATTTGAATAAGGACGTGAAGTAAATAAGGAGCACAATTATGAATGTTTGTCTGACCCGATAACTGAGGGATTGCCAAGTGATCGGATGAGCCTTGGCTGTAACATGTCCGATCAATCTGTTGATTCTGAAATCCTTGCGGATGTAAGGATTCTGCAAACTTGATCAAACTATTCGCAATAACCTAGATAGCATCATGCTTCTTCTGAGTTTGCGTTAATCTGGTAACCAAAATCCGTGGAGATCTTGTTCCATTTCAATTCACAATCTCAGATGATGAAAACAAGTCTGTTGGTGTCCTATCTTAACCTGTTGGTATGTCAAGTACTTAGATATGAACGTAACTGTATCTTGCTTCGTAGAACTTGATACATAGGAGTTTGCGAAACTCTGAGTCTCTGAATCTAGACTTCTCCTAGCGTAGGATTTTCTAGAACACCTAATGTAGTGTTCTCTCCTTTACGCATAAGCTGAGTCATGGTAAGATTAACTATAGAAACCCATGTGATCCAACGTGTCACTGTAATCAAACAGAATTGATATTGGAAAATTTCTAGGGTAAAATTTCTCTTGTCAAAGAATTTGCAACATAGTGCAGATATGTTCTTCCTGTTCTTCTCTAGGCTTGAAGGAAATTAGGTTATCCTCAATGAAAACACTGATGAATTTGCTATGAGTTCATGGAAACTCATTCTTATAATGTCGTTGGAGCATTGATGAGACTAATTCAAAATCATAAATCTAGCATGACCGAGTCGTGTACGAATAGCAGTCATGGACATGTCCTGCTCTTTCACTCGTCACTGTTGGCAGCATGATCATGAGTTCAATCTTGGAAAAGTGATTAACACTATAAGGTCGATTGGACATGTTGTCAATACGTGGAGGAGAATAACGGTCATGAATGGTGATTTGTTTAAGTCGACGGTAGTCGACACATAATCTCATGGTACCGTCCTTCTCCTTGTAAGTTCTTCTGGAATGTATGGGAAGATTTTGGAATAATCAACTGGCTATGCGTAAAAGGACTTCAGTAGTCGTGTCTTACTGGCAGCTAGAAAATTTAAGCGACTATGGCTAACAACGCACATGCTTGTAAGCATATATAATTTGTATAGATTTTCCTGATGGAAAATCAAGCTGAATGTATTCAGGAGCCTGAACATTACTGTACATAATTATGAATCGTAGCATGGTGTGCTGTTCATAGTCCATAATTAGGATAAAATTCATCTCGTGTTTATCCGAGGAAATGCGTTAGCAGCTTGGATCTCATCATTAAGCTGAAGGAAAACCTTCGTATACGTGGGAATACAAAAGGCGTCCTTCATGGTCATGAATATATGAACTATAGTGAAAGAAATGAAAGTGACATCGGCAACGTGACAGTTCTCACTAATGCGCTGATAATGGTATTGAAATTCTTGTGGCCTAATTAATACATGGCACAACAAAATGGATATACCCTTTGACGGTACCCTGAATTTCTTAGAAATTTTCCATAGTTGGACGTGAGTCATGTGTCTTGACTCGTTTCTTGGAACTATAAGCATGACATATGTCTTGACTGGTGTCTTGACATGTGTCTCCAGGAAGTATACGTGAGACATGTGTCTTGACTGATGTCTTGACATGTGTCTCCAGAAAGTATACGTGAGACATGTGTCTTGACTGATGTCTTGACATGTGTCTCCAGAAAGTATACGTGAGACATGTGTCTTGACTGATGTCTTGACATGTGTCTCCAGAAAGTATACGTGAGACATGTGTCTTGACTGATGTCTTGACATGTGTCTCCAGAAAGTATACGTGAGACATGTGTCTTGACTGATGTCTTGACATGTGTCTCGAGACGTAAAACAATAGAACTACAATATTAGGTTATTATGCCAGACTTGGCGAATCGGTTGGACTACTGATCCTTTGTATGTCTGATCACGTCCGCGGCCGGAACCTCGGTTGCGATTTCTAGGATAATTCTGTCATAGTAGTGGTTACTATCGTCCTGTCTGTCAGTTCCATGACGGTCATTCTCATGACCGTGATTCATGTAACTATTCAGCTGAGTGGCCGGCTGGTACCGGTTTGCACTCATATGGCTGAAATGACAGCCGAATGATGTGTGACATGTAACTAAGAATTAGGGAAAATGATTGATGGAAATCGTCTGATGGTGAAGCATCTTCTCGTCCAATTGCTTTGCTCTGACGCCTTTGTCTTCGTCTTGTAGGATCTCCAGGTTGTGAACAGCATCCGCATCTCGTAGCGTCTCCGAACGTCAGCAGCGTCAACCTTTAGTAACATCTCCAAGTTATGAGTGGCATCAGCAATCTTGTAGTATATCAGCAATTGAAAATACGCCTGAGATGATTCAGAATCGACTAGCGAATACTCGTGAAGTATTGCAAGTGGAATACACATGGATTAAGGTACGTGTAATACACATGAAATACGGTACGTGGAGTACACGTGGAATGCACATGAAATGATCGGTATGGGGTCGATCATTTATCATGATTTAAGGAAAGTATATCGGTTAAACGGTTAGGAAAACCATTATGATAACCTGGAAGTATTAGCATAGACATCATTTTGGTTATATCGAGAAACGTTAAAGTGTGGTTACACAAAATTCAACGATGATTTGCCTGACAGCATGATCATTGAAAACCAACCATGACTATCATGAAAGCATGATTCAATGAAATCCAACAATGTCTTGCGTGAAGGCATAATAACAAAAGAGGCGTAAGACGTAATCCACATGAAGACGAAATTATCATGAAGAAACATGAAACGATTTAACATGAAGGAGTGTATAACATAATCAACATGAAACTGAGTTTAACCATGATAGTATGAAAACATACTTGACATAAAAACATAGTAACTTATGAGGGGACATAAAAAAAATTTATGCCAATAAATCATGAGAAAAATTTTATGCATGAAAAACAGTGCATGAATGCGTAATGTAGTTTATAAAAACCTTTATATATGCGAGGGGACGCCTATGGGTCGGTCCCAAAACAAAAGACATGGCGAGGGGACGCCTATGGGTCGGTCCTAAAGTTAAAAGTTTCGATAAAAGCACATGCGACTAAATAGGGCCAGTCCTGTACCAACCATTACTTAGTCATAATCCCTGCAACAATGATACATGAAACATAAATAAATGAAACTCATCTGTCAAAACTTATCAGAAAAAAATTTATGTGACTAGTTATGAACTACTTGGGTTCAGTCCACATAGCCACAGTTCACGAGGAACATTATGCATGAAACAATGACACATAACTAAATATGAATGACAGTTGTCCATCCATATTAGTAAAACAATATCGATGAAAACATCAAGGTTAAAACCTCAAGGTGCTGAAAACATCATGGTTAAAGCAACAATGCGCTGAAAACATCAATACGTAGAATAACAAACGTTGGCTTAGGAAGCTCATGGTGACTACCCACTAGTCACAGGTCGAGTTTTAGAGCCTACAGGTCGAAGCCTTGGCTCTGAGACCATAACTGTAACACCCTATTTTGATAATGGAATGTCACGCGTAATTATGACGTGTCATCAAAGCATACAAGGATAAATGTCTAAAACATTACATGACCATAGGGATAACCGGAATCAAACATCGGTTCCCAAACATAAGCCCAAAACATAATAAAGCAAAAGAAATGAATGAAAGACTAAACACGCATAAGTATATGAAGGCAAAAAAGAAAAGAAGTCTCTAGCAGCTTCCATCCTATGCACGTCCTCCAAATGCTCGAGTCTTTCCTAGGGTACCTGCCGTTTTGGGACATGGAAAGGAAAGTAACGGCTGAGCAAAACGCTCAGTGCACGGATATAGACATAGTATAAATGACTAAAACATAATAAAGACTTAATAGCAGCGGAAATGTATAAGTCCTGGAAAACCTAGAACATGTTCATAAAACTAGTTTTATAGTTTGAAAAGCCTTATGTTTATCTTATGAAAACTGTTTAACATATTTTACTATTAGCCAATATAGGTCATGAAAATCCACCGTGCATGAATACTTGGAGGGGTGAACTCATCATGCAAATTAGAGGGGCTGCCTCTAATTTAATATACTAGTTTTAGGTAGGAGGGATCAGCTCCTTGTGAAGGATGCAAGGCACACACCACATTCACACTGAGTAATCTGCTGAAAACATGTAACTAAGATGGACCCATACGCCCCACATGATAAATATAATAATATGGCCAAAAGCTAAAGGGACGTCACGAGCAATCACTCTGCCGTGGGGAAGTCATAACACCAGTGCCTCTAGTGTTATGGTTATGGTACCTCCATAACTAGGTGAAACTGGTCAAGCATGTATATGGCTATAGATATTCTAAATTAAACATAAGCAAATCAAACATATAAACTTATACTACGGGAAAACAGTTGGCTGCATACGGGAAATCCTAATAAGGAAAGAATGTCCATACTGAAAGGACGGGAATCCGTACCTTATGTCCAGTGAACGAAGAAGACGAACGGAAGAGAGTCCTACTTCGGTATCACTAATACTACATAAATACATACGTGTATAAGTGTCTAATTACTAAATACATAGCTGATTTTATGTCATGTCTTAGCTTATTTTATACGTTCATGTCATGTTTTACTGTTTTAAGCTTTAAACTGTATTTATCTTATATTCTGTCTATTCTGATTAAGTATTACTTGTATTTCATGTATTATTATACTTACTGTGTAATAATAAGTAACTTTCTAAAAATAGCAGGTTTCTTATAATAGAAAGTTTCCAAAAATAGAAAGTTACCAAAAATAGAAAGTTTCTAAAAATAGAAAGTTTCCAAAAATAGAAAGTTTCCAAAAATAAAATTACTGCTTAAAATAGATAAGTTTTTATAACTAGAAAGTTTCCATAAATAGATTAGCTGCCTTAATTAAATAAGTTTCTAAAAATAGAAAGTTTCCATAAATAGATTAGCTGCCTTAGTTAAATAAGTTTCTAAGAATAGAAAGTTTCCATAATTAGATATAAGCTGGTTAAATAAGCTAATTATATAAGCTTAAGTGTTTTCTGATTATTTTCTAAGTCATATTGATATAAGGTATAGTTTATTAATCATTACATGTAAATTAATTAAACTATAGGTTAAAAGTATTTAATTAAATATATCATGTTTTTAATTATATAAAGTTAAATACTTAGGTTAAAACATGCATTATTAATTATTATTAATATAACCTAAGTCATGTTAATTAATTAATTATAGCCATGGTTTTTAATAATTAAGTAATTATAAAGTCTAGAAAATATAAATACTTAGGTTAAAAACTCCATGATCTAATAATTAAATTATAACCTAAGTCATGTTTTATTAAATTAATCATGTCATATTTTATTAATTTAATTTTTAACATATGATTATTAAAAACATAACCTTAACAGAAACCATGAACCAGATCGTGACTAGAAACCATGAACCGGACCCGTAATCAACACCATACCCCGAACCACTTCGGGGTTCTCCCTTGTTTGCTGCTGCCGTGGGACCCACACCACCAAACCGAGACCATGAGGTCTCGGTGGTGGTTCACAAGCCAAGCCGAGACCCCTTAGGGGTTCAGTTTAGGCGTCGGCTAGACAAACACCCCTAAAAACCCTTGTTTTGATTTACCCCATAATCATAGACATGTTTAATAAATGTTTTTAATTAGTATTTAAAACATCATGATCTTATGTAATTTATTAAATCAAAACATAAAAGAAAAAGGTTAAAAAGGTTATACCGAATGCGTGGATCAATCAAGGACGAACGCACAACGATCATTGTAAAAATTCCAAGGTTAAAATCAAACCGAATCACCCCTTGTTGATGTTATAGGTGGTGGCCAAAAGGGAGCAAAGAAGGAGGAGGAAAACTTTTAGGGTTTTTGATGTTTTACTGTAAAGTGAAATGTGACCAAAAGAATTACCTTTACCCCTTTCTTAGTAAAATTTAGATGGGCTTGGCCCATCTCCTTGGTGTAGCCGCGGGTAAGGGGGCCCTACATGAAGTACCCGTACCATTTTCCGAGTCTATTTATTTTAGTGTTCGTTCGTGTTTTATGTGTTCTCGTTAATTATTAACCGTGACTTAATATATTTATTCGTGTTCGTAATAAATATATATACATACGTAATATTAGTTCATGATTAATTTACGTTCATGATTTCATGATCGCATGTTCGTGATTAAAATAATTATTTGAATAATTAGTGTGTGTTCATACGTAATAAATACTTATCGTGTTCTAACACGTACGTAATACTTAAAATTCTTATACGTGAACGTAAACATGCTATAAAAGGAAAGTTTTAATCTTGTACGTACGATCTAAAGGGTATTACTCATGGTAAAAGTATGCGGGTTTTACACTACCTGAAAGGGTCTGGCCGACCGAATTATTGTGTGAAGTGCGATTAGGGAAGCTATGTCATTATGAATGTAATATTTTTTATCATAACTAACTATTCACGAGTCTAAGAAATTAGACGTCACTTTATTTGACCTATTTGAGTCGTTAGGAAGATCTCATAATCCCGATTGACCATCTGAAGCATCCACTTTTTTACGTTCATTTATTCAAGTAAGAGGCTAATCTAGTGGCTATATCCAATATAGGAAAAGGTGTGACGGGTCCTGTGACAATCCATCGATTTCAGGTCGTTATTCTAATATCGACTATTCTGAAATGTTCTGGGATGATTTTCCAGGGCTTCCGCCACCAAGGAAAATAGAATCCCTGATTGATCTAATTCCTAGTGTTACAACTGTGGCACGTGTGCCATATCAACTAGAACCATCCGAGCTGAAGGAAATTATTTATGAAGTTGCAAGAGCTGTCTGGTAAAGGTTTTATTCGACCGAGCTCGTCACTTTGGGGAGCTCCTATTCTATTCGTTAAGAAGAAAGATGGTTCATTTCGTATGTGTATCGATTACCGAGAGCTAAATAAGCTAACGATCAAGAATCGTTACCCACTTCCAAGAATTGATGATCTATTTGATCAACTTCAAGATTCTGGTGTTTTCTCCAAGATTAATCTTCGTTCTGTTTACCATAAACTTCACATACGCGAGGAAGATATTCCTATTACGGCATTTAGAACTCGTGGTGGTCATTATGAGTTTCGGGTCATGCCTTTTGGGTTGACCAATGCACCAACTGTATTCATTGACTTAATGAATCATAGGTGTAAGTTGTATCTTGATAAATTTGTGATCATGTTCTTTGATATTGTTCTGATTTATTATACAAATAAAGAAGAACACGGTGAACATTTGGAGACTATCTTGAATTTGCTAAGAAGTAACAGTTATACGCAAATTTTCAAAATGTGATTTTTGGCTTGATTGCATGCAATTTCTTAGCCATGTGATTGATAGCAGTAGAGTTTACGTCTATCTCGGATAAAAAAAATCCAAACCATTTAAATTTGGGTTACACTTACTACTCCGACTAAAGTGCGAAAATTTCTTTTTTTTTTCTGGTTACTACCGAAAGTTTATTGAAAGGTTTTCATTAATGTCTAAGAAGACGAGTATGGTTAGCGTTGAAGAAGTTGTACTGCTGGCAAAACATGAATGCGGATATTGCGAGTTATGTTGGTAAATGGTTGGCATGTGCTAAAGTCAATGTTGAATATTAAAGCCATCATGATTACTTCAACCTCCGAAAATTCCTATCTGAAAGCGGGAGCCAATCGCAATGGATTTCATTGTAAAACTTCTGAATACTTCGTTTATATTTGATTCAATTTGGGCCACTGTTGTTCGATTGACTAAATCTGCTCATTTCATTCCAAAAATAAAATGATCGTGCAAACTAAGAATCGTTGGTTAGCTGCTCGTAGTAGACAGGAAAATTTAAGACGATGTGAAGCAAAAACCTTTGTAGTTCGAGGTACGTGGCAAAGTTATGCCGAAAGTATCACCATAAAAAGGTTTTATACATTTTGTAAAACGTGGGAAGTTATGTCCCCGTTATGTTGGGCCACTCGAGATAATATCGAGAGTGAGCTCAGTGGCATATAAACTTGAATACCTCGAGGGCTACAAGGAATTCACAATACTTTTCATGTGTCGAACCTAAATCAGTGTCTATCCGACGAAGATATTATTATCCCTCTTGACAAATAAGATTTGACGATAAAAAAAAATTCATCGTAGAACTTATCAAAATTATGGATATGGAAGTTAAGCAGTTGAATAAAATTTGAATTGCTATTATCAAAGTCCCATTAAACTCGAGACAAGGACCATAATACACTTGGGAAAGGGATGCTCAAATGTGAAAGAAATATCCTTATTTATATGACTTCAACAAGAAGGCAGGCAATAAGGCAAATTGATCTTCAGGGGCGAAGATCCCTGTTAGGTCGTAATGATGTGACAATCCATCGATTTCAGGTCGTTATTCTAACATCAACTATTACGTATTATTTATTTACTCTATTGAGAAATTTAAATTATCGGCTAACCGGGAAGGTTAAGGCTTGAAACTTAGCGTAAGAATGCCGTTTAGATTATAAACGGCAAGTAATACGTTAGGTACCGATATTTATATTCTCGTTATGACATAGAAATATTTTATATTGTGGTTGTGTAATTTTTATTTTATTTTATTTTTATTATTATCTTTTAAAAGTATTTTTGGTAATTTACGTTAAACCTTTAAGTGTCGTTCGTTCATTCGACACGTTAAATATTATAAGTCATTTAATTATCGAAATATAATGTCCTCCGAATTTCGATGTCTTTATTTTATATTGAACGTTTATTTTTCGTGTTTTACGTGTAACTTTCAGATCACGTAAATTTTTAAATATCGAAGCCTTCGATAATACCCGCATTATGAATCGTAGAACAAAAGTAAAACAAATACTATAATACTTACGTCAATTTCATCCAAATGTGGCGTGCCATTTATATAGTAAAGCCACACGTGTATGGTTTTGGACACTTGCCTATTTGACTTTTACGTGTCCCTTTGTAAAGCAAGTAGCCTTCAACATTTTGTTATCATTTTATTGATTTAACAATCACAAAACTTGTTGATCTTCGTTTTGTTTCAAGAGACACCAACACCAAACATTTATACATATTACAATTCTTAATAAAAGTCTTGATCTCATAATGAAAGAGTGGAGCAAAACTTAAAGGTGCCTTGAGTTTATTCTTGTAAGATTATCATTTTATTTTTCTTATTAATGACATCTTATTTTTTTTACTTATTTTATGTAAACACTACTTTAAATAATGTATTTTGATGTCAATTGAAAATTTGGTGTATTGTACATATATATTTTAACATGTATTTTGGAGCTAAAACAAAACAGGTATAATCCTTGGTTAATTTGATGATTTTTTTTAAATGTATAGCTTGTTTTTATACTTATGAACCAATATATAATTTTTGGTTCAACTAAATTAGGAGTCCAACAACGCACTTTTAGAACTAAAATTTTGAAATTTCTTATAAGACAATATATGTCTTATAAACTTTATTTAATCTTGGCTATTAGTTAATACCCTCATAAGTGTTTACCAAGTGTTGAATATCTTTGGAGGGTACCCTGAATTTCTTAAGGATGTTCCAGAATTGGACGTGAGTAATGTGTCTTGACTCGTGTCTTGGGAAGTATAAGCATGACATGTGTCTTGACTGGTGTTTTGACATGTGTCTCGAGATGTGAAATGAATAGAACTACAAATATTAGGTTATTATACCAGAATTAGTGGATCGGTTGGACTACTGATCCTTTGTATTTCTGATCACGTCCGTGGCCCGAGCTTCGATTGCGATTACTAGGATAGTTGCTATCATAGGAGTGGTTACTATCGTCTTGTCTGTCAGTTCCATGACGATCATTCTCATGACTGTGATTCATGTAACTTTTCAGCTGAGTGACCGGTTGGTACCGGTTGTACTCGTATGACTGAAACGACAACTGAATGACGTGTGACATGTAACTAAGAATTAGGGATAATGATTGATGAAAATCGTCTGATGGTGAAGCATCTTCTCGTCCAATTTCTTTGCTCTGGCGCCTTTGTCTTCGTCTTATAGAATCTTCAGGTTGTGAACCGCATCCGCATCTCGTAGCGTCTCCAAACATCAGCAGCATCAACCTTTAGTAACATCCCCAAGTTATGAGCGACATCAGCAATCTTGTAGAATATCAGCAAGTGAAAATACGCCTGAGATGATTCAGAATCGACTAGCGAATACCCGTGAAGTATTGCAAGTGAAATACACATAGATTAAGGTACGTGTACTACACATGAAATACGGTACATGGAGTACACATGGCATGCACATGAAATGATCGGTATGGGGTAGATCATTTGTCATTATTTTAAAGGAATTATAATCGTTTAAACGGTTAGAAAACCATCATGATAACCTGACAATGCCAGCATATACATCATTCTGGTTGCATAGAGAAACGTTAAAGTGTGGTTACACAAAATTTAACGATGATTCGTCTGAAAGCATGATCAATGAAAACCAACCATGACTAGCATGAAAGCAGGATTTAAATGAATTCCAACAGTGTCTTCCATGAGAGCATAAGCAACAAAAGAGACGTAAGACGTAATCAACATGAAGACGAAATCATCATGAATAAACATGAAACAACTTAACATGAAGGAGTATATAACATAATCAACATGAACTGAAGTTAACCATGACAGTATGAAAACATACTTGACATAAAAACATAGTAACTTATGAGGGGACATGAAAAAAAATTTATGCCAATAAATCATGAGAAAAAATTTATGCATAAAAACAGTGCTTGAATACATGATGCAGTTTATAAAAACCTTTATATGCGCGAGGGGACAGTTGGCTACATACGGGGAATCATAATAAGGAAGAATGCCCATACTTAAAGGACTGAGAATCCGTACCTTAAGTCCAGTGAACGAAGAAGACGAACGGAAGAGAGTCCTGCTTCGATACCACTAATGCTACATAAATAATATACGTGTATATGTATCTGATTACTGAGTACGTAACTGGTTTTATATCATGTCTTAGCTTGTTTTATATGTTCATGTCTTGTTGTACTGATTTACTTTTAGGTTGTGTTTACCATGTATTCTGTCTATTCTGATTAAGTATTACTTGTATTTCTTGTATTATTATACTTGTTGTGTAAAAATAAGTAACTTTCTAAAAATAGCAGGTTTCCTAAAATAGAAAGTTTCCAAAAATAGAAAGTTTTCAAAAATAGATTTACTGCTTAAAATAGATTAGTTTCCAAAAATAGAAAGTTTCTAAAAATAGTAAATTTCCATTTTTAGAAATAAGCTGGATTTATAAGCTAATAATATAAGCTTAGTTTTACTAATTAATTATACTAAGTCATGTGATTAATAGTATAGTTTATTAATTATAACATGTAAATTACATAACTATAGGTTATAAGATTTAATTAAATATAAACATGATTTAATTAAATTAAGTGTATAATATACTTAGGTTAAAACATGTATTAATATTAATATTAATATAACCTAAGTCATGATAAATGATTAATTATAAGTCATGTTTAATAACTAATTAATTACTGTAGTCTAAATTAAATAATAAAATACTTAGGTTAAAATCATGTATTATTACTTAATAATAATAAACCTAAGTCCATGTTTTAATTAAATTATTTATATAGCATGTCAAATTAATTTAATAAATCTTGAAATTATAAGTCATGTTTTATTAATTTAATTACCTTGTAAACTAATATACATGTAAATCTAAATAAACTTGTAAAAATAATAACCCGAACCCATGTATTATTTTATTAAAACGTGTCGTAACCCGAACCCGTGAAAACCCGTGAAACCCTGTTGTGTTTACATTTAAGCCGAACCAAACATCCCCTTAATTCTGTTTACTAAACCCATAGCCAAACAGTCCCTTATGATGTCTTAAATCAAAAACCAAACACCCCCTTTAATCTGCCAGTTGCCCTGGCAGTTATGCTACTGCCACCGGCAGTAGCCGGTTTCCCCTGCCTGCAATAATTTCCCACCGAGAGCATAAGCTCTCGGTTCCCACTGCCAGAACAAACGCACCACTAGCCGCAGCTAGTGGTTTCCCCCTGCTTGGCTGCCGTTCCCCCTGACAGAAAAAAACCAAGCCAAAACCCATTAAGGGTTACGACTGGTGGACTATTTTTACCACCGAGACCATAGATGGTCTCGGTTTGTGGCCGTTCGAGCACAGCAACATCATACGACACCCCCCTTATTTCTTTAACTCGTTATTAACATGTTTTTGATCATATACTCTGGATTCGTGATCCATTAATCCAAGAAAATAAAATAAAACGAGATTAGGGTTTACTTACACATGTTTAGGGTTTAAGGAAACATAAGCGTGAATCAAACTTCTTCTTGATATGCAAACCACGATCTCATCATTGTTTCTTTTGGTGTTGGTCGACGACAGCAAAGAAGAACAAAGGGAAAAGAGGCGGCTGTTTATATGTTTAGGGTTTGGGATTTTTTGTTGTCTAAAATTTATCTACTCCCCCCGTCTGTTTCTTCTTATCACACGGTTTGGAGCCCAAGTGGGCCTTGAGCCCACTTCCCTTCTTTTTGGACGCCATCCCAACACCACACCCTTATTAATGTTTTTAGTTATTACTGCGACATGTTAAATATTTCGTGTATTCGTGGTTTAAGTGTCGTGAATTTCATAGTTATCATTATAGGTGTTAAACGTAATCATTATGTACGTAATTACTTGTCGTGTTAATTAAATATACGTAATAATAATAATAATCGCGTTAATTATTCGTGTTTACGTGTTACGTAATTATTAATTATTCATGTTATTGTGATTACTTGTACGTAACGAAATTCATCGTATTAATAATATACGTAAGCACATAATTATCTGTTCGTGATTTTATGTTCATGATTTGATGTTCGTGATTATAATTATTATCGTGTACGTAATAGTTATCGTGTAATAACACGTACGTAATTCTTGTAATTAATATTCGTGAAACGTATTCATGTTATTAAAAGGAAAGTTTTAATCTTGTACGTGCGATTATTAATGTACTGTTCATGGTAAAAGCATGCGGGTTTTACATCAATATTTTATCAAAGTATAGCAGATCTCTCCAACCAAAGATTCAAAACCATAGACAAGTTCTTAAAAACTTATAATAACAACTTGAGTGTCTCGACGGAAAATTATCGTAAAAATCAACTTAAGATAAAATATGGCGATAGAACTAGGTGGCAAAATGGTTCTACAATATTAGCTTGAAATCAATTATAAAGGATCATATCATAGCATCATCACTAGTTCTAGTCACATACCCATATAGTCACAAATAGCTTAGCCTAACATAGTAATTAAAGTAACAAATGGAAAAGAGTAAGAGAACATCATACTTAGATTGATCGAATGAACGAGTACACAAGTGTCACGATTGTATCGTCTTTCCAAGAATCAAAGAGTGGAATACTCTCGTTACAAGTGTTTCCCAAAAGTGGATAATACTGAAAATATTACTAGAAAGTTAAGGATACTCGGATTAGAGAGTAGATGATGTGTGTGTAAAATGAGTAGAATTGGTCCCTATTTATAGTGCAGACTGAGGTAAAATGTACGCCGCACTTTTCCAAAAGTGCAGCGCACTTTGGAGGTGGCAAATGTGCGCCGCACTTTTGAGATTGTGCGCCGCACTTTCGTGCGTTCAAGAATCTTCTCATAATAGTTTTGTTTATTTGCACTTCAAGGACTCTTCTTTATGTTTCTTCACTTTGCTCCTTCAAACTTTATAACTGCATGTAAAACGTAATATATTAAGTATCGAAAGTTCTTTTTTATAATACAAAGTGGCATAATAATAACGGGTTAAATATGTATATTTAGGTCGTTATCAAATTCCTCCACACTTAGCTATTTCTTGCCCTCAAAAATCAAAGCGAGAAAACAAATTAGATTTTAAAAGCTTTTAAGTATTGTGAAGTATGATAGTAAAATGATTAAATTTTTCTAAGTAGCAAAAGCAAACGACAAAATAATTTCAGCACCTCACATGGATAGTGTTTAGATTTGAATTCACACAATGTCACTCACAAGGGTTAATGCAAGATAACGCTCAAATAGCAAGGACGTAAATAGATAGCTACCGTAAGCTTGTACATGACACATAAACATAACCGTTGCGGCGTGAGCACCAGATAAGTTTTCAAAGAAGCAAAACATGATAAATGATGTGGGTTTAGTAACAAAATATGCCTTGTTAAAGTCGTAGAACAAACTATACTAGAATACTTTATTCTTTCTATTTTTCATTTTTCATATTTATTTTTTTTGTTTTTTATTAAGAGAACATCATATATACTTTTGACTTGACAATGGATGGCATAATATCGAGATAATAGCACGTGGGATAATATAGCACATAAGTACGAGTGCAACATATTTTAGCAAGCCAGTGTAGATTGATTAAAATGATACAATGGTGATTTATTTTGCTTCTTTTCGAAAATATCTATAAATTAACCTCACTACGGTTTAGTAAATGATGATCAAGCACAAGTTCTGAAGCATACTAGATTATCGGCTTTCACACAAAATAAATATAAGGCTAGGTTTTCTCACATATTTGGTGGATGGTTTTTGTGCTTAGTTATAGTGTCAATCAATGAGATTTTTGCTTTGCTAAAAACTTTATTTATTTACAAAACATATATATTTTTATTTTCTTTCAAAAAGATTTTTATGTGGAGAAAATTGATTTATTTATTATTTTTCCTATTTGTCTCCTCCACACTTAAGGTGAACATCGTCCTCGAGGTGATAACTGATAAAACTAAAAATAGGGAAAATGCAAAGGGAAATAAGAACTTCCCGGGGCTGAGTAGAAAATTGCAGGATTTCAAGAGGTGAATCCAACTTAGAGCTCCAAGTTTGCTATTTTTCTACATGATATTATAAAACAAAAAACATACAATATATATACAAGGACGGTTTTATTTATTCTACAAGTCCTCCTCCACACATAAGGTAAAAAGTGGGGGATAAAAAACGGATTTCCTTCCGAGAAGCGCTAAGTTTAGAGTCTTCAGCCAGACTCTGTTACTCGGGTTTATTATACGAAGAATGAGATTTCTTCTATGTCGAAGTCTTCTTCTTCATGGTAGAGCTTGAGTCTATTTCCATTGACAATAAAAGTTGTGTTGTCTCTACCGTATAGTTCAACATATCCAGATGGATATTGGTGTTTCACTGTATAAGGTCCAGTCCATCTCGAAGTAAGTTTAGGTTGTTTGAATTTATATTTCGAGATAAAGAGAAGTACTTTCTCTCCATGTTGGAATTATTTTCTTTTTCGCAATTTGCGATCATGCCAGACTTTTGTTCGTTCTTTATATAAACGAGAACTTTCATAAGCTTGATGTCGAAATTCATCTAACTCATGAAGTTGGAATATACGTTTTTCTCCAGTTGCAATAAGATCGGGATTGCAGTTTGTAAGTGCCCAGTATGCACGATGTTCAATTTCGATTGGTAAGTGACATGTCTTTCCATATAAGAGTTTGTACAGTGTGGTTCCAGTTGGTGTTTTGAATGCGGTACGAAAGGCCCATAGAGCATCTTCTAATTTTGTAGACCAACAAGCAGGGTTGTTTTGGACGGTCTTTTCAAGAATTCATTTAAGAGCTCTATTGGTGTTTTCAACTTGGCCACTCGTTTGAGGGTGGTAAGATGTGGAAAATCGATAGTTGACTCCATATCTTTTCATGATTTTATCTATGAGTTTGTTACAGAAATGAGTTCCTCTGTCGCTTATTAGTGCTTTTGGAATTGCAAAACGACAGAATAATTTCTTTAAGAATTCTATAACAACTCTTGTATTGTTAGTTTGCAAGGCTTGAGCTTCGGCCCATTTCGATACATAGTCGACGGCGACTAAAATGTATTCACATTTATAAGATTTAGGAAATGGTCCCATGAAGTCAATACCCCACACGTCAAAGATTTAGTAGACTTGGATGTTATTGAGAGGCATTTCATCTCTCTTTGAAAGATTTTCAGTCCTTTGACATGCTTCGCATAATCGTACTAAGGTATGAGCTTCACGAACAATCGTAGCTCAGTAAAAGCCAGCATCAAACACTTTTTTAGCGGTAGTGTTCGCTGCGTAATGTCCTCCGGTCGGTCCGTAGTGACATTCATCGAGAATTTTTCTAGATTCAGATCCGGAAATACAACATCGGATCATTCCATCGGACAGATTCTAAATAGGTGAGGTTCGTCCCAATAGTATTTTTTGAGTTCACAAAAGAATCTTTTCTTTTGTTGGTACGTCATTCCCTTTCGTAAAATACCAACAGCCAAATAGTTTGCAAAGTCTACGAACCATGGTGTATCATCAGTATTTATTTGCATTATATGCTCATCGGGAAAATCATCAATTTCATCATCGCTAGAAACATCATTAACTATGCGAGATAAATGATCGGCAACAACATTCTCGGCTCCTTTTTTATCTTTAATCTCTAAATCAAATTCTTGTAAAAGCAATATCCATCGTATGAGACGAGGTTTGGCGTCTTGCTTTTGATGAGACTGTATTTATACATAGTATCATCGTCCAAATCGGGCTTAAAACGCTTAAAATATCATAAAAATACCCCAAAATATGCTTGTGTTTGTTCATTGTGTATTTTAGGTACGGATATCGTGAAATCAACAAAAGATCACAAGAATGAAGCAAAAATGAACACGGGAAACGAAGGCGCACAATGAACCGAACCCGAGCTATGAATTTACAAGAAAGTCCTTGAAGTTTGAAGATTGTACAAGTTTGGTCCCTCAAGTTTTGAAGATTGACACTTTTTACCCCTCAACAATTCATAATTACTTTGGGATCCCTAAAGTTTGAATAAATACCAAGAATAGTCCTCCAAATTTGAAGAAGTTACTTATCAAGTCCTTATCATATGTTTGTTAACCAAAAGGACTAATATTGGAAAGCATTAAGGACTAACAAGGACCAAATGTGCCAATTACCAAAGTCATTTACAAAGGGGATAGCTGGATTCATTTTTTGCAAAAGAGGATGACTAAAGTTGCAATGTTTTAAACTTTAAACAAGTTTATTTTATAAAACACCAGGGAAACAATGGGCTAATCCCCTATTAAGATCATACATCCCACTGTTCATCTATAAACCCTAGATAATCCACCCAGCTTCAATTAATCTGAGATCAAACGGAAAACCAAAATTATTAGAGAGGTTTTGATCTACACCCAACAAGGAACAAACCCACATGACTTATTCAAAGGCCACGTCATTTAAGGGGACCAAACCAGCTCATTGTATCACCCGTCACTATCCATTTTCAGAGGAGAATACCAATCTATGGTATTGGTTCATTTGCTTAGTCAACACAACAAGATGGACAGCCAAGATCCGCTCATACCTGCTGGCATCACATGGAGCAGCACATATATCCAAGAACAAAACTCAAAATGTGGATATTCCTTCAAAGATTCGAGGGCAAGTTTGGAAATTTAGTCATCTAGGGTTATGGTTTTATGTTCATCTTCTCATTGTATAAATAGTAGTAGAGATAGCAGCTTAAGTTTGTTCCAAATTTTATACTTTGAAATTTTCTTGTAATTTAGTGAAGATTTGAATGATATAAAATTTGAGTTCCCTTTTAAATATTTGTCTTTTAAATTTTTGCATTTACATTTCAGTTCATTCAAAGTAAAAATATTTATTGAGTTTTATTTTTGAAGATCCCAAATACTTGCACAATTTTTATGATTTAACTGACATTTATTTTATAAAAGTGGTATGTGTTTGGTTACATAACTGTCCTTTTTAAATTCATTGCAAAAGTTTTCCAAGTGTTTTTAAACCATAAGCTCATACCATAAGCTATTTGACACATAGCCTATGGTATAGCTTTTTCAGCTATTTTTCAAGTGTTTTCCAAGAGTCAGTTTCATTTAAACTTTTACCTTAAGTTTTGTTCATTTAAATCTCAAATTATCAATAAATTTTCAAAGAGCTACTGTAGCATAAGCTACTTGGGTGTTTTCTAACAATAAGCTCCTGTTGTAAGCTTATGTATACGTGACAAGTAACTTAAAGAAATTTGGAGATGTTTGATGATGTGGTGTTGTTGTTTTGAAGACATATATTCTTGTTCTTAAGTATAGCTTTAAGATTTTAAGCAAAAAGCTGGTGATAAAAGCTTTATAGCTGGACAACGGTTGAGAGTAGATGATTTTGATGATATGGTTGAGCTGCTGATGTACATGGACTTTCAGTAAGCGTCCCTCCTCGGTTAAAACTCAACTTAACTCCTTGAAATTTGCTGTGTGCTTATTTTACTAGCTAATGTGTTAAGTGTTTGCTTAATTGTTGCTATTCCTGCTTATTTGACTTGTTTGTTCGTGCTATTCCCGCTTTATTTGTCATGTAATTGTTCATGTTATGTTCTATGATTGTTACAGTATTTTTTTGTTAATCTGCCTGTGCAAATGTACTATTCTGCCCATTTAACCCGTGTTTGGAAGAGGTTAGTTTAACGCCCTAGACTTAGATCGTAGGTATAAGTTTGATTGCATTAGTTTTGAGAGGTTAGAATAAGTAGCTCTGAGCTTTTGGTTCATTAAGATTCATCAAAAATTAGTATATTGGTTGCTTAGTGTTTTCTTCAAATTCTATATCAGTAGGTGTAGATTGTTTTTTGTTTAATGATATTTGTTGTTTTTTCTTAGTGTATTACTCTTGTTACCTGATTTCTTGAATGTTTGATAGATGCATTAGGTTAGAAGCACGTTAGATTTCATTTTAAGTTTTCAGTTTGGTCATTTTTGACCAAATTTTATGCATTGCGCACCAGCAGCCCTACAAGACTCATGACTAGGTTCTAAACTTCAATATCTGATTTGTTTGTAGGTTTAGCCATAGGCCTTTTGTTGTTTTTAGTTACTTTTATATTTTACAGCTTTTTGATAGCTTATTGTTAAGTTAGAATTTCAAAATTTGCTTCTAGTTGTGTATTGTTACTGTTCACCAGGAGCAACTCTGTATTTTCTTTGAATTTTGCTCATAACTCTTGTTTATGTGTTGATTTTGTTTTTATTGTTGCTTAACAATTCACCACAAGCCAACTGCCTATGGAATTGATTTCTGGTCCAAAAGCTGCCAAAAAATAGCTGTTATATTTCTTTGCTGATAAAAGTTGCTGTCAAAAACAAAATTATCAGAAACAGGAAGGCAGCGGGGTTAGAACCCTCGACCTCCCCATCCACACAGACCTAACGCAACACTCAATGAACCATCTGCTCTATATTCTGTTTTTGGTTTAGTCTTCATTTATTTTCGTTATATGCATTTTTGTACAGTCCTCTTATACTATTTGTCAAAAAAGGGGAGCATCAAGGCTCGAACCCATGACCACAGAAAATAACAAACGCAAGAACACACCTCCATAACCATCTCATCTCTTTAACCATTTTGTTATATTGACTCTTTTAGTTTTTGTTAAACGTTTTTTTACTTGTATGCTTAATATTAAGCCGTGAGCTTTAAGCTCGTTTGTAGCTTATTTTGAGCAGATTTTTAGTCTCTTATTTTTCTTATGTTCCTTGTTACTTTTTAGATTTTCAGAAAAAAAAGGTTTTGAATTTTTACACCTTTCATATTATTTTTAATCATTTATTTAGTTTAAATTGTTTTTAATTCATAAAAAAATATTAAAAAGTAAAAAAAGTTTACTCTTTTTATAAAAAAAGGGACTTTTCATTTAGGACTTAGGAAAAATATTTTTTCATTATTAGGTTATAAATTTGGTAGTTTCGCGTTTTTACGTTCGTTATTAGTTTTGCGCTTTTGTTATTTGGACTTTTTAGTCCATTTGCGTTTTGAGAAAAGTTTTTGATTGTTTTTTCTTTCTTTTTAATTTAATAATTTTCTTTTTAGTTAAGTTTTCAAAAAAATTATTTTTATTTTTATTTTTTAATTCGTCGCGTTTTTATGTTACGTTTTAACTATTCGTCGTAGTTTAAATTTAGCGTAACTCGTCATTTAATTTTCTTTCTCTAAATCTAAAAACGTCACTAATCCAAACTTTGATTTTATATAATCGGCACATTAATACACACACCTCCTTCGAGAAAGAACTTGGAATTTATTCGTCTTCACAATTTTCCTAAATCGTGTCGATTAATACTTGCCACGGTTATTTGTTTTTCCTAAAATAAGTGACTAAAAACACAACTATCAAACTGGCGCCGCTGCCAGGGAGGTGTTTAGTGTTGCCATTATTAGTATCGTGTTTGTGTGAGTAGTGCGTTTTAGCTTTTCATTTTTTTTGGAAAGCGTAAATATCGTACATACTCATTTTTGTTATTTTTCTCTATTATATTATAGTATCTAAATAAATCGTATTTAATTTTCCTAAATTAAACACACAACAATCATTTTACTATATTGTAGATATATTGATTTTCGTTTTTATTGTGAATATATTATTACTATATTGTATCTACGTAAGAACAATAAATATACAAGTACTCCAACGTTCTAAAGTCATCAAGAACGTTCACTCCACGTGATCGTTTTCATTCTTTGAGGCTCCTTTAATCGAGAAAGTCGATTCGAGGGGAGATTTGTAGATTTGTGTCTACGTAATACAACAAAAATCCAAAAAAATTTAAAAACAATCAAAAACCAAAAAAAATTGAAAAATAGAAAAACCGCAAAAAGAATCTTCTTTGCTACCTCCCATTCTACGCTTAGTGCATGCGCACTCGATCGAAGGATTATTCTAATTCTAGCGACGCTTCGAATCGACGCAATCGTAATCGAAGGAATCGATGACGTAGACGAGAGTTAGAAACCGACGTTCCTAATATCGTTGTTGAAGAGACCGTAGAGGAGATGGCCGACAATCGTTCGATGATGGAATTGCTCCAAGCGCCCACCGAGGGTTATGGAGACGCGATCGTAATTCCCGCTATCGAAGCGGAGAATTTTGAGATTAAGATCGGAATGCTTTCGTTAATCCAAGCTACGAAGTTTCGAGGTCGTGAAGCCGATAATCCTCACGACCATATTCGGAATTTTGATCGTCTTTTGGCCACGAGCAAGTTTAAGAACGTCGACACCGATGTCGTCAAGCTTATGATTTTTCCGTACTCGCTCGATGGTGCAGCCAAGGATTGGTACGAGAAAGAGCCACCTAATTCGATAGTTACGTGGAAGGATCTCGTTTCCAAGTTCGTTAATTATTATTTCCCACCGTCTAAGACAACGTTTTTCAAAAATGAAATTACGAAATTTGAGCAAAAACCGAATGAATCTTTTAGAGACGCGTGGGATCGTTTTAAGGAATTGCTTAGGCAATGTCCTCACCATGGTTTTTCCGAGTTGCACCAAATCGATACGTTTTACAACGGTCTCAATTTTCAAGAACAAGATTCGTTGAATTCCGCCGCCGGTGGCAACTTTTTGTGTAAGACTCCGAAAGATGCATTGATAATTATCGAAAACCGATCCAAGGTTTACCAACTCCGCAACGCACCGAGTGTTGCCAATGTCGCCAATGTTAGTAGTTCTAATCGCAACATTGAGAGAGTTGATGCGAAAGTCGACAAGTTGACGAATGTGTTCACGTCTTTTCTCGTTGAAATGCAAAAGAAAGACGCTCCTGCTACGGTGAAAGCGGTTGAGGTTTCGTGTACGTTTTGTGGTGGACCTCATAATTATTACGAGTGTGCGGCTACGGATGGCCAAACGTCGAATGTGAGTGCGTTAAATGGAAACAACAATTTTCAAAATCAAAATAACGCGGGTCCATCACAACAAGGCAATTATAATCAAGGCAACAACTTTAATCAAAACCGAAACAATTTTCAAGGAAATAATCAAAAAGGAAATTTTTCGAATCAAAATCAAGGTTATAATCAAGGTCGAAATTTGAATTGGCAAAATCGAGATAATAACCAAAACTCGAATTTTTCAAACAACAACAATCAAGGCAACAATTCTTCAAGTGGGAATCAAAACAATTTTCAAAGAAGTAATCAAAACCAAGGGAACTTTAATTCAAATCAAAATAGTTTGTCAAACGATTTTCAAAATTACATGAAAACGAATGAGGCTAATATGAGACGATTAGAGGGAGAAATTGGTACTTTGAAAAACGAATTTACAAATACTTTGAAATTGCAAAACACAAAGATTGAGCAAGAGAAAATTGACATAAAAAAGATGTTTCGGCCATTATGAACAAAGCCTCGGGTGCGTCATCGAGTTGGTTACCTAGTGACACCGTTGCAAATCCGAAGGAACAATGTAAAGCCGCCTCGTCTCGTGTGAAAGGTCGTGTGATTACCCCTAACCTTGAAGGATTTCGAGTTGTTCCTTCTTCTCAACCCTCGACTTCTAAGACGTCTTATTGTTCTAAAGTCGATGGGGTGAACGTGGCAACCAAGGAAAAGAGTGCACACCCTTGTGTACCTCAAATTCCATCCACGGTTCAAAAAGAGAGCTTTATCGACCTTACCAAAGTAACCCTTGAAGAAACTTGTGCATCGATCCTTCTTAAAAAACCCAAAAGGCGTATGCCGAGAAAGGAAGAGGATCCGGGCCAATTTCTACTACCTTGTGATTTTTCCGAGATTGAGGGATGTTTAGCCCTTGCCGATTTAGGTGCTAGCATCAATCTCATGCCTCATTCTCTTTGGAAATTGATGAGATTGCCTTCACTTACCCCCACGAACATGACCATCGAGCTTGCAAATTGTACACCACTTATACCAATTGGAATAGCCGAGGATGTCTATGTTAAAGTTGTAAAGTTCGTTTTTTCCCGCGGATTTCGTTATATCCGATTACGAGTATGACCCTAAATGTCCCATTATTTTAGGCCGACCATTCTTATCGACGGCTCGAACCGTAATCGACGTTCACGAGGGGAGACTTACTATGAGATATGGGGATGACAAAATGGACTTTTTCGCTAGAAAATCCCAAGTTTTTAATGATCATGAAAAAACCGAGGTTTCAAAACCTAATGATTCAAATCCTAATGATTTCAAAATGTTCACTTTAGCGGAAAGAATGAGGCTTAATGCATGTTTTGAAAGAATTAAGAAAAACGGTTTTAAAGATGATGATTTTAATGATAAAGAGTACTGTACCTAATTCAAAAGGGTATGTGTAAATTTATGGATGAAAACTCACTTTGAGATGTATTTAGCGAAACAAGTGAACCACCAATTCTGAAGGGCGACGTTAGTGCCATCACGACAATGACCAAAATGGGCTCGTCTTCACCACCTTCGAAGGACCACGTCTTTGAGGCTTCAAATTCTAACTCCATCGAAGTGCCTCCTTTGCCTAGCCCAACACCCGTTGAGGCTAAAGGGTTTATCGACATCGATCCTCTCGTCTTAGAAAAGTCACCTAAGCATAGTCATTTGACTTGTAAGACCATGGTTGTGAGTGCTCACATCGACTCTTTCTTTGATGATGACGATGGCGATTTTGCCGAGATTGATCACGTACTTCGAAATCCACATGCAATTTTTGATTCTCCTAAAAAGAAACATGTGAAGTACGATAATTATGAGTTTGATCCCGAGATTGAGGAAATCATTGAACGAGAGCTAGCTCTTATGCCTTTACTTCCACCTACGAGTGAGGTCGATCTTTCCAAAATCGAGGATGAACTTAATGAGTTGGAACGTCTTATTTTCGATGACGAACCAACTCATGTGACCACCCAAAATCCAATTCTCGAGGAGTTACCTAACCAATACTCCTCAAATGAGAATTACGTTTACCACATTCGTGAGGATTTAACTTATCAACAATCCCCACAAAAGAATGATGGTTTCGTGCTTGATCGTGATCTTTTCGAGAGAGTTTCTAAGACACTCAAGGAGGGGAATGACAAACCTTGGTTTGACAAGCCTATCTTTGAGGAATAAATCGATGAGATCGACGTTCATGAGGATGACGATTATGTAGACCCCGAGGGGGCGGTGTTCTTTATTGATAAACGTTTTGAGAACTTATATAATCTGCCACCCCCTCCCACCAAAGACTTAAATGTGAGGATTTTTAGCGCGGCTAATTTTGAATTTGACACGCCAAATATTTTCGACATTATAAAATCGGGTTTTCATAGAGAGTTTAAAAATGATGAAAAAGGAAAGGATTTTAAAAATGTTTTAAAAGATTTTTCTACATGTTTAACTCCGTCATCACATCGTTTTATGAGTGCTACCACCTCGTCTACTCCTTTTGACGATGGTTGGTGTGGATTTAGTGTGGGGGAAGCCCCTTATGTTCCCTCACATTTCTCCACCGAGGACGAGATTTACGATCCCGGAATTGCTTGTAAAGGGAAATCTCGGTCTTCCACCGATGCAATAAATGGAAATATTATCTATTTGCTTGGTGTGAGTCTACCTCGAGTAGCTCATGAGTTTGACTTACCAATTGTCCCACCTTTCTACTTCTCATCTCTTTTCTTCTACCTCTTTGAGGTTTATGCAATGGTTGGAGTGGCGTTGTTTCGTCTTTCATCCGAAAACGAAGACGCTATCTTTGACCCCGGTATACATATATCGTGTTTTTAAAGTACTCCATGTACTTTTGGGCCTTGTTTATCATGTAAGCCCCACCAAAAATGACCAAACCATGATTATCCCTAAATGATCACATTTATGGGGATTCGAGTCGAGCTTTTGACTCGGTTATCAAAAACAAGGTGCCTCGTGGGGGATTCTCATGCTTATCCTTGTAAATATTATCGCTTTCTTAGTTTAATGTAACGAGGGGACTTGTGCTCTTCCAACCTTTGTTCCGTGGTTTTTTGTGATTGTGATTCATTAGGTTCATCGTCATCATTGAAGCCTCTCGTGTTCGTTTTACGGATCACTCAAGCTTCGATCGTTGCCTTTGGAGATTCCGATATCCGATGATATCCTTTTATGTTCTAACGTTTATCTTATTAGCACAATTCATAAACGGCTTTTAGGTTATTCGTTTTACCCTTTCCATGCTCGAGATTAAGCATTCGACTTCGTCTCTAGTATAGGGGTGTTTTCACCCCTAGACTCAAAACATTGAGGACAATGTTTAGTTTTAGTATGGGGGGGGGGGGGGTGAGTAGAAACTTCACCTTGCTCACGTCAACATGCAATCCAATATTCATCTTTTTGTTATCATTTTGTTGCAAAATAAGGCTAAAAATGGCCAAATTTTAAAAAAATTTCTTATTTTTCATAAGTGTTTATGACACGAATGTAGGTTTTCCGATGGTGAGAATAAGAGTAATTTTTGACTCGACCGTGCGTGTTGAGCACTTAGCTTCGATTCCTTAACTTTTTAGGCTAAGTCTCTTAAATGAGGAAGAGAAATGATAGAGTTATTTATAAGTCTCGTAATCGTTCACGATCTCATGTGTAGTAATTATTAGCTTATTCTCCCCACGCTTTTGTATAATAAATTGTTAATAAATATTGATTTAGCGGTTTAGTCACTATTGTTGGTTTCTAATTTGTTTTAGTAGCTTCCATGTAATTAAATTGGGAAAACATTAAGGTATCGTCAGCGTTACGGTTTTGAAGTATTGGCACCCGAATAATCGAAAGCTTCACCTAATAATAAGATTTCAAGTGCTCACCTAAATTAAGCAAAAATTTGAAGCTCACAAGGCCAAAAAATCTATGCCCAAATTGAAAGTGAATCAAGCCTTAATCTTTGAAGCTTTAAAGATCCAAAATTCGCTTTAGCGTGAGGATATACGTCTTTGGCTAATAAAACCACCGATGAGGCGGATAATAAAAGGCAAGGCAAGACCGAAGTCATAATAAAAGCTCCATGGCGGAGTTGAATAAAAGATGGAGGTAAACCAATGATAATAAGGCCCTTCCATTAGGGGGCGTATAAAAGTCTTGGTAATAAGTCTCATGTTCAAAACCGTTATAAAACCGTGTTTATCGATCCTTCTTGTTGACTTAATTTTTTGACATCGTTGTCTATTGGGATGAATTATTAATTTAATGATTTTGGTTACACCGTTAAAACTCTATTTTTAGACTTAATCTCTATTCACGCATAAGTCAATGATGTATCCTCGTGATCATTAAGACAAAATAAAATATAAGAGATACCAAGTAGGAATAAGGGAGTTTAGGTGTGTAATTAACACTCATGAGATGTGTTCGTGTTGCTAACTTATAATAACAATGATCTCGTTACACGTTTAGCATGGAATTGGGTGAAAATCGAGGACGACGAAATTATTTCTAGCGAAGCATTCAAGTGTTCTTGTTCTATGATCCCAAAAGTCACTTAATCGTGATGAAAACAATACATTATGTCTAAAACGCGTGTAGTAGTTTATTTAAGTTTATGTTTTCAATAAATGTCATCATAAAATGAATTTTGGAAGTGCTATGATACTTAATTCTAGCATTGCGTGGGGAAACGGCAATGGTTTAGTATGGGGGAGTGATGAGACTGTATTTATACATAGTCTCATCGTCCAAATCGGGCTTAAAACGCTTAAAATATCATAAAAATACCCCACAATATGCTTGTGTTTGTTCATTGTGTATTTTAGGTACGGATATCGTGAAATCAACAAAAGATCACAAGAATGAAGCAAAAATGAACACGGGAAACGAAGGCGCACAATGAACCGAACCCGAGCTATGAATTTCCAAGAAAGTCCTTGAAGTTTGAAGATTGTACAAGTTTGGTCCCTCAAGTTTTGAAGATTGACACTTTTTACCCCTCAACAATTCATAATTACTTTGGGATCCCTAAAGTTTGAATAAATACCAAGAATAGTCCTCCAAATTTGAAGAAGTTACATATCAAGTCCTTATCATATGTTTGTTAACCAAAAGGACTAATATTGGAAAGCATTAAGGACTAACAAGGACCAAATGTGCCAATTACCAAAGTCATTTACAAAGGGGATAGCTGGATTCATTTTTTGCAAAAGAGGAGGACTAAAGTTGCAATGTTTTAAACTTTAAACAAGTTTATTTTATAAAACACCAGGGAAACAATGGGCTAATCCCCTATTAAGATCATACATCCCACTGTTCATCTATAAACCCTAGATAATCCACTCAGCTTCAATTAATCTGAGATCAAAGGGAAAACCAAAATTATTAGAGAGGTTTTGATCTACACCTAACAAGGAACAAACCCACATGACTTATTCAAAGGTCACGTCACTTAAGGGGACCAAACCAGCTCATTGTATCACCCGTCACTATCCATTTTTAGAGGAGAATACCAATCTATGGTATTGGTTCGTTTGCTTGGTCAACACAACAAGATGGACAACCAAGATCCGCTCATACCTGCTGGCATCACATGGAGCAGCACATATATCCAAGAACAAAACTCAAAATGTGGATATTCCTTCAAAGATTCGAGGGCAAGTTTGGAAATTTAGTCATCTAGGGTTATGGTTTTATGTTCATCTTCTCATTGTATAAATAGTAGTAGAGATAACAGCTTAAGTTTGTTCCAAATTTTATACTTCGAAATTTTCTTGTAATTTAGTGAAGATTTGAATGATATAAAATTTGAGTTCCCTTTTAAATATTTGTCTTTTAAATTTCTGCATTTACATTTCAGTTCATTCAAAGTAAAAATCTTTATTGAGTTTTATTTTTGAAGATCCCAAATACTTGAACAATTTTTATGATTTAACTGACATTTATTTTATAAAAGTGGTATGTGTTTGGTTACATAACTGTCCTTTTTAAATTCATTGCAAAAGTTTTCCAAGTGTTTTTAAACCATAAGCTCATACCATAAGCTATTTGACACATAGCCTATGGTATAGCTTTTTCAACTATTTTTCAAGTGTTTTCCAAGAGTCAGTTTCATTTAAACTTTTACCTTAAGTTTTGTTCATTTAAATCTCAAATTATCAATAAATTTTCAAAGAGCTACTGTAGCATAAGCTACTTGGGTGTTTTCTGACAATAAGCTCCTGTTATAAGCTTATGTATACGTGACAAGTAACTTAAAGAAATTTGGAGATGTTTGATGATGTGGTGTTGTTGTTTTGAAGACATATATTCTTGTTCTTAAGTATAGCTTTAAGCTTTTAAGCAAAAAGCTGGTGATAAAAGCTTTATAGCTGGACGAAGGTTGAGAGTAGATAATTTTGATGATATGGTTGAGCTGCTGATGTACATGGACTTTCAGTAAGCGTCCCTCCTCGGTTAAAACTCAACTTAACTCCTTGAAATTTGCTATGTGCTTATTTTACTAGCTAATGTGTTAAGTGTTTGCTTAATTGTTGCTATTCCTGCTTATTTGACTTGTTTGTTCGTGCTATTCCCGCTTTATTTTTCATTTAATTGTTCATGTTATGTTCTATGATTGTTACAGTATTTTTTTTGTTAATCTGCCTGTGCAAATGTACTATTCTGCCCATTTAACCCGTGTTTGGAAGAAGTTAGTTTAACGCCCTAGACTTAGATCGTAGGTATAAGTTTGATTGCATTAGTTTTGAGAGGTTAGAATAAGTAGCTCTGAGCTTTTGGTTCATTAAGATTCATAAAAAAATTAGTGTATTAGTTGCTTAGTGTTTTCTTCAAATTCTATATCAGTAGGTGTAGATTGTTTTTTGTTTAATGATATTTGTTGTTTTTTCTTAGTGTATTACTCTTGTTACCTGATTTCTTGTATGTTTGATAGATGCATTAGGTTAGAAGCACGTTAGATTTCATTTTAAGTTTTCAATTTGGTCATTTTTGACCAAATTTTATGCATTGCACACCAGCAGCCCTACAAGACTCATGACTAGGTTCTAAACTTCAATATCTAATTTGTTTGCAGGTTTAGCCATAGGCCTTATGTTGTTTCTAGTTACTTTTATATTTTACAGCTTTTTGATAGCTTATTGTTAAGTTAGAATTTCAAAATTTGCTTCTAGTTGTGTATTGTTACTGTTCACCAGGAGCAACTCTGTATTTTCTTTGAATTTTGCTCATAACTCTTGTTTATGTGTTGATTTTGTTTTTATTGTTGCTTAACAATTCACCACAAGCCAACTGCCTGTGGAATTGATTTCTGGTCCAAAAGCTGCCAAAAAATAGCTGTTATATTTCTTTGCTGATTAAAGTTGCTGTCAAAAAAAAAAATCAGAAACAGGAAGGCAGTGGGGTTAGAACCCTCGACCTCCCCATCCACACAAACCTAACGCAACACTCAATTAACCATCTGCTCTATATTCTGTTTTTGGTTTAGTCTTCATTTATTTTCGTTATATACATTTTTGTACAGTCCTCTTATATTATTTGTCAAAAAAGGGGAGCATCAAGGCTTGAACCCATGACCACAGAAAATAACAAATGCAGGAACACACCTCCATAACCATCTCATCTCTTTAACCATTTTGTTATATTGTCTCTTTTAGTTTTTGTTAAACGTTTTTTTACTTGTATGCTTAATATTAAGCCGTGAGCTTTAAGCTCGTTTGTAGCTTATTTTGAGCAGATTTTTAGTCTCTTATTTTTCTTATGTTACTTTTTAGATTTTCAGAAAAAAAAAGGTTTTGAATTTTTACACCTTTCATATTACTTTTAATCATTTATTTAGTTTAAATTGTTTTTAATTCATAAAAAAATATTAAAAAGTCAAAAAAATTATTCTTTTTATAAAAAAGAGTCTTTTCATTTAGGACTTAGGAAAAATATTTTTTCATTATTAGGTTATAAATTTGGTAGTTTCGTGTTTTTACGTTCGTTATTAGTTTTGCGCTTTTGTTATTTGGACTTTTTAGTCCATTTGCGTTTTGAGAAAAGTTTTTGATTGTTTTTTCTTTCTTTTTAATTTAATAATTTTATTTTTAGTTAAGTTTTCAAAAAAATTATTTTTATTTTTATTTTTTAATTCGTCGCGTTTTTACGTTACGTTTTAACTATTCGTCGTAGTTTAAATTTAGCGTAACTCGTCATTTACATTTCTTTCTCTAAATCCAAAAATGTCACTAATCCAAACTTTGATTTTATATAATTGGCACATTAATCACACACCTCCTTCGAGAACGAACTTGGAATTTATTCGTCTTCACGGTTTTCCTAAATCGTGTCGATTAATACTTGCCACGGTTATTTGTTTTTCCTAAAACAAGTGACTAAAAACACAACTATCAGCTTTTTAAACAAGTATTTTAGAGCTGAGTGATCGGTGTAAACTATTGTTTTAGACAAAACGAGGTATGATCGAAATTTTTTAAATGCGTAAACTACAACCATGAGTTCTTTTTTTGTAATGGTGTAATTTTGTTGGGCTGCGTTTAGAGTTCTACTAGCAAAGTAGATGGGGTGAAGTTGTTTTCCATCCTTTTGTCCAAGGATGGCTCCAAGGGCATATTTACTTGCATGGCACATAAGCACAAATGGAAGATTCCAATTGGGACTTGCAATAATTAGTGTGCATGTATGCTTTGCTTTGAGTGTTTCAAATGCTAAAAGGCATTCATCATTAAAACCGAACGTTTTTTCTTTTTCTAGAAGTTGAGTTAAAGGTCTTGCGATTTCGCAAAGTCTTTAATGAATCGTCGATAAAAACCGACATGACCTAAAAAACTTCTAATGCCTTTTACATTAGTAGGTGGTGGGAGTTTTGAGATTACATTTATTTTTATTTGTCAACTTCTAAGCCTGCGCCAGACACTTTGTGTCCAAGCACAACTCCTTCTTTAACCATAAAGTGACATTTCCCAGTTTAGCACAAGGTTTGCTTCTTTACAACGTGCTAACATTTTATCGAGATTGCTAAGACATGTGTCGAAAGAATTTCCAAAGACGAAAAAATCCATAAAGACTTCGACTGATTCTTCAATCATATCATGGAAAATTGCAATCATACACCTCTGAAAAGTAGCAGGTGCATTGCATAGGCCAAAAGGCATGCGCCTATGTGTGTAAGTTCCAAATGGACAAGTAAATGTGGTTTTCTCTTGATCCATAGGGTTGATTGGGATTTAAAAGTATCCGAAAAAACCATCGAGGAAACAAAAGTATTCATTCCCTGCGAGTTTTTCTAACATTTGATCCATAAAAGGCAAAGGATAATGATCTTTCGCGGTTGCGTCATTTAATTTTCGATAGTCAATGCAAACTCTCCATCCGGTGATGGTTCGTGTTGGTACTAACTCATTATTTTCGTTAGTTACTACAGTGATACCTCCCTTTTTAAGTACACAGTGAATAGGACTAACCCATGGGCTATCGGCGATTGGGTAGATTATTCCAAAATCTAGGAGCTTGAGTATATCTTGTTTAACAACGTCCTTCATGTTAGGATTTAATCTTCATTGTTTTTTAACTATTGGTTTATTGTTATCCAAAAGTTGGGTTTTGTGTTTGCAGAACGATGGACATATGCCAGGAATGTCAAAAGTTTTCCAAGCAAAAGCTTGTTTGTGTTTCTTGAGAACTTCAATTAGATTGATTTTGTGTTCTTTCAAAAGTTGGGATGAGATAATTACAGGCAATAATTTTTCTTTGTGAAGAAATGCATATTCCAAGTGTTCATGGAGAGGTTTAAGTTCTAAATCTATAGGAGGCTCTTCCACAGATTTCTTAACTTTGAAATCGGTTTTGAAAGTTATGGTTTCAAATGGGGTTTCTTTTTCTTCTTCAGGTGTTTCTATTGGTTCGTCGGTATGAACGGCTATGAAGGCGTCAAATTCAGAAAAAAGTTCTTCTTCGAGGATGGTTCCTTCAATAGAATATAAAACTTCGCTTCCTTCATCAAGAAGAGTGTCGAAATCGGCTTCAACGACTTCGTTAAGGACCTCAATACTAAAGCAAGTATCGTCATTAAAATAAAGTGTTTCATTGCTTTATCGATAGAAAATGAAATTCTATCTTCTCTAACTCCAAGGTTGAGTTGTTTTTGTTTTACTCGATTCACAACGTCAGTTGTATGTAAGAAAGGTCTACCAAGGATAAGTGGTAACTTGCTATCTTCTTCCATCTCTAGGATTACAAAGTCGACAGGAAAAATGAATTTTACAACTCCTACGAGCATATTTTCGGTTATTCCCTTTGGATATTGAAAAGAACGGTCCGCGAGGCAAACGCCCAATTTTGGGGGTTTGAGAACATCTTTTGAGAGTTTGGCATATAAAGAGTATGGCATGAGGTTGATACTAACGCCAAGATCGGCCAAGGCGTTACAAGAGTATGAATGATGGAAAGTACATGGAATTAGAAAACTTCAAGGGTCTCCAAGTTTTGGTGGAACTTTGTTTTGGATAATGGAAGAACATTCATCATTTAGAAAAGCTGAAGAAACATCTTCAAACTTATGTTTGCTTTTGATAAGTTATTTGAGAAATTTGCCATAGTTTGGCATTTCCGCCAGAACATCGACTAAAGGCATATTAATTCGAACTTCTTGGATTAAGTCGAGGAATTTACCATACTTAGCTTGCATCTTTTACTTGCATAAGCGCTGGAGTATGGTACTTTTGGTTTATACGGTTTGGGTTTTGGGTTTGGTTTTTGTTGGTTGTGCTTCATCCTCATCGTCACTATCGAGTGGATTTTCGATGGGTATATCTTGGGTTAGTTTGGCAGGTGATTCGTAAGATAAACGACTCCGCGTGAATACGGAATTCACATGCTCGTTACGAGCTTTCAGTGGTTGATATTTGTTGTTGTTTTTGGGGTTTGGGTTGGTATTTCTTGGTAAAGAACCAGAAGCGTGATTCGATTGCTTATCGGCAAAACGATCAAATTTGGCTTCGAGGTTTTGAATGGAAGCTTGAGGTTTTTGTTTGAAGTCTCGAACTTTGTTTTGAGGTCGGTGAATGTATCTCGCACGAAAAAGTTGGATTTTCTTTGAGATTCGATGAAATTCTCGAGCTTGGTTTCGAGGTTGGGTTTGTCTTCGGTTTGATTAGGTTTCTTTTCGTCTCGATTGTAACTTCGTTTATCATTAGATCTCCAATTATCGTGGTCACGATTACGATAATCGTTATAAAATCGAGTTCGACGACAGGTGTTCATGAAACTGGCTTCTTCTTCCTTTGTCATGGGTGTGTCATCGTCATCACATTTACTAGAAGGATGGTTTCCTCCATAGTGTTTGCAAGTTTCACGAGATTTTTGTTTTTCATCTCTTTATATTGAGTATCAATTTTAAGATACATGGCATCCATACGAGCCATAATTTTTTCGAGGGTTTTTGCTTTTATGGTTTTTGGACCAATCAAGCTTAAGTAAGACTTTGTCATCTAACAATTGGTAAGCATGGTTAGGAGTTTTGTAATGGAAAATACCGCCCGCTGCGACGTTCAATGCATCCTGGGTAGCATCGTCAAGACCATGATAGAAAATCTTGATTATTCCTTCCTTTTTGAGTCTATGACCATGGCAGTTTCTGAGTAGTTCTTTTATTCTTAACCATGCATCAGTGAGAGTTTCTCGATCTTGTTGAGAAAAGCTTTGGATTTCTCCTAGGAGTTTTTCAAATAGGACAGGAGGAATGAATCGGCTAATAAAAGCGGTTCTAAGACCTTCCCATGTTCGAATGGTTCCTTCATTAAGTTCGCCGAGCCATGACTTGGCTTCTCTAGTAAGATATGATAGAAACATCATGAGTTGAACGGCTTCGGCTTGTCCTTCTCCATAGTTGAACATTTTGGAAATTCCGCAAAATTCATGGATGTGTTTGTGAGGATCGGTTTTGATTCGACCATTAAATTGGTGATTTTTGAAAAGTGTTTTAAAACCCGCTTAAAATACCATGAATAGTACACAACGTGAAAACACGACCAAATTAAAACTTTCCATTAATAATATACGACACATGTCACGAACATTAAATTACAAGTATTTAGTATATTATTAATGCACGATAAACAACGTAAATATTTAATACACGGCACCTAAAACACGAATACATATGTATAAAATTTAAGAAACGAAAAACAAATGGATATGTGTTTAGGCTTGTGTGTGTTCGCGACAACAAGAAGGAAAGGGAGAGGCCCGACTCATTCAATAATCCATTTTGTAAAACAATTAACCTCCAGGAGATTCATAATACATTTTTTTAGAAAAAAATCAAGAAACCCTAAGCCCCCTCTCACCTCCTAGCCGCGACACACAAGGAAGAAAACAAGGACAACTTTTGTGATTTGATCTTGAGTTTTTACGTGTACGTGTTCGTGTTTCAATCCTCTTTTCATCCACGCAATCGGTATTAACCAAACCTTAATATTTTTATTATTATTTTGATTATATGAACGCGAATCTTAAAAACATAGATATAACATGTTATGATAATGGGTTAATCAAGATTCGGGTTTTTTTGGTGTTTGTTTTGGTTCGGCGCACACAAACCGAGAGCCCTTGGCTCTCGATGGGATTTTCCACCAACAGCCGAGACCCCCCCCCCCCCTATGGGGATCAGTGTGGTTTGTGTTCGGGCAGCAGCAACCAAGACCCCACGGTGGGGAAACCTTGGTGTAACAGTGGGAGCCAGCTTATTGTCGGCGGGTATTTGGCTCGACAGGAGGAACCGGCTAAAG
The DNA here is from genome assembly GCA_025667525.1 of Glebionis coronaria. Lineage (NCBI taxonomy): Eukaryota > Viridiplantae > Streptophyta > Magnoliopsida > Asterales > Asteraceae > Glebionis > Glebionis coronaria. The sequence continues at coordinate 426,035,937 of CM046881.1, read as the reverse complement.
CCGGTGGGAACCGTGGCCTAGCAGCGGCAACCAGCGACTGTAGCCAAGGCTGCTTAGCCACCGGCCACCACCACCAGCCGCTGGCTGTGTGAGGGTGTTTGGCTCGGTTTGGTTTGCCTCGGGTTTCGGGTACGATTTAATTTAGACATTATTTTATTAATTAATTAATTATATTAATTTACATGGACTATTAATTAATTAATTAATTAAAATCATGACTTAGGTTATTTTATTTAATTAAATAAAGCATGTTATAACCTAAGTATTTTATTTGACTTAATTAAATTAAAAACTATACTTAATTTAATTAACTGATATAAGGTAAAGTTTTATTAAATTAACCATGATATATTATTAATTAATAAACCATGTATTTTCATTATTATCTAATAATCACTTTAGCCTAAGTATTTAATTTAATAGACTTTACTAATAAATTATCATGACTTATAACTTATGGCTAATAAGCATTAGTTTATATTTTAGACTTTAATCCAGCTTATTTCTATTTATGGAAAATTTCTATTTCCGGAAACTTATTATTTTTGGAAACTTTCTATTTTTAGAAACTTATTATTCTTGGAAACTTTCTATTTTTAGAAACTTACTATTTATGACACTACAAGTATAGTAATACAATAATATATGAAATACATAATCCAAATACATGTAAAACATGAATAAATACAAGATAAGATTTAAAATAGTAAAACATGACAAGAACATATAAAATAAGTTAAGAACACACAGAACCAGTAACACACTCAGTAATCAGACAACTCATACACGTACCTTATTTATGTAGTATCCGCGAAGTCGGAGTAGATCGTTCAGCTTCCTTCTCGCTTCACTATTGGACATAAGGTACGGATATTTCGTCCTTCAGTATGGAAATTCCTTCGTATGTATGATTAAGATTCCCCATTTACAGCCATCTATTTTCCCCAGTTATTTTATATATTTTGAATGCTTATGTTTTTTTTAAATGCCTGAGCTATATATACATGCATGTCAGTTCATCTAGCTATGGAGGTACCATAACCATAACATTTGAGGAACTAGTGTTATGACTTCCCCATGACGGAGTTATTGCTCGTGGCGTCCCTTTCAGTTTGGCCATTTATTTATATTACCATGTGGGGCGTATGGGTGCATCCTAGTTACATGTTTTCAGTCAGGATTTTCATGGTGAATGTGGTGTGTGCCTTGCATCCTTCACAAAGAGTTGATCCCTCCTACCCAAACCAGTATAATTAGAGGCAACCCCTCTAATTATTTGATGAGGTCACCCCTCTATGTATTCATGCACGTTAATACCTCATGACCTATATGTGCTCTTGGCTAAATTTAAAATACAGTTTTCATAAGTTAATCATAAGCTTTTCAAACTATAAAACCAGTTTTATAAACATGTACCAGGTTTTCCAAGACTTATACATTTCCGCTGCTAATCAGTCTTTATTATGCTTATGTCATTCATACTATGTTATATATCCGTTCACTAGGCGTTTTGCTCAGTCGTTTCCTTTCCATGTTCCCAAACGGTAGGTACTCAAGGACACACTTAGGATCTTGAGAGTATGTGCATTTGGATGGAAGCTATCTAGTCTTCTTTACCTTATGCATTTCCATACATTATTTCTTTTGGACATTGTTTAGTCCTTTCCTTTCGGTACTTATATTTCATGTGTGTGAGCTTATGTTGTACTACCGATATTTGATTCTGGTATTTGTCTTTATGGTCATTTAATGTTTTATGACATTTACCTTGCATGCTTTGATGACACGCAATAATTATCTTGTAATATTCTATTTATCAAAATAGGGTGTTACAATTATGGTATCAGAGCCCAAGGTTTTGACTTTTAGACTCTAAAAACTTGACTTGTGACTAGTGGGTAGTCACTAGTGTCTTCTTAAACTGATAGTTTATTTTCATGCATTTGTTTCATGTATCATTGTTGCAGGTATTTTGACTAAGTACTGGTTGGTACAAGACTGGCCATATATAGTCGCATGTGCTTTTATTCTAATTTTGTTTTGGTAAACCGACTCATAGGCGTTCACCCTCGTCATTTCAAATTTTGTTTTGGGTGAACCGACCCATAGGCGTTCACCCATACTCATGTCATTTTAGTTGGCTATACCTTCATAAACTATTTCATGCATCATTTTCTTATGTTTATAATATGTTCTAATCAGATTAATCATTTCATTTTTCTTTTTAAAACTGTCAGATGGTTAACACACGTGAGCAAGAACTGCAAGCAGCTATCCAAGCAGCTCTGTAGGCTTTACTTCCCCAACTCAAAAATGAGATTCATGCTGAGGTTCAAGCCAATCACAATCAGTACCAGAATAAGAACAACCCCCCTCCTCCTCCACCAGCTACTCTTACCACATGGCTGGAAAGGTTTAACAAACGGCGACCTAGATCTTTTGACCAGACTGATAGTCCATTTGAGGCTGAGAGTTGGATTGCACAAATAGAGAAGATTTTTGACGCCATGGGGTGTGATGCTGTCTTTACGGCAAGGTTGGTTTGTTACGAATTTGAGGAAGATGTGCTGGCATGGTGGAAAGCATTCAAGCAATCGAATGGAGGTGATAACTGGGTTGTTGGCTTGACTTGGGCGCAATTTAAGGAGTTGGTTCTAGATCAGTTCTTTCCGAAAGCTGAGCAAGATCGGCTCAAGAAGGAGTATCATGGCATTCGACAGAGAGCTGGAGAAAATAGTAAGGAATTTATGCAGAGATTCCTTAGACTTGCTGGTTTCCTAGGCGCAGCAGCCGGAACTACAGAAGAGCAGGCATATCATTTTCGCTAGGCTCTTTGTACTTATGTCGCCAACAACCTTGTGTATGCTACATTTACTAATGTGGCGCAAGTGGAAGATGCAGCTCGCAAGCTAGAGATGCTGCAGGAGAGAGACGAGTTTGGTTAAGCAGACATATTTGAGAAGATGTATATCTTAGTTGTCAAACGTTAATCATTTCATTCAATTAGTACTTTCCATTTTATATCATTCTCTATACAATTGCATCTTTCAGGCAAAATACTGGGGACCGGTCCCAACCGGCCACTCAGCAGAATCAATCCAAGGGAAACGTTCAAACTCAGGACCGTCTACATCTGATAAGCGTGGTGGTAGTGACAACTACCATAACAACGCCAACAACTCCAGCAACAACAGGTCCCTAAAAATTATTCATTTCTATGTTATGTTGCTTTATGATCCATAAATTCTGACACTTCAGCATCTATTCCGAAGAACACTAGCAATGGACGGGATCAGGACCGCAGAGGTTCATAGCCTAACCGTACAACTTCATCTGGTATTACAATCTAAAATTTCTGTGTAGTCATGTTTGTACCCCAATAATCATGTCTCACGCATACTTTTTGAAACAGGATCCCAGTCAGCTAGAGCACCCGTTGGAGGGTACACTCGCCCTATTTGCACAACTTTCAGTCGTAGACACCCAGGTCACTGTCGTCGGGCTACCGGTGGTTGCTTCAAATGTGGTCAGCAGGGCCACCAGATGAAAGATTGCAAGAAGGGTGAGATTGAGGGTACTTCAGGGCATGCTGATTCTAAGACACCTTCGACTACTTTACGTGTGTATACCACCACGAGGGACCAAGCAAACAAGTCGTCAAGTACCATCATTGGAATCTTGTTTATGTATGGTCAAGTTGCTTGCGTTTTGTTTGATACGGGGGCGACTTATTCAGTCATATCCACTGCTTATGCTACTCGTGTTAGGATATCCCCTATGCCACTTGATAATCTCTTAAACATATCCACGTCCCTGAGAGAATCTGTGCGCATCACACATGGGTACAGAGATCTTCCCCTATAGTTTGATGACAGAATTCGGGAATTTGACGCACTTCTGTTAGACATGTACGAGTTTGACATGATATTAGGCATGGATTGGTTATCCAAACACCACGCCACCATAGATTGCCATTCATATCGGGTTATTTTCGGTGATGTCAACGCACCAGAGTACAATCATAATGGTTTCATACCAGGAAAGTCTGTACAAATTATTTCAGCCTTGCAGGCACGTGCCTTACTGTCACATGGTTGCGAGGGTTTCTTAGCTGATGTTCATGATATTGAGGCTGAGACTCCATCCATTAAGGATCAGCCTATCGTGTTAGAATTTATCGATGTTTTTCCTGAAGAGCTTCCGGGCATACCACCTGCTCGTGAAGTAAAGTTTGGTATTGAGATCATCCTAGGAGCTGAACCAATCTCCAAGGCTCTTTACCGCATGGCTCCCATTGAGCTCAAGAAGTTAAAAGAGCAGCTGCAGGAACTTTTGGAGCGAGGTTTCATCCGCCCTAGTGTATCACCATGGGGTGCACCGGTGTTATTCGTGAAGAAGAAGGATGATAGCATGCGTTTATGCATTGATTACCGTGAGCTGAATAAGATCACAATCAGAAACCGATATCCTTTGCCTCGTATAGATGATCTGTTTGACCAACTGTAAGGTGCCAAAAATTTCTCTAAGATCGATATGAGGTCTGGCTACCATCAGCTACGGGTGAAAGAGCAGGATATCTCCAAGACTGCCTTCTGTACACGCTATGGTCACTACGAATTTGTAGTCATGCCTTTTGGACTTACCAATGCTCCAGCAGTCTTCATGGATCTGATGAACCGCGTCTTCCATGAGTTTCTGGACAAGTTTGTTATCGTCTTCATTGATGATATTCTGATTTTCTCAAAATCCAAGGAGGAACACAAAGAATACAATGTTACAAATACTTCGCCAGGAGTAGTTGTATGCCAAGTTCTCCAAGTGTGAATTCTGGTTGAACAAAGTGGCGTTTCTAGGCCACATCGTATCCGCAGAGGGGATAACCATGGATCCTGCGAAGGTTGAGGCTATCACAAAATGGCCAAGACTAACGTCGGCGACTGAGGTTCGTAGTTTTCTGGGCTTAGATGGTTATTACCGCAGGTTTGTGGAGAGTTTTTCACGTTTATCCTCACCCTTGACTAAGCTGATGCGAAAAAGGGATAAGTTCATCTAGAGTGATGAACGAAAGAAGAGCTTTGAAGAACTTAAGCAAAAGTTGGTATATGCACCTATTCTTACTCTCCCATCTGGCACAGGTGGATTTCAGATCTATAGTGATGCTTCAGGTAAGGGTCTTAGTTGTGTTCTCATGCAACATGGGAAAGTGATTACTTACGCATCACGGCAGCTTAAACCTTATGAGGAGAACTATCCTACCCATGACTTGGAGCTTGCAGCAGTTGTTTTTGCACTTAGATTTGGAGGCATTACTTGTATGGCGAATCATGTGATATCTCCACAGATCACAAGAGCCTTAAATATATCTTCACCCAGCGAGAACTAAACATGAGGCAAAGAAGGTGGTTAGAGCTACTGAAGGACTATGAAATCAACCTTCAGTATCATCGTGGCAAAGTGAAGGTAGTGGCAGATGCTCTCAACAGGAAGTCGGGCATGATTAACGGCATTAAGATAGAAGAGGAAATCATACTTGACTTAGAAGGACTAGACATCGAGTTTATGGTACGTGGACAACATGGCTACTGGGCTAATCTTAGAGCTGAGCCAGACTTACTCTCTAGGATTAAGGAAGCTCAGAAAGATGACGGAGAAATTTGGGCGATTATTCAGAACAACGACCAACAGATGGAGTTTCGTGTTGTTGGAAATACGTTTTACGTATTAAGAAGGATCGGTCACTCCAACAATAGTCCATGTAATAGCTCGTAGTTTAGTTATTTACACTTATTAAACAAAGCCCAAACCGAGCCCATAAGATGTATGGGCCGGCGGCCTAATGTAAGCCCAAGCCCATCTCATGGGCTTGGGTATATAAACCCTCTACTTAGATGGATAGGGTGGTGGTTTTCATAATTTACACATAGTAATCTTTCATTTTCTCTCTCTAGAAGTGTGTGAACTCCATCATCTCTCTATCTCTTTCTCTCTCTAAAACATAAGCAAAATTTACATATCCTACAATTGGTACCAGAGCCATGGGATGATTGTATTGTTTATGTGTTTGTGTTCTTGATTTTAGTAGCTTTTGATCAATATAAACCCACGTCCAAATTTTTTTTGGTGTTTTTATGGTTTTTTCTTGATTCAAATCTTCTACATAGTTGTGGCAGAGATTTGGTATATTTACTTTGGCTAAAAACGCAAAATTTTTGGGTGTTTGGATCATTTTTTGGCTTAAAATCTCGAATTTGGTGTGTTTTGTCCGAGAAAAGTGGAAAACTTGCATACTGTTTGTACTATTGCGACAGTTATCCCATCGCAATATTTAGGGTTTTAGATTGCGATCCATATTGCGATTGGGATTGCGATTGGAGTTCATTTTGTGACATTGCGATCCGTATTGCGATTGGCATTGCGATTGGAGTTCATTTTGTGACATTGCGATCCGTATTGCGATTGCATTGTGATTAGAGTATTGCGATAGGATTTATTGTGATAGGACTTATTGCAACAGGGTATTGCGACAGTATTGCGATTGGAGTATTGCGATTGGAAGTATTGCGATAGGATATATTGCGATTGGACTTATTGCGATACGACATTGCGACAGCATTCCTTTTAGGCATTCCGATAGAACAACAAGTATTCCAAGATTTTTCAAAAACGTGTTTTTGAAATTTGTGTGCAATTTCATCTTGGAATTTTTGGTTTATCGAGAACATAATTTAAGGGATTTTAACATTATTTCTCGGCTTCTACACACAACAACAAACACATTTACTTTCTCTCATTGATCGATCAACTTTGTAAATCTTAACTTATCGACATGGAGTACACATCTCTTACGGATAAGTCCATCCTCTCGGGTACGGATAATCGTCCACCTATGTTGGAGAAGTCTATGGACGAGGATTGGACTTCCCGAATGGAACTTTACATGTTGAACAAAGAGAATGGACATCTCATTTGGGCATCGGTGCTCAATGGACCATTAGATTATGGTACAGTGACGGAAGGTACAGCTACTCGTCCTCGCACAACGGGTGAATTGACTGGAGATATGAAGATTCAAGACAAATGTGATAAGTATGCTACAAACATAATTCTCCAAGCCCTTCCTCCAGATGTCTACAAACTCGTCAGCAAACATAAAGTTGCCAAAGAGTTATGGGATAGAATTCGTGTTCTAATGCAAGGCACCTCGTTAACTAAACAAGAACGAGAGTGTAAGCTTTATGATACTTTTGATAAGTTCGCCTATGTGCCAGGGGAGACTCTCAATGACTACTATATGAGATTTACCCTATTGTTGAATGAGCTCAATATCTATGGCATGGTAGTTCCTACGTTTCAATTGAACACCAAGTATTTGAACACTCTTCCTTCAGAATGGCAAAAGTACGTGACGGATGTTAAATTGGCTAAGGACTTGCATAACACCAATGTGGATCAACTTCAAGCTTTTCTTTAACAACACGAATGCCATGTGATCGAGGCTCGGTTGTCTACACCTCAAGTTCATGATCCACTTGCCATGTATGCTTCTCAACAAAACATGGCTTATACTTATCAACAACCATCATACTTGAAGCAGCCACCACCACACACCTATCAGCAACCACAACAACCATCTTATCAACCACCAATGATGCCACGGCAAGCATTTCAACAAAGTGTTCATCAACAATCTTTTCCATAGCAACCACCATATCAGACATCACCATCACAAGACAACACTTCTCCATGGGCTATACTCCTCAGCAAGGATATTTTCCAATAGAAGCACAACCAGCACAAGCTTTCTACTCTAATGAACTTCCATCAACTCAAGCACCGGTCTTTACTCCAAATGATACGCCAGCTGATGTTCTAAACCATCTCACTGCCTACTTGTCAAAACTTGTTGCAACTAGAGGATTTCCACCAACAAACAATCAGCTCCGCACCTCTTCAAATCCTCGATAACAAGCTACTATTCAAGATGGTCAAGTAACAGTGCAACCTATTCAGGGAAGGCAAAATTCATATGGACCTCCTACAAGGACTGGGAACAATCAAGCTGTGAATTCTCAAGCTAATGGAAATGGAAGCCCCATTGGTCCTCAAAAGGTTGTGACTTGCTACAATTGTCGAGGGCAAGGTCATATGTCTAGGCAATGCACTCAGCCGAAAAGGAGAAGGGATGAAGCATGGTTTCATGAGAAAATATATTTGGTTGATGCTCAGTCTAAGGGAAATATTTTGGATTCAGAGGAGTTAGCATTTCTTGCAGACCCAGGGGCAGCAGATACTGAAGGCATTGCAGTCGTTTCCACTTCTAATGCAGCTTATCAAGCAGACGATCTTGACGCATATGATTCGGATTGTGATGACATTCACTCTGCCCAAGCTGCTGTCGTTGTTGATCTCTCTCACTATGGTTCTGATGTCGTCAGTGAGGTACCCACCACAACCAATCTTGGTAATGATGATAACCCACATCAAGTTGGGCATGAAAATGACAACCTCGAACAGCATTCGGGAACTAGTAACTCAAATGATGTGGTACCCAATCCTACACATTTGAGTAAACCTCAACCAAATGCTACAACGGGTATGAAATCTTATGCTCAACATGATTTGGTCATGGTGCCTAAACATATTATTGATCAAATGCATATGGCTCTCAGACAATCCGTAGCTACGAATTCGACCCTAACTGTTGAGCTTGCGTTGCATAAAGAAAAGGTCAAAACTTTTGAAATGGTCGCTCAAGCAGAGAAAACAACATGTTCTGAATTTGACCAATTTCGTTTTGAAAAGATTGAACACTTGAAAGAAATAGAATCATTAAAAGCTAATCTTTCCAACGAATTAAAAGCAAAAGAGTTGGTTGTTAATGATCTTCAGAAACTTAAACTGGATTTCGAAACTCTTGAGTCTAAAAAGTTTGAATCAGAAATTAATGCTACCAAACTTCTTAAATTCAAAGAACAACAGCTTTTAAAACAATACGCTTCCACAGAAAAGGTTCATATTTTGACTAAATCATTTAAAGAACTCGAACTTAAACGTCTTCAAGATTTACCACCTAATCCCGGTTATGCAAAACAAGCTCAGGAATATATTCCCTGTCTTTATGATATGACCATAATTGGCAAATCGAAAGAAGCACCTTATGTTCGTAGTTCTAAGGAGACACAGTCACTTATGGAAGAAACTCATTCTAAAATGTTTTCAAAATTCCATACGATTGATTATGATAAGCATAATAAAGATCAACTTTCTAAAAAGACATGTATTCGCTTACAAAAGGAATTAGCTGAACTAACAGTTCTTGTGCCCCAAAGTTTGTCAAATGAAAACCCTCCTAGTACGTCTCCTACACTTGTCAAAACGGATTTAATGAAGTTACTTCCACCGGTAAGTAAGGCGTCCGTTAACTTAAATGCGGTACACCAACACTTAGCCGATTTTGACAAGGTCATTTTGGAACGTACGACGGCCACGGTCATAACGGAAGGTGAATGGAACTTTGAGCACACTAGAGCTGCGTTCCGAGATGAAATTGTTCCGTTTGTAAAGAATGTTAAAGCTTGTCTTAGTAATCTTGATCAAGATTTGCGCTTGGAAATAGAAGAAGTTAAACATGTTTTCAGTGAAATGGATGATGCTTATGAAAACAGTTTACTTGAAATAGAATGGGTTTCATGCCAAAATGATCAGCTTCTGAAGCAAGTGATGTCTCATGATATAGTTTCTGCCTGTGTGAATAAAAGTGTTGATAATGATTCTATTGTGCATAATGTTGAATCTGTGGATAATGTGGTAGATAGTACTTATCACGAATCTGACGCTGAATTTTTAAAGCTTCAAGATTCATATTCTTCGCTTTCAAAACGTTTTGATGAGATTCAAACACATTGTATTTCGCTTGAATGCAAGCAACAAATTATTCAAGAAATCTTTGAAACGTCATTCGAAGGTGTTAATATTGATGATGCAAATTTTCAAAATAATTTTCGATTGAATTTACAATCAAAACAGCGTCAGCCGAGTGACAAGGTTACTAAATCTTTGTTGATTGACATAGAGAAATCTAAGGAGCTTAAATGTGTGAACGTACTTGAGGCCGCTGAGAATTTAAAACTTGATCTAGATAATCGAGTTTCCAAGATTTTGTCTAAAGTTGATAACTTAAAACAGAAAAATACACAACTCTTCGATTCAGTAAAGCCCGCATGTGCTAATACCACTACACAAAATCAATCTTTGATTGAACAATTGAATCGAAAGTCCGTGGAAATATCTGATTTGAGGGAACAAATTTGTGATAAGAATTTGGCCCTGGCTGAGTTAAAGGAAACACTTCGTACTCTAAAAGGTAAGAATGTTGTGGATAACGCAGCCACTGTCTCAGCATCGTCCTCTAGTGCAATCAAAAGGACCCTTATAGCCGTCACACCATTTAATAAGGGCCCTAGGACTAAACCATCTCAAACTTTGGTCACTAAAGATAAGGCAGAATCAAAACCAGCTTCTAATATTCCTGTGTTGCCTTCTACAGGAGTAAGCACCACTACTAAGGCTCAAAGATCTAAGCTTAAAAGAAACAAGAAGAATGATAGGATCTTGCCCCCATCTAGTAGTCAAGTGAAGAAGAAAGTAGAAGCCCATCCTAGGAATGTTATTTTTGTTTTGAATAAAAAGAATCATGTAGCTAAACCTAAAGGCTCTGCGGTTGTGCAGCGTTCTAAGCCTACTGTGAATTCTAATTTGAAATGTTGGAATTACAATGAATGTATGTTTTCTAGTCGTCATGATTCTTGCCTTATTGACCATGTGAATGAGATGAATGCCCGGAAAAATGGATCAGAATGGAAACCGACTGGGAAAGTGTTAACCCAAGTTGGTTGGTTGTGGCGCCCCATTGGTAGAACTTTCACTATAGTAGGAAATGCGTGCCCTTTAACTAGGATCACTCCCACTAAAGCGAAGACAGCGTGCCCTTTAACTAGGAGTACCAAGGCTACCAAAACACAAGCGTGTCCTTTAACTAGGAACACCGACACTACTGTAGGAACCAAGTGCCCTTTAAATAGGTCTACTCCCACTGTAGTGCCCGCAAATAATCCAAAACCTAAGAAAGTTGGATCAGTAAAACCTGTTAGTGCTAAAACTCACATTAGAAAACGCAGGAAATCTAAGGGTCACACAAATGTTAGCAATTATGATAATCTTATATCTGTATCTGCTAACACTCCGGAACCAATAGTTTCCAATACATTGTCTACTGTTGTTATTGAAAACAGGTGGTCCAAATTGTTCTCTGGTATTTGGACTCTGGTTGCTCCAAGCATATGACCGGAGATCGCTCTCAACTCAGAAATTTCGTCAGCAAGTTTCTTGGTACGGTTCGATTTGGTAATGATCATATTGCAAAGATAATGGGTTACGATGAATATCATATTGGGAATGTTATAATTTCAAGAGTGTATTATGTGGAAGGTCTCGGTCATAACTTATTTTCTGTGGGACAATTTTGTGATGCAAACCTAGAAGTTGCTTTTCGAGAGCATACCTGTTTCATACGTAATTTGGAAGGGGTTGATTTATTGAAAGGTACTCGAGGGAATAATTTGTATACTTTGTCTCTACAAGACATGATGGCCACTTCTCCCGTATGTCTTCTCTCCAAAGAATCGAAGACTAAGTCATGGTTATGGCATCGACAGTTATCTCATCTTAACTTTGACGCTATTAATCATTTGGCGAAAAACGAACTTGTTCGTGGTCTTCCTAAACTTTCATTTCACAAGGATCATTTGTGTTCCGCGTGTACAATGGGGAAAAGCACTAAGAAATCATACAAACCCAAGATTGAAGACACCAACCAAGAGAAACTTTATTTGTTGCATATGGATCTTTGTGGGCCAATGCGTGTTGGAAGTCTTAGTGGCAAAAAGTACATCCTCGTAATTGTCGATGATTACTCTCGGTTTACATGGGTGAAATTTCTTACAACAAAAAATGAGGCACCTAAATTCATCATCGGATTTCTCAAGATGATTCATGTGCGTCTCAACACTACTGTCCAACGCATTCATACAGATAATAGAACCGAATTTTTGTGAATCAAATTTTGCATGATTATTATGAAGAAGTTGGCATATCTCATGAAACATCCGTTGCTCGCACTCCACAACAAAACGGTGTCGTTGAAAGGCGAAATTGCACACTTATGGAAGTTGCTCAAACGATGTTAATTTACGCAAAGGCTCCATTGTTTTTATGGGCAATAGCAGTATCTACAGCAGTGTACACCCAAAACTGGTCGCTAATTCGTAAACGCCATGGTAAAACACCTTATGAGCTTCTCCATGGAAAAGTACCAGATTTATCATATCTTCATGTATTTGGTTCTCTTTGCTATCCAAATAATGATGGTGACAATTTGGGAAAACTTCAAACAAAGGCTGATATCGGTATTTTCATTGGTTACGCACCCGCAAAGAAGGCATACCGAATCTACAACCGTAAGTCTCGTAAGATCCTCGAAACTATGAATGTTGATTTTGATGAGCTGACAGCGATGGCTTCTGTGCAAAGCAGCTTTGAACCCACACTTCATGAAATGGGACCCAGTAACATTAGTTCTGATCTTGTCCCAAACAACCCCACTTCATCATCATTTATACCACCTACTAGGAATGAATGGGATACGTTGTTTCAACCGTTCTTTGATGAATTCTCTACTCCTCCAAGTATTGTTGCTCCAGAACCTGAGGTAATAGCTCCGGTAAACGAAGTTGTCGCTCCAGCAACCGAAGCACGATCTGATACCTCTGCACCTACAATTGGTCAAGATATACCATCAACTAGTAATTCTCAACCAACACCCGAATCAACTACCCATGTCATGCCTATTGATGATGAAGAGGATGATGATGATCACGATTTGGAATTCGCTCAAATGCGTGAACTTTCATTCTTTGGTGTACCTATTCCCAACCCTAATCAAGTCGGGTCGTCCACCTCAGAGGAAGCTCCTACTACAGTTTACTCCAATCCACGGATTCGTGAACATGACAGTAAGTGGACAAAGGATCATCCTATAGATTCTATTATTGGTGACCCTAATCGTCCGGTATCCACACGAAGTCAGTTACAAGAAAATGCAATGTTTTGTCTTTTTGATGCTTTTCTCACTGAAGTTGAACCTAAGACATGGCAAGAAGCTTTTAGTCAATCATGTTGGATAGAAGCTATGCAAGAAGAACTTAATGAATTTATACGTCTTGAAGTTTGGGAACTTGTCCCATGCCCGGATCAAGTGCAATTACTCACTTTGAAATGGGTTTACAAGGTGAAACTCGATTAGTTAGGCGGAATATTGAAAAACAAAGCTCGACTAGTAGCTCGTGGATACAAGCAATTATTGGGCATCGACTTTATGGAATCCTTTGCACCTGTTGCCCGTTTGGAAGCTATTAGACTATTCCTTGCTTATGTAGCCCACATGAATATGATCGTCTATCAGATGGATGTGAAGACGGCATTTCTTAATGGTGAAATCAAGGAAAGGGTCTATGTTCAATAGCCAGATGGTTTTGTGAATCCTAAATATCCTAATCATGTGTACAAGCTTAAGAAGGCTCTCTATGGGTTGAAGCAAGCTCCACGCGCATGGTATGATCTATTGTCACAATTCCTCACTACGCAAGGCTTCGCTAAAGGCAAGGTGGATCCCACGCTGTTCATTTAGAAACAAGGTAAAGATATGATTATGGTACAAATATATGTTGATGATATTATATTTGCAGCCTCGACCCAAACCTTATCCGACGAGTTTGGGAAACTCATGTCTTCCAAGTTTAAGATGTCAATGATGGGCAAGGTATCATTCTTCTTAGGTCTTCAGATATCTCAGAGTCCCAGAGGCATCTTTATCAATCAATCCAAGTATGCCCTTGAATCGCTAAAGAAGTATAAGATGGAATCTTGCGACCCCGTGGATACTCCAATGGTGGAACGAACTAAGCTTGATGCAGATCCACATGTAGTTGCCGTTGATCCGACACTTTATCGTGGAATGATCGGTACCCTTCTGTATATCACAGCTAGTCGACCTGATCTTCAGTTCGCTATATGTATGTGTGCTCGGTATCAAACTCGACCTACTGAGTTATACTTGGCTACTGTCAAACGGATCTTTCGGTATCTTAAAGGAACCATTAATCGGGGACTTTGGTATTCGAAGGACACTTCGATTGCACTTATGGCATATGCAGATGCGGATCACGCGGGATGTCAAGATACAAGGCGTAGCACGAGTGGAACTTTGCAACTACTAGGAGATCGATTAATCAGTTGGGCATCGAAAAGGAAGAAAAGCTCTGCAATTTCAAGTACGGAAGCAGAATACATAGCTATGTCCGGTTGCTGTGCTCAAATTCTTTGGATGAGATCGCAATTAACCGACTATGGTCTAGGTTTCAACAAAATTCCTATGTACTGTGACAACAAGAGTGCAATTGCCTTATGCTGCAACAACGTTCAATTCTCCCGGTCGAAGCACATTGACATTCGCTACCACTTCATCAAGGAGAAAGTGGAAAATGGAGTAATAGAGCTTTACTTTGTCCGATCTGAGTATCAATTGGCGGATATTTTCACGAAGGCTTTAGATCGCGCTCGAATGGAATTTTTGGCCGACAAGCTAGGAATGAGAACTTTCTCGCCTGAGACTCTAAAGGAACTGGCAGATGAAGCGAAAGAATAGTGCTGGTAAACTATTCTCTGTATCCTTGGTGATCATCTGTATATATTGCTTATATTTTTATCCACAAAAGCAAAATACATAAATATAAAACCATATAAAAACCATAAAAATTGAAAATTTCATAAAAATCCAAAAATATTTTTACTTTATTTTTCAAAGGCATGTCTTTTGGTACGATAATATTTACCGCCTTAGAAATGTTGATTAATATTGACACGACGCCATAAATAGAGTTCGTACCAAAGTTGTAAATAATTCATAAAACATGCCCATATAGCTTGTAGTTATTTCAGACTACAACCCGCTTTTCATATTAAAGTCAATTATTTCTTATGAAAGCTTTGGCTCACAACGGGAATTAATTTTCTCGGGCAAGGTTTACTTTAAAACCTTGTAAGGGATCAAGTTTACTTTATAACTTGGTCTAACACAAATATATGTACGCTTTAGTGCATTTATTTGTTAAAACAAGAGAAGTATTGTTTTCATGAAGTTATCATCTCTACAACCATAGCAATCTACAATTGGTATCTATATACTCGACTATACAACTACTCAACTGACGACTACAACTCTTTCAATAGAACATGGGTCAACAATTGAGGGGGAGCAATTGTCAAGCATTCAGAATCTTCGATGCCAAACGTGCCAAGCCCACTAACTGGTGTCAAGACAACAATACCAATCTTACACGTGGTGTCAAGAGATGACTTCAGACGTGATGATGAGACCACCATATGCCGACAAGAACCATTTGATCTTATCATATGATGTTCTCATCAATCAGGTCCAACCTTGTCAATTTATTCTAATATGGTGAATATGTGATCATGTTACAAATCGGTATCATATCTCATACATTTGGTATCATGAAGATAAAAGGACTTGCATTTTTCTTCCCAAAACCTTTGTTAAAACTTCATTAAATCAATTGATATTAAAAACATCGATTGGGTTAATATTTTTAATATGGGGGAGAAAATGTGATTTAATATGGGAAGTTATCACAAATGGTTTGACTTAATGTGCTGGCTCTTCCCGACATATGCGAAATGTTTTCGAATATCGTTGCATATGTTAAGGGGGAGCAAAACGGATTTGCATATCAAAAATGGATTTTCATGGTGACATATACTTACCCCAAACCCATTTATTTCACGACGATGAATATTGTGGTGACATAAGGATCGTAGGATAGGCTAAGTCCAATGATTCTTCTTAAACCAGAGGAATCTTCCCAAGGACATTCCATAGCTAGAAATAGTAGTCCTTAGGAAAGATGGAGAAAGATTGTGAACGTAGCTGAATGCCGACCAAGTACTTGAGTTAGCACTGGAACAATCACAACAAGGTGCTAGTTATGACGTATTGGTAAGCATTGAAGGGGTTGAAGAATGAAAAAGAATTGTAAAGATAATGGGTGTAAAGAAACAAGCCCTCCTTACAACTTTAGGCAGAAACCGGGTCAACACATATGCTATTGAGATCATTTAAATGATGCTCAATATTGAATATAGACATCATGGACCCAGTAATGCAATGCACAACCCATCCCAGCTAACTCAGATATCTCTCAAAAGGTATTTGTTTTAATCACACGGAGACAACACATTATCTATTGATTTATTCACTCCGAATAAATTGGTATTGAAAAGGTGGCACTCCTCTCCAGCCTCCGAACACTAAAATCCAAAATGCACGATCGAGTCTAGAGCCATTTGAGATCATCAAATATCTCATTAGGACACACTTTTATAATTCCTTGCTTCTTCACACACTGTGAAAAGTAAGAAAGATACTAAGAGTCCTACGCAAAATCTTCATGATCTTGCCTGAACATCCGAGTAATACGAAATTATTTACAATGAAGATGGAAATCCTTCTTGAGCGAATATCAAAAAGCTCATGGTAGGTGACTTGTGCGATTCTTTATGAATAAAACTTGTGATAACTGGAAAGCAACAGTGGTTTAATTCTTAGCTGAACTTAAACACGTTTCAGGCCTCTACGCAATATCTAAGTGATCTTGCCAGAACACTCAGAGTGATACCTTAGTGTTCACAGTGATGAGTGGAAATCCTTCTAGTGTTAACCTTAAATAGCACTTGGTAGGTAACTTGCAAGATTCAATATGAATCAAGCTTGTGACAACTGGAAAGCAACGATGGTGCGATTCTTTAATGAATCAAACTTGTTCCAGGAATCAGAATTGACGGCTTCAATCATGCGGATAATTTTATCCAAATGATTCACTCTTTACGTTCGTAGTCAGCTTTGGACGGCCGAGTAAAGAGAACAGGTTTACCCGCGAAATCTTGTCAAGGAGATTTTTAATTAAATCTACCTGCCACAAGTACGATATTTTATATCGTCCAACGGTCTTCACCGACCGGAGGTAAAATGCTACCGAATTAGAATGAAATGTTCAAAGCCATTTTATTCGTGTCTACTTATGTTGCGGCATTTGAAGACGGTGGCATTGCGGAATCCGAGAAGAAGTCGTCCCTGCATGCTTATACTTTATGCACTTAATACCTCATCTAATTCAAGAAAGCATAAAAGTTAAGTCTTCCGCTGTATCGAACTCTGAAGCTTTCAAGAATTACCAAGGTATAAGTATGTGGGACAAGAAGTCACGAAGAGGCGAAGATCACAAGTGATGGATGCACAAGATCAAAGCAAGAGATTAATGCTCAAGATTGATATCAATGATCACATCAGCATGTTCACCAGAAAAGAAAGACGAAGACTACGAGCTCAAGACAAGCATAGTATGCTAGGTTTATTTTATTATTGTAACTTGGGTAACGCCCTTGTTTGGAGTGACCTCCCTTAGGGGGAGATTGTTGGAAATATGTTTTACGTATTAAGAAGGATCGGTCACTCCAACAATAGTCCATGTAATAGCTCGTAGTTTAGTTATTTACATTTACTAAACAAAGCCCAAAACCGAGCCCATGAAATATATGGGTCGGCGGCCTAATGTAAACCCAAGCCCATCTCATGGGCTTAGGTATATAAACCCTCTCCTTTGATGGAGAGGGTGGTGGTTTTCATAATTTACACATAGTAATCTTTCATTTTCTCTCTCTAGAAGTGTGTGAACTCCATCATCTCTCTATCTCTTTCTCTCTCTAAAACATAAGCAAGATTTACATATCCTACACGTGTAGATGATGACGGTATCTTATGGCAGGGCACTAGACTATGTGTTCCTGATGACATTACACTCAGGGAGGCTTTGTTGACTGAAGCTTACAACTCTCCATTTTCCATTCATCCTTGTTCCACCAAGATGTACCACGACATAAAGCAGCATGTCTGGTGGAGTGGTATGAAGTAGGATGTTGCTATCTTTTTCTCCAAATGTCTTACCTGTCAGCAGGTTAAGATTGAGCATCAATGAACTAGTGGTTTACTACAACCATTAGACATTCCAGAGTGGAAGTGGGACAAGATCTCCATGGACTTTGTCACCGGACTTCCGCAGACCCGAAGGAAGCATGACGCCATTTGGGTTATTGTTGATCGACTGACCAAATCAGCTCATTTCCTACCAATCCGCAAGGATGATTCAGTTAGAAAATTGGCGGATATCTATCAAAAGGAGATCATGAGACTACATGGTACTCCATCTAGTATCATCTCAGACAAAGATCCTCGTTTTACATCTAGGTTTTGGAGAAGTCTACAGAAAGCTTGGGGCACCAGACTTAAGCTTAGCACGGCTATTCATCCTCAGAAAGACGGATAGTCGTAGCGTACCATTCAGACACTAGAGGACATGCTGCGAGCTTGTGCTTTAGAATGGACATGAAGTAGGGACGACTATATCTGCTTAGTTGAGTTTGCATATAACAACAGTTGGCACGCCAGTATCAAGTGTGAACCATTTGAGATGTTGTCTGGCAGGAAGTGTCGCGCCCCAATATGCTGGGATCAGGTTGGTGAGCGAATTCTTGAGGGTCCGGAGATGATAGAGGTGACCAATGAGAAGGTTGTCGTCGCCAAGGCGAAACAGCAGGAAGCTCGTGTACGTCAAAAAAGCTATGCCGACAAGCACCGTAGAAATTTTTACTTCAACGTGGGTGATCATGTCTTTCTCAAGGTATCACCAGCACGTGGAGTCAAGCGTTTTGGAATCAAGGGAAAACTCAGTCCTCGATTCATCGGACCATTTGATATCGTCGAACGTATCAGTGAGGTATCGTATCGTCTGGCGTTACCTCTGCAGTTATCTTACGTATACAACGTATTCCACGTGTCCTTACTCAGAGGGTACAATTATCACCCCCTACGTATGGCTCAATATCCACTCGAGCAGATTCGTGAGGATCTTTCTTATGTCGAGGATCCCGAAAGAGTTCTTGATCGTCAAGAGCGAGTCATGAGGAAGAAGACAATTACATTCGTCAAAATCCTTTGGAGGGACCATCTTGAGCGGGAAGCCACTTGGGAGACGGAGGAGTCTATCCGAACTTCTTACCCTCATTTCCAGTTTTGATTCGGGTATGTTCTCTTTCAGTTTATGTTATCTACAATTCGGGGACGAATTATTCTTTTTAGAGGGGAAGAGTTGTAAAACCCGCATAAAATACCATGAACAGTACACTACGTGAAAACACGACCAATTAACACTTTCCATTAATAATATACGACACGTGTCACGAACATTAAATTACAATTATTTAGTATATTATTAATGCATGATAAACAATTACGTATATATTTAATACACGACACCTAAAACACGAATACATATGTATAATATTTAAGACACGGAAAACAAATGGATATGTGTTTGGGCTTGTGTGCGTTCGCGGCAACAAGAAGGAAAGGGAGAGGCCCGACCCATTTAATAATCTATGTTTTAAAACAATTAACCTCCAGGAGATTCATAATACATTTTTTTAGAAAAAATCAAGAAACCCTAACCCCCCTTCACCTCCTAGTCGCGGCACACAAGGAAGAAAACAATGAAGATTTTTTTGATTTGATCTTGGGTTTATACGTGTATGTGTTCGTGTTTCAATCCTCTTTTCATCCATGCAATCGGTATTAACCAAACCTTAATCTTTTTATTATTATTTTGATTATATGAACATAAATCTTAAAAACATAAATATAAACATGTTATGATAATGGGTTAATCAAGATTCGGGTTTTGTTTGGTGTTTGTTTTGGTTCGGCGCACACAAATCGAGAGCCCTTGGCTCTCGGTAGGATTTTCCACCAATAGCCGAGAACCCCCCCCCCCCAATGGGGCTCGGTGTGGCTTGTATTTGGGCAGCAGCAACCAAGGCCCCACAGTGGGGGAACTTTGGTGCAACAGTGGGAACCGGCTCATTACCAGTGGTTATCTGGCTTGGAAGGAGGAACCGGCTAAAGCCGGTGGGAACTGTGGCCTAGCAGCGGCAACTAGCGTCTACAGCCAAGGCTGCTTAGCCGCCGGCCACCACCACCAGCCATCGGCTGTGTGGGGGTGTTTGGCTTGGTTTGGTTTGCCTTGAGTTTCGGGTACAATTTAATTTAGACATTATTTTATTAATTAAATTAATTTACATGCACTATTATTAATTAATTAAACTCATGACTTAGGTTATTTTATTTAATTAAATAAATCATGTTATAACCTAAGTATTTTATTTGACTTAATTAAATTAAAAATCATGCTTAATTTAATTAATTGATATAAGGTAAAGTTTTATTAAATTAACCATGATATATTATTAATTAATAAACTATGCATTTTCATTATTAATTAATAATCACCTTAGCCTAAATATTTAATTTAATACACTTTACTAATAAATTATCATGACTTATAACTTATGACTAATAAGCATTAGTTTATATTTTAGACTTATTAATCCAGTTTATTTCTATTTATGCAAACTTTCTATTTCAGGAAACTTACTATTTTTGGAAACTTTCTATTTTTTGAAATTTACTATTTTTGGAAACTTTCTACTTTTAGAAACTTACTATTTATGACACTACAAGTATAGTAATACAAGAATACATGAAATACATAATCCAAATACATGTAAAGCATGAATAAATACAAGATAACTTTAAAACAATAAAACATGACAAGAACATATAAAATAAGTTAAGGACACACAAAACCAGTAACACAGCCAGTAATCAGACAACTCATACACGTCCCTTATTTATGTAGTATCTGCGAAGTCGAAGTAGATCGTTCAGCTTCCTTCTAGCTTCACTACTGGACATAAGGTACGGATATTCCGTCCTTCCGTATGGAGATTCCTTCGTATGTATGATTAGGATTCCCCGTTTGCAGCCATCTGTTTTCCCCAGTTATTTTATATGTTTTGAATGATTATGTTTTATTTTAAATGCATGAGATATATATACTGTAACACCCCATTTTGATAAATGGAATGTCACGCGTGATTATGGCGTGTCATCAAAGCATACAAGGATAAATGTCTTAAACATTACATGACCATAAAGGAAATACCGGAAACAAACATCGGTACCCCAAAGTAAAAGCTCATCACACACAAACATAAGTACTGTAAATGAAAAGGACTAAACAATGTCCATGGAAATGAGTAGCAAAACGTATGAATAAATGCATAAAGTAATGAAGGCTAGAAAGCTTCCAATCCATATGCACGTACGCTTAAAGTCTACGAGCGTCCCTGAGTACCTGCCATTTTAGGAACATGAACGGAAAACGGCTGAGCATAACGCTCAGTCAACGGATATACAAGCATAGAATGAATAACATAAGCATAAAAAACATGTAGCAGCAGAATTCACTAAGTCCTGGAACACCTGGTATAACTTAGTAAAACTGGTTTTATAGTTTGAAAAGCCTTATGTGTATCTTATAAAAACTGTTTAACATGTTTACCATTAGCCAATATAGGTCATGAAATATCAACGTGCATGAATACTTGGAGGGGTGACCTCGTCATGCAATTATAGGGGTTGCCTCTAAATAATATAAGTTTGGGTAGGAGGGATCAGCTCCTTGT
Organism: Glebionis coronaria; assembly: GCA_025667525.1. Classification (NCBI taxonomy): domain Eukaryota; kingdom Viridiplantae; phylum Streptophyta; class Magnoliopsida; order Asterales; family Asteraceae; genus Glebionis; species Glebionis coronaria. The sequence goes on along the minus strand of CM046881.1, from coordinate 426,014,166 downwards.
GAAGGATGCAAGGCACACACCACATTCACCTGAATAATCTGTAAAAACATGTAAACTAGGATGCACCCATACACCCCACATGATAATATAATAATATGGCCAAAAGCTGAAAGGGACGCCACGAGCTATCACTCCGACGTGGTGAAGTCATAACACTGGTGCCTCCAGTGTTATGGTTATGGTACCTCCATAACTAGGTGAAACTGGTCATGCATGTATATGGCTTAGGCATTTAATTAAACATAAGCAAATCAAAAAATATAAAACATATATTGGGAAAACAGTTGGCTGCATACGGGGAATCCTAATAAGGAAAGAATGTCCATACTTAAAGGACGGAGAATCCATACCTTATGTCCAGTGAACGAAGAAGACGAACGAAAGAGAGTCCTACTTCGATCTCACTAATGCTACATAAATAATATGCGTGTATAAGTGTTCTGATTACTGTGTACGTAACTGGTTTTATATCATGTCTTAGCTTGTTTTATATGTTCATGTCTTGTTTTACTGATTTTAACGTTATGCTGTGTTTATCATGTATTCTGGATATTCTGATTAAGTATTACTTGTATTATTATACTTGTTATGTAATAATAAGTAACTTCCTAAAAATAGCAGGTTTCCTAAAATAGAAAGTTTCCAAAAATACAAAGTTTCCAAAAATAAAAAGTTTCCAAAAATAGAAAGTCTCCAAAAATAGAATAACTGCTTACAATAAATAAGTTTCTAAAAATAGAAAGTTTCCATAAATAGATTACTGCTTAAAATAAATAAGTTTCTAAAAATAGAAAGTTTCCATAAATAGATTACTGCTTAAAATAGATAAGCTTCTAAAAATAAAAAGTTTCCATATTTAGAAATAAGCTGGATTATTAAGCTAATAAGATAAGCTTAAGTTTTACTGATTAATATTCTAAGTCATGTGATTAATAGTACAGTTTCTTTTTTTCTTTTTTTTTGGTAACCCACGGGATTAATAGTATAGTTTATTAATTAATACATGTAAATTAAATAAACTATAGGTTATAAGATTTAATTAAATATAACATGATTTAATTAAATTAAAGAGTATATAATACTTAGGTTAAAACATGTATTAATATTTATTATTAACATAACCTAAGTCATGAAAATTAATTAATTACATGTCATATTTTATTAATTAATTAATTACTTAGTCTAAATTTCATGATTAAATACTTAGGTTAAAATTATGTATTATTAATAATAATAATAACCTAAGTCATGTTTTAATTAAATGATATAACATGTTAAATTAATTTAATTAACCTTGTAAATAATTAAACTTGTAAAAATTAATTAGGCTTGTAAAATTAAGTCGTGAACCAGACCCGTGTGTTAGCTTTAGACATGTCGTGAACCGGACCGTGTTTACCCTTGAACCGGACCAAACAAACACCCCCTTAACAGTGGCGAACCGGCTTGGCTGGTTGCCACTGTTTGTGTAAAAATGCCACCGGCTTAAGCCGGTGGTTCCCTTGGTTCTCGGCTAGCCGCTGCCGCGGATTGAGTTCCCCCTGTTTGGTCAAATCAGCCACCGGCTTGGGCCGGTGGTGCTTGTTTGTTTTCAGCCGAGACCCCCAAAAACCACAAGGCCACCCCTACTCACGTCGGGGTCCCTTGTTTTACCCTGCTGCCGAACCACAAAGACAACACCGAAAAGATCCCTGTTTAGTTACCCCATGATTAGATTTACATGTTTAATTACTAGTTTTTAATAAACTCATGATTTCATGTGTTCTTGATCTAATAAAATAATTAAAAAGAAAAGGTTATAGGATTACCAATGCGTGAATCAATTGGATGACAATAACACGACAACCACACTTGATTTTTAATCAACCAAGATTAACAAACACCCCTTCCTTGTGGTGTTAAAACCAGCGGCCAAAAAGGGAGAAAAAGAAGGAGCTAGGGTTTTGTGATTTTTATTAATCTTCTATAAAATGGAAATGTGTTTTTCTCTTTTCCTATTTTAGCAAAATTAAAGTGGGCTTGGCCCCTTTTCTTTGTCTTGCCACGGGTATGTGGGGCCCACAAGGGGAACCCAACGTTTTCCGTGTTCTAAATTGTTACGTGTTCTCGTGGTCGTGTTTACGTGACTTATTTATTAATTGTTCGTGTTATCATATATATTTATACGTAATCGTAATAATAATTACGTAAATACATAATAATATGCTCGTGATTATTTACGTTCATGATTTCATGTTCGTGATTATAATTATTGTTGATAATAAATATCGTGTCTTAATACGTATTAAATACTTATCGTGTAATAACACATACGTAATAGTTGTATTTAATATTCGTGAATTGTAAAAATGTTATATAAGGAAAGTTTTAATCATGTACATACGATTATATGTTTACTGTTCATGGTAAAAACATGTGGGTTTTACAACTCTTCCCCCTAAAAAGAATAATCCGTCCCTGAATTATAGATAACGTAAACTGGAAAAGAGGAACATACCCGAATACAAAATATGAAATGAGAGTAAGAAGCCCGGATAGACTCCTCTGTTCCCAAGTGGCTTCCCGCTCGGTATGATCCCTCCACATGATTTTAACGAATGGAATCGTCTTCCTCCTCATGACTCGTTCTTTCCTGTCAAGAACTCGTTCAGGTTCCTCTATGAAGGTAAGGTCTTCACGAATCTATTCCAGTGGATACTGAACCATGTGAAGGGGATGATACTTGTACCCTCTGTGTAAGGACACATGGAAAACATCGTGAACATGAGAAAGATGAGGAGGTAACGCTAAATGATAAGATACTTCACCGACTCGTTCAATGACATCAAACGGTCCCATGAATCGAGGACTAAGCTTCCCTTTTATTCCAAAACGTCTAACACCACGTGCCGGCGATACCTTAAGGAAGACGTGATCTCCTACATTAAAATGTAAGTCCTTACGATGCTTGTTGGCATAACTTTTTTGACGTGACCGTGCTTCTTGCAATTTTTGCTTAGCTACTATGACCTTCTCGTTGGTCAACTCTATCATTTCTGGTCCTTCAAGTGTTCGCTCACCAACCTGATCCCAGCAGATTGGGGCGCGACACTTCCTGACATACAACATCTCGAATGGAACACACTTAATACTTGCGTGCCAGCTGTTGTTGTATGCAAACTCTACCAGACAGATGTAATTGTCCCAATCTCCCGTCCATTCCAACGCACATGACCTCAACGTGTCTTCTAATGTCTGAATCATTCGCTCCGATTGTCCGTCTGTTTGAGGATGAAAAGCCGTGCTAATCTTAAGTTTTGTACCCCAAGCTTTCTGTAAACTCCTCCAAAATCGCGAAGTGAAACGAGGATCTCTGTCCGAGACGATGCTGGATGGAGCACCATGAAGTCTCATGATCTCCTTCTTGTAAGTATCAGCGAGTTTACTGGCCGAATATTTAATATGAGGTTTTGCTAGTTGAAAAAGTTCGTTTTCTCGGTATCTTCTCGAATTGATCACGGTTCAAAGTGCGACTCAGTTGTTCTTGGTGGCAAATAAAATGGTTTGGTTATCTATTCTACTTAAAAGGTAAATGCACAAAATAAAGACAATAAACTAAAAGCGATTAATTAATAAAAACAAGACAATTTAAATAGCAAAACGCGAATTTAAAATAAAACAATTAATAAAAATAAAACTAAAAGACGAAATTAACTATCGACTCGAAAATAAAGTTTACTAAATGAAAAAGGAGAGAATAAAACTAAAATGGTTCTTTAAAGCTAAACGAGGGAAAACCTAAAGCAGATACTAAATAAAAGATAAAACTTGAACTTTACGAAAAAATATTAATTTTAAAATTAGACGAAAAATATAACTAAAAATACGTAACTTTCAGAAATAAAATCGGAATAACTTTCAGATTAAACTAAACAATTACGGAACAAAAATAATAAATAGATAAGCAAGCAAGCTAGCTAGCTAGCTGCTTACTTTTCATTGGCGCCAAAAGATTCATCGCAATATATATGTCTTCTTTTTCCATCGCAATATATACTACCAAACAAAACTATCGCAATATGAAAAGAAAAGCATTTCATCGCAATAATTAAAAAAAGGGAACTATCGCAATATATATTTGTACAATCCATCGGAAAGTGGCTAAAGAAAATTGGGCAGCATTTCGACTTAACAAAGACCTTAAGACCCGTCGGAATATGCGATCGCAATGAGCGATCGCAATCCCGATCGGAATAAGGGGGATTTACCAACCTATCGCAAAGTAGAACCCACACTTGGGTTATTGCGATACAAATCAAGAAACCGTCGGAATGTGATAAAACCCTTATATTGCGATGAACACCAACAAATCCGAAAATGGAGATAAGCAAAAATCTCAATAAGCACACTAAACCAAAACTTGAACAACTTAATAAGCATAAATTTGAAAGCTTTTAAAAGACGAAATTCATAAACTTTATAAAAACACAAAATAAGAAAACAAAATAAGCAAACTTTAAGGGTATACAAACTTTTTAGAAAACTTTAAAATCAAATAAGCTAAACACAAAATAAGCCAATAAGATTGTCAAACTTATAGCTTAATTCGTAGAAAGCTTAAATAGAAATAAAAAGGTGAACTTTTTAATCAAATAAGCAAAGAGATTAAGCAATATCTTGCTTAATCCGAAATTGAGATAGACCAAAAACAAGAAAAGTAGGATGAGAAAGTTAAAGAAAAGCTTAATTAAAAGTGAAGATTCAACAACAAAATTAAAAACACTTACTTGAATTAAAGGAATTAAAGTGCAAGACAATTAATTAAAATGACATGAAAAATAAAGTTGCAAGAAAATGAAAATGGTGGAAGAGCTAATTTGTCAAGTTAGCCAACAAGAATGAAATGTACATCCTAATGACTATTTATAGGGGAGGATTAAGGAAGCTTCCTCCCCTCTTTCCTTTTCTCTTAATTGCGTCATTAAGTCCCTCATTCTTTTAATCTTCATTAATTGCATACTTAGTCCTTTTCTTCTAATCTTTTTTAAACTTGGACTTAAGGGACTTTTGGCTTCGGGATTTTCTTTGAACTCGTCTTTAAATTCTTCAATAAAATAGACTTGAATTCTTCGGCTTTTGATAAACTTCCGTCTTTTGACTTTTTCTTCGATAAATCTTCAGAATTGGTCTTGGACTTCCGTTCTTTTTGCACTCTTGACTTCTTGACTTCGTCTTTCATCTTTTTCTTCAATAAAAGTCCGTAAATGCCCGTGAATATCCGTGTTTTCTCCACTTCTCACCTTTTCGTCCTAAATCACAACAAAAACACAAACCATGCATAATTCTGACATAAAGGACATAAAATACACGTTTTGGCTCGGTTATTATTGTAATTAAGTGGTAAAAAGGATGGGTGTTTTCACACCTATCAAATCCCCTACACTTAACCATTGCAATGTCCTCATGCAATGCATTAGTTACAAAGCACGTTTTACACTTTCCATCATAATCAACCTACCTTGGCCTTTATTAAACAACTAAGGAAAAGATAGAAAATAACAAGATGCAACAAGGAAGAAACATGTAAAGAAATCTAAGACTTACATTAGGGCTTGTGTGTCATGAATGTTTATCACCCTCAAGTTTCACGTTCCCCATGCCAAGCTTAAAAACAAGATCACTGTTAGTACAAGTTAGCATAACAAACATTTACTCATGCGGTTCAATTAATCGCTTAAACTCCCTTATTCCTATGGGTATCTCTTATATTTTATTGATGTCTTGAATGATCACGAGGATGCATTGTTGACTTATTTCGATAATTTATTTAGGCTGAAAGCAAAGTAGGACGATTTGATCAATAGTTAGCTAAAGGACAAAATCTCTTAAAACTGCTTCTCGGGATATCAAAAAGTTCATATCTTGGCATAACTTGGTTCACGATTTGAGACCTTTCTCGGGCCAATATTTGGCATGTACTTCATACTTCATATCTTCGAGAGACGTTTTTGAGATAATGGTCTTCTCTTCGTTATAGAGTTTCTTCACTTGGAGACTTTTGAGGAGTACTCCAACTTTGTTGACCACGACTTCATGATTATTTCTTCAATCTCTAATTGGGACTTTGAGATACAACGATCCGCCCCCTTTTCGGACTTGGATCTATTTATCCTCATACCTTGTTAGGGTCTTTTCGGATAGACTTCTCCATGATCTTTATGGGAGTTGATTGCTTTTCGTCGTGAGTCTTGATCCTTCATATTGATTTTGGGAATAATGCTTTTCACATCACTTTGGATCTTCAGCAATAAAATGGAATCCTCATGCCTTGTTAGGGCCTTTTCGGACTCGCCAATCTTCGCGCCCCGCTTCATAAGTTATGCCTTGGCTATGAACTCTTATCATTACCGAGCAACTTTTAAACGATCTTGGGCTAGAAGCTAAGTAACTTTTCAAATCGTACGACCTTACTTATTGCAGATAATTTATTAGCAAGTGATGGGAGAAAAAGATCATAATTAACTCACATAAGTTAATGAGAGAATACCAAACTTGTAACCAACTCTATCATTTCTCGTTCTCCACAATTTAAAATCTCAAGGAATGAGACTCGTGGATGCTTAGCCTAATAAACCAATTAAGGTCTACATGGTTAAGGATACTAGCTAGAGTGAACTTGGATAAGTAAACTCGGGTTGAGTCAAAATATTCACAACGGGCCTAATATATCTAAGATATCTAAACTTGCTAAAACCATTTTATTAAAATGCTAGAAAGTAACAAAAATAAAGGAGACTACAACTAGGCCAAAATAGATCAAAAATTTTGAAAAATGTCGAAAAATTAATTTTCCGGTTAAAATGAGGGCAAATACAAGGAAAAGACCACTTAACTTCGATAGAAGTCCCCCTACACTTAATATAAACATTGTCCTCAATGTTTAAGCATGTGGGAGTAAACTCCCCTACACTTAGGACATTGTGCACTTTGTTTAAATCTCGTTAAGGAAAAGACAACTAAAGAGATTCCTATTTTAATATTAAGAAATATAAAATAGTGAATCGAAAAGAGTTTAGGATAGAACCGGGAAGAAGGGAACACGGAATCACGGTTCGTCAAAAGTCATCAAGAGTGTGTCTTTGAAGCTCTAATCCCTGCACATGATAAGAAAGAGAACAAGAAACACCAACGGGGCTCCCCCTACACTTATGGTGAAAACAGGAAAGATAGATAGATAATTGGGTTGCCTCCCAAAAAGCGCTTGTTTATATTAACCGAGTCACGAGCCTGACTCGTCCCCGAATTAAATGGTCCATGGGGAAGCCTCGTATGTAATACCGGGATCAAAGACCTTGTCCTCGTTCCCGGAGGACATCAATAAAGGAGAGGCAGGAGGATAAGTCTTGAATGGTAAAAAGGTCCTCTCAATACCAGAAAAGCAAGTGAAGTTCAGATTGACGGGAGGTGGGGTGGGTAAGGGAATCACATTGTCATCCTCCAAAGACAATGGAGGCAGACCAATTGGCAAAGCCGTAGAAGTATCAATCATAGAATGGTCCATGTCACCTCCCGGGTCAAAGCATTTATCCTCATGATCGTAGAGAAGGAGTGTAGAAACTCGTTTGAGAAGACCACGATCATGTACGAAACCATCATTCATTTGTGGGGATTGTTGATAAGTTAAATCCTCACGAATGTGGTAAACGTAATTCTCATAAGAGGAGTGTTGATTAGGTAACTCCTCGAGAATAAGATGTTTGGGCATGTGAGTTGGTTCGTCATTATTATGAAAAATAAGACGTTCCAACTCATCAAGTTCGGCATCGATGTTGGAAAAGTCGACCTCGCTTGTAGGTGGAAGCGGAGGCAAAAGAGCTAGCTCTCGGTCGATAATTTCCGCAATCTCGGGCTCGAAGACGAAATCATCATACTCACCACATGTTGAACTCTTGTTGGGAGAATCAATTAGCGCTTGTGGATTTGTGATTATGTGATCAATGACTGTCAAATCGACCTCGTCCTTAAGCTCCGCAAAAGTTGGCACATCACACAGATTTTCCGGAATACTTGTGGGCTCACTTGGGATGACGACAAGTTCCTCGACACGAGACTTTAGGAATTTGTCCGATTCAGTTGCCGAGATAACGTCAATATGCTCATCCTCCATGATGAGAGAGCCAACGGGCTCCTCGGGTGTGATAGCAATAGACGAAGGAGGAAGGGAAGAAATCTTACTTTGCTTTAGAAATTCCTCCTCGTCGAAAATAACCTCAATATCGTCATCGCTCTCCTTATTACCTAAAGGGCCAATAATAAGCTCAGGGATATGAGTACTCGTCTGATCTCGCTGCTGTAAAATTGACTCCATATAAGTTTGCAGCGTGTGTAAAAGCTCTTTGCTTTGTTCTTGAAAAGCTGCAGCAAGATCGTTTCTTTGTTCTTGAAGGGCTGTAGCAAGATCGTCAATTGGTTCTTGGTAACTCATCCCGTGACGAGGCTGATGATCAATTGGGTATTGCAGGGGTTGGTCAAAACTGGAAGGGGTATAATTATAGTAATTGTGATCCCCCGTAGGACAGTGAAAACTTTTGTGAGGACCCCCACAGTTGTTGCAAAACGGGTGAGGAAAAAGACTGGGTGCGTCATGTGGATAACTATTTTCATTGTCATAATTGTACTCCGGTTCTTGCCCGTGACCATACGGGTATTGAACCGGGCACGAAACATGCCAATGAGAATCGCTTCCACAATAGATGCACGGGGGAACAGGATGTGGGTTCAAAAAGAATGAATTAGTCGAGTTTCACAAGGGACAAAATCCGAATTGTGTGTTGTCGATATCGTTTCCGCACCGCTCACATGTACACCATTGACAAGAGTCATTCCCGTACAGTTGTCTCCCACACCCGATGCAATGGACATAAAAATCCATGGAGAAAGATAGATAAGCAAGAAGAATATTTTTGGTGCAAAACTTTGAAAAAGAAATGCGTTTTAAGATTTTTCAAATGTTTTTGGAAGTTTTTGAAATTCTTTTTTGATACGAAAAATAACGTTCACAAGTGAACGGATCCCAAAAGCCAACGCGTCTCTCACAAAAAACCGTTAATCTTCACGAAAAGAGCCGGCAGTGGCGCCATTTTAATATGAGGTTTTGCTAGTTGAAAAAGTTCGTTTTCTCGGTATCTTCTCGAATTGATCACGGTTCAAAGTGTGACTCAGTTGTTCTTGGTGGCAAATAAAATGGTTTGGTTATCTATTCTACTTAAAAGGTAAATGCACAAAATAAAGACAATAAACTAAAAGCGATTAATTAATAAAAACAAGACAATTTAAATAGCAAAACGCGAATTTAAAACGAAATAATTAATAAAAATAAAACTAAAAGACGAAATTAATTATCGACTCGAAAATAAAGTTTACTAAATTAAAAAGGAGAGAATAAAACTAAAATGGTTCTTTAAAGCTAAACGAGGGAAAACCTAAAGCAGATTAATACATGGGATTTTACCCCAAAGTATCAAAGTTCGTTATAGTTCCGAATCTTTTCGAATTGAAAACCGGTCTTAAGTGCGACTCAATCGTCTTTTGGTGAATCAAGAGAATGGTTGGTTTGTTTTAAACTATTTGCAAGTAATTAAAGTGTCGTTGAGTAAAAGAGAAGTTAAAAGATTAATATTGAAATGACAAGTAAAATGAATGCATGGAAACTTAAAGGTGATAATGGAAAAGTACTAACTCTTTAAATAAAACTAGCACTTGGAAAATTTTCAGAAAAATAAAAGGTACTATAAGAAAGTTATATCGAAAGAAACCAAAAACAGCCAAAAGGGAGTCCTATCGGAATGTATTCCGATCAGATGGTCGGAATGGTGGGAAGAAGTAACACAATCGGAATGTGCAAGACTGTCAATCGGAAAGTGGGATTAGGGACCCAATCGGAATGTGCAAACTTACCCAAATCGGAATATAGGAAATATTAGCAATCGGAATATCCAAAATCACACAAATCGGAATAATGCTTGAAGTCTCAATCGGAATAGGTGGAATGCTACCAATCGGAAAGCACAACAAAGCTTTGATCGGAATAACTAGCAAGCTAGTAATCGGAATGGGCAAACAATGAACCAATCGGAAAGGTTAAACCCTAATCCGATTGGACCAATCGGAATATGGGGTGTGGTGCCGTCGGAAAATCAAGTCCAATCAGAAAGGGGGATTTGCTCCTCCTCCTAAAATTGTGGAATTCGGTTAGCAAGAGAATAGGCTATATTTGAGAGCTTATCAAAACACTAACCCGAATCAATGCTTAAACCGGATCAAATAAGCACTAGAATCAACTTATCAACCCGAAATCAAACAACTTTTTGGATCAAACAATAAAAACATAAACTTTTTAATAAGACTTTTTAATGATAAAAATAAGCTAATCATAAAAATAAGCCAATAAGCACAAAAGTCTTAAAGCTTAATCAAATGAAAATTTATAAAATGATAAAAAGATTAACTTTTTAGCATGAAATCAATTAGAACAACACGGATCACATGATAATCACACCAAAATCAATCTTAAATCAAAGAAAAGTAGAATGAGATTAAGAAATAAAAGCTTAAAATGGAACTTTGATTAATGAAAGAAGCAATACAAAAGTGTTTAATCTTGAAAGATTAAAAGAAAAAGATGAACTAGTGAGAGAAAGTTTAAGACTTTCTCTCTCTAAAAACTAAAAAGTGAAAAATTAACTAAAAAATCTAACTCCCCTACTAATGACTATTAGGAGGGTATTTATAGGGAAGGAGTGCATGTGTTGCATCTTCTCTCTTGCTTTCTTCACGTTTTCTCGACTCGACTTTTAATTCTTCGTCTTTGTCGTCTCGGGATTTGAACTTGTCTTTTTAATTTTCTTCTTCTATTAGACTTAAGTTCTTCGACTTCGTTAAACTTCCGTCTCTTGACTTTTTCTTCGATAAATCTTCAGAATAGGCCTTGGACTTCCGTTCTTTTTGCACTCTTGATCTTTTGACTTCGTCTTTTTCCCGTTTTCTTCAATAAAAGCCCGTGAAAGCCCGTGTTTTCCTCCTTTTTCACATTTTGGTCCTAAAACACAATAAAAACACAAACCACGCATAATTCCAACTTTTACGACATAAATCACACGTTTTGGTCTTGTTATTATTGGAAATAAGTGGTAAAAGGATAAGTGTTTTCACACTTATTAAATCCCCTACACTTGACCATTGCAATGCCCTCATGCAATGCATTAATTTTAAAGCACGGTTTACATTTCCCATCATAAATAACCTACCTTGGCCTTTATTAAATACTAAAGATGAAAAGATAGAAATAAGTAAAGAAATTAAAAACTTACATTGGGTTTTGGCGGCCATGAACATTTATCATCCTCAAGTTTCACGTTCCCCATACCAAGCTTAAAAACGAGATCATTGTTATTATAAGTTAGCAAACTATCACGAACTCATGTGGGCCAATTATTCACTTAGACTCCCTTCTTCCTAGGTGTATCTCTTATATTTTATTTTTGTCTTGAATGATCACGAGGATGTATTGTTTGACTTATTTCGATAGTTATTTAGTCCGAAAATAAGGTGAACGATTTAATCAATAGTTAGCTAAAGGACCAAATCTTTTAAAACTGCTTCTCGGGATATCAGAAAGTTCATATCTTGGCATAACTTGGTTCGCGATTTGAGACCTTTCTCGGGCCGATATTTGGCAGCGACTTCATACTTCGAATCTTCGAGAGACGTTCTTGAAATTATGGTCTTCTCTTCATAATAGGAATTTCTTCACTTGAAGTTTTTGAGAGATTCTTCATCTTTGGACCACGACTTCTTCATTTTTCTCCAATCTTTATTTTGGACTTTGATATACAACGATCCGCCTCCTTTTAGGACTTGGATCTATTTATCCTCATACCTTGTTAGGGTCTTTTCGGATAGACTTCTCCATGACTTTTGGGGAGTTCTTGCTTTTCGCCGTGTGTCTCGATCCTTCATATTGATTTTCGATAAATGATTCTTCACATCACTTTTGGATCTTTAGCAACAAAATGTAGCCCTCATGCCTTGTTAGGGCCTTTTTGGACTCGCCAATCTTCGCGCCCCGCTTCATAAGTTATGCCTTGGCTATGAACTCTCGTCATTACCGAGCAACTTTTAAACGATCTGGGGCTAGAAGCTAAGTAACTTTTCAAATCGTAAAACCTTATTTATTAGCAGATTAATTTATTAACAAGCGGAGGGAGAATAGGCTCTTAATTAACTCACATAAATTCACGAAAGAATACCAAACTTATAGTTGACTCTATCATCTCTCGTTCTCCACAGTTTAAAATCTCAAGGAATGAGACTCGTGGATGCTTAGCCTATTAAATCAAAGTTTTGGGTTTTCGAGTCGCCTATAGGATCTTGCAAATTCTTAGACTTTTTCCAGTTTAGAAATCGCATTTTAAAGTTCCCTTGATAAACGACTCTCTAGGATCAATTATAGGAACTTGCGAAAAGTTCTTGTTCTTAACCCGTGAGAGTTAAGATTTTCGCGTTTTATAGCTCCCTATATAAAAGCCTAGCAAAACTTGACTTAAACACATTAAGGATACTAGCTAGAGTAAACTTAGGCAAGTAAACTCGGGTTGAGTCAAAATTTTCACGACTAAGAAAAATCTAAAACCACTTTATTAAAAAATTATTTTAGCAAGGGAATCATAACAAAGGCAAATACAACTATACAACTAGGCCAAAATAGATTAAAAATTTTGAAAAATGTCGAAAAATCAAATTTTCCGGTTAAAATGAGGGCAAATTCATGGAAAAGACCACTTACTTCGATAGAAGTCCCCCCTACACTTGAGATAAACATTGTCCTCAATGTTTAAGCATGTGGGAGTAAACTCCCCTACACTTAGGACATTGTGCACTTTGTTTAAATCTTGCTAAGGAAAGGACAACTAAAGTGAATTCAATGTGAACATATAGAATATGAAATATTGAATCACAAGAGTTTAGGATAGAACCGGGAAGATAGGAAACACGGTATCACGGTTCGTCAAAAGTCATCAAGATGCTTTCTGAAGCTTTGATCCCTGCACAGCACAAGAAACAAGACAACAAACATATGCGGGGCTCCCCCTACACTTATTATGAAAGCAGTAAGGGATAGAACACGGGTTGCCTCCCGAGAAGCGCTTGTTTTTGTTCACCGAGTCATGAGCCTGACTCGACCCAATTTTAGTTCATGGGGAACGTGGTGAGGGATGGAATCATCTCCTGAGAGATGTCCCCACCAAAGTACAGCTTCAAACGCTGGCCATTCACCTTGAAATTGGGCCCATTCGGCTGAGAAAGCTCAATGGTCCCATATGGAAAGACTTTGGCGACGGTGAATGGACCAGTCCAGCGGCTCTTCAACTTGCCAGAGAAGATTTTCAACCGAGAGTTAAAGAGTAAGACTTGATCACCAACGTGGAACTCTCAGTTTTTGATTTTAGCATCGTGGATCATCTTCGTCTTCTCCTTGTAGATCAGCGAGTTCTCATAAGCTTCATTCCTCAGTTCATTTAGCTCGTTGAGTTGAACCTTGCGATGATCACCGGCTTTGATGATGTCGAAGTTCGCCCACTTCAAGGCCCAGTGCGCCTTATGTTCCAGCTCGATGGGTAGGTGGCAGGCTTTCCCGTATACAAGACGATAAGGCGTATAGCCGATCGGGGTCTTGTAAGCAGTACGGAAAGCCCACAAAGCATCATCTAACTTATCGGCCCACGCGGCACGATGCTCTCCCACAGTTCGCTCCAAAATTCTCTTCAAGCCACGATTGGAAATTTCGGCTTGCCCATTGGTTTGGGGATGATAGGCGGTGGAAAGACGGTGAGTGACACCATACTTTGCCATGACTCTTGCAAATTGATCGTTGCAAAAATGAGTCCCGCGGTCACTGATGATAGCACGAGGAACGCCAAATCGAGCGAAAAGCTGCTTCAAAAAGTTCACAACCACCCTCGCATCATTCGTAGGAAGAGCCTCAGCTTCGACCCATTTAGAGACGTAGTCGACGGCGACGAGGATGTACTTGTTCCCTTTGGAGGATGGAAATGGCCCCATAAAGTCGATGCCCCATACATCAAAGATTTCACATTCCTGTATGAAATTTTGAGGCATCTCATCCTTATGTGTGATCTTGCCTTGACGTTGGCAAGCATCACAATGCTTAACCATTTCGTGAGCGTCACGATAAATGGTGGGCCAGTAGAATCCGGAATCAAACACTTTCTTAGCGGTGTAGTTGGGACCAAAGTGACCACCAGTGGGTCCTTTGTGGCAAGCTTGGAGGATGTCAAAAGCTGCCGGTCCGTCAACACATCGACGACTAATCAGATCAGCACACTGTTTGAATAGATAAGGGTCATCCCAAAAGTAAGTCTTAACATCATTCAAGAACTTCTTCTTTTGTTGGGATGTTAACCCTTGGATGAGAATACCACCCGCTAAGTAGTTTGCAATGTCCGCAAACCACGGGGTGCCATCAAGATTGAGATTTATAGACATTAGAGTCTCCAGGGGGAAAGAGTCATTGATCTCTTTGTTTGGATGATCCCCCTGATATGGATCCTCAAGTCGACTCAGATGATCCGCGGCCAGGTTTTCGGCTCCCTTCTTGTCACGAATTTCAATGTTGAATTCTTGAAGGAGCAAAACCCAACGAAGAAGTCTTGGCTTAGAATCGTTCTTAGTCATCAAGTACTTCAACGCGGAATGGTCCGTGTATACGATGGTGGTGGATAAAACAAGATAGGGGCGAAATTTCTCAAAAGCATAGACAACAGCTAAAAGCTCTTTTTCGGTTGTCGTATAATGCAGTTGAGCCCCCGTCATTGTTTTGCTAGCATAGTGGATTGGTTGGAAGTGTTTATTCACTCGTTGGCCCAAAACCGCATGATTGTAGAGGTTTTACTACCCTTTAGGAAAAGAGCGTAAATAGCGGTAAGTATCGAGTGACGGTTTAGGAAAACCGTGCACTAATGACCCACAATCACTTAAAAAAGAGATGAAAGATTCGTTTCCCAAGGAGGTATGGTGTTGTGAATTAACTTGTATGTATTTGAGATTAATATTGATGAGATGGAATGACGGTTTCTTGGAAATTATACTATGACGTAAAAAAAACGAAAACGTAAAACCGTAGAAAAACCACTAAAATTAAAAATTATTAAAACCAAAAACAAAATCAAGAAAAAGATTAAAAGACTAAAACAAGTCTAAAATAATATAAATAAAGACAAAAATCCAATAAAGATATTTTAAAACCTTTTATTAATTAAATAATTAATTTTAAATGCTAATTAAAGCCCTAAAATTAAATTTAATTAATTCAAATGTCAAAAATATGATTTTATTGAATAATTACTCAACTTATATTATTATAAGACTAAAAAGTAATTTTCTAAAAATTAAAAACTATTAAAATTATTTTTAAAACTCTAAAAATGATTTAAAATAAATAAAAACTAATTAAACTTAAAATAATTATAAAAATAAATCTAAAAGCTATAAAAATAATCTAAAAATGGAAATAGTCCCAATTAATGACAAAGTACCTAGGAAAAATAAAAAAGAAAGAAAAATAAAATTTTGAAAATTAATTAATAAAATAATATTAAAACACTCAAAAAAAAATAAAAGTCACTAGTTGCGCCGCAACTAGTGGGGTCTTGCGCCGCAACAAGTGTTGCGAGATCACCAAGGTCCGCAGCTACTTCAGTTGCGCCGCAGCTACTAGGAGTTGCGCCGCAACTTGGATGACGAATCTGGTTTTAATTGCTGAACCAAACAAGTGCACACTTGTGCACTTGTGATGCCAAGAGGAGCTTGGTAATGAGCTTGTTTGGAGATTACTTTTGGACAATATGGGCACCCTTGTGCTTAATGAAGCACAAGGGGTCAATAACACACAAATAACAACAAGAATCAAAGATCAACAATCAAAGATCATGCACAAAGTTCATCACAAATCAAGCAAATCAACACCTATGCAGATTTTTAACACCCTTTTTACCTTTTAAACTCAACAAATTTACTCCAAACTTGTGCCAAACTATATTACCATCTTACTAACATCTAACTTAACCTTAATCAAGTTGTCTAACACCTTTTAGCAACACAAATCAATGATTGTACCCTGCTTAAACCTGTTGCCAAACACCCTTTAAACTTTTTGAAATCCAATTTTTCCAAATCAAAACCTTATGAAACCTAACCAAATTGTTATCAAAGCTTCATAACATGTATATCAACTCAAAATAACATCAAATCAACAGCTAAATCACACCTAAACACATAATCAAATAATATCATACAACTAGCTATTTTTGAACAATTTCAAGGTAAAAGGAAGATACCTTAGGTTCTTACATCCAAGAACCTAGAGGATGAAAATCCTCCTCCAATCCAACCCGGGTTGGAGCTGAACTAAATCAACAAGCCTTCAACCTATTTGAACACAAAACAAAGAAAACAACAAAATAATATAACAATATATATTTTTCTATGTTTCCTTTTTCTTCTTTCCGAAATACTTTCAAAACCTTTTTAATCTTCTTAAAATGTTTCTATAACACTTAAATCACCAACAAACATGAACCAAGAACACCAAAATACCTTTTGAGAAGATTTTACCAAAATCTCTCAAAATCTCAAAACCTTAAACAACTTTGAAAATCAAAGTTGCTTAACCAAATAAAAGTGGAACTCAGAATCAATCTCCTCACAACACACAAACTTTTAAAAACAATAAAAAAGGAATTACACTTGAATATTTCAAAAACCAAACTTTTTATTTCTTTAAAAAGGAATTACATGTGAGAGACTAGAAACTGGAACAAAGGGATCACCACAACTTGGGTCTCCTTTTATAGAGCCTATAGAACATCCTAGAAGCATAAAAACATAAAACCCTAATCATAAGAAAATCCCAAATGTGCCCTTGAGTGGTTTTGAGTGCATTTTGTCCTCTCTTGATCTTGAACGTTTATTTTGCTTTGGGAGGAAGCAAATAATCTTGGCCATTGATTTAAGCCACGTCATGAGCTTGGGGGCTAAGGAATGATGTGATTGGTGGATTGGGGAATTGGGGTTTTGGTGCACATGAGTGGGATGCAGGTTTTTAGGAGTGGGAAGGGTTTTTGAGTGTGTGAATTAAGTGTGTGAAGGTTTAATTGAGTTTTACCCAAGTAATTGTGGTGGTAATTTCTGGGAAGTAAAAATGAGATGAACAGTGGTCTTTGATCCGTTTTTTTGGGGGTGGAACATGTTAGGCGCCTCTTTTTCTTTTAAATGTTTGGGTTTGGCAATTTCAGCCCTTGTCTTTTCAGATTTTTGGCTTTTAAAGATTTTCAGCCTAAAAAACATAATCCTTTGCAAATATCTTTCACCTTTTGACATATTTGGCACCAACTTTTGATAAAAGGTTATCAAGGATGTAATTTGACATTTGGTGATTCTTTAAGGGCTGATCTTGGACAAAGTTGATCTTCTAAGGTCTTCAAGGGTATTTGATGAAAATTCCATGATTAAGGCCCGGTTCATTGTACGGCTTCGTTTCTCGTGTTCGTTTTTCCTTGTATCTTGTGATCTTTTGTCTTTTTCACGATATCCATACCTAAAATACACAAGTAAACAAACACAAGCATATATATGGTATTTTATGACATTTTAATGCATTTAAAGCCTGAAAAGAACGATGAGATCATGTATAAATGCCATCTCATCACTCCCCCATACTAAGCCATTGCCGTGCCCTCACGCAATGCTAGAATAAAGTATCTAAGCATCACCAAAGTTCAATTTTATTAACCTTTATTGAAGAGTAAAAGACTTGCAACATACTACGAGATTGTGAAAAGACATAATGTATGATTTTCATCACCAAAATGTGACTTTTAGGGTCTAAGAATAGAAACAAGTTAATGTCCCTTAGAGTAAATTTCGTCATCCTTGATTGTCATACATTCCATGCTAAGTGCAAAAACAAGATCATTGTTGGTACAAGTCACAATGCTAACACTACTCATACGTCCAAATTGTGTAATACTTTTTCTCCCCGCAATCCTAGTTATTATAAAAGGAAATGGGTTACTAGCATTTTTTATCTATTTGTCATGGATCACAAGTGATTCATATTGACTTATTTGAGTAGTTATTAGTCCGAAAGCAAAGTAGCACGATTTGATCAATAGTTAGCCGAAGGACAAAATCTTTTAAAACGGCTTCTCGTGTATCTCCTTAAGTTCATATCTTGGCATAACTCGTTTCACGATTTGAGACCTTTCTCGGACCGATATTTGGCATGTACTTCATACTTCAAATCTTGGGAAGACGTTCTCGAAATTATGGTCTTCTCTTCATATAATTGGAATTTCTTCACTTGACGTTTTTGAGAGATTCTTCATATAGGACCACGACTTCATCATTTTTCTTCAATCTTTACTTTGGATTTTGATATACAACGATCCGCCTCCTTTTCGGACTTGGATATATTTATCCTCATACCTTGTTAGGGTCTTTTTGGATAGACTTTCTCCATTCTTTAGGGGAGTAATAGCTTCTCGTCGTGTGTCTCGATCCTTCATATTGATTTTGGAACAATGATACTTCACATCATCTTTGGATCTTTAGCAAAAATAGAGCTCCTCATGCCTTGTTAGGGCCTTTTTGGATAATCGCCAATCTTCGCGTCCCGTTTCAATAAGTTATGCCTTGGCTATGAACTCTATTCAACCCCGAGCAACTTTTAAACGATCTTGCGCTAGAGGCTAAGTAACCTTTCAAATCGTACGACCTTACTTATTGCAATTATGATTTATTCCTAATGCATTGATCTTATGGGAAGAAAAAGCCACAATTAAAAACATATGAGTTTTTGAAAGAACACTTTCATGTTCTACGTTTAGCATGATCACTTGTCTAACTCTATCATTTCTCGTTCTTCACTATTTAAAGACCTCTAATTAAAGAGACTCGTGAATACTTAGCCATGCAAGTCAAAATTAAGCCAAATTTGGATTAGCTTTCATTAAGACTATATCAAATCAAAGTTTTGGGTTTTCAAGCCTCCTATAGGATCTTGCACTTTCTTGGACTTTTTCAAGTTTAGAGAGTGCGTTTTAAAGTTCCCTTGATAAGTGACTTTCTAGAATCAATTATAGGAACTTGCGAAAAGTTCTTGTTCTTAACCCGAATGAATTAAGACTTTCGCGTTTTAAAGCTCCCTATATAAAAGTCTAGCAAAACTTGAATTGAGCGGGTTAAGGAATGTAAATGGCTCCAAATGCCCATTAAGTCAAAAATTAACTCTTATTCTACCCATCGGAAAATATACATTCGTGTCTTAAAAACACTTATGAAAACTAAGAAAAATTTTAAAATTTGGCCATTTTTAGCCTTATTAGCAAAACAAAACATTGAAAATTGGAAAACGTGAGGGCGTAGCAAAGCAAGTACCTATTCACCCCCCCATACTAAAAGTAAACATTGTCCTCAATGTTTCGAGTCTAAAGGTGGAGCACCCCCATACTAGAGACGAAGAATCGAATGCTTAGGATCTAGCATGGAAAGGGTGATCAACAATATATCTAAAGCCGTTTATTAATTATGCTAAAAGATAATTGTTAGAACAATAAAGGATATGTCATGGATTCGTGAAAAACTTCTTCAAACGAACGATGGAGGCTCACGTAAACGAACACGAGAGTCTTCAATCGTAGACGATGATGATGATCTAGATAACACAATCACAAACAACCACGAGACAACGAGTTGGAAGGGTACAAGTCCCCTTATTAGTGAACAAAAAGCATAAAGATAAGCATGGGATCTCCCCCACGAGGCACCTCGTTTTTGATTACCGAGTCATGAGCTCGACTCGATCCCCTCAAAATGTGAACATTTAGGGAAATTCATGGTGTGGTCAATTTTTGATGGGGCTTACATGATAAACAAGGCCCAAAAAGCAACCGGTATAAAGGACTAAGTCCTTAAGTGATGCAAAATACCGGGGTCGAAGATGGCGTTCTCGTTTCCATTGGGAAAACAAATTAACGTCACTTCAACATGTGCCATAAACTCAAAGAGTTTGAAGAAAATAGATGAGAAATAGAAGGGTGAGACAATTGGTAAGACAAACGTTTGAGCTACTCGAGGTAGACTCGCACCAAGCAAATAGATATAGTTTCCATTTATTGCATCGGTGGAAGACCGAGATTTCCCTTTACATGAAATTCCGGGGTCGAATATCTCGTCCTCGGTGGACAAGGATGAGGGAACATAAGGGGCTTCCCCCATACTAGGACCACACAAAACATCGTCAAAAGGAGTAGACGAGTTTGTAGTACTCAAATCACGCGGTGATGACGGAGTTAGATTTGTAGAAAAATCAATTAAATCACATTTAAGATCTTTTCCTTTTTTATCTTTTAAACTCTCCTTATGAAAACCCTTGTTGATTATGTCGAAAATATTCGGTGTTTCTAAGACGATGTTAGTTACACTAAAAATTCTCACATTTTGAAACCGTTTTGGTTTTGGTGGTGGCAAGTTCTCAAAACGTTTATCGACGAAGAAAACCTCCCCATCGGGGTCAACATATTCATCATCCGAAAGATCTTCCGTAGAAACCGGCAACTTATCAATACTTTTCAAGAATGAATGTTCGAGATGAGGCGAAGAATTTTTCGATTCAAGTATTGATGGTTTCTTCTTTGTAGGCTTAGCACTCATAACCTCCACCGGCGGAGGAAATGGTAAATTGTTTTTGGAGACATTCCCTAAAACTCTTGGTGAAAATTCTTTGCAAACGACATTGGTCGAGTCACCATGGTTTAAAGTTGCAATAGAATATACATGAGAAAGATTGGAGTTTTGTGTTGCATTGATGACAAGTTCTTCTTCATTGAAACGAAGGGTGATTTTTCGAGCATGAACATCGATAAGTGCTCTTGATGTATCCAAAAATGAACGACCCAAAATGAGAGGAACTTTTCGATCGATGGGAATATCTACAACGATAAAGTCAACGGGATAGTAAAACTTTCCGACTTTAACGAAAACGTCCTCGGCTACTCCGCATGCCATGATCGTAGAATGATCGCCAAAATTGATTGTAGAGGTTTTACTACCCTTTAGGAAAAGAGCGTAAATAGCGGTAAGTATCGAGTGACGGTTTAGGAAAACCGTGCACTAATGACCCACAATCACTTAAAAAAGAGATGAAAGATTCGTTTCCCAAGGAGGTATGGTGTTGTGAATTAACTTGTATGTATTTGAGATTAATATTGATGAGATGGAATGACGGTTTCTTGGAAATTATACTATGACGTAAAAAAAACGAAAACGTAAAACCGTAGAAAAACCACTAAAATTAAAAATTATTAAAACCAAAAACAAAATCAAGAAAAAGATTAAAAGACTAAAACAAGTCTAAAATAATATAAATAAAGACAAAAATCCAATAAAGATATTTTAAAACCTTTTATTAATTAAATAATTAATTTTAAATGCTAATTAAAGCCCTAAAATTAAATTTAATTAATTCAAATGTCAAAAATATGATTTTATTGAATAATTACTCAACTTATATTATTATAAGACTAAAAAGTAATTTTCTAAAAATTAAAAACTATTAAAATTATTTTTAAAACTCTAAAAATGATTTAAAATAAATAAAAACTAATTAAACTTAAAATAATTATAAAAATAAATCTAAAAGCTATAAAAATAATCTAAAAATGGAAATAGTCCCAATTAATGACAAAGTACCTAGGAAAAATAAAAAAGAAAGAAAAATAAAATTTTGAAAATTAATTAATAAAATAATATTAAAACACTCAAAAAAAAATAAAAGTCACTAGTTGCGCCGCAACTAGTGGGGTCTTGCGCCGCAACAAGTGTTGCGAGATCACCAAGGTCCGCAGCTACTTCAGTTGCGCCGCAGCTACTAGGAGTTGCGCCGCAACTTGGATGACGAATCTGGTTTTAATTGCTGAACCAAACAAGTGCACACTTGTGCACTTGTGATGCCAAGAGGAGCTTGGTAATGAGCTTGTTTGGAGATTACTTTTGGACAATATGGGCACCCTTGTGCTTAATGAAGCACAAGGGGTCAATAACACACAAATAACAACAAGAATCAAAGATCAACAATCAAAGATCATGCACAAAGTTCATCACAAATCAAGCAAATCAACACCTATGCAGATTTTTAACACCCTTTTTACCTTTTAAACTCAACAAAATTACTCCAAACTTGTGCCAAACTATATTACCATCTTACTAACATCTAACTTAACCTTAATCAAGTTGTCTAACACCTTTTAGCAACACAAATCAATGATTGTACCCTGCTTAAACCTGTTGCCAAACACCCTTTAAACTTTTTGAAATCCAATTTTTCCAAATCAAAACCTTATGAAACCTAACCAAATTGTTATCAAAGCTTCATAACATGTATATCAACTCAAAATAACATCAAATCAACAGCTAAATCACACCTAAACACATAATCAAATAATATCATACAACTAGCTATTTTTGAACAATTTCAAGGTAAAAGGAAGATACCTTAGGTTCTTACATCCAAGAACCTAGAGGATGAAAATCCTCCTCCAATCCAACCCGGGTTGGAGCTGAACTAAATCAACAAGCCTTCAACCTATTTGAACACAAAACAAAGAAAACAACAAAATAATATAACAATATATATTTTTCTATGTTTCCTTTTTCTTCTTTCCGAAATACTTTCAAAACCTTTTTAATCTTCTTAAAATGTTTCTATAACACTTAAATCACCAACAAACATGAACCAAGAACACCAAAATACCTTTTGAGAAGATTTTACCAAAATCTCTCAAAATCTCAAAACCTTAAACAACTTTGAAAATCAAAGTTGCTTAACCAAATAAAAGTGGAACTCAGAATCAATCTCCTCACAACACACAAACTTTTAAAAACAATAAAAAAGGAATTACACTTGAATATTTCAAAAACCAAACTTTTTATTTCTTTAAAAAGGAATTACATGTGAGAGACTAGAAACTGGAACAAAGGGATCACCACAACTTGGGTCTCCTTTTATAGAGCCTATAGAACATCCTAGAAGCATAAAAACATAAAACCCTAATCATAAGAAAATCCCAAATGTGCCCTTGAGTGGTTTTGAGTGCATTTTGTCCTCTCTTGATCTTGAACGTTTATTTTGCTTTGGGAGGAAGCAAATAATCTTGGCCATTGATTTAAGCCACGTCATGAGCTTGGGGGCTAAGGAATGATGTGATTGGTGGATTGGGGAATTGGGGTTTTGGTGCACATGAGTGGGATGCAGGTTTTTAGGAGTGGGAAGGGTTTTTGAGTGTGTGAATTAAGTGTGTGAAGGTTTAATTGAGTTTTACCCAAGTAATTGTGGTGGTAATTTCTGGGAAGTAAAAATGAGATGAACAGTGGTCTTTGATCCGTTTTTTTGGGGGTGGAACATGTTAGGCGCCTCTTTTTCTTTTAAATGTTTGGGTTTGGCAATTTCAGCCCTTGTCTTTTCAGATTTTTGGCTTTTAAAGATTTTCAGCCTAAAAAACATAATCCTTTGCAAATATCTTTCACCTTTTGACATATTTGGCACCAACTTTTGATAAAAGGTTATCAAGGATGTAATTTGACATTTGGTGATTCTTTAAGGGCTGATCTTGGACAAAGTTGATCTTCTAAGGTCTTCAAGGGTATTTGATGAAAATTCCATGATTAAGGCCCGGTTCATTGTACGGCTTCGTTTCTCGTGTTCGTTTTTCCTTGTATCTTGTGATCTTTTGTCTTTTTCACGATATCCATACCTAAAATACACAAGTAAACAAACACAAGCATATATATGGTATTTTATGACATTTTAATGCATTTAAAGCCTGAAAAGAACGATGAGATCATGTATAAATGCCATCTCATCACCGCACCAATAGCAAAGTCGCTAGCATCGCACATCAATTCAAAAGGCAACTCCCAATTTGGGGTAACCAAGACCGGTGCCTTAGTTAGCTTATCCTTGAGAAGATTGAAGGCTTCGAGACACTCTTTAGAAAAGATAAAGGGAGTATCTTTTTCCAAGAGGTGGGTCATCGGGCGAGCGATTTTAGAGAAATCTTGAATGAATCTACGATAGAAGCCCGCATGACCCAGAAAGCTTCTCACACCCTTCACGGTTGAGGGTGGAGGTAATTTGGCTATGACATCAACTTTAGCACGGTCTACTTCAAGACCGGCTTTAGAGATTTTGTGTCCTAGCACAATGCCTTCTTTTACCATAAAATGGCATTTTTCCCAATTCAGAACAAGGCGAGTGTCTTCGCACCGCTTAAGCATACGTTCCAAATTGGCAAGGCAAGTAGAGAAGGAATCCCCGAAGACCGAGAAATCATCCATGAAGACTTCCATGGTTTGCTCAACCATATCATGAAAGATAGCAAACATGCACCTTTGGAAAGTCCCGGGGGAATTGCATAAGCCAAAAGGCATTCGTTTATAAGCAAATGTGCCGTAGGGACAAGTGAATGTTGTTTTTTCTTGATCTTGGGGATCGATGGGTATTTGAAAATAACCCGAGAAACCATCCAGAAAGCAGTAATATTCATTACCAGCTAGACGTTCAAGCATTTGGTCCATGAAAGGTAGAGGGAAATGATCCTTTCTCGTGGCATCATTGAGTTTGCGGTAGTCTATACAAACTCTCCACCCAGTAACGAGACGGGTAGGAATCAACTCGTTGTTTGCATTGGGCACAACGGTGATACCACCTTTCTTAGGCACACAATGGACTGGACTAACCCACGGTGAATCCGAAATAGGGTAAATCATACCCGCATCAAGAAGTTTGATAACCTCTTTTTTGATGACTTCATGTATTTTAGGATTCACCCTTCGTTGACTTTGAATTGTGGGCTTAAAGTCGTCCTCCATGAGAATTTTATGTATGCAGAAATGAGGATCAATTCCATGGATGTCCGAGATTTTCCAAGCGATAGCACGTTTATGCTTCTTCAACACAGCGACAAGTCGGGCTTTTTCGTCTTCTTTCAGATCCTTTGCGATGATGACCGGTAGCTTCTCGTCGTCTTCCAGAAAAACGTACTCAAGATGAGGCGGTAGGTCCTTAAGCTCAAGAGTAGGAGGATCCTCAATAGATGGTGAAACTAACGATGGATCATCATTAGTCACCTCTTTAGGAGCAGGAGGAGAGAATGGGTCCTCATTGAGAAGTCTCTCAATAGTACTAATGTCTTCATCCCAATTTGTGGACAAATTATCATACTTAATATCGAGAGGACCCAAACTAGCTTCGAAGTCATCCAAATCACTTTCTCCAAAAGGAGTCAATGCTGGGGCAATTGAGGCAACGGTCTCAACATTGGGTAGAGAAGGAGTACTTTTACAAGCATCATGAAAATGTTCTTCACAAGCCTCATCGAGAACATCAATAGCATTAACGCTCTCATACGAATAAGGTTGCTTAGAAATCTTACCCATGTTGAAGACAATTTTATCGCCACCAACTCTCATGATTATTTCGCCCGCGGCTACATCAATAAGAGTGCGACCGGTCCTCAGAAATGGACGTCCAATGATTAATGGAACACGGGGATCCATCTCGTAGTCAACGACGACAAAATCCGCCGGGAAGGTGAATTTATCGACGCCAACAAAGACATCTTCGGCTATCCCCACTGGATAAGCAACCGTACGGTTGGCTAATTCTAAAGTCATTTTAGTGGGGACTAGCTCGGGGAGAGATAATTGCTTCCAAACACTTAAAGGCATTAAGTTTATACTGGCACCTAGATCGGCTAGGGCCATGCAATTCTCTACTCCCGGGAAGTTGCAAGGAATCAAGAAGCGACCCGGATCACCAAGTTTGGTGGGCAATTGCCTTAAGAGCACTGCGGAGCAGTTCTCATTAAGTTGGGTCTGAGCAATGTCAAGAAGTTTTTCTTTATCACTTAAAAGATCTTTAAACATCTTAGCGTATTTGGGCATGTGAGCGAGAGCCTCGGCAAAGGAGATGTTAAAATTTAATTGTTTGAACATTTTAAGGAAGTTCGAAACCTGAATATCATCCTTGCTTTTTTGCTTCTCTTTCCTCAACCTTGAGGGATAAGGTATATTGGATGAAGAAGAAGGCTTTAGGGGAATAGGATCACTCACAACCACGGGTGGTGGGGAAATGGGGATAGAAGGTGAAGGAGGTGAAGAAAGTTGCTCTTTTTCCTTGTTCACAATCACCGGTGGAGGTGTAGGAAGCTCGGGTTCCATATAACCTTTTCCACTACGAGTGGTGATTGCTTTCATCTCCCCTCTTGGATTCGCAACGGTATTACTCGGAAGAGTACCCGAAGAAGAGGATTGATTACTTTGGATGAGCGAACCAATCATATCACGAAGGTGAAGAGCTTGATTGTTGAAAGAGTTTTGCATGTTGGCATTAATATCATTGCTGTGTTTGGCCATATCATTCCTTAGCTCGGCTCTAATATCACTCCCTTGTTTCACCATGTCATTCTTCAAGTTGACAAATTGGCTCTGAAGATTCGTCACCATTTCACGATTAGTCTTCATGAACGTCTCGACGTCTTGACTTACGGCCATCGGTTGATTGAGAGGTGGAGCTTGAGAATTTCCTTGAGTTGGGTATGGGTTTCTTTGGGATTGATATTGATTTTGAGCACGAGGTTGGGATTGGTTGTTTCGGTTGTAGCTTTGTTGTTGGTTTTGGTTTGCAGGAGGGAAACCGGGAGGAGCAAGATAATTGTTGGAGCGATAACTTAGCAAGTTACGGTCTCCTTGAGGGCGAGCTTGATAGCCTCCCGTGGAATAAGTACCATACGCTGCGTTAACGTCTTCAGAATAATTGCCGTGAGTAGAAGGACACTCATTGTAGGAATGAGGACCACCACATGTGTCACAAGAAAGAGCAACGGCTTTAGCTTGTTGAGTTTGGTTAGAGGTCAAAATTTAGAGACTTTTGTTGATATCAAGAAGAGCACGTTCCAAAACAGACGAGTTGGTGGTGGAAGAAGTAGATGAAACAATGACTCTCTGATTAGATCTTGAGGATGCGGAAGAATCCCAATTGTTGTGGTGAGTAGTCATGTTTTCAATCAACTCTCGACACTCCTCCGGTCTCCTTTTCATAAAAGTACCACCGGCGGCGGCATTGATCGTGTCACGATCACGAAAAGTGAGACCATTGTAGAAGGTGTCAATGAGAGTGACGGGGAGCATATTGTGATTAGGACAGCGGTCGATCAAATCATTGTAACGTTCCCAAGCATCGAAAAGCGATTCATCATTCTCTTGCATAAATCCACTGATTTGGTTACGAAGGCTAGTGACCATGGATGGGGGAAAGTAGCGCGACAAAAAGCGTTGAGTCATGTCGTTCCATGTATGAATAGAATTCTTAGGAAGACGGTCAAACCATTTTTCGGCATGGTGAGAAAGCGAGTGTGGAAAAAGTTGGAGGCGAAGGTCATCCATAGAAACACCGGGGCACTTCATGCTTTGGGTAATGGTAATGAATTTGTCGAGGTGTTTGTTGGCATCATCATCCGGAATTCCACGAAACGGGTTCGTTTGCACTTGTTGTATCATGTGATGCTTCAACGAAAACTCCTGAGCCGTGACGTGCATTGGCGCAATCGGGCCTCCGCGTCCATTCATGGTGGGTTGGCACAATTCCTCCATGGTTCGTAAATCAGGTAGAAGGACATTGTTGTTGTTGTTATTGTTGTGGTTGTTATTCAAATTATTTTGAGGTGGGTGATTATTGTTGTTGTTAACACCAGCCATATCTAAATCTTCACGATTCTCGGGCTCAGAATAGTTTGTAGATCTAGTACGCATGCACCTGCAGAAGAAAAATATACACAAGAAATATCTATATAATCTTTTTGGTTTTTATAGGTTTTTTAATGTTTTTGTATTTTTTTTGAAGAGTTTTATGTTTTTTTAGGATTTTTGAAAATTTTATAGCAATGAAAATAACGTTCAAAGAACGGATCCCAAAATTCAATGCGTCTCTCACTAGAAACCGTTTATCTTAACGAAAAGAGCCGGCAGCGGCGCCATTTAATACATGGGATTTTACCCCAAAGTATCAAAGTTCGTTATAGTTCCGAATCTTTTCGAATTGAAAACCGGTCTTAAGTGCGACTCAATCGTCTTTTGGTGAATCAAGAGAATGGTTGGTTTGTTTTAAACTATTTGCAAGTAATTAAAGTGTCGTTGAGTAAAAGAGAAGTTAAAAGATTAATATTGAAATGACAAGTAAAATGAATGCATGGAAACTTAAAGGTGATAATGGAAAAGTACTAACTCTTTAAATAAAACTAGCACTTGGAAAATTTTCAGAAAAATAAAAGGTACTATAAGAAAGTTATATCGAAAGAAACCAAAAACAGCCAAAAGGGAGTCCGATCGGAATGTATTCCGATGGGATGGTCGGAATGGTGGGAAGAAGTAACACAATCGGAATGTGCAAGACTGTCAATCGGAAAGTGGGATTAGGGACCCAATCGGAATGTGCAAACTTACCCAAATCGGAATATAGGAAATATTAGCAATCGGAATATCCAAAATCACACAAATCGGAATAATGCTTGAAGTCTCAATCGGAATAGGTGGAATGCTACCAATCGGAAAGCACAACAAAGCTTTGATCGGAATAACTAGCAAGCTAGTAATCGGAATGGGCAAACAATGAACCAATCGGAAAGGTTAAACCCTAATCCGATTGGACCAATCGGAATATGGGGTGTGGTGCCGTCGGAAAATCAAGTCCAATCGGAAAGGGGGATTTGCTCCTCCTCCTAAAATTGTGGAATTCAGTTAGCAAGAGAATAGGCTATATTTGAGAGCTTATCAAAACACTAACCCGAATCAATGCTTAAACCGGATCAAATAAGCACTAGAATCAACTTATCAACCCGAAATCAAACAACTTTTTGGATCAAACAATAAAAACATAAACTTTTTAATAAGACTTTTTAATGATAAAAATAAGCTAATCATAAAAATAAGCCAATAAGCACAAAAGTCTTAAAGCTTAATCAAATGAAAATTTATAAAATGATAAAAAGATTAACTTTTTAGCATGAAATCAATTAGAACAACACGGATCACATGATAATCACACCAAAATCAATCTTAAATCAAAGAAAAGTAGAATGAGATTAAGAAATAAAAGCTTAAAATGGAACTTTGATTAATGAAAGAAGCAATACAAAAGTGTTTAATCTTGAAAGATTAAAAGAAAAAGATGAACTAGTGAGAGAAAGTTTAAGACTTTCTCTCTCTAAAAACTAAAAAGTGAAAAATTAACTAAAAAATCTAACTCCCCTCCTAATGACTATTAGGAGGGTATTTATAGGGAAGGAGTGCATGTGTTGCATCTTCTCTCTTGCTTTCTTCACGTTTTCTCGACTCGACTTTTAATTCTTCGTCTTTGTCGTCTCGGGATTTGAACTTGTCTTTTTAATTTTCTTCTTCTATTAGACTTAAGTTCTTCGACTTCGTTAAACTTCCGTCTCTTGACTTTTTCTTCGATAAATCTTCAGAATAGGCCTTGGACTTCCGTTCTTTTTGCACTCTTGATCTTTTGACTTCGTCTTTTTCCCGTTTTCTTCAATAAAAGCCCGTGAAAGCCCGTGTTTTCCTCCTTTTTCACATTTTGGTCCTAAAACACAATAAAAACACAAACCACGCATAATTCCAACTTTTACGACATAAATCACACGTTTTGGTCTTGTTATTATTGGAAATAAGTGGTAAAAGGATAAGTGTTTTCACACTTATTACAGATACTAAATAAAAGATAAAACTTGAACTTTACGAAGAAATATTAATTTTAAAATTAGACGAAAAATATAACTAAAAATACGTAACTTTCAGAAATAAAATCGGAATAACTTTCAGATTAAACTAAACAATTACGGAACAAAAATAATAAATAGATAAGCAAGCTAGCTAGCTAGCTAGCTGCTTACTTTTCTTTGGCGCCAAAAGATTCATCGCAATATATATGTCTTCTTTTTTCATCGCAATATATACTACCAAACAAAACTATCGCAATATGAAAAGAAAAGCATTTCATCGCAATAATTAAAAAAAAGGGAACTATCGCAATATATATTTGTACAATCCATCGGAAAGTGGCTAAAGAAAATTGGGCAGCATTTCGACTTAACAAAGACCTTAAGACCCGTCGGAATATGCGATCGCAATGAGCGATCGCAATCCCGATCAGAATAAGGGGGATTTACCAACCTATCGCAAAGTAGAACCCACACTTGGGTTATTGCGATACAAATCAAGAAACTATCGGAATGTGATAAAACCCTTATATTGCGATGAACACCAACAAATCCGAAAATGGAGATAAGCAAAAATCTCAATAAGCACACTAAACCAAAACTTGAACAACTTAATAAGCATAAATTTGAAAGCTTTTAAAAGACGAAATTCATAAACTTTATAAAAACACAAAATAAGAAAACAAAATAAGCAAACTTTAAAGGTATACAAACTTTTTAGAAAACTTTAAAATCAAATAAGCTAAACAAAAAATAAGCCAATAAGATTGTCAAACTTATAGCTTAATTCGTAGAAAGCTTAAATAGAAATAAAAAGGTGAACTTTTTAATCAAATAAGCAAAGAGATTAAGCAATATCTTGCTTAATCCGAAATTGAGATAGACCAAAAACAAGAAAAGTAGGATGAGAAAGATAAAGAAAAGCTTAATTAAAAGTGAATATTCAACAACAAAATTAAAAACACTTACTTGAATTAAAGGAATTAAAGTGCAAGACAATTAATTAAAATGACATGAAAAATAAAGTTGCAAGAAAATGAAAATGGTGGAAGAGCTAATTTGTCAAGTTAGCCAACAAGAATGAAATGTACATCCTAATGACTATTTATAGGGGAGGATTAAGGAAGCTTCCTCCCCTCTTTCCTTTTCTCTTAATTGCGTCATTAAGTCCCTCATTCTTTTAATTTTCATTAATTGCATACTTAGTCTTTTTCTTCTAATCTTCTTAAAACTTGGACTTAAGGGACTTTTGGCTTCGGGATTTCTTTGAACTCGTCTTTAAATTCTTCAATAAAATAGACTTGAATTCCTCGGCTTTTGATAAACTTCCGTCTTTTGACTTTTTCTTCGATAAATCTTCAGAATTGGTCTTGGACTTCCGTTCTTTTTGCACTCTTGACTTCTTGACTTCGTCTTTCATCTTTTTCTTCAATAAAAGTCCGTAAATGCCCGTGAATATCCGTTTTTTCTCCACTTCTCACCTTTTCGTCCTAAATCACAACAAAAACACAAACCACGCATAATTCCGACATAAAGGACATAAAATACACGTTTTGGCTTGGTTATTATTGGAATTAAGTGGTAAAAAGGATGGGTGTTTTCACACCTATCAATATTCCTTGCGGATCGGTAAGAAATGAGCTGACTTAGTAAGTCGATCGACGATAACCCAAATCGCATCATGCCTCCTCTTTATCTGCGGAAGACCGGTAACAAAATCCATGGTAATCTTGTCCCACTTCCACTCTGGAATATCTAACAGTTGTAGAAGACTGCCAGATCGCTGATGCTCGATCTTAACCTGCTGGCAGGTAAGACATTTGGAGACATAAGTCACAACATCCTGTTTCATACCACTCTACCAAAAGTATTGCTTGATGTCATGGTACATCTTGGTCGAACCAGTATGTATAGAGAATGGGGAGCTATGAGCCTCAGCTAACAATGCTTCCCGGAGTTCTTGATCATCAGGAACACAAAGTCTCATGTCCTGCCATAAGATATCGTCTTCGTCTACACGAAATTCTGTCTGCTTCTCTAAGTTCTGAATTATCGCCTAGATTTCACCATCATTCTTCTGAGCTTCCTTGATCCTAGAGAGTAAGTTAGGTTCCACTCTAAGATTAGCCCAGTAACCGTGTTGTCCACGTACCATGATCTCAATGTCTAGTCGCTCCAAGTCTCCTATAATTTCCTCCTCAATTTTAATGCCGTTTATCATTCCGAACTTCCTGCTAAGTGCATCTGCCACTATATTCGCCTTGCCGGGATGATACTGCATATTAATGTCATAATCCTTCAAAAGCTCTAACCATCTCCTCTGTCTCATGTTCAATTCACGTTGAGTGAAGATGTACTTCAAGCTCTTGTGGTCCGTGAAAATGTCACATGATTCTCCATACAAGTAGTGCCTCCATATTTTCAATGCAAACATGACTGCTGCAAGTTCCAATTCATGTGTAGGGTAATTTTCCTCATAAGGCTTAAGCTGCCGTGACCACTTTCCCATGTTGCATGAGAACACAGCCAAGTCCCTTCCCCGATGCATCACTGTAGATTTGAAATCCACCTGTACTAGATGGGAGAGTAAGAATCGGTGCAGATACTAACTTCTGCTTTAGGTCTTCAAAGCTCTTCTCTCTTTCTTCAGTCAAGACGAATTTCTCCCATTTTCGCATCAGTTTGGTCAATGGTAGTGCTAAACGGGAAAAGTTCTCCACGAACCTATGGTAGTAACCAGCTAAGCCTATGGAACTGCGAACCTCAGTCGTTGATGTCGGTCTTGGCCATTTGGTAATAGCCTCAACCTTTGTTGGATCGATGGTGATTCCTTCTGCTGATACAATGTGACCTAAGAACACCACCTTGTCTAACCAGAACTCACACTTGGAGAATTTAGCATACAGCTGGTTCTGGCAAAGAATCTGTAACACTGTACGAATATGGTCTTCGTGTTCCTCCTTGGACTTAGAGAATATCAGGATGTCGTCAATGAAGACAATGATGAACTTTTCAAGAAATTCATGGAAGATTATGTTCATCAAATCCATGAACACTGCTGGAGCATTTGTAAGGCCAAATGGCATGACTACAAATTCGCAGTGGCCATAGCGTGTACGGAAAGCAGTCTTGGCGATGTCCTGCTCTTTAACCCGTAACTGATGATAGCCCAACCTCAGATCAATCTTGGAGAAATGTTTGGCCCCTTGGAGTTGGTCAAACAGATTGTCAATGCGTGGTAGAGGATACCTATTCATGATGGTGATCTTGTTGAGCTCGCGATAATCTAGGCAAAGACGCATACTGTCGTCCTTCTTCTTTACGAATAAGACCGGGTGCGCCCCATGGAGATGCGCTCGGTCGAATGAAGCCTCGTTTCAGAAGTTCTTGCAATTGACCTTCAGCTCCTTCAACTCTATGGGAGCCATGTGATAAGGAGCCTTGGAAATCGGCTCAGCTCCTAGGATGAGCTCGATATTAATCTCTACTTCACGTGCAGGTGGTATTCCCAGAAGTTCTTCTGGAAATACATCTGGTAATTCTGACACTATCGGCTGATTCTGACTTGATGGAGATTCAACATCCATGTCATGAACATTAGCTAGATAGCCCTCACAACCATGTGAAAGTAATGCACGTGCTTGCAGGGTTGATATGATTTGTACAGACCTTCTGGGTATGAACCCGTTATGAATGTACTCTGGTGCATTAACATCACCGAAGATGACTCGATATGAATGGAAGTCTATGGTAGCATGATGTTTGGATAGCCAGTCCATGCCCAATATCATGTCAAAATCATTCATGTCCAACGGAAGTGCGTCAACAGGACGAATCTTGTCGTCAAACTCTAGGGTAAAGCTCTTGAACACATGGGTTATACGTACAGAGTCTCTTAAAGGCGTGGAAATGTTCAGTACATTCTCTAATGGCGTAGGGGATATCCTAACATTTTTAGCATAAAATGTAGCAATGACTGAATGAGTAGCACCTGTGTCAAATAGAACACAAGCAGCTTGACCATACATATACAAGATTCCAGTGATGGTACATGTAGACTTGTTGGCCTGATCGCGAGAACTCGTGTAGACGCGTCCACTAGTAGGAGGCGGCTTAGTATCAGCATGTCCAGATGTGCCCTCCATCTCGCCCTTGCG
The DNA here is from genome assembly GCA_025667525.1 of Glebionis coronaria. Taxonomy (NCBI): domain Eukaryota; kingdom Viridiplantae; phylum Streptophyta; class Magnoliopsida; order Asterales; family Asteraceae; genus Glebionis; species Glebionis coronaria. The sequence goes on along the minus strand of CM046881.1, from coordinate 425,980,118 downwards.
GCAGTCCTTCATGCGATGACCAGTAAGGCCACACTTGTAGCATGCGTTGTCGCGGCGACATGGACATAGGTGCCTACGGTTGTAGGTAGTGCAAAGAGGATGAGTATACCCTCCAGCAGGTGCCCTTGCTGGCTGGGAGCCTATTAAGAACAGTATACATGAGACATGGTAATAGGTACAAAGGACAATGCGGAAAATTCGTAAGACGTAATACCAGTGATAGTTGGACGGTTAGGCTGTGAACCTCTTTGGTTCTGGTCCCTCCCGTTACTATGATTCCTGGTAGAAGATTGCTAATGTGTCAGAATTATGAACTATTGCATGTAACATAAGAAAATGAGTAAGTGTAAGGACCTGCTACTGTTGGAGTTTCCAGCGTTGTTACGGTAATTATCATTACCGCCACGGCTATCCGTAGCAGAACGGTCGTGAGTCTGACCGTTTCCCTTGGGTTGAGTAGGTTGTTGCTGAGTAGCCGGCTGAGACCGGTCCCCAGTCTTCTGCCTGGAAGATGCAGTTTAAAAGAGATTAAATATTTACATATACTGAAAGAATACGGTTTGGTCACCGCTGAATAACGAATGTTTACCTCTTCTCGGGTCTCTCTGCTTCCTTGAACTCTTCTCTTTCTTGCAGCATCTCCAGCTTACGTGTTGCATCGGCCACTTGTGCCACCGTTTTGAATGTAGCACACACCAAGTTGTTTGCGACCGATGTACGAAGAGCCCACCGGAAGTGGTATGCTTGCTCCTCGGGAGTACTTGCTGCTGCGCCAATAAAACCAGCCAAACGAAGAAAGCGCTGCATGAACTCGTTGTTGTTCTCCCCAGCTATCTATCTGATTCCATGGTATTACCTCTTCAGCTTGTCTTTCTCAGCCTTGGGAAATAACTATCCCATCAATAAATCCCTTAACTGAGCCTAAGTCAAACCAGCCACCCAATCATCACCTCCCTAGGACTGCTTCAGTGCCTTGCACCATGATAGCACATCACCTTTGAACCTGTAACAAGCCAACCTCGACTTGAAGACGGGGTCACAGCCGATTGCATCGAAGATCTTCTCAATGTGAGCCAACCAGCTTTCAGCTTCGCTGGGGCTATCCGTTTTCTCGGAGGATCGAGGGTGTAGCTTATTGAATCTCTCCAGCCATGTGACCAATTGTCACACCCCACCATGGCGGAATATGGGGCGCGACGTAATGGATATCATCACAACATGGTGTGTCTATAGAGATAACTATATGAATAAGAAATGTCATAAATGGCGACACAAACGTCATGACAATATCTCAACATGCAGGAGTCTAGGTAAATAGGTAACAGTACTACCATTTACCCGAGACAAACAAATAACACAAACATATCAAACATATAGGTGCCAACATGCATCACTTATCAAAAAAACATAAAGGTAAACTAAGAAGGAACGGGGATCTCCTTCTATATGCAATCCTAAGGCATCCAAGTCTAGCCACTTCTATCCTCAAGCTTAAACACATTCACACCTGAAAGAGACACTAAAACACGTCAACATAAAGTTGGTGAGAGTCATAGGTTTAGACTCTAACGCTAAATCAGTTACAAGCTGTGAATAACAAACACCAATACAATGACTTATGGACAATGTGCTACATTTATGTATTAACAACTAGCATTCAAGATCAATCATTCTAAACCAAAATCCAAGGCTCCTACCTTGCCATGTACCTATCCCAAGGCCACTACCTTGTCAAACCACAAGGCCACTACCTTGTCAAACCACAAGGCCACTACCTTGTCAAACCACAAGGCCACTACCTTGTCAAACCACAATAACTGAGACGGCACGTGTCCCCCGATCCAAAACATACACAATCAAAAATCACATAGCAGTTAATCACATAATGTACACACAAGTCCATCTCAAATCACAAACACATTCACAGCATCAATTTAGAAAATAACTCAACACAGTGTCTCTTCCATCCCATCTGGAAGTCAAAATCAATATTAAACATGGGACTATGAAACTCACCTGATAGCTTCTTCACAAGTCCTCGCACTAGCAACAAGCTAACAAACCAAAAACACGAAATCAATACACGAACCAATCACTAAGATGGATCATCAACCTATGATGGACATCTAGTCTATCCATAACATTACCTTATTGATAAGCTCTAATCACCCCATTACCCTTCCTTAACAAGTCCCTAACTTGGTTAAGTTCAATAGCTATCCCGTTCATGATTTTACACAAAACAATCCCAGTTTTAGGTCTCAAAACCATAAGTCAAACGTCCACTTAAATATACCCATGGTTTCTGTAAAAGGAATATTCACACTTTTATACATGTTAGCTAAAACCTCCCACTTGCCCCAACCTTAAAGCTACTGTTAAGGCCCCAATATATGTGTATATATTGCTACCTATCCAGAATTTACTGATTTTAAACGTATGAAAAGTTTGTTACCATTAGAGGGTCTTACCCTAAACCACAATCTTAGCCCAAGTGCAGATACTTACTAAAATATATAAACCATCTCTCATGTTCGTGAGAAGATCCCAATGCAACCCTAAGTACCCTAGACAACCCAAAACTTAAAAAGAAAACAGGCTGAATTCAAAACTGATTTGACCTCCGACTGTTGTAACCTATTTTTGACCCACTTCCGGACCTCCAATTTAGTTCTAGTTTCTTGCATTGGAAAGCCACTTCAGTTAGCTTTCCAGGGATATGTAGATCGCAAAATAAGAGTTTGTAGAACTCCCTATATGATCAAAACAATGACCTAAAATTCTGCCCAGTTTTTAAAAACGGGTTTAACTAAATTAACCTCATTAATTAACCTTAATCCCACTAATTACAAGCCCTAATTTATGTAATCATCACGTTATGATTAATATAACATTAATTTACTGTTTTTATAATAAACCCTAACCTAAATCCATCATAAGATGATTAAAGAAAACATAAAAACAATTTACTACCTCCGTCCTATAATTATTGTCCATGTTTGACTTTTTAAGTCTTTCTTTATAAACTTTGCTCTTAAATATTTTTGGATGTGTTATTTAATATTTGATGCATAATACATCAATGGATAGAGTTTTAAATGTATTTTTCATTGATATAATTTTCACCAAGTATTATATAACACGAACAAAAATATTTAAGGTCAAAGTTAACAAAGAAAAACTCAAAAAGTCAAAAGTGGACAATAAATATGGGACGGAGGTAGTAATCAAAAAGGGTTTGAAGATTTTACCTTAGATTTTTGATGAAGAACCCTAATTTTCTCCATGGATGTCGACCCATACTTGATCTCCAAGGATTTTATGAAGTGTTTTGATAAAAATAAGGCTTTCTATACTTTCCTAACAAGTCCTTGGCCCATATACAAAAGCCCGGTTCCCTTTTTCCCTTTTTTCCCCTTTTCTTTTCTTTTTTTCACATAACCGACCTATACCCATTTATTTCGTTTTTTTTTTCCTTTTTATTATTAATATTCGTATTAATAATATTACCTTAATTTTCCTTAATTTATTTCAGCTCCTAAAGCCTCCAAAACCTCAAAACCGTAAAACTAGTCAAATTTACGCGTTTTACCGTAAAAGACGTAAAATATACACTTTTAAAAAAAATCTCAAATTTTGAAATAAACTTTATAACTAAGTCCTAAATGACTTAAAACCATCCCGAAAAATATCCATATGACTAATTACCTCATCCGAGACCTCTAAATGTTAAACCGTAAATCGTAAAAACACGATTTTCTATAATACATATACGTATACGTAAAACCACTAAGTAACACCATCTCACTTCATAGTCACTGCCATGTGAACTCATGAACATGAAATCATTACACCTCATTTCACTCACAAGGTACCCCGTACCGGAAACGATATCCAAACCACAATCTATACACACCAATAAGCACATAAACACGTAAAGACACGTAACTAGCACAAAATAAAACTAAGTGACGAACCTCAAAACCAGGGTTGTCACATCACTCCCTCCTAATAGAAATCTCGTCCCGAGATTTACTCCTTAGGATTAACATGTCTCTGATACCATTCTGTCACACCCATTATGGCGGAATATGGGGCGCGACGTAATGGATATCACAACATGGCGTGTCTATAGAGATAACTATATGAATAAGAAATGTCATAAATGGCGACACAAATGTCATGACAATATCTCAACATGCAGGAGTTTAGGTAAATAGGTAACAGTACTACCATTTACCCGAGACAAACAAATAACACAAACATATCAAACATATAGGTGCCAACATGCATCACTTATCAAAAAAACATAAAGGTAAACTAAGAAGGAACGGGGATCTCCTTCTATATTCAATCCTAAGGCATCCAAGTCTAGCCACTTCTATCCTCAAGCTTAAACACATTCACACCTGAAAGAGACACTAAAACACGTCAACATAAAGTTGGTGAGAGTCATAGGTTTAGACTCTAACGCTAAATCAGTTACAAGCTGTGAATAACAAACACCAATACAATAACTTATGGACAATGTGCTACAATTATGTATTAACAACTAGCATTCAAGATCAATCATTCTAAACCAAAATCCAAGGCTCCTACCTTGCCAAACAACATGGTACCATAGATGATCACACTATGTACCTATCCCAAGGCCACTACCTTGTCAAACCATAAGGCCACTACCTTGTCAAACCACAAGGCCACTACCTTGTCAAACCACAAGGCCACTACCTTGTCAAACCACAAGGCCACTACCTTGTCAAACCACAAGGCCACTACCTTGTCAAACCACAATAACTGAGACGGCACGTGTCCCTCGATCCAAAACATACACAATCAAAAATCACATAGCAGTTAATCACATAATGTACACACAAGTCCATCTCAAATCACAAACACATTCACAGCATCAATTTAGAAAATAACTCAACACAGTGTCTCTTCCATCCCATCTGGAAGTCAAAATCAATATTAAACATGGGACTATGAAACTCACCTGATAGCTTCTTCACAAGTCCTCGCACTAGCAACAAGCTAACAAACCAAAAACATGAAATCAATACACGAACCAATCACTAAGATGGCTCATCAACCTATGCCGGAGTCTAGGTAAATAGGTAACAGTACTACCATTTACCCGAGACAAACAAATAACACAAACATATCAAACATATAGGTGCCAACATGCATCACTTATCAAAAAAACATAAAGGTAAACTAAGAAGGAACGGGGATCTCCTTCTATATGCAATCCTAAGGCATCCAAGTCTAACCACTTCTATCCTCAAGCTTAAACACATTCACACCTGAAAGAGACACTAAAACACGTCAACATAAAGTTGGTGAGAGTCATAGGTTTAGACTCTAACGCTAAATCAGTTACAAGCTGTGAATAACAAACACCAATACAATAACTTATGGAGAATGTGCTACAATTACGTATTAACAACTAGCATTCAAGATCAATCATTCTAAACCAAAATCTAAGGCTCCTACCTTGCCAAACAACATGGTACCATAAATGATCACACTATGTACCTATCCCAAGGCCACTACCTTGTCAAACCACAAGGCCACTACCTTGTCAAACCACAAGGCCACTACCTTGTCAAACCACAAGGCCACTACCTTGTCAAACCACAAGGCCACTACCTTGTCAAACCACAAGGCCACTACCTTGTCAAACCACAATAACTGAGACGGCACGTGTCCCTCGATCCAAAGCATACACAATCAAAAATCACATAGCAGTTAATCACATAATGTACACACAAGTCCATCTCAAATCACAAACACATTCACAGCATCAATTTAGAAAATAACTCAACACAGTGTCTCTTCCATCCCATCTGGAAGTCAAAATCAATATTAAACATGGGACTATGAAACTCACCTGATAGCTTCTTCACAAGTCCTCGCACTAGCAACAAGCTAACAAACCAAAAACACGAAATCAATACACGAACCAATCACTAAGATGGCTCATCAACCTATGATGGACATCTAGTCTATCCCATAACATTACCTTATTGATAAGCTCTAATCACCCCATTACCCTTCCTTAACAAGTCCCTAACTTGGTTAAGTTCAATAGCTATCCCGTTCATGATTTTACACAAAACAATCCAAGTTTTAGGTCTCAAAACCTTAAGTCAAACGTCCACTTAAATATACCCATGGTTTCTGTAAAAGGAATATTCACATTTTTATACATGTTAGCTAAAACCTCCCACTTGCCCCAACCTTAAAGCTACTGTTAAGGCCCCGATATATGTGTATATATTGCTACCTATCCAGAATTTACTGATTTTAAACGTATGAAAAGTTTGTTACCATTAGAGGGTCTTACCCTAAACCACAATCTTAGCCCAAGCGCAGATACTTACTAAAATATATAAACCATCTCTCATGTTCGTGAGAAGATCCTAATGCAACCCTAAGTACCCCAAACAACCCAAAACTTAAAAAGAAAACAGGCTGAATTCAAAACTGATTTGACCTCCGACTGTTGTAATCTGTTTTTGACCTACTTCCCGACCTCCAATTTAGTTTTAGTTTCTTGCATTGGAAAGCCACTTCAATTAGCTTTCCAGGTATATGTGGATCGCAAAATAAGAGTTTGTAGAACTCCCTATATGATCAAAACAATGATCCAAAATTCTGCCCAGTTTTTAAAAACGGGTTTAACTAAATTAACCTCATTAATTAACCCTAATCCCACTAATTACAAGCTCTAATTTATGTAATCATCATGTTATGATTAATATAACATTAATTTACTGTTTTTATAATAAACCCTAACCTAAATCCATCATAAGATGATTAAAGAAAATATAAAAACAATTTAATTAAAAAGGGTTTGAAGATTTTACCTTAGATTTTTTTGAAAAACAAGATTTTTGATGAAGAACCCTAATTTTCTCCATGGATGTCAACCCATACTTGATCTCCAGGGATTTTATGAAGTGTTTTGATAAAAATAAGGCTTTCTATACTTTCCTAACAAGTCCTTGGCCCATATACAAAAGCCCGGTTCCGTTTTTTCCCCTTTTCTTTTCTTTTTTTCACATAACCGACCTATGCCCATTTAATTTCGTTTTTTTCCTTTTTATTATTAATATTCGTATTAATAATATTACCTTAATTTTCCTTAATTTATTTCAGCTCCTAAAGCCTCCAAAACCTCAAAACCGTAAAACTAGTCAAATTTACGCGTTTTACCGTAAAAGACGTAAAATATACACTTTTAAAAAAAATCTCAAATTTTGAAATAAACTTTATAAATAAGTCCTAAATGACTTAAAACCATCCCGAAAAATATCCATATGACTAATTACCTCATCCGAGACCTCTAAATGTTAAACCGTAAATCGTAAAAACACGATTTTCTATAATACATATACGTATACGTAAAACCACTAAATAACACCATCTCACTTCATAGTCACTACCATGTGAACTCATGAACATGAAATCATCACACCTCGTTTCACTTACAAGGTACCCCGTACCGTAAACGATATCCAAACCACAATCTATACACACCAATAAGCACATAAACACGTAAAGACACGTAACTAGCACAAAATAAAACTAAGTGACGAACCTCAAAACTAGGGTTGTCACACCAATGTTGCTGGAGGAGAAGGAGGTACTGGGTGCTGTTGCTAATTGTTGGCAGCCTGCACCTCAGCCCGGATTTCGTTCCTCAGCTGAGGAAGCATAGCTTGTATCGTAACTTGGAATGCTTCATTGAGTTGTTCCTGCTCGCGTGTGAGAACCATCTGACAGTATAACATAAAAATACACGATAAAACTGATCAAAACATAAAATATATACATGAAAAAAATTTATACCAATAAATCATGAGAAAAATTTTATGCAGGAAAACTAGTATATGAATGCATGATGCAGTTTTATGAAAACTTTTATATGCGCGAGAGTGAACGCCTATGGTCAGTTCACTCAAAACAAAAGACATGACGAGGGGACGCCAATGGGTCAGTCCCAAAGTTAAAAGTTTCGATAAAACACATGCGACTAAATACGGCCAGTCCTGTACCAACCATTACTTAGTCATAAACCTGCGACAATGACATATATATGAATACATGAAAACAATGAATGCATGAAAATCGACTGTTAGTTCTAGGAAGACCATAGTGACTACCCACTAATCACAGGTCGTGTTTTGAGAGCCTACAGGTCAAAGCCTTGGCTCTGATACCATAATTGTAACACCCCATTTTGATAAATGGAATGTCACGCGTGATTATGGCGTGTCATCAAAGCATACAAGGATAAGTCTTATACATTATATGACCATAAAGGAAATACCGGAAAAAACAAACATCGGTACCCCAAAGTAAAAGCTCATCACACACAAACATAAGTACTGTAAATGAAAAGGACTAAACAATGTCCATGGAAATGAGTAGCAAAATGTATGAATAAATGCATAAAGTAATGAAGGCTAGAAAGCTTCCAATCCATATGCACGTACGCTTAAAGTCTACGAGCGTCCCTGAGTACCTCCCTTTTTGGGAACATGAAAGGAAAACGGCTGAGCATAACGCTCAGTGCACGGGTATACAAGCATAGAATGAATAACATAAGCATAAACAACATGTAGCAGCGGAATTGACTAAGTCCTAGAAAACCTGGTATAACTTAGTAAAACTTGTGTTATAGTTTGAAAAGCCTTATGTTTATCTTATAAAAACTGTTTAACATGTTTACCATTAGCCAATATAGGTCATGAAATATCAACGTGCATGAATACTTGGAGGGGTGACCTCGTCATGCAATTAGAGGGGTTGCCTCTAATTAATATAAGTTTAGGTAGGAGGGATCATCTCCTTGTGAAGGATGCAAGGCACACACCACATTCACCTGAATAATCTGTAAAAACATGTAAACTAGGATGCACCCATACGCCCCAAATGATAATATAATAATATGGCCAAAAGTTGAAAGGGACGCCACTAGCTATCACTCCGCCGTGGTGAAGTCATAACACTGGTGCCTCCAGTTTTATGGTTATGGTACCTCCATAACTAGGTGAAACTGGTCATGCATGTATATGGCTTAGGAATTTAATTAAACATAAGCAAATCAAAACATATAAAATATATACTAGGAAAACAGTTGGCTGCATACGGGGAATCCTAATAAGAAAAGAATGTCCATACTAAAAGGACGGAGAATCCGTACCTTATGTCTAGTGGACGAAGAAGACGAACGAAAGAGAGTCCTACTTCGATCTCACTAATGCTACATAAATAATATACGTGTATAAGTGTTCTGATTACTGTGTACGTAACTGGTTTTATATCATGTCTTAGCTTGTTTTATACGTTCATGTCTTGTTTTACTGATTTTAACGTTATGCTCTGTTTATCATGTATTCTGGATATTCTGATTAAGTATTACTTGTATTTCTTGTATTATTATACTTGTTGTGTAATAATAAGTAACTTCCTAAAAATAGCAGGTTTCCTAAAATAGAAAGTTTCCAAAAATAGAAAGTTTCCAAAAATAAAAAGTTTATAAAAATAGAAAGTTTTCAAAAATAAAAAGTTTCTAACAATAGAATAGCTGCTTACAATAAATAAGTTTCTAAAAATAGAAAGTTTCCATAAATAGATTACTGCTTAAAATAAATAAGTTTCTAAAAATAGAAAGTTTCCATAAATAGATTACTGCTTAAAATTGATAAGTTTCTAAAAATAGAAAGTTTCCATATTTAAAAATAAGCTGGATTATTAAGCTAATAAGATAAGCTTAAGTTTTACTGATTAATATTCTAATTCATGTGATTAATAGTATAGTTTATTAATTAATACATGTAAATTAAATAAACTATAGGTTATAAGATTTAATTAAATATATCATGATTTAATTAAATTAAAGAGTATATAATACTTAGGTTAAAACATGTATTAATATTTATTGTTAATATAACCTAAGTCATGGAAATTAATTAATTACATGTCATGTTTTATTAATTAATTAATTAATTAATTACTTAGTCCAAATTTCATGATTAAATACTTAGGTTAAAATCGTGTATTATTAATAATAATAATAACCTAAGTCATGTTTTAATTAAATTATATAACATGTTAAATTAATTTAATTAACCTTGTAATAATTAAACTTGTAAAAAATAATTAGGCTTGTAAAATTAAGTCGTGAACCGGACCCGTGTGTTTGCTTTATACATGTCATGAACCGGACCGTGTTTACCCTTGAACCGGACCAAACAAACACCCCCCTTAACAGTGGCGAACCGGCTTGGCCGGTTGCCACTGTTTGTGTAAAAATTCTACCGGCTTAAGCCGGTGGTTCCCTTGGTTCTCGGCTAGCCGCTGCCGCGACTTGAGTTCCCTCTGCTTGGTCATATCAGCCACCGGCTTGGGCCGGTGGTGCTTGTTTGTTTTCAGCCGAGACCCCCAAAAACCACAAGGCCACCCCGACTCACGTCGGGGTTCCTTGTTTTACCCTTTTGCCGAAACACAAAGACAACACCGAAAACATCCCTGTTTATTTACCCCATGATTAAATTTACATGTCTAATTACTAGTTTTTAATAAACCCATGATTTCATGTGTTCTTGATCTAATAAAATAATTAAAAAGAAAAGGTTATAGGATTGCCAATGCGTGAATCAATTGGATGACAATAACACGAACACCACACTTGATTTTTAATCAACCAAGATCAACAAACACCCCTTCTTTGTGGTGTTAAAACCGGCGGCCAAAAAGGGAGAAAAAGAAGGAGCTAGGGTTTTGTGATTTTTATTAATCTTCTGTGAAATGAAAATGTGTTTTTCCTTTTCCTATTTTAGCAAAATTAAAGTGGGCTTGGCCCCTTTTCTTTGTCTTGCCGCAGGTATGTGGGGCCCACAAGAGGAAACCCAACATTTTCCGTGTTCTAAATTGTTACGTGTTCTCGTGGTCGTGTTTACATGACTTATTTATTAATTGTTCGTGTTATCATATATATTTATACGTAATCGTAATAATAATTACGTAAATACATAATAATATGCTCGTGATTATTTACGTTCATGATTTCATGTTCGTGATTATAATTATTGTTGATAATAATTATCGTGTCTTAATACGTATTAAATACTTATCGTGTAATAACACGTACGTAATACTTGTATTTAATATTCGTGAATTGTAAACATGTTATATAAGGAAAGTTTTAATTATGTACGTACGATTATATGTGTATTGTTCATGGTAAAAGTATGCGGGTTTTACATATACATGCATGCCAGTTCATCTAGTTATGGAGGTACCATAATCATAACACTAGAGGCACCAATGTTATGACTTCCCCACGACGAAGTGATTGCTTGTGGCGTCCCTTTCAGTTTGGCCATTAATTTATATTATCATGTGGGGCGTATGGGTGTATCCTAGTTACATGTTTTCAATCAGGATTTTCATGGTGAATGTGGTATGTGTCTTGCATCCTTCACAAGGAGTTGATCCCTCCTACCCAGACTAGTATAATTAGAGGCAACCCCTCTAATTGCATGGTGAGGTCACCCCTCTATGTATTCATGCAAGTTGATACCTCATGACCTATATGGGCTCTTGGCTAAATTTAAAATACAGTTTTCATAAGTTAATCATAAGCTATTCAAACTACAAAACTAGTTTTATAAACATGTACTAGGTTTTTCAGGACTTATACATTTCCGCTGCTAATCAGTCTTTATTATGCTTATGTCATTCATACTATGTTATATCCGTTCACTGGGTGTTTTGCTCAGCCGTTTCCTTTCCATGTTCCCAAACGGCAGGTACTCAGGGACGCACTTAGGATCTTGAGAGTATGTGCATTTAGATGGAAGCTATCCAGTCTTCTTTACCTTATGCACTTCCATACATTATTTCTTTTGGACATTGTTTAGTCCTTTCCTTTTAGTACTTATATTTCATGTGTGTGAGCTTATGTTGGACTACCGATGTTTGATTCCAGTATTTGTCTTTATGGTCAATTAATGTTTTAAGACATTTAGCTTCCATGCTTTGATGACACGCAATAATTATCCTGTGATATTCCATTTATCAAAATGAGATGTTACAAGTGTCAAATGGTTTCCTTTGATTACAAAGTCGTTTGCAATTTCAGGTAAAACGATTGCAGAGCCAGGAGTTGGTTCTACAACTCTATCGGCTGACCACATTGGTTCATCATCGGTGTCCGACATTAGATCGTAACATTCGATGAGTTTGGTGAGAAATAGAAATTGAGAGAGGTTGTCAAAAGGTTGGTTGATTTTGCGAGGTTGAGGTTGCTCGTGTCTTCTATCTAAAGGTACACGACGATGAAGTCTACGTAACCTTCGGTTAAGGGTACGTTTATGTTCTGATAACGGTGATACTGGTGGAGTTTTCGATGAACGGGTGTGCATCCAACAATGGTTTTGGTGTTATAGGATGGAATGTACGTCGCACTTTTGAATTGTGCGGCGTACTTTGGTTCGTTACAGGAAGTGCGGCGCACTTTTGAGTTGTGCGGCGTACTTTCTGTACTGCAGGAAAAATTTTGGATTGTTTCGAGTGAGAAATGGTTCAATTCTTGAAGGATAATGAAAATTTGGTTACGAAAAATGATTGTAAGTCCCCGGCAGCGGTGCCAAAAACTTGATGTTCGTTTCGCAAGTCTTAAATTTATAACAAGATTTAGACAAAACAAAGGACTAGAATACAAACACGGGCAAGTATACCCTTTCGTTCGTAATATAGCTTTGTAGTGGTAAGTCAGGATCCTTTGCTAGGACTTAGTTTCGTTTTGGTAATCAATATAATAATTGAAGAAAGAAATGATTGAATAAGTAACAATAATAACAAGTATGACTAATAAGGGATAGTTCGTATAAGTTCTTGATGATGATAATAATGATCGAGATATGTTTATGTAGGTAAAGGGCCTTTTCGTCAAAATAGCACTTACACAATTCACTTTGGTGTGTAATATTGCTTTTTAGTATAATCGTTTTTCCTCGAATCGATTCGAATTGACATCTAATTTTATCGTAAAGACTATATTTGTTTTTGGTTAATAAAAGTGAATTTGGTATCTATGTCTAGTTAAACTAAAATGCGAAAATATTATTTTAGGCTAGGGAATATATAGAAATAAAAAGCGCAAATAGTTCACATAAATTTACTCTAAGATGCAAAATAAAATTATACTACAATTTAAGATCTAGATTAAACTAATTAAATCTATGATGCAACAAAACTATATTATAATTAAAAATATTAATTGCTCTAAATGCAAAATTAATCTAAATGCAAACACGTAATAACAAGTAAAAATGACAAAAATTATTAAATCACAAAGATAAACTTAAGAATAAAGCCTAAAGCTTTAACCTTTATAGCTTATTAATCTTTTTAGATAATAAAGCTTGAAGCTTTATATACTAATAAGCTTAATAATCACAAAAATGTGTAAACTTTATACTAAAAATAAGCTTATCTAAATGAAAACTATTTTTTTACAAATTTTAAATCTATTTTTTAAAACAATAATTATTTTTAAAACTAATTAAAACGATTTTTATAAAAGAGATATTATTTAAAAACAATTCAAACTATATTAATCTAATTAATTAAACTAAAACGATTAAGCTAGATATTTAAAAAGGAAAGAATTTTAGTACCCGTGGTCCGAAGAAAACGCTCCAAACACAATCAACATAAGCAACAAAATATGGCCCGTAAAGTACACGGCCTACCAAATCAATCTTAATCAAAAGCGTAACCCGGCCCGTAAAGTACACGGCTTCCCAAATTAAACTCGGACCAAATCTATACAAACCATAAGCTCTTTACCAAACTTAATGAATCGATTCGCCAAGATCAAAAGAACACAAGAGGTTAGGTTAATAAGCAACAATTAATATTTTATAAATAGATTCAAACAAAACTAATAGATCTAGACTATTTAATTATATTTTATAAAAATATTTTAATTTTTAAACTAAAAATTAATAGATCTACAGTATTTTATCAAATACCTAATAAACTACAATGGAAGAAAAATAAAATTGAAATTACAATGAAGTGGGAGAATATAAATAAGCTGCTCAAATGGAGGGTATATTGTCATTTCCCTCTTCCATTCTCTTGTTTTTAACGTCAGTGGGGGACAGTTGTAGCCTTGCTTGGATCGCGTGCAATGATTAGCCTGCCACACGCCTACCTCGTACTGAAACGCGCCAAAGTGTCACGTGTCAAGCTCCCATTGGTCAGCCGCCCTGGTGTGGCTGACACCTCGTACTGACAGTCTGCCATATGCTACGTGTCGTCTCCTGGTTAGTCAGCCGTCCTGCCACCTACAACCTCTGCCACCTTGGACTGACACGTCAGTCTGACGTGTCAGCGCCGCCCTACCACCTCGTACCCGCACATAATTAATGAGATGTCAGTGACACGTGGCGCGCTGGCATTGGCCAGTCGTCGTCACGTGTTATGCTGACCTCAGCATGACGTCAACGGGTCTGGACCGGGTCTGAGTCAGGTCGGGTCGGGTCAGGTTCGGGTCGGGTCGGTTCTGGATCGGGTCGGGTTGCCACGTGGACCACTTAGGGAGTGCCACGTGGCATCTGGTTAATATACTCAGCCAAATGCCAAGCCTAGGCTCGAAACCTGGTCGTTTAGCTCAGGTCTTAAGGGTTGAAGGATTACCAGCTGAGTTGGGCAGCCCTTCAATTTTACTAATGCAAAACAAAATTTTTAACCCCTTTACGTTTTGGCCTGTTGCAGATTTATTAACCCCCCCCCCCCATTTTTGAACTAGTAAATATATAATATTTTTAATAATAATAATAATAATACGAAAATAAATTTAATATTTTTATAAAAAATCATTTTATTTTTATTATTATTAATTTTTTCGAAAACATATATATTTATATTATTTAATTATTAAAAACTATTTATTTAATTTAAAAACTTAATAAACTTTAAAAAAATCTTAGAAAATAAACCGTGAGGAGTTACGACGCGAGGTTGGAACCGTTGGCTTCGTAATCTTGTGCTCTTCCATGTGGTTTATTAGTGGATGACTTTGGAGAATGGCCAAAAATGGTCCTCGTTGTTAAAACTTCATTAAAAATTCATCCTTAGCCCTCCAAACTCCATTCTTTTGGCACTTTTGGTCCTTTGACTTTATCTTTGAATTTTTCTTCGATAAATGTCCATAAAATCCCGTGTTTTCTTCATTTATGATCTTTTGTACCTATTTCACACAAAAACACAAAACCACGCGTAATTCCGACTTTTAAGATATTAAATACATGTTTTGGTTTGGTTTTTCCTTGTTTTAAGTGGTAAAAGGATAAGTGTTTACACACTTATTAGTGTGATTCAAGACTTATTTTTGATTAAGCGACTAAGCTTAAAACTAGTTTCCAACGTGTTCAATATTTTATCAAAGTATCTTAGCGGATCTCTCCAACCAAAGATTCAAAACCATAGACAAGTTTTTAAAAACTTATTATAACAACTTGAGTCTCTCGACGTCAAATTATCGTAACAAATTAACTTAAGATAAAATATGGCGATAGAACTAGGTGGCAAAATAGTTCCACAACATTAGCTTGAAATCAATTATAAAGGATCATATCATAGCATCATCACTAGTTATAGTCACATACCCATATAGTCACAAATAGCTTAGCCTAATATAGTAA
Organism: Glebionis coronaria; assembly: GCA_025667525.1. Classification (NCBI taxonomy): domain Eukaryota; kingdom Viridiplantae; phylum Streptophyta; class Magnoliopsida; order Asterales; family Asteraceae; genus Glebionis; species Glebionis coronaria. The sequence continues at coordinate 425,964,387 of CM046881.1, read as the reverse complement.
TCAAAGTAACAAATGGAAAAGAGTAAGAGAACATCATACTTAGATTGATCGAATGAACGAGTACACAAGTGTCACGGTTGTATCGTCTTTCCAAGAATCAAAGAGTGGAATACTCTCGTTACAAGTATTTCCCAAAAGTGGATAATACTGAAAATATTACTAGAAAGCTAAGGATACTCGGATTAGAGAGTATATGATTGAGATGTGTGTGTAAAATGAGTAGAATTGGTCCCTATTTATAGTGCAGACTGAGGTAAAATGTGCGCCGCACTTTGGAGGTGGGAAATGTGCGCCGCACTTTTGAGATTATGCGCCGCACTTTCATGCGTTCCAGAATCTTCTCATAATAGTTTTGTTTATTTGCACTTCAAGGACTCTTCTTTATGTTTCTTCACTTTGCTCCTTCAAACTTTATACCTGCATGTAAAACGCAATATATTAAGTATCGAAAGTTCTTTTTTATAATACAAAGTGGCATAATAATAACGGGTTGGATGTGTATATTTAGGTCGTTATCATAGGTTTACTTATATACTAACTTTGCTTTGCAGCACATCTCTAACCAGTTTGTGTAGCTCGTCGCCATTTGTTACTTTCTTGGTGCTTTATGCAAGGGGAAGCTTCTGTTGAGTATTTGTTGAGTAAATCTTATACAACATCTTCGCCATAAAATGAAATATATGTTTTATACTAATCATTTTTCTTGCAGGTTCACTATCATACACATCTTGTTATGCAACACACGAATTTTATGTTAACCACCTATGTCTTATAGTTTCATCATAATATACATTTATATGTATATAATAAACTCATCTAAGTGATGAAGTTTACATCGATTATCTAAGGGTATTACATGTTTATCTAAGGATAGAACTTTTGCACTAAGTTTTTATTATTTTGTAGGTTCATTTTGGCTTCCTATATTAAAGGGGTGTATCTATCAAAAATTTATAGTGTTCATGGATGAAGGATGAACACTGTTGTGCATTATCTCTTTTCAATCATCACTTGACGCCTCGTACAAGGGGGACCAACCGTCAAGGAGGAGCATGCACTAATTCATCATCATACTTACTCTTGAACACTTCTTTGTGTTTCTACATCTACTTTATTTTTCATCGAACTTTGATGCAGGTTATGCACACCTCTTGTGTTTTTACATCTATCATCTTTCTCATATAACCTTCATGTAGGTTAAGCCTCTGAATTTGATCCATGGATCCGCTGGTGATCAACATAGATCAATAGGGAGCACTTGAAAATTGTTTACTCATTTGTGATGGGTCTTAACCAACCATTTTCTCTCACTATCACCTTTGTTTACAGGATTCACCACTCATTATATCTATCTATTTCTAAACTTTGATTTTAGGTCTTCATAATCCATATATTCCCCGGTTATCCTATTTAGGGGAAGTATATGAAAATCTTTTTCTATCTATATTTTCTTTATAAAGCTCTTTAAATTCAAAATCTCTCTCTAAAATGATTTTTCTTTTATCCTCACCTTTTTGTTTCGACAAAGGGGGAGAATAGTGTAAACAAAGAAGGTGTTTTTAAAGTAATAAGGACACAAGTAACTTTTACACTTTACTATCTATTACGTTTACATATTTTGTCATCATAAAAAAAGGAGCGATTGTTAGTGAAAATATTGTGATATTAAATCTATACATTCTTGTTTGTTTTGTTGATGACAAACATATAACTTATAATACATAACGTAAAATGAACAAGTTACTTGTAATCATATTTTGTCTCAACATACTTCTCACATTACTAAAAACCATTTCTACATTTATACAAGTTTGTAATAAACTTACAAAACACAAAATGGTAAATGTACATACCTATATATATGATGTACAAATTCAACCCTTATGTACATTTAATGTTTGTGTAAGATATCGGACAAGAGATTCGGTATTTATGGCAAAACCAAAGTGTTGGAAATACTTTTTTACGTATTTAGGAAGAATCGATCACTCCGGCAATATATTAGTTAGTAGCTCGTAGTCTAGTAACTTATGTTAAACAAACAAGGCAAAGCCCGGTCCATTCTATAATGGTCGACCCATATTGTAAACCCAAGCCCGTCTTGTGGGCTTGGGTTTATAACCCCTCTCCTTAGTTGGAGAGGGGTGGTTGCTCATTTTATCTAACACACATTGAATGTGTTTTCTCTCACTTTCTCTCTCAAAAGTGTGTGTGTGTGTGCAACCCTTTCTCTCACTACTTTCTCTCTCTAGATTTATAGATTTAATAATTTTAACAAATGATATCACTAGCATGGGATACGAGTATTGTTTTTGTGTTTGTTTTACAAAGTTTTCGTGTGTTTTTTTGTCTAAAAAGCCATGACTTAATTTTTTTTGTGTTTTTATGGTTTAAACTTTCCACAAATCATCTAATACCTCGTATTAGTTATTAGGGTTTATTATTTTGGCTAAAAACACAAAGATTTTGGGTGTTTGGATTAATTTCTTTATGAAAAGCTCATAAAAAGTACAATTCTTGATTTCAAATTTTTCGTCATAAATTTGAAAAAGATTGTATTTTTATAGTCCTTACGAAGCTTATAACCTTGAAATTACAAATCGTTTCGCCGGAAACCTTTGTATTAGTTGCCTTTTTTGAGAATTAAAAGTTGCCTATTTTTCCGAGATTGATAAACCCTATATATTCAAAAATCAGCATATTACGAATTGGGATTATTCCGAAATTAGCATATTGCGAATTGGGATTATTCCGAAATCAGCATATTGCGAATTGGGATTATTCCAAAATCAGCATATTGCGAATTGGATTTTTCCGAAATCAGTTTATTGCGAATTCAGGATAGTCAGAATTGAGGTGTTAGAATTTATTCCGAATTGAGGTATTCAAAATGTTATTCCGAATTGGCAAAATATTATTCCGAAATCAAACTTCTCACTTATTCCGAAATCCTCATTCTGAAATAGCAATTTTCAATATTCCGAAATCGTAAAAAAACGTGAATTAGAAATATTTTAAATCATGAGTTATTTGGTCTAGGAGATTTTGGTTTTTTAAGAAGACATAATCAGGGGAATTAATCAACTCTTCATCACTAATCAAGGAATCAAGAACCTTCACGGTTTATTCGGTGGTTTGTAAAATCCCGCGAAATAATTTTGCGGTTTCTCCACTAGTTGTAAAACTCCGTATTGTTCTTTCGGCAACAAGCACATTTACTTTCTCTCATTGTTCAATCAACGCTTGTAAATCTTAATTATCATAATGGAGTACACATCGCTTACGGATAAGTCCATCCTCTCGGGTACAGATAATCGTCCACCTATGTTGGTGAAGGAGATGTACGAGGCATGGACGTCTAGAATGGAATTTTATATGATGAATCGCGATAATGGACATCTCATTTTGCATCGGTTCAAAATGGACCATTTGATTATGGTACCGTGACGGAGGGCACAGTTACTCATGCTCGCACAATGGTCAACTTGTCCGGAGATGATAAAATTCAAGCAAAGTGTGATATTCAAGCTACCAATATCATTCTCCAAGTTCTTCCTCCAGATGTCTACAAACTCGTAAGTCATTACAAAGTTGGCAAAGCGTTATGGGAGAGAATTTACACTTTGATGCAAGGCACCTCGTTAACTCAAGAAGAAGGAGAGTGTAAGCTATATGACACGTTTGATAAGTTATCCTATGTTCCAGGGGAGACTCTTAATGATTACTATTTGAGATTCACTTTATTGATGAATGAGGTAATATTTTGACATGAAGATACCGCCATTTCAGATCAACACCAAGTATTTGAATACTCTTCCTCCCGAATGGAGCTAGTTTGTGACGGATGTTAAATTGGTTAAGGATTTGCACCAAACCAACGTGTATCAACTTCAAGCTTATCTTCACCAACACGAACACCACGTGCATGAGATTCGATTGTCAAAATCTCAAGTCTATGATCCACTTGCCATGAGTTCTACTCATCAAATAACTCCTCAAAACAACTTGGCTTACTCTTATCAACAACCATCATATATGAAACAACCACAACATACCTATCAGTAACCACCGCAACCATCATATCAACCACAAAGATGCCACAGCCAGCAATTCAACAACAAAGTGTGCTACAACAACCTTATACACAGCAACCATCATATGAGGCATCTCCATCACAAGCTATCACTTCTCCAATGGGATATACTCCCCAGCAAGGATATTTTCCAATTGAAGCACAATAATCACAAGCCTTTTATTCCAATGAACTTCCAATAATTCAAGTACTGATTCTTAGTGCAAATGATTCTCCAACTGATGTTTTAAGCTATCTCACTACCTATTTGTCAAAACTTGTTGCAACTAGAGGATTTCTACCTACAAACAATCAGCTCCACACTTTTTCAAATCCTCTTCAACAAGACACTATTCAAGATGGTCAAGTGATGGTGCAATACATTCAAGGAAGACAAAATGCATATGGACCATCTACAAGAACCGTCAATGCTCAAGCTGTGAATACTCAAGCTAGTGGAAATGGAAGTTTCATTGGTCCTCAAAAGGTTGTAACTTCCTATAATTGCCGAGGACAAGGTCACATGGCTAAGCAATGTACTCGGCCGAAAAGGAGAAGGGATGCATCATGGTTTCAGGAGACGATGTTCTTGGTCGAAGCTCAATCAAAGAGAAAGAATTTGGATTCAGAGGAGTTAGCATTTCTTTCAGACCCAGGGGTAGCAGATAATCAAGGCATTACCGGCGTCTCTACTTCGAATGCATTATATCAAGCGGATGATCTTGATGCATATGATTCGGATTGTGATGAGCTTCACTCGGCCCAAGTTGCTCTCGTTGCTAACATTTCTCACTACGGTTCAAATGTCGTCAGTGAGGTACCAACCACAAGCAATATTGTTCATGATAATCCACATCAAGGTGGGCATGAAAATAACAACCCCGAACAACCTTCGATAAATAGTAATTCAAATGCTAGGGTATCCAATCCTTCACATTTGAGTGAACCTCAACCAAATGCTATGACGGGTATGATATCGTATGCTCAACAAGATTTGGTAATGGTGCCTAAACATATAATTGATGATATAAATGTGGCTGTCCGACAAACCGTGGATATGAATGCCACCTATCCGCTGAGCTTGCGTTGTATAAAGAAAAGGTCAAAACTTTTGAAATGGTTTCTCAAGCAGAGAAAATAAATTATTCTGAATTTGACCAATTTCGTTTTGAAAGGCTAGAACACTTAAAGGAAATAGAAACATTAAGAGCTAATCTTTCTAATGAATTAAAAGAAAAAGAGTAGGTTGTCACTAATTTTCATAAACTTAAAACGGATTTCAAAACTCTCGAGTCTAAAAAGGTTGAATCGGAAATTAATGCTACCAAACTTCTAAAAATGAGAGATCAACAGCTTCTACAACAATATTCTTCTATAAAAATGGTTCATTTATTAACTACATCATTTAAGGAATTAGAACTTAAGCGTCTTCAAGATTTACCACCAAATCCGGGTTATGCAAAACAAGCTCAGCAAGAAATTCCTAGTCTTTATGATGCGACCCTAATTGGTAAATAGAAAGAGGCTCCATATGTTCTTGATGATGAGGAGACGATGTCACTTACAGAAGAAAGTCGATTAAAAATGCTTTTAAAAAATCTTAAAAAATTTGATTATGATAAGCATGATAAAGTGGCTTTTGATTTTAAGACCCACTTTAAGACACAAAAGGAAATAGATCATGTGCCAGCATGTGTGCCCCAAAGTTTGTCAAACGAAAACCTTCCTAGTACGTCTCCTACACTTATCAAAAAGGATTTAACTAAGTTAATTCCACCGGTAAGTAAGGTGTCTACAAGCTTGAATGAGCAGCACCAACACTTTGTCGCATTTGGCAAGGTCATTAAGGAACATACGGCGGCTACGGCTATAACCGAAGGTGAATGGAACTTTGAACACACTAGAGCTACGTTTCGAGAGGAAATTATTCCATTTGTGAAAAGTATTAAAGCGTGTTTTAGTAATCTTGATCAAACTTTGGTTTTGGAAATAAACGAGTTCAACGAGTTTTCAATGAAATGGATGATGCTTATAAAAACAGTTTAGTTAAAATGGAACGAAATTTACGCCAAAATGATCAACTTCTAAAGCAAGTGATGTCGAATGATATTGTATCCGTTTGTGTGAATAATAGTGTTGATAATGCTTCTATTGTGCATAATGTTGAATCTGTAGATAAGTGGTAGATAGTAATTGTCACAAATCGGACGCTGAATTTTTAAAGCTTAAAGATTCCTATAAGTCGCTTTCAAAACGTTTGATGAGATTCAAAAACATTTTATTTCGCTTGAATGTGAAAACCAATTTATTCGATATATTTTTGAAACGTCACACAAAGGTGTTAATATAGATGATCCAAAGTTTCAAAAGGTTTTTCGATTGAACTTACAATCAAAACAACGTCAGACAAGTGACAAGGTTGCTAAATCATTGTCGATAGAAAATGAGAAAGAATTGCACATAGAGAATGTGGAAAGGACACTAAAGGTCGTTGACACTCAATCTTCGATTGAGAACCTTAATCATAAGTCGATGGAAATCTCTGATTTACATGTGATAATTCGTTATAAGGATATGGATTTGGCTGATTTAAAAGAATGGCTTGGTGTTAAGAATATAGCCGCCATTTTAGCATCTTCCTCTAGTGGTTCTAAAGAGAAATCAACCAAGACTAATCTCATTGTCGGCACACCACTAAAAAAGGGCTCTAGGATTAAATCATCTCAACCATTGGTCATAAAAGATAAGCCAAAATCAAAACCAGCCTCTAATATTCCCGTGTTGCCTTCTACAGGTGTAAATAAAACTACTAAGGCTCAAAGTTCTAAGCTTATTGGAAATACAAATAAAGATAGGATCTTTCCAACGTCTAGTAGTCAAGTGAAGAAGAAAGTAGAAGCCCACCCCAAGAATGTTATTTTTTTTGAATAAAAAGAATCATGTAGTTAAAACTAAAGGCTTTGCGGTTGTGCAGTGTTATAAGCCTACTTTGAATTCTAATCTGAGATGCTGGAATTGTAATGAATGCATGTTTTCCACTAGCGATGATTCTTTCCTTATCAACCATGTGAATGAGATGAATGCCTGAAAGCATAATTTAGAATAGAAACCGACTGGGAAAGTGTTATCCCAAGTTGGATGGATGTGGCGTCCCACTGGTAGAACCTTCACTATAGTAGGAAATACGTGCCCTTTAACTAGGATCACTCCCACTAATGCGAAGAAAGCGTGCCCTTTAACTAGTAGTACTAAGGATACCAAAACACAAGTGTTTCCTTTAACTAGGAACACCAACACTACTGTAGGAACTAAGTGCCCTTTAAATAGGTCTAAGCCCACTATAGTGCCTGTCACTTATCCAAAACCTCGGGAAGATGGAACCAAAAAACTCGCAATTAAACAAACATATGTTAGAAAACGCCAAAAAATCTAATGATGACATAAATGTTAGCAATTTTGATATTATATATATATATATATATATATATATATATATATATATATATATATATATATATATATATATATATATATATATATATATATATGTATGTATATGTTAACACTACGAAACCAATAGTTTCCAATGCATTGTCTACTGTTATTGTTGCAAACAGGTGGTCTAAATCGTCCTCTAGTATTGGACTCCGGTTGCTCCAAGCATATGATCGGAGATCGCTCTCAGCTCAGAAATTTCGTCAGCAAGTTTCTTGGTACGGTTCGATTTGGAAATGATCATATCACAAAAATAATGGGTTACAATAAATATCATATTGGGAATGTTATAATTTCAAGAGTGCATTATGTGGAAGGACTCGATCACAATTTATTTTCTGTGGGACAATTTTGTGATGCAAACCTAGAAGTTGCTTTTCAAGAGCATGCCTGCTTCATTCGCAATTTAGAAGGGTAGATTTGTTGAAAGGAACTCGAGGGAATAATTTGTATACTTTGTCTCTATAAGACATGATGGCCGCTTCTCCCGTATGTCTTCTCTCCAAAGCATCAAATACTAAGTCATGGTTATGGCATCGACGGTTATCTCATCTTAACTTTGACGCTATCAATCATTTGCCGAAAAATGTACTTGTTCGTGGTCATCCTAAACTTAAATTTCACAAGGATCATTTATGCTCCGGGTGTTCAATGGGGAAGAGCACTAAGAAATCGTACAAACCCAAGACTGAAGACACCAACCAAGAGAAACTTTATTTGTTGCATATGGATCTTTGTGGGCCAATGCTTGTTGAAAGTCTTACTAGTAAAAAGTACGTTCTCGTCATTGTGGATGATTACTCACGCTTTACATGGGTAAAATTCCTCACAATAAAAGATGAGGCACCTAAATTTATCATCGATTTCTCAAGATGATTCAAGTGCGTCTCAATACTACTGTCTGACGCATTCGTACACATAATAGAACCGAATTTGTTAATCAAACTTTGCATAATTATTATGAAGAAGTTGGCATATCTCATGAAACATCCATTGCTCGCACTCCACAACAAAACGGTGTCGTTGAAAGGCGAAATCGCACACTTATGGAAGTTGCTCGAACGATGTTAATTTAAGCAAAGGCTCCATTATTTTTATGGGCAGAAGCAGTATCTACAACAGTATACACCCAAACCGGATCACTAATTCGCAAACGCCATGGTAAAACACCCTATGAGCTTCTACATGGAAAATTACCAGATTTATCATATCTTCATGTGTTTGGTGCACTTTGCTATCCGAAAAATGATAGTGAGAACTTGGGGAAACTTCAACCGAAGGCAGATATTAGTATTTTTATTGGCTACGCTGTGACAATCCGTCAATTTCAGGTCGTTATTTTAGTCTCGACTATTACGTATTACGTGTTTACTTTAATGAGAATTTTAAATTATCGGCTAACCGAGAAGGTTATGACTTGAAACTAGCGTAAGAATGTCGATTAGATGAAAACCGGCAAGGAATACGTTAGGTGTCGATATTATTTCTCAATTTTATCACAAAAATGATTTTATTATATTTAATCCTTATTTCTCGTGTTTTACGTTTTAACGAATGACGAGAACTACTAGTGATCGCGATACCGACGGATGCCCAAATATTTATGTTTTATTATCGATTGTCTCGATATTTTATATTTTCGATGTTTTCGATTTAATTACGTTTTAAGTCGTGTCGAAGCTTTATTATTATTTTTATGAAGCGTTTTAACTTTCGAAAAGTATTTTTACGAAATCTGAGCCTCGTAAATATTTTCAAAATTTACAATTTATATTTTCTACCTTGTAAACTATTTAATTGCTTTTTGGCCCAAAACTATGCCTAAATGACAAAATCTACCCTAACCTTGGACTATTTAATGATTTTCCACTAACTAGTTTTCATTTTAAAAAATCATTTTTACAAAAAAATCACAAAATCTCTCTCTTGTTCTTCATTCTAGCCGTCTACCCTCCCCTATATACTTCAAAAAAATTTGATTTCTACTTTGATTCATTGAAATCTAATCAAAGACCCACTTTGCAAATTCAACAAGGATCATTTTGGTATAAGATTTCTAACATGCACTAACTTTATTTTCTTTTCAAATTTTGAGGAAGAACATCATGTTTGATCCATTTTTATGGTTAAGAATGTTGTTATTATTATTATATTTGTAGTGGGATGATGTTGCATGCATGATTTTTATATATCTGGTTTTTATTAGATTGAATTTAAGGGTGTTAGGAGTTAGTTAAATGTGTTATGATAATATTAAGGTAATATTATGAGTATGTAAATTGTTGAAATGGGTCAAAATGGTGATTTAGTATGATTTTTAGATGACCATTTTAGACCAGTAGGTAAAAGGGGATTTTTGAATTACTTACTGTAATAAACTTGTTAAACTAATAAGATAGGGTCGTAGAGAATTTCTTTAGCTTCGATTTGATATAAGATAGAGCTTCTAGCTCCAAACGAGCGAGAAGTTATGCCAATTTTAGTATTCGTGTACCGGGAGACGAGTATCGGCACAATCCGAAAATTGTTGTCGATATTTGGATCGAATCTTGGGGACTATAAAATGATTTTTAAAAATTTTAAGGACTGATGTTGAAGTCTAAACCTCAGGTCATGAGTCTATTTTCAAACCCGAGTGTCAGTTTTGTAAACGGAGTTGTTTAGATATGTCAAAATGGTTTTACGAGTTGAAGCCGTAAATCTGTCCGGTTTTTATAACACGAAGGTGTGTCGGGCAGAAGGTCTTAAGAGTAATATTTTTTAATGAAATTTAAACTGAGTCTTATTCATATTATATGTGAGTTTGTGACCAAGTTTCGTCGAAAACGGAATAGTTTAAGTAATGTAAATGAGCTTGTACTTTCGGTAAGTACCGGCAGATTTTTATAAATGATATAGTCTAATAAAGTTGACATGTAAAAGGGTATAGAAGTACACTTGTACTACTATTATTTTTGGGATTTTCATGGTTTTATAAATTGAGTTTTATATTATTTAAGTATTATTTATACTTAAGTCATTTATTAACGAACGCGCCTTATTTGGTAGGTTGCGGTCTTCGTGTTTAACGGGCATCACTTATCGTCGGCGATCGTCATATTACTACTATTGTACCAAGGTGAATCTATAGCCTCGCTTTTATACTATCTTGTAAAGATTTTAAAACCCGCAAGCGGGATAACATGCTTGTTTTAAAATAGAACACAAAGGACCCGATTGTATGCTGGATGAAAGTTATTTATATAAGTTTGCTTCTAGCCTTAAAAGACCCATTGAATCATGAATTGTTAATCGAATGAACGCTAATACTATGGATAGATCTATCGGGGTGACGCCCAGTCCGGTCGCGACTAGCTATCGCGTGGTGTTGTGATGCACTAGTAATGAAACATCGGATGCAATTGTATAAGAGAAATATACGCACTTGGCTAGGTGTGTTGGGCTGAAATAATATATGTAACGTTCAATGTCATGAGACTTATGTAATAACAACGATGATTATGTCTGATCCACATGATTGTCAACCATTGAAGGTTTATTCAGAATACTTGTGTTCGTTTATTAAATTTAAACTCTATAGATTCACTCAGCATATTTGTTGACTTTATAGCATGTTTTATCTCAGGTCCATGAAGAAGGCACTCAAAGGAAGGCGGTTTCGTGTAGCTTGCTTGTGAAATATTTTGGCCCGCTTTTCTAAACTATGCCCATTCAAAGATACTTTTGTTGTTTGTTATGTTGTGTAAACTTAAAACTATTTGGTACCGTGTGTGAACTATTTTACCTTTAAATAATGAATGGATGTATGTTTTATTAAAACGACTCATTTTGAGGCATTTTCTATGATATTGAGGTTGAACCATGTCAGTAACACCCAATGACTCTTCCGCTGCTATGACACGAAATTGGGGGTGTTACAGATTGGCATCAGAGCTCAAGTTATAAAGAACGAAAAGATTTTCCAAAAATAAATTTTTGAAATCTTTTAACTATAACATCTGCAAGTGAAACCTCCGAGTTGCCAATGGACGAGAATAAGAAAAGTATATATGTTATACATATTTAATTATTATTTATGCTTAAAGCATAATGGATTACATTTATTTATTTATAAATGTTTATTATTTGATTATTATAATACTAATACGTAATTTACAAACGACGCTGATTGTCACAGTAGAAATTTCTGTCTTTTGACTTATTCCTCGTGAATTTTCGTTCCTTGTCTAAATTCTATTCTTCGTTCTATCATCCTTTCCTGTTTCTCTTCATCTATCTATTCTTATTCTGTGTTATTCATGTTTTGTTATCACAAGCGTTGAATGAATACTCATTTTGATGTGAATTGTGTAACAGGATCATGCCGCCAAAACAATTGACTGAGACTCAGTTACGTGCTATAGTAGCTGATCAAAGTGAGGTCTCTATGAATTCATTTATGTAAAATATGAATAATGGAGCTGGTGGATCCGGTGGAGCTGGTGGATCCAGAGGAGCTGGTGGATCCGGTGGAGCTGGTGGATCTGGTGGAGCTAGCAATACTGAAGCTGGCAATACTGGAGCTGGCAATGCTGGAGCTGGCAATACTGGAGCTGGCAATACTGGAGCTGGCAATACTGGAGCTGGCAATACTGGAGTTGACAATGCTGGTGTTGGAACTGGTGATGCTGATAGATCGGTGATTCCTGAAAACAAGAAGTGTACTTACACCTCTTTCATGAAATGTAAACCTCTGACTTTTAAGGGTATTGAAGGTGTTGTTGGTTTAATGTAATGGTTTGAAAGATTGGAATCCGTGTTTCAGTTTGGTGGAAGTGAGGAAGGAGACTAGGTGATGTTTGCCTCTGCTACTCTTCAAGGGCGAGCATTGACTTGGTGGAATGGAAGAATGGCTTCTGTAGGGATGAATGTTGCTTATGCTACACCATGGGTTGAAGTGAGAAGATGGTTCGTTCCGTATGTGTATCGATTACCGAGAGCTGAATAAGCTGACGATCAAGAATCGTTATCCGCTTCCAAGAATTGATGATCTATTCGATCAGCTTCAAGGTTCTCGTGTTTTCTCTAAGATTGATCTTCGTTCTGGTTACCATCAACTTCGTGTACGCGAGGAAGATATTCCTATTACGGCGTTTAGGACTCGTTATGGTCATTATGAGTTCCAAGTTATGCCTTTTGGTTTGACTAATGCACCTGTTGTATTCATGGACTTAATGAATCGCATTTGTAAGCCGTATCTTGATAAATTCGTGATCGTTTTCATCGATGATATTCTAATCTACTCCAAGAGCAATGAAGAGCATGCCGAACACTTAAGAATTATCTTGAACTTGTTAAAGGACGAAAAGTTGTACGCTAAATTCTCAAAGTGTGATTTTTGGCTTAATTTTGTACAATTTCTTGGGCATGTGATTGATAAAAGTGGGGTACATGTTGATCCTCTGAAGATTGAAGCCATTAAGAATTGGAGTGATCCAACTACTCCAACTGAAGTGCGACAATTTCTAGGTTTGGCTGGTTACTACCGAATGTTTATTGAAGGATTATCTTTGATATCGAAACCATTAACTAAGCTGACTCAGAAGAATAAACCGTTTGTGTGGGGCGATGAAGAAGAAGAAGCTTTCAAAATCCTGAAGATGAAACTCAGTAGTGCGCCGATCTTATCGTTACCTGAAGGAAGTGAAGACTTTGTTGTTTATTGTGATGCATCTCTTCAAGGATACGGTGATGTTCTCATGCAACGTGAAAAGGTGATCGCATATGCCTCTAGACAATTAAGGAAGAATGAGGAGAACTACACTACCCATGACTTGGAATTGGGGGTTGTGGTTTTTGCTCTGTGACTTTGGAGACATTATCTGTATGGTACGAAGTGTACAATATTCACTAATCACAAAAGCCTACAATACATACTGGATCAAAAGGAGCTGAATATGAGGCAACGTCGATGGGTTGAACTCTTGAGTGATTACGACTACGAAATTCGTTATCATCCGGGAAAGGCGAATGTGGTAGCTGACGCGTTAAGTAGAAAGGAAAGGAAGAAACCGATTCGAGTGTGTGCTTTGGTGGTGACAGTTCATAATAACTTACCTGAGCAGATCCAAAACGCACAAATCGAAGCATGTAAGAAGGAAAATATTGCCGCCAAAAGATTTAGAGGAGATGGTGAAACATTTGAGACGAGATCTGATGGTATCAAATGTTTGAGAGGTCGAATTTGGTTACCATTCTTTGGTGGATTGAGAGACTTGATCATGTTAGAATCTCATAAGTCCAAGTATTCTATTCATCCTGGATCGGACAAAATGTACCAAGACTTGAAAAGTTATACTGGTGGCCGAATATGAAAGCTGATATTGCATCATACGTCGCGAAATGCTTAACGTGTGCAAAAGTGAAAGCTGAATATCAGAAGCCGTCAGGATTACTTGTCCAACCTGAAATTCTAATCTGGAAATGGGAGCGAATTATGATGGACTTCATCACAAAACTCCCAAGGACACCGTCTGGGTTCGATGCAATCTGGGTTATTGTCGACCGTTTAACTAAATCCGCTCATTTCATCCCAATCAACGAGAGGTTCGGTTTGGAGAAACTTGCCGACCTTTATCTAAAGAATATCGTGTGTAAGCATGGTGTTCCTATTTCAATCATTTCTGATAGAGACAGTCGTTTTGCTTCTAGATTTTGGAGATCACTTCAGAATTCTTTAGGAACCAATTTGGATATGAGCACAGCCTATCATCCTCAAAGCGATGGGCAAAGCAAAAGAACTATTCAAACTTTAGAGGATATGCTGCGTGCTTGTGTGATAGACTTTGGAAGTAGCTGGGATAAGCACTTACCTTTGGCCGAATTCTCGTACAATAACAGTTATCACGCGAGTATTAAAGTTGCACCTTTTGAAGCACTTTATGGGAAAAAATGTAGATCACCCGTGAGCTAGAGTGAGGTTGGTGATGCTCAACTCACTGGACCAGAGATGATTAGAGAGACGACATATATGATTGTGCAAATCAAGAATAGGTTGTTGTCTGCGCGAAGCTGACAGAAGAGTTATGCGGATGTGAGAAGAAAACCATTGGAGTTTAGTGTGGGAGATACGGTTATGCTAAAGGTATCACCATGGAAAGGTGTTGTACGATTTGGAAAACATGGGAAGTTAAGTCCTCGTTATATCGGACCATTCAAGATTACATCTAGAGTAGGACCAGTGGCATACCAACTTGAACTACCACAAGAACTGTATGGAATTCATAACACTTTTCATGTGTCGAATTTGAAGAAGTGTTTATCCGATGAAGAACTCGTTATACCATGGGACGAAGTTAAGGTTGATGAAAAGTTGCACTTTATTGAAGAACCAATCGAGATCATGGATCGCGAGGTCAAGCAACTGAAACAAAGCCGAATCCATATCGTCAAAGTTCGATGGAACTCACGGAGAGGACCGGAGTATACTTGTGAACGAGAAGACCAAATGTGGAAGAATTACCCTCATCTCTTTGATTTCAACAAGCGATCGGACAAGAACGCAAGTTGATCTTCGAGGGCGAAGATCCTAATTTGGTGGGGATAATGTGACAATCCGTCAATTTCAGGTCGTTATTTTAATCTCGACTATTACGTATT
The DNA here is from genome assembly GCA_025667525.1 of Glebionis coronaria. Lineage (NCBI taxonomy): Eukaryota > Viridiplantae > Streptophyta > Magnoliopsida > Asterales > Asteraceae > Glebionis > Glebionis coronaria. Next base: position 425,949,182 of record CM046881.1, on the reverse strand, counting down.
ACGTGTTTACTTTAATGAGAATTTTAAATTATCGGCTAACCGAGAAGGTTACGACTTGAAACTAGCGTAAGAATGTCAATTAGATGAAAACCGGCAAGGAATACGTTAGGTGTCGATATTATTTCTCAATTTTATCACAAAAATGATTTTATTATATTTAATCCTTATTTCTCGTTTTTTACATTTAACGAATGACGAGAACTACTAGTGATCGTGATACCGACGGATGCCCAAATATTTATGTTTTATTATCGATTGTCTCGATATTTTATATTTTCGATGTTTTCGATTTAATTGCGTTTTAAGTCGTGTCGAAGCTTTATTATTATTTTTATGAAGCGTTTTAACTTTCGAAAAGTATTTTTATGAAACCCGAGCCTCGAAAATATTTTCAAATTTTATAATTTACATTTTCTACCTTGTAAACTATTTAATTGCTTTTTGGCCCAAAACTATGCCTAAATGACAAAATCTACCCTAACCTTGGACTATTTAATGATTTTCCACTAACTAGTTTTCATTTAAAAATCATTTTTACAAAAAAATCACAAAATCTCTCTCTTGTTCTTCATTCTAGCCGTCCACCCTCCCCTATATACTTCAAAAAATTTTGATTTCTACTTTGATTCATTGAAATCTAATCAAAGACCCACTTTGCAAATTCAACAAGGATCATTTTGGTATAAGATTTTACAACATGCACTCACTTTATTTTCTTTTCAAATTTTGAGGAAGAACATCATGTTTGATCCATTTTTATGGTTAAGAATGTTGTTATTATTATTATATTTGTAGTGGGATGATGTTGCATGCATGATTTTTATATATTTGATTTTTATTAGATTGAATTTGAGGGTTTTAGGAGTTAGTTAAATATGTTATGACAATATTAGGGTAATATTATGAGTATGTAAATTGTTGAAATGGGTCAAAATGGTGATTTGGTATGATTTTTAGATGACCATTTTAGACCAGTAGGTAAAAGGGGATTTTTGAATTACTTACTTTAATAAACTTGTTAAACTAATCAGATAGGGTCGTAGAGAATTTCGTTAGCTTCGATTTGATATAAGATAGAGCTTCTAGCTCCAAACGAGCGAGAAGTTATGCCAATTTTAGTATTCGTGTACCGGGAGACGATATCGGCATAATCCGAAAATTGTTGTCGATATTTGGATCGAATCTCGGGGACTATAAAATGAGTTTTAAAATGTTCAAGGACTGATGTTGAAGTCTAAACCTCAGGTCATGAGTCTATTTTCAAATCCGAGTGTCGGTTTTGTAAACGGAGTTGTTTAGATATGTCAAAATGGTTTTACGAGTTGAAGCCGTAAATCTGTCCGGTTTTTATAACACGAAGGTGTATCGGACAGAAGGTCTTAAGAGTAATATTTTTGAATGAAATTTAAACTGAGTCTTATTCATATTATATGTGAGTTTGTGACCAAGTTTCGTTGAAAACGGAATAGTTTAAGTAAGGTAAATGAGCTTGTACTTTCGGTAAGTACCGGCAGATTTTTATAAATGATATAGTCTAATAAAGTTGGCATGTAAAAGGGTATAGAAGTACACTTGTAGTACTATTATTTTTGGGATTTTCATTGTTTTATAAATTGAGTTTTATATTATTTAATTATTATTTATACTTAAGTCATTTATTAACGAATGCGCCTTATTTGGTAGGTTGCGGTCTTCGTGTTTAACGGGCATCACTTATCGCCGGCGATCGTCATATTACTACTATTGTACCAAGGTGAATCTATAGCCTCGCTTTTATACTATCTTGTAAAGATTTTAAAACCCGCGAGGGGGATAACATGCTTGTTTTAAAATAGAACACAAAGGAACCGATTGTATGCTAGATGAAAGTTATTTATATAAGTTTGCTTCTAGCCTTAAAAGACCCATTGAATCATGAATTGTTAATTGAATGAACGCTAATACTATGGATAGATCTATCGGGGTGACGCCCAGTCCGGTCGCGACTAGCTATCGTGTGGTGTTGTGATGCACTAGTAATGAAACATCGGATGTAATTGTATAAGAGAAATATATGCACTTGGCTAGGTGTGTTGGGCTGAAATAATATATGTTAACGTTCAATGTCATGAGACTTATGTAATAACAACGATGATTATGTCTGATCCACATGATTGTCAACCATTGAAGGTTTATTCAGAATACTTGTGTTCGTTTATTAAATTTAAACTCTATAGATTTACTCAGCATTTTTGTTGACTTTATAGCATGTTTTATCTCAGGTCCATGAAGAAGGCACTCAAAGGAAGGCGGTTTCATATAGCTTGCTTGTGAAATGTTTTGGCCCGCTTTTCTAAACTATGTCCATTCAAAGATACTTTTTTTGTTTGTTATGTTGTGTAAACTTAAAACTATTTGGGACCGTGTGTGAACTATTTTACCTTTAAATAATGAATGGATGTATGTTTTATTAAAACGACTCATTTTGAGGCGTTTTCTATGATATTGAGGTTGAACCATGTCAGTAACACCCAATGACTCTTCCGCTGCTATGACACGAAATTAGGGGTGTTACATACGCACCCACAAAGAAGGCTTTTTGAATCTACAATCAAAATTCTCGTAAAATACTCGAAACTATGAATGTTGATTTTGATGAGCTAACAGCAATGGCTTTTGAGCAAAGCAGCTCCGAACCCGCACTTCATGAAATGAGACCCTATAACATTAGCTCTGGTCTTGTCTCAAATAACCCTTCTTCATCATCATTTACACCACCTACTAGGAATGAGTAGGATACGTTGTTTCAACCGTTCTTTGATGAATTCTTTTCTCCTCCAAGTATTGTTGCTCTAGAACCAGTAGTAATAGCTCCATTTACCGAAGTTGTCGCTCCAGCAAACGAAGCACAATCAGATACGTCTACACCTACAATTGGTCAAGAGGCCATTCAACGAGTAATTTTCAACCAACACGCGCATAAACTCCCCATCTTATGCCTATTGATGATGAAGAAGATGATGGTGATGACGACCTAGAATTTTCTCAAATGCATGAACTTCCATTCTTTGGTGTATCGATTCCCGACACTTCTCAAGCGGGACCATCCACCTCAGAGGAAGCTCCTGCTACGGTCTACTCAATCCAAGGATTAATGTGGAGAAAGGATTATCCTATAGATTCTATTATTGGTGACCTAATCATCCGGTATCCACACGTAATCAGCTACAAGAAAGTGCAATGTCTTGCTACTTTGATACTTTTCTCTCTGAAGTTGAACCTTAGACGTGGCAAGAAGCTTTTACTCAATCATGTTGGATAGAAGCTATGCAAGAAGAACTTAATGAATTCAAACGTCTTGATGTATGGGAACTTGTCTCATGCCCGGATAAAGTGATGTTACTCACTTTGAAATGGGTTTACAAGGTGAAACTCGACGAGTTAGGCGGAATATTGAAGAACAAGGCTCGACTAGTAGCTCGTAGGTATCGATAATTATTGGGTATCGACTTTATGGAATCCTTTGCACCCGTTGCTCGTTTGGAAGCAATTAGACTATTCCTCGGTTATGCAGCTTATATGAACATGACTGTCTATCAAATGGATGTGAAGACGACATTTCTTAATGGTGAAATCAAAGAAGAGGTCTATGTTCAACAACCGCATGGTTTTGTGAACCCCAAATATCCTAATCACGTGTACAAACTTAAGAAGGCTCTCTATGGGTTGAAACAAGCTTCGCGCGCGTGGTATAATCTATTGTCACAATTCCTCATTATGAAAGGCTTCACAAAAGGCAAGGTGGATCCATCGCTGTTCATTCAGAAACGAGGGAAAGACATGATTATGGTACAAATATATGTTGATGATATTATATTTGCAGCCTCGACCCAAACTTTATCGAATAAATTTGGGACACCAATGTCTTCAAAATTTAAGATTTCAATGATGGTTAAGGTATCATTTTTCTTAGGACTTCAAATATCTCAAATTCCCAGAGGCATCTTTATCAACTAATCCAAGTATGCCCTTTAATTGCTTAAGAAATATAAGATAGAATCTTACGACCCCGTGGATACTCCAATGGTGGAGAGAACCAAGCTAGATGCAGATCCATATGGGATTCCTATTGATCCTACACTTTATCGTGGTATGATCGGTACCCTTCTGTATATTACAACTAGTAGACCTGACCTTCAATTTGCTATATGTATGTGTGCTCGGTATCAAACTAGGCCTACTGAGTTACATTTAGTTGCTGTTAAAAGGATCTTTTGGTATCTCAAAGGAACCGTTAATCAGGAACTTTGGTACTCGAAGGACTCCTCGATTGCACTAATGGCATATGCAGATGCGGATCACGCAGGTTGTCAAGATATAAGGCGTAGCACAAGTGGAAGTTTAAAACTACTGGGAGATCGACTTATCAGCTGGGCATCAAAAAGGCAGAAAAGTGCTGCAATTTCAAGTACTGAGACAGAATACATAGCTATGTCCGGTTGTTATGCTCAAATTCTTTGGATGAGATCGCAATTAACCGACTAGGGTCTAGGTTTCAATAAAATTCCGATGTACTGTGACAACAAAAGTGCCATTGCCTTCTGCTGCAACAATGTCCAACACTCTCGGTCGAAACATATTGACATTCGCTACCACTTTATCAAGGAGCAAGTGGAAAATGGACTGATCCAGCTTTACTTTGTCAAATCGAAGTATCACTTGGCTGATATCTTCACGAAGGCTTTGGATCACGCTCGAATTGAATTTTTTGTCGACAAGCTTGGAATGAAAACTTTCTCGCCCGAGACTCTAAAGGAATTGGCAGATGTAGTGAACGAATAGTGGTGGTAAACTATTCTTAGTATCCTTTGTGATCATGTGTATATATTGTTTATATTGCTTATATTTTTATCTACAAAAGCAAAATATAAAAATATAAAACCCATAAAAATTCAAAAATTCAAAAAAATCCAAAAATATTTGTTAAGTTGGATTCACTATGAACACGGGTAAAAGATCCGGAGGTCGTGGAGGATAGAAGTGGTGTTTAGCCATGGTAGAGAGAGAAACAAGAGTTACTAGAAAAGTGTGTTTATTCTAGTGAAAGAAAGGAAAGACAAAAAATGATTATCCTCACCACTCCATGGAAGTATGGAGGGGTTTGTATAGCACGGGACTTGGACTATTCCATATGACAATATTAGTCCCTGCAAGTCACGGCTATGAAACTAATGTAATTCCGTTAGTCGCACACATTTTAAGGCTAACAATCTTCCCCCAATGTGGAGACATACGGAATTTACTTACAATGTTCCTAACAAATGAAAATACAACAAAAATATGACAGTATTAAGTTTGCTTCCAATGCTGAGGATGACGTCATTGTCTTCAAGTCTTCTAGAAAAACTTATACCCCAGTTTGAATCCTCTTTGTCTTTGCTTGTTGAAGAACCATTGTATCATTTATGAACTGGATTAACTTCCCCCCAATTCATACCACATGTCTTGAAAATCTTTCTTCATAGACTTCTTTTTGACGAAGCTTCTGAATCAGCTTCCCTCCAAACCAATATCCCTGTCTTGAGCAAAATCTGTAGCTCGAGCAATCTTCTATCTTTGACATTTAAAGTGCACAACGGAATTTTGTAGAAGAAGAAGCAAGCCACACCAAGTACCTGCTACCTTGACATTTTTTTGTCTCCATGATTATGTGTTTGGGGGAACATGTAAGAAATCAACAACAAATCTTCTCACGCTTGTAGAATACTTCCCCTGGAAGTTGAACTAAGTACCCCAAAATACACGTTCTTCCCCCATGATGGTGACGAACTCTCAGAAGCATCATCTGACGTGTACGGTCAAAATCGCGAGATGTTCTTGTCGAAAGTATGGTGGTTACGAACACACAGAAGCATCATCTGACGTGTACGCTCAGAATCACGAGATGTTCTTATCAGAAGTAAGATGGTTAAGAACACTCAGGAGCATCATCTAACGTGTACGCTCAGAATCGTGAGATGTTCTTGTCAAGAGTATGGTGGTTAAGAACACTCGGAAGCATCATCTGACAAGTACAATCAGAATCGCGAGATGTTCGTGTCTGAAGCAGAAATCTTTGTTGACATTTTGTAGCTCAAGTTGCTCGTGAGAATTCTTTGCTGATCACATCTCTACTCTTGTACTCTCTGGCTAAACTTACCAACCTCGTATTCTTTCGGCTATCTGTAGTGACCACTGGTGAAGTAAACCTACAATCTCCCAAATTTGTTACTTACGCTTAGAACTGTTGTAGATTGATGAACGGTGCCGAGAAATGTCTCTTAGTACCTTATACATAAAAGAAGAGAGAAGTATAAGATGTAAAACACCTCTTGAAGTATCCACAACTCCCGGTGAGTGTGACACTGAGCACTACAACGTAAATCCTTAAGTGATAGTTGTCCATGTCGTTGACCATCCACCCCTTGACAGTGGAAACTAGATAAATCAAGTCTCAGTCATAAATACTGAAGCGAATCATCAATCGATAGAAGGGGTGAAAGAGGCTCGATGATGAATTGAGTAGACGCCTTCATGATATTCCACTTCAACCTCAAATAATAAATACCAAATCCACTTCGTACTCACTTGACATTACTTTGCCTCAATACTAGCCGTTTTGACGATTTCAGTGAATCTTAAAGGATCTTTTTAGTGTTTGTTTGTTTTTGTCGTGTTTGTTGTGTGTTGTTTGAGTGCCGTTAACTAGAGAACCAACAATGACTAGAAATTGAGAAGACGTCAACGTCGTCTAGCTAACTTAACTTTTTAGCCCAAAATCAGTCACAAAATTTCAACTCGGCATCCGTTCCCTATATTTGGTCCATTCAACTTATAGAACCAAATCCAAAGATCCAATTCGTTTAACGGTGATGGTCCAGCAACAAAAATTAATCAATGACAATTAATAGTCGGCCCTAAAATAGCCAAGCTGAGACCCATGAATGACATAATACAACCCAAATGGATAGTATATGACTTGGTCCAAGGAGCAGTTTAAGTTAGGGAGTATATATCACTACTCACCCTAATCTTTAGGTCATTTTAACCTAATCCTTTTATTTTCACAGCCTCTTTCATTCTCTCTTTCCAAATCATCTTAAAACTCTCAACTCTGCCTCAACCATCTAACAGATCGATCTATCATCATCCAAATATCAACCAGTCAAAGACAATGATCACCATCTCATCCTTGTTATCTCCGTCACATCATATCTCAACACTCATATCTCAAAACCATCTAGACCAAATAAAAGCATATAATCACCCACTCTAATAAACTAATCACACAAAAACCCATTGATCTTCAATGTGAATAAACGAATCTCTAATGAAGCCACAAGGTCAAGACGATTTGACACACATGACATCAAGATCTTTATTAATGAGGTCTCGGGTAGGTTTGGTTAGATTAGATAATGCAGTTTTCAGTCACCGAATCAAAGTGAAGCAATAACAGATTTGTTAATTGACTTTCTTTACATTCGAATATTAAAAAATGGTTTGCATCTAAAAAGATCAGTGATGATGATTTCGTGGGTTTTGATGTTTAAAGATCTTGACATGCATGTCAATATACGATTTGGATCTGAGATCTTTTTATTTAAAATTAAGTTTCGATGTTTGAGTCTAAATGGGATTAGGAGACGAAGGGTTAGGATAGATTTGGTGTTGATGGGAGTTAAAAGGTGATATGAAAAGTACTGGTTTTGGTGTTGATCTCGACTCACTGAGTTGACCCGGTCAACTCGGTAATTACCGAGTTGACTCGGTGTGGTGATGAACTTCAGATTTGGTCATAATATTTTCAAAAATAAAACTTATGTCATTATGTCACAACGTCTTTCTAAAACATATAACTAATAACTAGGTTTTCACTTAGTTATGAAAATTCGTTGTTCTTTAATACAAGCTTTTTAGCCAAGTGTAAAAGAGTTATCGTCCGATCTTTTCGAATTGATTAATGGTAGAAAGTGCGACTCAATCGTTCTTGGTGGAAAATAATTTGAGTTGGTTGATTATCTATTTTTAAACTAAAATGTCGTTGAGTAAAATTAAAGCTTTTAAAAGTTAAACTAAAAATTACTAGTAAAACACTTGGTAAAAATGGAGATTTCGGGAAGCGTGCAATTTTTGGAAATTAAAACGTAAATGATTAAAAACTTGAAAACTTGTTTAAAATAAACTAAGTAAAAAGGTGGGAAATGTATAATTTAAAAACTAAGAAAAATCAAAACAAAAGCCAAAGTAGATCGCAATGCGATCGTACTCAAATTGCAAGATGGATCGCAGTGGTGGATCGTACTCAGATCGTAGCCTACGATCGTAGCACTCGATCGCAGCCTAGATCGTAGTATAGGGATCGTACTCACTGACCGCAACCACGATCACAACAAGTGGATCGTGGTCTTTGATCGTGGCTTGTGATCGTGACAACAATGATCGCAATCAATGCGATCGTACCCAGAGATCGTAACACGATCGCACTCACAGATCACAATGAGTGATCGTAGTGTGGATCGTAGCCAAAGAAAGAACAATGATCGCAGTCAATGCGATCGTATCCAGAGATCGTAACCAAGGAAAACCCTCATAAGATCGTAATAGAAAACAAAGAGTAACTTAAGCTGCAACGAATAAGCAGTTAAACCAATAAGCACTTACCAACTTTTAGACAAGAGTAATTAAGCACAAATTTGACAACTTTTGGAATCTAAACACGTGAACTTTAGAACACGAACTTTAAAACGATAAAACTTTTAAGAAAGCTTAAAAGTAAATAAGCTAAACATACGAATAAGCCAATAAGCACAAACAGCTTAAAGCTCAAACGTATAAGAACTTATGTAGGAATAAAAAGACGAGCTTTTTAATCAATTAAACATCAAAATCAATCACGGATCATTAATATTTCGGATCAAAGGTAAACCAAAATCAAGAAAGGTAGAAAGAGATTAATGAACAAAAAGCTTAACTTGAACTTGTGATTAATGAAATCCAAATACAAGGATGATTAAAAGCTTAAACTTGAAAGATAAAAATAAAGAAAAGATGAAACTTAGTGAGAGAAAGTTTAAAACTTTCTCTCTCTAAAAACTAGAAAGGAAAAATTGAAAAATGAAACTATCTAACCCCCCCTCCTAATGTGTTTAGGAGGGTATTTATAGGGAAATGGGGAGGTGCATGTGTTTCTTCCTCTTTCTTTCTTCTCGGCTCGACTCGATTAAATCCTTTGTCTTTCTCGACGTCATCTCGGGATTTGTCGATGTAAATTGAACTTGTCTTGTAATTTTCTTCTTCTATTAGACTTGAGTTCTTCGACTTCATTAAACTTCTTTTTTAGATTTTTTTCTTCGATAAATCTTCAGAATAGGCCTTGGACTTCCGTTCTTTATGCACTCTTGATCTTTTGACTTCGTCTTTTCTCGTTTTCTTCGATAAAAGCCCGTGAAAGCCCGTGTTTTCTTCCTTTTTCATCTTTTGGTCCTAAAACATAATAAAATACAAACCACGCGTAATTCTGACTTTTACGACATAAAATACACGTTTTGGTCTTGTTATTATTGGAAATAAGTGGTAAAAGGATAAGTGTTTTCACACTTATTAAATCCCCAACACTTGACCATTGCAATGCCCTCATGCAATGCATTAATTTTAAAGCACGGTTTACATTTCCATCATAAATAACCCACCTTGGCCTTTATTAAATACTAAACTTTAAAGAAACTAAAAAGATAGAATTATGTACAAAACAAGTAAAGAAATCAAAGACTTACATTGGGGTTTTGGCCGTCATGAATGTTCAACATCCTCAAGTTTCACGTCCCCCATACCAAGCTTAAAAACGAGATCATTGTTATTATAAGTTAGCAAACTAACACGAACTCATGTGGCCCAATTATTTACTTAGACTCCCTTATTCCTAGGTGTATCTCTTATATTTTAATTTTGTCTTGAATGATTACGAGGATGCATTGTTTGACTTATTTTGATAGTTATTTAGGCCAAAAATAAAGTGGAACGATTTAATCAATAGTTAGCTAAAGGACAAACTTTTAAAACTGCTTCTCGGGACCTCTTAAAGTTCATATCTTGGCATAACTCGCTTCACGATTTGAGACCTTTCTCGGACCGATATTTGGCAGCGACTTCATACTTCAAATCTTGAGAGACGTTCATGAAATTATGGTCTTCTCTTCATATTAGGAATTTCTTCACTTGAAGTTTTTGAGAGATTCTTCATATTTGGACCACGACTTCTTCATTTTTCTCCAATCTTTATTTTGGACTTTGATATACAACGATCCGCCTCCTTTTAGGACTTGGATTTATTTATCCTCATACCTTTTTAGGGCCTTTTTGGATAGACTTCTCCATGATCTTTTGGGGAGTTTTTGCTTTTCGTCGTGTGTCTCGATCCTTCATATAGATTTTTGATAAATGATTCTGTTGGGCCAATGAAAGTTTTAACTATGGCCCAGTCTAGATTTGTTTAATTAGACTAAGTGTTTGCTGATCGCTGAGAGGACCAACGACAGAGACTAGACCAGTGGAAGGCAAAGCCTCAGCTGGCACACCAGGAACATTCAAGTCAAAGACAACGTCAGAGAAGTCGAAGACAATCTGAAGTCAGACTCACCAGCGATTATGGATAGCTGGGATGTTGAAGGAATGTACTGTTGTTCAAGGATCTCTGAGTTGACAACACTCAGAGATCACTTAAGAACCCTAGAAGTCTTGGATAAGCAAAGCTTATCCAATCCTTTATAGTTTAGGCGGGAGAATCTACCAAGTGTTTTGAGCGGGACAAAACAAGAGATTCAAGATAAAGCCTAGTACGACCTAGTGGGACAAAAGGTGAACAGTTGGCAGAACTGTTCACCTAAAGTTGGTTAAAGGTATGTCTCGATTTGGACATGCATTTAATACGTTGTACTCCTCCATTCAGAAGGTGACACGTATCAACTACTCCCACTAAGAAAGCAACCTCGTACACTATAAATAGGAGTGAGAAGGAAGAATTAACTCAACCCTTGTGCTTGGATAATTTATCTAAGTTAATTCTCACCTTGGAACCGCTGAGCTCTCAGCTGTCTACCAGTGTCTCATTGGTTCCCTTGTGAACTTGTATCTCGAATCTAGTTTACTTGTTTCTAGGGTTCATACCTTGTTGTCATTCAAGGAGTATATTCATAGCACTTTGTAATACTTTGTTTATAATACTTAATAAAGCATTACGCGTTTGAAAAGTATTTCATTGTGTTTTGTGGTTACAAGAGTTATAGTTTATCAACAATTATCATATTAAGGGACTTTCAATTGGTATCAGAGCGGTTTGATTTATAAAACTCTTCATAAACCGTCCTTGTTTTAAAATCAAGATCTTAATATGTCTCATACTATACCTCCTCCACCGTTTGGTCAAACCAGTTTAGGTACCACCTCGACCACCATGCCGGCCACCACATCTTCTACCATGCCTACACCAGTTGTAAGCACTGGTAATAATGATGATGACCTTCCCCAACTACTTGATGTTCGAGGGGGGTCACATGTGTCCAATGTACCAGCATTCGATGAAGAGGATTTCTCAAGTTGGAAAAGTAAATTTCTTATATATTTAGATGGTTTAGAACCATTTTTGATAGAAATCTTAGAAAATGGTCCCTATGTACCACTGGCCGTTTCCTCTACCCCTGAGAGACCCATTAAGAAACCTGTTAAGCAATGGTCTCCAGCGGATAGACGTCTGGCTAACCAGGACAAGAGACTCAACAGTATCATAGTATCTTGCCTACCCAAGAACATTATGAAGTCCATCATTAAATGCAACTCTGCTAAGGAGATGTGGACTGAATTAGTTCTAGGGTATGAAGGTCCAGAGGAAACAAAAGAAACCAAAATACAAGCCCTTAGACTTAAGTTTAATGCTTTTAAAGCTTTGGAAACAGAAACTGTTGCACAAACTTATACTAGGCTTAAGATTTTGTTGAATGATTTAGGAAATAATGGAGTTGTTCTACCTAAGGCTGAGGTTAATGCTACTTTTGTCAATAGCTTACCTAGAAAATGGCTTAGCCTAAATCAGACCTTAAGAGCTAACAATGCTATAAAGAATGATACTTTAGCCCAACTGTTTGGTAGATATAACTATGAAGAAGGGCTAATTGACTCCATTTATAAATCAGAGACTGACAGATTTACCACCAGTATCACTGGTTCAAAAGCTCTTGTTGCTAACCATTCCTTTCAGGACAGCGACTCTGACATTGAAGAGGACACTAGAAGTAGTCAAGAATTTCTTGATGAATTACATGCTGAGTTCCATGACAGAGCTCTTTTAGCTGATCAAAAGAGGTACTACAAGAGATCTGGTAGAGTTGGAGCTGCAAAGGTTGATAAATCCAAGGTGTCATGCTACACTTGTGGAAAGACTGGTCACTATCAAAAGGATTGTTGGTCAAACAAAACCTCCTCTCCAAGCTTCCCTTCATCCAGCAACAACAACAGTAGGAAGAAGTTTTCCACCTCACCTTTCAAGCAAACCTCTCTCTCTGAATCAGAAGGGAAGAAGGACTACAAAGTCAAATATAAAGCCTTGAAAGCTGAGCTGCTAAAACTCAATCAGAAAGCTGATGATGCAGCAAAGAAAAAGGATGTTAAGAAGACTAAAAAAGGTCTGATCGCTGCCTCATTCGACTGGGATGATGAACCTCTCACTTCTGAGGATGAAGGTACCACCACCGTCAGAACCTTTATGGTTGTCTCTAATGTAGAACCCGCTGTGGGTAAAAGTGAAGCAAGATCTGGTGAATGGGTGGATATCACCATGAAAAAGGTACAAAGAATGTTATCTATGGCTGAAGGTCCTGATAGAGACCATGTCAGTGATTATACCTTGGTTGACCTCCACTTTGTGGTAGAGCAAAGAAAAAACCTGTTAAACAAATTTCATAGTCTTAAAACAGAGTTAAATCTTTGCCAATCTGAATTAACAAATCTAAAACCATTTATGAATCTTGCTAATCAACTTCAAAATGAAGTGAGCAAATTATCCATTGAAAATGAGTCTTTGTCTGATGAAAATTCTGAACTTAGAAAAACATTGAGAAATGGAATTTGGCTCAATCCACAGTGGAAGAAATAGTCGTTGAATCCATACCTGGTGATGTGGTTCAGGCTATTGGGGGAAAGGGAAGATACAAAAAACACATCCTTATTCCCAATGTCAAATTTGTCCCTTCATATGTTACTTCTCCTTCTTCTACCTCTGTGGATGAGAAGAACTCTGACAAAGAATCAGAGGTACCAACCCCACCTAGACTCGCTGGTGCTAACCCATCTGTTTCCTTTCCTGGCCCAAAACCTCCAACTAAAACCCCTGGGAATTCAATTCTTAAAGTCGTTGATAAAGCGAATAAAAAGGTTTTTGTGGCTAAGGACTCCAACAAACCCACTCCTCCCCCTGAAGAGCTTTCTCCCACCAAGCAACTTCTCCTCACCTTGATGGAAGAGGTAAAAGGGTTGAAAGAACAAATCAACCCCAGAGTTAATAGTCCATCTGTTAACTCTCTTGGTGAAGGTTCTAGTAGCTCCAAGGGGAGAGCTTTGTTCAGACCTTGCAAGCATTGCGGTTTCAAGAATCACTCATCCGAGGATTGCTCTAAGAAACCAAAATGTATCACATGCGAGTCCACTGAACACAGATCTAGAGAGCATGAGGAGGTCATTGCGGTTCAAAGAACCAGAACTCAAATGAGATCTAAAACTCCTCATCGACCCTCAAGAAAGGCTGAGCCTAAACCCAGAGATAACTCTCAGGGTTACAGACCTAACCCCCCTGCAAGTATTGTGGTTTCTTCGACCATCACTCTGATGAGTGCGAGCATTATCCTGAATGTGACATCTGTGGAAGCATGCGTCATGAACCCAAGGATTGCAACCAAAGAAGGGGAGGTAACCAGAGAAGGACCAATGTCGTTGGTCAGCGACAGAATGGACCCACTGGAAAGTGGGTTCATCATAGAAACTAATTTGGATTTGTTATATCTATGCAGGAATATTTGAAGAAATCTGTTTGGTATCTGGATAGCGGGTGCTCCAGACACATGATAGGGGTTAAACAATATCTGCATAGATATAAAAAGGAGTCTGGTCCTAAAGTAGTCTTTGGAGATGATTCCTCAGGGGCTACTGAGGGTTATGGCTCAGTGGATTGTAATGGAATAACCTTCACAAGGGTCGCGTATGTCAATGGACTGAAGCACAACCTAATCAGCATTAGTCAACTCTGCGATGCTGGCTTCAAAGTTCTGTTCACCAAGACCCAAGGAAAAATCTTCAATCAAAATGATGATGTTGTTCTTATTGCACCCAAGAGAAGGGATGTGTATGTCATCGACGTGACATCTTGTCCAGAAAGGACAAGCACTTGTCTCTATGCCAAAGCATCTGATAGTGAAAATTGGCTATGGCATAAGAGACTCTCCCATCTCAACTTCAAAAACATTAACAAACTGGCCAAGAATGATTTAGTAGTTGGGCTTCCCTCTCTGACCTTCACCAAAGACAGACCCTACTCAGCATGCGAGAAAGGGAAGCACCACAGAGCCTCATTCAAGACTAAACAATCATTCTCCATAAATAAGTGCCTCCATCTCCTTCACATGGACTTATTTGGACCAGTTAAACCTCAATCCCTTAATCACAACAAGTATACACTAGTCATTGTAGATGAATTCTCCTGATTCACTTGGGTATTCTTTCTCAAAAGAAAGAGTGATGCTGCTGAAAGAATAATGTCCTTCATCAGAGAAACAGAGAATCTCAATGACTGCAGAGTTAAGGCTATCAGAAGTGACAATGGCACTGAATTCAAGAATCATGCCATGGAAGCCTTTTGTGATGAAAAGGGAATATCACAGAACTTTTCTAACCCAAGCACCCCTGAGCAAAATGGTGTCGCTGAAAGAAGAAACAGAACCCTCATAGAGGCTACTAGAACAATGCTCAGCGAATCAAGACTTCCTAAACAATTTTGGGGGTGAAGCTGTGAACACAGCTTGTCATACACAAAACAGATCCATTATTGTGAAGAGACATGGCAAGACCTCTTATGAAGTATAGAGGAAGAGAGCCCCTGATGTAAGCGACTTCCATGTCTTTGGTTGCCATGTTTTCATTCACAAGAACAGAGATCACCTGGGAAAATTTGATGAAAAGTCTGATGATGGATTCTTCGTTGGTTACTCTCTCACCTCCAGAGCGTACAGAGTGTTCAACATCCGCAGACAAGAATTAGAAGAATCCATCCATGTCACCTTCAATGAAGCAGATGCTGTCATCCACCACACCAACTCAGAAGAATGTGACATTGACTTCAATGAAGTTAAATCTTATCCAGTGGATGATTTCTCACATCCCAAGGAATCATCCAAGGGTGGTCACAAGGACTTCCCTTATGTTCATGCATTTGATCCTCACTCAATCTCTAACATCACTCCAGAAGTTGAAAATGCTGAACAAATCACTCCACCTACTACTGTGAATGCTGATCTCATCGAACCAATCTCTCCTCTTGATGAAGAGATTATGGATGAAGAAATAATTTGTGAAGAACCCTCAGCATTCATTAAACCTGTTGTGACTCCTGAACCCACAGAGACTCCTGCTCCTCAATCCAAATGGAGTAGGAACCAAGATATTCTTCTAGTGAATATTCTTGGTGAACCCTCTGAGGGAGTCACCACCAGAGGCAAACTGAGATCTCTGGAAACCGCCTCAGCGAATGAATGCCTTTTCGCTGATTTTCTCTCTGAGGATGAACCAAAGAATGTGGCTGCTGCGCTTCTAGATGAAGGGTGGGTTGTTGCCATGCAAGATGAGTTGAATCAGATTAAAATGAACAAGGTGTGGACTCTGGTAAAAGCTCCAGCTGGGAAGCAAGTGGTTGGAACTAAATGGGTCTACAGAAACAAGAGGGATGAAGCTGGCATGATTGTCAAAAGCAAGGCTAGGCTTGTGGTGCTGGGATATAATCAATCTGAGGGGATTGACTATGATGAAACGTTTGCACCAGTAGCCAAATTGGAAGCTATCAGAATCTTCCTAGCCTTTGCATATTATATGGGGTTTACTGTGTACCAGATGGATGTGAAGAGCGCTTTCCTCAATGGGAAGCTTGAAAAGGAAGTATATGTCCATCAACCCCCAGGGTTTGAAAGCAGTGAGTATCCTGATCACGTCTGCAGACTTCACAAAGCACTCTATGGGCTGAAACAAGCGCCTAGAGCCTGGTATGAAACCCTATCAAAATTCTTACTTGAAAATAAATTTGTTAGAGGTACCATTGATCAAACCCTGTTCACTTATAGGTCCAAGGGTGATGTCATTTTAGTACATATTTATGTGGATGATATAATTTTTGGTTCAACCAGTATTACATTGAGCAAACAGTTTGCCAAATTAATGACCAAAAAATATGAAATGAGCATGATGGGGGAATTAACTTTTTTCTTGGGTTTTCAAATTAAACAAAATTCAAAAGGAATTTCCATTTGTCAAGAAAAATATGTTAAGGATTTGCTCAAGAAGTGTGATCTGTCTGATTGTGCATCAGTGAAATGCCCCATGCTTCCTCCCAACAACTTGGGAGCTGATGACTCAGGGGTCTCTGTTAATGAGACCTTATATAGAGGCATGATTGGGTCACTGATGTACCTCACAGCAAGCAGATCAGACATACAATTTGCCACATGTCTCTGTGCTAGGTACCAAGCTAACCCCAAGGAATCCCACCTTGTAGCTGTCAAAAGAATTTTCAGGTACTTAAAAGGATCTCCCACATTGGGTCTCTGGTATCCTAATGGATCAGGCTTCGACCTCAAAGCCTACTCAGACTCTGACTACGTTGGGTGCTGTCTTGATAGAAAGAGCACCTCTGGGAGTTGTCAAATCCTTGGAGGAAAGTTAGTATGCTGGAGCGCCAAGAAACAAAACTATGTGGCCATGTCATCAGTTGAAGCTGAATACGTAGCGGCCGCTGGTTGTTGTGCTCAAGTTCTCTGGATGAAAAGTCAGCTGGCTGATTATGGGATCATTTATGAAAAGGTTCCCATATTCTGTGACAACACAAGTGCTATAGCCATCTCAAATAATCTGGTACTTCATTCCAGAACTAAGCATATTTACATCAGGTATCACTTTATCAGGGACCATAATTTAAAAGGTGATATTGAGCTTCATTTTATACCCACTGAATACCAGCTCGCTGATATATTCACCAAACCTCTGGCTGAGCCAAGTTTTACTAGGTTGGTTGCTGAGTTGGGTATGCTCAATATTGGTAAACAAATCTGATAAATGATCTCTGACCTCTGTCTCTGGGCATTAAAGGGACTTGAATGTAACGAGGTAGTTACATTCCAATGGGACTTAATATATTCCCATATTTAATTCAAATGATTAACCTTTATTGTCAACAACTTTCCCGCTTTCCAAGGGACATAAATATCACATGAAGAGTCAAGGGGTCCCACTTTTCCTAAAAGGTAATTTTTTGCACTAAATGCTTTAATTGTAAAACGGCTAACCCTTTTATCAAAACCCTTGACTCACTTTTCAAAACTCACATTACTCATAACTTTCACACACACATACTATTCATCTTCTCAAAAACCTTCATTTCTTCCACACTTCAACAATGGCGTCTTCATCATCTAACATCACTTTCACCGTCCTGGCCACCTCGAACGTTGATTTTGGGATACACGATGGCAAAATTGCCTTGAACAATTGTGTAGCTCTCTTGGAACACACCAATTCACTCTACCAACCTTTGTTCTCCTTCCTAAAAAACTCCACCATTTTTGAAGCCATAACCAGAGTACCCTCCACATGCTACCACCAATATTTGAAGGAGTTCTGGTATAGCGCGGAAGTTGATCCAACCTCTTCACACATCACCTTCAACCTTTCCACACATCCCCAACCTCTCACCTTTGATCTTCATACCTTTGCCAAAGTTATTGGACTGCCAGTCAATGAAGGCATGTCCGTTGTGCCTGCCAGCGCCACGGTGAAGAAGGCTCTGGCTACCCTTCGTCCTCATGACGACAATGATAAACCCTTCACCACACAAGGTTTACATACCAAATCCCTGATCAAAGTGAACTACTTCTCACCTATTTGGAGGACGCTGATGTTATACATTGTCAAATGTCTGGGTGGAAACCAGGGGTCTCATGATCAACTTAATGGAGCCCAACAAGCTATTGCCTACAGCTTAATTTGGGGACAAGATATAGGGATCGCCCATATACTTTACTCTGACCTCATTGCTAAGCTAGAAAACAAAGGGAAGAAGAACAGACTGGCCACCATCTGCTATACAAGATATCTCTCTCTTCTCTTAGAAGATATGCTGGGTGAAGGCTACACAAATGATGAACTTCTCTCCTTCTCTCCTTATCGCATCACTGCTGCATCACTAAAGACCCTTTTGGAAGACGAAGTGCCTCTCAACAGGCACATGATGTAGGTCGCTGGGTTACTGGTTGCTGATGGAGAGCCCTTGATCCCTCACAATGAGGTGAATGCTGAAAGAGCAACTGACAAGTCTCTGTTAAAGACCTATGTGCATTCTTCTTCTCAGCCCAAGGTGCCCAAGGAAAAGAAGAAGAAGAGGAAAGACATCCCCCTTTCCTCTAAAACCCCTTCTGTTAATCCTTCCAAGTCCAAGAAGACCAAGAAGCACCCATCCCCTTCTCTGGTGGATGTGGTTGAAGAGCCTGCCGCTGACAAACAACTTGAGTCTAGCGTCTCCCAGTCAGCAGAGACGACTAAGAACCTTCTCAACGCTGATATCTCTCAGGTATTAGTTTGCCATTATATTCTCTTGGAGGCTCACATACAATCACTCTCAACATTCTGTAGGAGAGAGTGATGAAGACTTAGGGTTTGCCTCAACCCATAGAGTGTCTGTGTCAGCACCTAGAACACTTAGGATTATCTGTACACTCTGTCTTAACACAAGGATATGATTCATTTGTGCTCATAACGCACCCCGATGATCCTTCACCCTATGGACTGTGCTCTTGTCCATACCAAATTGAGCATGCTATAGGTCCCGAACCAGAGTCTCTGCACTTCACGCGGTCTCTAGGTCCCCTCATTGGAAAAGAGTCCCAAAGAATTTATTCTTTTGGGGGGACTGAATAATCACCCTCAGTCTTCCTAGGGGCAACGATAAAAGGCGACCATTACCTTCAAATAATTCACAACTAAAAGAGTCCCAAAGAATTTATTCTTTTGGGGGGACTAAATAATCACCCTCAGTCTTCCTAGGGGCAGCGATAAATGGCGACCTTTAACTTCCATGAATTCACAACTA
The DNA here is from genome assembly GCA_025667525.1 of Glebionis coronaria. NCBI lineage: Eukaryota > Viridiplantae > Streptophyta > Magnoliopsida > Asterales > Asteraceae > Glebionis > Glebionis coronaria. The sequence goes on along the minus strand of CM046881.1, from coordinate 425,929,774 downwards.
AAAGAGTCCCAAGGAGCAATCCTTCAGGGGGAGCTGGATAGTCACACCCAGCTATCCTAGGGGCAGCGAACAGCGACCATTCACCACATAATTTTCACAACTCAAAAGAGTCCCAAGGAGTAATCCTTATGGGGGAGCTGGATAATCACACCCAGCTATCCTAGGGGCAACGAATGGAGACCCTTCAACATAACTATTTCACACTTAAAAGAGTCCCAAGGAGAAATCCTTAGGGGGGGGGGGGGGGGCTGGATAATCACACCCAGCTTTCCTAGGGGCAGCGAATGGCGATCTATAACTTCATAATTTTTCACAATTGGTTACTAACAAATGTCATAACAGGCTCATAATCTTCATGAAGAACAGCAGAATGATGATGCCTATTCTATTGCTGGTGATGAAAATGCTGAAGTCCCCCACATAGATCTTGATGCCATGTCAGACATTGATTCCATGCCAGAGGATGAGGTCTTCATTATTAAAGAGGACTTGACCATTTCAGACTATGCTGATATGGATGCTGATGATGACCAAGTTACATCAGAGTTGAAACCCATCTCCTTCCCATCACTGCCCAATGTGCAAGAACTGGCTGCTAAGCGGCTATTGGACCAGAGGCTCTGTGCACCAACCCCAGTTCCGTTCCCAACCTTACCAAATGTCATGGAACTAGGGGCCAAGCAACACTTAGAACATTTACAAAAGCTCAAGCCTGTCCATGTTCCTCGAATGAAAGATGTTCAGGAACTCGCTGATGAGGCTCTCTGGAATAAGAGGGGTGACATCAGTAAAACCAAGCCCAAAGTCACAAATGATGTCATACTCTCTGAATTACAAACACTCACCCATGCTGCTGAGGAGCTCACCACAACACTAGAGACTTCACTAACTTCATCTGTGGAGTCCTCTATGACTGCCTTACTTCCGCAACTACTGGGAAGTGCCTTGCAAGCTTACCTCCCAGCTGTTCTAGACTAGAGCCTCCAGCAATACATACCATCTGTCCTCACATCAACTGTCAAAGCAAATGTTGCAGCTATTGCTAAGGCGTCTGAGCCTTCAAGAAAACTTCTTCAAGAGCTGTTACAAGAGGAACTTAAAGAGATATGCTTATTTGTTCATCAAGAATTCATTAAGTTCCTTAAGCCTGGTTCAAGCACAACTACTACCGGCGCTATGCCTGAGGTGGAGAATTCAGCAACCTCCACCTCTGAAGAAGAAGAAGACACTACCTCACCTAAGGGGGAGCAGTCACTCAAACAACCAAAACCTTCAACAGTGATTCCTACACCACAACCTCTTAGATCCTTCAACCCCAGCACTGATGCAATAAAGGATAAAGGAAAAGGAATTGCTATTGAACAGCCTGAAATAACCCTGCACTCCCTCCAAGAAGAAGATGAATCTATAGCCAGGCTCTCTAAAGACTCTGATCTAAACAAATTCAAGAGTGCTGATGAACCACCACTCACCCCAGAGCAGGCAAAAGCTCAAATCTTAGAACACCAAAGGCTGGCAAACATCAGAGCGGCTGAACTCAAAAGCAAAGAAGCTCTGAACAAACTCTCTCCTGCTGTAAAGGAAGCTCAGCTGGTTAAGCTCAAAGAATTGGAAGTTAAAAGGAGCAACCTTCTAAAGGAATATGAAAGACTTGTAAACCAGAGAGCTGAACCTGGTCAAATCACCAAGTATGCATGTTACACTGACAAGAACAAAAAGGTGGTGATGACCCTTTACAGAGAAAACCAACTAACCAACTACAAAGTCTCCAGTGACTTTAAACTCAGAGATCTGGGCCTCTCTGAATGGTTAGAAATGTTGGCTCTTGCCCAAAAGAAGACTGGGCCTGGTGCTGCCCAAATGATGAAGAACATTCAAGCAAAGCTGAATTGGGTAAGAGACACGACAAAGAAGCTGAAGGTACCCCTGCCTCCTCAACTTTCACAACAACAACCTTCTCAAGGACAAAGGAAAAGGAAAACCCAACTGGGGCATCTGGTGGAGAAGTTGGTTACTGAAAACATTGTTGTGGATGGGATGCACAGAAACTTGGTTCTGCCCAAAGAGATCACCAAACCAGTAGGGGGCCAAGTATACTCAGAACCAGAGATAGGTATGGTCTTTATGAATGGTAATTGTGAGTATTGCTTTCAGCGGATGAATGAACTACATCTGGCATCAACCATCCAGCTCATCAGACTCAAACAGGGCATCCTAAGGAATTGCAAAACAGCTGAGGATTTTGAGTTTGAAGTTGAGCTTGTCATCAACTCTAGGAAATGACAAAGTTAAAGCCCAGAGAATCTGTGATCAAGGCCTCGATCGCTGAAGAACCTTTTACTTTTGTTTATGTTTACACCTCTGGGTGTTTTTGTAATAGACTAGGTTCTTTATGTTTAATAAAACTCTGAGGTATATTTGTTAAATTATGTGTAAGAAGAAGCTGTGTACTCACTTACAATAATTTTAGACTTAGTATAATTTATAAATAAATAGGGGGAGATTGTTGGGCCGATGAAAGTTTTAACTATGGCCCAGTCTAGATTTGTTTAATTAGACTAAGTGTTTGCTGATCGCTGAGAGGACCAGCAACAAAGACTAGACCAGTGGAAGGCAAAGCCTCAGCTGGCACACCAGGAACATTCAAGTCAAAGACAACGTCAGAGAAGTCGAAGACAATCTGAAGTCAGACTCACCAGCGATTATGGATAGCTGGGATGTTAAAGGAATGTACTGGTGTTCAAGGATCTCTGAATTGACAACACTCAGAGATCACTTAAGAACCCTAGAAGTCTTGGATAAGCAAAGCTTATCCAATCCTTTATAGTTTAGGCGGGAGAATCTACCAAGTGTTTTGAGCGGGACAAAACAAGAGATTCAAGATAAATCCTAGTACGACCTAGTGGGACAAAAGGTGAACTGTTGGCAGAACTGTTCACCTAAAGTTGGTTAAAGGTATGTCTCGATTTGGACATGCATTTAATACGCTGTACTCCTACATTCAGAAGGTGACACGTATCAACTACTCCCACTAAGGAAGCAACCTCGTACACTATAAATAGGAGTGAGAAGGAAGAATTAACTCAACCCTTGTGCTTGGATAATTTATCTAAGTTAATTCTCACCTTGGAACCGCTGAGCTCAGCTGTCTACCAGCGTCTCATTGGTTCTCTTGTAAACTTGTATCTCGAATCTAGGGTTCATACCTTGTTGTCATTCAACGAGTGTATTCATAGCACTTTGTAATACTTTGTTTATAATACTTAATAAAGCATTACGCGTTTGAAAAGTATTTCATTGTGTTTCGTGGTTACAAGAGTTATAGTTTATCAATAATTGTCATATTAAGGGACTTTCAGATTCTTCACCTCACTTGGGATCTTTAGCAACAAAATGTAGCCCTCATGCCTTGTTAGGGCCTTTTCGGACTCGCCAATCTTCGCATCCCGCTTCAATAAGTTATGCCTTGGCTATGAACTCTAATTAATACCGAGCAACTTTTAAACGATCTTGTGCTAGAAGCTAAGTAACTTTTCAAATCGTACAACCTTATTTATTGCAAATAAATTTATTAGCAAGCGATGGGAGAAGAAGCTCATAATTAACTCACATAAATTAATAAAAGAATACCAAACTTATAATTGACTCTATCATCTCTCGTTCTCCACAATTTAAAATCTCAAGGAATGAGACTCGTGGATGCTTAGCCAATTAAATCAAAGTTTTTGGTTTTCAAGTTATCTATAGGATCTTGCAAATTCTTAGACTTTTTCAAGTTTAGAAATCGCATTTTAAAGTTCCCTTGATAAACAACTCTCTAGGATCAATTATAGGAACTTGCGAAAAGTTCTTGTTCTTAACCCGTGAGAGTTAAGACTTTCGCGTTTTAAAGTTCCCTAAATAAAAGCCTAGCATAACTTGACTTAAACACGTTAAGGATACTAGCTAGAGTAAACTTAGATAAGTAAACTCGGGTTGAGTCAAAATATTCACGACTTTGAAAATTTTAAAACCACTTTATTAAACTTTATTTTAGCAAAGAAAGTAAATAACGCTAACAAAGGAAAAACTACTAGGCCAAAATAGATTAAAAATTTTGAAAAATGTCGAAAAATCAAGTTTTCCGGTTAAAATGATGGCAAAAGTTCATGGAAAAGACCACTTACTTCGATAGAAGTCCCCCCTACACTTGATATAAACATTGTCCTCAATGTTTAAGCATGTGGGAGTAAACTCCCCTACACTTAGGACATTGTGCACTTTGTTTAAAGCTTGCTAAGGGAAGGACAACTATAGTGATTTTAATGTGTACATATAAGATATGAAATATTGAATCACGACAGTTTAGGATAGAACCAGGAAGACAGGAACACGGGATCACGGTTCGTCAAAAGTCATCGAGAATGGATCTTTGAACCTTTAATCCCTGCACATCAAAAGAAACAAGAAAACAAACACATACGGGGCTCCCCCTACACTTATTATGAAAACGGTAAAGGATAGATCAATGGTTGCCTCCCGAGAAGCGCTTGTTGTTGTTAACCGAGTCACGAGCATGACTCGACCCAGAACTTAATTCAAGGGAAACATGGTGAGGGATGGAATCATCTCATGAGAGATGTCCTCACCAAAGTACAACTTCACGCGCTGGACATTCACCTTAAAATTGGGCCCATTTGGCTGAGAAAGCTCAATGGTGCCATATGGGAAGACTTTGGCGACGGTGAATGGACCAGACCAGCGGCTGTTCAGCTTTCCTGAGAAGATCTTCAACTGAGAGATAAAGAGTAAAACTTGATCACCAACGTGGAACTCTCGGTTCTTAATCCTTGAATCATGGATGATCTTGGTCTTCTCCTTGTAGATCAATGAGTTCTCATAAGCTTCATTCCTTAGTTCGTTGAGCTCATTGTGTTGAATCTTCCGAAGATCGCCGGCTTTGTTGATGTCGAAGTTAGCCCACTTCAAGGCCCAGTATGCCTTATGTTCCAGCTCAATAGGGAGGTGGCATGCTTTCCTGTACACAAGACGATAAGGTGTACAACCAATCGGGGTCTTATATGCGGTACGGAAAGCTCACAAAGCATCATCTAACTTTTCGGCCCACGAGGCACGATGCTCTCCTACAGTACGCTCAAGAATTCGCTTCAATCCACGGTTAGATATCTCGGCTTGACCATTTGTTTAAGGATGATAAGCGATGGAAAGACGATGATTGACATCGTACTTAGCCATGACTCTAGCAAATTGATCATTGCAAAAATGAGTCCCACGGTCACTGATGATAGCACGAGGAACACCGAATCGAGCAAAAAGCTGCTTCAAAAAGTTCACAACCACCCTCGCATCGTTCGTAGGGAGAGCCTTTGCTTCAACCCATTTAGATACGTAGTCAACGGCTACGAGGATGTACTTGTTCCCTTTAGATGATGGAAATGACCCCATAAAGTCGATGCCCCATACATTAAAGATTTCACATTCTTGTATGAAATTTTGAGGCATCTCATCTTTATGTGTGATCTTGCCTTGGCGTTGGCAAGCATCACAATTTTTAACCATCTTGTGAGCGTCACGATAAATGGTGGGGCAATAGAATCCCGAATCAAGCACTTTCTTCGCGGTGTAGTTGGGACCAAAGTGACCACCGGTGGGTCCTTTATGGCACGCTTTGAGAATGTCTAAAGCTACGGGTCCATCAACACACCGACGAATAATCAGATCAGCACATTGTTTGAAAAGGCAAGGGTCATCCCAAAAGTAAGTCTTAACATCTTTAAAGAACTTCTTTTTTTGTTGGGATGTTAACCCTTTGATGAGAATTCCACCTGCCAAGTAGTTTGCAATGTCCGCAAACCACAGGGTGTCATCAAGATTGGAACTGATAGACATTAAGGCCTCAAGGGAAAAGAGTCATTGATCTCTTGATTCGGATGATCCCCTTGATAAGGATCCTCAAGTCTACTTAGATGATCTGCGGCTAGGTTTTCGGCTCCCTTTTTGTCACGAATTTCAATTTTGAATTCTTGTAGGAGCAAAACCCAACGAAGAAGTCTTGGCTTAGAATCTTGTTTAGTCAACAAGTACTTCAACGCGAAATGATCGGTGTACACGATGGTGGTGGAAAGGACAAGATAGGGGCGGAATTTTTCAAAGGCATATACTACTGCTAAAAGCTCTTTCTCGGTAGTGGTATAATGCAATTGAGCCCCCGCCATTGTCTTGCTAGCATAATGGATTGGTTGGAAGTGTTTGTTCACTCTTTGGCCCAAAACCGCTCCAATGGCAAAGTCGCTAGCATCACACATCAATTCAAACGGTAGTTCCCAATTAGGGGTAACCAAGACCGGTGCCTTAGTCAGCTTATCCTTAAGAAGATTAAAGGATTCAAGACACTCTTTGGAAAAGATGAAAGGAGTATCTTTTTCCAAGAGGTGGGTCATCGGGCGAGCGATTTTGGAAAAATCTTGTATGAATCGATGATAGAAGCCCGCATGACCAAGAAAACTTCTCACACCCTTCACGGTTGAAGGTGGAGGTAATTTGGCTATGACATCCACTTTAGCACGGTCTACTTCAAGACCGGCTTTTGAGATTTTATGTCCAAGCACAATGCCTTCTTTTACCATGAAATGGCATTTTTTCCCAATTTAGAACAAGGCGAGTGTCTTCACATCGCTTAAGCATGCGTTCCAAATTGGCAAGGCAAGAAGAGAAGGAGTCACCATAGACCGAGAAATCATCCATGAAGACTTCCATGGTTTGCTCAACCATGTCATAGAAGATAGCCATCATACACCTGTGGAAAGTCCCGGGAGCATTGCATAAGCTAAAAGGCATTCTTTTATAAGCAAATATTCTATAAGGACAAGTGAATGTGGTTTTCTCTTGGTCTTATGGATCGATGGGAATTTGAAATACATGGAGAAACCGTCTAAGAAGCAGTAATAGTCATTACCCGCTAGACGTTCAAGCATTTGGTCCATGAAAGGAAAGGGAAAATGATCATTTCTCGTAGCATCATTGAGTTTACGATAGTCTATACAAACTCTCCACCCTGTAACGAGACGAGTAGGAATCAACTCGTTGTTTTCATTGGGCACAACGGTTATTCCGCCTTTCTTAGGCACACAATGGACCGGACTAACCCATGGTGAATCCGAGATAGGGTAGATCATTCCCGCATCAAGAAGTTTGATAACCTCTTTTTTGATAACGTCATAGATCTTGGGATTCACCCTTCTTTGGTTTTAAATAGTGGGTTTAAAGTCGTCCTCTATGAGAATTTTATGTGTGCAAAAGTGAGGATCAATTCCACGAATATCGGAGATTTTCCACGCAATCACTTTCTTATGATTCTTCAGCACGGCGATAAGTCGGGATTTTTCTTCCTCTTTCAAGTCCTTTGCGATGATTACGGGTGACTTCTTGTTGTCTTCAAGGAAAAAGTACTCGAGATGAGACGGTAGGTCCTTAAGCTCTAAATCCGGAGGATTTTCGATGGAATTCGTAGTCAAATTCGGTTCATCGATAGAGATATCCTTAGGAGATGGTGGAGAAATATGGTCCTCATTGAGAAGTTTCTCAATGGTACGAATGTCTTCATCCAAATTGGAGGGAGAATCATCATATTGCAAGTCCACATCTCCCAAAGTTGCTTCAAATTCTTTCAAAATGAAATCACTTTCTCCAAATGGATTTAGTGATGGAGAAATAGAGGTCATGGTCTCAACAATGGGTAGAGAAGAAGAACCACTTTTACAAGTGATATGAGCAAAAACTCATATCAATTAATCAACAAATCACCCTAAAACACAAGAAAAATACCTAAACTTTGTGCTATAAAAGCAGTATTATGTGGTATGTTTTGTGGTTGTGTTCAAATAGGTAAGAAGGATGCAATTTCAAGCAAACAAGAAGAAAATCAAGCTAATTTGGATGAAAAAGACAAAAAAGGATCAAGGATGACAAGACTTTGAAGACAAAGGACCTATCTTGACAACATTTCAAAGATGAAGGACCAAAAGTGAACATTTGTCAAAGTCAAGATCAAAGTCAAACATGGTCAATCATCAAGTCAAGCAAGTCAAAGGGTCAAATGAAGCAAGAATGCAAGTTGAAGGGCCATTTATGCCAAAGGAATGAAGATTCTAGCTCAAAATATCAATCTGCCAAGTACAAGGACTGAAATTGCCAACTTTCAAAGTAAAATATGGCTTAATCCGTATGATGCAATATCAACCAATGAGAAGCAAGGAAATAAGTGATTTGGATTGCCACATAATCCCACTCACAGCCGCCAACATTTAATAAGCAAATCCTAACAGTGCAATCCACCACCCTTTCAATCCACCAATCATATTTCAGTATAACGATAATGATCCGTGTGCTTATCCCTCAGCCAACCACAAGACGCCACGTGGCTTTCTTCTCCAACAACTTTGCCAGAATCGATCAAGAGCTAGAATGCGTTTCAGAAGAAGTTATAAACATCAAAGTTGCTCAAAATCAAAGGACGAATTCATCCCAACAACTCAATTAAGCTAAGAATAACTCAATCAAAAATCACCAATTAAGTTCTTCACCTGCAAATATCAATTAGCAGAATTGGGACACGTGGAAGACTCCTATTGGCTTGGACACGTCATTCTCCCCAACTACTTCACTTTTCCATTCTATAAATAGGACTAGAATCTCTCATTTGTACATAGTTAGCTAGTGTCAAAAACACACACACTAGAAATTTACACTCTCTCATTCTGTTAGCAGTTAGTAGATAACAACTCTCAAGAGCTTGACAACCTCTTGAGAGTCTGTTAGTTAGTTGTAACATATTTTGTAACCACCTTTCACATAAATTCAATAAAATTCCAATTTCCCTCCAATTCTCTTACTACTCTTACATACTGTTCATACGCCAGTGCTATTGTTAAGTTTCTAGTGATCATAATTGATCATTAGCAGCTTTGTAGAAGATTGTAGCTGTTCTTTTCATCATGTAGCTGAGTAGATTGTTCTGATCATTCCATTTCAAGCATTAGTAGAATTTTTGAAGGTTTCAAGTTCATCAATGGAGATTAAGAGTTGATAGCTGTTGATTGGTTATAGATTGATAGATCCTAGTGCTAAGGTGGTGGTTTAGCACTAGCTAGATAGCTCAGTGCTACTCTACTCCATCAAAGGAGGCTTCTAATTCACAAGTTTGCCTTTTCTGCATTTTTGTTCCACTCAAGTGTTGAATGTCTGCTCAATTCATAGTATAGAACTTATTTGTTGTATGATCAAAGGTGTTTAGTTGTTAATTGACTAGATTGAATGATTGTGTAGTGTAATGGTAGCTTAGCTCTTGATTACTAGCCTTTATTTCCATTCTGTTAAGATTTTAGCTGTCATTTAGCTTGCCTTAGCATTTGAAGTATAGGAGTGTTGCTTAGCCTAAGATTAGCTTCTTTACATCTCAATTTGGTAGTCAAATTTAGCCTGCTATTACTCTTTAATCAGTCTTGCTCCTAGCTTAAATCTCTTTAATAAAATTCTACTAAAAACCTGTAACCAGTGTTTGGCAACCAGTTTAGAGAATGATCTAGTGTTGATTTTTGAGCAAATCTTGTTCATTGTTAGTCACTTAGCCGTTTTAAGTCAAGTTCAGTAGTTGACATTCCTTTTCTAGTTAAATCTTTGGTCAAAAAGGCCAATTGCAGTAAAGGCTTTGGGTCATATTGATTCAAAACCTGTTTTCAGAAAGTATCAGATTTCAAATCATTGCCATTGCTTCAATCCTTGATGAATTTTCTTGAAACCAGTTTCTATCTCTCTAACAATATATGTAGTTTAAGCCTTTAGCAGAAATTTCTACAGTTTTCAGAATTGAGGTAGAAATAAGTTGTAGAATAAGCCCTTAAGCATTTGCCATTTTCTGTAACAAAACATTAGGCTGTTTTCCTATTCTGGCTTATCCACTTCATAAACTTGCCCATTTTCTTTTACAAATCTCTTTAAAAAGTGTTAGTGGTTAAGATTTGAACTTTTCAGCTTTTTGGAAATTTTGGTCAACAAAAGTCAACATAAGCTCTTTCGAGCTTAATTTCGTTTTCTGAGCTTATTAATGGATCATTTTTTATAAGACAGAACATCCCCTTCTTCTTGTGAGCTGATTAACAAGTTTTTGCAAAAAAATCAAGTTGTGGACGTTTGGCTTATTAGATAGCTTAAACTTGGCTTATTAGAAATAGCTTATTAGAGTTTTAGTAAGTTTCAGCTTATTTCCTTTTACTAGTCTAGTTAAAATTGAATTTTAAATCTTTTGCAATTTGAATGAGCTTATTTGGTTGAGATTTAAGCTTATACGAGCTTATCAAAGTTTCTAACCCGTTTTTGGTTAAAATTTGTTAGAAATTGCATTTAGGTCCTTTGATTGTTAAACTGTTTTCAATCCTAGTTAATTACCCACTTAATCAAGTTTTGCATAAATTAGTCCTTATAGTTTTGGAGTTTGTTAAAATTAGTTAGGCAGTTTTGAAGATTGTTACAAGTTATTTAAAAGTTAGTTACATTTTCACAATTATTCCTTGTAGTTAATTGATTTACATTTCAAGCATTTTAATTTTCAGAATTTACAATTTCAGCCCCTTACTTTCATAGATTTACACTTTTGTCTTTAATTGAATAATAATGTGGTATTTGACAATTTGTTTTACGGTTACGTAGTTAATATTTTTCATTTTTACTTGATTGTTGAATTAGACGTAGAATATCCAAATACCTTTATCAACCAAAAACAATTATAAACTCGATCTTGTTAGGACTTTCAATTTGTTAAGAACTGAGAAAACGAACTTCAACTATACACAATTTCAATTGGCGTCGATGCCGGTTCTTTGACTTTACGAGAGACTATCGATTGACGGTTTTCATTGGCTTTTGGGATCCGTTCACCTCGTGAACGTTATTTTTACGTATCATAAATCAAAAACAATAAAAAATCAAAAATATAAAATACATAAAAACTAAAAATTAACAAAACAATTCTTTTCCTAAAGAATTGACCAAACAAATTAAAAAATCCAAAAAGCAATCTTTTCCTAAGAGATTGCACCCAAAAATATATATTATTGGATTCTCTCGGTTTTTATGTACATATAGTATTTTCTCTTAAAAACTCATAAATACAAAAATAGTTTCCATATATTATTATAAGTAAATACGTATACGTATAAGAACAACTAATTCACATATTCTCCATAAGTATTGCCAAGGCAATACACCGTTTTGAGGGCCGTTCCGGTCCTTGACACGTGTATCGATCAAACAAAATAAAGCAAGAATAGATCAATACTTCCAATAAGCAACAATTCGAAGAATACAAACAATTAAGTGAATAGAAAGGCGATGTGCTATAAAATGTCATCTAAGGGTCAATAGGTACTTAAGTGCTTCGCGTCACCTAACCCCCCGTTCACTTGTGAGTATTCTAAGAAGGAAGGCTTCATTGGGGGTCTTGCACACAAGTAGTACATACGTATATTATTATTTTCTTGTGAATATTTCATATTAAACTCGAAGGGGATAATCATTTTCTCTTCAAAGTCACACGAGAGCTTCTCTCTCATTCCTCGTATTGAGTTGCATGCTCACTCGTGGGCGTGCACAAATACCGATTGGTGTACAACCCCTTCCTCCGAAAAGGAAGAAAAAGAGAAAGAGTAGGAACACCACCGTCCATCAAGCCGATCACGAGAATCGTGCTTTGATTCATCCACAACAAGAAGCCATGGCCGGAGTTGATACTCGTTCTTTGATGGAGAAATTGCAATCCAATGTTCTTGGATATGCCGATGCTATCAAGATACCCGATATTCCCGCAAACACATTTGAGCTAAAAACATCCATGATTAACTTGGTTTCAAACACACCTTTTTATGGAAACAAGAATGATAATCCTCATGATCACCTTAAGAGATTTCTTGCTCTTTGTAACACCATTAAGTACAATGGAGTTCCCCTTGATGCCATTAAGTTGATATTGGTGCAATTTTCACTAGAGGGTCCGGCTAAGCATTGGTTAGATACACAACCACCCGAGAGTATCACCACATGGGATGGTTTCACAACTAAGTTTTTAAACAAGTTCTTTCCCCTATCTAAGACCATGGCTTTGAGGAACTTAATTATAGGCTTTCAACAAAAACCTAGTCAAACCTTTAGTGATGCTTGGGAGGAGTATAGAGAGTTATTGAGGAGATGCCCTAACCATGGATTAGATGAAGTTCACCAAATCAATACTTTCTACAATGGCCTTAAACATCATCACCAAGACTCACTCAATGCTTCCGCGGGAGGAAATATTCTTCTTAAATCCATTCAAGAGGCTTGGGATATTGTTGAGACCAAAGTAATGGTACAAACAAACACTCAATTTGAAGAAAGGGTTCATGTTATCCAAAACAATTCTCAAACATCTTGTGATAACTAATTCCTCAAGAGTCACTAAGAGATAATTCAAAAGATAGATAGGGATCATGATATGAGTTTTAAGGCACATCAAGAATTGATCCAAGCTATTAAGATCCTTTCATTGAACAATTCTACAAATGATATGCATGCCATTACCCTTTCATGTGAGACTTGTGGAGGTCCTCATTCCTATCAACAATCTGATAAGGTGCAAAGCTATCAAGGGGAGTGTTATGCTTATCAAGAGGAACATCGTGAACATTTCAAGCCAAATATCAATCCCAATAACCTTTCTTACAAGTCTCAAAATTACCTTACTCCACCGAGATTCCCACCCCAACCACCCACCCAACTTCAACAAAATCCTCCTCAATTGTTACAAAGGAATCAAGGTCCAAGACCACATTACTAAGGGAATAACTACAAGGCACCTAACAATTTTCAACATCAAGGAAATAACTTTTATCCACCACATCAAGGATTTAATCAACCACTTCCACCCTTCCCAAATCAAGGATATTCTCAAATTCCCAATCAAGGTTACCCTCAATCTCAAAATCAAGGATATGGGCTACATGAGACTCATGAGTATGTTGAGAAGAGAATTCGTGAAAGTGAAAAGAGAATGAATGACCAAATGAAACTTGCAATGGATGCACAAACCAATAGGCTTTTAATGGCATTCAATCAAAGACCACAAGGAGCTTTACCATCTAATACACAAGCAAACCCAAGGGCAAATGTCAATGCTATTACAACAAGAAGTGGAAAATCAACAAAGGATCCTTCACCTCCTAAACCTCCTATTGTTAAACCCACTTTTGTTCCTACATGTGACAAGCCTTCTACATCTACTTCACCACCTCAAAATGCTCCCATTCAATCAAACACACCTTCTCAACCTATTCTCACTTCTCCTTTACCTTCCACAACTCCTAATGAAGAAGCTATCAAAGACAAATCTTCCACTACAACACCTACACCTAAACCAACTCTTCCTTATCCTTCAAGGTTGAAAAAGGACAAGTTAAAGAACAAGGATGATATCCAAGTCTCAAATTTCTTAAGGATGTTCAAGCAACTCAACATTAACATATCCTTTGCGGAAGCTCTTGCTTACATGCCAAAGTTTGCTAAGATGTTCAAGGATTTACTCTCCAACAAGGAAAAATTGGTTGATTTGCCCAACACATCCCTTAATGAAAATTGTTCCGCCGTGCTACTTAAAACCTTACCAACAAAACTTGGAGATCCGGGGCTCTTCTTGATACCTTGTAATTTTCCCGGTGTGGAAAATTGCATGGCTTTGGCAGATCTAGGGGCAAGCATAAACCTCATGCCTTTATCAGTTTGGAAAAAACTCTCTCTTACTAAGCTCACTCCCACTAGGATGACCCTTGAGTTAGCCAATCGAACCATAGCTTACCCCGTAGGTATCGCGGAGGATGTGTTTGTAGGTGTGGATAAGTTTACATTTCCGGCCGACTTTGTAGTGGTTGATTATGACATGGATCCTAGAGTTACTTTGATTGTTGGTAGACCGTTTTTGCGAACGGGTCGTACTTTGATAGATGTGGCGGAGGGAGAAATAATTATGAGAGCAGAGGATGAGAAAGTGGTGTTTAAGTTAGGAAAGTCTGTGATAAGAAAGAGGTTAAGGAGTCTAAACCTTGTGAGACTATTAACATAGTTGATGTGCTAGATGAGGTGTGTGATGAGCACTTTCATGACGCTTGTAAGAGTACTAGTGAGGATATGCCCCATGTTGAAACCGTGGCCTTAATTGCTCCCTCCTTAACACCTTTTGGAGAGAGTGATTTCCTCTTGGAGGAATTTGAGTCCAATTTTCTTGGAATGATGATTCTCCCATCAACTGGGAAGAAGATATTCTTACTATCCAAAAGTTGCTCAATGAGGACCCTATTCCTTCCCCCATTCCACAAGAAGTTACCAATGATGATCCTTCAATAGTAAAACCTTCCATAGAGAGTCCACCTCCAATTGAACTTAAGGACCTTCCATCCCACCTAGAGTATGCTTTCTTAGAGGGCAAAGACCAATTACCCGTTATCATTGCTAAAGAATTGAAAGAGGATGAGAAGGAGAAACTAATTGAAGTCCTTAAGAAACACAAGAAAGCCTTAGCATGGAAAATATCCGACATAAGGGGAATTGATCCACATTTTTGTACACACAAAATCCTTATGGAGGATGATTACAAACCCGCCATTCAAAGTCAACGAAGGGTTAACCCAAAAATCCATGAGGTCATTAAAAAGGAAGTGATCAAACTCCTTGATGCAGGCATGATTTACCCCATTTCCGATTCTCTATGGGTTATCCCGGTACATTGTGTTCCAAAAAAGGGTGGAATCACCGTAGTACCTAATGAGAACAATGAGCTTATTCCTACGAGACTTGTTACCGGTTGGAGAGTTTGTATTGACTATAGGAAGATCAATGAGGCTACTAGGAAAGACCACTTCCCATTACCTTTTATGGACCAAATGCTTGAACGCTTAGCGGGAAATGAGTACTATTGCTTTCTTGATGGCTTTTCGGGTTATTTCCAAATACCCATTGACCCTAAGGATCAAGAAAAGACCACATTCACTTGTCCCTGCAGTACATTTGCTTACAAGAGGATGCCTTTTGGCTTATGTAATGCACCGGGGACGTTTCAAAGGTGCATGATGGCAATTTTCCATGATATGATAGATCAAACAATGGAGGTTTTCATGGATGACTTTTCCGTCTTTGGAGATTCATTTACCTCATGTCTCACCAATTTAGAACGAATGCTTAAGCGTTGTGAGGAAACACGTTTAGTTCTTAATTGGGAGAAATGTCACTTTATGGTGAAAGAGGGAATTGTTTTAGGACACAAAATATCCAATAAGGGGTTAGAAGTGGATCGAGCTAAAACTGATGTGATTGCTAAGCTTCCCCCACCCACTACAGTTAAAGGTGTAAGGAGTTTCTTAGGTCATGCGGGGTTTATAGGCGCTTCATACAAGATTTTTCTAAGATAGCTAGACCGATGACTCACCTCTTGGAAAAAGAGGCTCCTTTCATTTTCAACCAAGAGTGTTTGGAATCTTTTGAGACTCTTAAGGAGAAATTGGCAAAGGCTCCCGTTTTGGTTTCTCCAAATTGGGAATTACCTTTTGAGCTTATGTGGGACGCTAGTGATTATGCGGTGGGGGCCGTCTTAGGACAAAGAGTGAATAAGCATTTTCAACATATACACTATGCGAGTAAAACCATGACTGGTGCACAACTTCATTATACTACCACGGAAAAAGAGTTGCTTGCTATAGTCTATGCTTTTGAGAAATTTAGACCATACCTTATGCTATCCAAAACCATAGTGTATACGGATCATTCCGCTCTCAAGTATCTCATGACAAAACAAGATGCTAAGCCTAGGCTTTTGAGATGGGTTTTGTTGCTTCAAGAGTTTAAGATAGAAATTCGCGATAAGAAAGGAGCCGAATTTAGCGGCGGATCACTTGAGTAGACTTGAGCATCCTTTTCAAGGAGATTTTCCTAATAAAGAAATCAATGAATCCTTTCCATTAGAGGAGCTCATGTCTATCTCTTCCCAAGAGGATGCCACCCCTTGGTTTGCGGATATAGAAAACTATCTTGTGGGGAATGTGCTTATTGAGGGTCTTACTTCCCAACAAAAGAAGAAATTTCTTAAGGAAGTTAAGTACTACTTTTGGGATGATCCTTATCTTTTTAGGAAATGTGCGGACCAAATCATTAGACGGTGTGTAGATGGGCCCGAGGCATTTAAAATTTTAGAAGCATGTCATAAAGGACCTACGGGTGGACATTTTGGGCCCAACTATACCGCCAAGAAAGTCTTTGATTCGGGTTACTATTGGCATTCCATTTACAAAGATGCCCAAGAGATGGTGAAATTTTGTGATGTGTGTCAAAGACAAGGAAAAATTACGCAACGTGATGAGATGCCACAAAATTTTATTCAAGAGTGTGAGATTTTTGATGTTTGGGGCATAGATTTTATGGGACCTTTTCCATCTTCCAAGGGAAACAAGTATATACTTGTAGCGGTGGATTATGTGTCTAAATGGGTTGAGGCTAAAGCCTTACCTACCAATGATGCTAGAGTTGTTGTGAAGTTCTTAAAGCAATTGTTTGCTAGATTTGGTGTACCTCGGGCCATCATAAGTGATCGTGGTACGCACTTTTGTAATGATCAATTCACGAGAGTTATGAAGAAATATGGAGTTAATCATAGACTTTCTACCGCGTATCACCTTCAAACTAATGGTCAAGCCGAGGTCACAAATCGTGGTTTAAAGAGAATTTTAGAGAGAACGGAGGGAGAGCATCGAGCTTCTTGGTCGGATAAGCTTGATGATGCTTTATGGGCTTTTAGGACGGCTTTTAAGACATCAATTGGTTGTACCCCTTATAGGCTTGTCTATGGAAAAGCATGCCACCTCCCATTCGAGTTAGAACACAAGGCATCTTGGGCTCTCAAGTGGGCTAATTTTGATTTAAACCAAGCCGGTTCACATAGGAAAGATCAACTTAATGAGATGGATGAATTGAGAGCCAATGCCTATGAGAATTCTTTGCTTTACAAGGAAAAGACTAAGCAATTGCATGATGCTAAGATCAAGAACCGTGAGTTCAAAGTTGGAGAGCCGGTTCTCCTCTTTAACTCAAGGTTGAAACTCTTTGCGTGCAAGCTTAAGTCAAGATGGTCCGGTCCATTCACTATAGCTCAAGTATTCCCATACGGGACTATTGAGTTGTCTCAACCAAATGGCCCAAATTTTAAAGTGAATGGTCACCGTGTGAAACATTATTTTGGGGAGGACATTTCCGTTGAAATGGTCCAAGAGATCCCCATTTTCCCCATGAATTAATTCATTGAGGGAAGAGTCAAGCTAGAGACTCCTTAACTCAAGCATCGTATAACTAGGTTTAGAGTGTTGTAGGTTAGAAATAAGAGTATATAATTGAGGATAAGTGTAGGGGGAGACCTTCTTTTGTCTTCATGTTGTTTGTAGGGTTGCTCACTCATTTCATGCCTTGGAGCTTATGGAGGAGGCCCTTGTATCCGATTCACTTCGTGACTATTGTGATCTTTCATAGACACCTTGTGCTTTAAAAATTAATTCACTATAGTTGATCTTTCCTTAACTTGGGTTAATCAAAGTCTATTCATTGTCATAAGTGTAGGGGGAATTTTGATACTTCCATGCTCTTAAACATTGAGGACAATGTTTAGCTTAAGTGTAGGGGGTCTTCTATCGAAGTGACCTTACCTAGAACTTGTCATTGACCTTCATGATAACATGGAAAATTAATTTTTTCAAACATTTTTCAAGTTTTTGATCTACTTTGGCCACCAAAAATATGCATTCATAATTTTTGCATTAATCATTTTTCATTTGCATAACACATTTGCATTGTATATATTTCTTCTTTTATTTTTCATCAAAAATATATAAAAAGGAAAAAAATATAATAAGGACATGGTTTAACAAATTTAGACTTCTTTGACATATTAGGCCCACCATGGATATTTTGACTCAACCCGAGTTTGCTTAATCTTAGCATTCTCTAGCTAGTATCCTTAACCATGTAGTCCTTCATTGGTCTATTAGGCTAAGCATCCACCAATCTCATTATTTGAGATTTTAAATTTGTGGAGAATGGGAAATGATAGAGTTGAAGCAAGTATAAAAGGGCTAGATAAACTTCATGATAATTACTTGTGGCTAAACCCTTCTCTTCTTTACTTCTATTTTCTTCGCATGTATATATGTTAATAAATAATCAAGAACGGTTTTAATTAGTTTGTAATCTCTTATGCATTTTTGTCTAATCATTCATGGTTGGTATAAGTACGTCTTAAGATTCTAAGTTAGAACGTTTTATGTGTACTAGACTTATGTCATGCTTAATACTTAGCGGGTTTCCTTTTATTCTTTTCAAATTTCTTTGTGAGGAATAAATAAAAATAAGAGCGGCTTACAAAAAAATGAGTGGCTAGAAAAAGAAAAGAAAAAGAAAAGAGAAAAAAAATATATAATACAAGACTCCCAAGAGGGGCAGTGAAGTGTTAATTATAGTAACTATTAGATTCCAATATTACCTTGACGGGTTGCGGAGATTTAATATTTGCTCCAATCCAATATTACCTTGACGGGTTGCGGGGTTGAAGATCCAAGGTCTCAAAAAGGCGGCGGATGTAAATTATTGCGTGAGTTTTATTTTTCTTTCCTTAGCGAGTGTGTAGCTACTTATGAAAGCATGACATGAGGATTTTACACATAAAACGAATGACTTGTTACTCTTGAAACGGACTTATATTAATTGTGAGCGGTTTTTTAAGTAATGGATGAGAGGATTACTTAGGATTAAAACCGTGCTTCCTTATTTTTGGATTTTGCATTTCTTATACTTCACGCTTGAAATAATGACAAATTTGCCCACAAGCAATTTGCTCAACTAATAACCGGTTCCACATTTAATTGTCATGAATAAGTTGATGCACTTTTTACTTGTGAATACAATGATCCTATTTTTAAGCTTGGTATGGGGAAAGTGAAACTTGAGGGTGATAAGTATCCATGGTACCCAAGCCCTAATCTAAGTCATTGTATTCTTTATGAGTTATCTCCATCAAAACTATTTCAAGAAAATCCAAAAAGATATAAATAGAATTATTTCTTGTTCATTGCATTGTTTAAAAAATCAAAATCATGCATCATATAGTGTAGAGTAGTGTAGATGCATTCCATAATGGCCAAGGTGGATTAATTATGAGGAGAATGTAAACTTTGTGCTTTAAAATATATCATTGCATGAGGACATGACAATGTTCAAGTGTAGGGGATTTGATATGAGCAAAAACTCATATCAATTAATCAACAAATCACCCTAAAACACAAGAAAAATACCTAAACTTTGTGCTATAAAAGCAGTATTATGTGGTATGTTTTGTGTTTGTGTTCAAATAGGTAAGAAGGATGCAATTTCAAGCAAACAAGAAGAAAATCAAGCTAATTTGGATGAAAAAGACAAAGAAGGATCAAGGATGACAAGACTTTGAAGACAAAGGACCTTTCTTGACAACATTTCAAAGATGAAGGACCAAAAGTGAACATTTGTCAAAGTCAAGATCAAAGTCAAACATGGTCAATCATCAATTCAACCAAGTCAAAGGGTCAAATGAAGCAAGAATGCAAGTTGAAGGACCATTTATGCCAAAGGAATGAAGATTCTAGCTCAAAATATCAATCTGCCAAGTACAAGGACTGAAATTGCCAACTTTCAAAGTAAAATATGGCTTAATCCATGTGATGCAATATCAACCAATGAGAAGCAAGGAAATAAGGGATTTGGATTGCCACATAATCCCACTCACAGCCGCCAACATTTAATAAGCAAATCTTAACAGTGCAATCCACCACCCTTTCAATCCACCAATCATATTTCAGTATAAAGATAATGATCCGTGTGCTTATCCCTCAGCCAACCACAAGACGCCACGTGGCTTTCTTCTCCAACAACTTTGCCAGAATCGATCAAGAGCTAGAGTGTGTTTCAAAAGAAGTTATAAACATCAAAGTTGCTCAAAATCAAAGGACGAATTCATCCCAACAACTCAATTAAGCTGAGAATAACTCAATCAAAAATCCCCAATTAAGTTCTTCACCTGCAAATATCAATTAGCAGAATTGGGACACGTGGAAGACACCTATTGGCTTGGACACGTCATTCTCCCCAACTACTTCACTTTTTCATTCTATAAATAGGACTAGAAGCTCTCATTTGTACATAGTTAGCTAGTGTGAAAAACACACACACTAGAAATTTACACTCTCTCATTATGTTAGCAGTTAGTAGATAACAACTCTCAAGAGTTTGACAACCTCTTGAGAGTCTGTTAGTTAGTTGTAACATCTTTTGTAACCACCTTTCACATAAATTCAATAAAATTCCAATTTCCCTCCAATTCTCTTACTACTCTTACATATTGTTCATACGCCAGTGTTATTGTTAAGTTTCTAGTGATCATAATTGATCATTAGCAGCTTTGTGGAAGATTGTAGCTGTTCTTTTCATCCTGTAGCTGAGTACATTGTTCTGATCATTCCATTTCAAGCATTAGTAGAATTTTTGAAGGTTTCAAGTTCATCAATGGAGATTAAGAGTTGATAGCTGTTGATTAGTTATAGATTGATAGATCCTAGTGCTAAGGTGGTGGTTTAGCACTAGCTAGATAGCTCAGCGCTACTCTACTCCATCAAAGGAGGCTTCTAATTCACAAGTTTGCCTTTTTTGCATTTTTGTTCCACTCAAGTGTTGAATGACTGCTCAATTCATAGTATAGAACTTATTTGTTGTATGATCAGAGGTGTTTAGTTGTTAATTGACTAGATTTAATGATTGTTTAGTATAATGGTAGCTTAGCTCTTGATTACTAGCCTTTATTTCCATTATGTTAAGATTTTAGCTGTCATTTAGCTTGCCTTAGCATTTGAAGTATAGGAGTGTTGCTTAGCCTAAGATTAGATTCTTTACATCTCAATTTGGTAGTCACATTTAGCCTGCTATTACTCTTTAATCAGTCTTGCTCCTAGCTTAAATCTCTTTAATAAAATTCTACTAAAAACCCGTAACCAGTGTTTGGCAACCAGTTTTAGAGAATGATCTAGTGTTGATTTTTGAGCAAATCTTGTTCATTGTTAGTCACTTAGCCATTTTAAGTAAAGTTCAGTAGTTGACATTCCTTTTCTAGCAAATCTTTGGTCAAAAAGGCCAATTGCAGTAAAGGCTTTGGGTCATATTGATTCAAAACCTGTTTTCAAAAAGTATCAGATTTCAAGTCATTGCCATTGCTTCAATCCTTGATGAATTTTCTTGAAACCAGTTTCTAGCTCTCTAACAATATATGTAGTTTAAGCCTTTAGCAGGAATTTCTACAGTTTTCAGAATTGAGGTAGAAATAAGCTGTAGAATAAGCCCTTGAGCATTTGCCATTTTCTGTAACAAAACATTAGGCTGTTTTCCTATTCTAGCTTATCCACTTCATAAACTTGCCCATTTTCTTTTACAAATCTCTTTAAAAAGTGTTAGTGGTTAAGATTTGAACTTTTCAGCTTTTTGGAAATTTTGGTCAACAAAAGTCAACATGAGCTCTTTCTAGCTTAATTTCGTCTTCTGAGCTTATTAATGGATCATTTTTTATAAGACAGAACATTCCCTTCTTCTTGTGAGCTGATTAACAAGTTTTTGCAAAAAAATCAAGTTGTGGACGTTTGGCTTATTAGATAGCTTAAACTTGGCTTATTGGAAATAGCTTATTAGAGTTTTAGTCAGTTTCAGCTTATTTCCTTTTACTAGTCTAGTTAAAATTGAATTTTAAATCTTTTGCAATTTGAATGAGCTTATTTGGTTGAGATTTGAGCTTATACGAGCTTATCAAAGTTTCTAACCCGTTTTTGGTTAAAATTTGTTAGAAATTGCATTTAGGTCCTTTGATTGTTAAACTGTTTTCAATCCTAGTTAATTACCCACTTAATCAGGTTTTGCATAAATTAGTCCTTATAGTTTTGGAGTTTGTTAAAATTAGTTAGGCAGTTTTGAAGATTGTTACAAGTTAGTTAAAAGTTAGTTACATTTTCACAATTAGTCCTTGTAGTTAATTAATTTACATTTCAAGCATTTTAATTTTCAGAATTTACAATTTCAGCCCTTTACTTTCATAGATTTACACTTTTGTCTTTAATTGAATAATAATGTGGTATTTGACAATTTGTTTTGCGGTTACGTAGTTAATATTTTTCATTTTTACTTGATTGTTGAATTAGACGTAGAATATCCAAATTCCTTTACCAACCAAAAACAATCATAAACTCGATCTTGTTAGGACTTTCAATTTGTTAAGAACTGAGAAAACGAACTTCAACTATACACAATTTCAACAAGCGTATTTGAAATGCTTTTCACAAGCCTCATCAAGAAAGTCAATGAAATTAACGCTCTCATTTTCAAAAGGCTGCTTAGAAAGTTTACCCATGTTGAAGACGATTTTATCGTCACCAACTCTCATGATTAATTCGCCCGCGGCTACATCAATGAGAGTGCGACCGGTCCTCAAGAATGGACGTCCAACGATTAATGGAACACGAGGATCCATCTCGTAGTCAACGACAACAAAATCCGCCGGAAAGGTGAATTTGTCGACACCGACGAAGACGTCTTCGGCTATCCCCACCGGATAAGCAACCGTACGGTTGGCTAATTCCAAAGTCATTCGTGTGGGGACTAGCTCGGGTAGATACAATTTTTTCCAAACGCTTAGAGGAATTAAGTTTATACTAGCACCTAGATCGGCTAGGTCCATACAATTCTCTACCCCGGGGAAGTTACAAGGAATGAGAAAACGACTCAGATCACCAAGTTTGGTGGGTATTTTTCTTAAGAGCACTGCAGAGCAATTCTCGTTAACTTGGGTCTGAGCGATGTCAAGAAGTTTCTCTTTATCACTGAGAAGATCTTTAAACATTTTAGCATATTTGGGCATGTGAGCGAGAGCCTCGGCAAAGGAGATGTTGAAATTCAGTTGTTTAAACATTTTGAGAAAGTTAGAAACCTGAATATCATCCTTGTTCTTCAACTTCTCTTTCCTAAACCTTGAGGGATAAGGTATATTGGGTTGAGATGAAGGCTTTGGAATGGAATTCTTACTCACATCCTTTGGTGGGGGAGGGGTGGAAGTAGAAGGTGGAGGAATTGGAGAAATAGAATGTGGAGGAATTGGAGAAGGGGACTCGTTTTCCTTTGTCACAATCACCGGTGTAGGTGTAGGAAGCTCGGGTTCCTTTAAACCTTTTCCATTGCGACTGGTGATTGCTTTCATCTCCCCTCTTGGATTAGCAACGGTGTTACTCGGAAGAGAACCCGAACCAGAGGCTTGATTATTTGGGAAGAAACTAGCCATCATGTTCCTTAAGTCATTCGTTTGACTTGCCAAAGAGTTTCGCATATCGGCTCGAAGATCATTTCCTTGTTTCACCATATCTGCTTTCAAGTTGATCATTTCCCGTTGAATATTTTTCACTATCACATCATTAGTCCTCATGTAAGTGTCAACCTCTTGATTATATGTGGTGGGTTGGGTGGGAGGAAGAGCATGGTAGGTAGGTGGTTGATAAGCGGGTGGTTGGTGAACTTGATTGTTTCTTTGAGGTGGATATGGGTTTCTTTGGGTTTGATATTGATTTGGAGCTCGTGGTTGATTTTGATTGTTGCGATTGAGGTTGTTTGGGTTTTGAGGGGGAAACCGGGTGGTGAAAGAAAGTTGTTTGAGCGATAGCTGAGCAAATTGCGGTCACCTTGAGGACGTGCTTGATAGCCTCCCGTGGTATAGTTACCGTTGGCGGCATACACATTTTCTGGATTGTCATGAGTCGAAGGACAATCGCTGTATGAGTGAGATCCCCCGCATATTTCACATGATTGACTCAAAGCATTAACTTGAGCATTGATAGCTTTGGTGTTGTTAGCGGTTTGGAGAGCAAGTGTTTCAACAAGCGTAGTAAGCTTATCAATTCTCTTGTCGCTCTCATTAGTGCTAGCACTAGCCACATTAGTCCGAATACTCTTGGTTTGCACTCTAGACTTGTTTTCAATAATGTCCCATGCAGCATTAGAAGACTTAACCAAAATATTTCCCCCCGAGGCACTATTTAGTGAATCTTGGTCATTCATGCTTAAACCATTGTAAAAAGTATTAATTTGATGTACTTTTGTGAAACCATGTTGTGGACACTTTCTTAAAAGTTCCTTAAAACGGTCCCAAGATTCACTAAATGTCTCACCGTACTTTTGTTCAAAGGTAATGATTTCATTCCGCAAAGCGGTAGTACGTGAGGGTGGGAAAAAGTAGTTGATGAATTTGGTCTCTAAATCCGTCCACGTAAGAATACTTTGTGGCGGTTCCTTATCAAGCCAATTCCGGGCTTGTCCCTCTAAGGAGAAAGGAAAAAGTTGCAAGCGAATCACTTCTTGTGAAACCCCATTATACTTAACCGTATTAGTAAGTTGAAGAAACCTTTTTATATGGTCATGAGGATCATCAAGCAAACGCCCCAAGAAAGGTTGAGCAGAGACCATTTGAATGAAGCCGGATTTGATTTCAAAATTGTTGGCTCCAATCTAGGGTATGACAATAGCATCGGTGTTGCCCTCTACGTGCGATTGCAAAAGCTCGATCATTGGTTGATTGTCCATGGTGACAATAGGTGGAGTAATGACTTCGGCTTGAGCTACTTTCTTCTTACGAGCACGAGTACACATGCACACCTACAAAAGTAAAAGAAAAATAGACAAGAAATATTTTTGGTTTTTTATGGTTTTCTATTTTTTTTGTATTTTTGAAAATTTTATATTTTTTAGGATTTTTGAAAATTTAAGCAAGAAAAATAACGTTCAAAAGTGAATGGATCCCAAAATCCAACGCGTCTCTCACTTAAAACCGTTAATCTTAACGAAAAGAGCCGGCATCGGCGCCATTTAATAACTAGGTTTTCACTTAGTTATGAAAATTCGTTGTTCTTTAATACAAGCTTTTTAGCCAAGTATAAAAGAGTTATCGTCCGATCTTTTCGAATTGATTAATGGTAGAAAGTGCGACTCAATCGTTCTTGGTGGAAAATAATTTGAGTTAGTTGATTATCTATTTTTAAACTAAAATTTCGTTGAGTAAAATTAAAGATTTTAAAAATTAAACTAAAAATTACTAGAAAAACACTTGGTAAAAATGGAGATTTCGGGAAGCGTGCAATTTTTGGAAATTAAAACGTAAATGATTAAAAACTTGAAAACTTGTTTAAAATAAACTAAGTAAAAAGGTGGGAAATGTATAATTTAAAAACTAAGAAAAATAAAAACAAAATCCAAAGTAGATCGCAATGCGATCGTACTCAAATTGCAAGATGGATCGCAGTGGTGGATCGTACTAAGATCGTAGCCTACGATCGTAGCACTCGATCGCAGCCTAGATCGTAGTATAGGGATCGCACTCACTGATCGCAACCACGATCACAACAAGTGGATCGTGGTCTTTGATCGTGGCCTGTGATCGTGACAACAATGATCGCAATCAATGCGATCGTACCCAGAGATCCACACGATCGCACCCACAGATCGCAATGAGTGATCGTGGTGTGGATCGTAGCCAAAGAAAGAACAATGATCGCAGTCAATGCGATCGTATCCAGAGATCGTAACCAAGGAAAACCCTCATAAGTTCGCAATAGAAAACAAAGAGTAACTTAAGCTGCAACGAATAAGTAGTTAAACCAATAAGCACTTACCAACTTTT
Organism: Glebionis coronaria; assembly: GCA_025667525.1. Lineage (NCBI taxonomy): Eukaryota > Viridiplantae > Streptophyta > Magnoliopsida > Asterales > Asteraceae > Glebionis > Glebionis coronaria. The sequence goes on along the minus strand of CM046881.1, from coordinate 425,903,940 downwards.
AGACAAGAGTAATTAAGCACAAATTTGACAACTTTTGGAATCTAAACACGTGAACTTTATAACACGAACTTTAAAACGATAAAACTTTTAAGAAAGCTTAAAAGTAAATAAGCTAAACATACGAATAAGCCAATAAGCACAAACAGCTTAAAGCTCAAACGTATAAGAACTTATGTAGGAATAAAAAGACGAGCTTTTTAATCACTTAAACATCAAAATCAATCACGGATCATTAATATTTCGGATCAAAGGTAAACCAAAATCAAGAAAGGTAGAAAGAGATTAATGAACAAAAAGCTTAACTTGAACTTGTGATTAATGAAATCCAAATACAAGGATGATTAAAAGCTTAAACTTGAAAGATAAAAAAAGATGAAACTTAGTGAGAGAAAGTTTAAAACTTTCTCTCTCTAAAAACTAGAAAGGAAAAATTGAAAAATGAAACTAGCTAACCCCCCCTCCTAATGTGTTTAGGAGGGTATTTATAGGAAAATGGGGAGGTGCATGTGTTGCTTCCTCTTTCTTTATTCTCGGCCCGACTCGATTAAATCCTTTGTCTTTCTCGACGTCGTCTCAGGATTTGTCGATGTAAATTGAACTTGTCTTGTACTTTTCTTCTTCTATTAGACTTGAGTTCTTCGACTTCATTAAACTTCCGCCTTAAGATTTTTTCTTCGATAAATCTTCAGAATAGGCCTTGAACTTCCGTTCTTTATGCACTCTTGATCTTTTGACTTCGTCTTTTCTCGTTTTTTCGATAAAAGCCCGTGAAAGCCCGTGTTTTCTTCCTTTTTCATCTTTTGGTCCTAAAACACAATAAAAACACAAACCACGCATAATTCCGACTTTTACGACATAAAATACACGTTTTGGTCTTGTTATTATTGGAAATAAGGATAAGTGTTTTCACACTTATTAATAACCAGTCATCGCAATGTTTTGAAACTCAGCACCCCATCGCAATGTTAAGCTTCCATCGCAAAAATAAAGCACCCCATCGCAATACCATCTGAATGTCTATCGCAGTGAGTCAACCATGCCATCGCAATGTTTTCTAAAAAGCAACACCCCATCGTGACAAGCCATCGCAAATTGCAATCGCAGTGGCCATCGTAAGATACGATCGCAACATTGCCATCGTAATATGCTATCGCAAACCAGCCATCGCAATCAATGCGATCGTAAGTAGCCATCTGAAAAGCCTCATCGCACTATCCCATCGGAATAAGCCATCTGAGTAGGGTTATACAGCCGAAAATATTGGATCTTGCCATATTTGTTATTTTTGTCCTTTTCTCCAATAAATGATTAGTTAATTATTATGGGACAAAAAAAACAAAAAAAAACGGGTAGAAAAATGGACAAAGGATATTGATGAAACCAAGAACATGTTTTATATAAAATAAGTAGTGGATAAATATTGACTTAACTGATAAAGAGGCATGATAAAAGAACGGGTAGAAAAGTGGATAATGATCAGGTTTTATATTGATAAAGAGGCATGATTTCATCAGATATATAAAAGTGAACGAGAATAGTACCAGCCAAGAATCAAGCACGAACTTAAACACAAACACGAACAAAACCACGAATCAAAAACACGAAACACCCTCGGTTAGCTCTGATACCAAATGTTAAGTTGGATTTACTATGAACACGGGTAAAAGATCCGGGGGTCGGGGAGGATAGAAGTGGTGTTTAGCCATGGTAGAGAGAGAAACAAGAGTTACTAGAAAAGTGTGTTTATTCTAGTGAGAGAAAGGAAAGACAAGAAATGATTATCCTCACCCCTCCATGGAAGTATGGAGGGGTTTATATAACACGGGACTTGGACTATTCCATATGACAATATTAGTCCCTGCAAGTCCTGGCTATGAAACTAATGTAATTCCGTTAGTCACACATTTTAAGGTTAACAATATTTTTACTATCATTTTAATTTTTTAATGCATGTCTTTTGGTACGATAATATTTACGACCTTAGAAATGTCGATTAATATTGAGACGGCGCCATAAATAGAGTTCGTACAAAAGTTGTAAATATTTCATAAAACATGCCTACATGGCTTGCTATTATTTCAGACAGTAACCCGCTTTTCATATTCAAGTCAAGTATTTCTTATGAAAGATTTGGCTCAACAACGGGAATTATGTTATAACACAATCTAACACGAATAGATGTACGCTTTAGTGCATTTATTTGTTAAAACGAGAGAAATATTGTTTTTACGAAGTTATCATCCCTACAAATCGAAGTTCTTTACAATTGGTATCTACATACTCGACGATGCGACTACTCAAACGACGACTACAGCTCTTTCGATAGAACACAGGTCAACAACTGAGGGGGAGCAATTGTCTAGCATTCAGACTCTTTGATGTCAATTCTTTGTGAATTGCCGGTGTTAACTATTGGTGCCAAGACGAAATTGGTGTCAAGATGCCATAACCAAGTTCACAATTGGTGTCAAGACAACGATACCAATCGTACATGCGGTGTCAAGAGATAACTTCAGATGTGACGAGGAGACGGAGACTTTCCGACAAGAACCACGTGATTATATCATATGATGTTCTCATCAATAAGGTCCAACCTTGTCATTTTTTTTAAATATGATGAATATGTGATCTATTTCAACAAATATGGTATCTTTTTGCAAATTGGTATCATTACACATCAGTATCATGAAGATAAAACGGACTTGCATTTTTCTTCCCAAAATCTTTGTTAAAACTTCATTAAATCAATTGATATCAAAAATATCGGTTGGGTTAATATATTTAATATGTGGAGAAAATGTGATTTTATATGAGAAATGGTGTATCACAAATGATTTGACTAAACGTGATGGCTCATACCAACATATGCGAAATATTTTCGACTATCGTGGCATATGTTAAGGGGGAGCAAAATGGATTTAGATATCAAAATGGATTTCACGGTGACATACACTTACCCATAACCTATCTATTTCACGACGGCGACGATTGTGGTGACATAAGGATGGTAGGATAGGTTAAGTCCAATGATTCTTCCAAAACCAAAGGAATCTTCCCAAGGACATTCCATAGCTAGAAATAGTAGTCCTTAGGAAAGATGGAGAAAGATTGTGAACGTAGCTGAATGCCGACCAAGTACTTAAGTTAGCACTGTAACAATCACAACAAGGTGCTAGTGATGACGTATTGGTAAGCATTGAAGGGGTTGAAGAATGAAAAAGAATTGTAAAGATAAATGGTGTAAAGAAAGAAGCCCTCCTTACAACTTAGGTAGAAACCGAGTCAACACATATGTTATTGAAGATACACATCATGGACCTAGTGATGTAATGCACAACCCATCTCAGCTAACTCGTATATCTCTCAAAAGGTATTTGTTTTAATCACACAGAGATCAACATGTTATCTATCGATTTATTCACTCTGAATAAATTAGCATTGAAATGGTGGTACTCCTCTCCAGCCTCTGATCACTAAAATTCAAAATGAACGATCGAGTCTAGAGCCATTTGAGATCATCAATAATCTCATTAGGACACATTTCCATATTTCCTTGCTTATTCATACAATGTGAAAAGTAAGAAAGATATTAAGAGTCCTACGCAAAATCTTCATGATCTTGCCTGAACATCTGAGTAATACGCAAGTACTTACAATAAAGATGGAAATCCTTCTTGAGTGAACATCAAAAAGCTCATGGTAGGTGACTTGTGCGATTCTTTATGAATCAAACTTGTGATAACTGGAAAGCAACGGTGGTTTAATTCTTAACTGAATTTATACATGTTCCTGGCCTCTACGCAATATGTTAGTGATCTTTTCAAAACACTCAGAGTGACACTCTACAGTGTTCACAGTGATGAGTGGAAATCCTTCTAGTGTTAACATCAAATAACACTTGGTAGGTAACTTGCAAGATTCAATATGAATCAAGCTCGTGACAACTAGAAAGCAACGATGGTGCGATTCTTAAACGAATCAAACTTGTTCCAGGAATCGGAATTGACGGCTTCAATCATGCGGATAATTTTATCTAAATGATTCACTCTTTACGTTCGCAGTCTACTTTGGGACGGTCGAGTAGAGAACGGATTTACCCGCGAAATCTTGTAAAGGAGATTCTTAATTGAAGCTACGTGCCACAAGTACGATATTTTATATCGTCCAACGGTCTTCACCAACCGGAGGTAAAATGCTACCGAATTAGAATGAAATGTTCAAAGGAATTTCGTTCGTGTCTACTTATGTTGCTGCATTTGAAGACGGTGACGTTGTGGAATCCGAGAAGAAGTCGTCCCCACATGCTTATACTTTCTACACTTAAGACTTCAACAAATTCAAGAAAGCCTAAAATTCAAGTCTTTTGCTGTATCAAACTATGAAGATTTCAAAATTACAAAGGTATAAGTATGTTGGACATGAAGTTATGAGGAGGCGATATCATAAGTGATGGATGCACAAGATCAAGGCAAGAGATACATGTTCAAGATTGATATCTAAGATCATGTGACGCCCCCAAATTGAGTCAAATGCAGCGGAAATAATATTTGGGTGTCACGTAGGTGGATCAACAGCAGACAGATTATAGAGCGACAGATAAAAGATTATCCTTACATTTATTACATGATTAAAAGTGCAAATGTTCTTAAAACAAGTCTTAAACAATATTCAGTAGTTTGAATTATTCCCCAGTTTATAAAACCCCAGATGAGCTCGATAAATGCAGCCTATCATGATGCTTGACTCCATGCACACCAATACCTGCTTTAGTTTCCTGAGAAAACATGCTTAGAAAGTCAACATAAAGTTGGTGAATTCACAGGTTTAATTAAAATAAGTTTGGACATATAAACATTCACTGAAATAGTAATGCACAAAGCATTAATACTTAAAAGTAATTACATTTCCATATTGCCCGAAACTGAAGCTTGACAGTTAAGCCCTTAACAAATAAGGGCCCTTCGCCTTATCATTATCAAAGCACCCATAAATAATAATGTACTGACATGTGAAACATCTGTTGTCCTGGCCTAGGCACAGTGAGCATGACTCACCCAGATGGGGACGGTCAATCCCAAATAGATCTATTTATAACATTCAGGCAATTCAAAAATTCTAACAGTTTCGGATGCACGGGTCATGCGGGTTCATCTACAATAGGCATTGTAATCAAAGGTTTTGCAGTTCAGTTTACGTCCATAAAATAAAATATGTTGCATGTTTTCTTCCCCATAAAAGAGTTTAAAAGTTTGTCAATATATAAAAGTGGGGCCATGAACTCACCTCAATAGTACGGCAATAAGTCAATAGATAAGTCTGATAGGGATGCTCACGATACAGTCAACGACCTAAATAATTATAAGGTCTCAGTAAATGCATAATACAAATGCATAAGAGTTCCAGAATAAATCTGTACATGTTTAAACGGGTTTAAGTATTTAATAATAATACTTGAAATTTGTTCGTCGAAGTACAAGTTCTAATAGTATTTATTCTAGGTGTATAATAAATAATAAGGTTTAATTAATTAATTCGCTTAATTAATATTTTGTACTTACGTTATTATAAAACACTTTAAATATTCATATAGGATGGTTTTATATATATTTAAAGCGATAGGAAAATAAATATAATTAATATATTTATTTTATAAGTTAACCATTTACAATTCATATTTAATATATAAATAAGGTTTATAAATGTATGACATTTATTTAAAATCCATGTTTACGTAAGATTTACATTTATTAAGTTATCGGTTTGAAAATAACCACTGTTACATTTATTTAAGTTTTACGTTTAAATAAATGACTCAAAATATATAAGGTTTTTAAGGTTCGTAATAGTTGTATAAAAGTACGTTTTAGTCCTTTTAAATAAACGGATACTCGCGATTAAATTACTTTTATACCCCTAGGGTTTCTAAATCTTTCAAGTATTTACAGTTTTGGTCCCTCCTAGTTACACGTGTAACTAGGGTTTCTTAAAGTTCCATAAAATGTCCATTTTGGTCCTTATAGTATGCGGCATATTCTAGGGCTTATAATAGTTTCACTTAATGGCAGTTTTAGTCCCTGAAGTTTCGGTTAGTATTAGGGTTTATTATAAGTTATAATTATGCCCCCTAGGGCTTGTTTATGTTTCGGCTTTAGGCAAGTTTAGTCCCTAGGGTTGCTTAGTGTTGTATTAAGTTTAGTAACTTGACACTATTAGTCCCTAAGGTTAATATTATGTCACGGCTTGTGTCCAAAGTGGTCCTTAGGCTTTCCAAAATTTACACAACTCACCCTAGTATTTTAGTAATCACTTTTTAGTCCTTTTTAACTTTACAAAGTTTCGGATATGTGCAAAATACACCCTTGGACTCTCGGCATGTTTTTAAAAGTGGATTAAAGTTTATGTTTTTGAAATACCAAGTTCTATACTTATTCATTTAGCTCCCTTATACTTTATAAATTTACAATTTAGTCCAAAAGTATCATATAAGCTATTTTTAATCCGAAAATTTATATATATATTATTTTAGTTTCAAAACTTCTTAGATCTATTATTTAAATCCAAAATAAGTATAGATCTATATTTTTTTAATATGTAACTTTACAAAATCATAACTTTGACACTAAAAGTCTTATAAAACATTTATTTAATAAAGATGATTATTTATCTAGGAAAAGTATTATAGTGTTTAAACTAATCCTATAAGGCCTAATAGTGATCTTAATATTTTAAGGCACCTAATAACATGAAGCTAATATTTCTAGTTATATCTAAATATTACAAGGTCACTCAAAATCATCATATGAGCTTTAAAGCTCACGTCCCATTTTATTTGCATGGATAGGTTTTCATGATTTTATAAGTTAAACAAGGTCATGTTGATGTGTTCTTCCAAGTTGACAAGTTTTTACATCAAGTTTTACTATATATAAAAATTAGCCGTGGGTTTTACCTTGGTTTTTAGGGTTTCCATGTTTGTTTAAATGTTAGCTTTACCATAATAAACATGTACACATAAATATATATGAATGTAATGTATTGAAAAAGATAGGTTTTAACTTGGACTTACTTGTTTAGTTAGGTTTAGGAATGATATGAGAATAGGTAGAAACAAGTGACAAGCTTTCAACAATGGAGATCTAGGTAAACATATACATGCCGTGGGCTTCAAGTGAGGCGTCTAGGGCTTCTTTGTTGCTTCAAGGATCAAGGTTTCTTGTAGGTTGAGCTTAGGATTAGCCTTTAGGTTGTAGAAGACATAGTATGGATGTAGTAGTAAACTTTGGAGGTTTAAAAATGGTGGTGAAGGTATTGTAACCGTGAGTTGAGAAGGAGAGAGTGAAGTTGATGGAGCAAAATGCTAGCAAGTGATTTATGTTGTGTGTTGGTGTGGGTTTCGGCTTAAGAAGAGAGAGAGAGACAAGATTTTGCAAATCATGTACCTAGTACTCAAGATCTTAAAGGATATTGGTTGGATTTGAAATATCTTCCAAGTATTTGACACATGCCTAAACTAGAAAGTCCACTTCCTTCCCATTTGTGTTTTGGCCGTGTGTTTGCAAGTCAAAGTGGGGGACAAAACTTACAAGTATAGTAGGTTGCATGGAGGTTGAGTGTGTAAGTGCCTATGAGTGCTTTGGTGTAAGTAAAGCACGGTTAGGTGTAAGTAAGACATGGTTTATGCATGTGTTAGTATAGGGTATTAGTGGAGTGCATGATTACATAGGTTACTTGTAGCTAGTTGAATCAAATGATGGTATTGTATGCATGCATGCACACACACGTCTAACATATGCTTGGGGAAGGGTTTTAGGTAAATTTTGCTAAGTGTTGTATGATAATAATAGCCTTTGTATATTATTATAGGTACTTGTGGTGTTGTAGGTATTTTTTGTTGAAGCTTTTAGATAATTTAATGAAAGTGTATAAAATATATCATTGTAAGTATTTACTTGAAGAAAATAAATAAATGACACTTGTTAAAATAGTGTACATTATATTTAGAGTGTTAGGTGTTTATTCCTTTTAAGTATTATATGTAAATATATACATATAAAAATAATTCAAGTACTTAATAAATAAATTAAGTAAGGTTACTTATCTTAAAATATGTACTGAGGTGATGAGTTCATTAATAAATCAGGTGGCCAGTCAGTTGCCAGAGTAGTCAATACATGACTAAAGGTCCACATAAATATAAAATAAATGGGATAAATAATATGACAAAAGGTATATGCTTAATAATAAAACATAGAAAGGTGAAATTATATAAATTTCATAAATAAGTAGTACAACAGTTGACAAAGTCAATAAGGTAAAATCAGGGATTTTACAGCACAATCCCGTTATTTTAGCTTTGTCCTCAAAGCTTAAGATGAAGTCATTGGTCAGGTGAACAAGTGTGGGTACTTGGTTTTGAACGAGTCTTCTCGTTCCCAAGTGAACTCAGGGCCTCTCCTAGAGTTCCAACGTACTTTGACCAACGGGATACGACTGCGTTTCAATTTCTTAACTGTTCTCTCCATGATTTCTACTGGTTCCTCTGTGAACTGGAGTTTGTCGTCAAACTGAACTCCTTCTAATGGCATAGCCAATGGTTCTTCAGCATAGCACTTCTTCAAGTTAGACACATGAAAGGTAGAGTGTACCCGACTCAGTTGTTGGGGCAACTCTAAACGGTAAGCTACTTCCCCGATCCTGGCTATCACTTTGAAAGGGCCAACATAACGTGGATTCAGCTTTCCACGTTTGCCAAAACGTACCACACCCTTCCAAGGAGATACCTTGAGCATAACACGGTCACCTACTTCAAATTGCATAGGTTTTCGCTTCAGGTCCGCGTAGCTCTTTTGTCGATCGCGGGCAGCTTGAATTTTCTGTTTAATGAGGACAATCTTATCTGAAGTCTCTTGGATTAATTCTGGTCCGGTGAGTCGAAACTCTCCTACTTCTGCCCAACACACAGGTGAACGGCATTTGCGACCGTACAGTGCCTCAAAAGGGGCAGCCTTGATACTGGCATGATAACTGTTGTTGTAGGAGAATTCCACTAAAGGGATGTGGTCAACCCACCCACTTCCAAAGTCAATTACACATGCTCGCAGCATGTCCTCTAGAGTCTGAATGGTTTGCTCACTTTGTCCATCAGTTTGTGGATGATAAGCTGTGCTCATATCCAATTTGGTACCTAAGGCTCGTTGAAAGGCTTTCCAAAAATTTGAAGTGAACCTACCATCTCTATCACAAATTATTGAGACTGGTATTCCATGCTTGGTCACGATCTCCTTCAGATACGTTTTTGCCAGTTTGGTCAGGGAATCGTTCTCCCTAATTGGCAGAAAACGGGCGGACTTAGTGAGTCGGTCGACAATCACCCAGATAGCATCGTAACCGTGAGATGACTTTGGGAGTTTGGTGACAAAGTCCATAGTGATGTTGTCCCACTTCCATTCCGGTATCTTGGGTTGTACAAGCAAGCCCGATGGTCTCTGGTGTTCAGCTTTGACACGTGCACATGTCAAACACTTCTGAACGTAGGTAGCAATGTTGGCTTTCATATTCGGCCACCAATACAACTTCTTCATATCCTGATACATCTTCTCAGATCCGGGATGTATAGAATATTTAGACTTATGAGACTCGTGCATGATCACGTTCCTCAAGTCTCCATAACAAGGTAACCAACTTCGTCCGTGCAGGCATAGGGTTCCATCTGTCCTTGGTTCTAGCTTTTCCTTAGTAAGGTCGGTCCTGAGCATTCCTCCAACATCTTCCTTCACAAGGTTTTCAGGTAATTGGGCTTGAGTCTGAGCTTCCAAAATCTGTTTGGGTAAGTCCAAACTGATCGTCATAACTAATGCCCGAACTCTCATAGGAGGGTCCGTATCCTTACGACTTAGAGCATCTGCAACCACGTTTGCTTTACCGGGGTGGTATTTGATCTCGCAGTCGTAGTCACTCAACAACTCAATCCAACGACGTTGTCTCATGTTCAGCTCCTTCTGGTCCAATATGTGTTGCAAGCTTTTGTGGTCAGTATGCACTGTACATTTTGTTCCGTATAGGTAATGCCTCCAGATTTTGAGAGCAAAGACCACGGATCCGAGTTCCAGATCATGAGTGGTATAGTTCTTCTCGTGCTTCTTCAGTTGTCTTGAAGCATAGGCGATCACTTTCATTCTCTGCATCAATACTGCACCTAAGCCTTTGTGTGAGGCATCGCAGTACACAACGAAATCATCGTTGCCCTCGGGCAAGGCCAGAATAGGTGCACTACACAACTTCTGCTTAATTAGTTGAAATGATGCTTCTTCTTTCTCTCCCCAATCAAACTTCAATCCCTTCTGTGTGAGCTTGGTCATTGGCTTGGCTATTTTGGAGAAACCTTCAATAAATCTACGATAGTACCCGGCAAGGCCTAGAAATTGGCGGATCTCCGTCGGTGATTTAGGAGATGCCCAATCTTTGACAGAATCGACCTTTGCTGGATCTACGTGTATGCCGTCACAATCAATGACATGACCAAGGAAGTGCACTTTGGGAATCCAGAATTCACATTTGGAGAATTTGGCATAGAGCTGTTCCTCCTTGAGTACCTTCAGTACTTGTGCAAGATGTTCCCCGTGTTCTTGTTCGTTCTTAGAATAAATGAGTATGTCGTCAATGAAGACTATCACGAATTTATCCAAATAAGGTCTGCACACGCGGTTCATAAGGTCCATGAAAATAGCGGGTGCATTGGTCAGCCCGAAAGGCATAACCTGAAATTCATAATGACCATAACGGGTTCTGAAGGCTGTCTTTGGAATGTCTTCCTCCCTGACTCTCAGCTGATGGTATCCAGATCTCAGATCGATCTTGGAATACACACTTGACCCTTGCAGTTGGTCAAACAAGTCGTCAATGCGAGGTAGCGGATAACGATTTTTCACTGTTAATTTGTTAAGTTCTCTGTAGTCAATACACATACGGAAAGAACCATCCTTCTTTTTGACAAATAGGATAGGAGCTCCCCACGGAGAGGAACTGGGTCGGATGAATCCTTTGTCAGATAATTCTTGGAGTTGTTCAGCTAATTCCTTCATCTCTGATGGTGCCAACCGGTATGGAGCTTTAGCTACAGGTGCTGCTCCGGGAATCAAATCAATTTGAAATTCCACTTGCCGAGTCGGTGGTAAACCTGGCAACTCATCAGGAAAGACTTCTGGAAAATCTCGGACAATGGGTACGTCCTTGATTTGCTTCTTCTCGGGTTTTTCTTCTTCATCTGTTCGAGAAATATGGGCCAAGAAGATAGGACATCCTCTCAACAAATATTTCTGAGCTTTGGTACAAGAGACAACACTAAGTCTGGTGTCAGTGAGGTCAGTGTTACCGTCTCCTCTAATGATTAAGATCTCGTTTCCCCAAGGAATACGGACTAGTTTTTCATCACAAACAATGACTGCGTGGTATTTTGCTAACCAGTCCATGCCGATAATTACATCAAAACTACCAAGGTGTACTGGGATAAGGTCAATATTGAACGGATGTTTCGAAAGGTTTAAGGTACAACCTCTAACGATGGTGTTAGTGACTACAATTTTACCGTCAGCTAGTTCTACAGAATAATGGTGATCTAAAATCGATGGGACGACTTCTAACACATTGCTAAATTCAGTGGATATAAAGCTTCGGTCTGCTCCAGTATCAAACAAAACAGATGCATAACGATTGTTTAGTAGGAACGTACCAGTAACGACATTTGCATCGGGGTTGGCTTTTGCATTGCCGACCACGTACACTCTGGATGAAGCTCCTCCACTGTTCTTGTTCTGGTTGGCCCGCTTAGGGCAACTTGGTCTTACGTGTCCCGGTGCTCCACACTCATAGCACACAACTCCTTTCTTGGGTCCGTTTCCATTTCCTCCGATAACATTACGGTTTCCTTGCTGTCCATTCCCGTTCCCACGAGCATTATACCCGCCCCTGTTGTTGTAGTTCCCAGTGTTCTGATTGGGTCGGGCCTGAGTGACAGCATTAACTCGACAGGTCTTAGCAAAATGACCTACTTGTCCACATTTGTAGCAGGTCTGGCATGGGCTATCAGTAGTGTGATGATAATTGCACTTTGAGCACAAAGGTTTGGCGCCCACGTACGAGTTAGTTCCTGCAGAAGTAGCACTGTAAACCTGTCCAGCATGTTGTTTCTTAGGATGCTGCTGGTGCTGACTGCGGAAATACTCGTCTGCCTTTCGTTTGTTGTCAGTGTGCCTCTCAGATATGGTACGGACTCTTTTGTTTATCAACTCAGTAGCAAACTCAATAGCATTCTCGACGGTAGTAGGTCGAGATGCGAGTACACTGTCGTGAATGGTGTCTGGGAGTCCTCCCACATACTTCTCAATCCTATCATCCTCTTCCACAAACATCCTGGTGCACATTAGGGTCAACTCTTGGAACCTCTGGTTGTACGTAGTGATGTCATTGTTTCTGCATCTGAGATCCCACAATTCGATCTCCAGTTTCTTCATTTCTCCCCTTGGATAATATTTCTCCGTCATCCTTTCCTTCAGCTCGGTCCAGCTGAGAGCATAGGCAGCATCGTGTCCAAGGGTAGCAACAACAGAGTTCCACCAAGTCAGAGCACTCTCCAGTAAGGTGCAGGTGGAAAACTTCACTTTGTTCTCTTCTGTACAGTCGCTGATGCGGAACACAGTCTCCAATCTCTCAAACCACTGCATTAGTTCCACTACTCCTTCTTTTCCTTTGTAGTAGGAAGGCTTGCATTTCAGAAAGTCGGGGTAAGAGCAACCTCTGGTGGCTTGGTTGTTCCTGCGAGCGTTGGAGTTTTGACTGTCATCTACGTTCCTGCTGGCAGCCATCGCAGATGCGATGCCTTGGTCAATCAATTCCCTTAATTGGGCAGCAGTGACGTTTTGGGCTGTCTCGGCATTGACGGGGTTCGTTCTAGTGTTTACCATTTTTTTCTATAATTTATACAAAAAAAATGAAATCATTAGTTCAAGGTGTTAGCACAGTTTTATATAATTACACGAAAAGGAATTTCATGCATACACTTTGCAACAAATTGGATAACCTGTTTAAAGTTCACAATATAATACAGTACAGATTTAACAAAAGTTAATGAGTACATGCCATAAGTCTAGAATAAGAATATAGTACAAAATGCACAACCTAATCCAAGACAGAGCATAGCCCGCCTGTCTGGGATGGTGGTACATATAATCTAAGGTACATCGTCTACAATCTAAAAGTACAGTACAAGGATACAACTGATGAAAGGAAAGTACAAATACAAAAGATCCTAAATCATGCGAGCCGGGATGCAACCCTAATAGCTTGTCATGATATACAGAAATCTAGTATAACTACTCTAACCACGTCTAACAGACTCCTCGGAAACTGCGGGTGCCGCTGGTGGTGGTGAGGCAACTGGTGCCCTCCTAGCATCCTGCATCTCTGTCAGCGCAGTCCTGGTCTCCTTGAGCAGTCGGATTGCCTCAAGAAACTGGTCTCTGAAAGTCTGTTGAGCTCCTCTGAGATGAGCGGTCTCTGACGTCAATCCCTGATGTCGGACATCCTGGAGGTCAAAGAAGATAGCAAGAGTCTGCTCCATGGACGATAAAGAGATCTGAGTCTCTGTCTGCAGGCTCTGGAGCGAGTAGATCTGCTCACGTAGGAACTCATTCTCATCCAGCAGCCACTGGATGGAATGATAAGTAGTAGACCACGCTCCTCGGGCGGCGTGCGCCTCCGAACTCATAGTCCAAGATAGAAGGTCCTGACGCTGCTATAGAACAGCGCGTCCCGCCTGTCCAGCCGATAGCAGAGCATGAATGTCTGCTACATCCTGTGCCTGGCGTGCGGCCAGTGCAGCAATCTGGGCCTGGACGGGGTCTGCCTGTCTAGCCCGGGAACCCTCTCCGATCTCATAGGTGGAGTCGAGAGGTGCCTCGTACCTCCTCTTACGAGGGGGTAGAGACTCCGGAGCATAACCCTGAAGGGTAGAGGCTGGTGGTAAGGGTGGCAAGGCAAAAGTCGGTGAGACCTCTTCCCCAGCGGGGGAAACAGGTGAGATAGGCGGAGTGGAGATAAGTGCCTCCAATGATGCAGCATCGACTGAAGTGTGGCTGTCGTCTGTGTCACTAGCGGATAGCCATCCACATAAGACGGTAGTCGGCGATACGGCAGCAGGAGTATCGGTAGGTGATGTCATGATAATCTGAAAGTAATATAGTTTTAATTGACATAAGTATAAACTTACTCAAATTAAAAGTTTTGGGAAATAATAATTTAATTTATATGATAGTGCCGTTAGTATGGCGATATAGAAGGTTACGTTAATACTTAATAGATTAATCAACCGGGTGTTAATAATCAATGCACAGTCAATCACACAATCGATGTATGCTCTACAATCTATATGCTTAACTATTCTAGTCCCGAAAATCCCAAAAGATTTTTAAAAGCAGTTATAGTCCAGATTATATAAAAAATTTTATTTTTATATTTATTTTAATTTTGCTCTGATTCTCTATAACTATCGCTCTGATACCATTTCTGTGACGCCCCCAAATTGAGTCAAATGCAGCGGAAATAATATTTGGGTGTCACGTAGGTGGATCAACAGCAGACAGATTATAGAGCGACAGATAAAAGATTATCCTTACATTTATTACATGATTAAAAGTGCAAATGTTCTTAAAACAAGTCTTAAACAATATTCAGTAGTTTGAATTATTCCCCGGTTTATAAAACCCCAGATGAGCTCGATAAATGCAGCCTATCATGATGCTTGACTCCATGCACACCAATACCTGCTTTAGTTTCCTGAGAAAACATGCTTAGAAAGTCAACATAAAGTTGGTGAATTCACAGGTTTAATTAAAATAAGTTTGGACATATAAACATTCACTGAAGTAGTAATGCACAAAGCATTAATACTTAAAAGTAATTACATTTCCATATTGCCCGAAACTGAAGCTTGACAGTTAAGCCCTTAACAAATAAGGGCCCTTCGCCTTATCATTATCAAAGCACCCATAAATAATAATGTACTGACATGTGAAACATCTGTTGTCCTGGCCTAGGCACAGTGAGCATGACTCACCCAGATGGGGACGGTCAATCCCAAATAGATCTATTTATAACATTCAGGCAATTCAAAAATTCTAACAGTTTCGGATGCACGGGTCATGCGGGTTCATCTACAATAGGCATTGTAATCAAAGGTTTTGCAGTTCAGTTTACGTCCATAAAATAAAATATGTTGCATGTTTTCTTCCCCATAAAAGAGTTTAAAAGTTTGTCAATATATAAAAGTGGGGCCATGAACTCACCTCAATAGTACGGCAATAAGTCAATAGATAAGTCTGATAGGGATGCTCACGATACAGTCAACGACCTAAATAATTATAAGGTCTCAGTAAATGCATAATACAAATGCATAAGAGTTCCATAATAAATCTGTACATGTTTAAACGGGTTTAAGTATTTAATAATAATACTTGAAATTTGTTCGTCGAAGTACAAGTTCTAATAGCATTTATTCTAGGTGTATAATAAATAATAAGGTTTAATTAATTAATTCGCTTAATTAATATTTTGTACTTACGTTATTATAAAACACTTTAAATATTCATATAGGATGGTTTTATATATATTTAAAGCGATAGGAAAATAAATATAATTAATATATTTATTTTATAAGTTAACCATTTACAATTCATATTTAATATATAAATAAGGTTTATAAATGTATGACATTTATTTAAAATCCATGTTTACGTAAGATTTACATTTATTAAGTTATAGGTTTGAAAATAACCACTGTTACATTTATTTAAGTTTTACGTTTAAATAAATGACTCAAAATATATAAGGTTTTTAAGGTTCGTAATAGTTGTATAAAAGTACGTTTTAGTCCTTTTAAATAAACGGATACTCGCGATTAAATTACTTTTATACCCCTAGGGTTTCTAAATCTTTCAAGTATTTACAGTTTTGGTCCCTCCTAGTTACACGTGTAACTAGGGTTTCTTAAAGTTCCATAAAATGTCCATTTTGGTCCTTATAGTATGCGGCATATTCTAGGGCTTATAATAGTTTCACTTAATGGCAGTTTTAGTCCCTGAAGTTTCGGTTAGTATTAGGGTTTATTATAAGTTACAATTATGCCCCCTAGGGCTTGTTTATGTTTCGGCTTTAGGCAAGTTTAGTCCCTAGGGTTGCTTAGTGTTGTATTAAGTTTAGTAACTTGACACTATTAGTCCCTAAGGTTAATATTATGTCACGGCTTGTGTCCAAAGTGGTCCTTAGGCTTTCCAAAATTTACACAACTCACCCTAGTATTTTAGTAATCACTTTTTAGTCCTTTTTAACTTTACAAAGTTTCGGATATGTGCAAAATACACCCTTGGACTCTCGGCATGTTTTTAAAAGTGGATTAAAGTTTATGTTATTGAAATACCAAGTTCTATACTTATTCATTTAGCTCCCTTATACTTTATAAATTTACAATTTAGTCCAAAGGTATCATATAAGCTATTTTTAATCCGAAAATTTATATATATATTATTTTAGTTTCAAAACTTCTTAGATCTATTATTTAAATCCAAAATAAGTATAGATCTATATTTTTTTAATATGTAACTTTACAAAATCATAACTTTGACACTAAAAGTCTTATAAAACATTTATTTAATAAAGATGATTATTTATCTAGGAAAAGTATTATAGTGTTTAAACTAATCCTATAAGGCCTAATAGTGATCTTAATATTTTAAGGCACCTAATAACATGAAGCTAATATTTCTAGTTATATCTAAATATTACAAGGTCACTCAAAATCATCATATGAGCTTTAAAGCTCACGTCTCATTTTATTTGCATGGATAGGTTTTCATGATTTTATAAGTTAAACAAGGTCATGTTGATGTGTTCTTCCAAGTTGACAAGTTTTTACATCAAGTTTTACTATATATAAAAATTAGCCGTGGGTTTTACCTTGGTTTTTAGGGTTTCCATGTTTGTTTAAATGTTAGCTTTACCATAATAAACATGTACACATAAATATATATGAATGTAATGTATTGAAAAAGATAGGTTTTAACTTGGACTTACTTGTTTAGTTAGGTTTAGGAATGACATGAGAATAGGTAGAAACAAGTGACAAGCTTTCAACAATGGAGATCTAGGTAAACATATACATGCCGTGGGCTTCAAGTGAGGCGTCTAGGGCTTCTTTGTTGCTTCAAGGATCAAGTTTCTTGTAGGTTGAGCTTAGGATTAGCCTTTAGGTTGTAGAAGACATAGTATGGATGTAGTAGTAAACTTTGGAGGTTTAAAAATGGTGGTGAATGTATTGTAACCGTGAGTTGAGAAGGAGAGAGTGAAGTTGATGGAGCAAAATGCTAGCAAGTGATTTATGTTGTGTGTTGGTGTGGGTTTCGGCTTAAGAAGAGAGAGAGAGACAAGATTTTGCAAATCATGTACCTAGTACTCAAGATCTTAAAGGATATTGGTTGGATTTGAAATATCTTCCAAGTATTTGACACATGCCTAAACTAGAAAGTCCACTTCCTTCCCATTTGTGTTTTGGCCGTGTGTTTGCAAGTCAAAGTGGGGGACAAAACTTACAAGTATAGTAGGTTGCATGGAGGTTGAGTGTGTAAGTGCCTATGAGTGCTTTGGTGTAAGTAAAGCATGGTTAGGTGTAAGTAAGACATGGTTTATGCATGTGTTAGTATACGGTATTAGTGGAGTGCATGATTACATAGGTTACTTGTAGCTAGTTGAATCAAATGATGGT
Organism: Glebionis coronaria; assembly: GCA_025667525.1. Lineage (NCBI taxonomy): Eukaryota > Viridiplantae > Streptophyta > Magnoliopsida > Asterales > Asteraceae > Glebionis > Glebionis coronaria. Next base: position 425,886,131 of record CM046881.1, on the reverse strand, counting down.
ATTGTATGCATGCATGCACACACACGTCTAACATATGCTTGGGGAAGGGTTTTGGGTAAATTTTGCCAAGTGTTGTATGATAATAATAGCCTTTGTATATTATTATAGGTACTTGTGGTGTTGTAGGTATTTTTTGTTGAAGCTTTTAGATAATTTAATGAAAGTGTATAACATATATCATTGTAAGTATTTACTTGAAGAAAATAAATAAATGACACTTGTTAAAATAGTGTACATTATATTTAGAGTGTTAAATGTTTATTCCTTTTAAGTATTATATGTAAATATATACATATAAAAATAATTCAAGTACTTAATAAATAAATTAAGTAAGGTTACTTATCTTAAAATATGTACTAAGGTGATGAGTTCATTAATAAATCAGGTGGCCAGTCAGTTGCCAGAGTAGTCAATACATGACTAAAGGTCCACATAAATATAAAATAAATGGGATAAATAATATGACAAAAGGTATATGCTTAATAATAAAACATAGAAAGGTGAAATTATATAAATTTCATAAATAAGTAGTACAACAGTTGACAAAGTCAATAAGGTAAAATCAGGGATTTTACAGATCACATCAACATATTCACTAGAAAAGAAAAAGAAAAGAAAGACGAAGACTAAGAGCTCAAGACAAGCATAGTATGCCATGTTTAATTTATTATTGTAACTTAGGTAATCCCCTTGTTTGGAGTGACCTCCCTTAGGGGAGATTGTTGGAAATACGTTTTTACGTATTTAGGAAGAATCGGTCACTCCCACAATATATTAATTAGTAGCTCGTAGTCTAGGAACTTATGTTAAACAAACAAGGAAAATCCCGGTCCATTATATAATGGCCGGCCCATATTTTAAGCCTAAGCTCGTCTTGTGGGCTTGGGTATATAACCCCTCTCCTTAGTTGGAGAGGGGTGGTTGCTCATTTTATTTAACACACATTGAATGTGTTTTTCTCTCACTTTCTCTCTCAAAAGTGTATGTGTGTAACAATTTCTCTCTCTAGATTTATAGATTTACATAACTTTAACACAAAGTCAGCTCCCACTTACCCAAACTGTATAAAGATGGACCCAAATCAATTTGGGTCGACGAGGTCGTGCACTGCTAAGCTTGGTGCCAATAAATACCAAGCATTCTCCAAGCTTAGAATTTACCCTTTTCTATCATTATCTCTCTATCATTATCTTTATATTTGATCTTCTATCACACCCTTCTTCTCTCTAACATGTAGATCTTAGATATATACTTGTTCTTATATTAGTGTTTCTCTTTGTAGATATGAAGATCACTTAGGTTGAATGCAAGACATTCAAGATCAAGTTTTATCTCGGCACCATGTCTAAGATCTCTCTTCTCAGATCTCTAACTCTTGAAGATCACCATCTATAAACCTCTTCAAGCTTTGATCCTTTATTGCTTAATTGTGTGGATGTATTAAGTGTCACCTATACATCCACCATTGTTGTATCTGTACATCTACTACTTGTGTAATAGTGTGAGTAGTATTTTAGTCCTCAAAATACGTAGTGTGAAGGGAGTTGTTGTGCCCTTGTGAATATTCATGACATCATAGCTTTGGTGTTTGAAAATATTGTTGGCAATGTAAAAGGGTGTTGGTCCTATCCATTGTGCAAGGAACTGGTGTTTAGCTTAATACCAAATAAAGTGTAAGCGATGTAGATGGGAAATGTTGTACCCGTGTGAAAGAATACGACATCCTAACCTAGGTGTCGGTAAATATTATAAGCGACGTGTAAGGGTTTCTCCACCGGTATAAAGGAGGTTGTTGATTAGTGAAAGTCGAACTCACGAGTAGGTGACTCGGGGAGTGGATGTAGGGCAAGGAAGGTGTCCTTGTAGTCGAACCACTATAAATCATTGTGTCGGTTTGCATTTCCTTTTCTCTTATTACTCTATCTTTATACTTGTATCTAATCATTGCTTGCGTGTATTGTGATCACTCAATGTACTACTTGATTCATAGTATAGTCCTTGATTATCAACAACACTTCTCATACTATGTCACGTTTGATCAATCTTTGATACAAAAATTTTGAAATATTAATGAAAACGTATTCACCCTCTTTACGTTTTCCACAGTGTATTTAGTGGGGTATATATTCTACCCATGACACCACCAATTTGTGGTACCAACGAGCGACCCTAAAAATGTGGTTTCAAAGGTTTCTAGGGCCTAAACTCATTTTACTGACGTGACTGCATTTTTTTCTTTGACGCCAAGCTTTTTTCACAATTGTACCTAGTGCTCAAAGGATCAGTTCATTCTCAGGTTTCATACATAGGACAAATATTACCTTTAATCACGCTTAATGCAAATAAACTTAAATTGACCACAATAAACTTTTCAGAAAAGAAAACCATTCTTGAGTTTGTGTCATGAACTCATTACACACTCGACTTGTGACAATCATTGAAAAAATAATCATAAATATAAATACTTTTAAAAAGAAAAAATAACTTTATTTGAACCTAAAAACACAAACTTAAATATATACTCGATCTACAAATCAATAAATGAAGTATGCAAACCAGCTGAGCTAGCTCAGTTGGCCACCAAGGGTATCCTTTGGGAGGTATTCTTGGAGAGGTCTCGAGTTCGAGTCTCACCAAGAACCTTCAGGGGTCCGAATTGAAAGTTTATGGACTTAAAATTAATAGTCGTGAGATAGGATCGAACTCGGGATCACGGGATTGCACACATAACGTAAAGGGTTAATTTATTTATTAAATATATTATATATATATTTATTAAATCAAACCAAAGCTTAACTAACGATCGTTAATAAATAAGAGTTAAGTTATAACGACCGTTATAGAAACTAAATAGAAGCTAAAAGAAGAAGAAGGAAAAACTACACAAACACCCCTTGGGGGTGGTGTAGCCGTCGGCCAAAACCAAGAGGGGGGGAGGGGAAACTTTTGTTTCCTAATTCTTTTTTAATTGCTTGGAGCCCAAGATTACCAAGGCTATATAAACAACCCCAAGGCCTTCATTATTTTTTGTCCCTCCCTTCTCTTTGCTTCCTGCGATCACCACACCCAAACACCTTAGGGTTTTCGGTTGGTTTTCGATTTAGCTAAATATCTAGTCCTAATCCCTCTCTAGGGTTATTGGGTAGATAATCCATTAGCGTTGAAGCTCGGTTTGTTCGTGCTAGACTCACGGTTAACTCGACGTATTACGTGTGTACAAGAGCGTGATATAATCTTCCTTTAGATTATATTCTTGGTATTGTTCGTGATCAACCCTAGTTGCCGTTCGTTCCGTCGTCTTGTGGATCTTGCTAGGATAAAGGTATGTAACCCTAATCTTGATTAATATAATTGTGTTAAATTAATGATCTTGTTAGTCGCTTCCGTTATGCGCTCTTTGATCTATATTAGGGTTTTAAATAATTGTCATGAACTCTATAAACCAACAGTGGCATCGAGAGCCGTTTTAACATGATTATAATTATCAAGATCTAAAATTTTTTAACTAATATTGATTTGTGTTAAAATTACATGTTGTTTTTTAGGTTTTATGAAAAATTAGGGTTTTGTTTTTTATTATTATTAAAATCGACTATAGTCGAATTTTTTATAAATTTTTTTTTGTAAACCCTAAAATTGCATGGTAATTAACTTTAGATGTTATTGCATGAATTAATTGTTATGTCATGCGTGGTTACGATCCGTAGTTTTTTAATTGTTAAGAGAATGTGGGAGATCCGTAATAAACATGCATGTTTCTTACGGATCATATAATTTTGATTGCTATTTGCTTTATTTGATTCAAAGTTTTAAAATTAGGGAAGACCTTTTATGTTTATAAAAACCCTAGATTTGATGTTCTTTGAATAAATTGTTATGCATGTGGCTATTTGATTTAGTTTTTTTTGTACTACTTGTTTTCATACGTTTTCTATATTGTATGTTGTAAACAAGGGTAATTTTTTCCAAGAAAAATAATATGGACTAAATCTTATCAAAATTAATGAATTGTTTTGAGATGTAAAACACATATGATTTGCGTTGATTAGAATTGCAATAGAAACTTAACGGCTACTCAATTTTGGCAAACTATAAAGTGGGTATAACGCACCGCTGGTCATGTACCCGGTTAAGGAATGAGGTGTTATGCTTCAGCGCTGACCAAATTCCCGGCTCGCCTATGCGTCAAAATTGGTATTGTCTACGGTTGTTATTGGTACAATTCTTTAAGGTTGATTTAACTACATTAATTCACATCCGAAACACAATGAATAAGGTTATTGCTTTGTGCTATAACTAACGTTCTAGAAAAAGTACGGTGTGAATTTAGTTGTGTGTAAAATCTTCAATTGGTTTAACCAATACCTCAACTTGCAAGTATATGATGGACTTTTAGTCTCACCAAAAGGTTTACTAAATGTTTTATTAAACTTATGTTATGGAGATGTATGCATGCTTCTCCATACATGATTTTGACACCAAAATCAATACCCTAAAATTTAAGTCATATGCCCTCTAATTGACGAACACTTGAAGTTACAATTGTCGTCATATAAGATATCGGACGATGTTGTAATGGAGAGAAAACTTCATGACTGAATAAGATTGCACATGAAGGTTTTACATTCTTTAGATTAGTCGACTTAATTGAGTTACTCAGTGAGAACTGGAAACTTAAGGCATAAAGAAGGGATAAAACATGTTTACAATGCAAATGATTTTGGCAATGTAAATCCCTGACATATCTAGAAATTGCAATTTGATTTGGCAATTCTTGTTCGACAAGTTACTGTGTTGAATACATTTGTCACTAGCAGATCAACTGATGTGATAAATCTATGTCAATATGGATTCTAGTTTTTCAAGGAATATACTATGGTTTTATTACCGGGGTAATTTTATTTTCTTGAATTGTATTATCGAAAATACTAATGTGTGAACTTATTTCTGTAGAAATGGCTCAACCCGAAAACAATCTGACAATAAGCTCGGTGTTCAAAGCTTTCTTTGAACGGCCTGAACTTACTGGCCCTAATTTCAATGATTGGTACCGCTCACTAAGAATTGTTCTGAGAGCAGCGGGTACTATCAATATCTTGGAAACTCCTTTTCCGGAGGATCTTGTTGAAGGAGCAACTGATGCGGAAAGGCTTCAACACGCTGCTAACGTTAAGAAGCACCATGAGGTGGCTGCTGTAATGTTAGGAAGAATGGCTCCATCACTTCAAAGGAAGTATGAGCTAGCTTCACCTCAACAAATGCTTGATGAACTCAAGGCTGTGTATGAAACGCCGCAAGCTGTGGAGATCTATGATCTGGTTGATGCTCTAAATAGTTGCAAGCAAGCTCCTGGAAAGTCCGTAAGTGCTCATTATATGGAGATGAGGGGTTATATGGAACAACTCATCGCACTAGGACAACCCTTTGATCATAATATGGCTATTAACTTGATCAATAGGTCCCTTAATAAGGACTTCAATGATTTCATTCGTAACTATAATATGCATTGCACGGGGAAGACAGATAATGATTTGCATGCAATGCTCATTGACTTCGAAAAGGGTTTGAAAGATAAGGCATCCACTGATACACCTCAAGTACTTCTTGTACAAAAGGGTAGAGTGTCGAAACCAAAACCGCAAGGGAATAAGAAGCAGAAAGGCAAAGGCAAGGTTGATAAGAGCAAGCAAGTTGCGACTACATCAAAACCGAAGCATAACTTTGCTAAGAAATCTCCGAAAGATGAGACTTGTCACCACTGCAAGATGACTGGACACTGGAAGAGGAATTGCTCTCTCTATCTCCATGAAATGGCAGAACATAAGAAGAAGGCTGAGCAAGCTGCTGCAGCACCATCTTCTGGTAACTTATTTATGATAGAGTTATTTAATCTTTCATACAAATCAAACTCCTGGGTATATGATACGGGATGTGGTATTAACATTTGTAATACCCTGCAGGGATTTGAGTTGAAAAGGAGGCTTACCTATGGGGAACAATTTCTGCAAGTGGGCAATGGCGCACAAGCAGCAGTTGAAGCTATATGAATATTTAAATTAGTTTTACCTTCGGGTTTAGTACTGTTTTTAAATAATTGTCACTATGCACCTACAATTGTTAGGGGTGTCATTTACTTTTCTTGTATGTTGGATCTTGGATTTATTCACACGATTGATAATAATAGAATTTCTGTTTTCAAAGATGGTTTATTCTATTTTGATGCAATTTCTGTGAATGGTGTTTTTGAAATAAACATGCATGATAAAAATTCCAAGAGGAAAAATAATTCTGTTTTTAGCATGAATAAGAAGAGTAAGTTAGACAAGAACTCTTCTTATCTTTGGCATTGTAGGCTTGCCCATATTGGGAAGACTCGCATACAAAAGCTACAACGTGATGGGCTTTTGGAAAGTATCAATGATGAATCATTTGATAAATGTGAATCTTGTATCTCTGGAAAGATGACCAAGAAACCTTTTAATAGCAATATTGAAAGGGCTACTGAACTACTTGGGTTGATACATACTGATGTGTGTGGACCACTTAGACATGTGTCAAAGAAAGGTGCTAGCTACTTCTTGACGTTTACGAATGATTATAGCCGTTATGGTTATGTTTATTTACTTAAGCATAAACATGAGGTATTTGAAACATTCAATACGTTTAAAGCCGAAGTAGAGTTACAACTGGGAAAGAAGATTAAAGCTGTTCGTTCTGACCGTGGTGGTGAATATTTAAGTCAAGAGTTTAAAGATTATTTAAGTGAGAATGGAATTGTTCAGAAACTTACTTCTCCGTATACTCCACAACAAAATGGTGTATCTGAAAGGAGAAATCGTACGTTATTGGATATGGTACGATCTATGTTTAATCTTACAACTTTACCATTATCTTTTTGGGATTATGCTCTTGAATCTGCTGTTCGTATTCTAAATATGGTTCCCACTAAGAAGGTTGATAAGACACCATATGAACTATGGCATGGCAAGAAGCCATATTTGCTTTATTTAAAAGTCTGGGGTTGTGAGGCGTATGTGAAACGTGACTCTAGAGATAAACTCCAACAACGCTCAGTAAAATGTATCTTTGTAGGTTACCCTAAGGAAACTATGGGTTACTACTTTTATTATCCAGCTGAGAACAAAATAGTTGTGGCTCGGTATGGAGACTTCCTTGAAAATGATCTTGTAAATCAAGAATTCAGTGGGAGAAATTATGATCTTGAAGAAATTCAAGAAGATACATTGCCTTTTGAAAATACTAGCGATGAAATTCCTATAGAACCAGAAAGTCTGAGTGTTCCGACGGAATTAATTCCTCCACGTAGGTCACAAAGGACTATACGTGCACCGGACAAACTATGTCTTTACATAGAGGATGATGAGGAGGAAGTAGGGGATCTTGGTGAACCTGCTAACTATCGGTCCGCAATGTCTGATCCAGGAAAGTCAAAATGGATAGTTGCGATGAATGAGGAAATGAAATCCGTGGAAATCAATGATGTCTGGATTCTTGTAGACGCACCTAAAAATGCTAAACTAGTGAAAAATAGGTGGATCTATAAGAAGAAAACTGACATGGATGGGGATGTACAATCCTATAAAGCACGTTTAGTGGCTAAAGGTTTTACTCAAACTTTTGGCATAGACTACGAGGAGACCTTTTCTCCTGTAGCAGACTTACGAGCTATTAGGATTCTCATAGCTATAGCAGCATACTATGACTATGAGATATGGCAAATGGATGTTAAAACTGCCTTCTTGAACGGTCGCTTAGATGAAGATATCTATATGCAACAACCGGAAGGGTATGTTGATCCTAAATATCCAAAGCGCGTGTGCAAACTTCAAAGGTCTATTTATGGTTTGAAGCAAGCATCACGTCAATGGAATAATCAATTTGATGAAGAAATCAAAAAGTTCGGATTTATTCAAAATCGTGATGAGCCATGTGTATACCGCAAAGCTAGTGGGAGTAATGTAGTGTTCCTAATTCTATATGTCGATGACATATTGATCATGGGAAGTAACATTCCAAGACTTAAGGAGGTTAAGGATTATCTTGGTAAATGTTTTTCTATGAAAGATTTGGGAGATGCTGCATATATTCTGGGAATTAAAATCTATCGAGATAGGAGTAGACGGTTAATTGGTCTTAGTCAAGATGCTTATATTGATAAGATATTAAAGAAATATAACATGCATAACTCTAAGAAAGGTTTCTTACCGATGGAGGTTAAGCATGAGTTAAGTCATGAGAAAGATGCATCATCACCTGAAGAGGTGGCTTACATGAAGAAGGTGCCTTATGCTTCGGCAGTAGGATCTATTATGTATGCTGTAAGATGCACAAGGCCTGATATGGCGTTTGCTCAGAACTTGGTCAGTAGATACCAACAGAATCCAGGAAAGTTCCACTGGACTGCTGTTAAACATATTCTAAAGTATTTGAGGAGTACGAAAGATATGTTTTTGGTATTCGGGGGTAAACCAGACACAGAACTGAATGTAACAGGATTCTGTGATGCGTCCTGGCAATGTGATAAAGACGATACGAAGTCTCAGACGGGTTACGTGTTTGTCATCAACGGAGGAGCAGTAGACTGGAAGAGCAGTAAGCAGAAAACCATTGCTATGCATGCGACTCAATCTGAGTACATGGCCGCTTCAGAAGCCGCAATGGAAGCTGTTTGGATTAGGAAGTTTATTGGAGATCTTGGAGTGATGCCTTCAATTAAAGAACCTATGGATATATATTGCGACAATTTTGCGGCAATAATATTCGCCAATGACCCTGGAGTCATGAAGGGCGCCAGACACTTTAAACGTAGATATCACTACGTTCGAGAACAAGTGGAAGCTCGAGAAATAAAATTGATAAAAGTTCACATAGATGATAACGTAGCTGATCCTTTTACTAAGGCTTTATCTAGGCCAAAGGTAGTTAAGCATGCCAAGGCAATTGGGCTGCAACTAGCTAGCGAATTCATGCAATAAATCTGTTGATTAGTATTTGGATAAAGGATGTAAGACATTATTGAATTGATGAAATAAAGATTGGGTTTCGTTTATTTTTCTGTTATTTGATTTTGTATCCTATTTTACATGTTTTAATCCGTGAGCATTTTGATGTTTCTAAATGTCCGTTGTCGATTAATAATATGGGAATATTATTAAACTAAGACAATTCAAAATAGTGACAGAGTATACTTGGAAGTATATTGGTCAATTTTGGATGATATTTGATGAATCAAATATTGGACTTATCCCAACTATGTGATTTTACTTTATGGATCTTTGTCATTAAGTAAATCATAAATAGTTATCCTTAGACTTGAGATACCAGAAAACTACATTGAATGTAGTGCATTTCTGTGAGATAACCTAACGCTAAACGTAACTGGTAGTTATAAGGGTTATTTTCAGAAGTGTTGCGAAGTTCATGTGTTTTGCTTGTAGTCAAAACGGGATTCGTTTCCTTTGAATTATGTTTGAAGTATAAATACAACTGGGCCCCTCGGGGAGTAGTAAGATGTTTGTGTGGCCACACCCAAATTTGTTTTGGTAATCTTGCTATATCCGTAAACGAGAAACAGAATAGTTAATGAAGGAATGACTGAGATCCATATCCTTATTAACAAGCGTATTTGAAATGAAAGGATAATAATAATGATGTAATCATTAAAAGGTTCTTGTCCAGGAGACCTTACCCGGTTTGTACTAGTGACATTGCTAGTGTAACTAGACGCTAGTCAATGTGATCATGATATTAGAATTTTGTCCAAGTGGGAGCTGGAAGTTTATGGACTTAAAATTAATAGTCGTGAGATAGGATCGAACTCGGGATCACGGGATTGCACACATAACGTAAAGGGTTAATTTATTTATTAAATATATTTTATATATATTTATTAAATCAAACCAAAGCTTAACTAACGATCGTTAATAAATAAGAGTTAAGTTATAACGACCGTTATGGAAACTAAATATAAGCTAAAAGAAGAAGAAGGAAAAACTACACAAACACCCCTTGGGGGTGGTGTAGCCGTCGGCCAAAACCAAGAGGGGGGGAGGGGAAACTTTTGTTTCCTAATTGTTATTTAATTGCTTGGAGCCCAAGATTACCAAGGCTATATAAACAACCCCAAGGCCTTCATTATTTTTTGTCCCTCCCTTCTCTTTGCTTCCTGCGATCGCCACACCCCAACACCTTAGGGTTTTCGGTTGGTTTTCGATTTAGCTAAATATCTAGTCCTAATCTCTCTCTAGGGTTATTGGGTAGATAATCCATTAGCGTTGAAGCTCGGTTTGTTCGTGCTAGACTCACGGTTAACTCGACGTATTACGTGTGTACAAGAGCGTGATATAATCTTCCTTTAGATATATTCTTGGTATTGTTTGTGATCAACCCTAGTTGCCGTTCGTTCTGTCGTCTTGTGGATCTTGCTAGGATAAAGGTATGTAACCCTAATCTTGATTAATATAATTGTGTTAAATTAATGATCTTGTTAATCGCTTCCGCTATGCGCTGTTTGATCCATATTAGGGTTTTAAATAATTGTTATGAACTCTATAAACCAACACGAATTAAGAAGCAGGAGTGGGGTTTATCCCCTAAAAAGAAGGTTCGAGGCTTGCATACTGGCCAATTGGATGTCACTGTAAGCTCGAATCACTAACTACTAACTAGCCGTTCAAAAAAAATAAAAAAAAAATAAATGAAGTATGCAATTTTTCTTTTCAAATTCACATCAATCTTTTATTAAAACTAAATGAATACTCATTTAAAACGACACTACATAAAGGCAAATCTGTATACTTGTCATATCATGAGTTTGTTTTAACTTTGCTGCAAAACATGCATATTTTGAAATACAAAAAAGTGTCTTTTTTATAAATAATGAATACAAAGTGAGTAAAATGGATCGTAAACCAAATGGTCCAGTCGAAAATGAACCGACATATATTTATGATTTCAGGTTTAACGATCCTAATTCTGACGAAAATCGAAAGAAATACACATAAACCATCTACACAGAACCAGTTTGATTTGGCTCGATTCATTTCGATTAAGGATTCATATTTATATTAAAATTAATTTTTGAATCAATTTAGTTTTTAATTGATCCGGTTCAGTTTTGACATACATGCTCAACCACAAAATCAATAAATGTGTGACGATTATTTTTTGATTTTTTTCCATTAACTAGGGCTTTTGCCCGCGCTTCGCTGCGGCGCGAAGGGCGGGCGTTTTTGGCAAGAGTTACACAAAAAGCCAAACAATAAGGGGTCATCCTACTACTATTCACCTTCACGACTAACATTTTATACAAACAATTAAAAATGTTTATATCTTTTAAAAAAACACGTGCGACAGTAGGAAGGTAGAAGAACTTCATAGAATATTGTACATTTATACCTTGAAAACTCTTGTCCTACAATGATTTTAATTTTATTCTCCTGTGATCTAGCAAGTTTAGGTCAATTCGGATCTACGCCATTCGTATCTGCAACCTCAATATTGCTTTCTGGCGCACCACTGTCCGCTGCAAGAATTTCCATGGGTGCTTGTACACTAACTTCAGAAGCATCAATGTATTGGCTTTGGCTTAAATCTGCATCTTGATCATTTACAATAGGTAATGCTTCTGAGGGACGATCTCTCTGTCCGAAGATTCATCATTCACTTTGTCCATAACTACCGAGTCCCCTTCGTTTGACAGGTTAGTAATTTCACTGGAATAAGTGATCTGATTCGCTTCCTCGACATGCTGACGAAGTTGTGACTCTGATTCAAGTTCTACCATTTGTGACCACACCTTTATTGCTAAAAAAAGATGTAGAAAGTAGTAATCATAAAAATACCGACCATTAAGACGAATTGAAACCTCGTTGTCAATTCAGCGTGCATACACTCCTTTGTTCCTACGGCTGTATCACAAACAGATGCTTTAAAATCAACCGAATTCGGGCTCTCACATTTCGAACACATACCTGACAATATAAGATCTTGATCAAATCATAATGATGAACCAAAACAGGAGGCATATTATAACAAAAAAAAAGTTAACCGTACCTGTGATGGGACACCAATATAGCCTGCCGAATATATAAAAAGATACACTGAAACCTTAATAAAAATTCCAATATTTAATTAACCTTTTTTTACAAAGATTATTATAGACCTGTGATAGATAAAAATGTAAATGGCAAGGGACTAATCGTTGGCTCAGATTTGAAGGCGTCCTCCCGGCGATTCAAGCGATCGACCTGCTATGGCTGCAAACACGATGTCGTGCTGCCACGCCAAAAATCAGGTCGACCAGACCTATCATGATCACAAAACTAATAGTTGTTGGAAACCGGAAAATAGACGCACAAAAAGATTTCTTCATCGCCATAAATCCAGATTTAAGAGTATCCGACCCGACGTGGCTACAAACACTACTTTGTGATTCTTCGCCAAGATATGGGACACTTTGACCCTTATAACATTAGGAACAGTGAAACCCAACATTAGGAACAGTGAAACCCAACATAAACATAATAAGCAGATGCTCCCCATAAAACAGCGAGTTACAAAAGCAAGACGACCGTGACAACCGTCGCCTGCCATGAAGAGCGGCAACGAATGACACGACCGTCACTATCGCTGCCCGCCATCAGCAACAGTAGAGAGGAGAAATGTGAATCACAATAAATAGTAATTTATCACACATACCTAATTGAACGACCATTTGACAAACATGTTTCTCTTTCACAACCCCCAAAATTGACCACAGCCGTGTTCTCACAGGAATAGAATAAACATATGCTCCCCCTACAAACATAAACAAACAATAACTTATGTTATTTCAAGATATCGTTCAGTATTCAGATTCATTTACCTTTCGAAACACATATCATTTGTTTAGTATTTTTGCCAATGTTCTCCTGACACTCACTCTTCTCACACTTATAGTGGCTTTAAAAATTGACCACCAACGTTGATTAGATCGGGCGCCAAAAAAACATGGTCGCCCATTGATCATGCGTGTGTTTATATGTTTCTTATCTCAAAACAAAAACAACTCTCACATTATATTCCTTTTCTCCTTCCTAGACGTGTAAACAAACAATAACTTATGTTATTTCAAGATATCGTTTACTATTGAGATTCATTTACCTTTCGAAACATCACCTCAGAACAACACATTCATCTTATTTATGACCATAACTTTCTGCTAAAAAGAAGATGCAGAAAATAGTAATCATCAAAGATACCGACCATTAAGACGAATGGAAACCTCGTTGTCAATTCAGTGTGCATATACTCCTTTGTTCCTACGGGTGCATCGTAAACATATCTTTGAAAATCAACCGAAACGGGGGCCTCGCAGTTTAAACACATACATGACAATATAAGATTTCCATCAAATCATAATGATGAAGCAAAACAGGAGGCATACTATAACAAAAAAAGTTAACCGTACCTGTGATGGGGCACCAATATAGCCTGCCCAATATATAAAAAGCTACACCGACAATGGAAAGCGACTAATTGTTGGCTCAGAGTTGAAGGCGTCCTCATAGCGATTCAAGTGATCGACCTGCTATGGCTGCAAACACGATGACGTGTTGCCACGCCAAAATTCAGGCCGACCACACCTATCATGATCGCCAAACTAAGAGTAGTTGGAAACCGGGAAAATAGACGCACAGAACGATTTCTTCATCGCCGTAAGTTCATATTTAAGAGTATCCGACCCGACGTGGCTACAAACAAACCACTTTGTGATGCCTCGCCAAGATACGGGCCGCCTTGACCCTTATAACATTAGCAACAGTGAAACCCGAAAGAAACAGAATAAACAAATGTTCCTCATAAAACAGCGAGTCACAAACGCAATACGGGCGTGACAAAATTGTATTGCATTTATAATAAAAGAGGGATTCTCAGTTTGTTCCTCTCACAAAACTAAAAAAAGTACCTTAACCGGCCATATTCTTTCAACATAATGAAGATGGTAGGCTCAGATAGGGAAACACATAGGAATAGGAGGATACACACGGCATGGCTGCAACCTTAACAGGTTGCCCCGCCAAGATCCGTGTAATCTCATCCTCAACCCGGCCCGTTCAAACTTATCACAGCCCACGTAATTAATAAGCACAACTGCAAAGTAAGTAATTTGCCCCGCAATGAGTCGTAAAAACCACATCTCTCATCAAATGCGTTCACTTTTAGGGTAGCCTTTATAAGCAATAAGAATCTGATATTAATCAAGACGGTGAACCAGTTTAAGCATGATTTACGTTTACTTTTCACATACTGCTGATCAAATCACACACTTTCAACATAATCAAGATGGTAGGGTCAGATAGGGAAACACATAGGAATAGGAGGATACACACGGCATGGCCGCAACCTTAACAGGTTGCCCCGTTAAGATACGTTTACTTTTCACATACTGCTGATCAAATCACACACTCTCAACATAATGAAGATGGTAGGCTCAGATAGGGAAACACATAGGAATAGGAGGATACACACGGCATGGCTGCAACCTTAACAGGTTGCCCCGCCAAGATCCGTGTAATCTTATCCTCAACCCGGCCCGTTCAAACTCATCACAGCCCACGTAATTAATAAGCACAACTACAAACTAAGTAATTTTCCCCGCAAAGAGTCGTAAAACCACATCTCTCATCAAATGCGTTCACTTTCAGGGTAGCCTTTATTGTATACCTTATAACAGAGGGGAATCACGTTCCCCTAGAACAGTGATCCCCTCTCATACACAATATTTTATTAATCCACTCACAGAAACACATCTCACATACTCACCACCCACTCACATAAACACACACAGAAACACATGCATAGAATACCCATACAGCTCATAGATCCCACAATGGAAAGGCAACCTTAAAAGGCCACCTGAGAGAAACCATACACAAAGGAGACAAACTAATATTTCGTATGACAACCTCTAATTACATAACATACCTAGTGGGTTGAATGACATTCAGTTTGCATAAGAAATCCAACTAATAAGCACATCCCTTAACTAACGATCCATTTTAGAAAACAATAAGAAGACTCTGTTCTAAAGTATAGCACCCAGAGAGCCATAAGCACGCTGAAAGTTTTCAGCGTACACAATATCATGCTTTTGACCAAATTTGAAGTAATCCTATCCTTTTACAGTCGAGCGAATCATCAAATATTACTAATCATAAAATAGTGGAGTATCCATAACCAATAAATGGCACTTAATAAAAAAAGAGAAAAAAATGCAAGAAAGTGCATCACCTACGCTTATAATCTCGGGAAAAGCTCAAAACATCGAAGAACAATAAGTCCTTAACATAGTTGGCGTATGTCACGGTCCCACTTGATCTCAGGCCACTGAATTCGGCCATTTTTGATTTCTGCAAACCAACCAAAATGAATACAAATTTCAGTATTTAAATGAACAACGTATCCATACATATTTTATTCAAAAACAAAAGGAAAAAGATTATATCATTATTTACCTCTTATTGAAGAACTACGACTGAGCTACTGCTGATCAAATCACACACTTTGAACATAATGAAGATGGTAGGCTCAGATAGGGAAACACATAGGAATAGGAGGATACACACGACATGGCTGCAACCTTAACAGGTTGCCCCGCCAAGATCCGTGTAATCTCATCCTCAACCCGGCCCGTTCAAACTCATCACAGCCCACGTAATTAATAAGCACGACTGCAAACTTAGTAATTTGCCCCGCAATGAGTCGTAAAAACCACATCTCTCATCAAATGTGTTCACTTTCAGGGTAGCCTTTATAAGCAATAAGAATCTGATATTAATCAAGACGGTGATGCAGTTTAAGCATAAATGCATAGAATACCCATACAGCTCATAGATCCCACAATGGAAAGGCAACCTTAAAAGGCCACCTGAGAGAAACCAAACGGCTGTAAGCGGCAACGAAAGGCACGATCGTGGCTACCGTCGCCTGCCAACAACCCCGCCAAAGAAAAATTGTGAGCCAACGTACACATTATGTAAAACCCGATTAAAATCCTGAATCTGATATTAATCAAGACGGTGATGCAGTTTAAGCATAAATGCATAGAATGCCCATACAGCTCATAGATCCCACAATGGAAAGGCAACCTTAAAGGGCCACCTGAGAGAAACCAAACGGCTGTAAGCGACAACGAAGCCACGATCGTGGCTACCGTCGCCTGCCAACAACCCCGCCAACGAAAAATTGTGAGCCAGCGTACACATTATGTAAAACCCGATTAAAATCCTGAATCTGATATTAATCAAGACGGTGATGCAGTTTAAGCATAAATGTATAGAATACCCATACAGCTGATAGATCCCACAATGGAAAGGCAACCTTAAAAGGCCACCTGAGAGAAACCAAACGGCTGTAAGCGGCAACGGAAGCCACGATCGTGGCTACCGTCGCCTGCCAACAACCCCGCCAACGAAAAATTGTGACCCAACGTACACATTATGTAAAACCCGATTAAAATCCTCACGGTTCCATCAAATACGTCTATAATAAAAGAGGGGAATCACGTTCCCCTATGACGAACCTAATATTTTATTAACCCATCTCACATAAACACATTTCACATAAACACATCTAACATACTCATCACTGTGCCTCTTTCTTTATCTCACTCTTTTTCAATAAAGGTAAATCAATCAGAGCAAAAAAAAAAGAATCAGAGCTAAACACATCTGCTTTATAACAAATAAAAATCAGTAGCAAAAAAAATGAGGGTTTCCATGAAACCCAATAAAGGGTTTCCATCGAACCTGATATGAATCCAATATGTCTAGAAGAGCTAAAACAAATCAGGGTTTCCATCAAACCCAAGAGAGGGCCTCCAACAAACCCAAAAACCACGGCTTCATGATACAGATCAACAAATCAGGGTTTCCATCAAACCCAAGAGAGGGCCTCCAACAAACCCAAAAACCACGGCTTCATGATACAGATCAACAAATCAGGGTTTCCATCAAACCCAAGAGAGGGCCTCTAACAAACCCTAAAAAACCACGGCTTCATGATACGGATCTAATTAGATCGATTAGATCTTGTTAGAGAGAGCAACCAATCACACAAAATTAGAGAGCAACAAACCCCAAACCCAAAGTTTTCGTCGATTACATCAATGTTAGAGAGAGAAAGTTACACAGTGATGGAAGTGGCTATGTTTCTGTGTGTGTTTATGTGAGTGGGTGGTGAGTATGTGAGATGTGTTGTGAGTATGTGAAATGTGTTTCTGTGAGTGGATTAATAAAATATTGTGTATGAGAGGGGATCACTGTTCATAGGGGAACGTGATTCCCCTCTATTATAAGATATACAATATATTTTTTCACATTAAATAAAAATTATCAAATATTTTTTATAAATTTTGTGGTATTTGACAAAATCATCTTAAGTCCGTGTATTTTTTTTAAATCATCTTTAAGTCCATAGATTTTGTACCGGTGTTAAAAAGACAAAAAAGTGAAAAACATTGTAACATGAAGAAAGGAAAAAGTGTTTTAAACAAGCAAACAAAAGAACTTGACTTCCCCTACTGTGCACATCACGTGCTCCATTATCACATGACTTCACCAGTCTCCCTCCACTTCCCCCAATCATATTCTCTCTCTCACCTGCATATTCATATTCACACACACTAATAACACACTTCTTTTTTCACACACCCAAATCATCAAACACAATATTTTTAAGTTGTTTTTTTTTTATAAAAAACTTTTTATAAAATTTTATGTGATTAAGTTTTTCTATAAAAAAAATGGGCTGTTTTCAGTCCAAAACTGCTAATGTTCAATCCCCTGATCAAGTTCCTGAATCTAAACCAGATCCAGGTTCAAGATTTACCTTTTTTCACTTTTTACTATGTCTTTTTTTACTGTTTTTTTTATCATTGTTCTAGTGTTAAGTTGATATTTAGAGGCTAAAAAGTTTATAGTTTTTGATTCTTGCATTGTAGTGTGAAAGATACCTTTTACTTTGTGTGTTTCTCTTAAATTATTGTGATTATGTACTATCTTGTTGATTTGATTGTATTATAGTATAGTATTATACTAAAGAAAATACATTTTACCGTGTTTTTTTAAAATAAGTTAACTATCTTTTTTACATTAGTGTACTCGTTGTAGCGCTAGAGGTAGTTAATGCTTAAAGACCATAACTTTAGTTGATGGGTTGGCTTTAGTTTGTGATTTTTTCTTTGTTATGTAAATTTGTTGTCATTAATGAAATGAAGTATCTTTTTAACGTTATTCTGTTTGTTACACTGTTTTGGGGGTTTCTAGATTAGCTTATTTTACGGGCTTATCAGCTTAATTATAGATATTTTGAAAACCTAATAATCCTATATGCCTATAACTTTTAATAAGCCTATCCAAGTTGATAACTTTAGTTGATAGCTCAGTTGTAGCTTGTTGCTTCGGCATTGGAGTTTGGTTTTTGTATTGATTTCTACTATGTTTGGAATAAGGTGATGGAGAACAAGTAGCAGGTCAACAGGATCAAGAGCAAGCAGTGCCTGTGTTTAAAGAATTTGAGTTAACGGAACTTCGAGCGGCTACAAATGGGTTTAGTAGCGAATTAATCGTTTCGGAAAGTGGTGAAAAGGCTCCTAATGTGGTGTATAGAGGAAAACTAAAGAATAATAAAGTTGTTGCTATTAAGAGATTTTCGAAGCTATCTTGGCCTGACCCGCAACAATTTGTGGTATGCTATACTTTCATTTATGATTTTTGTGGATTTTTAGCTGTTTATGGTAGGGTATCTGTTATTATGAATTTAGCAAGGAAAAGCTGTTATAGGAAAGTTATATGATGATATGTTTTTTGTTACTTTTCTGATTGAAAGAAAAAGTGCAATGAATCAAGTTAGATTTACATAAAAAGTTGCTACTTTTGGGAATTTGGTAGCTTTTTGTAACTAATTTTTTACCAATTAAAAGTAGCTACACGAAGGCTTTGTTTGGCTTAAAGTATATTTTGTCCCCTAAAAGCTGCATTGCTTGAAAATTAAAGTCGGTTTTGACTAAGAAATGTAGCTACAATGAACATTATTCTTGAACTTTTAGTTGTTAATTTTCAGTTAAATTTTGAGGTGTCTGGGATCTTTATACATATGAATTAAAACTTACCAAAGAAGTTTGTAACTTTTCTATCTTAGACATCTAGATATTTTCAAAATTATTTGACAGAAAGTCACTCTCACCCACCCCATGTTTGAATGAAATATCTTTGACATTTTTGATATATATATATATATTGCGAATGATTTTTAGTTTCTTATTCTGCGTGTCTCTTTTGTTTTGCGAATCTTAGGCACTATTTTAGAGATTGCAAATTTACTGATCTTGCTCCTCCTTTCTCCAACGATCTTTTTTTCTATTGTATAGAGAGAACACACTGAAGAAGTTTTGAAGAGTATCTTTGTTCATGAAACTTGAAATCAGTAAAATTATGTTCACTTCGTCACCTGTCAAGTTTAGGTCCGCTAGAACCCATATCTATTTCCCAATGTCATTTGATATCATATGTTGGTTTACGGTTTGTATTAAGAAATAGATCAATGAAAAATAGATATAAAAAAATTACACTGTTCAGTTGCTAAGTATTAGGAAAGCTGTTATTTAGAACTTTTAATTTGTTTTTCAAATTCGAGAAGACATACTCGCTTGGTAGGGCGAAAACCCCAATTGGAGTAAGTATAAAGATTTAGGTATACAGATATACCAACTATAGTTTGAAGATTGTCCTTTCCAGTTGACTGTTTAGTTAGTTGGTTTACTTTGTTGCATATTTTTATTTCATGACTTGTTTTAATATGCTATGCGATTGATTCTTTTTTTATTCTTAATGAATTCTTTTATAGGCAGAAGCTGCTGGAGTTGGCAAGGTTCGGCATAATAGATTGGTGAATCTAATTGGCTGTTGTGCAGAGGGAGATGAGCGTCTTTTAGTTGCTGAATACATGCCCAATGATACACTATCAAAGCATCTATTTCACTGTATGAATTCCAAGTTGTTTTTTTCATATGCTAACAAACCGTGTGACTCATTTTCCCAATTAAAGTATTTCCCCTAGGCCCCGACGTCCGTAATTGCAAAATTTTATAGTATCGTTGCTCGCTATCCCAAAGTAAACTAGTTTATACCTTGATACATCAGTTATTACTTTATTATTTCAATAGTTCTTACTTTCATGACGTTTTATAGCGTAACGGCAACAAATAGGCAAAAAGTAGGTTCTTACTTTCATGACGTGTTATAGCTTAACGGCAACAAATAGGGAAAAAGTAGGTTCTTACTTTCATGACTTGTTATAGCTTAACGACAACAAATAGAGCAATTCCAACCGAATTAATGCATCTTTTTTTTGCCCCACTATTTAACAGTGTAATATCTACATGCACTAAGAAACTACCAAGTAGTTTATGCGTTATATAACCAAGTTTTAAACAATACCTTGACTTATAGAAAGCTCATTTTTGTTTGTATACAGGCTTAAGTTCATTAATAATGTTTTCCAGAAGAGAGGGAACAGTCCTCAGTAGGTTCAAATTTATTGAGGGATGCTTTATGTAGCCTGTAGTTCCCTGATCCACGGCAGATTTTGATTTAAAGATATAAGTTGTCTAGACACAAACACGTGTTTGTGGAATGATACTTCAAGGGTTTCAAACCATTTTTCAGAAAGGTTTTAAATTTATGTAGTTATAAAGCAATGTTTTTATGGTGTTTTAGATAACTTATTTAGGAAGGAGCCATCTTAACTGCTCGCCATTGGAATAGCCTTTCATTATGTAGTCATGGATGTTTTTTGTTCTTTCAGTTTTAATATAGGCATATGCCTATCTTGCTTAACGAGTTCCGATTGTTCGCATATAGGGGATAAACAGCCTTTGCCATGGGAAATGCGTGTTAGAGTTGCTTACCATATTGCACAAGCACTCGAGCATTGCAATGCGGAGAATCGGAAAATATATCACGATTTGAATGCATATAGGGTTCTCTTTGACGAGGTACATTTCTAATAAAAACTCTATATCTTTGTTAATATTTAAATGAAGTTATATGTTTAATAAGTTATTACAGCAATAGATAGGTCCCCTTATATGTTGCATGGTATTAAAGCTCTAACATTTGCTACAGAAACCCTAGATAAAGTTAACCCATAAGAATTTCCTACATGTGAAAGCACTCCTGGATTATTAGAGTAATTGTGTCAAACTTCTTACATTTGAAAGCACTCCTCGATTATTATAGTAATTGTGTCAAACTTGCGAAGAAAAAAACTATTTTGGCCTCCTTTTGTTTACCTTTTACGAGTGAAGTATCATGTATATAAAGTTCATATTCCGGATCCAACGATGGACCAAAAAGAATAATAATATAGTTGTGACTAGACCAACCATATTCAGGATCATGCTAGCGTTTGCACAGCTGTATTTTGATTCTAATATTTGACTCACTGCATCAACTTTACTTGACCTTGTTTTAATTTGAGTTGCTTTTGTGCATCAGGAGGGAGACCCTCGCTTATCTAGTTTTGGTTTAATGAAGAATAGTCGTGATGGGAAGAGCTATAGCACTAATCTTGCTTACACTCCTCCCGAGTTTCTGAGGACAGGTATATCTGAGCTTTGGAATATGCGTTCATATAATGCAATCCGTGACCGTATGAACTTCTTGCTCCTGAAATGTTGCTTCAAAGTCATATATTTCTTGAAGTAATGCTTCATTTATGAGAGACATCAATGACTAACTAACCTTCAAGTAATTAAGGTTCACTAACATTTTCCAAGGACCTATGAAATAACACTAATCGAATATTATGTACTGTTATTTGTGTAGATTAAAATCTTCATGTGCAAACTGAAAACACCCAAAACTTGCTTCAGCCATAAATGTATACTCCTAAGTTCTCAGATAGAACTAACACGTGGTCGTTCTTTTATGAAAGTGTGACCATGATTTTGGAAGTTACCTCCTTACCAGTTTAAAAGATGAAAAGATTTTGCTTCTTAATTAACAAGTTGACAGTAATCTTACTTCCAAGGTATGCTGCTAACAAATTGGACTCGAGAATGTAGTTATGTCTCAAAACAAAGCTAATAGTTTTCTAAGGGAATCATTTTCTTCGTATTCTAACTATAAATGCGACTTTTAATTATATTATTAACCACTGGGTACCCAAAAAAAGAACTATAAATATCAAAAGTTCAAACAAGAATTTACTTATGTCTTGAAGTTCTAATCACACAGTAGCACTCCATTAGGCTCTTTATGTGAAAATATCTAGAATAGACTGATTCAGGGCTAGAGGACAGAATGTTAGAACGTTAGTTGATGATGTTCGAGTTTGCTGTCCAGTTGTAGGGTTGTATCCTACCATTCTGGAGCTGTTTGCTAACATTTTCAGATTCTTGATTGCAATTTCTAGTATTTATGAGCGATAAAACCTTACCTTTTTTTGGAAGAGCTATCTGTTTGGATATAAATTTGTGTCGATTACAATGACATTTTCTTCTACCTCTTGCAGGCAGGGTAATTCCTGAGAGTGTTATTTATAGTTATGGAACTGTTCTCCTGGACCTTTTAAGCGGGAAACATATCCCTCCAAGCCATGTAATATACATTCTTTACATATTCCCCCTTTCACCTTTTCCAAGTTTATAGCACTTGTCATTATCTGATATATACTTTTGGCTGTGCGTGTTTCTTATTTAATGATAAGTTAAAATGTCTTGTAATTAGATCACAGGTTTGTGGATCATTTGGTACATTTAATATCTTGAAAGTTTTTTGGTTACACTTATTAGAAGTTTCTTTTCTTATACTTTTCAGGCACTGGATTTAATACGCGGGAAAAACGTTTTGTTGCTGATGGATTCATCCTTGGAAGGACAATATGCAGATGAAGATGCAACCGTGTTGGTTGAACTTGCTTCCAAGTGTCTTCAGTACGAGGGTAGAGATCGTCCTGATGTCAAATTTCTTCTTACAGCAGTGGCACCACTTCAAAAGCAGAAAGAGGTGAATCCATTTTTCTTGTTCTGTTTTATAGAGGTGAAGGGTTCAAACCTCGCCAGGTGTGTAAATTTGGGGGTGGCCACTGAAGGGTCGGAAACAGTCCCGGCACAAACCCAGTGAGGCCACGTACATCTGAGTAAAAAAGGCTCGTCCTCCCCCGGATAACCTGAAGAGGGAAAATCCCAATCATTTTTGTTTAAGTGTTACGAAATACTTTTCTCTAGCATGTTTGACATCTGAGCCTAATTAATCTGTGTTTTGAGTTTGTAGGTTGCATCCCATGTCTTAATGGGTCTGACAAAGACTCCGGTGGTGGTTCCAACTTTACTTTCTCCTCTTGGCAAAGCGTGTGCACGGATGGATCTTACTGCAGTACATGACATTTTGCTAAAAACGGGATATAGAGACGAAGAGGGTGCTGAGAATGAGGTGTGCTAACTCTTCTTATTCTAGATTCTGCCAGTTGGTCGGTATATGTAGCAAAAAAGGCAGATAAATCCAGATTGTGCGGGTTGGTAATGGGTCAATCCGAGTTGTTTCTATATAGGTTTGGCCTGGTTAGGTTGGGCTGACCTACATAATTTTGTCAATTTCTGAGAAATCGTGAATGCGCTAAATACACAAGAGCCACGTGTTAAAATAATGATCCAAGACTTGAAGAGTTTAGGAGGCTATTGATACGAACCAATCTCATACTAGGCTCGCATTGGTTCATAAGTTTAAGTGTAGAACTCTCTCAAAAAGCTAGCTTGTAAAAGGAGGGGACACAAAGACATTATAAACCCATCAACCAATCCCATACTTGGCCGATGTGGGATTATAACAATACCCTCGAAGAGCCAATGTCCTCGTTGGTCACGGTTGGCATCCCTCTTTAGGTCCAAGCCACCACTTTGAGCTTGTTGGTCACGGTTGGCACCCTTCTTTTTTCAGGTCCAAGCCACCACTCCGAGTGTGACCTAAAAGGTAGGGCTAGCTCTGATACCAATTGCTACAAACCTATCCCATACTAGGCTCGCATCGGTTCATAAGTCCAAGTGTATCTCACTCAAAAAGCTAGCTTGTAAGAGGAGGGGACACAAAGACATTATAAACCATCAACCAATCCCATACTAGGCCGATGTGGGATCATAACAGCTATAAACATTAAGAATACACATTGAGCAACTTTCAATATGTTAACCTGTTCTGGGTAAATCTTAACCCGAATCGACCCGCTCATTGGTAAATAGGTCGCAATTGCCACATTTACTTCCTATCGTTTGCTGAAATATTTGATTTACTGAAATGTTATCCTTACTTGACATGACGTGGATTTCTATCTATTGCATGTTTCTTTTTTTAATTTGTGGCTAATTTTGTATATTTGGGGTATGGCATTTTTATGAAGCTATCATTTCAAGAATGGACCCAGCAAGTGCAAGATATGTTAAATACAAAGAAGTTCGGGGATATCGCGTTTAGGGACAAGGATTTCAATGGGTCAGTTGAATACTATTCGAAGGTATATTCCTTGATCCTTATCACTCATTGATTGTTATTCTTCAATGCATATATGTAATCATTAATTGACGTCCAGGAGATAAGAAAGCAGGGTTCACTGTGGTTTAAATTGTTTGATCACTTACAATTAATAGGCGCCTAAATGGGTGTGTTTGATAACGGGTCAGAATGGGTAGTGGACGAAACAAAAACAGGTCAGGCTGGATTGACCTGAAACACTTTTTTCTAATAGCTTTAGATTTTGATTAGCATGTCCAAATCGATCACAAAATGCAGTACAATAAAAAAAATATCATGAATTTTGCAATTTTAAACCTGTTTCCTGATAATTTTTCTCTGGTATTACTTATTTGACCATGGATACTAAACGATAAACATAACCCAAATCTATCCTTTCATAAGTAAATGGATAGTAAATGCCACCTTATACACATATTACTGTAGAAACTTTCCTGCATTTTATGTGTATCCAAATGACCAAACTGTTGACCTGCAGTTGGTAACGATGATGTCTGTCCCGTCTGGTACTATCTTTGTGAGGCGGGCACTCTCATACTTGATGATTGGACAACCAGAACTCGCATTGAGGGATGCAATGCAAGCTCAGGTATGCCTGCCTGAGTGGCCTACTGCTTTTTACATGCAAGCTTTAGCTTTGTCTAAGCTTGG
Organism: Glebionis coronaria; assembly: GCA_025667525.1. Classification (NCBI taxonomy): domain Eukaryota; kingdom Viridiplantae; phylum Streptophyta; class Magnoliopsida; order Asterales; family Asteraceae; genus Glebionis; species Glebionis coronaria. The sequence continues at coordinate 425,860,890 of CM046881.1, read as the reverse complement.
AATGGAAACTGATGCTCAAGACATGCTTAACGATGGGTCATCCTTCGAGGCAAAGAGGCAAAACAGTTGGCGTAATTAGAATTCGACCAGAGGCAATGTTTATTTGAATCACTACTCGCCCTTCTGTCGCAGACTACATTTTTCGATATTAGCATTGTATAAATCACTCTCTAAATGCCGAAGAAACTAGTATTTGAGTTGTGTCATTTCCGTGCCTTTTACTTAAACCTTTCGCTGGAAGTTCATTACTTGCAATAAATTGGAGGAAATGCTAACCACTTGCAACAAATATATTGTAATCTACAAAAACCAATGAGCTTGACATAAAATCCCTGAATCACAATCATTGATTAAATGCTGCTTCGAAAAGCGATTTTAAAATGAGACTGATGCAAAAAAAGTTGTCCAAGCAAACAATGACATGCCAAACGACTTAACAGAAAGAACACCGACCACCGGAATTGCCATCCAACGTTGCCTATTGACTATTATGAAATGGTGAAAAACACTAAAAGTTGACATATCTTCTGATTGAAGCCAACACACAAAAAGCCCTTATAGAGACTTGTTGCCGAGAGTCAAAATAGTACCGTATTAACATTTTTACAACCGAAACAAAACAAGGATACTGTCATACTGAGTGTATTTAGGGGTGGGAATCGGGTCGGGTCAACCGAGTTCGGGTCAAGTCGGATCGGGTTAAGTCGGGTCAGAACTTAAAAAAGCCAAACCCGAACTCGAGCCTAATTAGAACTCGGGTCAGTCGGGTTCGGGTCAATTCGGGTCTGGTTAATTCGGGTCGGGTCAACTCGGGTTCGGGTCAACCTGAGTATAAGTAAAAAAGTTAAAAATTGATTTATTTAAGTATATTTACAAGGTAAAATGTGGTAAAAAACTTGGGTCAAGTCGGGTTGGTCGGGTTCGGGTCAAGTCGGGTCGGGTCAAGTCGAGTCGGGTCAAGTCGGGTCAAAGCTAAAAAATATAAACCCGAACCCGAGGCTAATTAGAACTCGGGTCAAATCGGGTCAACCCGAATTGACCCGAATATGTTTTTGAACCCGAGTGATCCGACCCGAATAGGCTATTTCGGGTTTAGGTTCGGGTCGGGTCAACTTTTTCAACACCCCTAAATGTATACGTGAAGAATGAGTTCACTTAGACTGCACATAATGTTGGGGTTGACTCTTGACCGGTCGCAACATGGGACTCTTGACCGGTCGCAACATGGGACTCTTCCCCCCACCGCTCCCCACGAACTAACCGTTCAAGCGCGTCTCCCCTTGAGAAATTGGGTGATTCGATAGGGCATTTGACAGAATGAAATGCACACAAGAAAACTAGCAACGGCCAGTTTTTGACAAGGGAGATGATTTGCACACTCCCAAAATTGATTGGGACACTCCAAATGATACATTAAATACTTGTACTGAAAATATTTACTGCTTTAAATGCTTGTACATATGAGTGTCCCAATAAATTTTGAATGTGTCCCAATCACTTCCCTTTTGACAATGGAGTGTTTGTATAACTTTTTTGGAAGATTTACATCAATATCCTTACAAAACATGACAATTACATCAATATCCTTACAAATTTTATAATTACTTCAATATCCTTACAAATTTTCAAAATACACATGTATATCCAAAAACACAATTTATTATCTTTGAATGGATTTAATATTTATAACTCTCATATAATTATTGTTTAACATACTTTATTACTTATATACCCTTGGTCAATAAGTTAAAAGAAAGATCGACATCTAATAACCAATTGATCAATCAAGTACTCATGCATACTCTGCTCAAATCTCTTTACTACAATTTGATTCTTTTTGAAAGATCATCGGGTTACTATCGATTACTTATCTTTATTAACAAATGTATTATATTACCCACCTCCTTCACGTTTATTCACATGGTTCATGATTGCAATTTCTCCCTTCTATGCATATTGCAATAACAAAATCATTCGTATACTATGGACTACTTTACGAGTTCGTGATTGTTATCCGTTTCCAGTACCGAGTGTTTTTTAATTTCAATTTTCATCTTCAACAAAACCATTTAGAAAACTATGTTTAATTCAGGAAAAAAGGGTAAAAAGGTAAACTAACACGTTAGATAATATTTATATAATTTTTTGACATTTTAATTATATAGAAAAATGATAGAAAATATATATTTGGATATACATGTGTATTTTGATATTTTGAAAGGATATTAAAGTAATTAAAATATTTGTAAGGATATTGACGTAATTTATAAATTTGCTAAGGATATAGATGTAAATGCCTCAACTTTTTTTAGTGGGTGTTTGGGATTGCGTTTGGAAATTGATTATCTATTTATTTCATTTTTAAAATGGAGATAATTTAAAATAAGTTTTTGGATAGTAAATGGAAAAAAATGATTATTTGTGTTTAAAAGCTTTCAAAATGGAGTTTTGCAAAAGTAAGTGAGGAATTACTTATTTCATTTTCAAAATAAAGACTAGTTAAAATGAGTCATTTTACTTATTAACTAAACAAATAATCTGATTTGTCAAACACTAAAAAAATTGAAAATCTAATTATTACGATTTCAAATAAAATAATCAAATCCAAATATTATTTTTAAAAATCATATTTTGTAACGATTGATTATCTGATTATTCATTTTAAAAACGAATAATCTAATTTAATAAGCAATCTCAAACAACCTAATAGCAATTATACAGTTTCTTCTTCTATATAAGTACCACATTCTCTCACTTTTTAAACACTTTTTATTCTCCAACTTAAAAAACATCTCACAAAACTTTCAAAATCAAAACACCAAATACACAGCACCAACAAAACGTTCCAACAACCGACCACAATTTTACCTAATAAATTACCTACACATACATTTTATCAAAGTCCTATTCCTTTTATTATACACACATCGCATTGCAATGTGTTTTCGTTTTTTTTTCCGGCCGACAAAGAGAAATAGTATTTGATGGTCTTTGTTTGTGCGCCAGTAAGGAAACTGACTGGTGGTTACCGTTTGTTTGGTGTACTAGTGTTATTAGTCCCATGTCTTGTTCAAGGGTGCCTAACATGTTTAAATAACCAAGTACGCCTATCGTATGTGCGCTTGAGTTTGTCGAGCATGTTTTTATAAATCCAAGCTCGTTCAAATTTAAAGGTTCAAGTGCGCCTAAGTTTGTCGTGAGCCTAACATGTTGCTAAAAATCAAAGTGCGCTTGAGTTTTTAAATATGAAGTGCGCAAAGGTTTGTCAAATTATTGTTGAAATTTAACAACTTTAGTATACATGCATAAAGAGTAAATACAACGGATATGATCAATTAACCATGAACATAATGTAATTAACATAAATATAAAGAATGCATATCTTAAGTCTAAGAACACATGATCAAGTTAGATCAAGTTAGATCTTCTCCAAGATAGTTCACACAACACCTCAATCGATCACCTTTGATTGTTAGATCTTGATTAAGTAAATACTTAATAAAAATCAAACCCTAAAACCCTTTGGGTTTTTCCTTTGGCCTTCGAACACAAGAGAGAAGATTGGGAAAAAAGTTGGGTTTAATGTTATTAAACAATGAATTTTATTCATGTGTTTATATAATTGAGCCTTAGGTTTATTTATAGTAAAGATTACAATTTAACCTTCAAGTAATAACCTAAAAATCTTTTCCCTCATTTTCTTTGTTATAGGCAGCCAAAACAACCCTTTGGTGTGTTTGATTTTTCCTTTTGACTTTCTATAAACTTAGTTAGATAATTACATTAATTATTTTAAATTTTAAAGTCTTATTAATTAATCCTGGTTAAACTTTGTAACTTATTAATTAATTACCGTTAAATATTAACTTTTATCAAATTAAATATACACAATAAATATAGCCATATTTATTATATACTTTAATAAAAGATGATCTCGATGTCTAAGTGTATGACCCCTTAGGCCCACATACTCCCGAGCGTATAAGATACGAACTATGACTTACACACATCCCAACAACTCCCACTTGCGGAAGCTCCGTCATAATGTAATTAAATACTGATATTGGCAGTTAGTCTAGCAACACCATCAATGCTCCAAAAAGTACATGAATTCGGTTTTCTGGTAAACTAGCTCAGCCTTTTTGGTAATTTAAAAAATAATACTGCATCCTTTTTTTTACTGATACGGTTAATCATGAATATGGATCATATGTCATTTCAAGGATTAACAATTCTGTTTCTCGTTTCAACGACTAATTTAGATTACCAAATGTAAAAAGAAACTTCTTAAATACCACTTGGGCACGGCCATGCAAACACCCGATCAATCCCACAAAGGGCCCAATTTGCCTCATAATTCATGGCGGAACAAAATCCCATTTTGACTACAAGTACCTTTAACACATGTAATAAAAAAATTTGAAATAATTTTTTATAACTATCCACTTAAATGACACAACGTTTACTTAAAATCAAGAAATGCTATCCATCCATGCAAAGATCCACTTGCATATCAAGTCTAAGGATAACAATACTTACCATGTGTGTAGATTCTTAATGACACCGATCCATAAAGAATACTACACGGTTTGAGGTAATCCAATCATTCAACCACATTGAATAACCCTTGAGTCTGGAAGAATCATCTTTATGTATTTCCAAAATACAATCAACCCTCATATTTGTCTTAGTTCATTGATACTCCCATATTAATGATTGACAATAAAACTTTAGAATATATATAATGCACTAAGTGTAGACGTTATATTCAAGGATTAAACATGGAAATATATGATACAATTATTAAAAAATAAAAATAATATTTCCAGCAAAAATGAATTCATTTATTGATAATAGTTGCTTAAACATCCCTTGTCCGAATACTAACACATAAAATAAATTATCACAGATTTACATGAGACTAACAGAACGAAAAAGACCAATAGACTCAACATGCTCAAAATGCTTATTCAAAAACATTTTTGTGAAAGGATCTGCGACATTGTCATCCGTGTGAACTTTGTTAATGACAATTTCACCATCTTCGATAACTTCTCGAATATAGTGAAATCTCCTTTGATAATGCTTAGCACTCCGCATGATTCCAGCATCATCGTCGATGGACATTGTTGCCGAATTATCACACAACATTTCCATAGGCTCATCATCTCTCTAGTGCAAATAGAAGAACACTTTCATCCTTAAAGTGTTGTTTCAAGTTCAAGATCCACTCAAGATCCAAACTTTGTTTCATTCTTGTGTCATTGTGAAGATCCAAATTGTTGTGTAAATTTGGAAGTTGTGTATGTATTGTGGTTAATACTTAGGCCTTAAAGTATATTGGTGTAGATTTGTCCTAGCTAAGATTAGGTCTCGAATTTTAGCTTAGAGTCGGAAATTGGTTAAGCGACGTGTAAGGTTTCTCCACCTCAAGGAGCTTGTTGATTAGTGAACTCTCGAGTAAGGAGTACTCGAGGAGTGGAGTAGGAACGAAAAGTGAGCTTCGTTACCGAACCACTATAAATCCTTGTTGTTCGGTTTGATCTTTCCTTTCCTTATCGCTTTCCATTCTTTATTTATTATTGCATATACTTTGTGATTATTAGTTTAGAAACACTATCACTTGTTCATATTATGAATAATAAGGTTTCACATAAGGATCATTTTAACTAGAGAAACTATTCAATCCACCCTTCTAGTTTCTACAATTGGTATGAGAGCGGGTTATTCAAGCTTTTGAAATATATTGTATTTTAAATCTTGAATCGATACGGATTTTAATAAGTACCTAGAAGGGAAATCTATGCAAAGACCACCACTTTTTGAAACCGACTGTTTTATTTTTTGGAAAAATAGATTCGAGACTTATGTGAAATCAAAAGATTTAGATCTTTGGCATGTTATTACCATTGGTGATTTTTTACCTTTACAATATAGTGAAGTTTTTAAAAAGAAAGAACTAGTTACTATTGAAAATTCAAATGATGACACTAAAAAGAAACTTGCTAAAAATAAGAGGCTAAAATGATTATTTATAATGCTTTGCCCAAGAAAGAGTATGAAAGGATTTTTATGTGTAAAACCACCAAAGAAATTTGGGAAACTCTTTTGGTAACCCACCAAGGTAATATTCAAGTCAAAGAAAGCAAAATCGATCTTCTTGTTCAACAATATGAACAAATTGTCATCTTAGAAGATGAAACTATTGATAGTGCATTTGCTAGATTTAATACTATTATGACTAGTCTAAAAGCACTTTATGAAGGTTTTTCTAGCAAGAACATAGTTAGGAAGTTTCTTCATGTGTTGCATCCAAAGTGGAGAGATAAAGTCACAACGATTGAAGAATCAAAGGATCTCACTACATTGTCACCTAATGAACTTGTTGGAAACTTGAAGGACTCGAAGATAGTCAAGAGAAAGAGTGAAAGAAAGTCTCTAGCATTGAAGGCCAAGAAAGTGCATAGTGATCACGAGAGCTCATCCTCCGATAGTGAAGATGAAGAATATACTATGGCGGTTAGAGACTTCAGGAAGTTCTTTAAGAGGAGAGGACAATACGTGAGGCAACCGAGCAATGACAAGAAACCATTCTCGAAGAATCGATTTGTCAAAAATGACAAAAGTGATAGGAAATGATTTAGATGCGGTGATCCAAATCATCCAATTAGTAAATTTCCTAAGCAACCTCGCGACAAGAATCACTCGACATTCGTTGGAGGATCTTGGAGTGATAGTGGTGAAGAATGCAATGACAATGCGAAATATGAGAAGTGTCTCATGGCTCATTCTTCAAAAGAGATATGCTTGAGGATTGATCTAGAGCCCACCGAGTGGACTAAGGATAGTGGTTGTTCTAAAAACATGACGAGAAATCAAAGTCTATTCTAATGGAGGTAACGTCACTTTCGCTAGTAATCTAGGTGGTAACATCATTGGCAAAGGTACAATTTCTCTTGACTCCTTGACCATTGAAAATGTTGAGCATGTAGATAAATTAGGTTTTAATTTACTAAGTATTGGTCAAATTTGTGACAATAAGTATAAGGCCATCTTTTCTGAACATGATAGCGAAATCGTAAAAGACGAAAAAGTCATTGGAAAGGTGTTAGAAAGCATGACCTTTATGTCATGAAGGTTAATAGGAAGTATAAATACAACATAGTCTTGCGACTTTATATGAGAGTTATACTCTTTCGCATAGGAGATTAGGTCACGCTAATATGCGTTTAATTCATTCTTTGGTGTCTAAGGAGTTGGTAAGACATCTCTCCAAGATCAAGTTTGATGGTCACTTTTGTGATGCTTGCAAAATTGGGAAGCAAGTTCACTCTAGTCACAAAGCCAAGATTTTGATTTTGACCTATCGATGCCTAGATCTCTTTGGACCTTCTACCATACGGAGTTATGGAGGTAACTTTTATACCCTAGTAATAGTTGAAGACTATTCTAGATTCACTTGGACTAGATTTATAGCTAATAAGAAAGAAGCTGATAGTAGTATTCTTACACTTGTTTAGGAAAACAAAGCGTAAAAGCGATAAGTATTAAGCGTACGTTTAGGAAAACGTAAACACTTATGACCCTTGTTGTGTGAGTTCGTTCTCGAGGAGAATTAATGTGTGTGTTAAAATTGTTGATATTTGAGATTAATATTAATGAGAAAGAGGGAAAAGAAAAATAATGACGGTTACGATTAAAAATTACACTAAGACGAAAAACGCGTAATCATGTAAATCTAGGTAAATGAAACTTACTCTAAAAAGTCCCATAAAATCACAAAAAATTTCTAAAAATATAACTAAGGTTTAAAAATGATAAAAACTTCTTAAAACTTTTTATATTAATTGATATTTAACTTTTAAATGCTAATTAAAGCCCTAAAACTTAAATAAATTAACAAAAAGCCCAAACAAAGATTTTTCACTTTGTAAACCTCAAAAATATTTTAATTAAGCTAAAAACTATTTTTCCAAAATTTTAAACCTATTAAATCTATTAACAATAATTAAAAACTAAAATTAAGTATTAAAATAATATTATAAATAAAAAATTTATAAAAATTCTAAAAACTTGCAAACTATTTTATTTTAACCTAAGTAATCAGAAAATGAAAGTGAAATTACCTAAATACCCTTATTGGGCCCTCAAATGGGCCAAAATCCAAAATAGTCCAATGAAATGGGCTTTTAGGCCCAATAAGAAAAAAGTCAATCAAATAAGTCCAAAAAGCACAATCTGACTTATTTGATTTTAAACAAAAAACTCTAAAGGCCCAAAAGCTGAAAGTGAGCTTATCACAACTTAATAGTCAAACAGCTTATTCTTAATGGGCTAATAAGCCCCTTAAGCTATAAGCTAATTGAACACACAAACTTCTCTTGGGATTATAAAGATGTTTGTAAAAAGAAATTTTGAAAAAGCACACTCAATAAGCCAGAAATAAGCCAAGTAATTTTCCACTAAAGGACAAAATAGTCGTTTTTGAGATTAAGACCACTTCAAGACTTGAATTTACTTGCAAAAGGTTCTAAATTACTTAACTAAGACTATTCAATCATAAAATTACCAATAAGCTAAGCCAAATAAGTTGAAACAGTTGATAAGCACTTGTGAAAAAGACAAATGAGTTTGTTTCCTAATGAAAACCTAAAACCAAAAGCTGCAAACTCCTAGACTAGCTAATTGGATCAGAAAAATAAGATCTATAACAAAACAAAAGTTGTTGCTTGATGGAATAAGCTAGAATGGCTTATCAATAAGCTGGCCAAAAATTAATACTATCAGTGGGAAAGGAGTTCCCACTGCTTGAAATAAGATTGCTCTTTTGAGCTTGATTTAGTTGGAGTTTTTGGGCAATCAAGGCACCCCTACAACCATGGAGTTGTAGGGAGTCACAAATAAGCAAAAACAGCAACAATCAGCAAGCCAAATGATATAGTTTAATCAAAGATTGCTCAGATATGCAAGAACTTAGGGTCTGGTGGTTTCTAGCTGATGTAGTTGGTAATCTAGTGAACTTTGAGCTATAAAATCTAACAACCTAGCAGACAAAAAAATCCAAACCAAAAGCATAAAATCCTAATTTAACACAACAACTAACTAATTAGCAAGTTTTACTTTTCAAGGACCTAAAACATACTTGTTTTAAAGACTATTATGCAGTTTAGGTCTTTTATCACCAAGTATGCAGGTTTAGAACTTAACTACACCATATTGAAACAAGCATAAGAATGACCATATTTTAAGTAGAGAAATATGGCATGACCATCGTTTTACAACTCAGTTGATACCTTGTAAACTGCAAATCCAAACACGCTATATGTCTATTTTAAAGAAAATTATCTAAGACTTGTTGAGAACCAATCTTACACAACCTAAAAATTTGACTTAAACAAACTTCAAATATCTTAAATGAACCAAAAACACTTAAGAACACTTATCAGAAAACCACATAGCAGATTCAAGTATCAAGCATTTTTCAAGAAAAATGAAGAAGAAAAGGAGGAAAAGTATCACCTCCTCCCAATGGCCTCCTATGGGAGGTCAGCTAAGCTCCCCTAAGCTTGACCAACAACTAGGTCAATCTAGGGGTGTCTTGGATGAAATGAGGTGGCAACCAAGACTACAACAGTCAAGGTTGGACCACTTGGTTTGATGTAGATGTTGTTGGAACAAATGAACAAACAAACCTAAATCCTTAGTAATCCAACACCACAAGCTGCTAGCTTATGGTGTGAGTAACAAAGAACTTAGGGGTTAGAACAAGTAACAAAGCAAGTAAGTGAAAAAGAGTGAACAGATTTATCAAAGGATCTTTAGTCCTCACAACTTGAACCTTACCAAACCAGAGATCTCACTTCACCTTGATTAACTCTTATCAGGGTGATATGATCAGTCTAAGGCTCAATAATACTAAAATGCGTGAATAAGATATTTGGGAAAAGTCAAAGATTTTTGAAACACTTTTGAAATACAAATGCATTAAACTTAAAAACAAGTTTTGTAAACGTATTAAAGAGCAAGTAAATAACAATAATAGGAATAATAAAAGGGACTTGGGCTTTTCTTTGTCAACAATCAATATTTCACTTTTTCATTCATAAAAAAGCAGATTTACATGTTGTGACCAAAATCAGAAAAAACCAAGAACAAGAACTAATAGCTATCACTAGGACCCTTTATATAGAGGGTTTACATGCTGGAAAACCTAAAAACCCTAATGCTTGAATTCCCTAATATGCCCTTAGCTTGAAATTGAAGCAGGTCAAGATTCATGTCATGTGAAGATCTTTTGGAGTTATGTTGATGCAAAACTGGCAATAAGTGATCTTGGCCCTTCTTTTTGTTGTGGAGTACAAGAATATGCATCTAGACCTTTGAATATCTGCCATGGTTGTGTCTTGTAGCAAAAACGCATCCTCATTGGTGCAGGGGAGGGTCATACACGTCATATAGGGTGACGTGTAAAAGTTTTGTGGCTTAGGGTGTGATGAGAAAATGGTGAATTAGTGATCTACACTAGTTGGTTTCATTCCCCTCTGATTTGAGGTTTTTGAGTGATTAGGGTTTAATAGCAAGAACATGTGGGTTTAATCTGGATTAGGGGAGGTATTTGGAGCCAGTTATATTAATATTAAGCAAGTTTTGAATTCGTTTAATAATAATACTGATAGTGGAAGGTGACGTGTGAGGTGGTTGTGAGTTGGTGGAGTATGATTGGTGGGGGGATCACATGGCGAGTTGTGAGTGGATGGTTTGGGTTTGGTTGTCTGCCAGTTTTAACCCATATATTTCCAAAAGACGTGTAAACCAAGTTTGGCCAGTTTTCTTGCATATTCCCTTTGTAAACAAGTTTTAAACTTTTCACTTTGGCCACAAATACTTTCCCATAGTATTTTGAAGGACTTGTTTTGTAATTTCTTGATATTAGAAGGGCTATTCATGACATGTCTTGAAATTTGAAGGTCTTTTCTTTTATGTTTGACTTTGAGGAGGACCAAAAGTGATAAGTCTTCATTTTTTAGGGACCAATCTTGCCAATTCTTCAAGGTTGAGGGACCTTTTTGTATTTTTGACAAACTTTAGGGACCAAACTTCTAATTATGAATATACAAGGGTATAAAGTGTCATTTCTTAATGATGGAGGTCCTTTCTTGTACATCTTCAACTCTTCAAGGGTCTTTCTTGGAAATTCAACACTTGGGTCCGGTTCATTGTGCGGCTTCGTTTCCCGTGTCCGTTTTTGCATTGTTTCTTGTGATCTTTTGTCATTTTCTCGATATGCGTATCTAAAATACACTCTGAGCAAACACAAGCATATATATGGCACTTTTTATGATATTTTCATCGTTTTAAGCCCCTATCGGATGATGAGACCATGTATAAAAGCAGTCTCATCACTCTCACATACTAAACCATTTCCGTGCCCTCACACAATGCTAGAATAAAGTATCATAGCATCTCCAAAATATTTTTATCGACTTTTATAGAAAAGTAAACTTACTACACTACTACTACTTGTGTTTTAGACATAATGTAGGATTTTCATCGCAAAATGGGACGTTTAGGTTCATAGAACAAGAACACGTGAATGCTTCGTTAGAAATAATTTTGTCGTCCTCGATTTTCACCCAATTCCATGCTAAGCGTGTAACGAGATCATTGTCATTATAAGTTAGTAATGCTAACACTACTCATATGATCTAATGTACTTAGACTCCCTTAATCCTAATTGGTATCTCTTATATTTTATTTTTGTCTTGAATGATCACGAGGATATATTTTTGACTTATGCGATAATAAAGATTAAGGTCCAAAAATAGAGTCATAACGGTGTAACCAAAACCATCAAATTAATAACCTCTCCTAATAGACAACGATGTCAAAAAATTAAGTTAACAAGAAGGATCGATAAACACGATTTTATAACGGTTTTGAACATGAGGCTTATTACCAATTTGGAATTGGTTTACCCCCACCTTTTATTTAACTTCGCTATGAAGTGTTTTATATGCCTTTGGTCTTGCCCTTGTCTTTTATTCAACCTCGCCATCAGGTGTTTATTATGACTTGACGTATATCCTCACGCTAAGGCGAATTTTAGATCTTTAAGGCTTCAAGATTTAAGACATTCACTTTCAACTTTGCATAGATTTTTGGGCCTTGTGAGCTTGAAATTTTTGCTTGATTTAGGTGAAGAGGAACTTAAAAATTATTATTGGGGAAGCTTTTGATTATTCGGGGTGCCAATACTTCAAAACCGTGACGCTAGAGATACCTTAATGTTTTCCCAATTTAATTACATGGAAGCTACTAGAAAAAATTAGAAACCAACAATCAAGACTAGACCGCTAAGTCAATATTTATTAGCAAAATTATTATTCAAGCGAAGGGAGAATAAGCAAACAATTAGAACACATGAGTTTTTGAAAGAATACGAGTACTATACGTTTAACATAGTAACTTATAATTAACTCTATCATTTCTCGTCCTCATTTAAGAGACTTAGCCTAAAAATAGTTAAGGAATCGAAGCTAAGTGCTCAACACGCACGGTCAAGTCAAAAATTACTCTTATTCTCGCCATCGAAAAATCTACTTTCATGTCTTAAATACTTATGAAAACATGAGAAATTTTTTAAAATGTATCCATTTTTAGCCTTATTTGCAACAAAACGTTAAACAAAAAGATAAACTGTGGAAAGCGTGAAGGTTTGGCAAGGAGAGTATCTATTCACCCCCATACTAAAGTTAAACATTGTCCTCAATGCTTCGAGTCTAAGGGTAAGATACCCCCATACTAGAGACGAAGTAGAATGCTTAATCTAGCATGGAAAGGGTGGAACCATTAAATCTATAGCCGTTATGAAGTGTGCTAAAATACCTAAGGTTAGAACAATCAAGGATATATAATTTGGATATCAAGAAATTATTCAAAGCAAACGATCGAGTGCTCACGTAAAACGAACACGAGAGGCTCCAATCGTGAAGATGATGATCTAAATAACCACAATTCACAAACAACCACGGAACAAAGGTTGGAAGGGCACAAATCCCCTCACATTAACTACATTAGAAAGCAATAATATGTACATGGATAAGCATGGGATCTCCCCCACGAGGCACCTCGTTTTTGATTACCGAGTCATAAGCTCAACTTGATCCCCTCAATACTAATTATCATTGGGGAAGGTGACTTGGTCGAGGTCGTCCAAAGAAGGTACTTCCCCACCAAAGTAGTGCTTAACCCTATGACCATTCACCTTAAAGTTAGGACCATCATTTTGAGCTAGCTCGATGGTCCCATAAGGAAATACTTGGGTGATGGTGAACGATCCGGACCAACGGGATTTCAACTTGCCGGAAAATATTTTCAATCTCGAGTTAAAAAGCAACACTTGATCCCCAACGTTAAAAACCCGGTTTTTAATTTTATAATCATGAAACTTTTTAGTTTTCTCTTTGTAAATCAATGAATTTTAATAAGCAATGTCCCTCAATTCATCCAATTCATTTAATTGCATTTTTCGATGTTTTCCCACGGTCTCCATGTCGTCATTACAATGCTTTAGGGCCCAATAAGCTTTGTGTTCGAGTTCAATTGGCAAGTGACAATCCTTCTCATACACAAGCTTATAAGGAGTGCACCCAATGGGCGTCTTATGAGCGGTACAAAAGTCCCATAAAGCATCGTCGAGCTTATCCGACCAAGATTGTCGGTTCTCTCATATCGACATTTCCAAAATCCTTTTCAAGGCTCCGTTTGAAACCTCGACTTGCCCACTCGTTTGTGGGTGATAAGCCGTAGAAAGACGATGTGTAACCCCATATTTCTTTAGAACCTTATCAAATTGGTCGTCACAAAATGGGTTCCACGATCGCTTATGATTACACGAGGGGTTCCAAACCGAGAAAACAATTGCTTCAAGAACTTGACTACCACACGAGCATCGTTCGTGGGTAAAGCCTTAGCTTCCACCCACTTAGATAGGTAGTAAACGGCGCCAAGGATGTATTTATTACCACGAGATGATGGGAACAACCCCATAAAATCAATGCCCCACACGTCAAAGATCTCACACACTTGGATGATATTTTGTGGCATTTCATCGTTTTGTGAGGATTTTCCTTGACGTTGGCATGAGTCACACGACTTGATAAGTACGTGCGCATCTCGGTAAATAGTAGGCCAAAAGAAACCGACATCAAAGACCTTTTTTGCCGTGAGATTAGCACTATGGTGACCACCCGTGGGTCCCTCGTGACAAGCTCTAAGGATATTAGTAGCTTCGGTGCCAAACACACAACGTCGAATGATTTGATCTGCACAAGTTCAAAAGAGATAAGGGTCGTCCCAAAAGTAGAACTTGACGTCACGAAAGAATTTCTGTTTTTGTTGAGTCGTCATACCCTTGATTATGAAATTCCTCGCATGCTAATTTGCAATGTCCGCAAACCATGGGATGGATGAGTCTTCCTTGGAATTCACGACACCAAGTGTCTCGAGAGGAAATGTTTCAGTGATTTCCTTGTTCTCGTGCACGCTTTGGTGAGGATCTTCCAAACGAGAGAGATGATCGGCCGCAAGATTCTCGACTCCTTTTTTGTCAAGTATGGTGACATCAAATTCTTGTAGGAGGAGAATCTAACGAAGCAATCTCGGCTTGACATCTTGTTTAGAGAAGAGGAACTTGATGGTCGAATGATCCGTATACACTATGCTTTTAGTCAAAACGAGGTAAGGTCGGAACTTCTCAAAAGCATACACCACGACAAGTAATTCTTTTTCCGTTGTGGTGTATTTCATTTAAGCCTAGGTCATCGTTTTGCTAGCATAGTGAGGCAAGAAGTGTTTTGCATGACGTTGTCCCAAAACGGCCCCAATAGCGTAATCACTAGCATCACACATAAGTTCAAATGGGAGGTTCCAATTTGGAGCAATAAGAATGGGAGCTTCGGTAAGTTTCCTTTTAAGAATTTCGAAGGCTTGAACACAATCTTTGTTAAAGACGAAAGGGGCATATTTTTTGATAAGGTGTGTAATGGGTCGAGATATCTTTGAAAAATCTTTGATGAAGCGACGATAAAAGCCCGCATGGCCTAGGAAACTCCTAAATCCCTTAACGGTTTTGGGATGAGGTAATTTGGCGACGACGTCTATCTTAGCTTTATCTACCTCAATCCCCGCTTTCGAGACCTTGTGCCCTAAGACGATCCCTTCTTTACACATAAAATGACATTTTTCCCAATTGAGCACAAGGTTGGTTTACTCACAACGTTTTAACATTTTATCCAAATTACCTAAACACGAAGTGAACGAACTACCAAACACCGAAAAGTTATCCATGAAAACTTCCATCGTCTTCTCGATCACATCATGAAAAATAGCCATCATGCACCTTTGAAAGGTTCCTGGTGCACTGCAGAGTCCGAATGGCATTCTACGATAGGCAAACGTTCCATATGAACACGTAAACGTAGTTTTTTCTTGATCACGAGGATCGATGGGGATTTTAAAGTAATCGGAAAAACCATCTAAAAAGCAATAGAAATCGTTTCCCGCAAGTCGCTCCAACATTTGATCCATGAAGGGCAAGGGAAAATGGTCTTTACGAGTGACGTCATTTAACTTACGATAGTCAATACCCACCCTCCAACCGGTCACGAGTCGAGTTGGAATTAACTCGTTGTCATCGTTTGGCACAACGGTCATTCCTCCCTTTTTAGGGACACAATGGATTGGGCTCACCCAAGGGCTATCAGATATAGGGTAAATCATTCCCGCGTCAAGTAGTTTAAGAACTTCCTTTTTGATGATGTCGTGAATTTTGGGGTTTACCCTTCTTTGTCATTGGATTGCGGGCTTGTAGTCCTCCTCCATTAAAATCTTGCATGTACAAAATTTTGGGTCGATACCCTTAATGTCGGAAAGTTTCCACGCAATTGCCCCTTTGTGAGCCTTCAAGACATCGATAAGTGCGGTTTTTTCATCATCCGAAAGATCTTTCGCAATAATCACCGGCAACTTATCGTCTCCTTCCAAGAATATGTATTAAAGGTGAGGAGGAAGATCTTTCAATTCGAGGTTTGGTGGCTCCTCGATTGAAGATTTCGGTTCAATACTCATAACCTCCACCGGCGGAGGAAATGGAAAGTCGTTTAGAAAATCCTTGATAATCGAAAAATCCTCATCGTCCTCAAGGTCTTCGTTAGAAGTTCGAGGTACATCAAACTCTTCCAAAGTAAAACCACCTCCTTCAAATGGAGTGAAAGATGGTGTCGAATTATCAAGGATTGGATCAAGCATAGTGGGATTGCCACTATTTGCTTCATCGACAAAACCTAAAATTTCTTCTGAAAATTCCTCGCAAACGACATCGATTAAATCAATATGGTTTAAAGTCGCGATAAAATAAACAAGAGAAAGTTTGGAGTTTTGGAGTACGTCTATAAAAGTTCCTCGTCGTTGAAGCGTAAAGTGATTTTTCTAGCATGCACATCAATGATCGCTTTCGACGTATCTAAAAATGAACGACCTAAAATGAGAGGAACTTGAGGATCCGTGGGAATATCAGCAACGATAAAGTCTACCGGATAGTAGAACTTTCCCACTTTTACAAAACGTCTTCGGCCGTTCCACATGCGGGAATCGTAGAATGATCGGCCATCTCGATAAACATTTTCGTAGGAGTAAGATTAGGAAGATTGAGCGACTTAAACATCGAAAGAGGCATCAAATTAATACTAGCACCAAGATCGGAAAAGGCGTAGCATCCTTCCATATTTTGGATACCGCACGGAATTAAAAATTTACTTAGATCACCGACTTTTTGAGGTATATAGTTAAGAAAAACCGATGAACAATGAATAAATTTTTGCAATTTCTCTTTATCGTTCAACATACTTATAAAGTTGGCGGCAAATCAAGGCATCATGATTAAAGCGTCGGCGAAACATATGTTAAAATGCAAATCACGAAACATTTTTATAAAATCTCAAATTGATAATTGTTACGTGCTTGCAATTTTTCCTTGTGACGTCTCGATGGATAGGGTAAGGGTGGTGTTGGGTGGAGCATATGCATAGCCTTTGGAATCTCGGGTTCCAAACTTGGTAAAGGGTCAACCGTAGGTGTGGTTTGAGCGTTACTTCGTGGGATAGAAACGTGCTCCTTTTCGACCACCACCTCGGGTTCTTCCTCAATTTCCTCCTCCGTAGGAGTAATTGGTTGAGGAGTCGGCTCCTTAAAGGTCGTACCACTACGTGTGGTAATCACTTTCATCTCTCCCTTCGGGTTTGATACGGTGTTGCTAGGAAGACAACCCAAAGTAGAGGCTTTGTTCATCATTATAGCTTCTAAAAGTCTACTTTCCGATTTTGCTCGTTCTTGCTTATCTTGTTCTTTTTAAACCTTTTGGTTTTTCTCCCACCTAAGTAAAGTTTGCTCAGTATTGTGTTGTCCTTGTTCCATTTTTTGTTGATATTGTTGGAGCCTAACCACATTTCCTTCCATTTTGTTACTATGAGTTTCAAACTTAGTCCTTAGGTTTATCACGCCATTTTCCATATTCGTGTACCTGTCGTCATTAGCCTTAAAGTAGTTCAAAATCTCATTTGGAATATCTTTTGAAAATGCATTTGAAAGCCCTTGATTGACATTTTGAAAATCATGATTTTGATTTTGATTTTGCAATTGATAACTAGTCCCTTGATTCCCATTGTTGTAATTACCCTTGTAATTGTTCCTTTGATTTCCTTGGTAACCACCTTGATTGTTGTTGCGATAGTTGTTAGCATATTGATTGTTTTGATTAGGTGGAAAACCCGGTGGAGTCAATTGATTAGTGCGGGTAACTTGACCGTTTTGGTTATAAGTTCTTGTGGCCGCGTAGGCGCTCGAAGTGTTACCACCGGCGGTAATGCACTCGGAGAAATCATGAGCTCCACCATAATAAACACAAGAAACCTCAACCGCTTTAGCCGTAGCGGGAGGGGGTTGTTCACCAACTTTATACTCTTTTAACAATCCCTTAAGCTTATCGAACAATTTGTTTTCCAAATTAGCCTCAATTTGTTGAGCATCAATAGTAGGTGACGACGAAGACGAAGCCTTGTTAACACTCGGTGTGTTACGAGGGCTATAAACTTTGGACCTATTTTCAATGATTGTCAATGCTTCTTCGACCGTTTTACACAAAAAGTTACCACCCGCGGCGGCATTAAGATAATCTCTTTCATGATCATTCAATCCATTGTAAAATGTGTCGATTTTATGTAAGTCGGAAAAACCGTGATGAGGACATTCATTGCAACATTTCTTTAAACCTATTCCAATCCATTGAAAAACTCTCGTTATATTGTTGTGAAAACTTTGAAATCTCTTTTTTCAAGTGCGTAGTCTTAGAGGGCGGGAAAAATTGGTTCACGAACTTTGAAATGAGATCCTTCCACGTCAATATAGAATTGGGTGGCTCTTTCTCTAACCAAATTTTAGCGGGTCCCGCTAAGGAATACGGAAAAAACATCATCTTAATCGAGTCGTTTGAGACGTTCTTAAACTTGCAAGTCGACATAAGACGGTTGGAATGGCGAATGTGGTTATGAGGGTTGTCCTTTTCGTCACCACGAAACTTGTTAGCTTAGATCATGGACAATAAACCCCTCTTAACCTCAAAATTCTCCGCAAAGATAGCGGGAATCACAATTGCTTGTACATAACCCTCGGTGGGTTCTTGAAGCAACTCCATCATAGCACGATTAGACATGGAAGCTTCTTGTTCTACAATGGGTTCGAAAATGGGAGATTCTTCTCTAGAAGGTGTTCCTTCCTTTTGACGACTTTTACGTGCACGTTTTGCTTTAGAGCGAGTTTGCATAAACGTAATGTACAACGTGGGGTGAGCAAAGAAGATTCTTTTTGGTGTTTTTATGTTTTTCAATTTTTTGTGCTTTTGATTGTTTTTAACTTTTTTTGATTTTTCTTGAGAATTACGTAGACACAAATCTACAAACCTCTCCTCGAATCAATTTCTCGATTAAAGGAGCCTCAAGGAATGAAAATGATCACGTTGAGTGAACGCCTTCGATGACTTTAGAACGTTGGTGGAACATCAAAACGTTCAAGAGGGTTTAATCTTTGAAACCAAGCAAATATATATGATACGTAGATAATACTTTGGTCGGCAAACCCTCGATTAGCCCTTTTTCTCAAAACACTCACAAGCAAGCGTGGAAACAAGGCGACGCGAAGCTCTTCCCTTAGACCTCGATCTTCTTATACCCACCTTATAGTTTGTGTTAATCAAAATTAAGCTTCTCGAAAGTAATTATCTATTTTGCCTTTTTCTTTTGCTTTAGATTCGAATACAATAATTAAGTGATGAAATCCCAGTTAAGGTTGCGTTTTCACGCTTTTGGAGATATTGTGAATTTATTGTGATACGTAATACAATATAGTAATAATATTCACAAAAAACGAAAACCGATAATACGTATGATTAGAGTGCTAATCAAACAAATACTATTTATGGATAATATCAAAAACAATATTGTTCAAATTTAATCACTCACGCCTCCCCGGCAGAGGCGCCAAAATGATAGAAGTATTCTTACACTTGTTTTGGAAAACAAAGCGTAAAAGCGGTAAGTATTAAGCGTATGTTTAGGAAAACGTAAACACTTATGACCCTTGGTGTGTGAGTTCGTTCTCGAGGATTATTAATGTGTGTGTTAAACTTATTGATATTTGAGATTAATATTAATGAGAAAGAGGGAAAAAGAAAAAAAATGACGGTTACGATTAAAAATTACACTAAGACGAAAAACGCGTAATCACGCAAATCTAGGTAAAAATGAAACTTACTCTAAAAAGTCCCAAAAAATCACAAAAAATTCCTAAAAATATAACTAAGGTTTAAAAATGATAAAAATTCTTGAAACTTTTTAAATTAATTGATATTTAATTTTTAAATGCTAATTAAAGCCCTAAAAATTAAATAAATTAACAAAAATCCCAAACAAAGATTTTTCACTTTGTAAACCTCAAAAATATTTTAATTAAGCTAAAAACTAATTTTCCAAAATTTTAAACCTATTAAATCTATTAAAAATAATTAAAAACTAAAATTAAGTGTTAAAATAATATTAAAAATAAAAAATTTATAAAAGATTCTAAAAACTTGCAAACTAGTTTATTTTAACCTAAATAATCAGAAAGTGAAAGTGAAATGACCTAAATACCCTTATTGGGCCCTCAAATGGGCCAAAATCCAAAATAGTCCAATGAAATGGGCTTTTAGGCCCAATAAGAAAAAAGTCAATCAAATAAGCCCAAAAAGCACAGTCTGACTTAAAGTTTAATTTTAAACAAAAAACTCTAAAGGCCCAAAAGCTGAAAGTGAGCTTATCATAGCTTAATAGTCAAACAACTTATTCTTAATGGGCCAATAAGCCCAATAAGCTATAAGCTGATGCCATAAGCTAAAATTGAACGCACAACCTTCTCTTGGGATTATAAAGATATTTGTAATTTTTTTTGAAAAAGCACACTCAATAAGCCAGAAATAAGCCAAGTAATTTTCCACTAAAGGACAAAATAGTCGTTTTTGAGATTAAGCCCACTTCAAGGCTTGATTTTACTTGCAAAAGGTTTTAAATTACTTAACTAAGACTATTCCGTCATAAAATTACCAATAAGCTAAGCCAAATAAGCTGAAACAATTGATAAGCACTTGTGAAAAAGACAAATGAGTTTGTTTTCTAATGAAACCCTTAAACCAAAAGCTGTAAACTCCTAGACTAGCTAACTGGATGAGAAAAATAAGATCTATAACAAAACAAAAGTTGTTTCTTGATGGAATAAGCTAGAAAAGCTTATCAATAAGCTGGCAAAAAATTAATACTATCAGTGGGTACCAACAGTGGGAAAGGAGTTCCCACTTCTTGAACTAAGATTGCTCTTTTGAGCTTGATTTAGTTGGAGTTTTTGGGCAATCAAGGCACCCCTACAACCATGGAGCT
The DNA here is from genome assembly GCA_025667525.1 of Glebionis coronaria. Classification (NCBI taxonomy): domain Eukaryota; kingdom Viridiplantae; phylum Streptophyta; class Magnoliopsida; order Asterales; family Asteraceae; genus Glebionis; species Glebionis coronaria. Next base: position 425,839,870 of record CM046881.1, on the reverse strand, counting down.
GTAGGGAGTCACAAATAAGCAAAAAAAGCAACAATCAGCAAGCCAAATGATACAATTTAATCAAAGATTGCTAAGATATGCAAGAACTTAGGGTCTGGTGGTTTCTAGCTGATGCAGTTGGCAATCTAGTGAACTTTGAGCTATAAAATCTAACAACCTAGCAGACAAAGATCCAAACCAGAAGCATACAATCCTAATTTAACAGAACAACTAACTGATTAACAAGTTTTACTTCTCAAGGACCTAAAACAAACTTGTTCTAAAGACTAGTATGCAGTTTAGGTCTTTTATCACCAAGTATGCAGGTTTAGAACTTAACTAAACCATTTTGAAACAAGCATAAGAATGACCATATTTTTAGTAGAGAAACATGGCATGACCATTGTTTTACAACTCAGTTGATACCAATACCTTGTAAACTACAAATCCAAACACCCTATATGTCTATTTTAAAGAAAATTATCAAAGACTTGTTGAGAACCAATCTTACACAACCTAAAAATTTGACTTAAACAAACTTCAAAATTCTTAAATGAACCAAAAACACTTAAGAACACTTATTAGAAAACCACATAACATATTCAAGTATCAAGCATTTTTCAAGAAAAATGAAGAAGAAAAGGAGGAAAAGTATCACCTCCTCCCAATGGCCTCCTATGGGAGGTCAACTAAGCTCCTCTAAGCTTGACCAACAACTAGGTCAAGCTAGGGGTGTCTTGGATGAAATGAGGTGGAAACCAAGACTACAGCAGTCAAGGTTGGACCACTTGGTTTGATGTAGCTGTTGTTGGAACAAAATGAACAAACAAACCAAAATCCTTAGTAATCCAACACCACAAGCTGCTAGCTTATGGTGTGAGTAACAAAGACCTTAGGGGTTAGAACAAGTAACAAAGCAAGTAAGTGAAAAAGAGTGAACAGATTTCTCAAAGGATCTTTAGTCCCTACAACTTGAACCTTCGTAAACCAGAGATCTCACTTCACCTTGATAAATTCTTACCAGGGTGATATGATCAGTCTAAGGCTCAAGAACACTTAAATGCTTGAACACGATCTTTGGGAAAAATCAAAGATTTTTGAAACACTTTTGAAATACAAATGCAGTAAAATTAAAAACAACTTTTTTAAACGTATTAAAGAGCAAGTAAATAACAATAACAGGAATAATAAAAGGGACTTGGGCTTTTCTTTGTCAACAATCAATACTTCACTTTTTTCATTCATAAAAAAGCAGATTTACATGTTGTGACCAAAATCAGAAAAAACCAAGAACAAGAACTAAAAGCTATCAGTAGGACCCTTTATATAGAGGGTTTACATGATGGAAAACCTAGAAACCCTAATGCTTGAATTCCCTAATATGCCCTTAGCTTGAATTTGAAGCAGGTCAAGATTTGTGTCATGTGAAGATTTTTTGAAGTTATGTTGATGCAAAGCTGGCAATAAGTGATCTTGGCCCTTCTTTTTGTTGTGGAGTACAAGAAAAATGCATCTAGACCTTTGAATCCCTGCCATGGTTGTGTCTTGTAGCAAAAACGCATCCTCATTGGTGCAGGGGAGGGTCCTACACGTCACATAGGGTGACGTGTACAAGTTTTGTAGGTTTGGGTGTGATGAGAAAATGGTGAATTAGTGATCTGCACTAGTTGGTTTCATTCCCCTTTGATTTGAGGATTTTGACTGATTAGGGTTTAATAGCAAGAACATGTGGGTTTAATCTGGATTAGGGGAAAATTAGGTGTTTGGCGCCAGTTATATTAATATTAAACAAGTTTTGAATTCGTTTAATAATAATACTGATGGTGGAAGGTGACGTGTGAGAGGGTGGTGAGTTGGTGGAGTATGATTGGTGGGGGGATCACATGGCGAGTTGTGAGTGGATGGTTTGGGTTTGGTTGTCTGCCAGTTTTAACCCCTATATTTCTAAAAGATGTGTAAACCAAGTTTGGCCAGTTTTCTTGCATATTCCCTTTGTAAACAAGTTTTAAACTTTTCACTTTGGCCACAAATACTTTCCCAAAGTATTTTGAAGGACTTGTTTTGTAATTTCTTGATATTGGAAGGGCCATTCATGGCATGTCTTGAAATTTGAAGGTCTTTCTTGTATGTTTGACTTTGAAGAGGACCAAAAGTGACAAGTCTTCATTTTGTAGGGACCAATGTTGCCAATTCTTTAAGGTTGAGGGACTTTTTTGTAATTTTTACAAACATTAGGGACCAAACTTGTAATTATGAATATACAAGGGTATAAAGTGTCAATTCTTCAATTATGGAGGACCTTTATTGTACATCTTCAATTCTTCAAGGGTCTTTCTTGGAAATTCAACACTTGGGTTCGGTTCATTGTGCGGTTTCGTTTCCCGTGTTCGTTTTTACATGTATTCTTGTGATCTTTTGTCATTTTCTCGATATCCGTACCTAAAATATACACTGAGCAAACACAAGCATATATATGGCACTTTTTATGACATTTTCATCGTTTTAAGCCCGTATCGGACGATGAGACCATGTATAAAAGCAGTCTCATCAGAAGCTTCCGATCATTTCGAAATCTTTAGTCGAAAGATCTAAAATCAACTAGGATGTCCAATTGTGTCTATTAGGACGGATCATGGTAGGGGATTTGATAATGAAGTGCAATTTTGGCACCTTTTGTTAAGCTCATGGTATTACCCATACATTCTCGGCTTCTCGCACTCCACAATCAAATGGGGTAGTCGAAAGAAAGAATATGACTCTCCATGAGATTAGTAGGACCATGTTAAATGAGCAATCTTTGCCTCAAAATTTTTGGTGCAATGCCGTGGACACATCAACCTATATTCTCAACTGAATTCTTATTCGACCTTTTCGAGGAACCCCCCCCCATGAGATTCTTAAAGGTAAGAAGCCCCCATTAGAATATTTTAAGGTGTTTGGAAGCAAGTGCTTCATTCTCAACAGCAAATATTACCTTACTAAGTTCGACCCAAATTCGTATGAAGGTATTTTTTAGGGTATTCGAAATCTAGTAAAGCCTGCATAGTCCTTAATAGTACCTCGTGCGTAATCGAAGAATCACTCAACGTGACATTCGATGAAAATACTCCTTCGTCTAAGACACCACCTTTGGTAGATGATGTCTTAGATGAATTAGACATAGTTAAAGCCAAAGAGATTACAAAACTAGGAGATGAAGATCTTAATGTTGAAAAGGTAGTAAACATTAAGGAATATAAGACACCACCTTTGATGGACGAGAGTTGGTCATTGCCATGCACGGAGAATTAAATCAATTTATTGCTAATGACGTTAGGGAACTTGTTCCTTCACCTAGAAATACCACCATCATAGGAACCAAATGGGTTTATAGAAACAAACTAGATGAGAATCATGTAGTGTCTCGTAACAAGGCTAGACTTGTAGCTCAAGGCTATAATCAACAAGAAGGAATTGATTATGACAAGACATATGCACCCGTATTAAAGTTAGAGTATATTATGATCCTTTTAGCTTATGCTTGTGCATTAAACTTTAAGTGTAACACCTCATTTTGATAAATGGACCGTTACATGTTTTATGGCGTGTCATCAAAGCATACAAGGTAAATGTCTTAAAACATTAAATGACCATAAAGGAAATACCGAAATCAAACATCGGTAGTCCAAACATAAGCTCACACATGCAATAATAAGTACTGAAGGGATGGACTAAAAATGTCCAAATGATCAAATAATGTAAGAAATGAATGTAAGAAGTGCATAAAGTAAAGAAGTCTGGATAGCTTCCATCTAAATGCACATACTCTCAGAATCCTAAGTGCGTCCCTGGGTACCTGCCGTTTGGGACATGGAAAAGAACATACGGCTGAGCTATACGCTCAGTGAACGGATATATAACATGATATGAATGACTGAATTATAAGTAAAGACTAAAAAGCAACAAAATAAGTGTAAGTCCTGGAAAACCTGGAACATGTTTATAAACTGATTTATATTTATGAAAACTTTTGTTTATATTTGAAAACTGTGTTTTAATTTTCTAAGAGCGCATATAGGTCATGAAGGTATCAACTGGCATGAATACATAGAGGGGTGAACTCATCATGCATTAGAGGGGTGACCTTTGTTAGCCTTTAGAAAAACCTTTTCGACAAAAAGAATTGATTTTCAAAAAGCGTTGAACACAATTTTTCAAGAATTTCTCAATGATATTTAAAATCTTTCAAAAATTGTATGTTCAACAACTCCTATCCTCAAAAACTTAATGTGGATCAAATCCTCGTAATGACAATTCCATTGGATCAATTTTTGAGGGGGGGGGGGGGGGGGGGGGGCGTTCCAAAATTCATGCTAAGTTTGACACATCTTTCTCCCGAAGATTTTCAAGAGTATTTTTCAAAATATATTTTAATCAAATTTGGTATCTCTAATATCAAAAGATTTTATATATTAGAGATAGGGGAGAAAATGTGATTAAAATGTGATCTAAAGACTCAAGCACTCATGGTGACGATCAAATACCCACAACATCTTTAATTCACGACGTTATTGATGTCAAAAGGGTGGTTAGGTTTAAGTCCTATGATCCAACCAGAACCGGAGGGATCTTCCCAGGGACAATCCAATAGATTATTAGAAGTCCTTAGGAAAGATGGAGTAGAATGTGAACGAAGCTGAATGCCGACTAAGTACTGATGATAGCACTAGAACAATCACAACAAGGTGCTATTAATGATGTCTTGGTAAGCATTGAAGGGGTTGAAAAATGAAAAAGAAATGTAAGGATAAATGGTCTAAAGAAAGAAGCCCTCCATACAACCTAGGCAGAAACCGGGTCAACACATCATGAAGACAACTCATCATGGACCCAGTGATGTGAAGCACAACCCTTTCCTAGCTACTCAGGCTTCTCTCAAAAGAAGTTTGTTTTATTGTCACGGAGATCAACATGACTTCTATTGACTTTCTCACTCCGAGATAGTTGATATTGAATAGGTGGCATCTGCTCCAGCCTCCAAACACTAAAAGTGCACAAATAGAGTCTAGAGCCAAGAGATCAATCAAATCTCGTTTGGACACACAAATGAAGATAAAGAGAGTCCTACGCTATATCCTTGCGATATTGCTAGAACACTCAGAGTGATACTACTTAGTATTCACAATGATGAGTGGAAATCCTTCCAGTGTTAACATCAAACAGCACTGCGGTAGGTCATATGCAAGATTCTTTATGAATTGGACATGTGTAAAACTGAAAAGCAACAGTGGTTTGATTCTGAATTGATTCAAACTCGTTTCAGGTTTCTACGCAATATCTTTATGGTCTTGCCAAAACATTCAGAGTGATATTCATTAATATTCACAGTGATGAATGGAAATCCTTCTAGCGTCAACATCAAACAGCGCTACGGTAGGTGACTTGTGAGATTCTTATAAGTCAAACTTGTGTCAACTGGAAAGCAACAATGGTAAGATTCTTAATGAATCAAACTTGTTCCAGGAATTTGAATTCACGATTTTAATCAAGCGGATATTTATCCAATTGATTCACTCTTTATGTTCGCAGTCTTGCTTTGAGACGGTCGAGTAAAGAGAACGATTAGTACAGCCGCGAAACCCTGTCAAGGAGATTCTTAATTGAATCTACCTAATCACAGGTACGGTATTTAATATCGTATAACGGTCTTCATCGACCGGAGGTAAAACGCTACCGATTTAGGACGAATGTCAAAGCCATTCAGTCCATGTCTATGTTTTGTTTCGAGAAGGTGGTGTCACGGTGTACTCAGCAAAGTTAAAGATTCAAACCACATATTCATGCCCAAAGACTTATTCAACAATTAATAGTGTGAGCATGTGGATAAAGACACAAGATCGCAAGATGGCAAAGACAAGTCAAGAATGATTTGAAGATCTCAAGATAAAAGACTAAGTCGAAAGACAACGACAAAGGCTCAAAGATCACAACATGAAGGAACAAAACTACTATTACACGTTCAAGACTCATTCATGACGAAATTCATAAATCTCCATTGGACTCCAAATATCGAAGAGGAATGACCTCACATTGGGGGAGATTGTTAGCCTCAAAATATTGAGTCAAACTAGAATGTTCGATCATAGGTTTCTATTGTAATATTTATTAGAACGTTGTAATAGATAGTTAAATAGTCGTGGTTCACGGGATTGAATTTAAGCTACCTAAAGCCCAAAAGACAAGCCTGGTCCAAACAATATAGCCCATTAAGGTTACATGTAAGCCCAGCTATATAAGACCTTTCCTAGCATGTTAGGAAGGGTGGATGATCATTAGTAACTCTCATTATTCTAATCTAATATTCACCAAGTTAATCATCTCTCTCTACTTTCTCTCACTACTTTCTCTCTCTAAAATTCATCTTTTATCTACCTTTCTTTCTTGTTTAATCATCTAAATTTATGGGACAACAACCTCTAATTATACTGGCCTAGGTAGGAAGGATCAACTCCTTGTGAAGGATGTAGATCACACACCACATTCACCTGATAATTGTAAGCTGTAAACTAGGATGCACCCATACGCCCCACAAGATAATACTGATAATGGCCCAGCTGACACTGAAGGGACGCTACGAGAAATCACTCTCTCACAGAGAAGTCATAACACCGGTGCCTCAAGTTTTATGGTTACGGTACCTCCGTAACTAGATGACATGGTCATGCATGTATATATCTCAGACATTTTAAAATAAACATAAGTATTACTAAAAAGCTTAATAACATAAAAGTACTGGGAAAACAAATGGCTGCAAACGGGGAATCCTAATCATGCATACGAAGGGAATGTCCATACTGGAGGACGGAATATCCGTACCTCATGTCCAGTAATGAAGTGAGAATGGAAGCTGAAGGATCTACTCCAACTTCACGGATACTACTTAAATAAGGGACGTGAATGAGTTGTTTGATTAGTGTATGCTTTTGTTGGTTCTTATTGTTCTTAACTTGTTTTACATGTTCTCGTATTGTTTTACTGTTTCGTGTATAATCTTGTAACTCTGACTGTTTTCATGTATTTCTGATTAGTGTATTTCCTATATTCTTGTATCATTATACTGTTGTATCACAATGAGTAACTTTATAAAAATAGCAGATTTCCATAAATAGTAAGTTTCCAAAAATAGAAAGTTTTCTTAAATAGTAATAAGCTTGATTAATAAGTCCAAAATATAAGCTAGTGCTTAATAGTCATAATTTATACGTCATGATGATTAAATAGTAAAGTTTATAAAATAATTACTTAGGCTAAATTGATGGTTATTAATCTATAACGTAAAGCATGGTAATAATAAGGATTATTAATTAATAACATAACATGATATATTTTTAATAAACCTTTACCTTAGATAAATAATTAAATTAAAGTATGGTTTTAACTTAGTTATGTCATAATACAATACTTAGGTTAATCTCGTGAAATATTGCATTTAATAATTATAACCTAAGTTCATGATTAATTATATTTTGATTAATCTCATCTTAAATCATGATTAATTTAATTAGTATTTCATGTCTTGATTAATTCAAATAAATAAAAGTAAATTTAGTAAATAAATCTTGTTGTACCCGAGCCCTTAAACTCGAGCCTACCGAGACGCCCGTCTCGGTAGCACTAAACAATAAACCAAAATGCTAACCAATACACCACAGCCCGCGGCTGGGTACTTTCTGCCGGTGGCCAAAAACCCTTGGCTTGCTGCCGGGTTGCTACTAGTTGGCCAAAGTTCCCACCGACTGGGTCGATCTTCCCTCTGCCGTGACAAAATTACCCACCGAGAGCCACAAGGCTCTCGGTTCCTACTACCTGACCAAATGCAGCCCTTGCTGCTTGCCACTGTTTACAATAAAACAACCACTATGGCTGTGTGGCTTGCGGCTGGTAGAAGGAAACCACCATCGAGACCCAAATGGTCTCGGTTTGCGTGTACAGCTGAAACAAAATGCAACCCCCACCCGAGACCTTCATGTTTTAAATTCTTTTGATCATCATGTATTTATAGCTTAATTCAAGTGGTTCATTATTAAATGAAAATATGAAAGATTAAAGATCAAAAGATTACCAATTGCGTAGTGATTAAGGTTATAGACACGAACACGAACCCGAATATTTTAGAGATCCAAAAATTGATCTCCCTCCTTGTTTTCTTTCTTAAAATCCGGTGGCCACAAGAGGGTGCTAGGGTTTTTGTGTTTTTTTGTGTAAAGTGAAAAATGAGGAAAACAAGAGATCCCTGTGGTTTAAATGTTATTTGGGTCGGGCCTCAAAGCCCTTTTCTTGTTTTCTTTCTTAAAATGGATCTCCCTCCTTGTTTTCTTTCTTAAAATCGGGCGGCCACAAGAGGGTGCTAAGGTTTTTCTGTTTTTTTGTGCAAAGTGAAAAATGAGGAAAACAAGAGATCCCTGTAGTTTAAATGTTATTTGGGCCGGGCCTCAAAGCCCTTTTCTTACTTGTTTTTCTTGTTCAAACCGTCCCACAAACACCCCTTTACACTTATTCGTTTTTCGTGTTATAAACAATGTCGTGCATGTTCGTATTTTTACATGTCGTGTTTAAGTCTTGAATTGTTTATAAGTATAATATACGTAATACTTATCGTGTATTAATAATATCCGTAATACTTGTATTAAATGTTCGTGACACGTGTCGCATATTAATAAATATGAAGTTTTAATTTAATCGTGATTTCATGCATTTATTATTCTTGGTATTTTTTATGCGGGTTTTACAACTCTTCCCCTCTAAAAGAATAATTCGTCCTCGAATTAGAGACAAGATAATAATGCGGGTTTTTATAGTTCTTCCCCTCTAAAAGGATAATTCGTCCTCGAATTAGAAACATGATGTTGCTGAAAGGACATGAACGTGACATGACTAAAAGGAACATGGAACATGACATGGCTAAAGAGGACATGGAACGTGACGTGACTGAAAGAACATATATGAATTATGGAAGGAAAAGGATGAGAAGTCTAGATGGACTCCTCCTTTCCAAGTGGCTTCCCGCTCGAAACGGTTCCTCCAAAAGATATTGACACAAAGATAATCCTGGTCTTCATGGCCCTGCCTTGACGATACGTAAAAGTGTCTAGTTCATCAACGTAAGATAGATTCTCATGAATCTGATTGTGTGGATAAGAAATAACGTGCAAGGGTAAATGAAACATTATAATTCCAAATAGTTTGGAATAACTTACATTTGTAACGTATGAGCAGTGATGCGCGAGACATACTGAAATGTAGTATGTGAACAGTTGTGAACGTGATACGTGAACAATTGTGAACGTGGTACGTGGAGATATAGTGAATGTAATATGAGGACATATGGTGGACGTGATTTGTGCAGCATATTGTGAACATGGTATGAGAAACGTGGAATGAACATGATATGTGAAACATATCATGAATGGGAGATCACTGAGGAGGTAAAATCAAACGATAAGAGATGAGACGTGAAATGTGACGTGAAACGTCTGTCTGAGGATGGAAAGTTTATTAACTTGAGTTTGGTCTCCCAAGATTTCTGCAATTCTTTCTTGAACCATAATGAAATATAAATTGTAAAATAGAATACGATCTTTGGCTGGAAGATGTCTGATAATCTGTTAACCATGGAGGTCTTGTCCCTTCTCTGTTCACAATTTCTAATAGTGAAAATAACTCCTAGCCTGTTGGTGTTCAATCTTAACCTGCTGGTGTGTCAGGTACTTAGATATGAATGTAACTGCATCTTGTTTCATAGAGAGTAGATACATAGAAGTTTGGAACACTATGAGTTTCTGAAATTAGACTTTTCTTAGCGTAGGATCCTCTAGAACCCGTAATATAGTGTAGTTCTCCTTTACGCGTAAGCTTAGTCATGGTAAAACTAGCTATGAGAATAATGTGATTCAGCGTGTCACTGAAGTCACCAAAATTCGTACTGAAAATTTTAGGGTTTAGTTTCTTCCATCGTAGAATTGTAACATAAAGCGAATATGCTATTCGTGCTCTTCTCTAGGCTGGGAGAGAAGCCATATATCATTAATGAAAACAAATAACGAATTTGTCTGTGAGTTCATGGAAACTCCATTCATTGAATTCATAAATGCTGTTGGAGCATTCGTGAGATCCAAAACAAAATATTAAATTTAGCATGACCAAATCGTGTACGAATAGCAGTCATGTACATGTCTTGCTTTTCACTCGCCACTGTTGGCAGTATGATCGGGAATCGATCTTGGAAAAGTGCTTGGAACCTTGTAGTCGATCAGACACTTCGTCAATACGTGGAGGGGGATAACCGTCATGAATGGTGATTTGTTTAAATCGATGGCAGTCGATACATAATCTCATGCTACCGTCTTTCTCCTTATACATATAACTGGTGCACACTATGGTGATGCACCTGGGAGAATGAACTTCGTTCAAGCATCTCCTGCAGCTGATCCTTCAACTCTTTTAGCTCAAGGAAGCCATGCGATAAAGAGCCTTGTAAACTAGTTCTGCTCCCTAATTTGCTCGATGTTAAGTTCCACCTGATGGATAGGAAGTATACTCGGAGATTCTTCTGGAAATACATCTGGGAAAAATTCTGAAATAATCTGCTGATTATGAATAAAAGAACTTCAGAAGTCGTGTCATAAATGATAGCTAGACAATCTTCGCAGTCGTGAAATGACAAAACACGTGCTTGTAAAGCAAGTTTTTTTCTTTCACAGATTACCTGGTGGAAACCATGATGAATGTATTCAGGAACCTGAACGTTGCTGAATATAATCTGATATGAATGGCGATCAATTGTAGCGTGGTGTGCTGTTTAATAGTCCAAACTCAGAATCATATCGAATTCGCATCTGTCTGAGGAAGTGCGTCAACTGGACGAATCTTGTCGTCAAACTCTAAGGGAAGATCTCTATACACATGCGTAATCAGAATAGAGTCTCTCAAGGTCGTGGATGTGTTTAAGGCATTATCAAGTGGCATAGGGGTTTTACTACTACGAGCAACATAAGCAGTGGATATGACTGAATGAGTCGTACCCATATCAAATAACATGCAGGCAACATATTCATACTTATATAAGTATCTAGTGATAGTACCTGACGACTTGTTTGTCTGATCCCTAGTGGCAGTAAACACACAACCATATGTAGGTGGTAGTTTCTGATCAACATGCCCTGAAGTACCAACAATCTCACCCTTCATGCGGTCCTTCATTTGATGTCCTGGTTGCCCACATTTGAAACATGCTCCAGTAGCATGACGACATGGTCCCGGGTGCCTATACCCGCAGGTGGTGCAAATAGGGTAAGTATACCCTCCAGTGGGTGCTTTAGCCTGATTCAAAAGATATGCGTGAGACATGATTACTAGAAGTAATGTTGCAAAACAAGGTCTACAAGGCCGATTAATCGCCGTTTAATCGCTACAAGGCCCTCAACCTTGTCGATTAATGAAAAGGCGATTAATAGAGGTCAACTATGGTCAACGACAGTCAATGGATGTCAAACTTGCCGAAAATTTGCAAATTTTACCAAAAATACCAAAACCTTACTATAAACTTGGGTCTATCACTTATAGTAACTATTTTTAAGTATGATTCGTTGAATTTTGTGAATAATGTTGCCGAAAACACCTAAAACTATTTAAAAATACTCAAAATTTGCGAAAATACTAAAAATATGCTAACAATGTCAATCTGATTAATCACCGATTAATCCCGCCTAGAACGATTACAAGCAACAAGGTGGTCGATCGACCGCTAGCGATTCACGATTTTTGCAACCTTGACTGGAACATAAACAAGGCTACACAGAAGGTTTAGGTTATAATACCAGATGAAGCTGAACGATTGGGCTACTGACCTCTGGAGTCATTGTCCCGCCCGTTATCTCTGTTGTCACGCTGAAGGGTTACACGACAATTTAATATTGCGAAGTTTAAAGAAGCACATGTGGCTGCCTGAATAGTTGGAGTTACCACGGTAGTTGTCACTACCGCCTCTCCTGTCTAATCTGTTACGGTCATAGGACTGACCGTGATTTTTGTAGCCATGCTGCCGAGTAGCCGACTGTGATTAGTCTCCTCCTTTCTGTGTGAAAGGTAATGCATGTTATATAATGAAAGTAAGGACATGGCTTGAAATGTTTATGTCTGATGAATGAAGTATACCTCTTCTTAGGTCGCTCCAAGTTCTCGAACTCATCTCTTCCATAGAGCATCTCCAAGCTACGTGCCGTGTCTGCCACTTGCGACACATTGGTGGAAGTGGCACTAAGTAGTCGATCAGTAGTAGTGGAGTGAAGAGCCCAAAGAAAATGTTTCGCTTGTTCTTTAGCTATACCTGCAGCAACGCCCAGAAATCCAGCTAACCTAAGGTAGCGCTGCATAAAATCTGTACTGTTCTCTACCGTCTTCTGACGGATAGAGTGGAACTCTCTCTTCAACCTCTCTTACTTAGCATGAGGAAAGAACTGATCGTAGAACAGTGTCTTGAACTGTGTTCATGTCACTGTGAGCAGCCATTCATCGCCTCCATTCATTAGCTTATATGCTCTCCACCATGCTAGGGTGTTGCCCTCAAACTTGTAGACATCTAATCTGACCTTGAAGGCCTCCCCGCAGCCCACAGCCTCAAAGATTTTCTCCTTGTGAGAAATCCAATTTTATAGCATCTGCAGGAACCACTGTCTGCTTAAATGACCGTGGTTTCTGCTTGTTAAACCTTTCCAGCCAGGTAGCTAGAGTAGCTGGTGGAAGAGGAGGAGGATTATTATTGTTGTTGTTGTTGTTGTTCTAATTGACTTGATATTCAGCCCGAATCTCGTCCTTGATCTGAGGGAACATGGCCTGCAAAGCTGCTTGAACAGCTGTAACGATTTCCTCATTGTTGCGAGTGTTAACCATCGGACAATTTAAGGAGGGAAGTAAAATGATTAATCTGTTAGAAGCATGGAGTAAATAACCTGGAATATGCATGGAATAGTTTATGAAGGCATAACTGACGAAATTTTGACATGAGCAAGGTGAACGCCTATGGGTCGGTTCACAAAACAACATTCGACTAAAAAACATGAAACTTGACATGTGCAAAGGTGAACGCCTATGGGTCGGTTCACAAAACTAAATTCGTAGAAAAGCACATGCGACTAAGTATGGCCAGTCCTGTACCAACCTTTTACTTAGTCAAAATTTAGAAAACTGATTGATAAAATGCATGAGAAACATGGAAGACAACAAACGCCAAAAATTTAGGAAGTTCCTGGTGACTACCCACTAGTCACAGGTCAAGTTTTAGAGCCTACAGGTCGAAACCTTAGGCTCTAATACCATAATTGTAATACAAGGTAAATGTCTTAAAAAATTAAATGACCATAAAAGAAATATCAGAATCAAACATCGGTAGTCCAAACATAAGCGCACACATGCAATAATAAGTACTAAAGGAACGGACTAAACAATGTTCAAATGATTAAATAATGTAAGAAATGAACGTATGAAGTGCATAAAGTAAAGAAGTCTGGATAGCTTCCATCCAAATGCACATACTCTCAGAATCCTAAGTGCGTCCCTGGGTACGTGCCGTTTGGGACATGGAAAGGAACATACGGCTGAGCAATACGCTAAGTGAACGAATATATAACATGATATGAATGACTGAATAATTAGTAAAGACTGAAAAGCAGCAAAATAAGTGTAAGTCCTGGAAAACCTGGAACATATTTATAAACTGATTTATATTTCTAAAAACTTATGTTTATATCTGAAAACTGTGTTTTAATTTGCCAAGAGCCCATATAGGCCATGAAGGTATCAACTGGCATGAATACATAGAGGGGTGACCTCATCATACATTAGAGGGGTGACCTCTAATTATACTGGTCTGGGTTGGAGGGATCAACTCCTTGTGAAGGATGTAGAGCACACACCACATTCACTTGATAACTATAAACTGTAAACTAGGATGCACCCATACGCCCCACATGATAATACTGATAATGGCCCAATTGAAACTGAAGGGACGCTACGATAAATCACTCCCTCTTAGAGGATTCATAACATCGGTGTCTCAAGTGTTACCGTTACGGTACCTCCGTAACTAGATGACATGGTCATGCATGTATATAAATCAGGCATTTTAAAATAAAGGTAAGTATTATTTAAAAGCTTAATAACATAAAAGTACTAGGGAAAACAAATGGCTGCAAACGGAGAATCCTAATCATGCATACGAAGGGAATGTACATACTGAAGGACAAAATATCCATACCTCGTGTCCAGTAATCAAGTGAGAATGGAAGCTGAAGGATCTACCCCGACTTCACGGATACTACATAAGTAAGGGACGTGAATGAGTTGTCTGATTACTGTATGTTTTTGTTGGTTCTTATTGTTCTTAACTTGTTTTACATGTTCTCGTATTATTCAACTGTTTCGTGTATAATCTTGTAACTATGACTGTTTTCATGTATTTCTGATTAATGTATTTCCTATATTCTTGTATCATTATACAGGTGTATCATAAAAAGTAACTTTCTAAAAATAGCAGGTTTCAATAAATAGTAAGTTTCCAAAAATAGAAAGTTTCCTAAAATAGAAAGTTTGCTTAAATAGTAATAAGCTTGATTAATAAGTCCAAAATATAAGCTAGTGCTTAATAGTCATAATTTATACATCATGATGATTAAATAGTAAAGTTTATAAAATAATTACTTAGGCTAAAATGATGGTTATTAATTAATAACGTAAAGCATGGTTTTAATCATGATTATTAATTAATAACATAACATGATTTATTTTTAATAAAACTTTACCTTATATAAATAATTAAATTAAAGTATGGTTTTAACTTAATTATGTCATAATACAATACTTAGGTTAATCTCGTGAATTATTGCATTTAATAATTATAACCTAAGTTCATAATTAATTATATTTTGATTAATATCATCTTAAATCATGGTTAATTTAATTAGTATTTCATGTCTTGATTAATTAAATTAATAAAAGTAAATTTATTAAATAAAACTTGATGTACCCGAGCCCTAAGCCCGAGCCTACCGAGACGCCCGTCTCGGTCGCACTAAACAATCAACCAAAATGCTAACCAAAACACCACAGTTGGCGGCTGGGTGTTTTCTATCGGTGGCCAAAAACCCTTGGCTTGCTGCCGGGTTGCCACTAGTTGGCCAAAGTTCGCACTGGCTGGGTCGGTCTTCCCCCTGCCATGACAAAATTACCCACCGAGAGACACAAGGCTATCGATTCCTACTGCCTGACCAAATGCAGCCCTTACTGCTTGCCACTGTTTACAATAAAACAACCACTATGGCTGTGTGGCTTGCAGCTGGTAGAAGGAAACCACCACCGAGACCCAAATGGTCTCGGTTTGTGTGTACAGCTGAAACAAAACGCAACCCCCACTCGAGACCTTCATGTTTTAAATCCTTTTGATCATCATGTATTTATAGCTTCATTCAAGTGGTTCATTATTAAATTAAAACATAAAAGATTAAAGATCAAAAGATTACCAATTGCGTAGTGATTAAGGTTATAGACACGAACACGAACCCGGATATTTTAGAGATCCAAAAATTGATCTCCCTCCTTGTTTTGTTTCTTACAATCTGGCGGCCACAAGAGGGTGCTAGGGTTTTTGTGTAAAGTGAAAAATGAGGAAAACAAGAGATCCCTGTGGTTTAAATGTTATTTTGGGCCAGGCCTCAAAGCCCTTTTCTTGCTTGTTTTTCTTGTTTAAACCTTCCCACAAACACCCCTTTATACTTATTCATTTTTCGTGTTATAAACAATGTCGTGCGTGTTCGTATTTTTACATGTCGTGTTTAAGTCTTGAATTGTTTATAAGTTTAATATACGTAATACTTATCGTATATTAATAATATACGTAATACTTGTATTAAATGTGCTTGACACGTGTCACATATTAATAAATATGAAGTTTTAATTTAATCGTGATTTCATGCATTTATTATTCTTGGTATTTTTTATGCGGGTTTTACATTAAGCTTCAAAACATGGATGTAAAGAGTGCATTTCTTAACGGTTTGATCAATGAGGAGGTATATGGGGCTCAACCTCTCGACTTCATTGATTTTGAGAAACCGGATCATGTTTACAAGCTTAAGAAAGCTTATGGTCTTAAACAAGCACCCAAAGCTTGGTATGATAGACTTAAAGTATTTTTTGTATAATATGATTATATCATGGGAATGGTAGACAATACGCTCTTTACAAAGAAGAAAGGATCGCACCTTATCATTGTTCAAATATATGTCGACGACATTATATTCGGTTCAACTTGTCAAAGTATGTGTGATGACTTTGCCAAAATCATGCATGACGAGTTCAAAATGAGCATGATGGGTGAACTTAACTTCTTTTTAGGACTCCAAATTAAACAAATGGACGATGGTATTTTCTTTAATCAATCTAAGTACCTTAAAGAAATGATAAAGAAATTTGGATTAGAGGACTCTAAGCCTATGAAGACTCCCATGGCCTCGGATACTAAACTCACCGTAGATGATGATAGTGAGTCGGTAGACAATACCAAATATAGAGGTATGATTGGTAGTTTGTTTTACCTAACGGCAAGTCGAACCGATATCATGTTTAATTTTTGTCTTTGTGCCCGTTTCCAAGGGGCTCCCAAAACCTATCACCTTGAAACGGTTAAGCGTATCTTCTGATACATTAAAGGCATTATACATTTGGGATTATGGTATCCCAAAGGGACCGGTGTAGAAACCGTAGTTTACGCCAACTCGGATCATGCGAGAGAGTATGTGGAACATAAAAGCACTAGCGGTATTTGTACCTTCATGGGTTGTTTTTTAACTTCTTGGTTATCTAAGAAAGAAACCGCTCTTGCCATATCTACCATGGAAGCCGAGTATGTGAGTGTCGGTAAAGCTTGTCAACAAGCTCTATGGATGAAGCAAGCGCTTTCTGATTACGGGATTACACTCGATGATGTTCCTATCATGTGTCATAATACGGGTGCAATAGACCTTAGTAATAATCCCGTGAAACATTCACGAACTAAGCACATCGAGATTTACAACCATTTCCTTAGGGATAATGTTAAAAAGGGGATCATTTCTATTGAGAAGGTACCCTTGGTAGATAACTTAGCTGATATCTTCACTAATCTACTTAAGAGGGAACCTTTTAATTACTTTCACTTAGGTATAGGCTTAATGGAACATATTCCTTGATTGAGTCTTTTATTTTTGAGTCAAAATTTTATAGGTTTCAAATTTTTTGCCCTGTCTTTCATCCAAAAACATGGTCCCTGACCACATATATTTAGTGATAAAGAACCGCGGCCGAGATAATGAACCGCATCTATATTTATGGAACCACAGGTTCTATATGTTTTTTGGTCAGTTTCTTTTCTGAGTCTTTGAGTTTCTCGGAAAATCTAGTGTTTTTGAAAACTTTCCTTCTTGATTTCAAAACCCTCTAAGTATTTTCTCAACGGTTGGGAAATTTTTTTCAATTGTTAATTCAATCTAAAAACGTTTTTTATACGTTCTTGCTATTGCTATCGAACATACATACTCTATATGTATGGGTCACACAATCATAGCGAGAAAAACATTGAATTAGGGAGGATTCATGGATTATCGAAAATATGTCATGACTAAGTGTCTAGATAATCACACCTCCAATATCTTTTTTACTTTCAAACAAAAGTCTTTTGGTCAAAGTCATGTTTGTTGGTTCTTGTGTGTTTCTTAGTCTTTATTTTCTCTTTAGCATAACTTTAAGATAAGTAAGACTAGAATTTTAGGATTTGCTGAATTGGAAAAATTCCCTCATCCTCCAAAACACACCATTGCCCATGGATCATTAAATGTCCGTAGTGCCCTATACTTAAGGAGCCACAAGTATGTTTAATGAGTCGCGGTCGAAAGCCTTACTTTTCATGTTATTCTGTTCTAACATTTTCAGGAATTTTAGTTTCAAATTTTTGACCACTCCCAATATATCTTGTGCTTTCTCTACTTAACCCAAACATTTTTTGCATCTCTTCCACACCGAACTAAAAATGTCTTATTCAAAAACCGAAAGCCTTGATTCACCACCATTTTCTCCAATCTCTCTTAACCCAAATTCACCCAAGAACACACCCAATCAAATCTCTTCTCCTTCTAAGGAAATTGGGAAACTATTTTTTTTACTACATCCCTTTTGTGTTCTTCAATCACATGATAATGTCATGCATCATGGAACATATTGTCTTTGTTGTCAATATCAACATCTTGCCATTACTCACATCTATGATGAGTTAGAATTACATCAAATGTCTTCTAGTCAATCCCTCTCTTAAATATGACTACAATAACATCACCCTGCCTCCACCACCATATTCCGCTATCACATCGTCTTCTAATTAAGCAAGTGTCTTGCTTATAAATAATACATCTAATTTAAGCAAATTTTAGAATTCTAGTGTAACTAGGATTAATATTATGTTTAATTTTTAGGCTTGTGTTTCATACATCCTTGTATGACTTCTATTTCCTTGTATCTTTTCATGTTGTTGTTTAACATGATTTATCTATGGATCTTAGATTTTATTTTGTGACATTTTGCTATATGTTGTTGGGTGTTTCTTTCTTTCTTCTAACTCTTCTATGTAGTTTGTCACCATAGCTCGATCTCTTGGTGCCCAAAGCAATGGGGAGTAAGCACCAAGGGGGAGCCTTAGCAAAGTCGTTTCTTTTTTTCTTCAAAGAGTTTGACTACCTTTTTGCTTCGACAAAGGGGAGAAATGGATTAAACTCGTTTTTGAAATCTTGTTTTTACACTTGATTGAGTTTATATGTTGTCGCAATCAAAAGGGGGAGATTGTTAATGCAATGATGCCTAAAAACGTATTCGAAAGGAGGATATTATTAATGCAATGATGCCTAAAAACGTTACTTGCATTTTCAGTCTCGCTTTGTTTTGATTATGAAAATATATAAAAACAAGCATTTATGAAGACAATGAAAATCGAATTCTTAAGTTCAATTTTTTAATTTCATCCATAATCACTTAAGGTATGAATAAACAAGTTCTTAACCTAACTAAGTGATCAAGGATTTATAACTTTCTTAAAACTTGTTTTTATTTATAAGTGACAAAAGTTTTTAATAAACTTTAATTCTAATAAATTGTTTTATTAAAAAGAAAATGAATATGTGAAAATAGGACGTTCCTTTTGGATAAGGATATGCCATTTGGTTATTTATTTCACCAGATAGACTTCCTCCACTAAAGGACAAAAAGGAGCGGAGTCTAGAGCCGACAGCTCATTAAAGGTAACCGTGGATCCTTATTGATAAGGAACCGCATGCCTATCTAATGAGCAACGTTCAGTATTAGCCGTTGGACCTTTCTCCTATAAATAGTAGACTATTTCCAAATGTCATTTTCAGCTCTTTTGCACACAAATTATCAAATTCAAATCCCCTTCTTTAGTCACATAAATACTTGGTTATTTGGTTGATTATACTTGTTTAAGAAGTGAATCTTTCTCTTCCTATCTCATCCTCTCTAGTGCAAAGAGAAGAACACTTTTATGCTTGAAGTGTTATGTCAAGTTCAAGATCTACTCAGATCCAAACTTTGTTTCATTCTTATGTCATTGTGAAGATCCAAATTATTGTGTAAATTTAGAAGTTGTGTATGTATTGTGGTTAATACTCAGGCCTTAAAGTATATTGGTGTAGATTGTTCATAGCTAAGATTAGGTCTTGACTTTTAGCTTAGAGTCGAAAGTTAGTTAAGCGACGTGTAAGGTTTCTCCACCTCAAGGAGCTTGTTGATTAGTGAAATCTTGAGTAAGAAGTACTCGAGGAGTGGAGTAGGAATGAAGAGTGAGCTTCGTTGCCGAACCATTATAAGTCCTTGGTGTTCGGTTTGATCTTTCCTTTCCTTATCTGTTTCTATTCTTTAATTATTTTTGCATATACTTTCTAATTATTAGTTTAGAAACACTATCACTTGTTCATATTGTGCATAAGAAGGTTTCACATAAACCACTAGAATCTAGTTTTTGAAAAGGTTTTTTGAAAACCGATCTTTGGATCATTTTAACTAGAGAAACTATTCAACCTCCCCTTCTAGTTTCTACAAAACCCTTTCTTAGATTTAACCATCCTATACTTCTTTAGTATTTCATCAAAATAAGCACTTTGACTTAAAGATAAAAACCACTTAAATCTATCTCATGTGATCTTAATTCTAAGAATATATGCAACTTCACCTAAATCTTTCATGGAAAAACATTTGCTTAACCAAGTTTTCACTTCCTAAAGCATTTAAGTGGTAATATGTCATCCACATATAAAACTAGGAATACTACATTACTCCCACTAGATTTGACATATACACATGGCTCATCGAGATTCTAAACGAAATCAAGTTTTTTAATTTCTTCATCGAATCTCTTATTCTAAGTTATGGAAGCTTGTTTCAACCCATAAATGGATCTCTACAACTTACATACTTTGTTGGGATACTTTGGATCAGCAAAGCCTTCAGGTTGTACCATGTAAACATCTTCAATAAGGTGACCATTTAATAAAGCAGTCTTGACATCCATTTTCCAAATCTCATAGTCATAGAACGGCGCTATGGCTGAGAGAATCCTAATAGCTCTAATGTCTGCAACCGGAGAGAAGGTTTCCTCATAATCTAGCCCGTAGGTTTGAGTATACCCTTTCGCCACCAGACTAGCTTTATAGGTGTGTATCTTGCCATGTATGTCGGTCTTTATCTTATAAAGCCATCTACACCTTACGGTTCTTACGCCTGCAGGTAGATCAATCAAATTTCAAACTTGATTGTCTTTTATAGATTGCATTTTCGTGTTTATTGCTTCAAGCCACATGTCGGATCTAACATCTGATATAGCCGCTTGATAATTAGGATGCTCACCATGATCACCTAATTCGAGCTCCTCATCATCTACATAGTATCCATACCTATGAGGTGCTTGAGGCGTCCAACTGGACCTTCGAACGGGAACGCCTACGTTTTGAGGTTCTACAATCTCATGTGGAACTTCATCACGTACTTCGTTAGTGTTACCAGAAGGCAGTGTATCTACGCATTCAAAGAGTTCTAAGACATCAGTTGTCCCACTTGCTCCAAGAAGTGGAGTACTCCCACTTGCTTCTTGATCTATGAGACTTATCTCAAAGAAATCAACATTTCGAGCAACAAATATTTTGTTCTCAAGTGGATAGTAGAAGTAGTAGCCCATCGTTTCCTTTGGGTATCCTACGAAAATGCACTTTATTGATTTGGGGTCTAATCTGTCAGGAGCACCCCGCTTCACAAGAGCCTCACAACCCTAAACACTTAAATAAGACAACTTGGGATCTTTCCCATGCCATACCTCATATGGTGTCTTATCGACCTTCTTGTTTGGAATCATTTTAAGAATGCGCGCAATAGACTCTAAAGCATAACCCCAAAAGGACTTTGGTAGAGTAGTTGAGTTGATCATGGAGCGAACCATATCTAATAAAGTTCTATTTCTCCTTTTCGACACTACTTTATTTTGGGGCGTGTAGGGAGGTGTAAGATGTGCAATGCCACATTTCTTCAAATGTTCCACAAACTCAAAACTCATATATTCGCCTCCTCTATCGGATCGAATATCCTTGATTTTCTTGCCGATTTGGTTTTCCACTTCATTTTGAAATTCCTTGAATGTTTCAAATACCTCATGTTATGTTTCAAAAGGTAAACATAACCTTAACGGCTGAAATCATCAGTGAACGTAAAGAAGTATCTAGCTCCTTCTCTAGAAACGGTTGTAAAAGGGCCACACACATCCGCGTGAATGAGTCCCAAAATATCTTTAGCTCTTTCGACCACATGTGTGAAAGGCTTATGCGCCATCTTCCCATACGCACAAGACTTGCATTTGTCATTGAAGGAGTCAACGTTGGTGGGATTCAAACCATCACGTTGAAGCTTCTCGATGGGTTTCTTGTTTGCATGACCAAGGTGACAGTGCCATAGATAGGTCGAGCCCAACATCACATATTTGACTCTTTTCCTTCTAACATTATACATAGAACTATTAAGATTAAGACCTTGCATATCAATTTCAAAAATGACATCACGCGGGATTGCATTAAAATAAAATATGTTGTCTTTGTAAACATAAATTACATTATTCAACATAACATGACTAAAACAGTCTTCCATCAACCTAGAAAATGAAACAACACTTCTAGTTATAGAAGGTGCAAAATTACAATTATTCAAAGTAATAACTAGTCCATTAAGAAGTTCCAAATCATATTGACCAATCGCTTCAACGTTTGCATGCATGCCATTTCCTACGTACAAGCTCAAAGCTCCTTGCTTCAATTTATAGTTATCTGTAAGTCCCTACGATGTATTACAAATATGAATTCCACAACCTGTATCATATACCATCGAATTATTATCAGACACAACATAAAGTTCTATAACGAAGATACATGAAGTACTAGCTCCGCTGACATTCTTGCTTTTCTTCACCTCAGTGAGATACTTCAGGCGGTTCCTTTTCTAGTGTGTTAATGCAAAGCAATGCCTAAAAACAATATTAGTGTTAACTAATCTTTCTTAGTTTTGATCATGACAAATTAAAAAGACATTTATCGTCAAATACAACCATAAGACAAATTATTTGACAAACACTATCATCAAGGTAATAACCATTTAAGTACACTAAAATATCTTAATCATGATTAGTGATCATAAAAGTGATTAATCCTAAACTTACATTTTGTCAAATGTGACAAAAGATTTTTTAATAAACTTTCTTTTTAAGAAACTATTTTATTAAAATGGAAAATGTAAATTTGAATATGGCATATTCCAAATGCCATAGGAATATCCTTTGAAGGTAAAAACTTACCTCAGATATTACTTCCCCACTAAAAGACAAAAAAGATCGGAGTCTATGAGCATGGTTCCTTAAAGGCCTATGCGGATCCTTAGTGATAAGGAACCGTAGGCACAATTAAGGCACCGCGCTCAGAGAGCCGTTGGCCTTTGTCTCCTATAAATAGTGGATCAAATCTGCATTTTACACAACCCTTTTGGGACACTCATTTTGCTATCTTTTTCCTTTCTAATTCCTAATCATTTGTAAATGATCACTTAATGTGTTAAGTATGTTTACTTATGATTATCCCCTTTATCTCCTTCTTTACCTTGTCCAAAGAGAAGATCACTCACACACTTGTGTTGTGATTAAAGATGAAGCCTTGATGAAGATCATCCTCTCCTAAAGATCTAGTCATGTTCATCATTTGTTTTATTTGAGTAGATCCAATTTGATTGTGAATACATGGATCTAATCTTGTGTAAATCCATTGTATATGTGTATACTTGGATTTGTGTTGTGTAGATCCAAGTTACATGTGTATAATTGGATATGTGTTTTATTGAGTTGTAATAGGTATGAGTTGTGAGTTCTCACTAAACTATAAAGTGATGTATTTGTGTCTTGTGAAGTTCTCACTTAGCTTCAAAGAGAAGAGTTATGAGTTCTCAATAAACTATAAAGTGACATGGTTGTGTCTTGTGAGTTCTCACTAAACAATAAAGTGATGTAGTTGTGTCTAGTGAAGTTCTCACTTAGCTTCAAAGTGAAGAGTTGTGAAGATTGGTTCTACCTTTCCATTAGAACTCGACATCTATCCTTGTGTCGTCAAATGATGAAGTAGGCAACGTTGTGAAGATTGGTTCTACCTTTCGATTAGAATTCGACATCTAGCCTTGTGTCGTTAAATGGTGAAGTAGGA
Source organism: Glebionis coronaria (assembly GCA_025667525.1). Taxonomy (NCBI): domain Eukaryota; kingdom Viridiplantae; phylum Streptophyta; class Magnoliopsida; order Asterales; family Asteraceae; genus Glebionis; species Glebionis coronaria. The sequence goes on along the minus strand of CM046881.1, from coordinate 425,816,042 downwards.
ATCGTTGTAAAGATTGGTTCTATCTTTTGATTAGAACTCGACATCTAGCCTTGTGTCGTAAAATGGTGAAGTGGGCGACGTTGTGTAGATTAGTCCTATCTAAGATTAGGTCTCGACATTTAGCTTAGTGTCGGAAAATAATGTAAGCGACGTTGTAAGGTTTTCTCCGCCAAGAAGGGAGCTTGTGGATATAGTGTAAATCTCGAGTAAAGTGTCCTCGAGAGTGGAGTAGGAACGAAGATAGAGATTCGTTGCCGAACCACTATAAATCTTGGTGTCTTTCTATTAGGTAGTTTTTTCCTTACTCTTTACTTATTCTAACTATCATATCATTCACATCTATTATTTTTAACACCACCAAATTTACATGTAGCGGAATATATCTTTGGGTGCTAAACAATGGTATAAAAACACATAATTTATAAAGAACGACTCGAAAAGAGACGTTTTAGATTTATCGTTCCTAAAATATTCATCAGAGTAGCGTAGTCCCAAGTAATCGTTACCAAAAGATAAGTTAAAACAACATATTAGTTTGTTTTAAAAATGGAACGATAAATAAATCAAAGAGTTTGAACAACAAAAGCAGTGCACAACTTCATTCCCATGACCTCCAAGCTTCCACTTCATGATTACCTGAAATACATGTGAGTAAAACAATCAGCAAAAATGCGAGTGAAATCTATAGGTTTATGTAATCATTTTGAACACAAGCAAAGATTATAAGTTTGTGGCATGCATAATAAGCATCGAATAATAATGTGCATCAACAATATTAATTGTATATAGCATAAATTGCAATAAGCTAATGGAACCGAGCCCTTAGACACTCCCTTTAGAGGCCTGATAAGACAAGAGATTTATTAATTGTCATTACCTCCAGATTATTGGTACATTGCCGTATACCTGACTTCTCAATACAATATGCTCAAACAGTGTGGAGGTCGGGCCTAAGCTTCTATGGCAAGTCCACACAAACTGAACCGGGGCGGCTTCCCCCATAGATCTATTAATCGTACTATCGGTTAACCCATCATAGGTTAATTAACGGTCCATAATTGAGGCTTTAACAATGACAATCATTTAATGCAATTTAAAGGCAACCACGGGTCCATTCAAAGAGGGACAAACATACCATAAAAGACTTGTGTTCTAAGTTTATAAAACATGTATTCCCCCTCGTGGGTTTTAAAATATTTGAATGAGCTCAAATGAGGCATAGACTCACCTTAGTACTTATAGTAGTTGAAGACGATCATCGACGATAGTAGATGCCCGATAAACACGACAACCACAACCTAGCAAATAAGGTGCGTAGATTAATAATAGACTCGAGGAATAAATGATACATAATAAAATCAAACTCAAGTATAAAGTCATGACAACTTGAGAGAAAACGATACAAGTGGTTCGATTATACTCTCCTATATATTCATTTTATTATTCTATGCCTTTAATAAAAATCTGTCGGAACATACCGAATGTCCAAGCTGATTTCCCATACTTAAACATATAAAATTTTTATGATACTACTCAGAGAACTTACTTACTATATGTAGAAAATCCTCCCAAGAGCCCATCAAAAGATTTTACTTCTAAAGTTCCCTGCCCGACACATCTTTGAATTACAAAATTCGGACAGTTTAGCGACCTTGACTTACGAAACCATTTTGACCATTCTAAACAACTCCATTTAGAAAACCGATACTTGATTCTAAAAATAGACTCAAAATACTAAACTTTGAGCCTGAGAACAGCCCTTGAGTCATTTTGAAACTCATTTTATAGTCCCCGAGATTCTATCCAAATATCGACAACAATTTTCGGATTGTGTCAACACTCGTCTCCCGGTACACGAAAATCAAACTAGTGTATCTTCCACCTCGTTTGGAGTTGGAAGGCCTACTTTATATCAAATCGAAGCTAACGAAATTCTCTACAACATAATCCCATAATATCAATATATAATCAGACTTAAGACCTTCAAAAATGGCCTCAAACCTACTGCCCAAAATTGACTATTAAAATCTCCCATAAAATCATGTTTTTGATCAAAACCAATCATTTTTATCATCATTCTAACATCCTAATATCATCATAAATCAATCCTAACACTTGTATCATCATCAAAATCAAAATCTAAAAAATTAAAAATAAGTTTTTAGTGAAAAACTAGCATAAACATCATTTGATGATCACTACTAACACTTGCATGATCATTTTTACAAAATTCTTTTAAATCTTTCAATCACAAAAACTAACAAATCAATGGATACAATATAAAATCAATAGAATAAGATGATCATACAACTATATAAATAATCAAAATTCCTAAAATTAAAAAGTATGATGCATGTATGAAATTTTTATACCAAATTGATCCTCTTGAAATTTCTAGGATGGGTCTTGATTTAGTTTTGGAAGAATCAAGCTTAAAATCAACAAAATGTGAAGGTTTTTGGGGTTAGGGGTGTACGGCCAAAAGAAAAAGAGAGGAGGAAGGTGGTTGATTTTTGTTTATTGATTTTTAAATGAAAATGTGTGAGTGGAAAATTTATATAGTGTAAGGTTAGGGTAGTTTTTGCTAATTTGTGATAGTTTTGGTCCAAAATAGAATAAAATAGTTTAAAAGGGTAGAAAATGTAAATTGTAATTTTTGAAATATTTACGAGACTCGGGTTTCGTAAAAATACTTTTCAAAAGTTTAAACGCACACGAAAAATAATAATATAACGACTCGATATGTAATTAAAACGATATCGTCGAAAGTATTAAATATCGAAACGATCGATAATAAAATATAAATTTTTGGCATCCGTCGGTATCGCGATCACTAGTAGTCCTCGTTACTCGTAAAAATATTAAAATATAATATTTAATATCGGTTTCAACTTAAACCGTTAAGCATAATAGTATTTAACGTTATAAAATACTTCAAAATAATTGAAAATAGAATTAAATTATGACCTTATTTTTACGGGTTTTACATCCTCACCACCTTAAGGGAGCGACGTCCCGGCGCTCAACTCACCTCATACTTGAGTTGTTCACTACCCGGAAGGATGAGGGCATTCCTCATAAAGAAGTCCTCACGTTCCCACGTGAATCTCGATCCACGATCTCCACTGGTTCTTTTACAAAACGCAACTTGTCGTCAAGTTGTATCTCACCAAAAAGGAATAAATAAATCCTTATCCACTAGTCACCCGTCAAGCTCGACACATGAAAATTTGATGAATCACACGAAGCTCATTCGACAACAAGAATAGATGAAAGGATTTTCGGGTAAGTCGAGTTAAAAGGAATGTTGCAATTTAAAGGATAGCCACTGGCCAGATAGCCATGGACACACATCAAAAAGAACTAACAAGAAAAACATTTTCGTCATCGGAGGGTGCTCACACGCGGGTCCCTACTCAAAAGATAATACAAAGACACCATCTCACTTTCGCTAACGCGCATTAAAGTCTCAATAAACATCGTCGTTGAAAGTCAAAAAGATATTACATAATATGTGTTCTACATGATCGGACGTCATCGGATGATGCCGTCTCAAGTTCTCACAACTTACGATCATTTGACTAGATCACACACCATATAAGTACATAAAAGAAAAGGTCGAACATAAACATCGAGTATAGATCTCCACTGTTAATCATCGAGAAAACCTTGAATGAACCATTGATAATAACCACATGATCTCAAGAGTCTTCACACTTGCGATGTCGGCTTCAACATACTCCTCGAGGTCGTAACGAATTTATTAACTCCATTCATTAAGAGATTCGGTCCTCAATCATTCCACAAGTACACGCATAAATCCTAGTGACACTTATCGTTTCTTCTTATACACTGCTTCCCAAGATTCATTTTAAACTCAGAATAAAATAGTGATCTTCAATACGAGGAACATACCGATATAAAAATGAATTCAATAAACGCATAAACGGACAAGATGTGGTGAAATGATTTAAGGTTGACGATCGACGAGGGATCTCGACTCACGTAACCGTAAAACATAATAATTCAGAATACTAGAAAAATGAGAGCGAAGAATGAATTAAATATTAACATTAAAATAACGTTTTCACAATTATCCGTCCCGGATTTGGTATTACCTTAAAACTCAATTGAGGTACTTTCTTGATAAGGATGATATATCAAAAATAGAAGTTAAATAGCTTCATAATTTATTTTGGTTGTCTTAAGAAACTTTGAAAGAATGACATGAATTTATTAATTAAACTCGTATTGATGGTTACAATTAGAAAATATAATTTCCAAATTAAATCATTATTAGGAATATAAATTAAACTGGTAATTTCATTACATTTAAAGTAAAGTATGATAAGTCAATTAGTTCAAAAGGTAGAACATAATTTCATTTTAAACATTAGTTTTAGTTATACAAAATATGATGTATAAATTTGACCTTTTTTCTTATGATAGTTATTTTGATAATTGAAAATCATTGGAAAATGTATAAAAGTTCCATAAAAATTTTATAATACGTTGTAGAAGTACATAAAGGTGTTTATTATTTCAAAATAAACATGGGATATATTCGGGTTTCAAAATGTGACAAGATAACAAACGAATACGAATGGAAACAATGGTCAACAATTAGTACGAAATAAACGGTACAAAAGGGGACGAAACAAATGTCGTATGAATTCTTAAAGAGAATAATAAAATAAAGGCGTTGATGGTAAGACGATATGAAATAATAGATTAAACAAGTTTTCAATTTTGTTAGTGCGGTCGATGGTTCACCAACATCAGCTCGTTAACTTAGCGGTGGTCGATACACCATCGGAAATAAGATCCATACAAAAATTTTAATCAAAGAAAATTCCTAATAATCACTTGTAATTAAAACAAATCAAATGAACGATGTTAGTGTTTAAAGACAGAAGTCAAAGCACGGTTCACAAGAGTGGATTTCGAGACAAACGAGAGTGACGGACGTTATCCCGGATATACGGAAATCACTCTAGTGATAATTCATTATTCACGTGCGGAGACATTCCAAAGATCTACCCAGTCGCATAAAGAAGATTGGACAAGAAGGAAGGATAAAACATCGAGACTTTCAAGCCATTTATCAACAGTCAATAATTAGACTAACGGTAAAAAGAAATAAGGTATAAGACAAAATGAAGTAACAAGTGGAAAAACGATCGTCGAGTAAAAACGTATTCGTAAGCGCGTAATTCGTTCAAGAAAAAGGTAAGAAAACGTATGCGGATGCATAGAAATTGCGCCACTTGCATAAATATAAAGGTTTTCAAAACATCTTTTCACTTTATTTCATTTTAATTATCTTTATCATAATTACAAGTAAAAAGTTGATTATTATCAAGATTTTTAAGTGGACTACTATTCAGCCTAGCATGGCTCCTTCTAAATTAGACATAGGTGATCAGGCCATGTATAATTTAGGAATAGCAATGCAATGCTCAGTTTCGTCGAAAAGTACTACGTTTCTTATGTTTATATATAAACCATGCCATTTGAAAAATGGAATTTAAAATAGTTTATAAATTTATAGGATACAAGTATTTTGTGAGATACTCAATAAGCAACTTTTAATGTTACGAAAAGTATTTAATAAGACCAAAGTAAAAACAATTGGTGAAAATAATCGTAAAACATTATCAGATTTATTTATAAGGTGACATTATGACAACGTATAAAGTTAGCCAAAGGTTTGCAAAAAGTGGCAAATAGTAGCTCATAAAACAACCAATGAAATGGTTACAAGTTGTTAATGTTTCAAAAGGTTATAAGGTTTAGACGAAAACACCATGAGACACGTGATAAAAATGTCGACGAAGAATGTGAAGGCACAACTTCAAAACTCAACCCAAATCAGTGGAAGGTTAGAAGATAATAAAAATAAAATAACATCGAATGACAAATGAGTCATATATAAAAAGAATAAATCAATCCATATGTGTATTCTATGTAAGATACTCAACACAACATGCTTTTAAGAAAATATATTATTCGTTTTCAAATTACACCACTAATCCGGTAATGGCTAATCCTATAATGTTTCTATTTTTAAACATTTTCACATGCAACTAGTATTAGTTAGTTGTAAAATAATATTCGTTAAAATTTTACAAACTCAAATGAACTCAAAACTACTTAGAAACGTTTAAAACCCATGTTCTGAATTTTCTATCAGAATTAACTTTTAATATGAGCCGATTAATTGACCCGATAAACGACATCTCCAAGACTCAGAGTCTAAAGCATTTTGATGCAAAACAACGTTTCAGACGACTTTCTAGTTTTACCCGAGACCTGAAACCTAATATAAAATGACTAAAATACCCCCGCAAGTTCTGTGCAGGTTTGACTATTTTATTTTAAAAACGCAGGTTTTACTTTTAAGTTTTGACCTGTTTATACACGCCCTGCAGTTTCTTCATTAAACATATTTTTCGACACTTCCTAACAGCTCAAAATATATATATATACACACATGTCGTGTGGATTTTACAACAACGAAAAAAAATAAATCTCATAATGAGCATCAAATAAAAATATAGCATAATGAATGACAGAAGATGCTTCAAGGTATCCAACACGAAATTTAGGAAGAAAAACGGTGAATGGCGTTCATAATTTAGACTTCGAAACGTAAGGTAGACAAATCTCCTTGGTGCCACGATTGTCCAAAGACACAAAACATAACAAGAAAAGAATGGAACATTCATGAGTTGCGTTCCGGGAGCAAGAAGGTTAATGAAAAACAAATGATACAATTTTATAGAAGTAAAATCGTATTCCAATCTAGCGCCATAATCTAGACGATGATTTATAAAATGGAGATGACGTTACCGAGATATAGGCGAACAATACACTTCGGAGGCGATACATATAATTGTCAATGAATTAAATCTTCGCATGTCGTGTAAAACGGTGATAAAAATCAACAAAATATTAAGAAAAACCATGATATTATTCAACACGATTTTAAGAAATGTTTCAAGATGTGTGACTCACACGATGGCGTTTAGTCTTTTCCAGGGACACATTGAGCTACACAATGGTCTAGAGACTACGTTTCAAGGCGTCCAAGAACAAACAGCCGGAAAGCGATTTGGATATCTATATAGATATCTCAAAGGGTTAAACAATGAACATAGCGCACGCAGATGAAGGTATGTAAGGTCATAATATAAAATTTTGCAATAAAAGCAATTTAAATACTTGAAAATAAATACAGAAAGATCTTGAAAATTCATTGTATTTATTTAAGTTAATCATTAATAAATGATAAACTTTTATCGAAAAGTTTAACGACATAAATATATATCGATAAATGGATCCTAGATATAAATATATATCCATAAATGGATCATAGTATTTATTTATAAATACTTGCCAATAAGGTATACGTAATAACGTATACTAAAATTGTAATCTCAGAAGTAGCTTGAACCTGAAGTCACGCGAAGTCATGTGCACCGACTCTTTGAAAAATAAAAACTGACAGTTATAGTTTAGATTTTTAAAATAAAGATCTAGTTCTCTATAACTCATGGCTCTTATACCAATCTTTAACACCCCCAAATTTACACGCAACGGAATATATCTTTGGGTGCTAAACAATGGTATAAAAACACAGAATTTATAAAGAACGACTCGAAAAGAGACGTTTTAGTTTTATCGTTCCTAAAACATTTATCAGAGTAGCGTAGTCCCAAGTAATCGTTACCAAAAGATAAGTTAAAACAACATATTAGTTTGTTTTAAAAATGGAACGATAAATAAATCAAAGAGTTTGAATAACAAAAGCAGTGCACAACTTCATTCCCGTGACCTCCAAGCTTCCACTTCATGATTACCTGAAATACATGTGAGTAAAACAATCAACAAAAATGCCGAGTGAAATCTATAGGTTTATGTAATCATTTTGAACACAAGCAAAGATTATAAGTTTGTGGCATGCATAATAAGCATCAAATAATAATTTGCATCAACAATATTAATTGTATATAGCATAAATTGCAATAAACTCATGGAACCGAGCCCTTAGACACTCCCTTTAGAGGTCTGATAAGACAGGAGATTTATTAATTGTCATTACCTCCAGATTATTGGTACATTGCCGTATACCTGACTTTTCAATACAATATGCTCAAACAGTGTGGAGGTCGGGCCTAAGCTTCTATGACAAGTCCACACAAACTGAACCGGGGCGGCTTCCCCCATAGATCTATTAATTGTACTAGCGGTTAACCCATCATAGGTTAATTAACGGTCCATAATTGAGGCTTTAATAATGGCAATCACTTAATGCAATTTAAAGGCAACCACGGGTCCATTCAAAGAGGGACAAGCATACCATAAAAGACTTGGGTTCTAAGTTTATAAAACATGTATTCCCCCTCGCGGGTTTTAAAATATTTGAATGAGCTCAAACGAGGCTATAGACTCACCTTAGTACTTATAGTAGTTGAAGACGATCGCCGACGGTAGTAGATGCCCGATAAACATGACAACCGCAACCTAGCAAATAAGGTGCGTAGATTAATAATAGACTCGAGGAATAAATGATACATAATAAAATCAAACTAAAGTATAAAATCATGACTTTGAGAGAAAACGATACAAGTGGTTCGATTATACTCTCCTATATATTCATTTTATTATTCTATGCCTTTAATAAAAATCTGTCGGAACATACCGAATGCCCAAGCCGATTTCCCATACTTAAACATATCAATTTTTTATGATACTACTCAGAGAACTTACTTACTATATGTAGAAATTACTCCCAAGAGCCCATCAAAAGATTTTACTTCTAAAGTTCCCTGCCCGACACATCTTTGAATTACAAAATTCGGACAGTTTAGCGACCTTGACTTACGAAACCATTTTGACCATTCTAAAAAACTCCATTTAGAAAACCGACACTTGATTCTAAAAATAGACTCAAAATACTAAACTTTGAGCATGAGAACAGCCCATGAGTCATTTTGAAACTCATTTTATAGTCCCCGAGATTCGATCCAAATATCGACAACAATTTTCGGATTGTGTCAACACTCGTCTCCGGGTACACGAAAATCAAACTAGTGTATCTTCCACCTCGTTTGGAGTTGGAAGGCCTACTTTATATCAAATTGAAGCTAACGAAATTCTCTACAAGATAATACCATAATATCAATCTATAATCAGACTTAAGACCTTCGAAAATGGCCTCAAACCTACTGCCCAAAATTGACTATTAAAATCTCCCACAAAATCATGTTTTTGATCAAAACCAATCATTTTTATCATCATTCTAACATCTTAATATCATCATAAACCAATCCTAACACTTGTATCATCATAAAAATCAAAAACTCAAAAATGAAAAATAAGTTTTTAGTGAAAAACTAGCATAAACATCATTTGATGATCACTACTAACACTTGCATGATCATTTTTACAAAGTTCTTTTAAATCTTTCAACCACAAAAGCTAACAAATCAATGGATACAATATAAAATCAATATAATAAGATGATCATACAACTATATAAATAATCAAAATTCCTAAAATTAAAAAGTATGATGCATGTATGAAATTTTTATACCAAATTGATCCTCTTGAAATTTCTAAGATGGGTCTTGATCTAGTTTTGGAAGAATCAAGCTTAAAATCAACAAAATGTGAAGGTTTTTGAGGTTATGGGTGTACTGCCAAAAGAAAAAGAGAGGAGGAAGGTGGTTGATTTTTGTTTATTGATTTTTAAATGAAAATGTGTTAGTGGAAAATTTATATATCGTGTAAGGTTAGGTAGTTTTTGCCAATTTGTGATAGTTTTAGTCCAAAATGGAATAAAATAGTTTAAAAGGGTAGAAAATATAAATTGTAATTTTTGAAATATTTACGAGACTCGGGTTTCGTAAAAATACTTTTCAAAAGTTTAAACGCACACGAAAAATAATAATATAACGACTCGATACGTAATTAAAACGATATCGTCGAAAGTATTAAATATCGAAACGATAGATAATAAAATATAAAATTTTGGAATCCGTCGGTATCGCGATCACTAGTAGTCCTCGTTACTCGTAAAAATATTATAATATAATATTTAATATCGGTTTCATCTTAAACCGTTAAGCATAATAGTATTTAACGTTATAAAATACTTCAAAATAATTGAAAATAGAATTAAATTATGACCTTATTTTTACGGGTTTTACATTACTTGTCATTGTTAATGCATTAGAAATGAACCTAATCATTATGCAACTAGATTTCAAGTAAAAGTTAGTTTTGAGACAAACCTAATTGAAAGGAATTTTAATTAGGACATAAACCGAAGAGAAACTATTCAACCCCCCCCCCCCCCCCCTTTCTAGTTTCTACAATTGGTATAAGAGCGATGGCCACTCAAGGTCTTTGAAGTATATTGTACTTTAAAACTTGGATCGATCCATTGTCTCCTCAAATTAGAAGGTTTCGTTGTACTAAAGTTTCTCTTTGGTCAAAACTATTTTTTCATTGAAAATAGGCCTTTTAATTGGTAATATTGCATCTTATCTAGATTAGTAGTATTTATACATTTTAGAATTTCCCTTGAAATGTATCTACAAGTTTGTATCTTGCTTTGTGTAGGTACTCATGAAGATTAATCACTTAAGTGATTGTGGATTGAGTCACTTACACTTGTAGAAGACTCATCTTCTTTGATTCCCAACATCATTGAATGATGATGTCAAGATGGATGAGAGTGATACTAGTCCTTGAAGACTTAGTAGTCACTTTAGTCAAGATTGGGATTTGCATTAGCTCTTTTAAGTCTTGGAATGCTCTTTGCAGCTAAGGTACGTTCTCGTCCTTCCACACGCCCTATTGATCATTCTTTTGATCATTACTTGACTATATGGTTGTTCTTGGCATCCTTGCCTTGACATTTGCTTGTGGTATGTGATTCTATTCTCATATCCTCTCAAACCTTCATCGCTTGGATACTTGACTCACTTCAGAGATGTAGAGTGAGTTAGTAGTAGTTTCAAGTATCAAGCATGATTTCTATGGTTTGTAGCCTTACGGTTAGTAGACCCTATATCATGTGTAATATGTGTAATTTAGCTCATCTCTAGGATAATTGATTAATCCCTTGAGATACCAAACTACTCCATGAATTGTAGTTAGGATATTACGCATTTGGAATTGAAATATTCCAAGGATGTTGTTATTGTAATCCCTAGGAATAATAATTGTCCAATCATGTGGGAGAGAAAGTGAATCTAAATTTTGCTCATTGTTTTAAAATAGCATTAAGACTACTATTGAAAATGATCTTAATCTATTTTGTACAAAATTGCTTGATATAGTTCATTACCAAAGTCGTTTAAGCTTTCGCCGGAAAGGCACGTCTTAAACCACTATAAATGACACAAGCTCTTCGTTTCCGCTACTTGAATTTTTTCACTTGGTTCTTGAGCATTTACCTTGGTCTTGATCACTCCCTTGGGTCCTTTCTTCTTTGATTCTTTGCTACGAGTAGTCGTTTCTCCGTTTCGATCTCTTTCGGTCTCGATTCCACTCGTAATCCTTCACTTAGGCATTATCACCTAGTATTGAAGTGGTCTAACGATTTCCAAATTGCTTAAAATATATTTTAAGTATTTTAGAAAAACTTGGTTTTAAAAATTTCTTTGTTTTTCTTTGTTAAAAACATGCCACTGTCGGTGGATCCTTAATTGTCACGGTGCTAACCCACGGGTCTTTATCAATAAAGCACCGCGATCCCACCTGGTGACTAGTTTAATCAGTTTTAATTAAAAACACTATTTCAAACTAACGCTCCCTTTCTTCTCAATATAAGGTGACGAGTTCTCTCAATACTCCATTGTTAAACCTTCAAAAACACCAAATCACTCACGATAAATTGATTTCAAGTCGTGGGTTTCACTCATCCCTCTTCCAACATCAAATAACTGTAAGTTATTTCATTCGATTCCAATTAATTTTTTCCGGGGTTCTTATTTTTATAATTGGGAATTTTTAAAATCAATGTTGAATTAAAACCTTGCTAGGAATATGGGTTGAGATAGTTATATCACTATGATTCCTTAGGTTCGAATCATTGAGATTTCACTAAAACCCACTTGTAGAACAATCCGAACTTTGACTAAATATTTTTGGTTAAATGATGGTTTTGGTAGGAACCCACGAACAAATTGATAATTGCATTGTTAATGCTTACCCAAAATTGTTTTTGAAAAAGCTTTGTTCAAAATTCATGGTTGATCTTACATTGTTAATATGTTATTGTCAATGATGAATTTGGTTCATTGAGAACATGGAAATGTTAAGGATTAATCCTTCTTTTGACAATCATTTGTTCACACACATTTCTCATGATTTTTGTTTTTGGTAATTATGTAGCATATGAGTGATTGGAAGATATTTTTGTTTGTTGTTTTTAGGTAACTAATCATGCCTTCAGAATACCATAAAGACCACCAAAATACTAGAGCTTATATGCCAAACCTTGCCGAGTTTTGTGCCTCACCAACCCTTGCCAATACCTATCGATCACTCCAAAGCCGTTGTTTTCGTGAGGGTGGATTTGTCGAAGAGAAGATTAGGGGTTATACATACATCGAGTCAATGTTTTCTCAAACTAGCTTTGATTGTTTGTTGCATATCAAAGAACATATTTACCCCGAATTTCTCTTGTAGTTCTTTAGTGGATACTCTCTTATCTATAATGATAATGGAGTATTTGTTAGGTTCACCTTAAATGGTAAGCTCATACAATACTCTCTCGAGGCTTTTGGCGTGGCTCTTCGTGTGCCATTTGTTGACACTTGTCGGTTCACCGATGCTTGAAGACTTGATGCTCTAATTAAGTCCTCCGATAGTCCTCCAATGACGACGAAGAGCTAGACCTTAACCTCATCCTTGATACCATTACCAAAGAGCATAGCTCATCCATTGTTCGAAGTATCCACTCTTCTAAGCGATCTTTAAATCGCCATGAGATACTCGAAAGCGACCTGAATGATTGTTTGGTCCGATGGGTCGACATCCTTAGGGAAAATGTGTTTTGTATTGGTTCAAACCGGGATCATATCCTGGCGTGTATGGCACATATGTTATGTTGCATCTTTACCAACACCAAGTACAATCTCGCATTTTACATCGCTCGACGAATTAACTATGCTCTCCCTCGACCAACTACAAATCTCCCATATGTCATGCTTCTTACTCGCCTTTTCAAAAAGGTTGGTGAAGACTTTCCCAAGCTTGATCTTTCTCGCTTTCGCCTGGTCAATCGTGTTATGATGCCTATTCGAGAGGTACAACCACGAAAGCCGAGAAGTGATCGTGGTACGAGAAGGAATGAACCACAAGAGTTTGATGATGAGGACACTCATATGTCACAAAGTGATGGTGGTGACGAAGGTACGAGTGCTCACTTTGACTCTTCGAGTGATTCTACCCCATCTATGAACACTTTCATGGACGGATTAGACCCTCTTTTTCCTCCTCCTCACTATTCTACTAGTGACCTTCTGGAAAACCTCTCACTTGATCATGTTTATCGTTCAAACCTTCAAACACGTTGTGAGTTACATGATTTTAGAGCGGAGCATAAGGGAACATTCAAGAGCATTGGAAAGATGATCAAGAACCTTGGCAAGAAGAAGAAATGAAGTTATGGTAATGGAACAAAGATTAACATGTTTGTGAACATGTTTTGAAATGTTGAACAATTTCCTTTATTTAGACTTTCTTATGTTTCTTGTTCTTAGAATTTGGTGTTAACTAACTAATTCTTTATGTTGGATTGATTAGTATTTTAATCCATAGATGTTTATGTGATCTTTGTTTTGATTCACATATTTTTGTGCATTTACTTTGTTAGTTAGCTTTCTAGATTTTGGTTTATCATCTACTTTGGCCTGATATAGACTTGTGAAAAATCTGGGGTTTTAAAATTGATAGAAGGACCTTTTTTTTAAGGTTCTGCCCACGGATCTTTAAATACCCGCGGTTCCCTAGTGATAAAGAACCGCAATCCTATTTAAGAATCCACAGGCTCCATTTTTGACAGAATCTTTGCTTTACACTGTTTTCTCTAAATCTTTGTATACATTGATAAATTTTTTGCTAAAAGACCAACTTTTTCCTAAATTAGCCTACCTAATTTCATTGTTTATCAAAATGATATTTAACCAATTACTAGTTTGGATCATCCCCTTCCCTTCTTAAAACTCCTTTGTTTGATCTTCTTCTTCATCCTTCAAACCTTGTTCTAAACCTTGACATACAAACATGGTGTCTACAATATCGTCAAATTCTTCCAAACAATCCTCATCCAAAAGAAACCTTAAGATCAAAATCAAGTTTCCTAAACTTGATTCTTCATCCTTTCACATACCTAAGAGTGAGATTTCTCCAATTCTCATCTCTTCATCACCCCCACCACCTCTTAAACCATGACAGACAAGCTCAACCCATGGTACTAACCATTCTCATGGGTCTACCTCCTCTTCATTCCAATCTAGAATGAATGAGTTGTCCTCACTATTCACTCCTTGTCCTTTTATGGATGTGAACCCTCAACTTCTACAAAGCATTACCATTGTGAATGGCTTTGTTGAGCCATTTGTTACCTCACCTTTCACCCCTCCTAATTCACCTATCTCACCCTTAGACACCATGCCTCCTCCTCCTCCCTCAAACACCCCTCTTTTGGGTGTTCCAATTCCCTACTTTAGGTGGGATCCATACTTCTTTGGTTTTCTAGAAGCTCACGGTGCAAATTGTCCATGTTGTCTCTATAACAACTACATCATTCAAAACCTAAGAATAGAGATGTTTGGACTTCATAGGAGGTTTAAAGACTTCTTTCTTACCTTGTTCTCCATGCCTCCACCTTCTAGGAGATGAATGATGATTTTCTAAGAATAAATGTTTTTAAAAGAAAATCAAGCCATGGAAGACTATCTATCAAGAACTAGTTTAGCTAACTTTGTAATAGTTAGTTTGTATTTCATTTCTTGTATTTTCTTTCCTTCATGAGTTTTCATGAAGATGTGCTATGGATTTAGTATTTGTGTGTTTTAACCTTTGTGCTCACACTAATCAACTTCAATTTTATTAAAACTAAACCTAAATCTATCTCAACTTTTTAAAACTTGACTAAAATTGGATCAAAATGTTATCTAAATATTTTGTCACCCTTTGTCAAGACACTCTTTGTGAGTGTGTTTCCTTTTGTGCAACCAAAGCATAATGTAGTGCTAAAAATTGTAAAAAACCAAGATTTGCAATTTTTTTAAAAAAGTCTTATTTTTTCTCAAAACCTTGTAAAATTGCGTTTTCATGTCCACTGTATGCGGATCCCCAAAGATCGCACGGTCCCTTATATATAAGGAACCACATGTTCCTTTAAGGAACCGCGGACAACATGCCATTTTTTGGCTCGTTTTTGGTCTTTCTTCTTTGACCATAGTATTTTTCAAGATTCATTGTTTATCAATTATGGATGAACATTCCTTGAAAACTTTTGTTTTCATTTCAAATCTTTGCTTTGTCTACTTTCTTTAAATTATCTTCTTTGGGGAGTTCTTCTTCTCATCCCTCACAATGCCTAACTCTCCTAATTTTAACCTTGACATCTCTTTGTCACAATCTTTTAAACCTAAAGCTTCTTCTTCTAAGCTTTCCAAGAAAATGAAAATCTCGGTTCGACCTATTTGGGTCAAGAAGAACAAGGATCATCATGATTCCTCTTCTTCCAAACCTTACAAGACTTCTTTCTCTCCCATTGCGTATTGGAATGAGACTTTCTCAATTGATCCAATTACTAGAAAATGAGACTTTCTTCCACCACTTTCTCAATTGATCTAATTTGAGATTTCTTTTCTTTCTTCCTCTCAAGTTACTTAGTAGGTAGTGACTATATATACATTGGTGTTTTTTTCTCTCTACTAACCTTTGTGTAGCATGTCACCTTAGCTCATTCTCTTGGTGCCCCAAGCAAAGGGGAGTAAACACCAAGGGGGAGCTACTTGCAAAGTCTTATTCTTTTCTTCCTCAAAGACTTTTGCATCCTTTTTACTTCGACAAAGGGGGAGAAATGATAGTGATAAAATCATTAATAATTCGAACTATTTTGGATTTTACATAAATGAGTTTATTGTTTGTCGTAATCTAAATCGGGGAGATTGTTAATGCAAAGCATTATTAGTGTTAACTAAATCTAAATCATTATTAGTGTTAACTAATCTTTCTTAGTTTTGATCACGACAAATTAAAACGACATTTATCGTCAAATACAACCATAAGACGAATTATTTGACAAACACTATCATCAAGGTAATAGTTATATAAGTATTACACTAAAATATCTTAATCATGATTAGTGATCATAAAAGTGATTAATCCTAAACATAAATTTTGTCAAATGTGACAAAAGATTTTTTTAATAAACTTTCTTTTTAAGAAACTGTTTTATTAAAATGGAAAATGTAAATTTGAATATGGCATATTCCAAATGTCATAGGATTATCCTTTGAAGGTAAAAACTTACCTCAGATATTACTTCCCCACTAAAATATAAAAAGGAGCGGAGTCTATGAGTACGGTTCCTTAAAGGCCTATGCGGATCCTTAGTGATAAGGAACCACAGGCACAATTAAGGCACCACACTAAGACAGCCGTTGGCCTTTGTCTCCTATAAATAGTGGATCAAATCTGCATTTTCCACAACCCTTTTTGGACACTCTTTCTGCTATCTTTTTCCTTTCTAATTACTAATCATTTGTAAATGATCACTTAATGTGTTAAGTATGTTTACTTATAATTATCCCCTTGATCTCCTTCTTTACCTTGTCCAAAGAGAAGATCACTCACACACTTGTGATGTGATTAAAGATGAAGCCTTCATGAAGATCATCCTCCCCTAAAGATCTAGTCATGTTCATCATTTGTTTTATTTGAGTCTTGTGTAGATCTAATGTAATTGTGAATACATGGATCTAATCTTGTGTAAATCCATTGTATATGTGTATACTTGGATTTGTATTGTGTAGATCCAAGTTACATGTGTATAATTGGATATGTGTTTTATTGAGTTGTAATAGGTATGAGTTGTGAGTTCTCACTAAACTATAAAGTGGTGTAGTTGTGTCTTGTGAAGTTCTCACTTAGCTTCAAAGTGAAGAGTTGTGAGTTCTCACTAAACTATAAAGTGATGTGGTTGTGTCTTGTGAGTTCTCACTAAATTATAAAGTGATGTAGTTATGTCTAGTGAAGTTCTCACTTAGCTTCAAAGTGAAGAGTTGTGAAGATTGGTTCTACCTTTCGATTAGAACTCGACATCTAGCCTTGTGTTGTTAAATGATGAAGTAGGAAACGTTGTGAAGATTGGTTCTACCTTTCGATTAGAACTCGACATCTAGCCTTGTTTCGTTAAATGGTGAAGTAGGAAACGCTGTAAAGATTGGTTCTATCTTTCGATTAGAACTCGATATCTAGCCTTGTGTCGTAAAATGGTGAAGTGGGCGACGTTATGTAGACTAGTCCTAGCTAAGATTAGGTCTCAACATTTAGCTTAGTGTCGGAAAATAATGTAAGCGACGTTGTAAGGTTTTCTTCGCCAAGAAGGGAGCTTGTGGATATAGTGGAAATCTCGAGTAAGGTGTACTCGAGGAGTGGAGTAGGAACGAAGATAGAGCTTCGTTGCCGAACCACTATAAATCTTGGTGTCTTACTATTAGGTAGTTTTTTCCTTACTCTTTACTTATTCTAACTATCATATCATTCACATCTATTGCTTGTCATTGTTAATGCATTAGAATTGAACCTAATCATTATGCAACTAGCTTTCAAGTAAAAGGTAGTTTTGAGACGAACCTAATTGAAAGGAATTTTAATTAGGACATAAACTGAAGAGAAACTATTCAACTCCTCCTTCTAGTTTCTACAATTGGTATCAGAGCGATGGTCACTCAAGGCCTTTGAAGTATATTGTAATTTAAAACTTGGATCAATCCATTGTCTCCTTAAATTAGAAGGTTTCGTTGTTCTAAAGTTTCTGTTTGGTCAAAACATTTTTTCATTGAAAATAGGCCTTTTAATTGGTAATATGCATGATGTGTCGAGGAAACGTCGATGTATTTTAATGATATACGGTATAGGACTAATTTAGGCAATTACCCTTAGGAAAAGGTAATAAGCCATAAATAAGTCGAAGACGGATATGATTAAACACGTTGATGATCCAAGTTCGTTATACACGAAGATCAAGTGAATTTGAGACGTTTTGTTTCGATTTGAACAATTTATTCGAATGGTTTTTCGGTTTTTAAACTAAAATTAATCCTATAATTTTTAAATCCTAAGTGCATGAATCGTTCCCCATTATTTAATCTAAAGACAATTATATAAAAATTAAAGCTATTTAAAAATTTAAACTACATAAAAATCAACTAAAAATTAATGTATTTAATTAAAATAAATTTTACACTATTTAAAAATCTATTTATGAAACTATTTTATTTAAAACCTAAATTAATTAAAATCTAATTATTTAAAAACTAATTTTTAATAACTAACTAAATTTCTAAAATTAATAAAACATTTTTCTTAATTTTTTTTATTTTTTTTAAACTTTATAAAATATATTTAGATAAATGATTTAAAAGTTAATTAGTGAAAACTTGTATCTAAAATCTATTTAAAGCTGACAGTCAATTTAATAAGAAGCTATATTAATTAGAACGACTGAAATTAAACCAAAACAAAATGCTAGATGAGGTGGTTAACACCTTGTGCTCATGACCAGGAGGTCATGAGTTCGAGTCCCATGGAGGACATTTTTTGTGGTTATTTATTTTGGACAAATTAAATGTAACCAAAGTCACAGTAATGACTTTTTGTGCAATAATTTTACAAATTGATAGTTAAAATTAAAACTACAAGTCACAAGAGTGACTTTGATGAATACTTTGGACTGAAAAAGTTGTATCAGACAATCAGTCCCCAAATGAATTCATTTGGGGAAGTAACTTTACACAAGAAAAGATAACAACACATATAAATCAAATAGGATTTAAAACCCAAGAAAACTTACAAGTCTATACTACTCAGCATAACCTAACAACTAACGGCAGACCAAAACCAAGAGCAGGCAAAATAGATTGATAACCAGTTCTATAAACCACACATGAACATCTCACTAAACTCAAAAAGTAAAATCATATCAAGCATGAAACAGTAATTGTAGGCAAACTAAGAACCAAATTATTCAGCAGACTAAAACCACAAATCTGATCTAACCAATTAACTTATTAACTCAAGTTTTACTCAAACTTATATTAGATAAAATTTACTTGCAAATTAATCAGATAAAAACCTTCAAAATACTTGCATACTAAACTTCTCATAGATTCAGATGAATAAAAAACCCTTATGAAACTCAGTTTAATAAACAGTTTTTTAAAAATTAACTATGTTACTCAATTTTATCCCAAACTAGACAGATTAAAACCAAACTCTCAAATGACCTTAACTGAAATATCAGTTCAAAACATTACACAAAGTCAATTTAAGCAAAATAGAATTATTAAACATACAGATTTAGTCAAAATTTAAGCTCCTAGACCCAAAACAGAATGTTTATCAAATTAGACTTATACAGCTTAAGAACTTATATTCTAAACTTACTCATTCA
The DNA here is from genome assembly GCA_025667525.1 of Glebionis coronaria. Taxonomy (NCBI): domain Eukaryota; kingdom Viridiplantae; phylum Streptophyta; class Magnoliopsida; order Asterales; family Asteraceae; genus Glebionis; species Glebionis coronaria. Next base: position 425,796,331 of record CM046881.1, on the reverse strand, counting down.
GATAAATTAACTTCAATCTATATAAACTACGTAGATCCAAATAAACCTATTTCGTTCATCATATAACTCATTAAATCAATTTAAACAGATTTATCTAAAATGAAAATAACATGAAACTTAAAATGGTAACAAACCTTTTGTAGAAACCTTTGTGCCGAAGATGTGCGCTGAGCAATCTTATTTAACCGGATAAACACCATCAAACCACCAACGTACACCATCCAACCATGACTTCGAACAAAATAATAGCCAATAGATTTGTTTCCTCTATATTTAAAGGTGAACAATGGGTTTACTTTTTCTCCCAAGTTTTACTTAAACTATTCAACTGAAGCTATTAATTAACTTCAATCAAATATCATTAACATTATATGACTAAATAGATTCAGGGAATAAAATGCAATAATGATTTTAACAGAAAGAAAAGAGAGAAATAATTCGATCCAAAACAAACTTTTATTTAATAACTTGAAACTGATACAATACTATTAAAAAGAAAAATACAATTTATCCTACACCTATTTTAGCATAACAACATTAAGAATAAAAATGGGATAAGAAATTACAAGAAATATGGGGGTTTTTATAGCCAAACCCCCAAGGCTCTTGGTGGAGTTTGTTGAGAAGAATCTCGAATCTTAGCCGTCCATCTCTTCTCTTTCTTCTCTTTATTTGATCTTGTGGCTGAGATAACACCCCTTGTACACGGATTGCCAACGTGTCAAGGGGTTGTGCTAGTTGTGCTAGTTCAAGTATGAGATGGCTTCCTTCTATTGGAGGATTGGTGGATGGTGTGCTGTTTTGGCCAATCATAAGGTAGAAAAGGGCCACGTCACTGCTAAGACCTCCATCTTCAAGATCCGAAAAAGAGGGGAATTAATTCCCCTCGCGTGTACACTCACGCGCCATGAAAAAGTGAAAGCCCCAATTTTATTTTTAGCTAGGGTTTGGTGAATAGGAAAAGGGTCTGGTTATGGTGAAGTGAGAGAGAAAGATAGGCATAGGTTGTAACAAAATAAAAAAATGTGTGAGTTATGGTGAATGAGTTTGACTGACAAGTTATATCGTTTATAGAAACTTGTATCATTGATTTAGGTTTATAACCCTGAATGGGTTTGAAAAGCCCATAAAACGTCCCATTCTTACTTAACTTGAATAGAAAATGGGCTTGTAGCCTATTGTAAATAAATCCATCCCATAGAAAGTGTAATGGGCTTATGGTATTGGGCTTTTGTTTACAAAGATGAATAGTTAAGATCCTTTATTGGGCTTTTGAGCCCAATAACCAATAATGGGGCCCACAAAGTCCAAATAAGTCCATAAAGATTAGATCCACTAAAAACGGACTTGTTTTTGGCTTTGCTGATCTTTCCTTCAAACTCGTGTCGATTTTGCTGGTTTTCGTGAACTTCGGTACCTACACACATTAAACAACAAACAAGCGTATACAAGGCAATATTGATACATTTAATGCATTTATTCATTGTTTATTGATATAACTGATATGAGTAAAATCACTCATATCAAACTCCCCCTTGCTAAGTAATTGTCGTGTCCTCACGCAATGATAAAATAAAACACTAACTATATTCAACTTTTTGACACTTTATTTTGCAAAGACATAATGTATTGCTTTCATTATTTGAAAAATAACTTTTAGGATCATAAAACTCAAATAGATTCGTCATCCTCGACTTTCCACTTTTCTACGCCAAGTTTAAAAACAAGATCATTGTCAATCATAAGCCCCAAAATTAAGTCAACTCATACAATTAATTTGTGTTAAACTCAATCTCCTATTATTATTAATTGTATCTCTAGATTTTATTTGTCATTCATCCGTAGGCTCATTTGACTTATTTGATATTTATTAATCCAAAAATGAAGGCAAAAACGGTGTAAACTCAAAACTCAAAACCTAACCTCGACTTCAAAAACCGTTGTCACTAAAGAAAGCCCACATCAAGGATAACTTAACACGATTTGAGGGATAAATCCCCGGACCCAAAATTTGGCTAATAGGACTACCTAAAAGCAACAATAAAACCTCCAAAGTCAATTATGACTTTATTAAGGAGTTAGAAACAACTACATCATATCACCTTGTGGCTCTTTAAGATGCAATTGTGCTCCTTATTTAAAATCCACACCCGAAGGCTCCTTGGACAAAAATAAGGGAATTGACATTCACCATCCCACCTTATGGCTCATGATGATGAAGCAATTTTTATTAAACACGTCCCTATTCCATACACCCTAAGGCTCTAATGACAAGGTTAGTGCTACATGACTCCCACCCGAAGGCTCATAGAGAACATGTTTTTATTTATTCTTCTTATTATTATGATATTTATAGTAAGCCAAATTTCCGCAATCCCATGATCAAAATTCCATGACGCTGACACACTTAATGTGTTCTCACTTTAATTACAAGGGAAGAAAAAGAAGGAGTTACAAGTTAAGATATCAAGCCTAAACCGCTAAAAACTTCATTTATTAAGCAATTATTATTCAAGCGTAAAAAATAAATACGAGGAGATTAAATCAAACACAAAAATACTTACACAAAGAAGAATTAACCTTAGAAACTTCTGATTAAACTATATCATCTCTTGTTCTCCATATTGTAAAATTTCAAAAATGTGAAATCAATGGATACTTAGCCTATTAAATCAAAGTTTTGGGTTTTCAAGTCATCTATAGGATCTTGCATCTTCTTATACTTTTTCAAGTTTTAGAATTTGCGTTTTAAAGTTCCCTTGATAAACGACTTTCTAGGATCAATTATAAGAACTTGCGAAAAGTTCTCGTTCTTAAACCCGTATGAGTTAAGACTTTCGCGTAATAAAGTTCCCTATATAAAAGCCTAGCAAAACTTGATTCAAACACGTTAAGGAAAAAGCTAAGGTAAAAACCAAGTCGAGTCAAAAACTATTTTTATTTTCACCAACGGAAAGCCTACATTTGTGTCAAAAGCACTTATTTTCTTTATTAAAACTTAAATAACACTAAAAATTTAAATTTTATGAAAAACGAGAAAAACGATTACATTTAGACATGACAAAAGCAATTGCAAGCGATTATATCGATTGACTCCCCCATGCTAAAACCAAACATTGTGCTCAATGTTTCTTAGCTCAAGAGTAACACCCCCTTGCTAAAACCTGAAGAGTCTAATCCAAAATCCTAACATGGAAAGAGCACGCAAATCTATAAGCCGTTTATTAATTATGCCTCAAGATAAAACGTTAGTCGATAAAAATCAAAGGATAGAGAGTGTGCCCCTTTTGACAATCAAAGTAAGGAAGATCAAGTGGACCGGCAAAAACCAAACACGAGAGTCTTCAAATATTAGGGTCATACCTAAGATTCACAACACAACAAAACACGAGCACGAGCTTGAAAGATCAAGCCTTATTAGTGTTAAAAAATAGAAAGAAGATAGAATGTATAGGACTCCCCCACAAGGCACCTCGTTTTTGTTAACCGAGTCATGAGCTCGAATCGATCCCCGCGTTCATTGGTCCTTAGGGAAAGTGGTGAAAACCGGCATAATAGAATAAAATGCAACATAAAGCATGATGTCGGGGTCAAAGATTACATCCTCGTTGTCGGATGACAAACAAAAGGATAAAACTCCAACATAAATCTCCAAAAAGAGATGGTGGTCAATATCACGAATCATGAAATGGATATAGTATGCTCCCCGAGATAAACTCGCTCCAAGATGATCGAAAAGTCTTTCAATTATTGCATCGGTGAAAGACCGAGATTTCCCTAAATCAACGATTCCGGGGTCGAATACCTCGTCCTCGGGAGAGAAAGGAATAGACAAAACGGTGTCGTCCCCCATGCTAATCCAAGATCATATAAAGCACATGGTAAAGGTGGGTTACAAGTCTCAACACATGTGGTATCAACTTGCATGACTTTGTTGACCTTATCACTCTTATGAATGTGAACAAAAGGGTCATGGTACTCAAAATGAGTCGCATGAAAAACCCACACATTAAGATCAAAGCGAGTGGGAAGGATAATTGGAGTAAAGGTAATTTCTCCCTCCGGGTCAACATTATCATCATCATAAATCGGGTGATCAAACCAAAGATCTTCATCACCGTCATTAGACTCTTCCTCAAATTCCGAAGGAATGTCTATGGAAAGTAACTTATCAAACTCCTTAATGAAGAGCTCATCATCACAAAGGTTGTGAGATGAAGGAGGTATGATTCTCTCAAAATCCTCTTGAAACAATGGATTATTGTTCATTGAAGCTTCACAGAGAGGGTTTGAGTAGGTCATAAAAGTGTCATCAATATTGTCATCACAAGAAATATCTGACAAAGTATCAAGTGTGTCACACTCAGATACAAGATCATCATTCTCATTAGAAGGAAATTCATCGGAGAATTCCTCGATAATGGTAGGTAAAACATGAGAATCACGCTCGATTTCTAAATCGGTAATGTCTTCACTTCCCAGTGGAAGTGGATCAACAAGTTCATCGGTGAACTTATCGAATGAATAGTCACTAACCTCACTCGGTGTGGAGTTAGGAATCAAATGATCCATTTTCAAACATTGTTCAATTAAAGCAATATCTCCCTCGGGATCCAAAATTCTCACTATTAAACTCACTAGCATCAAATGGTGCTCTAAGGTAATTATCAATTTCCTTTTCAATCTTAGAACTATCATCCTTGAGTGGAGTGAGTGGAGACGAGATAAGATTACAACATGATTCAACAAAACAAGCATCTTGCTTTAACTTTAACTTTTCTTCTTCACAAAATGAGGGTTCCATAATTGGTAAAACACCTTTGTAAACGAGATATCTCTCATTACTTTCAATAGTTTTAACAAGTTTCACACTTTCCACTTTCTTAGAAAAAAATCTTGGAATCTTTTCCGGTTTGAAAATAATATTTTTATCCCCATAAAACAATTTAATCTCCTCTTTCCTCATATCAACTTGAACATGAGTTGTGCACAAAAATGGTCGTCCTAAAATGATAGGCACACGAGGATTGGTCTCATAATCAACGATAGCAAAATCGACTAGGTACAAAAACTTCCTAACTCTAACAATGACATTTTCCGCTATACCAACCGGATGGCTGGTGGTACCATTAGCAAGCTCATGATCATTCGAGTAGGACTAAGTGGTGCATAGTCAAGATTTTTCCAAATGGCTAAGGGAATTACGTTAATGCTAGCTCCTAGATCGGCTAGAGCTTTACATTCCCCAAGCTCATTGAAAACACAAGGTATCAAAAATTGACCAGGATCTTTATATTTCTCGGGAAAGAGATCAAAGAAAACCGAGGTACTAATCACATTTAAAGTAGCCTTGGTAACATTAAGAAAGGTCTCGTTAGGTGGAGGATTAAACTCAATCTCTTCCACTTCTTCAAAATTATCACAATCATCATAAACGGTGATGGCCTTAAGCTCTCCCTTCGGGTTTGGAATGGTATTGCTAGGTAAGCAACCCGAAAAAGAGGATAGTTTAGACATAAATCCCTCAACCATCAAAATCAATTTGTTTTGACTTTGTTCCAAACTTTGTTGCATACGATTTTGACTTAGCTCTAATCTTTGCTCAAAACGGTTTTGGTTTTGCTCAAGTCTTTGTTGATTAAGCTCAATCTTGTTATTTTTTCCCTTGATCGTATTTTGAAACTCATTTTTCAAAGTTGCCATTTGTCCTTGAATATTGTTTTGAAAAGCTTTCAAATTTGCCTCATTTGTTTTAATGTAGCTTGACAAATCATTTTGATTATTGTGAAAACCTTGATTGTTTTGATTAGCATGAAATCATTTCCTTGATTGAAATTACCTTGGTTACCATGGTTAAAAATATTCCCATTGTTCCCATTGTTGTACCTATTTTGAACAGGTGGAAAACTCGGTGGAGCAACATGATTTTGACGAGGAACTTGACCGTTAGGGCCATAAGTTCCCGTCGCGGCAAAAGAACTAGCTTGATCAAACCCCGTGGTTGAACAAGCATAATTCGGATGTGCTCCACCACATGATACACAAAAATTCTCAACCATATTAATCGATCCATGAGGATTCTTCCTAATCTCATTCAACAATGTAGCAAATCCATTATCAATCTTAGAGTCCAATCTAGCAATCTCGGTATTAGATGAGTTCACATTGGAAACAACCGGCGTGTTTCATGAATATTGCACTCTAGACATATTCTCAATTATACCCCACGCGTCTCTTGGATTTTTTCTTAAAAGATTACCACCCGCGACGACATTTAAAGAATCTTGTTCAACCATATTAAGTCCATTATAAAAAGTATTGATTTGGTGCAATTCCGAGAAACCGTGGTGTGGACATTGTCTTAGCAAATCTTTAAACCTTTCCCAAGCAACTCCAAACGATTCATGCACTTTTTGTTCAAATCTAGTGATCTCGTTCTTAAAGTGGGTTGTTTTGGATGGTGGAAAGAAGTAATTCATAAACTTAGACACTAAATCATCCCATGTTAAAATCAAACCCGGTGGTTCTTTCTCATACCAAATCTTAGCGTTACCCTTGAGCGAGTACGGAAAAAGCATGAGCTTAATCGCGTCATTCGGCACATCTCTAAACTTGAGAGTCGAGGTAATACGAAGAAAATTCCGTATGTGAGAGTGTGGGTTATCGGTCTCATTGCCACGAAATTGGTCGGCACAAATGAGTGATAAAAGGCCTGTCTTAATCTCATAATGATCCGCCAAAATATTCGGCACAACGATTGCTTCCCCATACCCTTCGGTGGGTGCACGGAGCAATTCCTCCATTGTTCGGTTATCGGCCATCTCTATAACAATAGGTAGAAGCTCGGGTTCCACTATTCGTTGTTGACGATTTCTATTTCTACGAGGAATATTTTCAAGCCTATTGTAATCAATCGAAAGTCGAGAAGATCGTAATTGCATAAACCAAAGTGACGAGAATTTTAGAGGGTTGAAGAAAAGAAATTAGACAAGAAGAAGATTATTTTTTGGTATTTTTATTTGGTATTGCTCAATCAAAAAGATTAATAAAAACAAGGAATAAGGATAATTACTACGAAAGTAATCTACCCTCGATCGACTTTGAAATGATAAGTGAAAACCTAAACGTCTCGAGATTCAATAAGTAAACTACAAAAATAAGATTTAATACTACTTAAGTTGGCAAACCAATAATCGGTCGTTCCTCTCAATATACGCACAAGCAAGCGGGGAAACGAGGTGGCACAAAGCACTTAAAAACCTTTTTCCTTAGACGGCCTTTTATAGCACGTCGCCTGATACCCACCTTATAGGTTGTATAGATCGAGTTCAAACTTTTTATTAGTATTTATCTATTTTGCCTTTATTTTCGTTTTGGATTCGAATACAATAGCTAGGTGATGAATTCCCAACTAAGGTCTTATTTGGAAGTATGTAAATTTATTGTTCTACGTAATACAATATAGTAAACACAAAAAACACGAAAAACGATACATACTATATATAATAAGAAAATAACAAAACTTTCCGAGGACGAAAAGGGTCTTAAAATCAATGATCAACAAATCTCCACGAAACGAATCGTACACAAGGTCCCCGGCAGCGGCGCCAAAATTTTTGATGTATCGAGGAAACGTCGATGTATTTTAATGATATACGATATAGGACAAATTTAGGCAATTAGCCTTAGGAAAAGGTAATAAGCCATAAATAAGTCGAAGACGGATATGATTAAACACGTTGATGATCCAAGTTCGTTATACACGAAAATCAAGTGAATTTGAGACGTTTTGTTTCGATTTGGACAATTGATTCGAATGGTTTTTTGGTTTTTAAACTAAAATTAATCCTACAATTTTTAAATCCTAAGTGCATGAATCGTTTCCTATTATTTAATCTAAAGACAACTATTTAAAAATTAAAGCAATTTAAAAATTTAAACTACTTAAAAATCTATTAAAAATTAATCTATTTAATTAAAATGACTTTTACACTATTTAAAAATCTATTTATGAAACTATTATAGTTAAAATCTAAATTAATTAAAATCTAATTATTTAAAAACTAATTTTTAATAACTAATTAAATTTCTAAAAATAATAGTAACATTTTTTTATTTTTTTTATTTTTTTTTATTTATTTTTTTAAACTTTATAAAATATATTTAGATAAATGATTTAAAAGTTAATTAGTGAAAACTTGTATCTAAAATCTATTTAAAGCTGACAGTCAAATTAATAAGAAGTTATATTAATTAGAACGACTGAAATTAAACCAAAACAGAATGCTAGATGAGGTGGTTAACACCTTGTGCTCATGACCAGGAGGTCATGAGTTCGAGTCCCATGGAGGACATTTTTTGTGGTTATTTATTTTGGATAGATTAAATGTAACCAAAGTCACAGTAATGACTTTTTGTGCAATAATTTTACAAATTGACAGTTAAAATTAAAACAACAAGTCACAAGAGTGACTTTGATGAGTACTTTGGACTGACAAAGTTGTATCAGACAATCAGTCCCCAAATGAATTCATTTGGGGAACTAACTTTACACAAGAAAAGATAACAACACATATAAATCAAATAGGATTTAAAACCCAAGAAAACTTACAAGTCTATACTACTCAGCATAACCTAACAACTAACAGCAGACCAAAACCAAGAACAGGAAAAATAGATTGTTAACCATTTCTATAAACCACACATGAACATATCACTAAACTCAGAAAGTAAAATCAGATCAAGCATGAAACAGTAATTGCAGGCAAACTAAGAACCAAATTATTCAACAGACTAAAACCACAAATCAGATCTAACCAATTAACTTATTAACTCAAGTTTTCCTCAAACTTATATCAGATAAAATTTACTTGCAAATTAATCAGATAAAAACCTTCAAAATACTTGCATACTAAACTTCTCATAGATTCAGATGAATCAAAAACACTTATGAAACTCAGTTTAATAAACAGTTTTTTAAAAATTAACTATGTTACTCTATTTTATCCCAAACTAGACAGATTAAAACCAAACTCTCAAATGACCTTAATTGAAATATCAGTTCAAAACATTACACAAAGTCAATTTAAGTAAAATAGACTTATTAAACATACAGATTTAGTCAAAATTTAAGATCCTAGACCCAAAACAGAATGTTTATCAAATTAGACTTATACAGCTTAAGAACTTATATTCTAAACTTACTCATTCAGATAAATTAACTTCAATCTATATAAACTACGCAAATCCAAATAAACCTATTTCGTGCATCATATAACTCATCAAATCAATTTAAATAGATTTATCTAAAATGAAAATAACATGAAACTTAAAATGGTAACAAACCTTTTGTAGAAACCTTTGTGCCGAAGATGTGCGCTGAGCAATCTTATTTAACGGGATAAACACCATCAAACCACCAACGTACACCATCCAACCATGACTTCGAACAAAATAATAGCCAATAGATTTTTTTCCTCTATATTTAAAGGTGAACAGTGGGTTCACTTTTTCTCCCAAGTTTTACTTAAACTATTCAACTGAAGCTGTTAATTAACTTCAATCAAATATCATTAACATTATTATGACTAAATAGATTCAGGGAATAAAATGCAATAATGATTTTAACAGAAAGAAAAGAGAGAAATAATTCGATCCAAAACAAACTTTTATTTAATAACTTGAAACTAATACAATACTATTAAAAAGAAAAATACAATTTATCCTACACCTATTTTAGCATAACAACATTAAGAATAAAAATGGGATAACAAATTACAGGAAATATAGGGGTTTTATAGCCAAACCCCCAAGGCTCTTGGTGGAGTTTGTTGAGAAGAATCTCGAATCACAGCCGTCCATCTCTTCTCTTTCTTCTCTTTATTTGATCTTGTGGCTGAGATAACACCCCTTGCACATGGATTGCCAACATGTCAAGGGGTTGTGCTAGTTGTGCTAGTTCAAGTATGAGGTGGCTTCCTTCTATTGGAGGATTGGTAGATGGTGTGCTGTTTTGGCCAATCATAAGGTAGAAAGGGCCACGTCACTGCTAAGACCTCCATCTTCAAGATCTGAAAAAGAGGGGAATTAATTCCCCTCGCGTGTACACTCACGCGCCATGAACAAGTGAAACCCCCAATTTTATTTTTAGCTATGGTTTGGTGAATAGGAAAAGGGTCTTGTTATGGTGAAGTGAGAGAGAAAGATAGGCATAGGTTGTAACGAAATAAAAAAATGTGTGAGTTATGTTGAATGAGTTTGACTGACAAGGTATATCGTTTATAGCAACTTGTATCATTGATTTAGGTTTATAACCCTGAATGGGTTTGAAAAGCCTATAAAACGTCCCATTCTTACTTAACTTTAATAGAAAATGGGCTTGTAGCCCATTGTAAATAAATCCGTCCCATAGAAAGTGTAATGGGCTTATGGTATTGGGCTTTTGTTTACAAAGATGAATAGTTAAGATCCTTTATTGGGATTTTGAGCCCAATAACCAAGAGTGGGGCCCAAAAAGTCCAAATAACTCCATAAAGATTAAATCCACTAAAACGGACTTGTTTTTGGCTTTGATGATCTTTCCTTCAAACTCGTGTCGATTTTGCCAGTTTTCACGAACTTCGGTACCTACACACATTAAACAACAAACAAGCGTATACAAGGCAATATTGATACATTTAATGCATTTATTCATTGTTTATTGATATAATTGATATGAGTAAAATCACTCATATCAATGCATCTCATCTAGATTAGTAGTATTTATACATTTTAGAATTACCCTTGAAATGTATCTACTAGTTTGTATCTTGCTTTGTGTAGGTACTCATGAAGATTAATCACTTAAGTGATTGTGGATTAAGTCACTTACACTTGTAGAAGACTCATCTTCTTTGATTCCCAACATCATTGAATGATGATGTCAAGATGGATGAGAGTGATACTAGTCCTTGAAGACTTAGTAGTCACTTTAGTCAAGATTGGGCTTTGCAGTAGCTCCTTGAAGTCTTGGTATGCTCTTTGCAGCTAAGGTACGTTCTCGTCCTTCCACACGCCCTATTGATCATTCTTTTGATCATTACTTGACTATATGGTTGTTCTTGACATCCTTGCCTTGACATTTGCTTGTGTAATGTGATTCTCTTTTCATATCCTCTAAAACCTTCATCGCTTAGATACTTGACTCATTTCGGAGATGTAGAGTGAGTTAGTAGTAGCTTCAAGTATCAAGCATGATTTCCATGGTTTGCACCATATCATGTGTAATTGAGCTCATCTCTAGGATGATTGATTAATCCCTTGAGATACCAAACTAGTCCATGAATTATAGTTAGTATATTACACATTTGGAATTGAAATATTCCAAGGATGTTTTTATTGTAACCCCTAGGGATAATAATTGTCCGATCATGTGGGAGAGAAAGTGAATCTACATTTTGCTCATTGTTTTAAAATAGTATTAAGACTACTATTGAAAATGATCTTAATCTATTTTGTACAAAATTGCTTGATATAGTTCATTACCAAAGCCGTTAAGCTTTCGCCGGTAAGGCACGTCTTAAACCACTATAAATGACACAAGCTCTTCGTTTCTGCTACTTGAAGTTTGTCACTTGGTTCTTGAGCATTGACCTTGGTCTTGATTCACTCCCCTTGGGTCCTTTCTTCTTTGCTTCTTTGCTACGAGCGTTTCTCCGCTTCGATCTCTTTCGGTCTCGATTCCACTCGTAATCCTTCACTTAGGCATTATCACCTAGTATTGAAGTGGTCTAACGATTTACAAATGGCTTAAAATATATTTTTAGTATTTTAGAAAATCTTGGTTTTGAAAATTTCTTTGTTAAAAATATGCCACTGTCGGCGGATCCTTAATTGTCACGATGCTAACCCACGGGTCCTTATCGATAAAGCACCGCGGTCCCACCTGGTGACTAAATTAATCAGTTTTTAATTAAAAACACTATTTCAAACAAACCCTCCATTTCTCTCTATATAAGGCGACGGGTTCTCTCAATACTCCATTATTAAACCTTCAGAAATACCAAATCACTGAAGATTAATTGATTTCAAGTCGTGGGTTTCACTCATCCCTCTTCCAACATCAATTATTTATAAGTTATTTCATTCAATTCTAATTAATTTTTTCTAGGGTTCTTATTTTCGTAATTGGGGATTTTTTTAAGTCAATGTTGAATTAAAACCTTGCTAGGAATATGGGTTGACATAGTTATATCACTATGATTCCTTAGGTTCGAATTCATTGAGATTTCATAAAACCCACTTACAGAACAATCCGAATTTTGATTAAATATTTTTTGTTAAATGATGGATTTATTAGGAACCCATGAAAAAATTGATAATTGCATTGTTAATGCTTACCCAAAATTATTTTTGAAAAACCTTTGTTCAAAATTCATGGTTGATCTTACATTGTTAATATGTTATTGTCAATGATGAATTTGGTTCATTGTGAACATGAAAATGTTAAGGATTAATCCTTCGTTTGACAATCATTTGTTCAAACACATTTCTCATGATTTTTTTTGGTCATTATGTAGCATATGAGTGATTGGGAAATATTTTTATTTGTTGTTTATAGGTAACTAATTATGCCTTCAGAATACCATAAAGACCACCGAAATACTAGAGCTTATATGCCAAACCTTGCCGAGGTTTATGCCTCACCAACCCTTGCCAATACCTATCTTTCACTCCAAATCTGTTGTTTTCATGAGGGTAGAGTTGTCGAAGAGAACATTAGGGTTATATATATATCGAGTCAATATTTTCTCAAATTGGCTTTGATTGTTTGTTGCATATCAAAGAAGATATTTACCCCAAATTTCTCTTGGAGTTCTTTAGCGGATACTCTCTTATCTATAATGATAATGAAGTATTTGTTAGGTTCACCTTAAATGGTAAGCTCATACAATACTCTCTCAGGGCTTTTGGCGCGGCTCTTCGTGTGCCATTTATTGACACTTGTCGGTTCATCGATGCTTGGATACTTGATCTCTAATTGAGTCTTCCGATAGTCCTCCAAATGACGACGAAGAGCTAGACCTTGACCTCATCCTTGATACCATTACCAAAGAGCATAGCTCACCCGTTGTTCGAAGTATCCACTCTTTTAAGCGATCTTTAAATTGCCATGAGATAGTTGAAAGCGACCTTAATGATTGTTTGGTCCGATGGCCGACATCCTTTGGGAAAATGTGTTTTGTATTGGTGGAAACCGGGATCATATCCCTGCGTGTATGACACATATGTTATGTTGCATCTTTACCACACCAAGTACAATCTTGCATTTTACATCGCTCGATGAATTAACTATGATATCTATCGACCAACCACAAATCTTCCATATGCCATGATCCTTACTCTCCATTTCAAAAAGTTTGGTGAAGACTTTCCCAAGCTCGTTCTTTCTCGCTTTCATCCGGTCAATCTTGTCATGATGTCTATCCGAGAGGTACAACCACGAAAGCCGAGAAGTGATCGTGGTACGAGAAGGAATGAACCACAAGAGTTCGATGATGAGGACACTCATATGTCACCAAGTGATGGTGGTGACGAAGGTACGAGTGCTCACTTCGGCTCTTCGAGTGACTCCACCCATCTATGAATACTTTCATGGACGAATTAGACGACCCTCTTGTTCCTCCTCCTCACTATGCCACTAGTGACCTTCCGGAAAACCTCTCACTTGAGCATGTTTATCATAATCCAAAAGGGGGATATTGTTAATGCAAAGCAATGCCTAAAAACATTATTAGTGTTAACTAGTCTTTCTTAGTTTTGATCACGATAAATTAAAAAGACATTTATCATCAAATACAACCATAAGACAAATTATTTGGCAAACACTATCATCAAGGTAATAATTTTTGTAAGTATTGCATTAAAATATATTAATCATGATTAGTGATCATAAAAGTGATTAATCTTGAACTTACATTTTGTCAAATATGACAAAAGATTTTTTAATAAACCTTCTTTTTAAGAAACTATTTTATTAAAATGGAAAATGTAAATTTGAATATGGCATATTCCAAATGCCATAGGAATATCATTTGAAGGTAAAAACTTACCTAATATATTACTTCCCCTCTAAAAGACAAAAAGGAGCGAAGTCTATAAATAGTGGATGAAATCTGCATTTTCCACATCCCTCTTTGGACACTCTTTCTGCTATCTTTTTCCTTTCTAATTCCTAATCATTTGTAAATGATTACTTAATGTGTTAAGTATGTTTACTTATGATTATCCCCTTGATCTCCTTCTTTACCTTGTCCAAAGAGAAGATCACTCACACACTTGTGATGTGATTAAAGATGAATCCTTGATGAAGATCATCCTCTCCTAAAGATCTAGTCATGTTCATCATTTGTTTTATTTGAGTCTTGTGTAGATCTAATGTAATTGTTAATACATGGACCTAATCGTGTGTAAATCCATTATATATGTGTATACTTGGATTGTGTTGTGTAGATTCAAGTTACATGTGTATAATTGGATATGTGTTTTATTGAGTTGTAATAGGTATGAGTTGTGAGTTCTCACTAAACTATAAAGTGATGTAGTTGTGTCTTGTGAAGTTCTCACTTAGCTTCAAAGTGAAGAGTTATGAGTTCTCACTAAACTATAAAGTGATGTGGTTGTGTCTTGTGAGTTCTCACTAAATTATAAAGTGATGTAGTTGTGTCTAGTGAAGTTCTCACTTAGCTTCAATGTGAAGAGTTGTGAAGATTGGTTCTACCTTTCGATTAGAACTCGACATCTACCATTGTGTCGTTAAATGATGAAGTAGGAAACGTTGTGAAGATTGGTTCTACCTTTCGATCAGAACTCGACATCTAGCCTTGTGTCGTTAAATGGTGAAGTAGGAAACGTTGTGAAGATTAGTTCTATTTTTTATTAGAACTTGACATCTAGCTTTGTGTCATAAAATGGTGAAGTGGGCGACGTTGTGTAGATTAGTCCTAGTTAATATTAGGTCTCAACATTTAGCTTAGTTTCGGAAAATAATGTAAGCGACGCTGTAAGGTTTTCTTCGCCAAGAAGGGAGCTTGTGGATATAGTGGAAATCTCGAGTAAGGTGTACTCGAGGAGTTGAGTAGGAACGAAGATAGAGCTTCGTTTCCGAACCACTATAAATCTTGGTGTCTTCATATTAGGTCGTTTCTTTCCTTACTCTTTACTTATTCTAACTATCATATCATTTACATCTATTACTTGTCATTGTTAATGCATTAGAATTGGACCTAATCATTATGCAACTAGCTTTCAAGTAAAAGGTAGTTTTGAGACAAACCTAATTGAAAGGAATTTCAATTAGGACATAACCGAAGAGAAACTATTCAACCCCCCACTTCTAGTTTCTACATAGTGTCCTACCTCTTTGCAGTGGTGACACTCGAAGTCCTTTGCTGGATTATCTTTCTTTGGTGGTGGATGAATTTTCTGCTTGGGGGCGTAATTTGACTTACAATTTCAAGCATTATTTCCTTTTACCCCTTTCGGTTTCTTACCCTTGTCTTTCTGGACCCGTCCTGCTCTAATAGACATTGTAACATGAGTCTCAACCTTCTTTGGAATCCCCTTATCATGTGACTTTAGCATAGCATGTAGCTCTACTAATGTCATCCCCATGCTATGCAAATTATAAGTTTGTACACGTGATTCATAATCCTTGTTGAGAGAGTTCATGATAAAACTTACAGCAAGTTCTTGTGGCATGGGATAGCCTAGGCATTCTGGAGTATCCAAGTAGCCTTTTATTTTTAGAAAATGAGTGCTAACGGATTGTCCAATTTCCTGTCTACCAGCATGAAATGCTTTAGTAGTGTCATATAGCTCTTGTTTAGCTTTTTCCTCAAACATGGTTTTAAGTTCAGTCATCACCTCATACGCATTGAGATTCTCCAGTATTATCTATAATTCTGGTTACATCAAAGCTAACATGAGACACGTCACACCCTTTTGTTCTTTCAACATCGCATTGTATGCTTCAAGGACTACCAATGCAACATTTGCTTCAGGAACTGGAATCATAGGTTGCTCTAGATAGCTCATTCGGTTTTCAACCCTAAGACAAATTCTTAGGTTTCAGTACTATACAGAGAAGTTTGATCCAATCAACTTATCCTTAAACAAGTTTGACCTTAGTGTAGAATCCTTGTTTTGGGCAGCAGCCATCTACAAAACAAAGTTTAGAAAATATTAGTATTTTCAACAATAAGTCTCTCATAAAATTAACTACCCAAGTTGAAAAATTAACTTTATAAAAAGCCTAAGACCCAACTTGAACTTATTCCATCAACGCAGTTGATATACTATTGACGAAATAATTCAAAAGGTAGTCATAGAATGATAATGGCCACCGGTGCAACTCTTAGCCATAATGAGGTCATGACTACAATATCGATCGTAGTCACATCATGTTTGCCTCATCTCGTACTTATGCTTAAGGTCTGACCAAAATACACAACATAAGTCGTTCAATATTAGTCCGCGGATTTATATCCTTCAGATCTGACCTTTGGTTATTATGGCGCCTCATCTTGGTTAAGCCTTAATTCCGTCTTTGATGACATAACCAAGACAAGTGTTAGTACAAAACTTACTTAAGTGGGTATTAGTAATTTTTAAAAATCATGACAAAAATTCGTATAAAAGGAAACATGTAATACTTCTTTTTATAACAAGTTACTAAACAATGAATTTTCCATAATTTTAATCTTTCCTTAAATAAAACATATGCCTCGGTTTTCCTGAATTCGCATGTCATTCAAAAACACGAGTTACCCATTTGTTTTAAAACGTTGTACTAGTTTTTATAAAGTGCCATAGGTTTGTTCGATCGGGTTTTCCTCACACCTCTTGCGAGTACCAATGAAAAACTCAAACGAAACTTGATACGGTCACATTCGAATCTATGGTGTCTTGGAAGATGCACAGAAAAGAACCGGAGAAGCTGGCCAACTGTAGAAACTTGTTAAGAGCCCTTCTTCTTTAGGAGATCATAAAAATCCGCCTTTTCTAGTCTAGTAATATCTAACTAAACTTTATAGAAATCGAATAAGAGATAGTTTTATATATAGTTGTACAATAAATAAGATACTTAGTCAAATACCAAATATTTACTTACCCTAGTTAGTCCGGTTTAATTCTTGAAAAAATCTTTGTCATTTATATAATATAACAATTATAGTAATAAATCAAATAAATTAAGCAAGACAATAAACATATCTAACATATCATATATAAACTATATTCAAGCAATATATTTTCCAAAAATAAGTTATTCTATGGCACTAAATTTAGTAAATCTAAAAATCTAATTTTAAGATTTTCGGTTGATTCTATTTTACAAGCAAAAAATCGGTAGGAAAAATCTTCCCTAGATTTCGGATAGAACTAAAAAGTTGTGCAAAATCGAGTTTTTAGTATCCTTTAAAGAATCATCCCTTAAAAGTGTACAAATAATTTTATAAACATTATTTTATATTCGGGTGTCATGAATCACAACCCTAAAATAATTTTATAAAACCCCCCTTTAGCATGTATACACTAATTCAATTAGTGTTTTCTTATCTCATAGCAATCCAAACATATTAAGCCTCGAAATCATACATCATAACAATTGGTAGTCATGGTTTATAGATTTAAACAATTTAAACATGCATAACATACCAGAAAACACGTAAATTGCACACGTAGTTGTAATTAACATTTTTCTATAACCTAAAAAGCATGCAACTTATTTTTTCCATAAAATTATGGATCTAATAAAATACAATTAACCCATTTAAAGATCTTCAATTAAACCATAATTAACTATTCAAGAAAAAAATTATAATAGCACCGGTTTTAGGCGTTTTTATATAATTACATGGCATAGATTTGGCTCTGATACCACTGTTGGAATTTAACAACCCTAGTATATCTAATAAACATGCATCAAGAGTTAACTCAGCCAATAAGATCAATTAACTATGCACATAATATAATTAACATAAAAATAAAGATTACATACCTTAACTCCAAGAACGGATGATCAAGTAACCAATAATCAACCAACCAAAACCCTAACTTTCAATACACCAATCGATCATAATAAACCCAAAGATCAAATTAGATCTTCTCTAAGATAGTCCACACAACACATTAATCAATCACCTTTGATTTCTAGATCTTAATTAAGTAAATAATTAATAAAAATCAAACCCTAAAACCCTTTTGGTTTTTACTTTGGTCGTCGATCACAAGAGAGAAGAGATGGGAAGAAGTTTGGTTTAATGCTAATAAACAATGAATCTTATTCATGTGTTTATATAGTTGAGCCTTAGGTTTATTAATAGTAAAGATTACAACTTAACCTCTAAGTAATAAACCTTGTAGAGCCCAAAAACATTTTCTTTTCTTTGCTATAGGCGGCCGAAACATCCCTTTGGTGTGTTTGGGTTGACATTTTGACTTTCTATAAACTTAGTTATGTAATTACGTTAATTACCTTAAAGTTTAAAGTCTTATTAATTAATCCTTGTTAAACCTTTTAACTTATTAATTAACTACCGTTAAGTATTAACTTTTATCAAATTAAATATACACAATAAATATAGGCATATTTATTATATACTTTAATAAAAGATGATCTCGATGTCTAAGTGTGTGACCCCTTAGGCCCACATACTCTCGACCGTATAAAATACAAAGTATGACTTACACACATCCCAACACCTATCGTTTCATGCACGTTTGTGTAGTTTCAAGTGCCTATCGATGTTTTTAAGTAAGAACGAATCAGGATGGACTTGACCGAGGACCGAAATGGTCCAACACCACGAACCGAGGATCAAACCTAAAATGTACGATTTGGTCCGGATCGATCAACAGTCTAAAATGCTCACTCTTAAATCAAGGTATGGAATGATTATGTTTATGCTTATTTGGTTGTGGTATTTAGTATCAAAATAGTTATATGAAACCCTTAGACCCATATCATTTAGACCCGGTGCATTTTGACAAACTATTTCTGTTGGCCATGTTATATTACTATCCTCGAAGACTTCACCGCTCACTTTTTTCTTCGTAACATTTTGTAGGTGTTCTTTCTTGATAAACCCTTTTTCTTATATCATATTGTTAGAAGTATTTAAATGGATGGTCATATAATATACGGTTGCGAAGCTCGTGGAAAATGCTACTTAATGGTGTCGAGAGTTTCAAGTTATTATTGTTTATGTAACGGGAATTAGTCCCGAACACACAAATGAGGAAGGCCTCCTAAACATGTAAGCCTTAGTATAAAAGGCAAAATAGCTCCTCATTTGTGTGTGCGTTTTCCATTTTCAATTGTTTTAGAGAGAGAAAGTTCTTGTCTTTCTCTCACTAGGATTACACATTCTTCTTCCTTGTTCTTCTTTCTTATTCATCAATCTAATATTTCTTTCTTTGTTTAATCTTCATCTATCTATTGCATTATTAGTCGTGTGATATATTTTTACAAGTGGTATCATTCGCCAAAGGATTCGTAGTTAGTGTTTTAAGGATTATCAAGATCTAATCTTGAATTTTTTGTGTGTTTTTCGCCTCTAAATCTTTCTTAAAATCTCCTACATAGATGTGGTAGGGATTTGGGTTTCTTGTTTTGGTGAAAATCACAAAATTTGGTAGTGTTTGGCTCGATTTTTGGGTAAAAATCTTGTTCGTCTGTCATCCGAAATACTCTGAATCAAAGTTTCTGTGTTGATCATTCCGACCTCCAGAACCCATCAAATATAGACTTTCCGAATCTATCATGATATTTCTTTTCCCGAATTCTCATACTTCCATATTCCGAATCCAGTTTTCTTAAGTTTCCGAATCCAATTATTTTTAATTTTACCGAATCCATCAATCTTCAATATTCTGAATCTAGTTTTTCTTAATTTTCCGAATCCAGTACTCTTTCTATTTTCCGAATCTTTAACTGTTTCCAACTTTCCGGATATACAAACATTCTGAATCCAACATCACGTTCATTTTTTTTCGAATCCGCTACTTCTAATTTTCCGAATTCAGCCATATCCTATTTTTTCGGAATTCAATATTTAATATTTCCCGAATCCAATATCCTTGTTTCCCGAATACAACTTTCTTAGTCTCCCGAATCTAGCATTTAAACATTATTCCGAACCTAGCATTCAAACATCATTCCGAATCTAGCATTTAAACACCTCATTCCGATGTCATAGGTTTGGTTATTCCGAATCTAAATAAAATTTGAAACATTCCGAATCAAAAAAAATAAAAATAATAATAAAAATTATATTCCGACTTTAGGTTTTTTGATTGATTCCGGATTGGAAGTAGATTCCGGATTTAAAGGTTATTCAGGATTTTAGTGTTAACATTCAGGATCCAATATTCCGGATTGGAGGTTTATTCAATACTCCAAATTCAGAAAATTTCAAAAACGTGTTTTTGAAAATTTTGTACTCGTGAATTATTTAGTCTTGGAGAATTTTTGGTTTACTAAGAAGTCATAATTAGAGGATTGCAAGCATTTCTCGTCAAAAACACACGTTCTTAATTATGCTTTCTACGATTGAGATCCTAGTTTTTCACACGACTTCTACAATGACGTATCAACAAGACATTCATCTTGCGGGTATTGAGAATCGTGCTTGGACTTCCAAAAAGAAGAGGGATGCTGATTATCTTCAGAATCAGCTTCGTATAGATCAAAAGGAAGAAGCAGGAATTCCACTTCTAGCTGAAGAGTTTGATTTCATGGTATTTGCAGCAGAATATGATGATGAAGAAGAGATGACTGCCAACTCCATTTTGATGGCAAATTTGCAGCAAGCATCAACATCGGGAATTCAGGCTGACAGAGCTCCTGTCTATGATTCAGACAGCTCCTCTGAGGTACATCCACGTTTCAAATGTAACGAGTTACATAATATGTCCAATTAGGAGGAAGAGTATATTGAGTCACTTGAGCCCTACACTGAGACACACGGGGTTCCAACGAATAATAACAATATTATTTCTATAATGCGCCCAGTGTGGACCTTAGTGGAAATCAAGTAGCCCAACCTACATGCCTTCCTGGCGAGACGCATGCGTATTATAAATCATTATTTGATAAGCTTGCCAAGGATGTTGCTCATGCGAATGTGGTTAATAATAAGTTTAGAGAAACTAATCCCAAATTAACCACTAAGCTTACGGGATATAAGGAACGGGAGAAAAGTTTTGAAATTCCTCATGCTAAAATTAAGGAACTTGAACAAGCTCATGCTACATCGGTTTATCAAGAAAAATTCACCACTAAGAAATTAAATGCCTTACATTTAAGTAGCGCTAAAAAGATAAGCGAATTGAATGATGAAATCACCTCTCTTAATAAAAAGCTTTTAAATGAACAATCTATTATTTCTGATCTAAAAGAAGAAAGAAAAAAGCTGAAATATGATTTCAAAATTCAGGAAGATGGGATTCTTGAGGATTTTTGCAACACTCAGAATAGGATCAGGGACTTAGACAACCTTTTGGTAAAACGTGGTCAATCTATGCAGACGATAAACATGCTCACACAAAAAATGAATGAGATAAATTACACCCGATATAAATTAGCTTTAGGTTGTCCTCTTCCTCCCAATCCCAAATATCTTAAGCATGCTCAGACCACCGAGCAAAGTCTATATAATGGTAATGTGTTGCTAGATAAACATGATCCTCCCATTGTGCATGATTCAGAGGAAACCGTTGAACATTCCGAAGATAGTCGTTTACGATTGCAAAAGCTTAATAGAGAAATTACACCGGTTTATTATCCAAAAATTAATCCCCCAACAACATTTGTTCGGTCTAAAACGAGTACTAAAATGTTTTTGACACCAAGTGAGGAATTGGCGGATGATCCTTCTAAACCGAGTGTTGCTGGATGATTTCTAAACGAGGTAAAAGATAACTTTGTCATTCCAAAATTACTGGAGGAAATTTTACATCACCCGTTCAGATCGAGGTTTAAAAAATTCTTCAAAACAAAATCAATCCACTTATTAATCAAGTAGACGCAGGATAAGCAATTTTGAAAACGCTTTTTTGAAAGAAGCAACCAACTTTGTTGAAGACTTCAAATCATTGGCAAAGGAGGCTGATGAATCTCTTGATAGAATTAAAATTTTGGAAAGCGAGCGTGAACGTCTCTCGAAAGCAAGTGCCAATGGTGATAGTGTTGACAATAGCCCCGTTGCTTTAAATTTATCTGTGTTAGATAATGAAACCCTCCAACCTGAGCTTGACCGTACGAAAGAGAAAATGGAATCTTATGTCATTAAAAAGGATAAAGAATTCACCGATCTTTGGAATAAATATGTCAAAAATGTGATGAATGTAAAGATGAAAAACTTTTGTATGATAAAGCTTACAATGAAATGCAACAAACTATCGAACGACTGCAAGCTCAGTTAGGAGGTGAACGTCGTGAAATTGAGCCTTCAACAAACGTTCATAAAAAAAGAGTTCACAATTCTTCAACACCTATATGATTTCCTTCAAAATAATTGCCACTCTCTTGAACTTGCTTTGTAAAACAAAGTTGGAAAATTTCCAAATGATAATAATTTGCAAGTAAAACTCTGTGAATCATTTCGTGAATTGAATGAAAAGAGTATGGAAATTACTGATTTGAAAGCTCAGTTGCAAGACAAAGACCTCGCAATCAGTGAGTTGAAGAAACTTTTTAAAAACATGGGTGGGAAAACGATGGAAACTAATGTTGCGAAACCTGTTGTTCGTCAACCCAATGCGTACAAAGTGCCAAAGCCATCCATCTTAGGAAAACCGCCTTCTCATGTATCTAGGTTTCTCCCTAACACCAATGTGGAACCAAGTGTTCCAAAACCAGACGTTTCACCATATGTTCCTCCATTTAGAAAACCCACCTTTACAAAACACAACCCTGTGAATGCACCCTGTACTTCTCCTAAGAGTATTCCTAAGCGTGTAACTCTTACGCCCACAAAGGATCTAAAGGTTCAAATGACGTAGTTCAAAGCAAAAACCTAGGGGATGGTAAGCAAAAAGG
Organism: Glebionis coronaria; assembly: GCA_025667525.1. NCBI lineage: Eukaryota > Viridiplantae > Streptophyta > Magnoliopsida > Asterales > Asteraceae > Glebionis > Glebionis coronaria. The sequence continues at coordinate 425,773,251 of CM046881.1, read as the reverse complement.
GAACATTCAGAAAGAAAACCCTGTGTATTCCAAACCTAGTACACAAACAACCGCTAGAGTTCAACACACTCCCCATGTTTGTCAACCAAAACCTAAGATCCCTCACCAACAACCTAAGAAGTGGCAACCATCAATGAGTAGTCATGTTCCGGACACTGCGAATGAACGATCAACAAAACCTAGGCACACAAGGACTTTCGAGAATCCCAAATTCCCTGTCCGCCCCACGTGCAACAAGGGCATTCACAATGGAAACCATGCTCATTGCATTCTGCAATACCTCTATGAGGTAAACTCTTGTTCCTTCGCACATAGAAAGAATGCAGAATCCCATACGACAACAAAGGATTCACACCCGTTACAAAGAAAACCAATGACAAGTAATCTTCAAGGCGGATCAATGCAGGACTTAGTTTCTCTCCAAAGAAGTCTTCCGCTGTGCAAGAGAACACTACTCCTAGATCTAGTCTTCAGTGGAAACCAACGGGTAGGATCTTCAAGGAAGTTGGTCTTAAGTGGATTCCCATCGAGAAGAGTGATGAAACCTGCTCCAGCACTAATGCAAGTGTTCTGAATGTAGAAAATGAATTTGTTACTCCTAACACTAGTATTCGTGCAAACTCTTCTTCTGTCATTGCAGGTACTTCAGCAGATTCTGAACCCACTTCTTCCTGCAAGGGTTCCAATACTGTACACTCGATATCACCTTCTTCTGCTGTACAAAGGTCTATTTTGGATTATTTTCGAAAAAATTGAAAAAATAAAAATACAAAAATATAAAACCTATAAAAACGAAATAAAAAATGAGAAAATCTTTCAAAAATACCAGAAATATTCTTCTTTGACATGTCTCTCAGCATCGATAATATGGACGTACTTAGAAATGTCGCTCAATAACGACACGGGTATGTACATAATGTTCGAATGAGAGTTTCAGATGTTTTAAAACATGTCTTTTCTATTTTTCTCACAATGGCTTATAGTCACATGTCAGACTATAACCCGGTCCCCAAAGAAAGGAAAGTTTATGACTTATCCTCCACAATGGGAAATTAATTTTTCTCGGTCATGGGCTTTTGTCAAAACATTCAAAGTTTTAAGCTCATGCACGAAAGGAAAATGTTCATTTATGTACATTATTCCTTAACAACGGGAAATTAAGTTTTCTTGGGTTTTGAGCATAATTTTTCAAATTCGTTCAAAATTGTGGACTCATATACTCCCCTATTTTAAATAGAACTTATTTTCGAGAGGGAGTATAAATATTTCAGAAACATATTGTTCCAAATTTTCATGCTACACTATTTTCTCAATGTTTTATCACTAGTTTTTCAAAAATTTCAAACACTTGCAATTTTTTAGGGGGAGAATAGTGATTAAAATGTGATCAAAATGTTTCATTTTTGGATAAGATCTTTGATATAAGTGCTTTCTCTTCCTAATATGTGCAAAAACCTTTACTTTTATGATGCACATATGTAGGGGGAGTGTTTTGGTGATATAGAAAATTTTCAAGGTGTAAACATTGATTTCATTAACACATTGACTGCTTTTTCAATTGGTTTTTCTGGTTATGATATCTATACCCTTCAACACATTAATTCACGACGGTATTGGTGTCAAAAGGTGGTTAGGTATTCGTCCTATGATCCAACCAGAATCGGAGGGATCTTCCCAGGGACAATCCATTAGAATTTTAGTCCTTAGGAAAGATGAAGTAGTTGAGTCTATGGGAAAAATGCCGACTAATGACTTAAGCTAGCACTGGAACAATCACAACAAGGTGTTAGTTATGACGTCTTGGTAAGAGTTGAAGGGGTTAAAGAATGAAAAAAATGTAAGGATAAACGGTGTAAAGAAAGCAGCCCTCCATATAACTTAGGCAGAAACCGAGTCAACACATCTACTATCAGAATCACTTTGATGATTCTGGTATTAAAGACAAAGCATCATGGACCCAGTGATGCAATACACAACCCTTCCCAGCTAACTCAAGCTTCTCTCAAAAGAAGTTTGTTCTATTGTCATGGAGTTCAACTTATTTCTATCGACTTTCTCACTCCGAGAAGGTAGATATTGAAAAGGTGGCAGTCTGCTCCAGCCTCCGATCACCAAATAAACCTGCACTTATAGAGTCTAGAGCCTACGAGATTCATGAAAAAATCTCATTAGGACACTTATTCCATATATCAATTGTTGTTCATCATTAGAACACAAGCGATAATTTACAGAGTGGGACACTCTATCCTTGTGATATTGCCAGAACATTCAGAGTGATACTCTTTAGTATTTACAGTGATGAATGGAAATCCTTCTAGTGTTAACATCAAATAGCACTGCGGTAGGTCATATGTTGAATTGAACATATGTTAATTGGAAAGCAACAATGGTTTGATTCTTTCTTGATTCAAACTCTATCCAGGTCTTGACGTAATATCTTTATGATCTTGCTAGAACATTTAGAGTAATACTCCTTAGTATTTATAGTGACGAATGGAAATCCTTCCAATGTCATCATCAAACAGCACTGCGGTAGTAACTTGTGAGATTCAATATGAATCAAACTTGTGTCAATTGGAAAGCAAATGGTTTGATTCTTAATTGAGTCAAACTTGTTCGAGGAAATGAATTGACGACTTAATCAGCAGAATGGAATTGCATGATTCACTCCTTACTATGAATTATCTTTTGATATATTCAAGTATTGAGAACAGCTACCACAACCGGAAACCCTGTCAAGGAAGTTCTTTGAACTTACCTAATCATAAGTACAATATTTGTACTGTATAACGGGAAACCGGAGGAATACAAACGGTAGCATAAGCTCAAGAGTCGCGATTCAAGACCACATATTCAAATAAATGAAGAAAGCTCAAGAACATATAAATACAAACACTTCCGCTACTCTGATCATCAAGGGAGATTATTAACAAGCTTTCAAGACAACGCAAAGTATGAGTATGTGGGGAAAGACACAAGAACATAAGTTAGCAAAGTTTAAAGATCATATCAAGGCAAAGATCAAAGATCCAAGATCACAAGTCATGTAAGGAACGATGAAGGAACTCTCAAGACAACGAGCTTCAAAGTCAGCAACAACAAAGAAGTGAATTCACATATGACTTGACCACCACTTATAGGGAGATTGTTAGAAGTATTTAAAGTGATAGTCAAAGAAGTAAAGTGATGGTTGTAAATTTACCCCTTTAGGAAAAGGAAGGTAAAATAGGGTAATCACGACGATTTAGGAAAACCGTGCACTAATGACCCAAAATGGGGATCGTTCTCAAGAAGGCTAGTGTGTTATGTGTGTAATGATTTAGATTAACTTTGTGATTATATTTGTGAGAAAGAAAAATAGAAAGGGGATAAGAAGAGATTGACGGTTACGATGTCGAATTAAACTAAGTCGAAAAAGGTGTACACGTAAAACCGTAAAAAGCACCAAAATTAAAAATTTACTCTAAAAATTCCTAAAAATCATTAAAAATCCACAAAAATATTCTAAGAGTTTACAAAAAATCCAAACTTGCCAAAACCTTTTAATTAATTAAATATTAACTTTTTAATGCTAATTAAAGCCCTAAAAATCAATATTAACTAATAAAAAGTCCAAATCAAGATCTTAAAGTTTGTAAACCTTTAAAATAACCTAATTAAGCTAAAAGGTATTTTTAAAAATTTTAAAACAACTAAAAACTATTTTTAAACAATTAAAAACTATTAAAGCTATAAAAACTTAAAATAATTCTAGAAAATAATTAAAAGACCCTAAAAATATTTGGAAAGTTGCAAAATTCCTAATTAAGTTTCTACAATCTAGGAAAAATATAAAAACTTAGAAAATCAGACTTTTAATTTTTAACAATAAAATAATATTAATATATTATTAAAAATCCAAAAATCATAAATGTAACGCTCTCAAATTTCGTATCGGTACAGCGGAATGGTCTTTTAGAGTGTTACGGGATAGCACAATAACTCCAATCATAGACAACACATAAAAATGGTTGTACAAGGTTCAACATACATTCATTCGATAAAAAATTTTAAAGTGTATAACGGGTCCCAAATTATACAGGTCATTAAGTTTACAAAACATAGATCGAATGAACATTTTTAATATTATGTGGGCCATCAGAGTCGATCTCCATTCGGATTACCTTCAAGCACCTGAGATAAAAACATGCAAAAATCATATCAGCGAATGCCGAGTGAATTCATAGAGTTTAATAAAACCGTTATATAAAACAATCGTTGAAATCAGAACACAAGTATAATATCAGAAGTAAGTCCCCGTATTTCTAGTCAAGCAATATATAATCAAAGCATACATCTTAAACCATCCATGAGACCGTAGCCTCAATATTACCATTATAGGTAATATTATCATCGTTATTAGCATCGATATTAAATCGTATTAGATTACATTATGGATTATTATTAGCCGCATGACATTGTTACCTTACTATCAAAACAACGGGCCGCGAACCCGACAAACAATTTGCCTATCTAAGTTAGCGTGTCGTCACAAAAATCACGCTATGTAAATCTTCTCATACATAAATTCGCTTACCAATAAATGTGGTACGACGGGGATCAACCGTCAAGGCGCGAACTGGGGCGATCGTCCCCAAATAGTACTATCATATGCATAAGCGTCTACCAAATCCCGGTAGTTCACAATTCATGCTAATGGGACTTTTAGTGACATAACCTAACTACTAATAATCCTTTTTATCTCTTTTATTGGATCATCGCATCATTCGAGTCCATATCATTAAGCATACCATCGGGACTACTTGTGTTCTATTTTTATCAAAAACTAGCATGTTATCTCCCTCGCGGGTTTACAAATCATTTTATAAAACATTTAAAAGAGTGCGAGGCTATGAACTCAAGTTGATAATGGAAGGCGGTTTATCGGCTACGGGCATGCTTCGGTCACAGAAACCTATATAAATAATAATCGGTCTTAGACTTTTGTCCAATGACTTTATCAAAATAACAATATACATATGATGATTTTGTACATATGATGATGATCAAGTGGGTTTATACATTCTTATTTACTCATTTTAGTGTTTATGTATTGGTAACTTTTTACTAGTTTACTAGTTTTACCTATTTACATGTTTTAGGTCTAATAAGCCTATTATAAGTTCTTTAACTTGTATTAATCCATTTTATACTTGTATTATCAGTATTTATACTTTACATGTTGGGCCCAAATGGGTTAAGCCCAATAAGTACTTTTTATAAGTGTTTAACTTATTTAGTTAAATTATTAGTCCAATATAGTAACTTAGCTCGTTAATGTCCGTATGTCCTATAGTTCGGGTTTTATCGGTTTTTACTTGTATTAGAAACTTATATATCAGTATATGACTTTTAAAAACTTTACATTAGACGGGTTTGATCGTCTAAGTTTTAATTGGCGAAAAACGTTAATTTTACGGTAATAGCCGAAAAAGTCGTAAAAATCATGTTTATAGGTTTTATAACTTATAAATATTATTCAACTTACCATTTTTATAAAGTGTCCATTTATTTAACCTTATACATATTTATATAAATGAAATTCATAAGTTAGTGGGTTTTAATTTCACATTTTATACTATATTATTTGAGTGCTTATATAATAGTATTAAACATTAATTTTTCAAAATCTGATTTTTCGTTTCATCTTCACCATTTTTATCATATCTAGAGTTCTACAATGAGTTAGAAGCTCATTTTTGGATGGCATGAACTTCATATTATGTGTTACAATTAAGTTAATAATAGCTACTGCTCATTCTATGTCTAACTATCCTTAACAGTCCCTACAAAACAGACTATTCAGATTAGCACACTCATCTTGTTTTGATCATATCTCACTCATTTTGATGATTCCATTGCATGGCCAACTCTCACACGTGTATGACATCTTATACTTACTGTAAATGGATTCCACCATGAAATTTTATCTGTTTAAGTCTCTGTTAATTACTGTTTTTATACAGCCAACAATTTAAGCATGATTTTAGCCTTGTTTCTTATGTTTATTAATCTTTTTAAGCATATTTATCAACACTTGATCCCCACAAAACATTTTTATCATCATATATTCATAATATACATATACAACAAGAAAGAAAATACATTTGATCTTTACAAAAATAACAAGAGAAATGAAAAGGATGATCTTCTTTACCAACCAAGATTATATCTTGTTTTTGGAAGACAACAACTTGATGAACACCAAATATATCTCCAAGATCATCAATCACAAAGAAAGTTTGTTGAGAAATTAGCCTTAGGACACAAGCAAATCACCTCCTTTGTTGTTAAAATGGCCACCAATCAATCAAGGCTTCAAGGTTTCTCCATAATATGGCTAGATAACAAGTAACTTATGGCTAGAAAATATCAAATGGTGGTGTATGGTCTTGAAGTGGGACGGTAATGAGGAGTGGGATGAGAGGATTTTAAGTAGTTTTGCATGTGAAAATGGAAGGAATGGTTTAGCTTAGATGGTTTTGTGGTTAGTGGGATATGAGTAGCTTCATATTGAAGCTAATGTTACAAGTGTAAACTTGTAGAGTGTAAGGATGCCACATCTTTGATGTGGTGTCCTAGTTTGGCCGTCCCTTTGTAGTGGGGTGGGATAAACTAGTTTTGTCCCATCCCGCTAATTTACGGGTACTCCTCGATTCTAGTTTCCTCGATTTGCGTGCCCTCGGGTTGTTTTACGAAAACCGTTTTTATAAATTATGAATCAACGGCACAAAACGAATCTAATAAAAATTGTCTCATCAAAACGGAGTTCAAAAACGTAAATACGTAATCCTAAGGTTTCCGGTTTAGTCGTAAAGGACGCTAAATTATGCACGTAAGCCCAAATTTAAATACGTAAATTGTGAGTTCATCAACCAACACAAAAATAAGTTTCAAAATATTATACGAGAAAATAATTCACTACCTGAAAATGTTAGATTGTCACAGCTTTTCCTCCTAAAAGGGATCAACGTCCTCGTGATCCATTTCATTTTGATGTCCGTTTCTTATTGAAATCGAAGAGGTGCGGATATTTCTTCCACTACTCATCCTCTCGTTCCCAAGTATATTCCGGTCCATGCTTTGAATTCCATCGGATCTTGACAATAGGTATCCGACTTTGTTTCAGTTTCTTTACCTCACGATCCATAACCTCTACGGGTTCTTCGATAAAATGCAACTTCCCATCTATTCGAACCTTATCCAATGAAATTTTCTCATCACTCACTGCTATGCATTTCTTCAGATTAGATACATGGAATGTGTTGTGAACACCATGAAGTTCTGGGGGTAACTCTAGTTTATAAGCCACCGGACCTACTCTAGATAAAATCTTAAAGGGTCCAATATATCGGGGATTTAATTTTCCTCGCTTTCCAAATCTTATAACGCCTTTCCATGGCGATACTTTCAACATTACTCGGTCACCCACTTTAAACTCCATCGGCTTCCGCCGCACATCCACGTAGCTCTTCTGTCTACTACGGACAGTCAACAGCCTATTCTTAATATGAACTATCATCTCCGTAGTCTCCCGGATCAATTCCGGTCCCGTGAGCTGGGTATCCCCAACTTCACTCCAACATACAGGAGATCTACACTTCCTACCATACAAAGCTTCAAACGGTGCAGCCTTAATACTAGAATGGTAACTATTGTTATACGAAAACTCTGCTAAAGGCAAATGTTTATCCCAATTCTTACCAAAATATAACACACAAGCTCTCAACATATCTTCTAATGTTTGTATCGTCCTTTCACTCTGCCCATAAGTCTGGGGGTGATAAGCAGTGCTCATGTCGAGATTCGTTCCCAAATATCTTTGGAGAGATTTCCAAAAATTCGATGCGAATCTAGGATCTCGATTTGAAATGATCGATACAGGCACTCCATGCTTGCATACAACATTCTCAAGGTAAATACGAGTCAGCTTCTCTAGTGAGAACTGCTCTTTAACCGGAATGAAGTGTGCTGATTTGGTCAGTCTGTCGACAATAACCCAAATCGAGTTGTTTCCAGATGATGTTCTAGGAAGCTTGGTGATAAAGTCCATCGTAATTCGCTCCCACTTCCATTCAGGAATCTTTGGCTGTTGAAGTAGTCCTGATGGCTTTTGATGTTCAGCTTTAACTCTAGCACAAGTCAAGCATTGAAGAACATACATAGCAATATCAGCTTTCATATTCGGCCACTAGTACAACTTCTTCATATCATGGTACATCTTATCAGATCCCGGATGAATGGAATACTTAGATTTATAGGATTCTAACATAATCAAATCTCTTAAGCCTCCAAACTTAGGTATCCACATACGACCTCTTAAGCATTTCACTCCATCAGCTCTAACCTCTAAAGGATCTCATTCTCCTCGGAACCCTTCGTTAACAAAATTTTCTTTCTTACAAGCTTCTATTTGCGCATTTCTAATTTTCTCAGGCAAATTATTGTGCGCGGTCAAGACTAGAGAACGTACCCTGATAGGCTCTCTATCTTTCCTACTTAATGCATCGGCAACAACATTGGCTTTTCCTGGGTGATATTTTATATCACAATCATAATTACTTAAGAACTCTATCCATCTTCTTTGCCTCATGTTCAATTCCTTCTGATCGAGAATATACTGTAGGCTTTTGTGATCGGTGAATACCGTACACTTGGTGCCATACAGATAATGTCTCCACAACCTAAGAGCAAAGACTACAACTCCTAACTCAAGATCATGAGTAGTATAATTCTCCTCATTCTTCCTTAATTGCCTAGAAGCATAAGCTATCACTTTCTCTCGCTGCATCAAAACAGCTCCATAGCCTATAAGAGATGCATCACAATATACTACAAAATCTTCACTCCCGTCGGGTAATGATAGAATTGGCGCACTACATAATTTTTGCTTCAATGTCTGAAATGATCCATCTTCATCACTTCCCCAAACGAAAGGTTTATTCTTCTGGGTAAGCTTAGTCAAGGGTTTAGCTATCAAAGAAAATTCTTGAATGAATCACCTATAATAGCCAGCCAATCCTAAGAACTGTCGCACTTCCATTGGCGTTGTCGGTGCAGACCAATTCTTAATGGCTTCAACCTTTGCAGGATCAACATGAATTCCATCTTTGTTAATCACATGACCAAGAAATTGCACATAATCTAACCAAAAATCACATTTCGAAAACTTAGCATACAACTTTTCATCCTTTAACAAATTCAAAATAATCCTTAAATGTTCTCTATGTTCATCTTCATTCTTAGAATAGATTAAAATATCGTCAATAAACACAATCACAAAATTATCCAAAGAGGGCTTGCACACTCGATTCATTAAATCCATGAAAACCGCAGGTGTGTTAGTTAACCCAAATGGCATTACTTGAAATTCATAGTGTCCATAACGAGTTCTAAATGCAGTTATAGGAATATCTTCTTCACGGACGCAAAGTTGGTGATATCCTGACCGCAAATCTATCTTAGAATACACACTAGATCCTTGTAGTTGATCAAACAAATCATCAATCCTAGGTAAAGGATATCGATTTTTAATTGTGAACTTATTCAGTTCCCTATAATCAATGCACATACGGAAAGATCCATCCTTCTTCTTAACGAACAATACTGGAGCTCCCCAAGGCGACGAGCTCGGTCAAATAAAACCTTTATCAGACAACTCCTTAAGTTGCTCAGATAACTCCTTTAATTCAGAAGGGGCTAATCGGTATGGCGCACGTGCCTCCGGTGCAACACCAGGAATTAAATCGATTCGAAACTCAACTTGCCTTATCGGTGGAAGTCCGGGTAAATCTTTAGGAAATACCTCAGGAAATTCACAAATAATAGGTACATCTTCCAATTGTTCTCCCTAGACTCATTCCCGGTCACTTGAGCAAAGAATAACTCACAACCGTTCCTGATGTACTTTTGGACTTTAATACATGAAACGATTTACAAACGGGATTCACCTCGATTACCATCAATTACTAACGTCCTATTCCTAAGAGGAATCTTAACCTTCGTCTCTCCACATAAAATAGTAGCATTATTCAACGACAACCAATCCATACCAATAATAATATCAAAACTACCTAATTCTATCAACATCAAATCAATCGGAAAGGAATAGTTCAAGAGATTTAGAGAGCATCCTTCTAATAGCTTATTAGTTTTCACTAATTTACCATCAACCAATTCCACCTCGTAACTGGTATTTATCTCAACAGGTTCAATGTCAATAAGGGCACTAAATTTAGTGGATACAAAGCTCCTATCGGCACCCGAATCAAATAAAGCAACAGCATAATGATTGTTGAGTAAAAACGTACTGGTAACGACATTTGGATCCTCTTTCTTCACCTTAATTGTTCCAAGTTGATAGACACCACCCTGGGGTTTCTTCCAGGTACAATCGCTTTCAACTTGGGGCATTCCGATTTCCTATGACCTTCTTCATTACAGTTGAAGCAAATGGTTCCCTTCTTACACCTTTCAACCTTGTGTCCAAGCTTTCCTCAAATTCGGCACTTCCAGAAGTCGCCAGCATGCCTCTTGTTGCCACACTTAGGACATCTATCATCGTTGCGCGGTGTGTTGTTGGTAAGAGCATTTGCATTCCCCTTTCTCTGGTTCTGACGGCGATTGAAATTCTTCCTATTATCACCTCTATCTACACGATCACCATCACCCTTTCTTTTCTCACCAACACGGGCTTCATCTTCCCTATCCTGAATTATCTGTCCAATGAGTTCGTAGGCCATTCGAACAGCATCATCAATGGTCAGTGGTTTAGATGATGTCACGTCCCCCCGGATATTCTTGGTCAACCCTTTGATATATTGTTCAATTCGGATCTCTTCGGGTTCCACCAATCGAGGACATAGCAAGGCCAACTCATGGAATCGGTTTGTGTAACTATCAATGTCCACACCTTTCATTCTTAGATGAATCAACTCTTGTTCTAACCTAATGATCACACTAACGAGGACAAAATTCCAAAGTCATCCACTTCTTAATTTCAGCCCAAGGAGTAGCATTAGCAACATCAATACCCATGAAAGCAATTCTCCCGTTCCACCAAGTCAAAGCACGACCTTTAAGAGTAGCCATAGCAAAAGTCACCTTATCTTCCTCCTTACACTTACTAATCCGAAACACCGACTCAATATTCTCAATCCACTGGCTTACTCCTACACCACCTTCAGTTCCATTAAAAGGTAGAGGTTCACACTTCATGAATGTCACATAAGTACAGCCCCCAACTTCAGGTGCATTAGTTCCAAGTCCTCCTATATTTCCTCCAGCATTAGCATTCACATTATTAGCATTCACATTCACATTAGTACCACCAATTCCACTACCGCCAGCTCCACTACCGCCAGCTCCACTACCGCCAGCTCCACTACCGCCAGCTTCATTTCTAGCATTTGCCATAAATTCAGTCATAGATGCGGTAACTTGCTCCGTAATAATCCTACGTACATCATCCTCAGTCACAGCTTTATTGGGCGGCATGGTTCTATAATTTCACAATTTCAAAGTACTAAGCATTCACTCAACAAAGGATTCACATAATATGGATTGAATTCATAATCAAGATGCAAATAAGGCACAATATGGAATTCAAGACAAGATACATATTTCATTCGATTTGAAACAAAAGCATTGTCTTAGTTACATCCCATATCAAAGTTTCTAGCACTATACATACTCAAAATTCGTGCCAGGTCTACTACTAACAAGTCAGTTTAGTCAAAGCTACAAAAGTACGAAAGATACAAAGGTCATTACTAAACACAGACTGGTCTACTGAGAACCGCCAGATGGTCCATCATCCATCGTCTTCTGTATCTTTGTCGGACGATCACTAGACACATCTTCAGCTGGGCGCTTACGGATCACTCCTCTTTCAACCATGTCAGCATAAAATCTACTATTCCAACCCACAAATATATTCAACTCATTCTCAGCTTTCTCACGCATCGCACGAGCTACATTCAACTGAATCTCCATAGAATTCACCTTTTTCTTCATAGCAGCAAACTCACCACTTTCTAACACCGATAACCTCCTAAAAGCCTCATTCAAACCACGCTCTACATCAGTCAAATCCAAACTAAGCAATTTCCGCTCTTTCTCACCAACCTTAGTCTTCGACTCCAAATAAGCAACATGAGTCTGAACAACACCTAATCCAATCTATGTCATACTACTCTTAACACGGGAAGCATCTAGATCACGTCTCAAGGCCCATGGTGCAAGACCATTAATATGAGTAGCCTCTCGAGCACTAGACGACTCTCCTATCACACGTCTACGAGTAGCAATACCACCAGTACTGTCAGGTGCATTATCATCCTCATCCTCCTCTGATTCAGAATCAGGTTCAGACAATTCAGACATTTCATCCCTAGGTAGCTCAACCTCAGAATCAGACAAATAAACTGGTGGGGGTAAGGGCTCGCCCTCTGGAACATCATAAGGGTAAATAAGCTCGGCTTCCTCATCATCATCAACCTCATCGTCTATACCTATATCCTCCTCGACATCCTCGTCGTTAATCTCATCATCTAAATTATCTAACCCAATCTCATCATCATCATTCTCAATATCAACATTATCAATCTCATTCTCTACCATATCAACCTGAGGGGCAATCTGATCTCCTAGTCCTATCTCGGGCTCGGGATCCTCAAATGGTTCCTCCTCATCATCCATATCATAATCTACTAAGTCTAAGTAAGGATCATCATCTATATTAGGTTCGGGAATAGCATGGTTCTCTACAGGAATATTAGGGTCAGCCATGACAATATGCATTTATATATATCTCGTATTAGGATAACATACTTATTAAACAATTACATACTGAAATCACTATATATACATATATATAAATTAAATTATATATATATCAAAATATATATCTTCTCAATAGGGCTTGTTGGTAACGTCGGAGATCTCTGGCACCGTTATAGTCAAAAGATTTTTTAAATATTTTCTCAAATGTTCATAGTTAAAAGATTTTGAAAAGTTTTGTTCAAAACCTTGGTTTTTAAAATCTTTCGTTCTCTATAACGAGAGCTCTGGTACCAAACTGTAACACTCTCAAATTTCGTATCGGTACAGCGGAAGGGTCTTTTAGAGTGTTACGGGATAGCACAATAACTCCAATCATAGACAACACATAAAAATGGTTGTAAAAGGTTCAACATACATTCATTCGATAAAAAGTTTTAAAGTGTACAACAGGTTCCAAATTATACAGGTCATTAAGTTTACAAAACATAGATCGAATGAACATTTTTAATATTATGTGGGCCATCAGAGTCGATCTACATCCGGATTACCTTCAAGCACCTGAGATAAAAACATGCAAAAATCATATCAGCGAATGCCGAGTGAATTCATAGAGTTTAATAAAACCGTTATATAAAACAATCGTTGAAATCAAAACACAAGTATAATATCAGAAGTAAGTCCTCGTATTGCTAGTCAGGCAATATATAATCAAAGCATACATCTTAAACCGTCCATGAGACCGTAGCCTCAATCTTACCATTATAGGTAATATTATCATCGTTATGAGCATCGATATTAAATCGTATTAGATTACATTATGGATTATTATTAGCCGCATGACATTGTTACCTTACTATCAAAACAACGGGCCGCGAACCCGACAAACAATTTGCCCATCTAAGTTAGCGTGTCGTCACAAAAATCACGCTATGTAAATCTTCTCATACATAAATTTGCTTACCAATCAATGTGGTACGACGGGGATCAACCGTTAAGGCGCGAACTGGGGTGATCGTCCCCAAATAGTACTATCATATGCATAAGCATCTACCAAATCCCGGTAGTTCACAATTCATGCTAATGGGACTTTTAGTGACATAACCTAACTACTAATAATCCTTTTTATCTCTTTTATTGGGTCATCGCATCATTCGGGTCCATATCATTAAGCATACCATCGGGACTACTTGTGTTCTATTTTTATCAAAAACTACCATGTTATCTCCCTCGCGGGTTTACAAATCATTTTATAAAACATTTAAAAGTGTGCGAGGCTATGAACTCACGTTGATAATGAAAGGCGGTTTATCGGCTACGGGCGTGCTTCGGTCACGGAAACCTATATAAATAATAATCGGTCTTAGACTTTTGTCCAATGACTTTATCAAAATAACAATATACATATGATGATTTTGTACATATGATGATGATCAAGTGGGTTTATATATTCTTATTTACTCATTTTAGTGTTTATGTATTGGTAACTTTTTACTAGTTTACTAGTTTTACCTATTTACATATTTTAGGTCTAATAAGCCTATTATAAGTTCTTTAACTTGTATTAATCCATTTTATACTTGTATTATCATTATTTATACTTTACATGTTGGGCCCAAATGGGTTAAGCCCAATAAGTACTTTTTATAAGTGTTTAACTTATTTAGTTAAATTATTAGTCCAATATACTAACTTGGCTCGTTAATGTCCGTATGTCCTATAGTTCGGGTTTTATCGGTTTTTACTTGTATTAGATACTTATATATCAGTATATGACTTTTAAAAACTTTACATTAGACGGGTTTGATCGTCTAAGTTTTAATTGGCGAAAAACGTTAATTTTACGGTAATAGCCGAAAAAGTCGTAAAAATCATGTTTATAGTTTTTATAACTTATAAATATTATTCAACTTACCATTTTTATAAAGTGTCCATTTATTTAACCTTATACATATTTATATAAATGAAATTCATAAGTTAGTGGGTTTTAATTTCGCATTTTATACTATATTATTTGATTGCTTATATAATAGTATTAAACATTAATTTTTCAAAATCTGATTTTTAGTTTCATCTTCACCATTTTTATCATATCTAGAGTTATACAATGAGTTAGAAGCTCATTTTTGGATGCAATGAACTTAATATTATGTGCTACAATTAAGTTGATTATAGCTACTGCTCATTTTATGTCTAACTATCCTTAACAGTCCCTACAAAACAGACTATTCAGATTAGCACACTCATCTTGTTTTGATCATATCTCACTCATTTTGATGATTCCATTGCATGGCCAACTCTCACATGTGTATGACATCTTATACTTACTGTAAATGGATTCCACGATGAAATTTTATCAGTTTAAGTTTTGGTTACTTACTGTTTTTATACAGCCAACAATTTAAGCATGATTTTAGCCTTGTTTCTTATGGTTATTCATCTTTTTAAGCATATTTATCAACACTTGATCCCAACACAACATTTTTATCATCATATATTCATCATATACATATACAACAAGAAAGAAAATACATTTGATCTTTACAAAAATAACAAGAGAAATGGAAAGGATGATCTTCTTTACCAACCAAGATTATATCTTGTTTTTGGAAGACAACAACTTGATGAACACCAAATATATCTCCAAGATCATCAATCACCAAGAAAGTTTGTTGAGAAATTAGCCCTAGGACACAAGAAAATCACCTCCTTTGTTGTTAAAATGGACACCAATCAATCAAGGCTTCAAGGTTTCTCCATAATATGGCTAGATAACAAGTAACTTCTGGCTAGAAAAGATCAAATGGTGGTGTATGGTCTTGAAGTGGGACGGCAATGGGGAGTGGGATGAGAGGATTTTGAGTAGTTTTTCATGTGAAAATGGAAGGAATGGTTTAGCTTAGATGGTTTTGTGGTTAGTGGGATATGAGTAGCTTCATATTGAAGCTAATGTTACAAGTGTAAACTTGTAGAGTGTAAGGATGCCACATCTTTGATGTGGTGTCCTAGTTTGGCCGTCCCTTTGTAGTGGGGTGGGATAAACTAGTTTTGTCCCATCTCGCTAATTTACGGGTACTCCTCGAATCTATAAATTATGAATCAACGGCACAAAACGAATCTAATAAAAATTGTCTCATAAAAAACGGAGTTCAAAAACGTAAATACGTAATCCTAAGGTTTCCGGTTTAGTCGTAAAGGACGCTAAATTATGCACGTAAGCCCAAATTTAAATCCGTAAATTGTGAGTTCATCAACCAACACAAAAATAAGTTTCAAAATATTATACGAGAAAATAATTCACTACCTGAAAATGTTAGATTGTCACAGCTTTTCCTCCTAAAAGGGATCAACGTCCTTGTGATCCATTTCATTTTGATGTCCGTTTCTTATTGAAATCGAAGAGGTGCGGATATTTCTTCCACATTTCAACCTCATCGTCTATACCTATATCCTCCTCGACATCCTCGTCGTGAATCTCATCATCTAAATTATGTAACCCAATCTCATCATCATCATTCTCAATATCAACATTATCAATCTCATTCTCTACCATATCAACCTGAGGGGCAATCTGATCTCCTAGTCCTATCTCGGGCTCGGGATCCTCAAATGGTTCCTCCTCCTCATCCATATTATAATCTACTAAGTCTAAGTAAGGATCATTGATAGGTGTGTAAACACCCATCTTTTCTACCACTTAATTACAATATAACCGGACCAAAACGTGTATTTTATGTCTTTTATGTCGGAATTATGCGTGGTTTGTGTTTTTGTTGTGATTTAGGACGAAAAGGTGAAAAGTGGAGAAAACACGGGAATTCACGGGCATTTACGGACTTTTATTGAAGAAAAAGATGAAAGACGAAGTCAAGAAGTCAAGAGTGCAAAAAGAACGGAAGTCCACGACCAATTCTGAAGATTTATCGAAGAAAAAGTCAAAAGACGGAAGTTTATCAAAAGCCGAAGAATTCAAGTCTATATTATTGAAGAATTTAAAGACGAGTTCAAAGAAATCCCGAAGCAAAAAGTCCCTTAAGTCCAAGTTTAAAGAAGATTAGAAGAAAAGGACTAAGTATGCAATTAATGAAGATTAAAAGAAGGAGGGACTTAATTACGCAATTAAGAGAAAAGGAAAGAGGGGAGGAAGCTTCCTTAATCCTCCCCTATAAATAGTCATTAGATGTAATCTTTTCATGTTGTTGGCTAAGTGTGACAATTAGCTCTTCCACCATTTAATTACCTTGTCATTTACTTTTCTTGTCAAATTTAAATACCTTGTATTGCACCTTAAATTCATTTAATTTCAAGTAAGTTTTCATTTAATTATTGTCAATCTTTACTTTATCTTGTCAATCTCTTATCTACCTTTCTTAATCTTTGATTTATGTGTTTATGTTTATGTTCATGTTCATGCTTTTATTTTGATCCAAGTGGTTTTTGATTATTGTGGTTAAAGTTGTTTGATTTCTTGTTTTAAATTGTTTGTTTATGTTTATCTGTTGATTCGTTACTGTTTAGCTTAATCGTTGTGTTAAATTTGATTAATCTGCTTTAGATCCATTGTTTCTGTGATTCCCTTGTTCTTCGGGGTATTTGTTGTGTTTCTGATCTTTCCAGGTAAACTTCCGAACCAAGAAGGAGGGAAAGTGCTCATTCGGAACTTCCAAAGTTCCGAATCAAGGGTTTCATCCGGAAGATTTTAAGCTCAGCAAAACTTCCGAGTCAAGCTTGTTCATCCGGAACCTCCAAAAGTTCCGGACGAAGGATAACTTCCGACTCAAGAGTCATTCATTCGAAACTCAAAAGTTCCGAACCAGAAAAGCTTCATTCGGAACTCAAAAGTTCCGGATCAAGCAATTCATTCAGAACTCCAAAAGTTCCGGATCAGTGATCATTCATTCGGAAGTTTCCAAAGTTCCGAACCAAGGACTGTTCATTCGGAACTTAAAAGTTCCGAATAAACTTCCGGATCAAGGGTAAGTTCCGATTCAAGAAGTGTTCATTCGGAAGTCTGAAACTTCCGAATCAAGGGGGCTTCATTCGGAATCTTTCGAATCAAGGGTGACCAAAAAGTTCCGAATCAAGGCAAGATTGAGAAGTTCCGAATCAGTAAGTTCCGAACAAAGGATTGTTTTGGATAAGTGACATATTCAGATCAATTTGTTCCGGATCAAGGATTTTGGTAATATTCCGAGCGAAGAAGAATCATTCCAACCGAAGGTGACATTCCGGACGAGTGATTGTTCCAAACGAAGGATTATTCCGAATGAGCTGTATTCAGGTTCTTATTAGCTTTTGTCTTTGATTTTTATTTTCAAGCTTTATTTTTCCTGCCTTTTATTTAATTGCACTTTAAGATTATTTGCCTTAGCTTTATTTTAGTTTTGCCTTAGTTTTAGTTTTAGTCGCGTTTTAAGTTTGCCTTAGTTAGATTTAAGTTTGCGTCATTTACTTTAGTGCCCTTTAATTTCAGTCACGTTTTTAAATACTTGCACCTTTATTTTTATTAGACTTAGATTTACTTTAAGAGCACTTTTACTTTAATTGTTTTGCACCTTTTATTTTAAAAACTACAACGACACATTTTTGTTCCACCAAAATAAAACAGAGTCACACACATTAAACACAAGTTTTTCAATTCGAAGAGAACACGAGAACGAATCTTTTTACACGGGCAAAAAGCCTAGTTATCAAATGGCGCCGCTGTCGGCTCTTTTCGTAAAGATTAACGGTTTTCTGTGAAAGACGCGTTGCTTTTTGGGATCCGTTCACTTGTGAGCGTTATTTTTCTTGCCTAAAAAATTCAAAAAATCATAAAAATTAAAAATTGATAAAAAACCTAAAAATTAAAAATTTCAAAAATCCAAAAAGATTATAGCTTTATTGTGTATATATATTGTCTTTGTGTTTGGTTTTGTTTTCTTTTGCATTTTCAGGTGTATGCGTACTAGATCTTCTAATTATCAAGAGCCCGGGCCTCAAGAAGATTTAGATATGGCAGGTGTTAACAACAACAACATTCCACCGCACCTCAATAATAATAATAATAACAACAATGCTCTTCCACAGCCCGATCTTCGGACCATGGAGGAACTTTGTCAACCAACAATGTTTGGACGAGGAGGACCGATTGCGCCGATGCAAATCAACGCTCCTGAGTTTTCGTTGAAGCACCACATGATTCAGCAAGTACAAACAAACCCATTCCGTGGATTACCTGATGATGATGCCAACAAACACCTCGACAAGTTCATTACAATTACCCAAAGCATGAAGTTGCCTGGTGCCACAATGGATGTACTTCGCCTACAACTCTTCCCACATACTCTATCGCATCATGTCGAGAAATGGTTTGATCGTCTCCCGAAGAATTCTATTCACACTTGGGATGACATGACTCAACGCTTTTTGTCGCGCTACTTTCCACCATCCATGGTCACAAGCCTTCGCAATCAGATCAGCGGTTTCATGCAAGACCCTGATGAATCTCTTTTTGACGCTTGGGAGAGATATAATGTCTTGATCGATAGATGTCCAAACCACAACATGCTCCCTGTAACCTTAATCGATACTTTCTACAACGGATTGACTTTTCGAGATCGTGATATGATCAATGCAGCCGCCGGTGGCACATTCATGAAAAGGAGACCCGAGGAGTGTAGAGAGCTTATTGAGAACATGACTACTCACCACAAGAACTGGGATTCCTCTGCTTCTTCTAGGAACAACCCGAGAGTCAATGTTTCTTCTACCTCAGCAAACCCTGAGATGACCGAACTCACCCGCATGATGGCTGAAATGAGCAAAAGTATTACGCTTCTCGCTTCAAACCAACAACAACAACAAGTTAAAGCGGTTGCTAATCCTTGTGAAACATGTGGCGGTCCTCACTCATACACCGATTGTCCGTCGACTCAAGGAAATCCGGAAAATGTGTATGCAGCTTATGGTAATTATTCACCGGAAAATTACCAAGCTAGACAACAAGGGGATAGAAATCTGCTGAGCTACCGTTCCAACAATTACCTTTCACCCGGTTTTTCTCCTCTAAACCAAAACCCCGCCAACAACTACAATAGAAGCAACCAAATCCCACCAAGGGCTTCTAACCCTTATCAACCACCCACCCAACAAACCCCACCCATTAATCCTGATGTTGATGCCATCATGAGAACTCAAGGTGAGCAAATCAAGAATCTACAGAGCCAAATAATCAATTTGAAAGGAGATATCTTGAAGCAAGGAAATGACATTCGAACCGAGGTTCGTGATAATATTCAATCCTCCTTCAGCACTCAAACGACTGAATTAAAGAATCTATTGGCTAGTTTCTTGCCCGAAGCTCAACCTTCTTGTTCTTCGGGTTCTCTACCTTCAAACACCGTCACCAATCCGCGAGCTAATGTGAGTGCTATAACTACGCGTAGTGGAATTACCATTGTCAATCCACCTATCCCACCACCATCATCTACACCTCCTCCAACACCATGTATCCCTACTCCTCCTACACCTAGTATTAGTACACCATTACCGTCTCCGCCTCGTCATGACGATGTATCTCGGAAGGACCCTTCAACATCACAACCTTCACCAACTACACCTTCACCGTCTCCCTATCAACCCAGAATCCCATACCCTTCTCGCATAGGCAAGACCAACGAGCTAACCAAGAATGACTGTCAAGTATCGAAATATGTGGATATGCTATCTAAAATGACCATCAACATTAGCCTTGTTGAAGCACTTTGCCACATGCCGAAATTTGTCAAAGCATTTAAGGAATTGCTTAACAAGAAGGAGAAGCTGATTGAACTCGCCAACACACGCTTAAATGAAAACTGCTCAGCAGTTATTCTTAAAGAATTACCGGAAAAGCTTGGAGATCCCGGTCGTTTTGTGTTGCCTTGCGTGTTCAACAAAACTGAAGAATTTACTGCCCTTGCTGATCTCGGGGCTAGTATTAATCTTATGCCTTTGAGTGTTTGGAAAACACTATCATTACCCGACCTCCTTCCAACAAAGATGACTCTCGAACTTGCAAATCGCACTCTCGCTTACCCCGTTGGTATAGCCGAAGACGTGTTTATCAAAGTTGGCACATTTACCTTCCCGGTCGATTTTGTCGTAGTTGATTATGAAATGGACCCTCGTATTCCTTTAATACTTGGTCGGCCATTCTTGAGAACCGGACGTGCTTTAGTTGATGTGGCCGAAGGCGAGTTAATCTTACGAGTCGGGGATGATTCAAAAGTTTTTAAAATGGGGAAGCTTACAGGCAAATCTTTTGGACGAGAATCAGTGAATATGATAAATGTGCTCGATGACTTTGCCATCTATGACAATCCTCTATTCGATTCTTCCATCGATAATCCACTCTTTGAAGATAATGTGGATGATTCTCTCCCTACTTTGGACGCTTTTCCCATTTATGATTCTCCACCGGTCTTTGATGCTTATGATGATGATGATTCTAGCTCAGATTCAGATGATTTTAATTGTACTTCTGAGTATCCCGAGCTGCCTACTTTCTATGATTTTGATGAGGCCGATACTCTCTCGAGCGATTCTTCTCACGATGAAGATCCTCCGCCATCACTCGATCCTACTTTGGACGATTATTCATTTGAGGAAGATTTTTCTGAATTTCTTAACACTTACTTCCCTCATGAGAGTGATGCTCCTCCTTATGACTTTGAAGATTATCGTCTTGATCCTACTTTGGATTTGAAGCACATTTTGTCAAAGGAGAAGAAACCGGTTGACACCAAAATCCGTTGCACATATGATTTGACACCTCTTTGTCCCCCTTCTGAGGACGAGGTTGTGCTTCTTTGCGGATCTTCTTCACACTCTGCTGAGCCTGAGTGCTATTTTCCCCTAAAGGAAAAGGTGTTCGACCCCGGTATTGAAGTCTTTAAGCCATCTCAGTATCCACCTGATGAAATAAAAGGAAAAATCTTTGGAAATTTTGAAGACATGCTTGCACCACTCCACCCTTGCTTCCACCGTACTCCATCGCTGCTTAAGGGAACCTTGCCACTTCTTATTTGGCTTGCCTAGTTCGCCTTAAGCTCGTGCTTATTGATGGATGAAAACTATGTCTTTGATCCTGGTGGATATGTTTCACGCTTCTTCCGTTGATGATCAAGGTCGAGTCAGGCTCACAACTCGGTAAACAAAAACCAAGCGCTTCTTGGGAAGCAACCCATGTATCTATCTTTTAGCTTTCTCTATCATAAGTGTAGGGGGGACCCTTTGGTTTGCTATTTCCTCTCCTCACTTCTTACAATCAGGGATTCGAGCTTCAATGATCCACTCTTGATGATTTTTGACTACCCGTGATTCCGTGTTCCATTATCCCGGTTCTATCCTAAACTCTTTTCGATTCTCTATTTTATATTTTCTCAATATTAAAATAGGAATCTCGTTAGTGGTCTTTCCCTTAGCGAGATTTAAACAACGTGCACAATGTCCTAAGTGTAGGGGAGTTTACTCCCACATGCTTAAACATTGAGGACAATGTTTATCTTAAGTGTAGGGGGGACTTCTATCGAAGTTAAGTGGTCTTTTCCTTGTATTTGTCCTCATTTTAACCAGAAAATCAATTTTTCGACATTTTTCAAAATTCTTGATCTATTTTGGCCTATTAGTTTTTATTTTTTGTATAGTTATTTCCTTTCCTTATTAGAATAAATGTTTAATAAGTGGTTTTAATTTTCAAACGTTGTGAATCTTTTGACTCAACCCGAGTTTACTTATCTAAGTTACTCTAGCTAGTATCCTTAACGTGTTTAAATCAAGTTTTGCTAGGCTTTTATATAGGGAGCTATAAAACGCGAAAGTTTTAACTCTCACGGGTTAAGAACAAGAACTTTTCGCAAGTTCCTATAATTGATCCTAGAGAGTCGCTTATCAAGGGAACTTTAAAATGTGATTTCTAAACTTGAAAAAGTCTAAGAATTTGCAAGATCCTATAGGCGACTCGAAAACCCAAAACTTTGATTTAATAGGCTAAGCATTCACGAGTCTCATTACTTGAGATTTTAAACTGTGGAGAACGAGATATGATAGAGCCGATTATAAGTTCGGTATTCTTTCGTGAATTTATATGAGTTAATTATGAGCCTATTCTCCCATCGCTTGCTAATAATTTATCTGCTAATAAATAAGGTTGTACGATTTGAAAAGTTACTTAGCTTCTAGCCCTAGATCGTTTAAAAGTTGCTCGGTATGGATTAGAGTTCATAGCCAAGGCATAACTTATTGAAGCGGGACGCGAAGATTGGCGAGTCCAAAAAGGCCCTAACAAGGCATGAGGGCTATATTTTGTTGCTAAAGATCCAAACTGATGTGAAGAATCATTTATCAAAAATCAATATGAAGGATCGAGACACACGACGAAAAGCAAATACTCCCCAAAAGTCATGGAGAAGTGTATCCGAAAAGACCCTAACAAGGTATGAGGATAAATAGATCCAAGTCATAAAAGGAGGCGGATCGTTGTATATCAAAGTCCAAAATAAAGATTGGAGAAAAATGAAGAAGTCGTGGTCCAAGTATGAATCTCTCAAAATTTCAAAGTGAAGAAATTCCAATTATGAAGAGAAGACCATTATTTCATGAACGTCTCTCAAGATTTGAAGTATGAAGTCGCTGCCAAATATCGGTCCGAGAAAGGTCTCAAATCGCGAAGCGAGTTATGCCAAGATATGAACTTTATGAGGTCCCGAGAAGCAGTTTTAAAAGATTTGGTCCTTTAGCTAACTATTGATTAAATCGTTCACTTTATTTTCAGACTAAATAACTATCGAAATAAGTCAAACAATGCATCCTCGTGATCATTCAAGACAACAATAAAATATAAGAGATACACCTAGGAATAAGGGAGTCTAAGTGAATAATTGGCCCACATGAGTTCGTGATAGTTTACTAACTTATAATAACAATGACCTCGTTTTTAAGCTTGGTTTGGAGAAAGTGAAAACTTGAGGATGATGATTATTCATGACATTTCCAAAACCCAAGGTATGCTTTTGATTTCTTTTTATTGTATGTCTTTAATTTTCTATCTCTTTAATAAAGGCCACTATGGATTGATTATGATGAAAAGTGTGATCTTGCTTTGTAACTAATGCATTGTATGAGGACATTGCAATGGTCAAGTGTAGGGGATTTGA
Source organism: Glebionis coronaria (assembly GCA_025667525.1). NCBI lineage: Eukaryota > Viridiplantae > Streptophyta > Magnoliopsida > Asterales > Asteraceae > Glebionis > Glebionis coronaria. Next base: position 425,749,255 of record CM046881.1, on the reverse strand, counting down.
TAGGTGTGTAAACACCCATCTTTTCTACCACTTAATTACAATAATAACCGGACCAAAACGTGTATTTTATGTCTTTTATGTCGGAATTATGCGTGGTTTGTGTTTTTGTTGTGATTTAGGACGAAAAGGTGAAAAGTGGAGAAAACACGAGAATTCACGGGCATTTACGGACTTTTATTGAAGAAAAAGATGAAAGACGAAGTCAAGAGTGCAAAAAGAACGGAAGTCCACGACCAATTCTGAAGATTTATCGAAGAAAAAGTCAAAAGACGGAAGTTTATCAAAAGCCGAAGAATTCAAGTATATTTTATTGAAGAATTTAAAGACGAGTTCAAAGAAATCCCGAAGCAAAAAGTCCCTTAAGTCCAAGTTTAAAGAAGATTAGAAGAAAAGGACTAAGTATGCAATTAATGAAGATTAAAAGAAGGAGGGACTTAATTACGCAATTAAGAGAAAAGGAAAGAGGAGAGGAAGCTTCCTTAATCCTCCCCTATAAATAGTCATTAGATGTAATCTTTTCATGTTGTTGGCTAAGTGTGACAATTAGCTCTTCCACCATTTAATTACCTTGTCATTTATTTTCTTGTCAAATTTAAATACCTTGTCTTGCACCTTAAATTCATTTAATTTCAAGTAAGTTTTCATTTAATTATTGTCAATCTTTACTTTATCTTGTCAATCTCTTATCTACCTTTCTTAATCTTTGATTTATGTGTTTATGTTTATGTTCATGTTCATGCTTTTATTTTGATCCAAGTGGTTTTTGATTATTGTGGTTAAAGTTGTTTGATTTCTTGTTTTAAATTGTTTGTTTATGTTTATCTGTTGATTCGTTACTGTTTAGCTTAATCGTTGTGTTAAATTTGATTAATCTGCTTTAGATCCATTGTTTCTGTGATTCCCTTGTTCTTCGTGGTATTTGTTGTGTTTCTGATCTTTCCAGGTAAACTTCCGAACCAAGAAGGAGGGAAAGTGCTCATTCGGAACTTCCAAAGTTCCGAATCAAGGGTTTCATCTGGAAGATTTTAAGCTCAGCAAAACTTCCGAGTCAAGCTTGTTCATCCGGAACCTCCAAAAGTTCCGGACGAAGGATAACTTCCGACTCAAGAGTCATTCATTCGGAACTCAAAAGTTCCGAACCAGAAAAGCTTCATTCGGAACTCAAAAGTTCCGGATCAAGCAATTCATTCGGAATTCCAAAAGTTCCGGATCAGTGATCATTCATTCGGAAGTTTCCAAAGTTCCGAACCAAGGACTGTTCATTCGGAACTTAAAAGTTCCGAATAAACTTCCGGATCAAGGGTAAGTTCCGATTCAAGAAGTGTTCATTCGGAAGTCTGAAACTTCCGAATCAAGGGGGCTTCATTCGGAATCTTCCGAATCAAGGGTGACCAAAAAGTTCCAAATCAAGGCAAGATTGAGAAGTTCCGAATCAGTATGTTCCGAACAAAGGATTGTTTTGGATAAGTGACATATTCAGATCAATTTGTTCCGGATCAAGGATTTTGGTAATATTCCGAGCGAAGAAGAATCATTCCAACCGAAGGTGACATTCCGGACGAGTGATTGTTCCAAACGAAGGATTATTCCGAATGAGCTGTATTCAGGTTCTTATTAGCTTTTGTCTTTGATTTTTATTTTCAAGCTTTATTTTTCCTGCCTTTTATTTAATTGCACTTTAAGATTATTTGCCTTAGCTTTATTTTAGTTTTGCCTTAGTTTTAGTTTTAGTCGCGTTTTAAGTTTGCCTTAGTTAGATTTAAGTTTGCGTCATTTACTTTAGTGCCCTTTAATTTCAGTCACGTTTTTAAATACTTGCACCTTTATTTTTATTAGACTTAGATTTACTTTAAGAGCACTTTTACTTTAATTGTTTTGCACCTTTTATTTTAAAAACTACAAAGACACATTTTTGTTCCACCAAAATAAAACAGAGTCACACATAGAGAACCTAGATCAATTCGATTAGACCACCACAACGAACTTTAATTTAATCTTTTTAATTAGGAAAAATCCTAGTTAGATCAATTCGATTAGATCATCTATATTAGGTTCGGGAATAGCATGGTTCTCTACAGGAATATTAGGGTCAGACATGACAATCTGCATTTATATATATCTCGTATTAGGATAACATACTTATTAAACAATTACATACTGAAATCACGATATATACATATATATAAATTAAATTATATATATATCAATATATATATCTTCTCAATAGGGCTTGTTGGTAACGTCGGAGATCTCTGGCACCGTTATAGTCAAAAGATTTTTCAAATATTTTCTCAAATGTTCATAGTTAAAAGATTTTGAAAAGTTTTGTTCAAAACCTTGGTTTTTAAAATCTTTCGTTCTCTATAACGAGAGCTCTGGTACCAAACTGTAACACTCTCAAATTTCGTATCGGTACAGCGGAAGGGTCTTTTAGAGTGTTACGGGATAGCACAATAACTCCAATCATAGACAACACATAAAAATGGTTGTACAAGGTTCAACATACATTCATTCGATAAAAAGTTTTAAAGTGTACAACAGGTCCCAAATTATACAGGTCATTAAGTTTACAAAACATAGATCGAATGAACATTTTTAATATTATGTGGGCCATCAGAGTCGATCTCCATCCGGATTACCTTCAAGCACCTGAGATAAAAACATGAAAAAATCATATCAGTGAATGCCGAGTGAATTCATAGAGTTTAATAAAACCGTTATATAAAACAATCGTTGAAATCAGAACACAAGTATAATATCAGAAGTAAGTCCTCGTATTGCTAGTCAGGCAATATATAATCAAATCATACATCTTAAACCGTCCATGAGACCGTAGCCTCAATATTACCATTATAGGTAATATTATCATCGTTATTAGCATCGATATTAAATCGTATTAGATTACATTATGGATTATTATTAGCCGCATGACATTGTTACCTTACTATCAAAACAACGGGCCGCGAACCCGACAAACAATTTTCCCATCTAAGTTAGCGTGTCGTCACAAAAATCACGCTATGTAAATCTTCTCATACATAAATTCGCTTACCAATCAATGTGGTACGACGGGGATCAACCGTCAAGGCGCGAACTGGGGTGATCGTCCCCAAATAGTACTATCATATGCATAAGCGTCTACCAAATCCCGGTAGTTTACAATTCATGCTAATGGGACTTTTAGTGACATAACCTAACTACTAGTAATCCTTTTTATCTCTTTTATTGGGTCATCGCATCATTCGGGTCCATATCATTAAGCATACCATCGGGACTACTTGTGTTCTATTTTTATCAAAAACTAGCATGTTACCTCCCTCGCGGGTTTACAAATCATTTTATAAAATATTTAAAAGTGTGCGAGGCTATGAACTCACGTTGATAATGAAAGGCGGTCTATCGGCTATGGGCGTGCTTCGGTCACGAAAACCTATATAAATAATAATCGGTCTTAGACTTTTGTCCAATGACTTTATCAAAATAACAATATACATATGATGATTTTGTACATATGATGATGATCAAGTGGGTTTATATATTCTTATTTACTCATTTTAGTGTTTATGTATTGGTAACTTTTTACTAGTTTACTAGTTTTACCTATTTACATGTTTTAGGTCTAATAAGCCTATTATAAGTTCTTTAACTTGTATTAATCCATTTTATACTTGTATTATCAGTATTTATACTTTACATGTTGGGCCCAAATGGGTTAAGCCCAATAAGTACTTTTTATAAGTGTTTAACTTATTTAGTTAAATTATTAGTCCAATATACTAACTTAGCTCGTTAATGTCCGTATGTCCTATAGTTCGGGTTTTGTCGGCTTTTACTTGTATTAGATACTTATATATCAGTATATGACTTTTAAAAACTTTATATTAGACGGGTTTGATCGTCTAAGTTTTAATTGGCGAAAAACGTTAATTTTACGGTAATAGCCGAAAAAGTCGTAAAAATCATGTTTATAGTTTTTATGACTTATAAATATTATTCAACTTACCATTTTTATAAAGTGTCCATTTATTTAACGTTATACATATTTATATAAATGAAATTCATAAGTTAGTAGGTTTTAATTTCACATTTTATACTATATTATTTGAGTGCTTATATAATAGTATTAAACATTAATTCTTCAAAATCTGATTTTTAGTTTCATCTTCATCATTTTTATCATATCTAGAGTTCTACAATGAGTTAGAAGCTCATTTTTTGATGGAATGAACTTCATATTATGTGCTACAATTAAGTTAGTTATAGATACTGCTCATTCTATGTCTAACTATCCTTAACAGTCCCTACAAAACAGATTATTCAGATTGGCACACTCATCTTGTTTTGATCATATCTCACTCATTTTGATGATTCCATTGCATGGCCAACTCTCACATGTGTATGACATCTTATACTTACTGTAAATGGATTCCATCATGCAATTTTATCAGTTTAAGTCTTGGTTACTTACTGTTTTTATACAGCCAACAATTTAAGCATGATTTTAGCCTTGTTTCTTATGGTTATTCATCTTTTTAAGCATATTTATCAACACTTGATCCCCACACAACATTTTTATCATCATATATTGTAACACCCCCAAATTTATACAACTCAATACAGCGGAAGACTAGTTGGTGTTACGGGATAGCACATTACTCACATCATAGACAACGCATAAAGATCGCGTCGTTTAGTAATAAATCATTTCCATTCATAAATATCAAAGTTACATCGGTCCCAAGTCATTATATTTCATACAAAGTTTTACCAAGTATTTGAATGGAAAATATTGTTTAAGTGCGGGCCATGAATTCTTGTCGTCTTCCCGAGAATTACCTTCAAGTACCTGAGATAAAACATGTTAAAAGAAAAGGTCAGCGATAACGCCGAGTGAATTCATAGAGTTTAATAAATTCCATCAATATAATATCAGTATAAAATTATTACTGAAAATCATTTTGTACAAATCATTTTAATAGGCCATAAGATAGCCAAAGTCATTTTATACAAATCCTTATCGAAAATCATAATATAGGCATTTGCCGTAAAAATCATTATACGAGCCAATGTCGTAAAAACAACATACAATACGTCTTATAACGTTGTATAAAATCAAATAAAAACCATTATATGAATATGGTTATGAAAACCAAAACACAAACATAATATCATTAGTATGACCCTGAATTGCTAGTCAGGCAATACATCGTAATTCGAAGCGTCTAGTAGTATTTCGTTAGTTTTGGATTATTATAAGCCGCATGACATCGTTACCTTACTAAACCAACAACGGGTAGCTAACCTGATACTCAATTTGCCCATCTAAAGTAGCGTGTCGTCACAAAGGTCACGCTATGGAAATCTTCTCATACATAAATTCGCTTACCAATCAATGTGGCACGACGGGGATCAACCGTCAAGGCGCGAACTGGGGTGATCGTCCCCAAATAGTACTATTAAATGCATAAGCGTCTACCAAATCCCGGTAGTTCACAATTCATGCTAATGGGACTTTTAGTGACATAACCTAACTTTAATAATCCATTTTTATTTCATCTATCGGGTCCTTTAATCATTTATCGGGTCATACAATCGGGTCATTCAATCATTCGGGTCCAAATCAATAAACAAACAATCGGGACAAATGGTGTCCTATTGTATAAAAACTAACATGTTATCTCCCTCGCGGGTTTATAAAACATTTATAAAAACATTTAAAAGAGTGCGAGGCTATGAACTCACGTTGATATGGGAAGGCGGGTTATCGGCGATTCGGACGTACGGTACGTGCTTCAATCACGGAAACCTAGACAAATAATACTCGTCTTAGACTCATGTCCAATGACTTTATAAAAATAACAATTATGTATACATATGATGATTATATATATATGATGATCAAGTGGGTTTACATATTCTCGTTTACTCATTTTTAGTGTTATATGTCGATAACCTTTATACTAGCTTACTAGTTTTACCCATTTACGTGTTTTAACTCCAATAAACTTATTATAAGTTCTTTAACTTGTTTTAATCCATGTTATACTTATATTATCAGTATCTATAATTTACAAGTTGGGCCTAAATGGGTTAAGCCCAATAATAAGTTCATAAGTATTTTAGTCCATTTTTGTTGTATTATTAGTCCAATAACGTTAATTTAGTCCGTTAACGTCCGTATGTCCTATAGTTCGGGTTTTATCGGTTTTTACTTGTTATACATGTCTATATATCAGTATATGAGTTTATAAAAGTTTACATTAGACGGGTCCAACCGTCTAAGTTTTATTTAGCAAAAACGTTAATTTTACGGTAATAGCCGAAAAAGTCGTAAAAATCAAGTTTATAGTTTTTATTACTTATAAGTATTATTCCACTACCATTTTTATAATTTATACACTTATTTAACCTTTTACATATTTATATAAGTGTATTATATAAGTTAGTGGGTTTTAATTTATATTTTATACTATTAAATTTTTGAGTGCTTATATAATAGTATTATTCTTTAATTTCCAAAATCTGATTTTTATCTTCACTTTCACCAAAACGGCCATATCTTGAGTTCTATATGGAGATAGAAGCTCAAATTTTTATCACATAAACTAAATGATATGTGCAACATTTAACTCTTCTATAGCTACTGTTGAATCATCTTCTAAGTATTTTCTAAAAATCGTCCAAAACAGTGAACTCAGATTTGTATCTTAAACTTGTTTTGATCATATCTTACTCATTACAATGATTTCATTGCATGGCCAACTCTCACATGTGTACAAGACCCATAGCTTACTGTAAATACATTCTACTTCATCATTTTATCAGTCCATGACCTGTTTCTTTACTGTTTTATACAGCCAACAAATTTAACCAAGATTTTAACCTTGTTTCTTATGGTTTTTCACCTTTTTAATCATGTTTATCAACACCAAATCTCCACATAAGATTTTTATCATCATATAATCATCATATACATATACAATAGGAAATAAAATACATGTTTACATAATCAAAATAACAAGAAGATGAGGAGGACAATCTTTATACGACCATGATGATGTAGGTTGATCAAAACATGCATTTTGATGGAGAAACTTGTGGATAACCATGACCATCTTCAAGACCACCATTCTTCATAGGCTCCTTGTGGAAAATCAGCCCTAACACTTCATATAAACTCCTCCTTGGATGTTATAACTTGCACCAATCAATAGGGCTTCAAAAGGGCATCAACATGTATATGAATAACATGAGATTTTGTGGTTGATTTTGATCAAATAAGGGTTTTGAGTGGGATGAGGGACGGCTCAAAGAGAGAGTAGAGAGGAAATTGTGGTTTTGCATGAGAGAAAATGAGTGAGTGGTTTTGGGTTGTTAGTTTTGATGTTTATTTAGCTTACAAAGTAAGCTTAAGATGACAAGTGTGTTGTAGCTAGTTCAAGGCTTGACACCTAAGGGTGTTGGTGAGTTTTTGGCCGCCACATGTGTGCTAGTGGGGTGGGACAATGTATTTTGTCCCATCTCACTAGTTTACGAGTATTCCTCGATTCTAGTTTCCTCGATTTGCGTGCCCTCGGGTCGTTTCACGAAAAACATTTTTATAAGTTATGAATCGACGTCACAAAACGAATTCAATAAAAATTGTCTCATCAAAAACGGAGTTCGAAAACGTAAATACGTAATCCTAAGGTTTCCGGTTTAGTCGTAAAGGAGGTTAAAATAAAATCGTAAGTCCTAATCTCTTCTCGTAAATTTGTGAGTTTATGAACCAACACAAATTTAAAACTCCAAAATAATATTCACGGATAAATTTATTTTCTGAATTGTCAGACTGTCACCAAAGACGGTGTATGTAAACGTAAGCACGTAACGTTGAATCCTCCGGTTTAGACGTAGTCGACGCTACTTCAAGACGTAAATCCAAATTTCTTCCCAAAAATAAGTGAGTTCATAAAATAATATTTTCAAATAAATATTGAGAATAAAATATTGACAATAAATTGACGGATTGTCACAGCATTTACCCCTAAACAGGATCTTTGTCCTTAAAGATCATCTTACTACTCGCTTCTTATAGAGTTAAAGCCATGTGGGTATTTCCTCCACATTCGGTCTTTTCTCACAAGTGTAATCTATTATAATACGCGAGTTTCATCAAACATAACCATGGGAATAAGATCAGGCTAAATGTTGACTTACTTTCTCTATCCATGATGTTCACGGGTTTCTGATGAATGCAACTTTTCGCCGATCTAAGCTTTACAAAGAACAATCAGATTTTCACTTGATAGATATTCCATCAAGTACGATTTACGAAACATAATTCACGCAGTCTTTGAAGTCCTATGGTAGATCCAGCTTATATACCTTTCAATCCATCTTTTACATCATCTCAATGGTCCCATACAACGGGGACTTATATCCCATGATTTGTCAGATCATGAATTCATTTTTCCGAGGTTAAAAATTTTGGCATAACTTCGCTACCCATTTGGCACTTCAAGATCTATATTTCATATTCACATAACCTCTTGCCCACTATCGGCAGTTAATAATCAAATCCTAATTTCAATAATCATTTCAGATCTCACGGGTCGAGTATTTTGTAAGGTTAGGTTCGCCATCATAGGGAACCTTAAACCTAAAAGACATGTCCAACTCACTATGGGTGTATGTCGGACGTCTTCATCTCAACTCTTGCTTACAGATGCTCTAAGATTTAGATCCTAACAAGATTCGATCTCGATCCTAATACGATAATTATCAATGATAATCTCTCCAAAGGAAAACGATTATACGGTCTATTACCAAAGGTCAATCATTCAAACATAGAGCAGCGCTTATATTACTTTGTATCGTTACTTTACCTCGTCCCTTCGATTGGGGTGGTACATAGTACTCTCATCAAGGTTCGTTCTCAATGACTTCTAATAAGTGTGAAAACACTTATCCTTTTACCACTTATTTCCAATAATAACAAGACCAAAACGTGTGATTTATGTCGTAAAAGTCGGAATTATGCGTGGTTTGTGTTTTTATTGTGTTTTAGGACCTAAATATGAAAAAGGAAGAAAACACGGGCTTTCAAGGGCTTTTACTGAAGAAAACGGGAAAAAGACGAAGTCAAAAGATCAAGAGTGCAAAAAGAACGGAAGTCCAAGACCTATTCTGAAGATTTATCGAAGAAAAAGTCAAAAGACGGAAGTTTAACGAAGTCGAAGAACTTAAGTCTAATAGAAGAAGAAAATTAAAAGACAAGTTCAAATCCCGAGACGACAAAGACGAAGAATTAAAGTCGAGTCGAGAAAACGTGAAGAAAGCAAGAAAGAAGATGCAACACATGCACTCCTTCCACATTCCCTATAATACCCTCCTAATAGTCATTAGGAGGGTGGTTAGATTTTTTAGTTAATTTTTCACTTTTTAGTTTTTAGAGAGAGAAAGTCTTAAACTTTCTCTCACTAGTTCATCTTTTTCTTTTCATCTTTCAAGATTAAACATCTTTGTATTGCTTATTTCATTAATCAAAGCTCCATTTTAAACTTTTATTTCTTAATCTCATTCTACTTTTCTTTGATTTAAGATTGATTTTGGTGCGATTATCATGTGATCCGTGTTGTTCTAACTGATTTCGTGCTAAAAAGTTAATCTTTTGATCATTTTATAAGTTTTCATTTGATTAAGCTATAAGACTTTTGTGCTTATTGGCTTATTTTTATGATTAGCTTATTTTTCTTATTAAAAAGTTTTATTAAAAAGTTTATGTTTTTATTGTTTGATCTAAAAAGTTGCTTGATTTCGAGTTAGATAAGTTGATTAAAGTGCTTATTTGATTCGGTTAAGTATTTGGATTTATAAGTTTTGGATATTAGCTTATTAAACTTAGCTTATTATCTAGCCTTAACAAATCCCTTTATTTTCGGAAAAGGGAGTACAAATCCCCTTTCCGATCGCCTGTTCCGACCGGATACACCATCTAACCGATTTCCACCATTTTAGGAAAAGGTACCAACACCCTTTCCGATTGGTCTATATTCCGACGGCACTGCACTTCAATATTCCGATTGACCCAATCGGATTAGGGTTTGTCCTTTCCGATTGGTCCATTGTTTGCACGTATTCCGATTGATAGCTAGCTACATATTCCGATTGGGCCTCAAGTTTCATTTTCCGATTAGTGGTCTTGTCCCGTATTCCGATTATAAGCAGGTAGGACATTCCGATTGTTCTTCATAACTTGAGTATTCAGATTGGGACTTTCCCAGCATTCCGATTGGGTTGATTCCACCTACATTCCGATCAACCGATCGGAAAACATTCCGATCGGGGGCCTTTTTGGCTTGTTTTGGTTTCTTTCGATATCACTTTCTTATAGCACCTTTTATTTTTCTAAAATTTTTTTCCAAGTGTTAGTTTTATTTAGCGAGTTAGTTCTTTTCCATTTTACCTTTAAG